>JAQPPZ010016815.1:2584149-3876224 GCA_028583015.1 Wollemia nobilis
CAAATAACCAAAAATAAATAAAATTTTAAATTTTAAATTATCGAGTCTTTATTTCACGTATACCTTGTATTTATTTAAAAATCTTTAAATGAAGCTAAAGTTGAATTCTACGCTATTGTGAAGGGGTTTATTATTTGTTCTACCCACTCTCTACAATCTACATGAATTGAAATGCTTCCCTTTTCTAAGATAATATTATCTTGAAATGAAAAGAAAATCATTTTAAGAAGGAAAAAAAAAAAAAAAACTTAAAAAAAATTGCAATGGTAAATCTTGACTTATTCAGTCAAAAAAAATCTTGACTTATTAATTAAAAACTATTAAATTATTGTCTCCCAAAGGTGCGGGTTTTGGTTTTTATTGCAGATGTTCAAAGTTCAAATGGTTACGTGCGTGAGTTTGTGAGGGGTGGGTGTGTGATTAACCCTTATTGATAAGTTCAACTCTCACCTTTATCAGAGGTCATGATTGAGACAAATATATTCAACTCTAAAAATCCTTCACTTAAATTTCTCACACTAATATTAATAAAAAAATTAATACTAATCAAGTTGAGCTTGTTAGATCTTAGCATTTAGTCAAATTCAAACCTAATAAATAGACAAGAATAAAGAATGCTAATCAAGTTGAGCTTGTTAGATCTTAGCATTCAGTCAAATTCAAACCTAATAAATAAACAAGAATAAAGAATAACATTATTTATTTATTTAAGTTATATATATAAATAAATAAATAAAATACTCTAAGATTGCAAAGTCTAAAGGTTCATTTCAACATCTTTATATTTTCAAATGGTAAATAATAAACCGTCACATTGATGTAGTTCAAAGAATCGATTACATCAAGAAAAGGACTTGAGCTTTGGTTTAAATTAGATGGCCAACAATTATAGAGAGGAAAACAACATTACAAATTACATCAAGAAAACGACGGGAGTTCTGGTTTAGTTGATCTTAAAGTTGATGGCCAACAACTATGGAGAGGAAAATCAATATTATTATTTAATTAATTGTAAGATTATTGAATGTAAAATATTTTTATTTATTATTTTATAGGTTATATTTAATCAAAATGGATTTTATTTGTATTATATCTGATCTTAAAATTGATGGCCAACAACTATGGAGAGGAAAATCAATATTATTATTTAATTAATTGTAAGATTATTGAATGTAAAATATTTTTATTTATTATTTTATAGGTTATATTTAATCAAAATGGATTTTATTTGTATTATATCTTATTACATAATATTATTATATAACTTGATAATTTGATATGTTTTGTTTAATAATATTAAATTTGTTGTCTTCTACTTCAAAGTTGAGAATTGGGTATATGTTTTGTAGGTGATTTGGAGAGGAGAGGGCAATCCTCCAAGGGAGGTCCCAGGTTCAAATTTCCACCCTACCAAAAAGCTGAATTGGGTATCTAAAATCCAATTGATAATGTTGGTGCGGGCAGGGTCGGGTGCGACCCCCGGGTGACTTTGACGGTGAAGAACCCCCTGTTCGTGGTCTCTCAGACCAAGGCGGTTCCACAAGGGGTTTTTCGCTAAAAAATAAAAAATAAAAAAGTTGAGAAATATAATTAAATAAACTAATATCATTTGATATATATTAATTTATTATTCCATAATATAAATCTAATTTGTCCCTTTCTAGTGCTTTCAACGGCGTAAAAGGTTTAAAATGATTGTGGCATGGTGATTATAGGGGCGGACTATGCGAAGATCTGTGTTGATGGTTTTTGAGACGAACACGCATAATACTGTGGCGGCCATAAAACCGAACAACCTCAATGAATTCATGACGACTACCGATTCCACCATGTAAATTCAAAATAATAATAATAATAACAATATAAATCTAATTAATTTAATTTGTAAAAAGAAAATTTACTTTTGAATCTTATTAAAGTACAATTATCAACTTATTTCAATATCATTATGTTATCATCATAGAAAAAATAAAATATTTTTAATTTATCCCTTAAAAACAATGAAGTTTTAAAAATATTTGAAGGAGCTTAGATTTTCATAAAATACTCCTTTACAAGATGAAAAATCATGTAAATTTTTCTTTTTATTTATCTTTAATTATATTTAAGCGATCAATATATATATTTTTAATAAGTTCTATGTGGCTTCTATTAGGGCCACTCCCATCAAAATGTTAAAATATTACATTTGTTGCAACATACCTTTTTATCACAACTTTTTTATTTCTTTTTCTTTTAAATATATTTTTCAACTTCCTTGAAGTGCTATATTTCTACAATCAGCTCCTTGACATCATTTTGATTAAAAAATAAAATCTCACTTGACCAATTGCCTTCTAAAATTTGAATTTCATTGGGATAAAGATCAACACCACAATTTGCTAATATACCCAATTTTTATCTTTATAAATATGCTCACACTTCCAAGAGATTACCTCTAATAATAGATGATGAACATCAATAATAATATTATTTTTTATCTAGTCTCCACATCCATTTTTGTTAATAACATTGATGATAATTTGTGAATCCCCCTTAATTGAAATATATTTCTATCCTTTTTCTATTGCAATTTTAATCCATGTAAGAAGTGTCTTAGCCTTTACATAGTTGTTAGTTGAAGTTCCATACGACTCTAAATAAGTAAGAAGAATTTTGCCTTCACTATTTCTAAAAACACCACCTCCACCAACTTTTCTTAGATTTCCTTTAGAAGCACCATCAAAATTAATTTTGATAAACCCAATTTCTAGATATTTCTATTTTACTGTAGATCAAATTAGATCCTTTGTTTTAATTTCATTATCGCAAATGACTCTTTCATGTATGTTCAAATATTGTAGCCAAGTTATTAGCATCTCTTTTTCTATAATTGAGACTTCCCATGATGAGCATCATATTTGTATACATTTTGTAAGAGGCAATAATACGATTCCAAACTTGGGTATGGTTTTGAGATTTATTTTTTTTTAAATTGTTATTCCTTTCAAGCCATAAATTCCAACAAATAATGGCAGGGCCAATCCTCCAAAGAATACATAATGCTTTAGCTTTGAAATAATTAATTCAACATTTTGTCAACTTTTTCAATGTTGATGGAGCAACCCAATATAATTTTATATTTAAAAAATAACCCCAAATGGTGTGATAAAATGGATAATGAATAATTAAATGGTTTGATGTCGCTAAATCCTTTGCACACAAGGCATGTTTGAAAGGTCCATAATATCCTCTTCTTTGTATACTCTTTAAGAATCTAACTTTGAACTACCAACCAAAGGATTGTTGAGGCCTTAGATAGAGCCTCTAAGACCAAACATTCTTCTAAGAAGATTCTTTGGGAGAAGGAAATTTTGATTGTTTTAAATCCTAATATTCCAACTTGATCGAGTATCCACCATCCTTTGATAAATTCCAAATTAGCTCATCCTTTCGTGTTAAAATCGACAAATAAAAATCTTGAAGCATATTTTGAAGTTCATTTGTAATTTGTTTGAGTTTCTCTCCTTCAACCAGGTTACTAAAATAAATCCATTATCTAGAGTTATTGCTCATAATAATATAGTCTTTCATTGTTGGACCTTTACATGCTAGGCAAGCTTGAGTCAATGATTACCATTTTGAGTCAGAGATATGAGGATAAGGCTTCAACCAAGCATCGGATAAAAAAATTGTATAAATCCTCTCATTGAGTGGTCATCTAATATGTTTCTTTATCAATTGCAAACTCTTTGATATGAAGTTCCATGTTGACAATCCTTTGGGTAGAGTTCTTTTTCTAAATAATTCAATTGCATCAAGAGAACCTATATATTTTTGAAGTAATATTTATTACCTAATTCTTTCCTTGATCTCTGAATAATCTTCACCCAAGCTTTGCTCCTAATTCCAAATTTATAAGTAAAATTTTGCAAGTCTACTCCTTCAATATTATTTCCTTTGCAAACCCTATCCCACTTACAAAGAGAAAACCTAATTTTTTCCTCACAACCTTTCCATAGAAAGTCTCTTTGAATTTTATCAATTTTTGATGCTATACTTGTTGGCAATCTTGAAAGTGACATCATATAAATAGGGATGTATTGCAATGTAGTCTTATGAGTTTTAACCTTGCTGTCATGGTTAAGAACTTACCTTTCCAACCTTCCAAGCATATTTTCATTCTATCCAAAAAGAGACCCAAAAATCTTTTTTATTTCCTTTATCAAACAAAGGAATACCCAAGTAGGATGATTTTTTTCAATTTTAAACCCTTAAATATTCACAATTATTTTTGTAAATCTGGGGCAATATTAACAAAAAAATCTTAAATTTTTTAGTATTTACCACATGTCCAATAGCCTTCTCATGGCATGATAATATTTATTTAAACTCCATGGCCTTACTGACTTAGGTATGGCCCAAAAGAAAAGGGTCATCAATAAATTGGAGATGAGATCCGAAAGGACCCATTTTTACAACCTGAATACCTTTGATTTTTCCTTCCATTTTTACCTTTGAAAAGCCTCTTTCTAATGTTTCCATAAGAATAATGAATAGATAAGGAGAAAGTCGATCACCTTGAAAATTTCCACAATATGACTTGAAGTAACCAACAGGAGAACCATTGATCAAAATAGAATTTTTTATAGTTCCATAAAAAAATTTAATCCACTCACACCAACTATAATCAAAGCCAAAATTTATGAGAATAGCATGTAGAAAATTCTAGGAAACCCAATCATATGCTTTTTTCATATCTATTTTCAAAAGCATACCTGGTTTTTCATGGAGTGAAGAGAATGTATGGCCTTTTGTGCAATAATTATACCATCAAGAATTTATTTACCATGAACAAATCCACCTTGTTTCTTTGAGATAAGACAACCTAGAATGCCTTTCAACATGTTTGCCATAATTTTAAAATGATCTTATAAATCATATTACAAAGTCTTATTGGATGGAAATTATCAAAATATTTTTTGTCACCTTTCTTGAGAATCAAGATAATAATAGTAGAATTAATCTCACTTATTATAGTCTTCCTTTTCAGAGCCTCTTCAACCACAACTAACATATTTTTGAATGATATAGGGGTTTTGAAAGGACCCAAAATCTTTTACAGAGAGAAACAGGTGTGAACCCAACTGGGATCAACAATGAAAGTCATACAAAATAAAAAAGCATTTGGGAAACCCAACCAAACCATTCAATAAGATAAAAATGGAAACCTAGTAGTTCCCAAAAAACCCAAAAAATGAACAGGAGAAACTGTCAAAACAAGAAAACCATGAACATGAACCATTTGTCACTTGAGCTGACATTGACCTGCATCTTAGAATTATCATGAGGAATAAAATACCACACGGGAAGTGACTACTCCCAGGATAGAGGCAAGGGAGTCTCATTTGGGTTCCAATAGGCTTACTTGGACCACCATACTTGCTAAAGTAAATAAATTCCATCACCATGGTTTACCTTCATGAGTCCCACTGGGAAGTCAGACCACCAAATGCAAAGGGATTCTTCCAGAACTCCTTTGTTTTCAATTAAATTTGTTGCTTTATTTCCTTCTCTATACACATGCTGAATAATGATATTTATGTATCTGCCTAGTAATATTTTGCATTCATTAATCATATTGTGAACACTCCATGGTGAAAATTTATTTCCTTTGAGCCAATTGATAGCAAGCATGGAATCACCTTCAACAATGGTGTGGTCATAATCAAAATTCTACATAATTATCAGACCTTGGTACATGGATCGCACTTATGCAAGGTTGTCGGACTGAATCCCAATATTATTAGCATAAGCAAAGATTATTTGACCCCTATAATTTCTAATAATGCCTCCAGCACCAACCATCCCAAGAATTCCTTTTATCGCACCATCAAAATTTAGTTTTAACCAACCAATCAGAGGAGGAGTCCACTTAATAATATATCTATCAATACAGATTTGGGAGGCCATAGAAGGATTGAACTTAAACTTTAACATATTAAACAAGTGAGTTTTTCAAGGCCAGGTTTAGGGACATTAGATGTAGAAACAAGTTTGGCATTCTCCAAGGTAAGAGTGATGACACGATGGAAGATAGACCAAGGATTTTTGCTCAAACTATTAAACACTCTATTATTATGCTCCAACCATACTTGATATAGGTAATGATGCAGAAAAGTGGACCAAAGGAACTTTAGTTGAGGATTGGAAAAGGTATTTGGACATTGTTCTAACAATTGACAAAGGGATGATGGCTGAACCCACACAATGCTAAAGAGATCAAAGAGAGTTCAATATGCCAACGAAGAATGGACATTCCAAGAACAAATGAAAGGTTAAATTCCAATTAGACTAATAGAGAACACAACAATTGGTGATATACATACCTCTTTTAACGAGATTATCGATAGTTAAAATTTTATTCTGAGAGGCAAGCCAAGAAAATAAACTCACCTTTAGAATTAAGTGTTTGTTCCAGACAAGCTTTGTATAGGCCCATGACTCTATTGGAGGATCTTGAATGTGATATGTAGTTTTAACTGTGAATTGATCATCCTCGTAAAGTTTCTATACATGAGTGTCTCTAGACTTGGAATGATACAAACCCTTAGAAATTTTGATATTTCTATTACAGCATTTAAAATTTCATTGCTAAGGTTATTGATAGGAATAATTTTCCATTGCCTATAGTTGGACATTTGAGAAATAAAATTAGCCACTTTGTCTCCAAATAGCTATTCCGTGATAGGTTTCAGAATGGCAAGACTTAGCTCGTTTATTAGTGGATGGTCCTTCAACCAGGAGTCTTCCCAGAATTTAATATTTGTACCCGGTCTCTATCAGCACCTTTTTGATAATTTCTCTAGTATGGATGACCAAGTTCCATAAGTGATATCCACTGGGAATGGGGAATTCTTCCAAGAAGGAATTATGCTGGAGATATATACCTTTGATTATATCCATCCATGAGGCTTGAACTTCTTTGGCAATTATCCATCCTTGTTTGGCCAAGAGGTCCAGGTTCATTTGGTGAACTTTCCTGAAGCCTAATATGCTTTTATATTTTTGAGAGTAAACTTTATCCCATGCTACCAGTGGCATTCTGTTGTGGTTTTCATTCCCAGATCAAAGAAATTTTCTTTGAATTTGATCAATCTTTTGATATATTAAGGTTTAGGACTTTGAATACGGACATGAAGAAGACCAAAATGCTTTGGAGGCTTTCTTGGACAAGAGTTGCCTTGGCAACTTGACTCAACATGGTTTTTTTCTAGCTATCTAATTTCTTGAGAATTCTATCAATAACATTGTTCCACATCACATATGTCATATTGCCATGAAATAGGGGCATGCCAAGTATATAGAAGAAAGACTTAAAATATTGCATCCCAATATTCTTGCTATATTTTATTACCTGTGAATAGGGGTGTTTAGGAAAAGTATTATGCTCTTGTCAAAATTGACCTTCTGGCCAACAACTTCTTCATAAAAGTTTAAGATAGTTTTAATTATTTTTACTTTAGGAACAGAAGAAATGATGGCCAAAATTGTATCATCTTCAAATTGTTGGTGAGTAACAAATTTGGACCTTGAATATGGCTTGATGCCAGAGAGGAGACCAAGAGATATCACTTGTTTTAGGGATCTCCCAAGGGCTTCGGCCATAGTGATGAAGAGGAAGGGAGAGAGCGGGTCCTCTTGCCTTAAACCTCTAGAGATCTTAAAAAAACTTGCAGTAGAACCATTAACAAGGATAAAAAACTAGGTAGAAGTTAAACATTCTTTAATTAGGGTAATCCACTCATCATGGAATCCAAATTTGGCAAGGACAACAAAGAGAAATTCCTAGGATACCCGATCAAAAGCTTTATTCATATCAAGTTTCAAGAAAAGACCAGGTTTCTTACTCCTGGCAACTGAGTGGATGAGTTCATGGATTATTATTATGCCATCAGTGATATATCTCCCTCAGACATAGCTCTCTTGGAAATGATCTATAATGGTTGGGAGTGCTTCTTTGAGCCTATTAGCAATGACCTTTGAGATGAGCTTATAGAAGACATTGTAGAGACTTACATATCACTCTTTAATAAATCCTAAATTTTTTGAAAGAAATTTGTAGGAAATCCATTGAGGCCAGGTGCCTTGTTAGGATTGAAAGAGAAAATTGCTTCATGAAGCTCATCCATAAATATGTTCTTCATCAGGCTTTAATTTTGTCCTTGAGTGATAATTGATGGGATATTTTATAGAAGTTTTTCTTGTACCTCCTTATCTTGCCTAGTATCTAACAAAATATTTTTGAAATAATTAATTGCTTCCTTCCTTATATTTTCTTCATCCTCAATATTTCTTCCATCTAGAGTTAAGATATTTTTGATGTGACGAAAAGAAAATTTTGTTTTTCTATAGCAAGAATATTTTTTGTATTTCTATCTTCTTCCTTGAGCCATTTCTCTCTAGATTTTTGGAACCAATATGACTCCTTTTCAATGCATTATGATAATTAGAAAGTGATACATAAGAATATTGATTCATTGCATTAATTTCTATTCTCTCTTATAAATTTTTGACTTTGGATTCAATTTCTTTATTTCTTTAAAAAAATTATCAAAATATTTGGCATTCCAAATATTCATTTGCTCCTTTAAATATTTCAAATTTTGAACAAACCTATATATACATGATCCTTCAAATTTTGATTCATCCCACCATAACATAACCATCTAGAAAAAATCAGGGTCTTGGAGCCACATAGACTGGAAAAGAAATGGCTTTGGATGACCATTATTAGGTAACTCACAAGTCAAAAGAATGGGTTTGTGATTTGATCCTGCTCATAATAAAATATCTAAAGAGATTGTATACTTTTTTTATGACCATTTACTGCATAACAAGAATATTTCCAATATTTTTGCTATATGATTTTTTCCAATGTGTCTACTATCCCATGTATATTGAAATATTGAGGGAATAACATCCCAAAGGTCATTTGAATTGAAAAATGAAGCAAAATATTGCATTGATTTAGACCATCCTGGAATACCACCCTTCTTTTCCAAAAGAGAAAAAATGATGTTAAAATCACCCCCAAGAATCCATAGATCATAATGAATCAACATTGTATTTGACAAAAATATGGTAAGGTCCTTCCAACATCTTTCACAAGGTGTAACTATAGTTGGAGCAAATACATTTATCATCCCAACTTTGATGTTTTTCTCTTTCCTACAAACTAATCCAGAAAACCAATTATTTTTTGTTTCTAATAATTGCCCATTCCATTTGCATTTGTCCCATATTATTGCAATAACGTTTGAAGCTCCTATAGAAGAAATTGCTAAACAATTACCCATATTCCAAATCTTCTTAAAAGCATCCTTATATTCATCAATGCTTAACTTTGTTTCTTGTATTAAAATAACCTTAAGATTATAACAACCTATTAATTCTTAAATAAATCTTATTTAAGGGGTTCTATTCATATCCCTAACATTCCATGATACCATTTTCATGATCACCATTTTTCATTTAGCTCCACTTCTTGTTAACACTTTGATATTTTTATTTAGATTCCCACATTGATATCCTCTTGAGTTTCTTTTTCTCTTTGTTCTTGCTTTGATGGCCTTCTTATCCTTCTTCCATTCTTACTAACACTCACATCTTCATCAATCTCTTCTATTTTTTTTATATTGTTCATAATGAGACTTATCTTCTAAAGATTTATATTTCCCTAAAGAATAGAAAGTGCAAGGAATAGACTCATTAACATTTTATTCTTTATGTTTCCTTAAAAATTCTAAATTGCATAGATGATCCTCCATAGTCATTACTTTCTTATGTTGGTCTAGAAACCCTAAAGTTCCTTGGATATCCTCCATAAAATTTTCTTTATTGTACTGCTCTTGAACCCTTACGTGCAAGGAATACACTCTGTACTACTTTCATTTTTATTTTAAGGAGAATATTTTATGTTACTTGAGGAAAATAAAGGTGATTTACCTAGATTAAGCTTGACCTCCTTCACCTCATTTGCTTTAAAATTTGCTTCCCCATATTCCTTTACTTTAAAATTTGTCTTCCCCTCTTCCTTTGCACCTTTAGCTCCTATATTTGAACTTACACATTGTACTTCCTCATCCCTCATTTAATATCTTTCTTCTAATGGTTGATTAGAGTGAACTATAATGGCCTTTGCCATTTGATTATGTAGAGGGGTTTTTTTTGCCACTTTTTTAGGAGCAAAAAATCCTTGATTTGATCTAGCTTCTCATATGATATGATCTCATTGTTTCAAATTAAAGCTACCCTTATACCCAAAAAAAATTATCTCTTCATCCATAATTTTCACTTTGCAGTCTCTTATCATGTTCCCAATTTTATAACATTTGCAACATTGAAATGCAATGTTTTTATATTTCACTTGTTCATCCCATTCTCTTGATTCAAATTTAATCCTAATTGACTACGGTAAATGTTTTGACATATCCATGGCAACACATATTCGAGTGTATACAATATGCCTTCTCTCTTTGGTAGTTGGTTCCTCCTAGATGAATTCACCTAGAGTATTATCAATATTCTTCAAAACCTCCCTATTAATGAGTTGATAAATAAGTCCAAAAAGCCTAATCCATACCAAAAACATTTTGATAGTTTCTATGTCCACAAAAAAATTCTCACTCCAAGGTCTTAAGTATAGTGCATATTTACCCCTAAACCACGAGCTTCCATCCATTATTTTATCCCTTATTTCTAAACTGGAAAGAATAATAAGGAAAAATTCTTTTGGAAGAAAAGTCATGGAGTAATTTAAATTCAATCCCCACTTCCACATGATCCAATTTTGAATCTCAAAAAAATCTTGGCCAGTATCCATGGAACTTACTATTAACCCTATGGTTTTAAGAACCATTATATCATGCTCAATCATCTCATATTTGATAATCACTTTCAGTGTAGTATCTGCTACTTGGATAAGGTTTACCATAGTGTTGTGGCTGATCCACAACACACCCCAAAATTGGGGACCCACATTTTTTGCATGCTTTCAAAGAAGATCTCAGTGACCCAGATGCTAAAAATCAAGAAAAAGGGGCAAAATTGCACAAGGATAAAAAGTGTCGCGATATCGCGACATGTCGCGCCATCGCTGCCGAAAAATGAAAAGTGTCGCGATATCGCGACATGTCGCGCCATCGCTGCAAAAATGAAAAAGTGTCGCGATATCGCGACGTGTTGCGCGGTCGCGGCCGAAAATGAAAAGTGTCGCGATTTCGCGACGTGTTGCGCGGTCGCTGCCAAAAAGTGAAAAGTGTCGCGATATCGCGACATGTTGCTCCGTCGCGGTCCAGAGAGGAGAGAGAAAGGCAGAATGGAAAATGGTAGCGAAATCGTGACATGTCACAAAATCGTGGGTCAAACCAGTCAAACAGGGCAAAGCACAAAAAGCGTCGCGATTTCGCGACAGAAAGCAGCAAAGGGGCATGAAGTGAAAAAGCGTCGCGATTTCGCGACAGGTTGCAGCCAAGGTGTACGGAACGAAAATCGTCGCGATTTCGCGACAACAAGGTGCCGAAAAAAACGTCGCGATTTCACGACAAAAGCAAAGGGGCTCGAAATAGAAAAACGTCACGATATCGCGACAGGTCGCGTTTTTGTGGCTCCAACAGCGAAAGTGTACGAAATGGAAAATATGTCACGATTTCATGACATGTCGCGTTTTCACGGCCAAATGCAGGGAGACATCCCGAAACGGAGAAGCGTAGCGATTTCGCGACAGGTTGCAGCCAAAAGCGTACCAAGTGAAAAACGTCACGATTTCGCGACAAGTGCCAAGACCAACAAAAAGCTAGCATTTCGCAAAATAGCAAGGCGTACGAAATGAAAAGCGTCACGATTTCAGACAGACATGTCGCGATTTCACGACAGGTTACGTTGGCAAGGCTGTTGGCAAGAAAACGTCGCGATATCGCGACATGTCACGATTTCGCGACATGTCACATTTTCGCGATGAAAGTAGAGGAGCAAAGTTACATGCTATTTTTTGTCACGATTTTCATGGAGCCGTTACAGAACGTGCAAAAAAGTGCGGAACACGTGGCATACATGTGTAAAGGTTGCGAAGCGTTACAGTTCACAGAAGAATATCAAACATTTCAACATCGAACATAAATTCAAAAACAATGAAAAGGCAAGAAGGTGAAACGAAGCGATCTGGAAGATGAAGCGAAGCGTCACAGGACGAAACAGAGAGCATTGCCAGAAAGTATAAAAGCAGAAGCACAGATTGGTACAAGGGTCAAAAACCATTACGGGCAGAGTTGCAGTGCCTAAGGCGAGATGCCATTCTGGGCCTGCTTGGGAGTGATTTTTTCTTCCTTTTTTTGGTTTTGAGAAAACCAGATGTTCTATTGTTGTAACATGATTAATTCTTTAATGCAGGAGTGTTCAGAAATTTGCATCTTGTGGGCAAGAAAGAAGGAGATCTTCTATGCATGCTATGAATTTAATGTTTATTCTTTCATCTTTCAGATTTCGGATTTATAGATAATGTTAAATGCCACTTTTGTGGGTTGCATTAGGCGAATATTTGAAATCTGAATTTTATTTCAAACCCTAGGAATCAGCACTTAGCTTATCGGGATTGTGCGTGTTTGCAGGTCCAATAGGTTAGGTTGCATGCATGGAAACCTCACATCTTCGGTTTTGCCAAGACGGGATAGCATCAAACTGAATGCAATTTTAATTTCTTTTTCTTTGCATTTTATTTTCTTTTTGCTGCACTTTATTTTTAGAAACCCCAATTTTAATTTTTCAAGCATTAAAATAAAATAAAAAATTAAAAAAACTTCAAAATCCATAAATAATTCCTTCATTTATGGCATTTCATTAAATTTCATTTTGAAGTTGCAGCATGGTCATATAAGGATCAAATCACATTTGTTTTATAAGGGTTCAATGAACAATCATTAAGTTTCATAGTAAAATAAACCACAGTGCCCCTTGTTTTCAGTTACTTGCAACCACTAAGGTGTTCCAAGCATTTTTATTGAATATCTTTATTTGAGATTAATGATACACAGATGCAGAATGCTAACATAACAGGAACCTTGGAGAAATTACTTGTTTAATTTCTTTGCAAGCAGAGGATTTAGAACCCAAATCCTATCGGAGAGTGTGTTTTCACAATCGGGTGAAAATACCACTCAACAGATTGGCGCTAGAAGGAGGGCATGAAAAGTTTATTTTATCATGATTTTAGATGCTACGGGTTTATAATTATTTAAGAGCTTTACATTGCTAAATATTTCAAGTCCATTTTATTAGCATCTTCGGCCTCTAACACCACTCAACGGATTGGTGCTAGGAGGGCCGAACGGGTTTATTTTAGTGTTATTTAAATTTAAATTTTTTATGCTTTAGTCCTCTAACACTCAGCCGATTGTAAAAGGACGGCCTGAATTTATTTACTTGTTCTATTTTAAGCAATTCAGGTATGCTGTATATTTTTCTGATTGTTCATACAAAAATATGTGATTTGATTTAATTTTGAAAATTTTGGTCTCATGCAATTACTTGACATTTGATTTTAATAAGTACATCTCTTGGTTGATGCTAACTTGATTTTTTTTATATATTGCAGGTTGAATATTCAACAGATTTGGTTCTAAAATTACATTTTAAGTTTCACTAATGGCAACACTTGAGGAGCAAATGGTATCCCTGAGAGCTGAAATAGTGTCTCTAAGAGAGAGAATGGTATCAATGATAGAGGATCATTATGAGGGTTTATCTATACCTGTGGTACCCTATCAAATTCCTACAATGTTATTGGATTTTTTACGGTGTTTTAATCAAGAGGTGCCACTAGGATACTTGCAAAAACTGCATGTCTACAAGGATACATTATGTAAATTCCAGATTTTCTATGAGGAGGTGGCTTGTAAGTTATTTGCATACATTTTGGATGATAAACCATTCTTTTGGTACAGCCAACTACCCATGGAGGTTAGGACTTCTTGGATACAATTAGAAGCAGCCTATCTTTATCATTTTGGTAATCAAAGTTGACTTAGAAATCTTGAAAAATCAGTTTACCTCCATATGTAAGGAGCCTAATGAATCCTTGAGTCAATTCAATGGAAGATTTCGTGAGTTGCACTCCCAAATGTGGGAAAATTTTAACACATTAGAAGAGGAAGCCATGGAAGTATACCTAGGAGCCATACACCCCACACTTGCTTCACTCATTGAGGAAAAGCTGAGTGGTTTGTCCCTAGAGAAAATCCATGAGGTCTTAGAAGAGATAGAACGACAAGGTCTTGAAGAAGAAAAGGCACAACATGTTCACATGAGAGATTGTTCTTTTGATGCCAACCTACACCAACCATCAAACATAGCACCCTCCACTCCAATGATACCTAAGGTGAATGATCAAGGGGATGAATTTGAATACCCAAATGTTACGACCACCTTAGATGTAGTCCAAGAGGAGGTGCAAATTGCTAAGACAACATCCACTAGTGAGGATCATGTAGAGATACACGATTATCTAGATGAAGGGGTTCTAAATTCAACAATGTTTGATATATGTGATAGGATGGAACCCACCATAGAATTGAATGAAGTGGTTGAAAGTGAAATGGAAAGAAAATCAATAAATAAATTTGAAGATATGATAGAATTTCACCACTTGTTCTTGGAAGATACTATTGATGAGATGTGTAAAATTAAAGATCAAGAAATTCTTCACCCTCCAAATTATGATAAAATGAATCATGGGTTACTAATTTGGACAATGATAGCCTTATAAATTTGAATTCAAGAAATAACCCACTTTTGGAAATAATTGAACCATCTAAGGAAGGTGAAGATGAATTTGATGAGAAACACATTGATGAATTGGAAGATGTTGAAGAAGTAGTTGAACGTCACCACTTGATTTTGAAAGATGATTATTATGATGCTTGGAAGAAGTGGGAAGATTTCACTCATTCCAAAACTACTAATGAAACTTGTGTGCCAATTGATATACAGGACAACATAATTGCCTACTCAAAGGAAGATATTACAACTCTTGTACAATTTGAGGATGTTTTGGAAGAGGGTTTCAAATCTCATCAAATTTTGGAAGATTATAATGATCCTATTACCAAGGACAAAGAAGAAAAAGAATTGATGAATGAATCAAGAGATCATGTCACAAACATCATGGAATTTCATTCTATGGATTTGGATGACGATTTTTACAATGGTTGGGGGAGATATGATGATGCATTCTTTTCTCACATCCCTATAGATGAAACTCATATTTCACTTGATATGCAGGATGTTGAACCTTCTACATCATACGAAGATCTCATATTCACAAGATTTGAAAAGGGGACAAAATTTGATCATGTTGAATATAAATTCATTGAAAGTGTGGATGCAAGTTTGCATGATGATTTTGAGGATTCAAATGAAGAGATACCATGGATAGTGAACAAAGAATTAGAACCAAATGACAAAGAGATTGATCAATTGGAAGCAACTCAAATGAAGGATCATCAAGATGAGTCATGGGACATACACTTTGACCAAGAATATTTGAGGATTGAAAATGATGACCATGTTTTGAATTTGAATGAAAGTGAAATGTCATTAAAGGTAAATGAAAAACAAGGTATAATTTTTAATCACACCTTTAATAACATTGTTTTAATGAATGGAAAAGAAGTTGATGCACTTGAATTGTTAAATCAAATTCATCAACAATTACTAATTGAATCTAGGATAAAAACTTTTAATGATCCTAATTTAGTAAATATCCTAGATGCTTGTAAATTGTTACACAAATTTGATTGGCCTACAAATTTGGAAAATGATTTGGCTTTGAAATTTGTAGAAATAGGCTCTTACTTACAAAATTGCATATTTGAAAAGGATAGCCTAATTCTAAATCAAGGAGGGAATTATGAAGTTTACATTTTAAAGAATAGACATGATAAAATTGAAAATCATTTATTGTCTAATCATTTTAGTAATTTGATGCTCACCTATGGGAGTATTATTGGAACTAAATCAAATTGGTATGGTGAGCATGGCAAGTGGAAATTTGTTGCATTGTTTGGTCTTGTCTTGTTTTTGTTGGATTCCCACAACATTTGGCATGCATATCATGTTATATTTTTGTTGAAATGTTCTAATCATGTTTGGGATCCAGGAAAGTGATAATCCAAGCTTTGCATCATCTTGTATTATATTGTACATTTGTATATAGATTTTGGTTTTTGGGTTTTGGTTTGTGTTTTCAAGATCTTTTTAAAGTTACTTTGGGTTTGGTTTTGGTTTGTGTTTTCAAATTTTCATTTTTGGGATTGCAGTTTGGTTTTGGATTGAATAAGTTTTAATTTAAAGTTGTGTGTTTATTTGACATGTTTTGTTTGTCTATATAAAAAAAAAAAAATGATGAAAAAGTTGCCTTGAGATGCTAACTTATGTTCTAGATCGGGGAAATATGAAACATTGGAATTGTGTTGTAGAAGCTCCACAAGTAACACAAACAATTTAATAATATCGTTTGAAACTTGTGATGCATGAAGTAGTCAGTTTTATATGGCAATATTTCATCTGCATTTCAAAAGACAATGCATTCATATTACATCTCACTTTGCACATACATGCCATCTTAGTTGCAAATGCATTTCAAATACAAATCATTAAAGTGTGTCAAATCCTCTTAAGGTTATGCTATCACATAAATAAGAAGAAAATCCTAAGGTTGGGAACCGAGTCTTGAGATATCTAGAACCAAGCACATTTTATACACATTAAAAAGGATCTTGAGCAAAATGATCAAAACCTTGCTTGGAAGAAAAGGTTGGGCGAAAGAAGTATTTCATGTCTATCCTATTATGCAACATGATCCTTAAAACAAGTGGTTTTGACCATTTCCATAAAGCTTAAAGCCTAAAATCAGAGTAGTAAGGATAGGGCTAAATCCTCATCGAACTTAGGTTGAGGATCCAACTCCCCAAAGCTTTGATTTGACCTACATGGAGTAGTAAGGATAGGGCATAAATTCTCATCTCGCTTAGGTTGAGAATCTGATTCCCCAAAGCTCCTATGTCTCATTTCATGATAAATCTTGGATTGGAAGGATCGTACTACTTGTCCTCTCGCAAAGGATGGGTAGTCATCCCCAAGGTCTAAGCAATAAAATTAATATTTTCCATTTTTATCCAAAGCTTGGATTGGAAGGATCGTACTACATGTCCCTAGCAAGGATGGGTAGTCATCCCCAAGGTCCAAGAAGTAAAAAATTAATTTTTCCCATCTCATATTTATATTGGATTGGAAGGATCGTACTACTTGTCCTCTAGCAAAGGATGGGTAGTCATCCCCAAGGTCCAAAGAAATGAAGATAAGTCTTGGATTATGGGGTTAAGTATGCCCATGCATGGCAACATGTCTTGTCTAAAAAACAAGACCACTGATTGTCCAAAGGGTTAGACTAGCATGACCATTTCTTCCATAATTGGTTAAATTATTTTGCTCAAAGTGAGGTAATGAATTCTAAATCAGAGTAGTAAGAATAGGGTTAAACTCCCATCTCGATTAGGTTGGGAGTCTGATTTCCCAAAGCTCCGATTTCACTTTCACTTACACATGGGTTCAAGATAGTAGGGACTCATAACCAACTTTGGGATCTAATAAAGCAATTCATTATACATATAGTTGATCCTAAGAGGGTTTGATAATCTTGAATGTTTGTGTATGATACTAGAAGAAAGACTATGCCTTTTATAAAAGCAAAATCTCTTAGCATATTTATTAGGTTACACAAATCATTCACAATCTCACATATGCATTCATGTAAAACTGACAATGGAATGTTGATCAATTTCAAACGATAGGGAATGAAAACACATTGCACACACCGAGCTAATACTTGATGATTCTGATGATTCATGTATTTCTGATCTATGGGCATTTGTTTATATTGCTTATGTGCTAACACATGTTTTCAAGTTTATATACTTCCAGATAGGGTTCTCAAGAAAATGCTCAAGAGCATTTGACAAGTAGAGTCGCCATTTGTTGTGGCTGATCCACAACACACCCCAAAATTGGGGACCCACCTTTTTTGCATGCTTTCAAAGAAGATCTCAATGACCCAGATGCTAAAAATCAAGAAAAAGGGGCAAAATTGCACAAGGATAAAAAGTGTCGCGATATCGCGACATGTCGCGCCATCGTTGCCAAAAAATGAAAAGTGTCGCGATATCGCGACATGTCGCGCCATCCGCGCCAAAATGAAAAGTGTCACGATATCGCGACATGTCGCGCATCCCAAAATGAAAAGTGTCACGATTTCACGACGTGTTGCATCTGCCAAAAATGAAAAGTGTCACGATATCATGACATGTTGCTCCTCGCGTCAGAGGAGAGAGAAAGGTAGAATGGAAAATGGTAGCGAAATCGTGACATGTCACAAAATCGTTGGTCAAACCAGTCAAACAGGGCAAAGCAGAAAAGCGTCGCGATTTCACGATAGAAAGCAGCAAAGGGGCATGAAGGAAAAGTGTCACGATATTCGGAAGAAAAAAAGTCACGATTTCACGACAAGAAGGTGCAAAATAGAAAAAGCGTCCTGATTTCACGACAAAAGCAAAGAGGCACGAATGAAAACGTCACGATATCGCAACTGGTCAAAAAAGTGTACGAAATGGAAAATATGTCACGATTTCGTGACATGTCACATCAAATCGAGAAAAAGAAAGTAGCGATTTCACACAAAAAAGGAAGAAAACTCCGATTCAAAAAAAAAAAGCGTCGATTTCACGAAAAATAGCAAGGTACGAAATGAAAAACGTCACGATTTCAAGTCGAGGCGAAGGGAAAAATGTCACGATATCGCGACATGTCGCGTTTTCACGATGAAGTAGAGGAGCAAAGTTGCATGCTATTTTTTGTCACGATTTTCATGGGGCCATTACAGAACATGCAAAAAAGTGCGGAACACGTGGCATACATGTATAAAGGCTGCAGAAGCGTTACAATTCATAGAAGAAGATCAAACATTTCAGCATTAAACATAAATTCAAAAGCAATCGGGAAGATGAAACGAAGCGATCTGGAAGATGAAGCGAAGCGTCACAAGGACGAAACAGAGAGCATTGCCAGAAAGTATAAAAGCAGAAGCACAGATTGGCACAAGGGTCGAAAAACCGCTACGGGCAGAGTTGCAGTGCCTAAGGCGAGATGCCATTCTGGGCCTGCTTGGGAGTGATTTTCTTCCTTTTTTTGGTTTTGGGAAAACCAGATGTTCTGTTGTTGTAACAGGATTTATTCTTTAATGCAGGAGTGTTCAAAAATTTGCATCTTGTGGGCAAGAAAGAAGGAGATCTTCTGTGCATGCTATGAATTTAATGTTTATTCTTTCATCTTTCAGATTTCAGATTTATAGATAATGTTAAATGCCACTTTTGTGGGTTGCATTAGGCGAATATTTGAAATCTGAATTTTATTTCAAACCCTAGGAATCAGCACTTAGCTTATCGGGATTGTGCGTGTTTGCAGGGTCCAATAGGTTAGGTTGCATGCATGGAAACCTCACATCTTCGGTTTTGCCAGGACGGGATAGCATCAAACTAGATGCAATTTTAATTTCTTTTTCTTTGCATTTTATTTTCTTTTTGCTGCACTTTATTTTTAGAAACCCCAATTTTAATTTTTCAAGCATTAAAATAAAATAAAAAAATTAAAAAAACTTCAAAATCCATAAATAATTCCTTCATTTATGGCATTTCATTAAATTTCATTTTGAAGTTGCAGCATGGTCATATAAGGATCAGATCACATTTGTTTTATAAGGGTTCATGAACAATCATTAAGTTTCACAGTAAAATAAACCACAGTGGCCCCTTGTTTTCGCTTACTTGCAACCACTAAGGTGTTCCAAGCATTTTTATTGAATATCTTTATTTGAGATTATTGATACACAGATGCAAAATGCTAACATAACAGGAACCTTGGAGAAATTACTTGTTTAATTTCTTTGCAAGCAGAGGATTTAGAACCCAAATCCTATCGGAGAGTGTGTTTTCACAATCGGGTGAAAATACCACTCAACACATAGATTCACTCTTCTTCTTATTGCTAGGTAGGGTATCCATACTATTAACTAGGTCATTCTTACTTTCAGTAAGGACTTTAAAAAATAAATTTCTCTCCATATTAGATTTTATTCAAATGAATCCTTTAAATTCTCCTAAGATATGGAACAAGAAGTGGCACTTATTTCTTGATCACACTTTGCTTTATACTTCTTGCTTCCTACTTACACTTGTCCCTCGCTCTTGACTCACACTCCTTGCTTTTTGCTTACACTTCCTCCTTGCTCTTGGATCACACTCACTACTTCGTGCTTATACTTCCTCCTCACTCTTGGCTCGTAGTCGCTACTTTGTGCTTACACTTCCTCTAATAAATAAAAATAATTTATTTAAGTGAGCAATATTGCATCATATTGGCATTGTTAATATTGTGTGTTTTATATAGGTTGTTATCATCCAATGAGAGTATATTGTGAATTTATATAAAAATTTATAACTTATTATAGAGCAATAATGAATTATGGTGACTAATGAAACTATATCATAAATTCAAATCTTGGTAGACATCATATTTGAATGGCTTTGAATTTGATTATTATAAATATAATAACTAGCATTGTTCCTACAAGTGTAAGAGATGACACTAGGATATCCTATGGATCTCCTATGGTCCCTAATAGTGCTTTTTTAGGATGGATCTACTCTAGGGGGCTACAAGATCTAAAATGTTGAGTAGATAGTCCCATAGATAAAAAATCGAGTTGCTACAAGAAATATTAAGATCCTTACTTGAAATGTAAAGCCCCACAAAATGGGCAACAAACTTTTAGTGGTTGCCCATGAAGGGGATTGAAATTTTAAAGTACCCTTAGAGGCATTCAAGGGCCATATGAAATTTAATGATTTGTCTAAATTTTTTCTCCCTCCTTTGTGTAGTTTAGAATTTTTCTAGATCAATGTTATGAACCTGCAACTTGAAATATGAATTGAATGCAGAAAAGAATTGATGTTTGAATAGAATCGCAGTTTGTATTGAAAGACAGAAACCCACAATATAATAAATTAATGTTCTTGGATGATCTTTGGAGCATCCTCCTTGTCCTATTTACATCTATCTAAAAGGTGTGAATGGTGAAGGGATGTGTCCCTTTATAATACAATATGATATATAATATGATTAAGAGTTACGTTAGGAGGGTCCTAACATGCCACCCTCCTTTGAAAAATCTTTGTCCTCAAAGCTAGAATTGCAAAAATTGTTGTTGAATCTGGTGGAGTGTCTCCCACATAGCATCCTCTAGAGGTAGACCTTTCCATTGAATCAATACCTCGGTGATGGTGCGATTACGGAGGCGGCGCATATGTCGGTCTAGGATAGCTTCTGGTTCAACCATGAGAGCTCCATTATCTAAAAATTCTAGAAGTTGATTTTGTGTAATGATGTTAGTGCCTATTACAACTTTAAGACAAGAAACATGAAATACCGGATGGATTTTGGAAGATTCTAGTAATTCAAGTTTATATGCAATAGGTCCAATACGCTATAGAATTTTATAAGGGCCATAAAATTTTGGTGCTAATTTTTGCGACCCTTTTATTTTCAATGAAGTTTAACGATATGGTTGGAGGGGGAGAAATACCATATCCCCTTCTTGAAAAACCCTTTCAAGCCGATGTTGGTCCACTTGTTGCTTTATGCGGTGTTGAGTGATATGTAGATTGTCCTTCAAAGCACGAATGATATTATCTCAAGTGACCAGCTCCATCTCTACAGTTGGTAGTTTTGTACTTCCTAGAAGATTAGTGGTTAGAGATGGGGGTTATCGGCCATATAATGCTTTGAAAGGGGTCATTTTTATGGTTGTATGATATGTGGTATTATACCACCATTTAGCTAGTGGAAGCCATTTAACCTAGTGAAGGGGTTTGGTGGAAATAAAGCATCGGAGATAGGTTTCTAAGCACTTATTGACAATTTTAGTTTGACCACCTGTTTGTGGGTGGTAAGAGGAGCTCATCTGAAGTTGCATACCTTGGAGTTTAAATAATTCCTTCCAAAAATTACTAGTTAAAGTGGGATCACGATCACTAATGATAGTAGAAGTCATGCCATGTAATTTAAAAATATTGTCAAGGAATATTTGAGCAATAGTACTAGCAATATAGGGGTGAGCTACTGGAAAAAAATGGGCGTATTTAGATAAACGTCCTACCACCACTAGGATCATCATTTTTCCTATGAATTTTGGAAGACCTTCAATGAAATCCATTGAAATATCCTCCCATGTCCTGGTTGGTATGGGTAGAGGTTGAAGAAGGCCCGGTGTTGCCATTGTTTTACCTTTGTTTCTTTTGCATGTTTCACATTCATTGATGAACTTCTTGATATCATTTTTCATCCCTCGCCAATAAAATGATTTAGTCACTCTTTTGTAGGTTTTTAGGAATCCAGAGTGGTCTGCAGTAGGTGTAGCGTGTAGCTCATGTAGAAGCTTTGGACGATAAACCGATGTAGGTGAGAGGACCAGACATTCTTTGTAACAGAGCATGTTACCTTGCCAAGAGTAGTGGGGTTTAATCATGGGATTTTGTTGTAGCTATTGAATTATGGTGTGTATAGTAGGGTCTGTATACCATTCATCCTTGACTTGTTCGATCCATGTAGGGATGGGGCAAGAAAAAGCATTAAATTGTGAAGTTTCTTCAAACTTTCTGTAAAGTTCATCCGCAACCATGTTATCTTTCCCTTTTTTGTAGATGATTTCATAATCTTAGCCTAATAGTTTTGTTACCCACTTTTGTTGTTCTAGAGTGGTTATCCGTTGTTCAATAAGGTATTTTAGGCTATGGTGGTTGGTGCAGATAATGAAATATTTTCCAATAAGGTATGGTCTCCAATGTTGGATAGCATGGACCATAGCTAACATTTATTTTTCATAAATGGAACGTGCTAAATTCTTTTTGTAAAATGCTTTACTAGTAAAGGCTAAGGGCTTCTCATTTTGCATGAGCACCACTCCCATTCCTAATCTAGAATCGTTGTTTTCAATAATGAATGGTTGGAAAACTTTGGCATAGTTAGGGCGGGGGTGGTACACATGGCGTTTTTCAAAGTCATGAAAGCTTCATTCACTTTTGGAGACCATATGAATGCATTATTTTTAAGTAGGATTGTTAAGGTTGTTGTTATTTTCCCATAATATTTAACAAATTCATGATAATAGCCTGTTAATCCTAAGAACCCACGCAACCATTTTAGAGTTTTTGGAATTTGCCAATTTTCCACATCTTCAATTTTTTGTGGGGTCTCCTTTAACTCCTTCCTTGGAGACAATATGTCCAAGATATTCGATTTCCTGCTTCCCAAAGGAACACTTTGATATCTTTGCGTATAATTTATTTTCTTCCAAGATTTTGAGTGCTTGCGCTATATGTGTTAAGTGCTCTTCCCATGTCTTGTTGTAAATCAAAATATCGTCAAAGAAAACTAAAATAAATTTTTGAAGGAAGGGAGAAAATACCTTATTCATAAGACTTTGAAATGTGGATGGAGCGTTGGTGAGGCCAAAAGGCATCACCAAGAATTCATAATGTCCCTCGTGGGTGCGAAAAGCAGTTTTGGGTATATCACTTTCCTTAACTCGAATTTGGTGGTAACTTGATCGTAAATCGAGTTTAGAAAAATATGCGGCTCCATTTGGTTCATCGAGTAGTTCATCAATGATTGGAATAGGAAATTTATCTTTAATAATTATTCTGTTGAGAGCACAAAAAAACACGCATAGGTGGCATGATCCATCCCTTTTTCTTACTAGTATGACTGGCGAAGAGTAGGGACTTCTACTAGGTCGAATGACCCATGCCCTTAGTAGGTCTTGTACTAATTTTTCTATTTCCATATTTTGTAAGTATGGATATCGATAAGGTCTAATATTTGGAGGTTGGTGTCTCGAAAGTAATTGAATAGCATGATCATGGCTTCGTTGTGGAGGTAATCCCTCTAGTTCTTTGAATATTTTATCATGTTTCTCTAGGAGTTCTATTAATTCGGGTGCCTCTGGTTGCTCTTTGGTGGTGTTTTGCAAGGAAAATAGTTGGGCAACCATGCCTCTTCCTCATTTTCGAAGAATATTTTCCATTCTATGGGAACTTACGATTTGTGTGGGGCCTGTTTTTAAACCTTGAATTGTGTATGTTTGGTTGTTTTGTATAAATTGCATCCATAACTCTTCAAAGTCCCATTGAATTTTGCCGAGCATTCATAGCCATTGTACTCCTAAAACAATATCACATCCTCCTAATGGTAGTACATACATATATGCTTTCATGTTATATTCCCACATCGTGAGTTTGATATTCCTGCATTTGCCTTTACATGCAATTTTTCCTCCATTGCCAATCATGACTTCGAAGTTATTGCAGAGATATAGAAAGCAATTAGCTTATTTGGCCAAACTGGGGTCTATAAAATTGTGAGTGCTACCAGAGTCTAAGAGCACAATAGAGTTTTGTTTCTTAAAATACCATTTTACCTTCATTTTTTATGGAATAGAGTATCCTTCTAATGCGTTAAAGGATATTTTTGTTTTATCTTCTTGGTTTTCTTCTGCAACCTTAGTTATTACTTCCACTTCTATGGCATCCTCCTCTTTCAGAGTGCAATAAACTATGTCCAAATATAATTTCGGTGAGATGCATTTGTGGTTGGGGGTAAACTTTTCATCGCAGTGGAAACATAGGCCCTTTTCTCATCTTTCTTTTAGCTCTTCTTGGCTAATTTGTTTAATTGGCATGACCTTATTCAGTTTTTGGACGATGTAGGTATTTGGTGTTTTTCTTGAAAAAACTCTTCCTATTCACCTTTGGTTATTGTTCTTCTCTTCTATCATTTGTGCTAATGCCACTGCATGCATCATATCGATAGGATTTTGTATTTGTACCTCCATTCTAATGTCTTCTTTTAGGCCACTAATAAAACAACTTTGGAAGAATGATGCATCTAGTCCTGTTGTAAGGTTTGCCAATTTCTCAAATTGTGCTTGGTATTCCCTTACGGTGGAGGTTTTTCGCAGTTTAGTGAGGGCTCCTGTGAAGTCTTCAAATTTAGTGGGGCCAAATTGCAACATTAAGTTTTTTGTGAATTCGATCCATGTGGGCGGACCTTTTGTTTTCTCATACCATTGATACCACTAGGTAGCAATTTGTTCCAAGTGAAATGATGCGATATAGACTTTTTGAATCTTTGGAATTTGATATAAGGTAAAATGTTGGTCTTCCCTATATATCAAATTTGTGGGGTCGCCTCCATCAAATTTTGGAAAATCTAGTTTTATGGTACGGGGAAGGATTGATGTATGTGGTCCCCTTATTAATGTTTGTTGTGGTGGCATAGTGTTATGTTGTCCATTTTGCATGAGCAACAAATTTTACTGTACTAAGTCCATGGAATGGGTTGTAGCATCCAATTTAGTGGATATATCTGTATTCGAGTTGGTGATGTTTATGGTTAGATCTGCTATTTTGGTAGTGATTGTATCTTCTAAATTGTCCTTCCAAAACACCATCCCTTGCATCATGTCTCTCATTTCATTGGAAAACTGTGAGAGTTCTTTCGTAATTTCTTTTGAAACCTCCTTCACAATCTCCTTCGTTGTGTCTTGAGGTCATCTTCCCTCGGCCATTTAGGGTGTGGATGATTTATAAGTGAGTTGAATATGCAAAAATTAGCTTTGTCGAAAAAAATTGTTTATCTCTACCGCATTTAATTTTACGTACTTGCTGCTCTTTGTTCACATCGAATGATATTTTCCTCGCTTGTACTCACTGTTGGGTTTTTCTAACTCCGGTAATGCGTGATGTTGTCCAAAAAAATTTGTATGCTACCTTTTCTGGTGACTGTGGCCTACTGTGTAATAGTTCCATCAGTAATGGTTAGAATGTGTGCTAAAAATAAAATGTTGTCGAGTAATGGCCTGTCAATAACTAGAGCGGGGTGGGGAAAATTTTTTAGGTCTTTTTAGCTCTAATCCAGTTTTTATGAACCTGCAACTTGAAATATGAATTAAATGCAGAAAAGAATCATTGTTTGAATATAATCGCAGTTTGTATTGAAAGGTAGAAACCCACAATATAATAAATTAATTTTCTTGGATGATATTTGGAGCATCCTCCTTGTCCTATTTACATCTATCTAAAAGGTGTGAATGGTGAAGGGATGTGTCCCTTTATAATACAATATAATATATAATATGATTAAGAGTTACGTTAGGAGGGTCCTAACAATCAATGTGTGAGGTAAATATTATAAAACCCCTAGACTAAATTTTTGTTAAAAGATCCTCAAATCTCTGAGTGCCCACAAAAGCTTTTAAGCTTTCTTGTGACATGAGACCAACCCTTAATAAAATCTACATAAAATCCTTTTAGCCCAAGTTTTAAGACCATGCATCGCCTCAAGAGAGAGAAAATAATATAGGACATATATGAGTATTTTTCATAAAAAATGATGGATTTAACTGCATGAACCGTATAGTTGTAGGTGTTAGGATCCTGCTATAAAATAAACTCAAATAAACACACTCTCACACAATTGCTTTGAAATAAACTCACATAAACATCATATTAATATTCAGAACAAAATACACATTATAACAAAAATTTGCATAAAGGAACAATCTCACAATAAGATAGAATCGCAGGCCTCTTCAAGGGGGCAACCTCCTTCAACACTTCATTAATTTACAAAAATATGAATACATTGGTGCCTTCTTGGGTATTTAAAGAGTTCCCTTCCATGGTTGGCTTACATGCAAAATGCCACCTGGATTACATGCATAATGCCACCCGAATTACATGCATAGTGCCACTCGAATTACATGCACAATGTCACTCGAATTACATGCACAAGGCCATCTTACATACCTATCTACCATGTGTTACATAAAAAGAGTGCAATTTGTCATAGGCACTATATAAGCTAAAACTTAGAACATTATAAAATATTAATCATGGGTACTACCCACATTATTTAGAAATTATTACATCATGGAGGTTATTACATTAAGGGTTAGGATGGGATCCTAACATGTCCTTCCCCTTGAAGAAGCTTTGTCCTCAAATCTAAAATGAGGAAACTATTGCTAGAGTTGGTGGAGAGATTCCCATGTAGCATCTTGAGGTTGAAGCCCATGCCACTGAACCAGGATCTCTGTAATTGTACGGTTGCAAAGAGTACGAGTCTGACGATCCAACAACTACTCAGGTTCAAGTAATATGGAGCCTTCTTCATCCAATTCAGGAAGTGTGGATTGAACCTATACCTATGTGCCCACAAATTTCTTGAGAGAAAAAACATGAAAAATAGGATGAAGCTTGGAAGTAGGTGGGAGCGCCAATTTGTAAGCTATGGGGCCAATCCTTTGTAGAACCTGGTAAGGACCATAGAATTTTATAGCAAGCTTCTGACACCTACGAAGTTGTAGGGATGATTGTTTGTATGGATGCAAGCGAAGGAAGACCATATCACCTACATCAAAACTACACTCAAAACGATGATGATTAGCTTGTCGGCACATTCGATTCTGGGCCATGTTCAAATTTTGCTTAAGTTGGCGAAGGACCTTGGTGTGTTGACTTAGAGTGTTGTCGACGGCCTGGACCTTGGAGCTGCCAGGAATGTAAGAGGAAGATGTAGGTGGAAGGCGCCCATATACTGCTTCAAATGGTGTGAGTTTGGTTGCGGTATGATAGGAAGTGTTGTACCACCATTCAGCCAAGGATAGCCATTTGGCCCATTGAGTGGGATGATATGAGACAAAGTAGCGAAGGTAGGTTTCCAAGCATTTATTAACAACTTTTGTTTGACCATCTGTTTGTGGATGATAGGCTAAACTCATTTTGAGCTAAGTCCCCTGCAACTTAAACAACTCTTGCCAAAAATGACTAGTGAAGGTGGGATCACAATCAGATACAATGGAGGTGGGCATGTCATGAAGGCAAAATATGGAGTCAAGAAAAAATTGTGCAGCAATGGATGCAGTATAAGGATGGGCAAGGGCACAAAAGTGAGCATACTTTGAAAGGCGGTCCACTACCATGAAAATAACTGACTTGCATCTAGATTTAGGGAGCCCTTATATAAATTCTATGGAAATGTCAGTCCAAACCTGATTTTGGATAGACAATGGCTGAAGAGTGCTCGAAGAGCATACTATTTCACCTTTCATCCTTTGACATGTGTCACAGGAAACAACAAAAGAGCGGATGTCATGTTTCATACCTTTCCAAAAGAAGGTGCGCTTGAGTCGCTCATATGTTTTAAGGAACCTTGAATGGCCTGCAGAGGGAGTGGCATGCAATTCCTTCATGAGGAGCTCTCGAAGTGGGGACTTATGAGGTAGAACTAGGCATTGATGGTAGCATAGATCATGGCCATTCCAATTATACCCTGGTGCAAAATTTGGATCATCCATTAGTGAGGCTATCAAAGCTTGTAAATCTGCATCTTGACGCAAGGAATCAATCCATTGGGAAAGTGGTGCTGAGATGGCACACAACATACTTACGATCTCCATTTGGCAAGAAAGAGCATCAACCACAATATTCTCCTTTCTCTTTTTATAGGTGATATCATAATCATAGCCCATGAGTTTAGACACCCATTTTTGTTGGTCAGGTGTGGAAACTCTTTGTTCTAGAAAATATTTGAGACTTTGATGGTCAGTTTTGATGGAGAAGTGACGCCCAATGAGGTAAGGTCACCAATGTGAGACTGCATGCAATATGGCTAACATTTCCTTAGCATATGTGGATTTCTCCATATTACGATCAGAGAGTGCCTTGCTAGTAAAATCCATAGGTCGTCCTTCTTGCATCAATACTGCCCCAATACCACAACCAGAAGCATCACTTTCAATGACAAATGGTTTAGAGAAATCTGGCATGGCTAATATGGGAGTGGTGGTCATAGCATGCTTGAGTTCAATGAAGGCTTGGTCAGCAGGTCCTGTCCAAGTGAAGGAATTTTTTTTCAACATGGAGGTGAGGGGGGCAGCTATCTTCCCATAATTACAGATAAATTTACGATAATATCCTGTAAGCCCTAAAAATCCTTGAAGTCCCTTTAGGGTGCGAGGTTTCGACCACTCTTGAACTACTTGAATCTTCTTAGGGTCAACCTTGACGTCATCCTATGAGACAATGTGTCCCAGATACTCTATTTCAATCAGACCAAAGGAACAGTTGGACCTTTTGGCAAAAATATGATGGGTGACCAACAGCTGTAAAGTTTGATTCACATGATTGAGGTGCTCTTCCCATGTGCAGCTGTAAATCAAGATGTCATCGAAGAACACAAGGATGAGCTTCCACAGAAAGGGCCGAAAGATGTTGTTCATAATACTTTGGAATGTATAAGGAGCATTTGTGAGACCAAATGGCATTACCAAGAATTAATAATGACCTTCATGAGTGCGAAAGGCAATTTTGAGGATTTTCTCATCCTTGAGCTGGATCTGATGGTACCCAGAGTGGAGATCAAGCTTGGTGAAATACATGGTCCCGTGTAGTTCATCGAGTAATTCATCAACCACTGGAATAGGAAATTTATCCTTGATCGTAGTCTTTTTGAGTTCTCGATAGTCAATACATAGGCGCCATGAGCCATATTTCTTGGGAACAAGTAGGACAGGCGAGAATTAGGGGCTAGTACTAGGCCGGATGACACCAGCTTTGAGTAATTCCTGTACCAATTTTTCTAGTTTTGATTTCATGGCATGAGGGTACCTGTATAGCCTTATATTTTGTGGTGCACTACCCGGGAGCAATGGGATAGCATGGTCGTGAGAGTGACACGGTGGTAGTGTAGTTGGTTCTACAAAGACAACATCATGTTTGTGTAGAACTAGTTGTAGGTCTGATGGAATTTTAGCCATTAGTGAAGTGGTTGGTTGGATGGAGAAGAGTTATGCAATGACCCCACATTTTTATTTATTTAGCACTTTCTCCATATGATTGGAACTAATGAGGTGAGGTGTTCCTATAGGGGAGCCCTTGAGTAAGTGTGTTTATCCATTTTGGGAGAATTGCATCTAGATTTCTACAAAGTTCCAACTGATAGTGCCCAACGTACTCAACCATTGAGATCCCAAAACCATATCACATCCTCCCAACTAGAGGGCAAACATGTCCTGCTTGAGTTCATAGTCCCCTATCCTAAGCTTGACATTGTGACATTTTCCTTTACAAGGTAATGTTCCCCCATTGGCTACCATGACCTCGAATGAATTACAAGTGTGGATATAGCAATTTTCCCACTTAGCAACTCGAGGATCAATGAAGTTGTGTGTTTCCTGAATCAATAAGGATGGTAAGATGTTGGCCCTTGAAAAATCTCACAACTTTCATGGTTTATGGAGTGGTAATGCCTACAATAGCATGGACTGAAATCTCTGCCTCAGACCCCTGTGTATCTTCTTCCTATGGAGAAGGTGTTTCAGGGGGGTCCTCATCCTCATCACTCTGGTCAGTGTTAGCAAGTTCCTCAACATCTATCAAGAACAGTATTTTGTTTGCACACTTATGTCCTTTAAAAAACTTGTCATCATAATTATAACATAATCCTTGGGCACAACGTGCATCCATCTCCTATGTAGTCAGTCGCTTGGGTGTAGTAGGTTTACTATCCATTGAATTTTGGGTTCAAAAAGGAAATGAAGGTCGATTTTGAGGAAACCGCGAGGGGCGCCTTTGGTTTGAGAGTTTAGATTCGGCTAGACAAGCCAAACTGATAGCTTCCATCATGGAATGTGGTTTCAACATCTTTACTTCAGCTTGGAGATCCCCTTTTAACCCACTGATAAAATAACTCGTGAAGAACCCTTTCGTCAATCCTCTTGTCTTATTGGCCAATTTTTTAAATTGAGTTTGGTAGTCATGGATTGAGGATGTTTGTTGCAGTTTGGTCAAGGCCCCTATGAAGTCCTCATATTCACTAGGCCCAAATCGGGTCAGTAGTTGGGACTCAAAGTCCTCCCAAGATAGATTTGGGTTGGAATTACGTAACCACTGGAACTAGTTTAGAGCCTCAGATTCCAAATTAAAGGAAGTCATCTGAAGTCGATGATATATGGGAACATTATGAAGTCGAAAGAATTGATCAACCCTACATAACCACCCATCAACATCCTTCCCATTAAATCGATGGAAGTCCAATTTTGGCATTTTAAAGGATGGGTCATGGTCATTCCTTGTAGGGTTTTTAGCCTAGTGTTCTATTTTGAGTGGTCCCTTATGTAACTTGCTACCCACATCTATCAGTGTTTCTTCTAAGCGAGCGCTAGTGGCCTCATGATCTAGACGAAGACCTTGGACCTCTTCCCTTATGGATAAAATTGCCAAGTTCAAATTCTCAATGGCATTTGTTAAGGAGTCCATCTATTCTAGATCTTTTTAATGTCCACAGGTACCCTGGCCCATTTTGGAACCTTTTGTGACCAGTTACTAAAATTAGAATTGGGTTTCAGGACTTACTATTTTTAGTAAGTGTCCAAAAAAGTGCTTGGGTGCTATATATCAAAACGATCAAATCAAAGAGGTGGTCACAATGAGATATATCCCACAACACTACTTTTGGGCACCCCAGACTTTTTTTTAATCTCTTGTTTTGCCGAGTCTAACGGTGTTTACAATTTTTGATTTTGAGCTACAGTGCAAAAGTTGGGTACTGGAGCACTATCTATAATTGGTCTTTGGTCACTCGCTCAATGTTTTTCTCAGCCTGAATAGTCTCTCTGACAATGCTTACCTCATTGGTATGAAGATTCTCTATATTGTGTAGGTTACTGTTATGACAGTTTTGTTTTGACACTAAAAACTGCAATTTTTGACCTGACTATGCTGACTTGACTGTTCCTGCCACTATAAATTCGATTGTTATTCTCCAGACTATCAACTTAACTGTCACCCTCATATTCTATCCCAAATTCATGCAATGTAGGCTATTTTTTTTGGTAGAGGATTCCTTTCACATATGCTTACTTTTGGGAATTTGGAATGCAGGTTTACAATCAAGGAGTTTTGGTTTGTGATTTTGTTGGAGGTTGAAGTTTTAACAGAACCAAGGTATGCTAAGTAAAGGAGTATGTAACACCCATAGGTCCTCTGCTATACCGCAGTTACGAACAATAGTGCTTGGACCAATATTTTAGGCCACTACCCAAGGAGGATTCCACACATACCCTTGAGCACACTATCTGCCTCTCTAACAGTACGGGAGGGTAATCATCTAGGATGTTGTGTCTTGTGGACTATGGATGATACAAGGCCGACAAGCTTCCTACTGGATAAAATTTTGTTAACCCTAGAATGGTCTCCAGATACACCCGAAGATGCATGGGAGCTCAAGTCCGTGCGCGAGTTCTGTCTGAGGCCTGGGTATTGGAGCTTGATTGCCACTCACTTCACTAGACGTTGTTTGGGCTATCTAGCTTAGCCAATAATGATAGATCCTTCGTGATATTTTAAAATCCCCGACACATGGTTTCTTTTTTTTTTGATAATAGTAAAAAAAAAATTACACGAAAATAACAAAGGATTATACCTAACATGCAAGAATCGTTACTGTTGCAGCAGAACTTGGCCTTGGAAAGTGCTCTGATACCACTTTTTAGGATCCTACTATAAAATAAACTCAAATAAACACACTCTCACACAATTGCTTGGTTCTCACATAAACATCATATTAATATTCAGAACAAAATACACATTATAATAGAAATTTGCATAAAGGAAAAATCTCACAATAAGATAGAATCATAGGCCTCTTCGAGGGGGCAACCTCCTTCAACACTTCATTAATTTTCAAAAACATGAATACATTGGTGCCTTCTCAGGTATTTAAAGAGTTCCCCTCAATGGTTGGCTTACATGCAAAATGCCACCTGGATTACATGCATAATGCCACCCGAATTACATGCATAGTGCCACTCGAATTACATGCACAATGCCACTCGAATTACATGCACAAGGCCACCTTACATACCTATCTACCATGTGTTACATAAAAAGGGTGACATTTGTCATAGGCACTATATAAGCTAAAACTTAGAACATTACAAAATATTAATCATGGGTACTACCCATGTTATTTAGGAATTATTACATCATGGAAGTTATTACATTAAGGGTTAGGATGGGATCCTACCAGTAGGCTTGTAACATTATGAAAACTAAATTAACAAATAAAATGGTGTAAATACAAAATACAATTAAAATGCTAACTTTTCAGACTACTATTAGGTAGGCCCTGGTAGAATTCAGGTGGCCAAAAATGCATGATTAATTGATGTGATACATGTTTATGTACCATCCATCATTCAATATTTCTTGTGTGAGAATATTTTTAAATTAATATCATGGACTAATTTTTGTTTTCATTATGTCAAACATTATAATAGCTAAAAATTGTTATAGCATTGTTTTGTATCTAATTTTCATATTTTGACTTCAATCGGTTTTTGATAGCATGGATTATTATAGGTCTTTCTCTATGTCAAACTATTATTTATGAGTATATTATAGAATAAATTATAATTTTAAATAAGTAGAGGAGCCAAATAATTGAGGAGACCTCAATTTAGTTATATGACCTATTAATGTTTTGGGGCTACAATCTACACATATGGATTTTGAATAGAGATGATCTCTACCAAACACCCAACTCGTCATCCCTTACCTCCTACCATTTTGGATTAGATCACCTCCATTTCTTGCCCTCCCTTTTATTTTTATCTTGCTCCTACAACAACAATAATGAACCCATCATAGTGGTCCAATCATGCAATCTAACTCCACACTATCACCCTTGATTGATATCATGTCCCTCTATGATTCCATATATTAATAATATTTCTCAAGGTTGATAGCAAAAAAGTGGAAATTTCAAGCGTTATCCTTTTTTTAATACTTTTTAATGTCACCTTAAAACTTTCAACTATCCGATACCCATATCTTTTCAAGGGCTTCATCATATTTTATGGTTTGTTTTTTTTCCCCTCAAAAGTTCTTAATTTTATATTAACCAAATATGAAGATGTATTTTTGGTATTTCTTCAAGATTTAAATATTGACTTAAAATTCAAGTCGCTTATACATCATAACTAGCTATCTCTATCAGGCAAAGTTCTATCTTTAGACACCTTTCCAATTTGTCAACTACTATCCTTTAAATCACTGACTTCTAGAGTTTTTGAAAAAATTGCTTTAATTATGTTTGCTTTAACTAGAGTGAATTAATCCCCCTAGATAGAGATATGAACCAGCTTCAAGTGCATTGTCATTGCTAAATTCCTATATTAAGCATCTACCTTGCTTGGATAAATTTGAAGTGCCTCCTTTGATATTTCATATGCTTCCCTATTAGGTTCTCTATAAATTTACCCAAAAGTAAAAGCTTCACTTCGATCCACAACTTCTTTTATTTTAGAGAAGATGTGTTGTAGAATCATGTTTTCCATCCTAAAAACACCAAGCATTCAATTTATTACCACCCATGAGTCTTCATAAATTTGAATTTTTTGTATTCCTTTTAATTCTACCAACTGAACCAACAATTTCAGGGCCATAATTTTGGCATAATTATTAGAACCTTCTCTTAGTCCAGCCTTGAATTTAAATTAATAAGAGTAAAACATATATAGTAATCTTCCTGCTCCACAAAACTCTAAGGACCCCCATCTAGCCCCATAAAAAAAAAACCCAAGCCCTTGATTTATAGATCTTTGGAGGGATGATTTGTTTATTTCCCTTTGTTTTTGTCGAAACCTTATAATTATTGAAACTTCCAATGATTCGGGAGGAGAATTGCCAAGTAGATTTCTTCTGATCTTGAAAAATTCTTGTGTTCATATATAACCAGACTCCCTAAGACAAACAATTGGAGAGCTATAAAACCTTTGTATGACCTATTTTCAAACCAAGATTTTAAGCACTCTCCTAAGGAATCTTTTTGCCATCCTATAGGAAGCTTTAAATCTAGTAAAGGAGCAAGCTTCCAGTAAATGATCAATTGTTTGATTGTCTAACTTGCATAAATGGAACCTTCCTAAAACATTACTTCTTCTATAATACCTCAACCTTATTTTTCATGGTAAGCCATAGGAACAGTCTCGTCTTCAATGGGACTTTATGCTTCTAGAGTGTCTTCCACCACCATGTTGGATCGTCATTGCTATCTTCCAATAGAGTCTTATACCCCAACTTTGGAGTGTACTCCCCGTAGCTCTATTCTTTGTCTATACCAATTGGTCAGTTTCCTCTCGTAACTTGATATATCCATATTTAAGTCTCCCTACATATTCTTTCCATCGATGTGCCTCTTGGCCCTGAAGACCTAACATTGTTGCTTCCTTCCAATCTTGACTCTAGTTTGTAGAAAAATTTGGTTCAACTATTTAAGCAAGATTTCCAATCCCCTGAGCTCTTAAGGTCTGAATTACATTATTTTCCAATCTGGGCATATCACCACAACCAATTTGTGGATCTAAGCCTAATATTATCTTTGAACCATACCCTATTTTCCAGATAAGCCAATCACTTACAATATAAAATACCTAAATTATCGCATTCCAATAAATTAAAACATTACAGATTTCTTTATTAAAGCTCTTACTCAATATTTTATGGTTTGTTTCTTCTAAGTAATAATCCCTTAGCCTTTAATTAGTGAATAAATTTTGGATAAGACAAGTCCTTTTTTTTTTATTTGTGGAAAACATCCCAAAAGGGATGCCACTTTTGGGTAAGACCCAAGGAGGCACGGGTATCCATTCCGCCAAAAACGCCCAGGACTCGGACCTGGCCTACCACCTTTGACATACTCAAGGAGCAAACAAACACACAAAACCAATTTAAAAATAAGTAAATAACAACAAAAATAATAAAATAAAATAAAAAACATGCTCCTTGAGTGTGTCAAAAACAAAAGCACAACCAAACACGCACAATAAGATAAAAGAAACCACAACACGAACCACATAGAAAAACACAAGAACCACATAACAAAACACAAACAAGACAAAAACAACAGAACACTACAAAGACATAACCCAAAAAAAAACATGAAAAATAAACACAACCAAAACCTAAAAATAAAAAAAATAAAATAAAAATAAAAAACAACCAACATCATACAATAAACAAAAACAAAAAACATAGAAAACACTCACACATAAAAACACGAACTAACACAAACAAAGAGAAACCCAAGAACAAGAACGAAAAAAACACAAGAACAATAACAAAAAACATATAAAAAAAACACACAAAACAACAAAAACACAAGAACAACAAAAAAACAACACAAAGAACACAAAAACAAAACAAAACAAAAGAACCCACCCACCTTAAAAAACTAAACAAAAAAAAAAAAAAAAGAAAAAAAAATTTGAACATAACAATGACCTATCTAGACCAGAAGACTATTAAGGCAAGAATCAACAGAGGAAACAAAATAAAGAATAGAATGAGCTAGGGAACTAAAAAAAACTGAATGAACCAAAGAGAAGCAAAAAAAAAAAGCAAGAAGAAACTAGGTACCTTCGAACTGGAGCCATCCAAAGAAATGATAGAAAGAAGAGCTTCCCTAATTTGAGAAGCCCACCATCTAGGAGGGTGGCCATAACAAGTAAGATCACCTTTGTCCAAAGCCCAATTAGCTAAAGCATCAACACTCTTGTTTTGATCTCTCGACCACATGATTGTAATCAACTTTCAAAAATCCCATCCGAATTAATTGAATCTTCTCAATAATTCTTTTTATTCTCCAATCCACCTTATGATTCTTAGAAGGAGTCTTCAAGAGATTAATCATAAGTTGAGAGTCGACTCAACTAACACCTTTTCCCATCCAACCTTAGTAGCCTCCTGAAGGCCTCTGAGGATACCATACCTCTCAGCAAGGTTATTGGAAATAATACCCAAATTCTCAAGAAAAGTAAAAACCAGGGAGCCATCTGAAAGTCTACCAATTCCTCCCACACCGGCTTTTCCAGGGTTCCCTCTAGAGGCTCCATCAGTATTGACTTTTCCAAAATCCTTAGGAGGAGGTTGCCAATTTCTTGTCCTATCCATCTTACTAATACTCACATTCCCTTTAAGTTGGTTGCCCTTAGAAGATTTAATCTTCAATCTTTGCATCACTTGATCCCATATTTGGTGGGAGTTTTGGGGGTGATTAAGGAGTTGATGGACCGATTCAACTAAGTTGGCTATGGTATTTTGCCAAATATAGTGAATATCCTTCCTATCTTGATTAAAAATTTGGTTGTTCCTTTCATTCCAAATATTCCAAAGAAGAATGGTAGAACCCATCCAAACTAACTGCCTAATAAAATGATCAACACCCTCTTGATTAGGCCAATCCCTCCAAAGTTGTTCAAAAGTAAAAAAATTGGACCACTGTAAGCCAAGTAAAGTGGCCATTCTCCTCCATAGCTCAGAGGCTAAAGTACACTCAATAAAAATATGGTTGAGAGTTTCTACATTCTCTTCACACATTTCACATCTAAAAGGGCCATGAAAACCACGCTTCATAAGTTGCTCACCAAGAAGCACCCTACGATGCAATAAAAGCCAATTAAAGAACCTCACCTTAGGCCAAAGCTTTTGAGCCCACAATCGAGAAAATATGTCAGAAGAATGGTTGGGATTATTATGGCATAAGGTCAAATAACCTTGAGCAACTGAATACTCACCCTTAGTAGTGTTGTTCCATCCAAAACAATCTTTTTCATGGGACCAAGAGAGGGATCTCATATGAAGGATGCCTTGGATATCTTGTCTTTGCCTTTCTCGGGATTTGAATAGGCCAGTCCTCAATAGGGATCCAATATCTACCAACCTTTGAATTACCAATATGGTACCGACAGTAATTAGCCACCTTTATCCAATTAGCTCGATGAAGCTCCTCCATCCAAGGCCTCCAATCGAGAAACTGAGTTATCAAAGGCTTGTGACCATCCCAAGAATCTATCCAAAAATTTGCTTGTTGACCATTATGAATGATCCAAAATAATTTTTTCTTTATCAAATCCTCACTAGTCTTAAGAACTGCTAAAATGGGAGAACCTTTGGTAGGAAGTTGATAGCGAACAAGGTCTTCAGGACTTTTGTTCTCAGCATATTTAGCACGGAGATTATTGGCCCAAAGAGCATTGGGGTTATGCAACATCCTCCAATATAATTTAGTAGCTAAAGCTTTGTTGTTATTAATAGAAGACCGGAATCCTAACCCCCCTTCACTCTTAGGAAGACATAAAGTATCCCATTTCACCAAGGCCCATTTTCTTTTCTCCTTAGTACCACTCCAAAGGAAACGATGACCGATTTGATCCAATTCTCGAAGAACAACCTTTGGGATATTCAAAATGGAAGAAACATAAATAGGAATAGCTTGAAGGACTGATTTTACCAAGGTGATTCTACCCCCGTAAGAAAGCCACCTGTTGGTCCACTTTCCAATTTTCTTCTTGACTTTGTCCAACAACCAATTCCAATATTTATTTTTTTGCCTTTGAATATTTATGGGAATACCTAAATAAGTGATTGGAAGGGAGGTCTTCTTATATCTTAATTTATCCAAGACCATGGATTCTTGTCTAGCAGAGCAGTGAAAGAAAATAACTTTAGATTTGTCTTCATTGATCAACTTGCCCAAGTAGCCTTAGAAAAACAACTAATGATTTGCTTAATATTAGAAGCTTCCTTAATCGTAGCTTTACCTAAAAGAGTAGAGTCATCCACAAATTGAAGATGAGAGATAGGTCTAGCTCCATGAGCAATGGTAACTCCCTCAAGGGTTTTGTTTTCCCTCTTTTTGGTTATAGTCCTACCCAAGCATTCAACAAGAATGATGAATAAATAAGGGGATAGCGGGTCACCTTGCCTAATACCTCTAGAAGCTGGGAATGACCGAGAAGGCCTGCCATTGATAAGAACTAAGTAGGAAACTAAAGAGATACATCCCATAATCCAATCCATCCAATCCTTAGAGAAACCAAATTGCCTCAAAACTTTGATAAGGAAGTGCCAATCCACTGTCATAAGCTTTGGATAAGTCTAACCGAATGAACATGGAAGGAGATTTTTGCATATCCATGGAATGGATGGCTTCCTGAGCAAGAACTATCTCATCTACTATTTGACGTCCTTCCACATAACCCCCTTGCTCTGGGGAAATAATCTTATGCAAAAGAGGCTTCAACCTTTCTCGCCATGATTTTAGTAATGATTTTGAGAAGAACATTACATAAAGCAATAGGTCTAAAAGCTGAGATATGATCAACCTCTTGAGCTTTTGGAACAAGAGTAATATAAGTTTTATTGATAACCTTCAAAATTTCTTTGGATTTCCTGGCTTCTTCCACCACCTCTAATAAATCAACATGAAGGATATCCCAAAACTCTTGGTAGAACTCAATGGGAAAACCATCAGGACCCGGGGTTTTCCCTTTTTGCATTTTAAAAACTACTTGTTGAAGCTCATTGATAGTAACAGGAGCAATCAAAATAGAGTTCTCCTCAGAAGTGATAAGAGAAGGGATTGCTTGAAGAACATTTTGTTGTGAAGTTGAGTCAAGAGGAGTAGCAGCAAAAATATTGGAAAAGTAATCAACAACAATAGAGTTCATGCCATCCCAAGTATAAACAACATCTCCATAATCTGATTTTAAGGAAGAAATAAAGTTGTGAGATCTTCGAGCTAGAAGATATTTGTGGAAGAAATTTGTGTTTCGATCTCCTTCTTTGAGCCATTGAATTCTAGATTTTTGCTTCCATAATATTTCTTCTCTTTTTTCCCATTCCTCCAACTGAGTTGTGAGTTTAATTTCATCTCGCACTTCTCTTCTCTGTGAGGCCATCTAAACGGATTTTCTTATTCAAATTTTCAAGATGAGCAATAACTTCATGTTTTTTTTATGAACATCCCCAAACTCTTTCTAGTTCCAAGTCTTGATTTTGGATTTAATGTATTGCAGTCTTTTGGAAAAATAGAACATCTTAGTCCCATGCCTAGGTTTACCTTCCTTCCACCATTCTTGCACACGAGGTCTGAAGGAAATGTCTCTAAGCCACATTAATTGAAAACTAAAAGGAGAGAAACTCACATTGGTTTTCCACATTTCCACCATGATTGGCCAATGATCCGAACCAAAATTATTAAGAGTCTTCACTTTAGGAATGTGACCATGGATTAAGAAATTTTCAGAGAGCAAAAACCTATCCAATCTCTCCATTATACAAGCTAAGCCTTGCCTTCTGTTAGACCAAGTCATAAGGCCATTATCTGGTTGGATATCCACAAGATGGAGGTTTGCAATATATTCGCTCATGAGGTCAATGCTTTTGTCCAAATTTCTATTTCCCCCCTTTTCTCATCCAGAGAGAGGATGGTATTGAAATCTCCTCCGATCAAGATCCAAGCTTCAAGAAAATGAGAGATAATATGAGTAATATCCTTCCATTGTCTTCTTTTTTCCTCCAAATAAGTTGGAGCATAAACAGTAATGCAGAGCATAATTTGGTTGGAATGTCTACTTTGAATAGCTATAGCCAACAAACCCCAACTGCCAACCATATGGTGAATAACTACCTCTTTTGGATCCCAAAGACAAGCAATGCCACCAAAAGTCCCTGGAACCTGAGGGAAACCACTTTTCCAACTGGCCAAATTTTACTAGCAATTGAGTCCATATCCTCCATTGATATCTTTGTTTCTTGAAGGAAAACAATATGTGGATGATTTATCTGAATCATTCTTCTAATTTCATTTTGTTTTGAAAGACTCCCTTTGAGTCCTCTAATGTGATGATATTCATTAACACCAAGGCTAAAAAAGTTGGGAAGGGCATTAATCTTACCTTCCTCTACAATATTTTCACCTTCTTTTACCATATGATATTGATTGGTCTTGCGACCTACTTTTTGATTAGAATCCATCTTCAATTTTGTTTTCCCTATTTCTTGACTTATTCCAATTGAATCTGAGATGGCTTCTAACCTTGAAGAATGCTCGTACACAGCCAAAATTTTACTAGATGGTTCAACGGAGTCTATATTGGGACTCGCATTATTTGAAGTTTTGACATTTGAAAGATTGTTTTTCTTGTGTAAATTTTCTCCCTTTTTTTCTCGTTGAAAACCTTTGATTTGTTGGTTTGTCTCTCGAGTTCTTCCCTTCATATTTAAATTATGTTTCTAAGATTTCAGTTTCCATTATTTCCTCTTCCTCACTTGGGACATCATTTGTGGAAAGGATTTCAAACATATTAGCAGATGACTTTGATTGATCCTTCATAACTCGGTTTTTTTTTAGTGTCTTCTTCTTAGGTATTTGGAAACCTCCTGAGTTTATATCTTCTTTCTTTTGATAAAGAATTTTATTTGGGCAAGCACTAGCCAAATGACCATATTCATGGCAAATTCTACAATGAAAAGGAATGTTCTCATAGTCCACTACTTGCTCCCAAGTGTCTTCCCCAAATTGTAATATGATATTTTTAGGTAGGGGTTTGTCAAAATCCATTAAAACACAAATCCAAGCATAAATAATATGTTCAAAATTTTGAGTACAATCAACAATCATCATAAAAGTTCCTAAAGAGTTTCCAATTGAAGAAAAAATAGTAGGATTCCAAAATTCAATAGGGAGGCCAAAGAGTCTAACCCACACGGGAGCTATAGAAGGCATCTCTTCTTCGACTTTAAATTTAGTATGCCAGGGCTTCATGAAAAGCCCTGCCCTTCCAAAAAACCAAGGACCCCCTTGAAAATTTTCTCTCTATCTTCATTATTAGCAAATAAAACAAGAAAATAACCATTTGGATAAATAGAGATTTGTAACTCACCTTTAGTTTTCCAGATTTTTGCAGCCCAGACTTTGAAAGCAGATAGACTCGGACAAAAACACACGAATCAACAAATTAGTCCTCTTTTTTCCAAAGTTGATGGGGTTTCTCCCCAATGCCACTTTCTTGATAGGAGCAAAAGTTGTTCCGCTCACACTACTTCCTCAAATATTTGAGGGAATCTATGTTCACTTTATTGCAACAAGAGGAGGCTTATGTCCGAGTGGAAAGCCCAAAAATAGAAGAGGTGGGCCTGAGCGGGTGACGGTTGGATCTCCCCTGCAATTCTCTTCCAACTTCTATAGAATCAGACATTAAAGTCTGTGATGCTCTCCAGAGGTGTTTTTGTGATGGTGGAGAAGTGCATTAAAAGCTGAAAAGGATCTTGAGAGTCGTTGAATGTTTTGATTAGTGCTCCTACTAAGTCATCCCATGAGCAGATGATTTTATGCTCGAGCAGTCTGTACCACTGTAGCGCCCTTCCTTCCAAAGACAGAACTAGAAGTCTGATCATGACATCTTCATGGATTATGTCATGGAGGATTGCCAAAGCAGCAACATCTTCAAGGTGCTCTTGGGCCATTCCCTTAGTGCCATTGTATTTCGTCAATGTCTTCAAGGTGCTTTTGGGAATTTCATGGTAACTTTGAAGATTCAAGGGGCCAGGATCATCCTAGCTAGGATAGCTTACACTTGCCATTATAGCAGCGGTCTGCAGAGATCACGGTTATCGCCACTAAGTCGGAGTCGCCAAGTGAACATTCTTTTCTTTGCTTGTGAGGTCAAGGCTGCTCACCAAACCTTGATTCCTCTAGGGTGTCTTATTTTAGCTTTAAAAGGCATCTATGATCAAGAAATTTGGATCTTCAGCTCAACAGAGTCGCCAGGTGATTTTTCCAGATGAAGACAAGCCAGAGATTCACCAAACTTGAGCTTCCTTAAAATATGGAGACTGTTCGTCCCACCAGGCGTGCCAAAAACTGTTGGTCATGAATCCACCTAGTCATATAAAATGCGCCCTAGACCCGACCAACATTGAAAGGCCGAGAGAAAGAGAAGTCTCCCGGGCCAATCTCCAGAGAGGGATGGCTCCCAAACTAATCTAAACTTGTTTGAAGATAAGGGTGCGAGAAAGAAATGGAAAATGCAGAAAGAAAGGGAAATAACAGAAAGAGATGGAAATATGGCCGAAGCCGATAATTCGATAGGGAGAACAACCTCAGATAGCAAATAACCTCAACAAGATCCTAAAGATAAGCAACAACTAATTCTTAGAAAGCACATACAGAAACTGGACCAAACATTGACCATAAGTTCGCCTTCAATTATACTTCAAATGTTCAAATGAAAACATAGCCAAATTCAGAACAACAGAATTCAACTTATATGTTAACACTGGACTAAACAGAATTGAATCACACAGAAAGCATCACATGAACAATAGTTTGGATCACCAACTCAAGAGACTCTAAGAACAGAGCAAAATGCATCTAGGATTTTTGCTTTAATTTTTGCAAAAAGGTCCTCCTCCCTTTTTTGGAGATTTACATTGGTATTTATAGAGGTCTTCCCTCTCCCTTTCGCATCACAACATTTAAAACATAAAACAGATTTTGAAGAGGAGATCCGCAAGATCTACACTTGAAAAGAGAAACAATCCCTATTAATCTGCCTCGGAGAAATGACATTCCCTATTTTTATGGATGAAAACTAAAAATTGAACAAAAACAAAGGACCATATTTCTTCATTAAATGATTGTTCTCGGGATAAGCTTGAATTTGTTAGGAGATCACGAACAAGAGCTTTTAATACTGGAGGCATCTTTAATTTTGGTGGCTTTGAAAGCTACATGATAAATCGTTCTCCCATCTTGCGCACATAGGTAAACAACAAAACATTTAATTTGGGAGCCTCTTTGACCATGATCTCAAAATTAGTTGGAGAGCTTTTAAAACATTACTTCGTTCAATCCTTATCTTCTCCTCACGTTCTCCTATGGAGTTTTGAAGGAAAATGTAGACAGAACTTAATTGGGCCTTTATTTTTGCTTCTATCGCGAAAATGTGACATGTCGCGAAATCGTGACATTTTCAACTTACTGCTTTCTCCTGTTACCACCAGTCATGAAAATGCGACATATCACGAAATTACGACATCTTCTCTTCGTTCATATTTCTCTTCCTGCACTTTCGCGAAAACATGACAAGTCACAAAATTGTAACATGTCGCGAAATCGCGACATATTTCTCTTAGCACTATCTTGTCTGCTTTCTCATCACGAAATCATGACATTTCTTCCTCCTGCATCCTTTTCTGCTTTATACCCGTGAAAACGCACCATGTCACGAAATCGTGACATCCTTCTCTTTCTTGGCTTTCATCTTCTTGCAAGTGGTGAAAAAGGGACATGTCACGAAATTACAACATTCTATACTTGGCACTGTACTTCCTGCTTTTTCATCACGAAAATGCGACATGTCGTGATATCGCAACAATTTCCTTTTGCCTTGTACTTTTCTTGTTTCTCCTCGTGAAAACGCGACATGTCACGAAATCACGACAATTTTTTGTCTTCTCCTTCGTTGCCGCTTCCTATCGCGATATCGCGACATGTTTCTCTTGCCTGGCTTCGTTTCCAAAAATGTCGCAAAATCATGACATCTTTCTCTCGCCTTGTGTTTATCTTCAGCCCTTCTAGGAAAACGCGACATGTCACGATTTCGTGACATTTTTCCTTGGCGCTCCCCTTTTCTACTGTATGTCACGATATCGTGACATTTTCCTATCATTCTACTTAGTTGCCACTACAAGTCACGAAAATGTGACATGTCGCGATATCGCGACAACTTTCACTTTACTGCTCCCTCACCGCAACAAGTCGCAAAAATGCGACATGTTGCGATGTCGCGACAATTTTGTCGTTACTACTTCCTTTGCTATTTCCTAGCGCGAAAACATGACAGGTCATGAAAATGTGATATGTCGCGATATCGGGATATTTTTTGTTCTTAGATCTTTTCTGCATTGGAGGTCGTGAAACTGCAATAGGTCGCGATATCACAACATGTTGCGATATCGCCACATTTTTCACTTACTTTGCTTTGGCACACTTGTAGAGATTTTTGTATTATCCCTTTTGAAGTGCTTGGAGGGACAAACAGAGGAGTGAGTATCTCTACACTTTGTGCATTCTTTTGCATGAACAGCAACAACAAAAACAATGTGGCAAAAATGCCAACATTCTTGGCGGCTCTCGGGGTATACAATTTTGGTGTATGCACAAACCTCAGGCCTTTATCCATTGGGCAACAGAGTCAAGAAGCTGGAGGAGTAGAAGAAGTGAGTGTTGGTTGATGTTGGACGTCTCTGTAGGCTACTGCAACAAGCTCTTGTTGGCGCTCGACACTTAAAATAGGACTTTTAGCAGAAATTTGTGGAATAGCAGAACTTCCCTTATTCCTTTAACTACTGCATTTTGCCTAGCTCGGTTGAGCTGGGTAATCACCAGGTGCTATATCCTTGGAGTGCTAAAAAGAAACATACACAAACTAAACATAAAACTGTACCTAAGCTCCTAAGCAACACGTAGTGCCCTCGACACTTTATTTATTAGTCGGGGTATTTATAGTATTTACACAAAAGTTTACGACATGATTGGCATGCCACCACCACAAACCCAACTTTGGGTGTCTATCCAGTGAACCTGCATTGTCCAGACTAGATCTTATTGTACTTCAATTGATCTTTGAATTTTGGTTGGCCTCTTCCCAAAGTTCTCCATGTTGCGAATAGGGTGCAATATGGTAGGTTATCATGCATGCCAGTACCCATACAGTTGACGAATAATGTGGCAAAGAGGTTTACCACATGGAGGCCTTCTTCGGGTACCGGTTGTAGTGATGGCTGGAGCCAATACCACCACTTTAAAGAGTCCACTGGCTGTGGGCCGATTATAGGTTCCTCCAACTCCTTAATGCGATAACAAGACTTTTTTGGTGATAGGCCTTTTTCCAAGATCTCCTCAGGCTCAGCCTCTTGGTGAGGCCTACTTATTGGGTTCTGGTTGAATACTTGCATGTTATGCCCTAGGACACAAAAAGGGTGCAAAAATGTGCCCTCTTTGCTCTCAGGTTCTACCACTTGAGCTTGTTCCCCTTCTTGGCCCATATCCTAATGGAAACTACAATAAACCATATTATTCATCGCTTGGGCGGTGCTTGCCTATTCCCATTGTTGGCCTTGGATGAGATCTGCCTCTCGAGCTCCACACGACTGCATCTCAGGTCTCTGCTTAGTATGAGGAATCTTCCATGGTGAATACTACACAGGGTAGATAGGAGCAGCAACTATCGGATAAGGTGATGGGGTTTCTCCCCACTACCACTTTCCTGACAAGAGCAAAAGTTGTTCCGCTCGCACTGCTTCCTCAAATATTTGAGGGAATCTATGTTCACTTGATTACAGCAAGAGGAGGCTTATGTCCGAGTGGAAATCCCGAACATAGAAGAGGTGGGCCTGGGCGGGTTTCGGTTGGATCTCCCCTGGAATTCTCTTCCAACTTCTACAAAATCGGACATTGAAGTCTGTGATGCTCTCCAGAGATGTTTTTGTGATGGTGGAGAAGTGCATTAAAAGTTGAAAGGGATCCTGAGAGCCGTCGAATGTTCTGATTAGTGTTCTAACTAAGTCATCCCATGAGCAGATTCTTTTATGCCCGAGCAGTCTGTACCACTGCAACGCCCTTCCTTCCAAAGATAGAACCAAAAGTCTGATCATGACATCTTCATGGATTATGTCATGGAGGATTGCCAAAGCAGCAACATCTTCAAGGTGCTCTTGGGCCATTCCCTTAGTGCCATTGTATTTTGTCAATGTCTTCAAGGCACTTTTGGGAATTTCATGGTAACTTTGAAGATTCAGGGGGCCAAGATCATCCCAGCTAGGAGAGATTACACTTGCCATTATAGCAGTGATTTGCAGAGATCATGGTTATCGCCACTAAGTCAGAGTCTTTAGGTGAACATTCTTTTCTCCACTTGTGAGGTCAAGGCTGCTCACCAAACCTTGATTCCTCTAGGGTGTCTTATTTTAGCTTTAAAAGGCATCTACGATCAAGAAATTTGGATCTTCAGCTCAATAGAGTCACCAGGTGATTTTTCCAGATGAAGACAAGCCAGAGATTCACCAAACTCGGGCTTCCTTAAAATATGAATATTGTTCATCCCATCATGCATGCCAAAAACTGTTGGTCACGAATCTGCCTAGTCATATAAAATGCGCCCTAGACCCGACCAACATTGAAATGCCGAGAGAAAGAGAAGTCTCCCGGGCCAATCTCCAGAGAGGGCTGGCTCCCAAACTAATCTAAACTTGTTTGAAGATAAGGGTGCGAGAAAAAAATGGAAAATGCAGAAAGAAAGGGAAATAACAGAAAGAGATGGAAATATGGCCGAAGTCGAAAGTCGATAGGGAGAACAACCTCAGATAGCAAATAACCTCAACAAGATCCTGAAGATAAGCAACAACTAATTATTAGAAAGCACATACAAAAACTAGACCAAACATTGACCATAAGTTCGCCTTCAATTATACTTCAACTATTCAAATGAAAACATAGCCAAATTTAGAACAACATAATTCAACTTATATGTTAACACTAGACTAAATAGAAGTGAATCACACAGAAAGCATCACATGAACAATAGTTTGGATCACCAACTCAAGAGACTCTAAGAACATAGCAAAATGCATCTAGGATTTCTACTTTTATTTTTGCAAAAAGGTCCTTCTCCCTTTTCTGAAGATTTACATTAGTATTTATAGAGGTCTTCCCTCTCCCTTTCGCATCACAACATTTAAAACATAAAATAGATTTTGAAGAGGAGATCCACAAAATCTGCACTTGAAAAGAGAAACAATCCCCCTTAATCTGCCTTGGAGAAATGACATTCCATTTTTTTATGGATCAAAACTAAAAATTGAACAGAAACAAGGGACCATATTTCTTCATTAAATAACTATTCTCTGGGCAAGCTTTAAGTTGTTAGGATATCGTGAACAAGAGCTTTTAATACTGGAGGCATCTTTAATTTTGGTGGCTGCGAAAGTTGCATGATAAACCGTTCTCCCATCTTGCACACATAGGTAAGCAGCAAAACATTTAATTTGGGAGCCTCTTTGACCACGGTCTCAAAATCAGTTGGAGGGCTTTTAAAACATTACTTTGTTCAATCCTTATCTTCTCCTCACGTTCTCCTATGCAGTTTTGAAGGAAAATGCGAAAAGAACTTAATCGGGCCTTTGTTTTTGCTTCTGTTGCAAAAATGTGACAGGTCGCGAAAATGCGACATGTCACAAAATCGTGACATTTTCAACTTACTGCTTTCTCCTATTACCACCAGTCATGAAAATGCGACATGTCATGAAATTGCAACATCTTCTCTTCATTCAGCTTTCTCTTCTTGCACTTCTGTGAAAACGTGACAAGTTGCAAAATTGTAACATGTCGTGAAATCGTGACATCTTTCTCTTAGCGTTGTCTTGTCCGTTTTCTCATCACGAAATAACGACATGTCACAAAATCATGACATTTATTCCTCTTGGCTCCTTTTCTGCTTTATACTTGCAAAAACACACCATTTCGCGAAATCGCGACATCCTTCTCTCTCTTGGCTTTCATCTTCTTGCAAGTGGCAAAAATGGGACATGTCGTGAAATCATGACATTCCGTACTTGGCACTGTCCTTCCCACTTTGTCATCACAAAAATGTGACATGTCACGATATCACGACAATTTCCTTCTACCTTGTACTTTTCTTGTTTCTCCTTGCGAAAACATGACATATCATGAAATCGCGACAATTTTTTGTCTTCTCCTTCGTTGCCGCTTCCTGTCGTGATATCGTGACATGTTTCTCTTGCCAGGCTTTGTTTCCAAAAATGTCATGAAATCATGACATCTTTCTCCCGCCTTGTGTTTATCTTCAACCCTTTCGTGAAAACGTGACATGTTGCGATATCGCGACATTTTTCCTTGGTGCTTCCCTTTGCTGCTGTATGTCACGATATCGTGACATTTTCCAATCATTCTACTTAGTTTCCACTGCGAGTCGTGAAAATGAGACATGTCACGATATCGCGACAACTTTCACTTTACTGCTTCCTCACCGCAACAAGTCGCGAAAATGCGACATGTCGCGATGTCACGACAATTTTGCCGTTACTGCTTCCTTTGTTGTTTCCTAGCGCAAAAATGTGATAGGTCGGGAAAATGTGACATGTTGCGATATCGTGACATTTTTTGTGCTTAGCTCTTTTCTGCATCGGAGGCTGCAAAACTGCAACAGGTCGCGATATCGCAACATGTTGCGATAGTGCGACATTTTTTACTTACTTTGCTTTGGCACACTTGTAGAGATTTTTGTATTATCCCTTTCGAAGTGCTTGAAGGGACAAACAGAGGAGTGAGTATCTCTACACTTTGTGCATTCTTTTGCATGAACAACAACAACAAAAACAATGTGGCAAAAATGCCAACAAGAACATGAAAGGAAAGTCATTTTGTAAAAACCCTAATTGGAAGGAATGATATTCTAGATCGAAGTGTATATGTTATAGTTAGGAATAAGAGGTATAGCTAATATATGACAAGCCCCATCTAGAAAATAGGTTTTACATTAAAAGTGATGATCAAGGATGAGATTGAACATGACATAATGATTCTCAAATATAAAAGGTTATATGTAAGTTCCATAGGAACTAGACAGGATTTTCGTATATCCAAAATTGGATCAAGTGAAAGTGGGGATTGAATTCATACTATTCCATGTATTTTATTTTGAAAGGATTTTTCCTCATCATATTTTTGAGATTAAAAATAAAGTATAATGGTTGGTGGTCATTGCTTTAGGGGGGAAGATGTCCTATATTTATGACCATGAAGTGATAATATTTTATGGAGATAAAACTATTTAAATTTTCCTAGTGTGAATTAGCTTTTTTAGACTTCCATATTGGCTTTACCAATAAGGAGGTTTTGAAGAATATTGGTAATATTATATTGGATTTCATCCATAAGGGACCAACTACTAAGGAGTGAAAGCATGCTATATATACTCAGATATGCATTGCCATGGATATTTCAAAATCTTTGACACAATTTACTAAGGCTAAATATAAATGAATAGAATTTGAATCAATAAGTGGATTATAAAAACATTACATTATTATGCCATTAATGTTATACAATTGGAAACATGGCAAAATATTACAAAGTAAAAAGAGAACAATTTTATCAAGAGATAAACCAAGTAGGCCATATTGTAGTATAAGTTGGACTAGATCAAGGATTTTCCACTTCCAAAAAATTGGAAAATAAATCCCCTTCATATTATCAAATGGAAATGCCATCACGATTCACTCAAATAAACTAGTAAAAGAAAAAAAGTACACAAAGAATGAGGAAGTACAATGTGCAAGCTCAAATTCAAAAGGGATTACAAGTGAAAAGGAAGATGTGGAGGCAAAATATAAAACAATGGAGGAAGAATAAATCAAATTTAATCTAGATAAATCATCTTTATTTTCCTCAAATAGTATAAAATCCTCTCCTTGTAAAAAAATGAAAATGTTTGTTGCACTTTAGGAATTTAAGAGTAGCATACTAAAGAAATGATTATAGAGGGTATTTTTGACAATTTAGGATTCCCAAGGTAGAATAAATAATTAATTACTATGGAGGATGGTCCTTGCACTTTAGAGTTTCCAAGGCAACACAAAAAATAGAGTGTTTTTGAAGCTATTCCTTACAATTCATAGTCTTTAGGGCAACACAAACCTATAGATGATAAATCTCATTAGAAACACTCTAAAAAAATCGAAGAGATTGGTAAAGACACAATTTTGTGTGGGAATGGAATAAGGAGAGGAAGACCCTTAAAGCAAGAACAAAGAGAAAAGGAAGCTCAAAGTGATATTGATATAGAAAAATAATGATAAATATCACAAGTTTTAACAAGAAGTAAGGCCATAAAATGGCATTAGCTCGATTGGTTAAATTCATTAACTCCCAAGAATTAGACCTAGGTTCTAATCTTGCCAAGCATGCATAATTACCAATATGTTGTAATTCCACTATGTGGTCATGAGTAATACAAGCATGAATTATTTCAATCTCATATAACTTATAAAAAATCAAGAAGTAAGCCCACAAATAAAACTAAAAATTGTTCATGAAATAGTATCTTGGAACATTAAAGGTATGAATAAGATCTCTTTCGGGAATTACTAGGTTGTTATAATCATGAGTTTGTTATAATACAAAAAATAAAAAATAAGTAGCGAGGAATGTAAGGATACATTCACAAAGATTTGGAATATGGGGGATTGTTTAGAAATTTTTGCTATAGGAGCTTCAAAAGGAATTTCAACAATATGGGACAAATGCAAATGTGATAGACAATTGTTAGAATTAAAAAGTAAATGGAATATTGGTTTTTTTATGGGAAAGATAAAAATATCAAAGTTGGAGTTAAAAATGCATATCCCAACTTATTCTTACTCGTGAAATATGTTGGAAGGACTTCAATTTATATATGTCAAATTTAGTGATAATTCATAGTTGTGATCTATGGATTCTTTAGGGGGACGTAAGCACAATTTGATCTCCTTCAAAAGAAGATGGTACTCTTGGATGGTGTAAATCCATGAGGATTTATTTATCTAATATATGGTTACAAATAGAGTATATAATATCTTTAGGTATTTTATTACGAGCGGGACCAATCATACATCCATTTTATTAATATGTGATCTACTCAATAATGGTCATCCAAAACCATTTTGATTTAAGTTTGAATGGTTTTAAGACCCTAATTTCTTCTAGATGGTTATGGATAATGGGATGAAGCAAGGTTTGAAGGTTCATGTATGTATAGATTTATTCAAAAGATAAAATATTTAAAATGTCAAATACAGATTCTAACTATCAATTTTTTGGTTGCATATTTAAAATATGAGAAAACAAAATTCAAATCCAAAATTTTACAGTAATTATAGAAATCTGTAAATACATAAAAATACTTATATACAATTAAAAATAACTTTCTATTATCATATTATATAATAAAACTATATATTATTATTTTAACAAATATTTTTTAACGTAATTATTATTTTTTATAATATTTGTATTCGTTTATTTTATTATAAATTTATTTTTCTCTCAATATGAGGTATTTTATTAATGCAAGTTAGGACTCTCTACTAGGGAAATAATAATCAACCAAGATATTTGTATAATATAAAATTTATATTTCATCCCTTCCATAGTATTCAAGTTAAATTAAATTTTAAACAAAACTAGGATTTTGCATCGTTCTCATGCCACTTTTTCATTAGACCATATTTTTTATTGAATAATTTTGATTGATTAAACCTATAAAATAAAATACAAAAAAAGGGTAGCCAATTGGCTTACCACTAGTATGTTCACTTATAAATCATTTTCTAGGTTAAAAATAAGGAAGCCTAAATCTAAAAAATAAGAAAACATTAAGCTAGGCTTAAGTAGCTACTCAAACTAATATTGCAGTTGATGAGCCATCATTAGGATCTCCTAGGGATTTTCATGTTACATGGGTATCTCCCTAGAACTCTAGTAAATGATGAAAGTGCTCTAGCTCCATCTGCACCTTTCGAGCTTGTATTAAAATCAAAAAATTCAAAGAACAAATGAGACACATAAAATCTTTTCTTTCACATTCATGTTGTTCATTTCTAAACATTATTTTATTTCTATAATTCCATAGAAAAAATAATTTCAATTTGGATCATGTGCCAATATTTATGTTTGTGACATTCCCAAAAGTCATTCATTCCTTGAACAACCATAGCCCAAGTAATTTGAAGGATCTTTCAAGTTCTAAGAAAACTTTGGCATCATTCCTAAGCTTGAGGGTCTGGTGAGCAAGATTAAAATATATGCATTTAAATTTCAAACTAATGACATGTAAAGTATACTAGGGGAGCAAGGCCAAGATGGTTGAAATGACTCCCCACTAGGAGACCTCTCAGTAAAAGAGACCATACAAAAACTATCTTCTTTGGATCTATTGATGACAAAGAAATTGTCTATATTTTAACCAAGTTTCCTAAGAATTATTAACTTCCCAATACTTGTTAATTTAGGGGCTAAGCTTAGGTATGAACAAAGCCATTTTTAGGCTTCTTTCATAGAGTACATAGCAAAACTTGTATGATCAGGTCAATTCCAATATTGGGTACACTCATAATTCAGTACAAACGAGACAAAGGATTTAACAAAGTCTGTGAGAGAGTATTTAATAGCTTTAATACAAGTAATATTCCTTCTATTCACTTTATAGTACTATTTGATTTATGTTTCTGAGAGCCATTCTCTGTATCTATGTTTAAAAAATCTACCAAAAATTTGATATACTTCTTATATAGTCATTTTTTTGGGATATTCCTTTTGAGGAAAGCAAACCAAAATTATTTGTGAAATGTGAGGACCACCATAGACTTTGATAAAGAGATAAAAAAATCTTCTTTGGAAGGTAATTTGTCGCATTGTAAAAAAACTCTTAATTTAATCCCAAGCCTTCCAAATGCTTCTAGAAATAAAGGTGCCAAAAGTATTTATCTAGAGTGGCCAAAATAAAAAATTCTAAATGCCAAGGCATTTTCATGAAGACAATCCTTTTATATGGGCCTTAAGAAGTGTATTCCTAATAAATCGCTTCCATGGCTCATTACCTGTAGCCATACAAACCACCCATTTTGTAGCTAATACTAGTCCTTTTTTTTATATCAATCAAACCCAAGCCCCCGTCCTAAGGGGTACAACAAAGGTCCCAAATAATTATTTGAAAACCAATAAAATTTTCTTTATCTTTTTATAGGAGGCCTAGGAGCCTGCCCAACAAGATGAATAATAGACCTGAGTACTAGTCATAACATTAGAAAAAATATAAACTTTTCTAGCCAATGAGAGTGGTGTAGGTACCCACTTCTCCAATTTGGCTACAAATTTCTCCACCACACTACTCCATAAGAATGGCATTCAAATACCAAAGTAGTCCCTAGCAACATAATAATTTGGCATGGTGTAGCCAATCTCAATCTTTGCTTTATGACCATTAAGGCATTGGGTCTTTACCAAATTTATAGGCACAAACCTTACACCATTAGATCATGGATCTTGAAGCTTTGCCATAGATATCCATGCATATTTTACTTTTTATAATATAGTCATAACTTTCCTCAATAGTCAATAATGTATCATCAACAAAATGACCATAAGTGAAAGAATGTCAGAGGTTAACTGGGTATGGGATCCCCTAGATTGCTCTTCTTTATATCTAAAACTATAGTAAGTATCCAAATGGATCAACAATAAGAATGAAAGGTGGTGGTTCCATAGGGCATACCCGATGGATAGATCATGCCAACAATGTATAAAAATTTGACCATCAATATTCAATGCCACATTGGCATTAGCAAAAAGGGAAGTTTTCATGATATGGAATGCATGACCAAAATCCAAGGCTTGCATAATTATGTAAATAGAATTAGATTCAATTTTTATATACCTTAGCATAGTCTAACTTCATAAAAATCATATTGACATTAATGATTGATGCATAATGGAGTCCCTCCCACATAGCAAGTACATTATCAAAAGTATACCTATATTTCACAAATCCTATCTATTCAAGATGAATGACAACTGGTAGAAAATTACACATTGAGAAAAGTGATGGGCCTCCACTTTTTTAAATCATATTTATTTTCCATTTTGGAATTATCCTAACAAGACCTTGATTGATCCACTTCCCAAGGGATCCTCTCATCAAGGATTCTTTGTACACTTAGTCAATCTGGTCTCACAAAGTTCCAAGTAGGTTTGTAAAATTTAATGGGAATGCTATGCATACCTAGAGCTTTATCATTGTCCATGCTAAATGATGTTTTTTTAATTTTCTTCAAGAGTGATTGGATGATCAAGCTTATCCAAATATTCATAGCTAAGTTTTTATTATAAACCTCTACTCTCATTAACAAAAATTATTCACCAATACAAATAAATATCAAACATGCATCCACAATAACAATCCACACAATAAAATAGAGATAGATAATACCCTTGAGGTAGGGCAACACCAAGAATACTCCTTAAGGAAGGAATCACTCCACAAGATCTCCAGCTCCACGAGCCAAGACTACTACAAAGAATACTTGATATGACTTACTTTTACAATTGGGGGTACATCTTTCTTTATACAAGAATGTGATGGTTCACCTTCCATGAGTTAGAAGGTCACCCATGTGGTGATTCACCTTCCATGAGTTACAAAGTGTATAATATTATAATATGGCACTATGTTATATATTATTATAATTTTATGTGTGACCCATGCCATAATACAATATTATATTATATCCCCACAAGCATATACTTAGGTACCTAACATTCCATCCCCCTTACAAAAATATTTCATCCTTGAAACATAGGAAGAAACTAAATAATATGATCTTCTAAGCAATGTTGTCAATTGGTACCAATCTTGATTATTCCTCCATCCAAGTGAAATCTTGATTGATGGTAGTCTGTGATGATGCCAATTTGCCCTTGTGCCACTTGAATATCCATAATTAATCCTTGGGTTCCATGTATGTCCATCATAGCTCCTTTGATGCTCTTTGTCCTGTCTCCATGATTGTTGCCTCTCATGGTGGTGTGGATGGCAATATACTCCAACCTTAGCCCGATGTTCTACCTTCTTTGACTCTTCAACCTTTTGTGCCTCTACTTTTGGTTCATCCTTTGCTTTTGCTTCTTCTTTGATTACTGCCTCCTCCTTAGACTCTATTTCAAGTTCTTTTACTTGTTCTTCAATTTGTTCCCCTACAATAGCTTCTTGTTTTTCCTTACATTGAGAAATATCCTATAATGTTATCTTCTTCTTCCTGTACCATAACTTCATGAACTTCTTTTGCACATTAATATTAATAGTACCCAAAGAATCCATCCATGGATAACCAAGAACAATATCCACATCACTCATCTCAATAGCATGAAAATCTAAATGTAAAACATATTTATCCATGGTGATCTTTAGATCTTCAAAAATCTGAACATCCTCACCCTCAAGCTGTATGTTTTTAATTTTTGTTGTTGGAACTTGCAAACTGTTAGCCAAGTCCCTACTGATGAAGTTATGCTTGTTGCTAGGGTTTATAGAGACAATAACTTTTTTCTTTTGAATACAACCATGAACTTGCAAAATAAAATTTTTATATTCAAAATATTTTTGAACACTATCACCCTTATCTTTTCTTTCTACCAATTTCTTGAAATTTTCCAACCCTCTTTTTAATTCCTTTTGTTCATCCAAGAGCCTAGCTATTTTTTCATCATTTTTCTCCAATCCCCATTTGCTTAAAAATGCAATTTCAAATTCTTCCCATGTGTATGTAAGATTATGGGCACTAGCAAAGTTCATAAACCAAGATAAAGCTTCCCCTTGTAAATAAACATAAAACTCACATTTCCATAAAAAAATAGAAGAATTTAAAGACTTAAAAAATTTCCACCATTCCCAAGCATTACTATCATCCTTTCCAGTAAATATTGGCAACTCCATGACCTCAACCCAAAATAATATTTTTTTCCCAAAGCCGTAAGGGTTTCAAATAACTAGAAATTTTTAGAAATAAAATTTAGCAAATCTCTTCTATTCCTTTCCTTCAAACAATTAAATCTACAGATTTTCTTCAAAACAAAACAAACGACAATTGATTTGCTTACCCGGATTGAGAGATATGAATTTTTTCCCTTTGCATTGATTTTTTGCGCAACCCAAAAACAGCATCAAAAGCCCAACTTCAAACAACTGTAACTCCCTCAATACTTATCAAAATTTAATAAATGAACAGTCATTTTTGTAGTACTCAAAAAGATCTACACAATGGTGCAAAAAGCTTTTGAAAATGATTGCTAAAAAAATTGATATGAATTTTTTCTTTTGAAAAAAATCTCGTAGCCAAAAAACAACATAAATATCTTAACTTCAAACAGCCATAACTTCCTCAATACTTATTAGAATTTAACAAATTAGCAATCATTTTTGTAGTACTCGAAACGATCTACATGCTGGAGTAAAAATCTTGAAAATGACTGCTAAAAAAAAGATATGACCCTTGCAAGATGTGATATTTTTCTAGAAAAATGTGCCCTAGCTCTACAAAAATAACCCCACTTTGCCATAATCGTTGCTCTAATACCAATTGTTATGAACCTCTATTCTCATTAACAATAAATCATTCACCAATATGCAAGAAATATCAAACATGCATCCACAATAAATTCCACAATAACAATCCACACAATAAAATAGAGATAGATAATACCCTTGAGGTAGGGCAACACCAAGAATACTCCTTAAGGAAGGAATCACTCCACAAGATCTCCAGCTCCACGAGCCAAGACTCTTACAAAGAATACTTCATATGACTTCCTTTACAATTGGGGGTACATATTTCTTTATACAAGAATGTGATGGTTCACCTTCCATGAGTTAGGTCACCCATGTGGTGATTCACCTTCCATGAGTTACAAAGTGTATAATATTATAATATGGCACTATGTTATATATTATTATAATTTTATGTGTGACCCATGTCATAATACAATATTATATTATATCCCCACAAGCATATACTTAGGTACCTAATATTTTTGGCAGGGTGACATCAATACGCTCTTGCATGGTCACCCTACGTTCCTCTATCTGGCCTTGAAAATATGAAAAGCTCTTTGTATAAATTTAAAAAACCTAATTAGTTGGCCATCAATGTTTAGCTGGGAAATCTTCTCATCTCTATAATTTACTTAAATAATGGAGAAGTCCTTGGAGACTCAATCTCTAGTCTTGAGCCAGTGTAATCGAGCTCTTATTCTTCCCCTCTAGCCTTTACTTTATCTTCTAAAATTTTGGCTAAAATATTAGCAACCTTTTGGAAAATTTTGTGATCATATGATTTTTCCTGAAGCTCAATAAGAAGCCCTTTGAGGCTTTCTTCACCACCCTCCAATCTATCACTTTGGGCTTGGACAATTTACTTACCAAATTTTTTGAGGAATCAGGTTACTTGACTTATGGCTCTTTACCACCAGATAATCCACCCTCAAGAAGATTTGGGCCTAGGCAGAGAGAGTCATAGAGATTTTGTAATATTGGTTCAGGTTGGGTTATTGAAATGTAATCAATTAAGATGAAATCTAGAGTGAAAATACCTTCTATTCTCCTACTTCCAAGTACAACAAAAAGGATAGGGTCATGGTTTGAATAGCTAAGATTTGAGATAGCTTAAAACAACCAAGGACTACCTTCCTTAAAAAATAAGGGAGAGCTATAAGAGAACATGAATTTGTCTAATTATTTGAGGATGGGTGTCTCACCCACCCTATACTTAGACCAGATATACTAGACTCCTTTGAATTATTTTCTTCTAAATTTATTTGAGCCAGATAATATTAATACATTCCAAAAGAGCACCCAAGATTGGTGTTCCCTCTTTATTAGCCTCATCGGGATAACTCCCACTTTATCTTCTTGGCTATCCACTATGTTAAAATCCCCACAAACCAATCATGGGTTATCTAAGAGATTTTCAAACACTCATTCCCATAGCTTGACTCTCTCCTCCACATCAGTGGGAGTGTATACATTGAGCACTCCTAAGAATAAGTTATCAACAAAATCTAAACCTAAATTGTCCTATGGCAAGGTTTAGACCCCTAATTGACCACCATACCTACAAGATGAGGATGTGCCACCATGACTTTTAAACTGGTTTGATTGTACCACGACATATTATTTTCATAGGGACTTCGGAGAAAAATCCAGTTTATTATTTATAATTTTTACTTCTTGAAAACAAATAATTGGAATGGATTTTTCCTTTCTACACAAATCATTAATAATTCTTCTTATATTTAGGTCATACAAACCCCTAACATTAAATAAGAGACAACTTCTCTTGTTCATTAACATTCTTCGAGGGTATTAGGAACTACATTTATATCCTCTCATTCATCGGTTATATATTCAGTCTCATCATCACCCTAGAGTACCTTAAACCCATTAAGTGAGGCAATAGCACTACCATTTGACAGGTTCAGATATTCCCCCAACAAAATTAGGATTCTTACTTTCTTACTATGACCACCAATGAGAAGGCCAGAGTGAGTTGATGACTTAAGATGAGTATGTCTTTGTGCATTCACAAGAAAAATGCTCAAATTTTCTAGTGGCTTGTCACGACTGGGATCCATAAGGTTTTGTTGGACCCGAGGAACTAGTTGCTTGAGATCTAGTAATTACTATAAAGAACTTTTAAGGCTAGAATTTCAATGACCAAAATTAATAGCCAAAGGAGTTGGCTTAGGGTTTTGCTTTCTTGCGATCACTTAGGTCCAAGTATAAATTTTTTTAGTCTGTAAATTATCCAAATCTTCTTACACCACAAGACTTACCTATGGTTGGTTTAGCAAAGGGTAGTCTTTGATCTAGTGCTCCATACTTTGGTATCCAAAGTACGCATTTGGAAGATCAAACCTAAAGTACACTACATTCTTTTGATCTTAGAAAAGCAAAATGCACTTAGACCCTAGGAAACAATTATGGCTGGAACTTGTGAGGAGCTTCCAAATAAATGAATTCTCCAAGTTTCTCATAAAGTTGATGGATAAGATTCTTGAAATGCATGGGTAAACCTAGAAATTTGACCCATAGTGGGCAACGAAAATCTATTTCACCATCACTTGTAAAGTTAGGATCATAATTGGACATGACTAAAAAATGACCAAAATAAATCTATGTTCTTGCATGACAAACGACTTTGGCTTACTTGGTTGACTCGAATAAAAAAGAATAAAAACCCTTGGACAAATTCCTAACTTCAATAACTTGAAGACCCAACAACTTCCACATCTCCTAGATTGAAGATTAGATAGGAGCAGCTGGGGGAACTCGACCGCCCATGGAATATCCAATGGTAACCCTATTTTAAACATCTAGTAATACTTGAGAAAAAAATGAATGTAATTTGTCTTAACCAAAAGCTTTGAATCAAAATTAAGAATGAGCTTAAAATCATTATTGTATGCAATATTTTAAAGATGAATTTATTGGATCATTTGTAAGGAGTGTCATTCTCAAAAAAAACTCTATTCATAAAATTATAAATAAAATCTTATTGCATAACCATAGTTTAAAAAACAAATCTTAAAACTAATAAAAATATTAACAAAGAACCACTAATAATAACCTTTACAACCATTGAAGCACAATAAATTTTACAAAACAAGTTTTTAACTTCAAACCTTAACCTTTAAAACATCGTGCTTTTGACTTCAAACACTAACCCTTAAGGCTGTTCACCAATCTCAAAATATAATTAAACCATCGTTTTATTGGTCTAAATTTATAAATTTAAAATCTCCTTAGGTGTAGGCTTCAACAACGAGAAGACAATTTTTTTTTTTTAATTTACAGCAACGAAAATTCTTCTTTTATTAGAAGATAATGCTACCACGAAAATTCTTCTTTCTTAAGATGAGGAAGGATGTTCGGTCTTTTTAGAAAGGATGGTCGGTGCTGAACGAGACAACCTCACATGTTTTGTTATAAAAAGTAGAGGGAGGCATTTAATCATGACCCATAAAGTTGAGGTCATACCTTAAAAAACCTTAAGTGCCTTATCTGCAATATTAAATTTTTAGTTATATTATAATTAGAAAGATAAGTCGGATGGTAATAGTAAAGTGTTCGTTGGTTGAGTTGCTTTAGTTTAATTCTTTAGACGAACGAAGGTTTTGTTAACTTTGTTTTTATCCAATGGACTAAAATATATAAAGATTTCTTTCTCGATAATAATAATAATAAATTAGGTTGAGGATCTTACCCATTAGCCAAAGTGTTTTATTTGGAGGGTGGAGACTATGGGTCGAATCTCTTCGACATTGTAGAATTGAGGACATATCAAATCAATGTCGTCGGCTAAGTTAAAAAGTTTACCAAGGTTATGATAATAGCAAGAATAAAAAGGTTATGATGATAGCAAAAATAAGATTCGAACCCACAAAGATACAATAAAAAAATGTAATAAATTACCAATTCTCAAAATAATAATTAAAAAAATAAATTAACCATAATGATTGTTTTAATTGTTTTTAAAAAATGAAGATGGAGTGGGCAAACTTGTATAGGCATGTTTATATTTAAGTATATATTGATCATTTTTAAAAATAATAATATGTGTTTTAATAAATTATAAACAAGAAATTAGTATATATATATTTTAATTAAATTAAATTATATTTAAATTATTTTTATTAAAGATTTATTTATTTATTTATTTATTTATTATTATTAAAAAAGTTTGATTTTTTTTTTTATTTCGTTATTGTGAGAAACTTCTATGATTGTTGGCGCATAGGGTTCAGCAGTCTCCTCCCAACCATGACCTCTTGTAAAGCTAAGAGCTATACTTATTAATAGAGAATTTAACACAAAGCTACCACACACCCATCCCTTCACACTTGCCCACGCCACGGTTTGAACCTTGGACCTCCCGAAAAAGAGTCAAAGACCAAACCGTTGTGTTGCACCCCAGGTGCAAGTGAAAATATTTTTTATTAAAGATATTTTTTGTTTTTTTTTAAATTGTTATGTTTTCATACTAAATTCTTTGATATTTATTTTATTAAGAGATAAAGTCATACTTAGCAAGTACAAAGATCAATGTTATGAGTGGTTAAATTATTTGTAATTGTATTTCCTTTACAAATATGTTGATATTTTTAAGAGATTACCTCTAATAATAGTTGATAAACATTAGACATTAGAGTTGATGAACATCAGACATAATGTTATTTTTTATCTAATTCTTAAATTCATTTTATTTTATAGAATTATCAATAATTTGTATATCTCCTTCAATCAGGGTTATGCACAGTGGCAAATATTTGCAAATTGGAGGAATATTAGGATTTCTAAAATTGGAAATTGGCGAATATGAGGACCCTCAACGTCGGCTCATTCACTTGAAATTTTAGGACCAATTTTTTCTTAGGGTCAATTCGCCACAATATACATCCAAACTTAGGTATATTTGTACTTGTTGGAAAGATCTTTTCGAGCCTGATCTAATGGTATTTATTTTTACAAAGTTATAAGATGATTTGATAGGTAAAAATTTACCCCAAATATGACCTTACTTTTTAGGGCTTTAAATACCCCAAATTTTGGTATGAAGATGATTGATTTTATTTCCTTAGGATTCGCCTTGATTTCGATTAGGATTCACCATTTTTTTACAAATACGTCTTGAGTCCAACCCCTTATGCATAAACCTGCCTTCAATTGAAATACATTTCCATCATTTTCATTGGCAAGTCTCATACATGTAAGAAGTGCCTAAGTATTGCACAGTTAGTAGTTGAAGTTCATATGTTTTTGAGTAAGTGACGGAAATTTTGCTTCACTATTCTTGAATTTTCTTTGGAAGTACCATCAAAATTAATTTTGATGAACCTAACTTCTAGACATTTTTATTTTACCATAGATACATGCAAACCCCTTGTGTTGACTTAAAATCATAGATGACCCTTGCATGTATTTTCAAATCATGTAGCCAAAAGAATAACACCTATTTTTCCACACTTGAGACTTTCCATGATGAGCACTATGCCTCTGAAGATGCAATAATTGATTTTTAACTTGAGCATGATTATGAGATCTATTTCTAAAAATTCTATTACATATGTCAAGCAATTAATTTCATTTAACAATAGAAGGACTAATCCTCCACAAAATGAACAATGCTTTAGATTTGAAGCAATAAATCCAAAATTTCATCAACACTTTCAACGTTGATAAAGCTACCTAATATATTCTTTTTTTTAAAGAAACCCAAAACAAAATAAGTAAAGAGACATGGAAGAAGTAAATAATAAGATGTTTCTAAATCCTTCATGCACAAGGCACAACTAAAAGGTCCATGATATCATCTTCTTTCCAGACTCTCATATGTAAGAATCTTGCTTTCAACTAGTAACTAAAGGAATGTTGAGGCCTTAAGGAGACCTCAAGTGATCAAACATTCTTCCAAGGGAAATATTTGGGAGTAGAAAATTAGAATTGCTCAAAACCCTTGTATCCCAAATTGATTGTGGATAATTGCTCAAAACCCTTATATCCCAAATCGATTGAGTATCCACGATCTTTTGATAAATTCCAAACCAATACATCATTCTACATAAAAATAGAAAAATAAAACTATTAAAGCATATTTTGAAAGGCATCTACTATTTGTTTGAGGTTCTCTTATTCAATTAGGTTGCTAGTATAAACTCATGGTTTAAAATTATTACTCATATCAATATAATTTACTACCTTTACAAGCTAAACATGCCTAAGCCAGAGGTTATCATTTTGGATAAAAAATAAGACGACAAGGCTTCAAGCAAGCATAGAACCAAAAAATTGCAAAATTCCAATTGACTATCTAATATGTTCCTCAATCAATTGTAAACTATTTGATATTAAATTTCGTATTGTTGATCCTTTAGGTAGTGTTCATTTCCTAAAAGAATGTATTGCATCAAAGGAACCTATATATTTTGAAGTAATATTTTTGTCCAATTCTTTCCTTGATTTTTGATTGATTTCTAACCATGTGTTGTCTTTAATGCCAAACTCATAAGTTTGCAATTTCACAAGCTTGTATCTCAAATATTATTTCATTTTTAAAGAGGAAACCTATTTTTTTGCTCACATTCTTTCCAAAGAAAGTATCTTTGAATTCTATCAAATTCGAATGTCATACTTATTGATAATCTTAAAAGTAACATCATATATATATGAAGATATTGTGCTGTAGTTTTTATGAGTTGTATCCTTCCATCCATGGTTTAAAAATTACTCTTTCAACCTACTAAAAAAGACTTTATTATATCCCAAATTGAGTCACAAACCTCCTGTAGACACCTAAAACACGTCATGTCAAGGGCGACTACTCATATGGACATGCTACAAGACCATATGGAAGATCTTGGAAGACTTCAAGATAGAGCAGTGGTTCTAATAACTCAATTTGGGCTCCTTGGCCTAATCAGTCTGAACCACAAACCAGACCTGCAATTTACAGTTGAACCGCGATTGAGACCTATGGTTTACAGTTTAGGCAATAGCTGTAACCTATGGTTTTAACTGAAGTTTAGTTGGTCTTCAATTCGAGTCAAACTGGTATGAACAGCCATTTGATCTAGAAGAAGGTGGTTAATGGACGAAAGATTCCAGAGGCTTCCATTCCAACTGTCCTTACCAACCCTTCTTGATCTTGGCTTCTCCATGAAGCCACCCCTAGCCCTTGGGTAGTCCTATAAGTACCCCTCAGAATTAGGGTAAATAAAGAGGCAAAGCATTGGATATTTGAGAAGCAAAGCCCTTTCGAATTGTACACTCAACCAAGTATACTAAGAGAGAGCTATTGCACTTATCCCCTACCTACTTGCCAAGATTCATGATGAATTGCATTATGGATACCCTAGGAGTCTAGGAGAGCCAAGAAATGCAAATCTAATCAAACAAAGGCCCATCATAGTGATTCAACCGCAAAACCTGTCATAAGGACATCGAAGGTGACCCTTGAACATCAATTGGACAAGGAGGTCAAGCCCACTGCCTTTGGAATTAAGGGCAAACCCATCAAAGTGCTAATTGTGGCTTTCAGTCGCGGTTTATAGTGTAGACCATTCACCAGAGCTACGGTTTGCAATAGAGGTATAACTACCTTCCCATTTTAATTTATGTTCGGTTAATTATCTTAGATTAGTTGTTTTCATGGTTTAATTGTAGTTTAGCAGAATTTTGACTGATAAAATTAGGTTAGATTAGTTTCTTTATGTTATGCTTCAATTAGGACATTAATGGGTTCTTTATGCACTTTCATGCCTTGTTTTACATATTTGATCCATGCATAGAGTAGTTGTTGTCTTTCTTTATGCTATAATATGAATCTTGATTCAGTTTGCATAGTTTAGAAGCACTTTTCATGTTTTCTTGATTATACATGTTTAATGGTGTCATTATGCAATTTTCCTAAAAGGGCCTCATCATGAGAGGCTGCCTATATTTTTGATACTTCTATGTTGTTTCTTGACCGCAGGGAATAGTTTCAAAGGAGAACCAACTATCAAGTTCCTTCCCCAACATGAAGAAGAGGGTCATCGACACCCTAGAGCAGTTCATGTCACCCTGAAAGGCACTTGGAAATCACACCTACCCTTGAGAGGGAAACAATTACACACTCCTATTGTAATATTGTATCAAAGTGATTATCCCTAAGAGGGATGTACCTGTAATTTGATTTTGAATTCAAATATAATGGAATAAAGTGTATTTCTTCTTGATTCATTTGTTGTCAATTTCTTGTTCTTGTATGCATGTTATGCTTTTATCAATTATTGCAATAGGATACCTTGGGTGTGAGCCTTTTTGGTGGTTACAGAAGGCGATCACGGTGGAACCCCACATTTATAGGACCTGACTGTGTTTTTATTATTTTTTGCACTTTTCGGTACAGACCACATCTATCAATTGCGGGCCAACAAATGAACTACAGGTACAAAGCACGGTTTATAGTTAGAACTACAGCTCAGACTTGCGGTCTCCTTCGGATAACACAAACAGTCAGATTCAGAATATCAGCCAATGCAAGACCTTAGGTAGGTCCTATTTTCAACCCTCTGTTACTTTTCTGCTCTCCGTGTTTTCACAGTAATTTTAATTCGAATGCAAATTAAAAAAAAAACTAAGAAAAGGGTAAATCAATCATCCTAGTTTACTTTCGTGTTTTGCTTCCAATAGAAAGGCGTTGTTGGGAACAAGGTACCTCTGATTGTAGTCCACCCTAGGCTATAGTGTGCTTGATAGAGATGTGTGAATGGTTTGCATGTGTGAGGCTCAATTAGTGGCCAATTAGCATCGTAATGTACACAATATTAAAGAGCATCTAGAATAGCTTGCATTTTTTGAATTTGAAACGTTATTTCATTTGCATATCATTTATAAAATGAGCATGTATGCTATCTGATGCATTTATTTTATGTACATTAAAAGGAACCACACACACCACTTGGCACTTAAATGCTAGTGAGTTGGGCTTGACATCCAACCACTAGTAGGGTTCAACAACAATGGGTGTAACTTCCATCCGTTGGCCCAAATCCCATGACCCTTTTGGATACTAGACCAATACTAGATTTGAGAACCTTTTGTACCCTGGAAAATTTACATGTATTCTCTTCGAAGGGTATAACGCTGACTAGGGAAAAATGGGTGAGGATCTGGGAGGACCTGTGCTCCTTGACCGTGTGTGGGCATCATTACCACACATTATAGGTTGGATTACGTGACTTGGAGTTAATAGCCAAGTTGTTGAGTTGCAAGCGTACAGGTGAAAGCCATTAAATTGAGAATAAAATCCAACAAGTTTTGCAAAACACGATAAGAGTTTATACACTGATACAACAAATCATTGAAACACATCAAACAATTTAGGGCTCAAGTTTTAAAATGTAAAGGAGATAATCACATTGTTTACTTTGTATGCTTATTTATTTCTTAATACATCAAGATAAGACCCTCCTTGAGACCACAAATTTTTAGTAAGAGAGGAAACCTCTCGATTCTTGTTTAGTCGGTTCATCATGACGACTAGGCATGATAGAGCTCAATCATGAGCTAATGAGTCGGAGAGTTCATGGAGAGGCTCTAAACACTCTCGATGTTCTCCTGAGGATATTTCAAACCTCGTATGCCTCCTTGCTAGGCGTCGCACTCATCATGCATCGGAGGATCCAATCCTCCTAGCATGACATTCTGATAGTCATCGTGAGCTCCCTTCATCACATAGGGGGGTCACCCATACATATCATGGGGTTTCTTCACATATGGTGAGAACCTAAGTCACTAGGTCTCTGCATAGGGAGATAGAGAGTTGTGGATCATATTCCACGAGTCAGTCCTATATGGAATCCGAGTCTCATGCAGCCCATGAGAGGCAACTACTCCAAGACCAATTGGAGGAGGCACACCATCAACGTAAATGTCTAGAGTGTGAGTCTGCAGAAATAAAGAGAGTGCATCAACAAAGGTTGGATGAGCTCCAACAGTGTGAAGAGAGGATTTACCAACATAAAGCACATGAAGAGCAATCATGTGAGGTAATTTCTAAAAAGAAGCTCATACCTAGAGTGCTTAGGCAACAAGTCAACGTGATGCACCCTGTGCATCGTCAAGAGTTACCACTTAAGTAAGTAGATAGCCATGATTCTAGATAGATAGACATGCCTAGGGTTATCGAAGAGCAATAGAAAGAGACATCTAGGGATCCCATGTGTAAGCGTGAGGTTGAGAGTAGTCAAGTTTGACAAGTGAGCAGTGTCAACGCTCGAAATTCATCATAATCCTTGGGGTATATATAGTCTATTCCACCATATAAGGAACCTATGATTACTTTCCATAAATAGGAAGTCAAAACTATCCCTATCAGGTAATCTGATCCTCCATTGCATATCATAGCGAGGATACAACAAATTGTGTATAAGCGAGTATTGGTGGATACAGGATCATCGATTAACATTGTTGGTTCAACTTTTATACACACCCTGTGAAGAATGAGCATAAAATACCGATAACACTTATACGGGATAAATCCCACTCACTTTAGGATCTTACTAGATATCCAAGGTGTGAATTATAGAGTTGGGTCGAATGTCTATTCACTCTTTTCCACTTCTAGAATAGTTTCAAGTGGACTGTCTGTTACCTTACAACGGGCTCGGGACTTCAGTTCAGTAATGTTCTTGGAGTTGGTTATCTTTGTGGATAATCAGATTTACAATAAGTTCTTTGATCTAGCTCTTTATACTTTAGCAGATTTAAATAAAAGACAAATTTAAAGAAAGATAAAAATGGATCATTTCACGGTGGAACAAAGAGAGTAGGGTAGGGCAAAAAGAGAAGTTTATCTAACTTAGCTGCAAAACCAAAACTGCCAATTTTTAGTTATACCGATTAGCTTAACAATAGAACAAATCAAAGAGGAAAGTGTCCAGCTTTCTAAGATCACTTTCAACTAAGAGCATAAGACAAAGATGAAACAGATCTAACAAAAAATTATAAATAGAAGGGAAGTCGGTTAAAATTGGTATCTCTCACTAGCAGCCTAGCTCGCACAGTGAGGACAGAGCAATTAGAACAGAGCCTGAACCTTAAATCTATAATTTTCCCTAACATACAATAAAGACAATGAAGCCTAGCAGCATATCCAATCCTAGTGTCACAGATCTACAGCATAAATTAAATAAAACTTAATGAAACGAAAACAAAAGAAGATGAACTTATCACAATCTGGAACAGATTAGGCTCCTGGCCATGCTATCACAGAAAAAGAAAAATCACACCAACTCTAAGTCTAGAACAAAGCATTCAAACAAGATTTACGAAAAATTGCTCCAATAGCTTTTATTTCTAAGTTTCTGCCTCCTCTTGATTTACATTCAGAAGAAGTATTTATAAACCCAGGACAAACCCTGATCTTTTTAGGAATATCTTCTTCTAAAACCCTAAATTTTTATCCTCTTAACCTTACTACCGGGGTTTTACAATATAAGGCCCTTTAAAAATAGAGTTTTTTATAAACCCTAACCACTCGGCAAATCCGAGTGTAGTTACTTGCCATAAATGGAAAAGGCATGATCTGATGTTATTCTCATCCATCTATAACTGCAAGTAAATATCTTCATCTTTCTGGTGCACTTGCCGAGAGGGTCTCATTAATTCCTCAGAGAAATTCGGATGAGTCACCGGTTTCTCTGACACTTTATCTTCACAGAGCCGCTTCTGAGTTGAAATTCTTCGCATGCCATTACTTCCACCATAAATTCTTCTGTTAAATGCGTCCATCTGTAAATTCTAAGAACTGGGTGTAGATATTTTCATTTTTCGGTCAATTGCCGACATACTCCATTAAATGGGCAGTTGCTTAGTCACCGTAAAGTCTCTTTGCGGCCAGATCTATAAAATCTGGATGAACCAGCAATTCTCGGCATCTCCAATTTCCATCCGATGGCCTTCATTTAATCCGTGCTTATTTTGTCTTTCCTGCCATTACTTCCGTTAGTATGCAACTGCCAGATGGCTTTCTGCAAAAGACATGCAAGGATTAGTACTTTAATATTATTAAATCAAAACTTTAATGTTCATTACATGTCGGCTTTATTTGCTTTTGACACGTGTCATGATAACCCGATGCTTTCCTCCAGCTATTTTCTATTTTTTTTCTTTTGTCTTCTTCTATCGTGAAAACGCGACATGTCGCTATTTCGTGACATGTCGCGAAATCGCGACATTCCCCTTGTACTTGCTCCTTCTTCTGGACTCTGCCGCAAAAACGCGACATGTCGTGAAATCATGACCTTTTCTTTGCACTTGGCTCTCTGGCGACCACTAAGCCGCGAAACCGTGACATGTCACGATTTCGCGACATCTCGCGAAATCGCGACCTTCCCTGCGCCTTGCGTCCATTGCTGCCTCTAAGCCGTGAAACCGTGACATGTCACGATTTCACGACATGTCGCGAAATCACGACCTTTCCTACGCCTTGCATCCATTGTTGCCTCTAAGCCATGAAATCATGACCTTTCCTGCGCCTTGCGTCCATTGCTGCCTCTAAGCCACGAAATTGTGACCTTTCCTGCGCCTTGCGTCCATTGTTGCCTCTCGCCGACTGTGTCGCTATTTCACGACACCTTTGTGCCTTCGGTCTATTTTGCGAAACGTGTCATGATTTTGTGACGTCACGAAATCGCGATGTCGCAATTTCGTGATGCACCTATGCCTTAGACTTTCTGCTTCGAACCTTGTCGCGATTTCACGACGCCTCCATGCCTTAACAATTCTGCTTCGAACCTTGTCGTGATTTCGTGACACCTCCATGCATTAACCATTCTGCTTTGAACCTTGTCACGATTTCGCGACACCTCCATGCCTTAACCATTCTTTGCTCCTTTTGTCGCGAAACCGTGACATGTCGTGATTTTACGACATGTCGCGAAATCGCGCCCTTTTCATCAAGACTTGCATTCATCCAAAATGTGTCGCGATTTCGCTACGTTTTCCACAAGACTTGCTTTCATCCAAAATGTGTCGCGATATCGCGACGTTTTTATCACTTGCACTTTTCTTCCAAAATATGTCGCGATTTCGCTACGTTTTCCACAAGACTTGCTTTCATCCAAAATGTGTCGCGATATCGCGACGTTTTCAACACTTGGTCTTTTCTTCCAAAATATGTCACGATTTCGCGACGTTTTCCACAAGACTTGCTTCTATCCAAAATGTGTCGCGAAATCGCGACGTTCCCGAAACTTGGCTTTCTCTTCCAAAACCCGTCGCGATTTCACGACATTTCCAAAAATGGAAAGTGTCGCGATATCGTGACTTTTCCAAAAATGGAAGTGTCGCGATATCGCGACGTTTCCAGCACTTAGCAAAATTTTCCAAGACCCGTCGCGATTTCGCGACATTTCCAAAAATGGAAAGTGTCGCAATATCGTGACTTTTCCAAAAATGGAAGTGTCGCGATTTCGCGACGTTTCCAGAAATGGAAGTGTCGTGATTTCACGACGTTTCCAGTACTTAGCGAAATTTCCAGAATTTGTAGTTTGACTTTAATGAATTCATTCATCTATATTTTGCATATTTAGTGAAAGATTTTCTTTGCTCAGAAATGACTCTAACATTTTAAAAATGAATTCTAAATTGAAATCAAAGCCACAGGCAAACCTACTTGGATACTTTGGTATATGCAAAATTTGAAGAAGAAGGAGGCAAGCAAAATTTGGAATAAAAACCTGAAAAACATCAAGAGGGTCCCTACTGTAAAATGAATAGCTAAATATTTTCAAAGGATGGAAATTCATTTTTTCAGTGGGGGTGTGTTGCTTCTCAACAAACATCATAACCACCTCAGCATTCAAACATCTCAAAATTCCACTTTCTCACATCAAGGAAACAAATTTCATATTGCAAGCCTTTAACGATGTGGAATCCCCTACAGTAGGCACAATCGTATTTCCCATCGAGGTGGGACAAAATATTATTTATACATTTTGCTACGTTTTAGAGGGATCAAGACAATATAATTTTCTACTTGGAAGACCGTGGATAAGAGCCATGGAGTGCGTGCCATCAATAGTGCATCAATGCATTAAGTACACCCATGGAGGTGAAGTTCATGCAGTTGAAGTGGACCCAAATACCTTCAAATATTATAAGCCTGAGGATCATCCACAGGAACCTGGTGAGGCGCCTATGCATCTACAAGTTAAATTGGATGAGCCTATCCAAATTGTGGATGCACCTTCGTAGATGGTGTTGGAATTGCCATCCCCATCGCTATCACCTGTGGAGTCACCTACAACCCCTGCACTCTCGACACCGCTTAGCAGGGAAGGATTAATAAATACCCTTACGAATTTGCTCATAGTCGCGTCAGAGGTATCATTAGAGGATCTTCACACTCCTATCAAGGAGGAAGAACCATGGTCATGGATGCACCCGAGTGTATCACACCCTCTTCATCCAACATGTCACCAGATAGTTCTCATGAGGATTATAGTGAATATGAAGAGCGTATAGATGCCAGCATTATGGTGCTGCCCACCATAGAGTCCACTAAATATTTAGGTTACCTTTTCATCGAGTCTCCACCTGCGTATCCTATCTCGGAGACATCGTATGAGCATGAAGAAGATTCAGTTATCATTACTGAAATCGAATGGTCTTAGTATGTTGACGAATTACCTACGATGCATGCAGTTGTGGAGTTTTCTCAAAAGTTTGTGGGAATGATCAACATTAGGCCAAAAAATCAAGTGATTCCTAATCACATAGAGTTGGAGATGGGGCAATCCAGTGGTGTTTTCACATCGCCAGGGCTAGACCTTTTGAAATTAGTCACTCCTGACTTGTTTCTCATGGCACCATCTCAAGAGAATGAACAAGTAGGTTCCTCACATCAGATTGGGGGTACTAAAACTAATACAGTTCAACATAACAAAGTGAAACAAGAGCTTGAGCTGAATCATATGCAGGAGCATGTGGACAGCACTGACGAAGTGTGTCATCAAGAAGCTTCCACATCAAATCAAGTGAATGAAATAGGTGATTTACAATTGCCTAATGGATCTATAGCATTCGCTTTTCTATTTCTTTCAAATGACAAAGTTATTTTAGATCAGTCATTGGAAATACATATGAATTCTTTGTCAGTATTGTGATCAAAAATTGGATTGAAAATCTAGAATTACAAAAGCAACCCTTGCATGAGGATGAATCATTCCCTGTGTAAGTACAGGAAAAGCCTCAACAAAAGAAAAAGCCCATGGGGCTAACCCAACCATTGGATTCTCAAAGTAAACCAATGCGGGGCAAGAGCCCAAAATAGTCACAGCATAATGGGACTCCATTACAAGAGTCTATGTCTGATATATTTCAAAAGCTACAAGAGGCTAAGGTCATCACCTTGCCTAATGTCATCCCTCTAAACCCAAATAGAGTTAAACCTATGGATTATAGGGAGCATCACTACTGCATCTACCACTAAATAGAGGGTCATGGCATTCGATACTATCATGAGTTTAAGAGTGTGGTGCAAAATCTGATAGATAAGGGGGTTTATCATGTAGATGGTTCTCTCAAAGTACCCCAACATGCCAAAGTGGAGGTTACACCTCCTCAAGAGAGACCTCAAAGTCGTTAGTCGCCTCGTAGGCCAAATAGGATAGTGCAACGAGTAATTTCATTTCATATGACTACTCTAACTTTGTTCCAAAAGTTACACGAGGCACAAGCATTCATATTTTCCGAAGTCAAGCATAGGGTATCCGAGACTGGGTCACCTGATAGGGGTCCCTTTTGTGTGTATCATCGAGTGCATGGACACGACATTCATAGTTGCCAATCATTTAAGAGGATAGTCGAAGACCTAGTAGAGCCGGATGAGATCCACAAGGATGGTTCTCTCGTTCGCTCGAGTCGAAGCATAGGCACACCGGTGAGATTCGATCTTCACCTGGGGGAGTTGAGTTTGGTCACTCTTCCTAAACAAGCTGATTATTGTTCAGTAAATAGCATGCATGCTGGGGGTCTTCAAGGTAGCATACCTTTCCCACCGACCGTGCCAAATTTAGTGAGGCAAAGCGAGGATTCTAGAGGTATCACACCTCCCTCACCATCGTTGAATGGCACACTCACTTGGGGTATATAGGGCAGCGTGTCCTTCCCAAAAGGCTCCAAGGCTTCCTGAAACCGCTTGGTCATGTTAGTTAAAAGCCTAGAGGATTTTGTTATAATCGCTCGAACATCCTAAAAAGCTCCAAAGGCATCTCTCAGCCCTTTGGTCAAACTTAAAAAGGCTCCATGGGTTCCTGAAAATTGCTTGGTCAAGTCAGTAAAAAGGCTCCAGAGGCATCTGTAAGCCCTTTGGTCAAACCAAAAAGGCACCAAGAGTTTCTAAAAAATTGCTTGGTCAACCCCAAAGGCTCCAAGGGTTCTTGAAAACTGCTTGGTCAAGTCAATCAAAAAGCTCCAAAGGCATCTGTAGCCCCTTTGGTCAACCTCAAAAGCTTCGAGGGTCTCGTCAAAACCGCTCAGTCATCCCAAAAGGCTCCAAGGGTTCCTGAAACTGCTTGGTCGTGTCAGTTAAAAGCCCTGAGGATTTACTTATAATCGCTCGGTCATCCTAAAAATCTCCAAAGGTATATGTCAACCCTTTGGTCAAATGCAAAAGGTACCAAGAGTTTCTGAAAAACTGCTTGGTCAACCCCAAAGGCTCCAAGGATTCTCAAAATCGCCTGGTCATCCCAAAATGCCCCAAAGGTACCCATAATCCCTTTGGTCAATCCTAAAAGCTCCAAGGATTATTAAAAATCGCTTGGTCAATCTAAAGGCTCTAGAGTCATGTACTCGCAGTTTGGTCAATTATGAGGCTCAAAACCCATAAAAATTATAAAATCAATAAAATCCAAAAAAATGGTAAAACATATAATCCAAAAACATTTGCATTTGCATTTAAATTTTAAATTGTCATTTTGAATTCACACATGCATTCGCTACATTACTGCATAGCATATAGGCATTCGTTATCTGTTGTATTCCGTAGTAGGAGGGATTATTTTTGTCAGGCTTACAAACAACACCACGTTTGCGTTTAAATCATGTATCTTTGCATTTATCATGATCCATCATTCATGTGAGTAATGGTTTTTTTCAACACATCCTATAATGTTTTTTTTTGAAAAATTTGAAAAAACTTGTATTAAAACAAAGATCAATTACAATATGGGAAGAGACTCTTCCCAGCCGAAGTCAGAGAGAACACAAGCTTACAATAGTAGAAGAAGATTTGCAATGGAGCCAAATCTCCTGAACCATTAACTAGCTAGCAGGGGGTCGGCATGGACAGTTGATGCAACTTGTCACGAAATCGCGACACTATTCTTCTCCTTAGGCCGCGAAAATGCAACATGTCGCGATATCGCGACACCTTTCCCCTTTGGCCGCGAAAAAGCAACATGTCGCGATATCGCGACATTTTTCTCCTTTGGCCGCGAAAATTCAACATGTCGCGATATCGCGACACTTTTCTCCTTTGGGCACGAAAATGCAACATGTCGCGATATCGCGACACTTTTTCTCTCTTGGCCGCGATGAAGCAACATGTCGCGATATCGTGACACTTTATCTCTTTCGGCCGCGACGGAGCAACATGTCGCGATATCATGACACTTTTTCTCTCTTGGCCGCGATGTAGCAACATGTCGCGATATCGCGACACTTTTTCTCTTTCGGCCGCGATGTTGCAACATGTCGCGATATCGCGACACTTTTTCCTCCTTTGTCCGCGACTAAGCAACATGTCACGAAATCGCGACACCTTTTCTCCTTTGGCCACAAAAATGCAACATGTCACGATATCGCGACACCTTTTCTCCTTTGGCCGTGAAAATGCAACATGTCACGATATCGCGACACCTTTTCTCCTTTGGCCGTGAAAATGCAACATGTCGCGATATCGCGACACCTTTTCTCCTTTGGCCGTGAAAATGCAACATGTCGCGATATCGCGACACCTTTTCTCCTTTGGCCAAAAATGCAACATGTCGCGATATCGCGACACCTTTTCTCCTTTGGCCACAAAAATGCAACATGTCGCGATATCGCGACACCTTTTCTCTCTTGGCCGCGAAAATGCAACATGTCGCGATATCGCGACACCTTTTCTCTCTTGGCCGCGAAAATGCAACATGTCGCGATATCGCGACACCTTTTCTCCTTTGGCCGTGAAAATGCAACATGTCGCGATATCGCGACACCTTTTCTCCCTTGGCCGCGAAAATGCAACATGTCGCGATATCGCGACACCTTTTCCACCCTTAGCGATGAAGCAACATGTCGCGATATCGCGACAACTTTCCACCCTTGGCCGTGACGAAGCAACATGTCGCGATATCGCGACAACTTTCCACCCTTGGCCGCGACGAAGCAACATGTCGCGATATCGTGACAACTTTCCACCCTTGGCCGTGACGAAGCAACATGTCGCGATATCGCGACAACTTTCCACCCCTGGCCGCGACGAAGCAACATGTCGCGATATCGCGACAACTTTCCACCCTTGGCCGTGACGAAGCAACATGTCGCGATATCGTGACAACTTTCCTCCCTTGGCCGCGACGAAGCAACATGTCGCGATATCGTGACAACTTTTCGCCCTTGACCGCGACGATGCAACATGTCGCGATATCGCGACAACTTTCCTCCAGTGACCGCGACGACGCAACATGTCGCGATATCGCGACAACTTTCCTCCAGTGACCGCGACGGCGCAACATGTCGCGATATCGCGACAACTTTCCTCCCTTTGCTTTTTCTTTGATCATTGGCTCAAGGACCTTTCAAGACCCTGCCTAATCACCTCATCCTCAATAGCCATGTCACTGTGTAGCTGAACCCCTACCTCCTTCTCAGCACCCATCTTAGCCAGGAAGTCGGCCGCTTTGTTTAAATCTCTACTCACATAAACTGGAATCACATCATCTAATTCCTTCCATAATTCCTTAATTTGAGTGACAAGAATCCTCAACCTCCATGCTTTCAAAGCAAAGTTCCTCATGCAATCTAGAGCTCCAACCATTATTTGAGAATCTGATTCAAGTATGATCCTCCTGTGGCCCTGTTTCACTGCCCAAATAGAAGCAGATTTGATAGCTATGGCTTCTGCTTCATTGTTTGTGGCTCTTCCCAAGCCTTGCAGTTCCCAATAGAGCACTGATCCATCATGATTCCGGCAAACCACTCCAATTCCGGCACTACCCGGATTGCCCTTTGCAGCTCCATCAGTATTAATTTTAATCCAACCTTCTGGTGGTGGTTTCCAACTAGCTCTGTCCTGTCCCTCTTGCTCTTCAACTCCCTCTTCCATTGGCCCAGTAACAACCTGAGTTTCCTCTATAGCATAGACAACTATAGTTTCTGTGACTTTGCTCCAGATGACCTGCCAAACTCCATCTAACGAGGAAAAAATTTCTCTAAAAATTCTAGCATTTCTCTCCAACCACACTTGCCACCAAATGAAGTTTAATCCAAGCTCCCAACCAATTCGAAGAGCTTTAGATTTAAATCTACCACTCTTCCATATTTCCCAGATATTAGTCCGATTCAAGTCACCATTAACTTGAATTTTATAGTAAAAAAGCCATCGCTTCCAAATCTGACGCGTGAAAGGGCACTCAAACATTAGGTGATCAGTTGTTTCCTCGTTCTTGTAGCATAATACACATTGAGATGGACCGATGATTCCTCTACATCTGAGATTGTCAAAAGTGAGAATTTCGTTGTGCATAAACTGCCAGGCAAAAAAGTTTACTTTCGGCCAGCCCTTGGAGTGCCAAATCTTTCTCCAATCCTCTACCGGGAATGAATGGGGGGGAGGCTCTGGGAGGATCTTGTCATATCCGTCCTTCACTGTATAGACACCAAGGCTCCCATAGCCCCAAGCTAATTCATCCTCCTCGTCTCTACCTGTGAGAAATATTTTTGACAAGATTTTAGTCATGATGGGTGCCAACTCCGGAGGGATTGAAATTGGCCACTCCTCCAACTTCTTAAACTGCTTAAACTTATACTCCCCCAGCTGACTAGTGATGAAATAACTTTCAATGTGGACCCATCCCTTGGTTTCTATGGCTATTTTTATTGGTTGCAATTCAGGAAATTCAACAATGATGGGTGGGTATTGATCCCATGAATCTGTCCAAAAACGTGCCTTCTCCCCTCTCCCCACTTTCCAAAACAATCGATCTTTAACTACCTGAGATCCTAGCTTGAGAGCCTGCCACACTAAGGATCCAGGACCATCCAAAGGGAAATGGCCCACCTCATTGGGGTTAACATGACCCAAATATTTACTAGTTAGGATTCTATTGAATAAGGAGGTTGGTTGGGAAATCCACCTCCAGTATAGCTTTCCAGCCAAAGCTTTATTATTTAACTTGGATCTTCTCAGTCCCAGCCCTCCTTTTACCTTGGGTTGGGTTACTTTATCCCAACCAACTAAGGCCCATTTCCTCTCTCCTTTTACTCCTTCCCATAAAAATCTTCTAGCCATATTGTCCAGCTCTTTCCATATAGTATGTGGGGCAGCCAGGATAGAGAATTTATAAATTGGCATGGCCTGAATGACTAACTATAAAAAATTTAATCTACCCCCATAGCTTAACCATTTGTGAGACCAATGATTCATTCTATCTTTGATACAATCCAAAAGATTCTTCCAGGATATCTATTTTTAGTTTTTTGAAATGCAAAGGAACCCCCAAGTAAACCACTGGGAGAGAAGTCCTTGTGAATCCCAAGATCTCTAGAACTCTGTCCTGGAGCCTTTGATCAAGATTGAGAAAGACCACTTTGGATTTTTTATCATTGATGACTTGGTTTGAAGCCCTAAGGTAGACATTAAGAGTATCTCTGATCACTCTTGCTTCCCTGAAGCTGGCCACTCCAACCAATCCTGTATCATCCACAAACTGTAGGTGAGTCAAAAATTCCTCACCCACCTTGATACCTGTTAGCAAACCTTGATGTCTTCTCCTCAAGAAAAGTCTACCTAATCCTTCAGCCAAAATGAGGAAAAGATAGGGAGAGCAAGGGTCCCCTTGACGAAGGCCTCGAGTGGCTCCAAAAGGTTGCGAGGGAAGACCCTTGATTAACACTGAATAAGATGGAGTAGAAACACAACTCATGACCCATTCTATCCAGTCCTGAGAGAAACCAAAGGCTGCCATCATCTTTGACAAGAAACTCCACTCCACCCTATCATAAGCCTTTGACATATCTAATTTAATGAACATTCCTTTATTACCAGATTTTTGCATTGTATGGATTGCCTCCTGAGCAAGAACCACCCCATCCAAGATCTGCCTACCCTCTACAAAACCCCCTTGCTCAGAGGAGATAATGTTATGTAAAAGAGGTTTTAGCCGTTCAGCCATTACCTTTGTGATTATTTTATAAATCACATTGCATAAGGCAATAGGTCTATAATCCGAAATATGAATCCCCTCCTCCCCTTTTGGAATTAAAGTGATGAAGGTATGATTTAATGCCTTAAGCATTCTTTTATTACCTCTGGACTCCTCTATGACAACCAAAACATCCTCCTCCAAAGTATCCCAAAAGGCCTAAAAAAACTCAATTGGAAAGCCATCTGGTCCTGGAGTTTTGTCGGTGCTCATTCCAAAGACCACATTCTTCAGTTCTTCTCTATCAATGGGTTTAAGAAGGGTCTGATTTTCTTCTTCAGAGATAACAGAGGGTATGACATCAATAACTTCGTTTTGAGCCTCTTCATCTTGCTCCATACTTTCCTTAAAAAGTTTAGAAAAATAATCCATTGAATGGGAATGCATACCAGGAAGAGTATCAAAGGAGTGTCCATTCTCATCTTGAAGAGCTTCCATGTTATTCATCTGTCTCCTAGCACAGACTGATCGATGGAAAAATTTGGTATTTCTATCACCTTCTAATAACCAAGTGGTTCTTGCTCTCTGTTTCCAGTGAGTCTCCTCTTGGTTATCAATGTCCTCAACCGCTTTACGCAAGGCATCATCCTCGGCTTTGAGCTGCTCTGTAATTGTTCCTTCCCTAAAGTGTTTTTGAACCTCATCCCATCTGGCCACCAAAGGAGCTCTTTGGAGCTGGAAGTCTGTCTTGTTAGCTTGCCTCCATTGTTTCGAGTTGAGCTTTGACATAATGAAGCTGTTTGTGGAATCTAAACATTGTTGTCCCAAAAGGTAGACGACCTTCTTCCCACCACTGTGGAATTTTCTTTCGAAGATCCTCTTTTTGTAACCAAAAATTCTCAAATTTAAAAGGTTTGTGATGTTGCCCTGTCATAATCCCTCCCTCCAACAAAATGGGAAAGTGATCCGAAACTGGACCCTCCAAAATCTGGAATTTTGTATTCCATTTTACAAATGCCTCCTCTGAAACCAGAAAATGGTCTAGCTTTACCTTCCTGCTATGTGGCTCCCTCCTCTTGTTAGTCCAAGTAAAGTTGGTTCCAGGGCCTTTAATATCCACTAAGTGAAAAGCCTGGACTTGGGCAATCAGAAGTCGATCCCCTGGGTCCAAAATTGGGGTTCCCCCTTCCTGATCTCTAGAAGATAATTTAGCATTAAAATCCCCAGCAATAATCCGGTCTAAATCTTCCCTTGAGGTCCTCATGTTATGCACAACTTTCCATTGAAGCCTCTGGCCATCAAGGTTTTGAGCCCCATAAAAATTTGTGATTAAAACATGTTCAGCTGTGACATTATTCCTAAAATGAGATGTGAGAACACCCCTCCAAGCTATATGTTCTATTGCAGTCCATTCCAGAGAGTTCCAAAGAGTAACAATCCCCCCTGAGGCACCTTGGGCAGCCACATCCATATGACCAGCGCCCCTCCAAATTTTGTTAACTGTTTTACACATAAGATCTAACGACATTTTTGTCTCCTGGATAAGCAAAAAATCTGTTTTGCATTTTTCTAAGAGTCTTTGAACAACAGATTGATGGGTTCTACTGTTTAAACCCCTAACATTCCATGATTGTATAATCATTGAAAACCTTGAGAGCAGTAAGAATCAATTGGCCTCACCGATCCTCCAGTGATCAGTTTGTCTCCTTGAACTGCTAGGAGGTCCTTATTTGATTTTCTACCCACTCCTTGAGAGTTGCTATTTTTTGATCTCTTTTCCACCTGAGTTATCCCTAGGGTTGGCCTTTCTCTGTTCTTTTCTGCTATTCCCATGCTGACATCCTTGATTATTGGCTGCGCTTGGGTATGCACTATCAATGCCCCTGCACTCTCTGACTGTGGTAACTCAGTGTACTCAATTACCTATTCTATGACGGTGGGAGATGAAGGAGAAGCTTGAGCGTGGATGTTATTGTCTTCAGTATTCCCATCCACTCCTTCCATGACTTGATCCTCTTGGTCCACTAGTGTCTTAAATATTTCATACCTATTGGCTGGCTTGAGTTGTGTTTGCTCTTTACCATTTTTCTTTTGCTTTCTCCTTCTTTTGGGCTGTTCAAAGCCATCTCTCTGAACTTCTTTACCCTGAGGAGTATTGGTTGGTTCTTTGGTTAGAGTTGACTTACCCTCCCTGGGAAGATTTGGCATTCCAAGCGGGGCCTCCATTTTTGTGTTCAAATTATTTGGGCAAAACCGGGCCAAATGCCCATATTTGTGGCAAACTCTGCATCTGAAGGGCGAGCCTCATAATCTAGCTGTTGAATCCAAGATAGTCCTGCCAGTTCAAGTTCCACCTCTACTCGGTAGAGGCTGGCTAATATCCATTTCCACACAAATTCTTGCAAAAACAACTGTGTTTCCTTCTATGGTGTCTTTGGAGACACCCAAATGTCTTCCAAGGGAGTTATCGATCATTTCCAAAACCTGCTCACCCCAAAACTCCATTGGAAGAGCATACAAACGGATCCAAACCGGGACAGTCGTGGGTTCAATACGAGGATCGAAACCCACTCTCCAGGGTTGAACAAATAACCCTGTCGGACCATGGTTCCTCTTTTTCGATTCAAAAGCCCTATTTCTATCGGCCAGAGAAGAAAAACTAACAATGAAATACCCATTGCTAATAAACCATAAGGAGTACTCACCATGAGGCTCCCAGTTTTGCCTGACCCAGGAATGCAAGAAATTCAGGGTAGGGCGAATACCCATGAATTTACAGATCAGATCGTGGTTGGCTCTGTATAAGATTGTGTCTTCGACCATCCTTGGCTCGATGACAATCTTGGGCCTTGATTCGGACTGCGAAAGGCATCCATTGACTCGTTGGGCTGTTGATCTCTTTCCAGCATTCTTGAAGAGCATATGAAGAGCATTTCTCTGAGCTTCGTCATTAGAAGATGGAGATTTATCTTTTAGCAAGTCTGCAAAAGAGCTCTTTCTCCCTGTGAGAGGATCCGGAGGAGTCCCCATTGGACCCTCCTGGGGCAGCAGACTTGCCTTCAGATCCACAGTAACCAGAAAAACACTACGACAACCCACCAGATGCCCTGGATTTTCCTTAGCTCCAGAAACCCTAGAACATCGCTTCTCGCCTGCTCCAAATTTTTCCCGCTTCAATCAGTTTTTCCTTAGTTCTCATATTAATCAGATTCATTGTTGAAATTAATAAAAATAGGATATTTCTTTGTTATAACACAACCTATAATGTTGCTATGGAGATATACTAGGATTTTTTGGTCATTCAACCATACCTAGTGGTCTTATCAAGAGTTGGTAGAAATCTTGCTTTGCTTTTGTAGCTCAGGTTCAGTTAGTATAGCCCTTAGCATATCAGAAACCTATCACTAATCAACAAATTTAAACAATCCTAATAAGGACTAGGGGAAGATGAAAGTTGCAAAGCAGGACCGGGTATCCTAAAGCGAAAAGAGTTATTCTTTCTTATCCCTCTATGCAGACGGTATGGGAAATGTTGGCAGTTGGCAAAAGGACAGGTTAGTTCCCTATTCAAAATCCCTTGCTTACGATAAAATGAGCAATATCCCATAGAGATATCCCACATCAATCCTCATGATTGATATCCTAGATCGATATCATAGATTGACTCCCTAGAGTGATATCCCATATTGATATCATAAGATCGATATTCTCAATCGATATGCCAGAAATAGTTTTTCCAAGTAAATCCCCCCAAAGGAAAGTTTTTGAAGAAAATTATCAATATAAATGCTGAAAAGTGAAGATCGAGTGAATATCAAAAAATAGGCTTAAATCAAAGTTCAAAGTGAAGATCAAATGAAGATCATAAATCAAAAGTTCGAGCGGAGATCAAATGAAGATCCAAAATCTAGTTTGAAGAGAGATCAAATGAAGATCATAAATCAAAAGTTCGAGCGGAGATCAAATGAAGATCCAAAATCTAGTTTGAAGAGAGATCAAATGAAGATCCAAAGACAGTTCAAAATGAAGATGGAATCGACTCCCTTTCTTCACTACATATGAGCAAGTATCCCAAAAATTGAGGGATAGAAAGGAATGAGCCTGAACCCCTGGAATTATAGGAACTAATGTACCTTACGCATGATGATATGTCTGACGTATTAGCACCTCACTTATGAACAAGACCAATGTTTGAATGTGGAAGAGCTAACTTCAGGTGTCCTTCATTGCCTAGTGGATTAGTCCAACTAAAATCTAAACTTAATATTGGATAAGACATTTGTGGAACCCCTATATTAGCAATGGGCTGAAATAATCTTGCCTGACATTGGGGAACGCTCGTGTCTTATCTTAAAATAATCATGTGCACACACAGGGATAAGGAACATTTAGATTCTATTCTAGAAAAAGCATTTTATCTCAGAAGTATAGTGTGGTTAGTATGCAAATTTTGATAAGTCTATTAGGGTGTTTGATTCTCATGGAAAACCTCAAAAATTTCTCCCATAGCAACAAAATGTCAAATATTACAACCATATAAAAAATCAAATTGCAAAGTATAAAATCCATAATACATAATTATATAAAGCACAATCAACATATAGGATAGATACCGGATGGATATTAGAAATAATATTTAGACGGCCACTGACTATATCATGCACATTTTTCAGATTTTGCAAAATAAAATTGAATGACACATTATATCATTCGCATCATAGCACTGCATTCATTACATTTCATATATGGGTGATTAATTGATTAAATTCTTATTTTAAGGATTTTCAATTACATTCATGATTTTTATACATTTTGTGGTGTCATCCATTAGATTGATAAACATATCTACATTTATTCCTTATGTTTTAAGTGATTAAAGCATACAGGTTCATTTACATTAGATTTGCATCGTGTAAATAAATCATTACATACATTAATGCATACAATAAAGCAATATCAAATATGCGTTAAGAAGATCATCACATCAATATGCATCCATCATAAAAAGCATATCTAAGAATCTAGATCATTGCATATAATCATCATCATAAATTAAATAGCTATCTAGTGCATGCCATCCATACATCACATCATATAGCATCAAATTAACATAAGCATTGCATCCATGTGCATAACATAAAAATAAAATCAAAAATAAATGAGTACACAATAATGAGCCAAAATGATCATATCATATATAAATATGTCTCAGAGTACATTGGGAGTATGAAAATACCCGTAGGCTACAACTATGTAGGTCCTTGACCTTACACTCCAAAAATAGTACAATCCATATGTCAGACAATGTAAACTAAGGACGGTCTGTACCCCCAGCCTGTGAATCACTGCCTATATCCCTATGGCTACTATGAGAGCTGGCTCTATGTGTGGTTGAAGATCAGTGAGTCCGCTCGGTCCTATGAGTCCAGTGGCTGGAACTCACTGAGGACTACCTTGTAGTCCTGGTCCTGGTCCTCTATGACCCTGCAGCCTGTCTATCCTCTAGAACCTGTAAACCCCTCAAATTGATGAATACATCTAGCTGAGATATGCGAGTTACCCTCGCATCCAATTGATCATTTCTCTCCTCTACAAGAGAAGTGATCCACCTGATCTCTGCCATAGGATCCACACCTATGACTAATGGAGCAGCTGGAGGTCCCATGACAATCTGAGAGGATGTAGGATCTCCCCTCTTTAGCCTACGAAGGTCCCTCTCTGCAACTGCCTCACCCTGTTGTGCCAGTGCCACATTGTGGGCACTAGTGAGCTCCTGAACTAAAGCCTCTTCTATTGTAGCTCGCTCTATGAGGCTGGTGATCTCCTCTTGTGCCTTAGCTAGTTGCCTATCTCGGTCAGCTAGCTTCACCTCTATATTATTGATAGTAGTATATCGCACACACTATTAACTCTTATATATACCAAGCTGACTCTATAAGTCAGTAACCTAAGCTAAGAGCAACCTCTCTACGTTGTTAGGAGGAACCTCACCCTCCTTTGGAGCCTCATCATCTGGGTCATCCTTGGGAGCCTCCTTTATGGTGGCCTCTGTACCCCATCCACCCTTTGTTCACTGGCGCATCCTACACCCGTTAGGATCCACCGTTGCCTCTACTTGATCATCAACTCTACCTAGAGGCCCTGATCTGTGTCACTGTAGCATCAACCACCATCCATTGTATGATGGAGTGGTAATAGGCTGGTCAGCTCCAGTCTTCTAGAAATAATCTACATCGTCCCCTAAATTCGAAGGTTGGATCCATGGGAGATGTATCTCTAGAGCCAAGCGCCTGTAGACAAAGGAGATCTCTGGAATATCTTGTACTATGCCAAACTAACACAGGACGAGATAATAAAATTGGTACTCTCTAATATCGACCTTTCGGCTAAGTAGCCATCTGTCCCGACGAGCCTATCGAAGCCACTCGTCGGCCTTAGGATAGTCAGGGCACTTCATGTACGACCACCACTCGATATCATCTGGCCTGAGTCTTGCAAATCATGTGATATAATGCTGGAGGTCACCAGCATGGATCCTGATATTAAAGCCCTCCTCCTCTCGAGGCCAACAGGTGGTATAGCAATAGTGAGCATCATCTATCTCCATGATATGCAGGGGCAACTCCCTAGGATGCTCTATCCTAATATGCTACCATCCCCAAATCTAAAGAAGTAGACTATAACTGATCCCCCAATGACTCTGATCAGTAATCTAGTAGAGTTCTCTATATAGTTGGCAGAGCAGGGTGCTCCCCCAGTCCAGTCGTGATGGTCGACATATGGTGCTCTGAAAAACTCTCTTGGTAGTAGCTAAGAGGTTCTAGGTAATCCTCACTCCCGAGGAGTCTAGAAGAACTATTTGCACCACCAGGTGCATGAAGACGACCTCGCGTATAAAGAAGAAATTCTTCTCCTACCAATAGCCGATGTGGACCCCTCCATTGTCAATGTCACCCTGAGCTTCCTCACTTTGGATATCAAATATGGACTCCTTAGCCGCAGAAGTCGAAGATACGATAGCCTAACCATCAATGGGGATCCTAAAGATCCTATAGACATCCTCTAGGGTCACCATCATTTCACTTGTAGAAAGGTGAAATGTGTTGGTCCACACATTCTAGCATCAAGCCAACGTAGTCAAATAGGCTTGATCTACCTTGATAGTGGACAAATCCAATACATAGTCAAAGCTGACAGCTTTGAACCATTCTCGCTCCTTGGGAGTGAGATCTCCACAGAGAGTCTTAAGAATTTCAGGCTCTCGAGCTCTAGAGGTCAATCTCTAAAATAGAAAGCATAATATAAGAAAAAGCTAACTAAAACAAGCAAAAACATCTAAAAATGACCTAAAAAATAGCAAAAACATCTAAAAACTGATAGAATTGCAAAAACATGTCATCATGCAGACCTAAAAATAAAAAATGTCATTCAGACAGGTCAAAAATGCATTAAATGACATTAATTGCCTATTAAAACTTAGAAAAATTAAAAGTTTGATAATTTTTTCTAAAGTTTGCGAATTGCGGGTCAACCCTACGGTCCGCATGCGGTCAAAAATTGATCGTTGGGATTTTGAATGCTGACCACAACTGGTAGTTGCGGTCCCCAATTGATCAATTGGGAACCGTAGCTAGTACCTGCTGTCTCAGAATGATATCCTGCATGGTCTAATACCGCAGCCAAAAAGGAAAAAATATTAAATAAGTAAATCCTAAGCTACCCTAGCCTAAGATGGGGTTCATTTCCAACAATTTAATGAGATTAATTAACCAATTACTTAATTGGGTTTATTTTAGTGGTAATGGATGCGAGGTCTTGGGTTCAGATTACCTTGCCTCGCCTCGTCCGTCGTATCTAGAAGAAGCTTGTCCGCGCTCTACCATCGTGATGTGTAGGATGTAGGTGAAGTTTGGTAGGATGCAAGTTAGTTTCTCAACTGTCATTATTAGAGCTCCAATTTACAAGTTGCTATTAGGGAATAATGAGAGAAATTTGAAAATTGGGCTTTTTATAAGCTTTTCCTATTTCGCATGGATCGCAGGCCCTAGCTGTGGTTCCCAAAATTGCAAATGGTAACCATAGAATCTAGCTATGGTTTGCAACTAGGAAGTAATTTGATAAAGTCCCACCATGGGAAGGTTTAAAATGATTAAGTAATGCATCCCATTGGGTCAAAATTCAATAAAAGCAATCAATTTGGAAATTTGGTGATAATCAAGCACCACGATCCAATTAAAAATCAAATATCTGGATGAGATTATAAAGCAAATTCAACCGAGGTCATCGCTATGACAATCCTTTCATGGAGTGACGCACCTCCCAGCCAAATAAATAAAATCAAAGCATAATTCAAAACATTAAAAAAATAAAATAATTAAAAACACCAAATGTGCCTCGTATTCAGTATTTTACCCTAAACACTTGGCGGTTGCAGCGACTTGCGCTCCATGCAATCCGATAATATGAGTAAATTACCATAAGGAAATTTGGGGAAAAATGGTCATTGTTGATCCGATATGTTTCTTTTCAATCCCTAAGAAGGCCTTCGAGGTCGGACTGCTCCATGGGAATGAGGTGTTGCATGTCATTTCTTCTATGACATATTTTTAGAAAATCATCGATAATTTGATTCAACACAAATCTAATTGGATTTGTATCAATTCGATTCCCTAATACGGCTATTGCAGCCTGACTGCTCCATGGGATATAAATGTGCAAATACTATTAACATTTGGAATCAAAATCTAAACTAGGCCTAGCCAAGGCATTAATTTGATCAAATCTAATTTTTTTTAGATCATCCATGGTGGTCAAGCGACATCGTCGCCTTAATCATTGTCATTAATCTCATCGACTCATCCCTTGAGGGGGTAGTCATAATATCAAATCATAATCAAAATAAATAGAAGATCCCTGAAATCGTAGATTCCTTGATCTTGTCAAATTGCATTCGTCCTTGCAAATCATTGTCAATCGTTATCATAAGCTTACCCCTTTGCTTGGGGTAAATAGCAAATATGATTTTGCTTATTGTTCTCTGTCTTTCGGATCTATGGGTCAGAAGATACCTATGGAATTTATAGCTGCACCGAATGATATGAGAAGGGTACAAGCTTTTCAATTTTAAGCCTCCAAAGAGTTGCAAGCAATGATTCCAGGATGTGTGTCCTTTTGCAGGACTTGGGGCATCTAATGTTGATCTAACTAATGATCATCATAGAACCTTTGACATCATTTTAAGAGGTCTATTTTTGCTCAGTGTTGTTCAATTTCACAACACATATCAAAAGGGGTATCTGTAGACACCTAAAATACGTCATGTCAAGGGCGACTACTCATATGGACATGCTATAATACCATATGGAAGATCTTGTACAGACTCCAAGATAGAGCAGTGGTTCTAATCACTCAATTTGGCCTCCTTGGGCTAATCAGTATGAACCGTAGCCCATACTTATGGTTTATAGCTGAACCATGACTGAGACCTATGGTTTATTTTCTAGACCACAACTATGACCTACAATTTTAATTGAAGTTCAGTTGGCCTTCAATCCAAGCCAAATCAGTTTGAACGACCATTTGATCTAGAAGAAGGTGGTTAATGGACGAAAGATTCCAAAGGCTTCCATTCCAACTGTCCTAACCACCTCTTCTTGATCTTGGCTTCTCCATGAAGCCACCCCTAGCCCTTAGGAAGTCCTATAATTACCCCTTAGAATTAGGGAAAATAAAGAGGGAGAACATTGGAGATTTGAGTAGCGGAGCCCTATCGAATTGTACACTCAACCGAGTATACTAAGAGAGAGCTATTGTACTTATCCCCTATCTAGTTGCTAAGATTCATGATGAATTGCATTATGGATACCATAGGAGTCTAGGAGAGCCAAGAAATGCAAATCTGGGCAAACGAAGGCCCATCACAGTGATTCAACCGCCAAACCTGTCAGAAGGACACCGAATGCGACCCCCCTTGAACATTAATTGGACAAGGAGGTCGAGCCCACTGCAATTGGAATTAAGGGAAAACCCATCAAAGTGCTAATCGTGGCTTTCAGTTGCAGTTTACAGTGCAGACCACTCACCAGATCTATGGTTTATAGTTGAGGTATAACCACCTTCCCCTTTTAATTTATGTCCGGTTAATTAGCTTAGATTAGCTATTTTCATGGTTTACTTGCAGTTTCACAGGCTTCTGACTGATAAAATTAGGTTAGATTAGTTTATTTATGTTATGCTTCAATTAGGACATTAATGGGTTCTTTATGCACTTTCATGCCTTGTTTTACATATTTGATCCATGCATAGAGTAGTTGTTGTCTTTATTTACACTATAATATGAATCTTGATTCAGTTTGCATAGTTTAGAAGCACTTTTCATGTTTTCTTGATTATGCATGTTTAATGGTGTCATTATGTAATTTTCCTAAAATGGCCTCATCATGAGAGGCTACCTATATTTTTGACACTTCTATGTTGTTTCTTGATCGCAGGGAACAGTTTCAAATGAGAACCAACTATCAAGTTCCTTCCCCAACACGAAGAAGAGGGTCATCGACACCCTAGAGCAGTTCGTGTCACCCTGAAAGGCACTTGGAAATCACACCTACCCTTGAGAGGGAAAAAATTACACACTCCTATTGTAATATTGTATCAAAGTGATTATCCCTAAGAGGGGTGTACCTGTAATTTGATTTTGACTTCGAATATAATGGAATAAAGTGTATTTCTTCTTGATTCATTTGTTGTCAATTTCTTGTTCTTGTATGCATGTGAAGAACACAAGCTTATACTGAGAGGGGGGGGTGAACAGTATAAGACATATTTTTACTTTTCCTTTATACTTCAAAACAGTAAATCTAAATATCCAAAGCAATATCCAAGCAATGCATAAGATCATCCACAAAGTTACACAGCAATTTACGTAGTTCATCCACAAAACTTTTCTCTAAAAGTTATCTCAAAGTTCTTTGGGAAACCTTCCCAATTACAATGTTTATGAGCCTTGGCTCAAAGGAGATACCTTCCCCTAATCTGAATTTATGAGCCTCTGCTCAAAGGAGATACCTTCCCCTTCCTCTGCTCTGGCTGGTGATCCTCTAGAAGACCTCTGCCTCTTCTGCCCTTAGCAAATGGAACTCTATCCACAGAAGACACCTGTCTTCCCTACTCTGGCTGGAGACCTCTGTCCTCAACTCTATCACCTCAAAGCTGGTCCTTGAATTTGCACTAAACACAGTCCTTCGGTCTAGCACAAATGTCCTCTTCATCTGTCTTTGATCTGCACCAAACACAGTCCTTCGGTCTAGCACAAATGTCCTCTTCCTCTGTCTTTGATCTGCACCAAACACAGTCCTTCGGTCAGGCACAAATCTGTCCTCGGGTTCTACTCATAGAACCAATGCACCTCTGTCCTCAAGTTCTCTGATAGAACTATCAAACTCAGCTTCACAAGTCCTCTGCTAGGACCTGTCCAAATCTGCTCACAAGTCCTCAACAGAACTTGTCCACAACCTGCTCACAAGTCTCCAATGGAACCTGTCCAAAACCTGCTCTAAAGTTCATCAAGAAAACTTGCTTTGCATGAACCCACAAAGAGAATTGTTAGAGACCCAATGTGATTCATCAACCTCATAGAAGCATAAAGATAATTGTTAGAGACTCAATATGTTCTATATTTAACTCCCAATCTCAATCTCAACTCAATCTCAATCTCAATAGAATAACATAGATGTAGTATGCTTTTCTCAAGAACATGAAACACAACCCAACAATTGCCAACCATGCAATATCTCATATAACAATGAAACTCATGTTCTTTCCAACAACCAATATCTTTTCTCAACCAATTAGGGCTTCAACAACAATGCTCATTGACAAGGTTTAACCAACATCATTCAATTCAACATTAACCTTGAAGCATTCAACCAATCATCACAAGAAAAGGAAACAAGTAGAAATCCTTTTCCCTCCAAAGATATTTGAAAAAAACATCCACCCACACAATATCACCAAATGCAAAGAATAACTTGTTCAAATCAACTTAATGGAGTAAGCCCAATATCATGAATCAAGTAAAGCACTAACTTCATCAACACAACCACTATGGAAGCAACTCATCCATCAATATCAAAACAGCCAACTAAGGGTTTCACCATCTCAATGCAAGTAACAAGACTTACAAACATAAACCCTAGTGCACAATGCTTCCACTACCTCAAACCAGAATTATGCATTCACCAAAACTCTCATCAATGATAACAATGCATAAGTAGTCTTCAACAAACTAGAAACTAGGACTTATTCCCAACCAAAGGAAACCTAGTAGAATCCCTTTTCACTCCAAGATTATTTTAGAAAAACATACACCAATCATACTCATAAGAAGAATGTGCCCATACCTTATTGAAGTGAAGGAACCCCTTTGGAAATCTGCCACAATCACAAAGTTCTTTTGCCAATCTTCACAAAGGTTAGTAGATCACAAAATAATCAACATTACTCCACTTTTCAATCATCATCACCAAAGTCTTTAATTGCACAACTTCCTTATCTCTCCTAAAACCACTTGTACCATAAAATAAAATAAATCACAACATTGCATAACCTTATAACTCCCAAAACCACTTATACCATAAAAGTAAAATAAATCACCACATTGCATAACCTTATAACTCCCAAATTCTAATTATTCAAACAACAAAGTATTATCATCATTAAATAAAAATGTGGGGCATACCTTAGTAGCACTTTAAGCCTTCGTCACTACTCGAACCCACGACATCTCAAGTCGTGCAAGCCCTAGCACTAGGGCCTCAACCATGTGGGCTAAGCTGCCCACGTGAACCAAGGAGCAATTTACTTTTTCTTCACTATTTCTTATTGGTGCATGGAGACAAAAAACTTTAATCCTCAATTGTCGCTTAGTGACCTATTTATTCGAAGACCCTTCACTGAAACCAGCACCTAACGCTGCTGTCATGGTGGATGAAACTGCAATAGCAGTTCGATTCTCTGTACCCTTCGAAATGTGTACCAGTAACACTTTCTCAATTTTTGTGTAATCAAAATATTTCACAATATTAGCTTTGATGATTGTGTAGGGGTTTTTGACGTCTTTAAAAGGTTTTCGTCTGCATCTTTATAACAGCAAGCATGGTATTCTTTTCACTGATCAATCTCAACATGTCTAAAGCACAAGTCATATTTTCTACCAATCTTCAACCTCCTCTTTGGCGCTGCTCCCGAGCATCATTTGAATCTCCACCACAAGCCCTCCTCTTTGGCGTTGCTCCCGAGCATCTTTCTTCGTTAGTGCAGGGGCTCCAACTAAATCGAAATTGCATGAGGATTCATATCGAAAAAACATTACTTGCTTTAATGAATTCCATTGCCACCTTTTATATGCACTTCGATGCATTACCAAACACGTCGGCATTTCCAAACACATCGGAAAATACTTTAATTTAATTTAAATTTTAAATAAATAAAATTTAAACTAAATATTTAAAATTAAATATCTTCATCACCGGGGCACCTTTTTCAACGAAACGAAGAGCCAACTTGGGTTTTAAGAAAAACCCATTTCAAATCTGTTGTCCATGGTTTTAAATAAAACCTTTTATTTTGTCTACCTTGGTTTTCACAAAAACCCTTCCGCTTCTTGACATCAATGACAACATCAACACTTGAGCAAAGGCACTATACCCAAAATTGCCAGCAGCATGTTATGCTTTTATCAATTATTGCAATAGGATACATTGGGTGTGAGTATTTTTGGTGGTTACACCTCCTTATTCTTTCCTTTATTAAACAAAGGAATGCCTAGATATATTGAAGGCAATTTTCAAACTTTACACCTTAAAATATTCAAAATAAATCTTTATAAATCTAGGGTTGTGTTAATAAAAAAGATCATAGATTTTGCAGTACTAATCAACTATCTAACAACCTTCTCATGACATGATAATATTAATTTAACTCCATGGCCTCACTAACTAAGGATTGTAGTGAATGTTATTCACTATCTTCAATTTTGAATTTACACTCAAAATCAGCATTTAGCATCTTGACAAAGCTACCATTTAAAAGGCTTCAAAGGTTGAAAAAAAAGGTGTAGTCATTGGCTAAGAGGAAAATTGACAATGAGGGGTAAAAGTGCTTTTAAAAATTGATCCATCATGGTTTTATCATACTATTTATTAGAGTTTATCAACCTAAGCAAATTAGTTTTCATGAATTGAAGCTATTAAAAAATAATATTAAACTTCCAAGAATTATCAAGAAAACTAGACACTAAGCATATACAGGCTTTCCAAGGATTGTAGAATGAATGAGCATAAAAAAGTGATTTGAAGATCTTGTTAGCCCTAAAAATATTGTAGTATTTCAAAGTACTAAATCACTCAAAGATACAAGAAATTGAGCCATTCAATTTTTTTGAGTCTGACTTAATCCAATGAGCTAACTCTTGTTTGAATTACTTGAAAATAGAGCAAGGTTGAATCATCAAACAAGCAGTTTTAAGGATCATTTTTTAACCTTAACTTGGAATTAAATATCTATAGTGCCCAAAAAGATGGCCTAAGCCATGTATTTGATATTTATTCCCTATATATTTTCTTAGCATAGTTTAATAATCATCAATAATAACACCATCATCTATTGAGGAGAAAAAATTTTGAAAGCACAAATCCTTTCAAGTTTCAGAAGTAAGTTCTTAAAAGCATTCTTATCCAACACTTAGTGTAATTCTAAGTACCAATTAGATCCATGTCCACATCATTAATCTAACTATAATATAAGTAAGTTAGCTTTTCCAATCAACACTATGGAAGGTAAAATGCATGAAAAGTCTAATATATTTAAATTTATGTCGACATCGAAAGCAGGATTTAAGTATGGAAACTAGTGTACCTAAGGTAAAAATCTCAAAGCAACAATGAATTAACAAATATGTCACAATAATATTGAATTAAAAGGATTTTACCTAAATAGAATTGAATTTTTAGTCCAATGGACAAGGCAAAACAACAAAAAACAAATGAACCTAAATTGTAGAAAGAGCATAAAAAGTCTTGAGAAGCCAAATCTGTTAACTAGTAGAAATCTAGAATAGTCATTAGGTAAGATTGACTTTGAGAATATTAGCAATTATGGTTGTCATATGACAAGGTTAAGCTAACCATAGTTGGTAGAATTTTTCCACCTAGGATTAGAAGTCCAACAATATTTTAGCTTTTAAATAAGTTCCTACAAGCACATTGTAGGTACCTTTTCCATCAAACAATGTTGAAATTTTGATTTTAGACCTCGATCCCCTCTTTACTAGAAGATCCATTTTTTATTTATATAGAAGACTATGGAGATCAACTGGATTCTTGATGCAAGAACAATATTTTTGCATATGAAGTAAAATATATTTTCTTCTTTTCTTCTATAAGTCTTGATTGTGTGCATGGATACTATCTTATATTTATTATTTGATGGAAATGAGTGTTATGAGATACCTATTTTAGGCTAGCAATATCCTTTCAAATTTTTCATTGGCACCCTTTGGTTATGATATGTCTCTTTCTTCTATTAGTAATTTTATAGTATAGTTGTTAGCTAGGTGATAACTTAATGCATGTACATAAAGTTTTATGTTTTGGATACGTGTGTAGAGCTATGCATGAAAATTGATCCCATCAAAAATATGTGTTGGTCAAGATGAGTGTTATGATATACCTCTTGTGAATATGAGTATTGACTTTTTTTAGTTATCTTATACATAGGATGGTAGCATACAATTTTTCTTATTTTACTTCTTTATGATTGTGGTTATTGTTAGCAACATAAAATATATTTTTACACTGCAATCCACATTTTCAATGATGTGATAAAAGTATATATACATGTGAAATCAAGAAGGTATGAGGTTGGGATTTACAAATACTTTCCAACTTCCCATTAACTCTGCAACCATAAGGTGAATACATAATAATCACAACATTGCCCCTTTTTACATCAATGCTCAATCAAAATACATACAAAAAATTCTAAAATTTTAAAAATTTACACCTGCAAGAGACTTTGTAAAAATGCCTGCATGTTGCCCCTTGTTGGCAATTTGAGTTATTTTGTGTTGTCATTGATGTCACATGGATCACATTGAGTTTTGGTGGCAAAAGCACTTCATAAATAATCATTTATGATATTTTGGAGAGCATGGATATATACAGGGTTTTGTGGCACAAGAGGCATATAATATTTAATTTTTTAAATATTATATTAATGGTTTTTATTAAAACCAATGGTAAAGGTTTTTATTAAAACCAATGGCAAGGGTTTTTATTAAAACCAATGGAAAGGTATTTTTATTAAAACCAACGGAAAGGGTTTTCATTAAAACCATTGGAAAGGGTTTTTCATTAAAACCACTATGCTAAGACTTCTCCAAATTATGATGGATGAAAAGGTTTTCCAATAAAACCTAGGTGCAAAAAGTTTCATGGCGAAATTCAAAAGAATGAAGGAGATATCCCAATTCAAAGTTAAGAGGTGAATTATTAAATTTTTATTTAATAATTCTAAGGTCTAAAGTTGAATTATATTATCCGTCGACGTGCAAAGGTTGGGGAGATTAATAAATATTCATCGACGTCATTCGAAGGATGGAGGTGCATATAAATAAAAGGTAAAAACCTTTGTTTATTGAAGACTTGACATAGCGCATGAGAGAGAGTCATCGAAAGGGGAGCAGCGAAGAAAGAAGGATAAATAACTTTTGATTTGAGAGCAAGGTCAAGTAAACAACATGGGAAAGTGACATCACGTAGGAGCCTATAGCGCAGTTGGTAGTGCACGAACTTTGCACAAGGTAGGTTCATTGTTCGAATCCCGCCAAGGGCAAAGTGTTTTGCTAAGAAAGTAAAATTAAGTTTTAGATTTGAGCGTAGGTTAAAGTTGGGTGTTTGGGATTAAAATCCCAATGTGGGCTAGCACCCATGTGGTAAGTGCTTCACAGCGCTAAGTGAGAGGAACGGAGTTCGACTCCCATGAAGGTGTGAAGGCGCATTGAATTTTGGCAAGGCATTAGCGATTTCGAAGGTGTGAAGGCGCATTAATTTTGGCAAAGATGATTTCAAAGGTTACGAAGGCAACGAATTTCATATAAAGGTATTTATCTCCAATGCATGGTAATATTTGTTATTACCAAAGTTTTGGTGCATTAAAATTATTTCTGTGATAACTAGGGAGTCATAAGGAGTTTAGGGAAATAAATGCTTGTTGTATGTGTTAATGTGCTTAGGGAGTTATAAGGTGTAGAATTAAATATTTGTTATTGTTGTGTGTGATTAGGGAGATATAAGGTGTGGAAATAAATATTTGTGATTGTTGTATGTGGAGTTATAAGGTGTGGAATTAAAAATAAAAGCATAGGTGCTTGTTGTATGTGTTAATGAAATTAGGGAGTCATAAGGTTGAAAAGTGTTGAACTTGTTATATGTCCTAGTGCATGATTTAATTATGAAATTAAACTAGGAACTTGAGACCTAGTTAATTGCTACCTTGAGTTAGAAGACATGCACATGAGTTAGGGTTTGAAGTTGAAGACAAATTGCTTGATTATGTGCCTTGGCTATTGAGAGGAAGTGGATGGATTAGAAAATCAATTTTATGGATAAAATTGATGCTTGAGTTCCATGATTGCTTTAGTGGAGTTCATTGAGAGTATTGCCATTATTGAGGAGGTTTTTGCTATTGCTTTGAGGAGATTATTGTTGGTTACTTGTTGAGTCCATTGCCACTATTTGAGACCATTGAGGAGATCATTTGCTAGTCACTTGTGGATACATTTGTCTTTCATTTGAGGAGATCATTGTTGGCTATTTGAGAGCTCTTTGCTTGAGGGAGTTGTGCTTGTTTCTTGAGAGCTTATTGACATTGCATGAGGAAGATATTATTGAGAACCTATTGCTATCACTTGTGGAGATTGTCCTTGGTTGGTTGAAGTCCTCATTGTTATTTCTTGGAGAGGTTTTCATTAGAGAGCTCATTTGTCATCCATTTGAGAGTACATTGTTGAGCATTGTTGTCATCCATTTGAGAGTACATTGTTGAGCATTGTTGTCATCCATTTGAGATATCATTTGTCATACATTGTTGAGATCATTGTGGATCATTGTTGTCATCCATTGAAGAGTACATTTCCATCATTTTATTATTTTCATTGTTGAGCACATTGTTGAGTATTGTCATCATTCATTTGTTATCCATTATTGAGTTCATCATTGAGCCTTGCCTTCATTGATTTGTGGTTGAGATTTGAGTGCTACTTGAGAGTCATTGGTTGAGCCTTTGGGAAGGCTTTTGGGATAGAATTTTTGGACAGATTTGAGACAACTTTTGTGCATGATTGGTTGAGCCTTTGGGAAGGCTTTTGGGATAGAATTTCTGGATAGATTTGAGACAACTTTTGTGCATGATTGGTTGAGCCTTTGAGAAGGCTTTTAGGATAAATTTTGGACAAATTTGAGACAATTTAGCATGATTGTTTGAGCCTTTTGTGAAGGCTTTGAGGAACATATTTGGGACAAAATTTGAGCAGGATTGTTTGAGCCTTGTGAGAAGGCATTGAGGCAGATTTGTGAGCAGTGAAAGAGATAGGACAAAAATAGAAAACACATCAACACCAGTTACCTAGCTGAGCAGATCAGTGGATAGCCTAGTTGAGCAGATCAGTGGATAGCCTAGCTGAGCAGATCAATGGATAGCCTAGTTGAGTAGATCAGTGGAGAGCCTAGCTGAGTAGATCAGTGGAGCCCACCTGAGCAGATCAAGACAACCTAGCTTTGAGCAGATCAAAGTAATCATTTGTATTGGGATAAGGATCCCTATTTCTTTATGAAATATTATAAGGAGAATATCTTGTGGACTACCCCACATTGGGGGAACCACGTTAAATCTTGTGTCTCAATTGTGTGTGATGATTTGTGCACTTGCTTACTATTGCTATCTATGTTATTAATGCACACTGCTATATTTGGTTATTGCAATTGAGGACACTAATTGATATTGGTTTGGAAAGAAAGTAAAAAGTGGGTGCTATATTGTTCACCCCCCTCTCAATATAAGCTTGTGTTCTTCAATTGGTATCAGAGCGGGTTCCTTCAAAAAGGCTAACAACTTGAGGGCAGATTCTACAAGAACACAGATGGCTTCACAGAATGGATCATCTACAAGTAAGGCTCCACTATTTGACGATAACAATTATGCTTTTTGGAGCATGAGAATGAAGAACTATTTGATATCACAAGGATATGAGGTATGGCAGATGGTTGCAAAAGAGTATAAGGTTGAAGGTGATCCCGAGATAGATAAGACTATCAAGAAATTGGTTGAGATCAATGCAAAGGCAATGAATTGTATTCTGAGTGGGCTACGTGAGATAGATTTTGCAAAGGTCATGGTATGTAATTCAGCTAATGAAATGTGGACCAAGTTGCGGAATACCTATGAAGGAGATTCCAAGGTAAAGTTGGCAAAACTACAAACTCATAGAAGAAGATTCGAAGAATTGAAAATGGAAGATTCTGAAGATATTACAAAGTTCTTGCTTCGAGTTGATGAGATTGCTAACACCATGAGAGGCCTAGGATTTGAGATGAAAGAATCAGATGTTACTCAAAAGGTTTTGAGATCACTTCCCATGAAGTATGATGCAAAGGTTTCAATGATAGAAGAAACAATGAATATCGACAAGCTAACAATGGAAGAACTACAAGGAACTCTCACAACTTATGAGATGAGGATAGATAAGCATCAAGCTCCAAAGAAAGAAATTGCATTCAAAGCTTTAGAGAAAAATAAAGGGAAATATCCAGAGACAGATAGAGATTCAGATAATGATGAGGAAGCTAACTTCATCAAAAGGAAAAAGGACTCAAGGAATTACAGGGATATGAAGAAAGTCAAATGCTACAAGTGTGGTGATTATGGTCACTATGCAAACAAGTGTCCACATGAAGAAAATAGTGATGATGAAAAATAGGATCACAGAAGAAAAGAAGAAGGAAAGCATAAGCATGACAAAGATGATAGGTACAAGCAAAGCAAGCATGAGAAGAAGAAAAGTTTTCGTAAGACTAAGAAAACTTTCTACATTGAGGAAGCAAATGATGGCTCAGATCACAATGATAGAGATCACTCAGATGATGAAAATGAAGAACATCTATTCTTAGGAATAGAAGGTGAAAGAGAACAATGCTTTGTGTGTGGTCAACGAGATCACAGATCAGGATATTGCAATGGCTTCAGTGATAGTGAAGATGAAATGACATACCAAGGAAACAGGCAAAGACAAAGGATTCATGAGAGTTTGTTTGCTATAGAAGAAGATAATGATCTCAGTGATAGTGAAGATGAAGAAGGGTTTTTCTATGGGATAAAATAAGTAGAAGAAGAACTTCCACTCCAAACAGAAGAAGTTAAACAAGAGGATATTTCAAGAAAGATAGATGTCTTAGTTGATCTAAAAGAAGACTTCAATGATATCCATGAGCAACTACAAGAGGTTAAGGAGAATCTAAAATAATTGAGATGTTCCATACTTGAGAAGTTTGATCCATCACATGACTCAAAAGGTCAAGATATTTTCACTGAGAAGGAAACATGTATTTTAGAGACAATAGAGATGGATGCCAGTTTGCTATTGGACACAAATGAAGAGAAATATGAAGAAAGTTCCAAAGCTCCTATGGCTCCAAATATCCAATTTGGATCTTGTTTTGAGATAGGTGAATCAAGTTCAAAAGGCAAAGAAATTCTTGAAGAAGAAAGCAAGGAAGAAGTTAAGGAAGAAGATTTGGATACCACAAAGAAGGATCAAGGATACAATGCACAAGTCAAAGATGATCACAAGGATAATGGTCAAGAAAGGTATGAGGAACCAAGGCATGAACAAAGGGCTTTTCAAGGACATTGTTTTTCTTGTAATGGATTTGGACACAGGGCTATACACTACAGGGTCTATGGATCAAAGAAGTTTGATTTTGCTAGAAGGAACTTCAAAGGAAGAAGGTATGGTTTTTAGGGACATTGCTTCTTATGCAACAGGATTGGTCATAGAGCTTCTCAGTGCAAAGGAAATGAGCAATATGGTTTTGATTATAGAGCTGCACAATTCAGAGGTCATGGTCAAAATGATTATGGAAATAGAGCTTCACAATACAGGGTTCGAGAAAGGAATGGATATGGAAATGATTTCAAGAAAGAATTCAGGATATGGGCACCATCCAAAGGCTACAATATCAAGTGTTTTAATTGCAATAACTTTGGACATATTGCAAGATGGTGTAGGACTCAATTCCAAATAGGTTCAAGGCAAGAAGGTCAAGCAGTTTCAAGGCAAGAAGGTCAAACAGGTTCAAGACAAGAAGATCAAGTAACTCATCAAGAAAAGGATATCAGAAATATGTGGAAGGAAGTTGACAAAGGAAAGGAACAATGTAATATGGGAGTAAATGTACTCCCACCCCAAAATTAATCACCTCAAGAGAGAAGGTGGTAGGGGGCTAAGCTTAAGAGTCATATATTTTAGCCCCATAGGTGTCCCTTTTGCCATTGATGTCAAAGGGGGAGAGATTTGAGTAAGGGGGAGAGCATTGAGTTAGGGGGAGAACCTCCAAAGAGAGCATTGAGATAGGGGAGCAGCCTCCAAAGAGAACATTGAGATAGGGGGAGCAGCCTCCATAGAGAGTATTGAGTCAGGGGGAGCAACTTTGATTTTCAGAAATGGCTTTTGTAGTGATTGTGGTGATTTGCATTAGAGGTGTTGCCATCAATGACAAAGGGGGAGATTGTTGGCAATTTGAGTTATTTTGTGTTGTCATTGATGTCACATGGATCACATTGAGTTTTGGTGGCAAAAGCACTTCATAAATAATCATTTATGATATTTTGGAGAGCAATGATATATACAGGGTTTTGTGGCACAAGAGGCATATAATATTTAATTTTTTAAATATTATATTAATGGTTTTTATTAAAACCAATGGTAAAGGTTTTTATTAAAACCAATGGCAAGGGTTTTTATTAAAACCGACGAAAAGGTTTTTTATTAAAACCAATGGAAAGGGTTTTCATTAAAACCATTGGAAAGGGTTTTTCATTAAAACCACTATGCTAAGACTTCTCCAAATTATGATGGATGAAAAGGTTTTCCAATAAAACCTAGGTGCAAAAAGTTTCATGACGAAATTCAAAAGAATGAAGGAGATATCCCAATTCAAAGTTAAGAGGTGAATTATTAAATTTTTATTTAATAATTCTAAGGTCTAAAGTTGTATTATATTATCCGTCGACGTGCAAAGGTTGGGGAGATTAATAAATATTCACCGACGTCATTCGAAGGCATGGAGGTGCATATAAATAAAAGGTTAAAACCTTTGTTTATTGAAGACTTGACATAGCGCATGAGAGAGAGTCATCGAAAGGGGAGCAGCGAAGAAAGAAGGATAAATAACTTTTGATTTGAGAGCAAGGTCAAGTAAACAACGTGGGAAAGTGACGTCACATAGGAGCCTATAGCGTAGTTGGTAGCGCACGAACTTTGCACAAGGTAGGTTCGTTGTTCGAATCCCGCCAAGGGCAAAGTGTTTTGCTAAGAAAGGCAAATTGAGTTTTTTAGATTTGAGCGCAGGTTAAAGTTGGGTGTTTGGGATTAAAATCCCAATGTGGGCTAGCGCCCATGTGGTAAGCGCTTCACAGCGCTAAGCGAGAGGAACAGAGTTCGACTCCCATGAAGGTGTGAAGGCACATTAATTTTGGCAAGGCATTTTGAAGGTGTGAAGGCACATTAATTTTCAAGAATTATCAAAGACGATTTCGAAGGTTATGAAGGCAACAAATTTCATATAAAGGTATTTATCTCCAGTGCATGGTAATATTTGTTATTACCAAATTTTTGGTGCATTAAAATTATTTATGTGATAACTAGGGAGTCATAAGGAGTTTAGGGAAATAAATGCTTGTTGTATGTGTTAATGTGCTTAGGGAGTTATAAGGTGTAGAATTAAATATTTGTTATTGTTGTGTGTGATTAGGGAGATATAAGGTGTGGAAATAAATATTTGTGATTGTTGTATGTGGAGTTATAAGGTGTGGAATTAAAAATAAAAGCATAGGTGCTTGTTGTATGTGTTAATGAAATTAGGGAGTCATAAGGTTGAAAAGTGTTGAACTTGTTATATGTCCTAGTGCATGATTTAATTATGAAATTAAACTAGGAACTTGAGACCTAGTTAATTGCTACCTTGAGTTAGAAGACATGCACATGAGTTAGGGTTTGAAGTTGAAGACAAATTGCTTGATTATGTGCCTTGGCTATTGAGAGGAAGTGGATGGATTAGAAAATCAATTTTATGGATAAAATTGATGCTTGAGTTCCATGATTGCTTTAGTGGAGTTCATTGAGAGTATTGCCATTATTGAGGAGGTTTTTGCTATTGCTTTGAGGAGATTATTGTTGGTTACTTGTTAAGTACATTGCCACTATTTGAGACCATTGAGGAGATCATTTGCTAGTCACTTGTGGATACATTTGTCTTTCATTTGAGGAGATCATTGTTGGCTATTTGAGAGCTCTTTGCTTGAGGGAGTTGTGCTTGTTTCTTGAGAGCTTATTGACATTGCATGAGGAAGATATTATTGAGAACCTATTGCTATCACTTGTGGAGATTGTCCTTGGTTGGTTGAAGTCCTCATTGTTATTGCTTGGAGAGGTTTTCATTAGAGAGATCATTTGTCATACATTTGAGAGTACATTGTTGAGCATTGTTGTCATCCATTTGAGAGTACATTATTGAGCATTGTTGTCATCCATTTGAGAGATCATTTGTCATACATTGTTGAGATCATTGTGGATCATTGTTGTCATCCATTGAAGAGTACATTGCCATTCATTTTTGAGCACATTGTTGAGTATTGTCATCATTCATTTGTTATCCATTATTGAGTTCATCATTGAGCCTTGCCTTCATTGATTTGTGGTTGAGATTTGAGTGCTACTTGAGAGTCATTGGTTGAGCCTTTGGGAAGGCTTTTGGGACAAAATTTTTGGACAGATTTGAGACAAATTTTGTGCATGATTGGTTGAGCCTTTGGGAAGGCTTTTGTGGACAGATTTGAGACAGCTTTTGTGCATGATTGTTTGAGCCTTTGGGAAGGCTTTTGGAAAAAAAAATTTGGACAGATTTGAGACAACTTTTATGCATGATTGGTTGAGCATTTTTTGAAGGCTTTGAGAATATATTTGGGACAACATTTGAGGCAGATTTGTGAGCAATGAAAGAGACAGGACAGAAATAGAAAACACATCAACACCAGTTGCCTAGCTGAGTAGATTAATGGATAGCCTAGTTGAGCAGATCAGTGGATAGCCTAGCTGAGCAGATCAGTGGATAGCCTAGCTGAGCAGATCAATGGATAGCCTAGCTGAGTAGATTAGTGGAGAGCCTAGCTAAGTAGATCAATGGAGCCCACCTGAGCAGATCAGGATAGCCTAGCTTTGAGCAGATCAAAGTAATCATTTGTATTGGGATAAGGATCCCTATTTCTTTGTGAAATATTATAAGGAGAATATCTTGTGGACTACCCCACATTGGGGGAACCACGTTAAATCTTGTGTCTCAATTGTGTGTGATGATTTGTGCACTTGCTTACTATTGCTATCTATGTTATTAATGCACACTGCTATATTTGGTTATTGCAATTGAGGACACTAATTGATATTGGTTTGGAAAGAAAGTAAAAAGTGGGCGCTATATTGTTCACCCCCCTCTCAGTATAAGCTTGTGTTCTTCACTCCTCTAGCAGAAAAGCGAAGCTATATATTATATTCTTAAACACATTTACATATGAAATGGCACTAAAATTTATTGTATTATGTGCACTCATGAAAATTGGATTGCAAACAAGCTTTAGAACTTCGTGATTGTCAAAAATACCCATTTGTTACAAGAAGTAACATAGCCATATTACCTTGCAGATAGCTCTTGATACACTATGATATTTAATCTTGGTGGAAGAACAAGCATCAACATATTGCTTCTTACTTTCTCAAGAAATTAAACTAGATCCTAGAAATAATACATATCAAAAAGTAGATCTATCATCAATATATCTTGCATAGTCTACATCCATAAACCTATAAAAATAATTCAAATCATTACTCAATCGTACCACAAATATACCTAAGTACCTACTTTGTCGCTTTCCAATGACATACCATTGGTTCTTGCATGAATATAAAAGATAAATGAGACTCCCAATCAATTATAAATAGAGAATTTCATTCACCTATGGAGATGGATCATAACATGACAAATGCAACCTTGCTTCCACTAGAGTGTCCATGGTGTTATAACCCTCCCCTAATGAAATTTTTCATATGATGGACTTATAAATTTATATGTTGTATTAAATGATGATATATTATAGGGATTTATATTTATTTTATGATGAATAGTATGCTACTAATGGCTTTAAATGTTTGAAGGAAAAATCACCTTCACAAGTGGGTAGAAAAATGATGGTTAAAATAGTCAAAATGATTTGGCACATGATATAACCACATTTAGCCCTAACTCATGCCATTGCATTTTGATATAACATTTCTACATTTCCATTATAGTTGGTATCATGTTTGCATTACTAATGTGCTTTGATTTGGTCTAAGGAGGAATGGTTACTATCTTATGCTTACAAATAGTAAATTGCTTATGAAAATTTTGTTAGAAAATCCCTCTTATTAATACATCAGGTGTTTGGTTCTCAAAAGGGGATTTCTAAGAATTTATTAATATAAATATTTATTAATTAATATGAATGAAATTAATACCTTGTATGTTATAAAACTAAAGGTGAAAGAAAGTATTAGAAAAAATTAAAATAACTATTGCATTAATCAACTTTTTACCCAAACAAAATCGTATGGGGTCGTTGTTGATTTTGTTCCTTGAATGAAATATTTCCCATATTTTAGAACCCTTGTGCTAAGGAAGGGGGAGAGTTTTTTGATAGAAAAATAAAATTACTACTGTAACCGAAGAGGAAATGGAAATAAGAGAGTGGAAGGAAGATAGAGTTGGACATGATGTTCAAGAGAAAATAAGATCATATTGCATTGACATCTTGCTGAAATAGCTAATAGGAGATAGAAGGTAAGGGTGATAATAAGACCTTTTGTTGCATTTTCCTTAAATATTATGAGTTCATCCTTCACACCTTTTTCATATCCTCTTTCTACGTGTTATATGCATTTGGATCTCGGTAGTGGTATGTATTTTGATGAGCAATGTAGGCTTGGGTAATGTTGTTTTGTTTTATTTGTAAAGGCTTGTTCTTGTTTTGCCTGAGCATCTCTTTCAATAGATTTGTGGGGGTTATTGAGCACCCATTATAGAGTTGAAAAAACATGTATCCCTATGTTTCCCACTAAAGTGATGTTTTTGCTTTATGGTTTTGCCCTGATCGAGTTTTTCAAAGCCGAATGTAGAGCCTATGTGCTTCAGTTTGCACAGAGAGAACCCTAGAAGGCCGAGATGAAAATCCTTGTTTGTTTTCTTTTTAATTATAGCCGGTCATTCTCCTATGTTTTAGTTTGAGCGTGGATGCACTAAAGGAAGAGTTTGACTATAGATGTGCACCTAACACAGTCATGCTTCCCTTTCTCTGATTTATGTTAACCTTTGCTAGCTTTACTTTTAATAAAACATAGGGATATTTTTTTAAATGGTTTGAATGGGGAATATTATGCCTTCATGAAAACCCTATGATTGGTTTATGAAATGTTCATATTTATTTAGACGTAATACAATCACATCACATGCATATATTATAAGTGAAATTTATTTTACTTTTACCTATGAGTGATAAACATTCATATGAGGTAAAAGACAAAAAGTATCTTTGGCATATCATGTATTCTGACATTGAATATTTATAATTATTGCATGAAAATATTAAGTTACTTTTCGTATTATAAGGATGAAATTTTTAAAGTCTTATGAAAGGGACTATAGGAACTTATTTAAAACTTATTTTTATATGATGTGTTTATATGATATTGTAAAAGAATAGGAAGCCTCAAATTTATCTCGATTTGAATAGAGAATGGACTATATTAGAGACTTCTAATATTTCCTTTTTTTGAAAATAGAGAAATGAATTGTTATTTACATTATATTTGAGTTAATTCATTTTAGTTGAAAATGAATTAGTCTTTATATTGTGGTTAATATATTTTAGATTAGAAAAAAATAATCTTTAGATTAAATTTAATTCATTTTAATAGAAAAATGAATTGTTCTTTAGATTTAGGTTGATCTATTAAGAGGAAATAATATTTAGTTGGTGATTGATTCATTTTGATATGAATTACATTATGGTTGATCTATTTTAGATTAAACAAAGTTAATCCTTAGATCATGCTTATCATTATTGGATGGAAAACAATCGTGGGATTTATTTAGTGCTTGTTAGGTCCATTTTTTAATTTTGGACTAAAATGAAGTTATTATTTTAAAATTAATGGGAATCCTTCTATAGTTTTGATAACTTAGATTATTAAAGGATTATTCTTTCTTTAGTGAAATTATGATATTATTTGGAATAAGTTGGGGATGAAATTAATGACTATATGGAAATATTAATCTAGTATTGGAGCATGAACAGTCTAGTTTGATTTATTATTTTAGCTCATGAAACAATAAAGTTCGTAGGATTTATGTTGTTGTAGAGGGAGAAAATTGCCCTATCGCATCTAATTCTCAATTAGATCTGTTGGGAGATGAGGTGAACCACGAGGGTATGTTATAACTCTACACTTAGGTGGGAAACCAGGGGAAGGGTTCACCAGGAATGGTTTTAGGACTCGCTCCAAGTCTAGGGTGGAATGTGTTTGGATGTGTCAATTAAGCATGCACCTATGTTTGGCCTTTCTAAAACTACACTATGAAAAGGAAAAGAACAATGCAAGATACAAGATGCAAGAAGACAAGAGCTAACCCTAGAATGATTCTTTGCTTGAATGATCACTAACCCTAGGATTGCAAAACAAAGCCTTTGAGCAAGGGTCCAAGAGAAATGCACAAACAAGGTTAAAAACCCTAGATGCACACTATATGCCTTTATTCTTTCAAATGCCTAGAAATTTGATCAAATGCTTTTCCTCACTTGTGATCTATATTTTGAACAGAAATGAATAAAAGGCAATCAACAAACAACCTAGAGATCTACTAGGGCACTTATCTGATTTGGTGGTTGTTCCAAGCTTTATCTTGCATCCAACAATGTCCCACAACTTCTATCCTGCAAAATAACTTCACAAAACCCTCAAAAAATATGATCAACGTTAGGGGGCTTGCTTAGGCCATTGTATGACTGTACTTGGAGGTGCAATAGTCAAGCCCCCTAGGTCCTTTTAGCTGACCTTTAGAATGCAAAAGTGAAAGTTGACCTTTTTGGAAGATGAACAAGCAGAATACAATGCAGCAGAACAATATGATGAACAGAATGCAGTTTGTGTAATTATGCTCTAAATATATCATGAAATGTAGATCTAGGGTTTGGGGGTGAAATTTTACCCCCAAGCTTAGTTCTAGAGAAATCGTGCCCTATATGGGGTGATCGTGATTTTGCTTCTGATGAAATCGTGCCCTGTAATTATGGGGTGCGAATTTGTAACATAAGAAAAATACAATAGAACAATGCAAATAAACTATCATTAAATATGAATTTAATAATATGTGAAATGCAAATGAGTGAAAACAACCTAGTGGTAGTGAAAAAGTAGACAAAAGGATGAAGACCTCCAAGATAGTAGACTCCTCCTTAGGGCTCCAACACTTATCCACCAAGGGTAGCAACACACAATCAAATGCAGCAGAAGAGATCTCCACAAAATCCAAACGACTTCAATGGAGTCTTGTTAGCACTTGCATCAACACTTGTAGGCAGCTTGTTAGATTGCTTCACTTAGAATTCATGATTAGATTTCTTGGGGGGGAAAGAAAGCTTCAAACCCTCTATTTATAAGAGATTTGAAACAAGAATGGGTGGGAAAACCAAGGGAAAATTGATGTCAAAGAAGGTTAGTTTGAAATGTTAGGGTTTTCTAAGAGAAAACCCTAGCTAGGCAAAATCATGCACCTCGTAAGGGCCGACCATGATTTCACTAGAGCAAGGAAAAAATGGGGGAAAAGAGGGGGAGAGAGGCCCAAACTTGCTTTGGGCAAGTTGGAGGGTCTCTCTAAGGGTCTAGGGAAAATGACTCACTCAAGTGGGTCAATTTTTTATGTCTACATTTTGCCCCCTCTTTGATGCATTTATGGCCTAATAAATGCATCAAAGAAATATGTAGACACCTAAGGGCAAAGGATGACAAACAAAAAAAAAGGAGTGGTTAGTTTAGAAGAAAGGAGTGGTGCAAAAATAGTGTCATTCTAGACACTTTCATATTTTACACATAAATCGAGGTATTAGGGACATTAATGCCTCTCAAGCCAGGGTGCCCCCTCGAGTTTCAAAAGGAATACCACATTCCTAATGAAACTTGAAATGGTAGACATAGAAGAAAGAAGAGCAAAAATAGAAAGAAAAGAGGAGAGAGAAAAAGGAAAAAAGAGGCATAAAAGGGGCAAAAGGTGAAAACCCTAATTCATTTTCACCATGCAAAATAGAAGAAAGGGGCTTTAGAGAAAAATAGAAATGGTGCTTCCTACACATCATTCAACCATTGCAAGGGGTGAGGCCAATGAAATAGTAGAGTGAGCACAGGTAAGGACTAAAACCCTCCTAGATTAGGTTAGGGTAGATTTTAACTATTTTTTGTGCATTTTATCTATTTTTCTCCAAGAAATCATCGTGCATGACCCAAGCACGATTTCATGAGTCGACCATGATTTTACCCTAGTTTATGGTGATGAGAGAAATCATACCCTAAAAATATGGGGTGTGATTTCATGAAATCATACCTCAGAGACAAGGGGCATGATTTCACAGTAGGGGAAAAAAATGAAATCATGCCCGAAGCTAGGCGGGCATGATTTCATCGAAGAGGAGGAAAAAAATAGAAAGAAAGAAATCAAGAGAGAAGAAAAAGGTGAAGCAACCCAACAAGCTAATTAAATTTTATTAATTTTAATTTATTTATATGCACAAGAAACTGATGAAAATTTTATTATGTTTGTGGATGCAACATGATGTACTAGAGAGTCATGAGTGGTGACCGAGCTCCTTGGAGGTAGAGCTAGATGGCCTCTCATAGGTAGAGAGAGATACCCTAGAGGTAGTGGGGCTACACCACTTAGCAGAGATACCCTAGGTAGAGGAGAAAGAGTGCTACTAACAATGCTAGTAGAGAGATGGTACCCAAAATTATCGACCTTTTAGTTACCTACAGGGGAGATGATAGTCACACTAGAGGATGTGTGGTGCATCTTACGCATCCCCATCAGGGGGAGAGTAGTTTATAGGGAACCACACTGGAGAGATTATCAAGTGGTTGGGCCCACTAGGTTTGAGAGAGGATGATCTCAATTGATGAGATGGTGAGGTGCTATGGGGTTGATGCTTTGATGATCATGCTCTATGGGGTGGTGGTGGGGTTGTTGATGTGCCATACTAGTAGGTGACATCTACCATGGGTGATGGTGGGTGTAGTGGTAGACATACAAGACCAGTGGGTGAGGTTCGCATGGGGTCCATATGTGTTGGCCCATTTATATAGGATATTATACAATATCATGTACAAGAGATATACAGGTTAGTGTGTACGATGTTGCTCTAGGTGTGGAGTTGGGAGCATATAGTGGTTAATAGACCATATGCACTCCCAAGTCCATTACCCATCTTGAAGTGACCAATAATATATAGATGGTCTAAGTCCTATGAGCGAGTCCAAAGGACATATGTCGAGAACCTACCACTAGGGAGGTGGGTAATAGATGAGCTACGAGAGGTCGAAGATCATATGGTGACCATGGCATCTACACCCTGGATGGGTTGAGGATGTAGAGGAGTTAGCCAGGGTGAGGAGGATCAGGTGGCTCTCTATGGAGAAGGGAGAGCTAGAGCTCTTTCGATTTGATAGAGTCTAATGGTAGTTTAGTATCTTCTAGGAGATCTTAACCTTGGGTGACTACTGGTATAGGTGGGTGTATCAAGATCCATCAAGAGTTAAAGGGGACCCTGATGTGGTGAGGTGGGTAGAGGAGGACCTAGATGATCCACTCTATGTGGATCCAGGGGTGGATGATATCAAGGTGGCCCTCAACTACTAGAGATGGTATAGGGGTGTCATACCCCTAAGGATCTCCCCACCAATACCAATGTAGAGGTGCCAGGTCATGAGCTAATGTATGTAGCTAGCACTAAGAGAGGCCACTTGATGCACCATAAAGAGGTAGTGATAGGGCCAAGAGGGCCCAAGGTAGAGATAGACATAATTTCAAGTGGAGCTAGTGGTGACTACCATTACTACAATTAGGACCAGGGAGGTGAGAGCAACCAGAGTTACCCCCATGATGGCTAGAGTTATACCAAGCAGAGGGACAAGAGAGACCTCCACATTATCAATAGCCAACTTGAGTAAGGTTGTGAGTCAAGGAGACCCGAAGAGGGAGATAGAGGTACTACAAGCACAAGTAGTGACTCTACAGAGGGAGATGGACCTACTTTAAGAGGATAGGGCCAAGAGGATAGAGGGGTTGAGGAGTGCACTAGGCACTATAGAGGTAGAGAGGGATGCAATATGAGTAGATATTGAACATATCTATGGTTAGGCGAGCCTCGAGAAAAGGGGATGACTCTAGTTATTAGTATCTAGTAGGGTGATGGGATCTACCTACTACAAGTAGAGCTATAGAGGGTAGGAGAGAGGTTAGAGGTAGTCATGTAGAGGGTGACCTTCTTCCAGATAGTGTACTATCAAGAATTTCTAGTAGAGTAATGAGTGCCACCACCTTCATCCTTATAAACATCAAGTTAAAATCGATCTAGATCATAGATAGTTTCATAGTCCATGAACATACCTCCACCAGGACCACCTCCGATGGATAGAGTAGAGGAGATAGGCTCCTAGAGCTAGGGAGGGGATCGAGGTGACATGCCAATTTTTAGTGTGGCATGCATCCCTAGGGATGGTCGAGTGTACCAAGTTTAGACTATGGTACACCGACCAAATAAACCTATGTATATTTCTCTTTCTCGAGTAATATCATGCCATATTTTGTGCTATGTGTGTGATTATGTGTGTCTCTTTTTATGGTGTTTTTAAATTTTTTATTTTAATGTTTTAATTTTATTTATACTATGATATGCACTTAGACTAAAATGCAACATGTATGGATGCAATGGAGTGAATGCAATGCATGAAAATACATGGAAGAAGGGGAACAATAGAAGAAGGAGAGGGAAGGAAGAAGAAGAAAGGATAAAACACTACTCTAGGTGAAATTATACCCCATAAAAATGGAGCATGATAACACTAGAGCAAAATCATGACCCATAAATATGGGGTAAGATTTCAAAAAAGAAGGAAAAGAAAAAGAAGAAAAGGAGAAGGAAGAAGAAGAAGAAAGAGAAGAAGAAGAAGAAGAAGAAGAAGAAGAAGAAAAAAGTCAACAATAAAGAAAAGAGGGGCTTGAGGCATGATGCTTGGGTCAACGTAGATCGTACTAGATCAGTGTGACCAACCATACATACATCAAGCAAAAGAATATGGACAAGTGGAGTGATACCCACTATGGGTGTAGTACTCGCTAAGATGGTCAAAATGTGGAGCAAAACCCACTATGGGTGTAGTGCTCATTAATATGGATAAATGATCAAGAGATATACCCACTAGGATGTATGCTCACAAATGGTCAAATGGAGGCTACCCCTCACTTATGACCATGAAGCTATCCGCTATGGGGTGTGTTGTGTGTGCAAGATGTATTAGAAAGTACTCCCCCATAGGGGTGTGGTGTGTGCAAAATATGAATGAACAAAGCAAACTAAGCAAGACAAGATGTGAGTGTGTGCATGTGCTAGAAGAAAGAAAAAGCAAAAAGCAAGGAAGAGTTGTGTTCCTTGACCTGAAGAGAAATTGATGGTCATCAGTAAAAATTTCAAGGTCAAGGAACACAAAAGCAAAGACAAAAAGAGAAAAGAGACAACAAACAAGAAGGAAGGAGCAACAGCCCTAGGTTGGGGACTTTGCTAGGCATCAGAGTCCTAGTGAGAGTGCAATGCATGTGAGCTATGACCTAACTAGGTGTCATCACGTGCCATTGTCACAAAGTCCTTAAAAACTATATGATCAAGCAGTCATGAGCAAGCAACAATGCAATTATGACAAGCAAAGATGCAAATGCAATGAAATATCAGGAAAATCATGCAAAATATGATAGGCAAACATGTAGTATGAATAGGCAAGCAAATGTGGTGGATGAAAATGCCTAGTTGATGATCTATTATTTTATTATTTAAGTATTTATATTAATTTATTTATTAGTATTATTAATGCAAGTGAGCAGAATGATAGTCGACACATAGTCTGATTGTGCCTCCTATATTAACAAAAAGAATAGGCGTACAAGGGACTGATCCATCAAAGAAAAATCTAGAATAGGGATCATCTTGATGATCAAAATCACAAGGAATCTCCTTCATAGCTTTTTCTCTAGTAGCCTTTGCACGAAAATCTTCATAAACCCTAACTGAACCATATTTCTTAACAAAAGGAGGGGTAATCCCTAATTTTGCAAGATCTCTATAAGATAGTGAAGTAGGTTCTTTTTGAGAAGTAACAGATTTACCATTAGAATGCATAAAATTTATCATATTACAAAATAGAACATCAGAGGGATAAGGGGGTCCTTCATCCTCATCACTCCACTCTAATTTTTGATGATCTAAATATTCATCATAAGTTTTAAGGTGATCATCATTATCAAATGGTAAAGGTTGGTTTTTGTTGGGTATGTAGCCTACGCCACACCTCCTAGGCCAAATATCGACATCCAAAGGCTCTTGAATGCCTTTTTGTTGGGGCCCCAAACCTTTACCTACATATCCCATGCTAGATAGGATCTATTTAGGGAGTGGGTAATCATTGGATAAGTAGAAATGGGTAAAATAATGCTCCATAGGAGAGGGGTTGCTACCATGGATCTTTTCTTCAAAGGCTATTCCTACGAAGATAAAGGTACACATGCCAATGTGTACAACTTCACCCTTCTTACGAGGTAAACCCATAGTCCTTGGTGAAGGTGGTAGCTTGGCAAGATCTAGAAGAGGCTCTTGAAGAAAATGATTAACTTGATCCCATGATGAAACTTTGATTCGAGGTTCCTCACTCACTTTTAGACTTTCAAGTTGCATAGATATTTGAGATGAGGAACTTGGAGGAACAAATGATGAAACTGAAGGACAAATATTGAGATCAGACTGAGCTTGCTCAACCATCGAACAATATTTAAATGGATGAGGGTCACCCAAAATGGTGACAACTTGATCCTTAAATTCAAACTTCAAACATTGATGAAAAGTAGAAGGGATAACCTTCATTGCATGGATCCAAGGACATCCGAGAAGAAGATTGAAATATGTTGGGCAAGATACCACATAGAACAAAGTATCTAAGATCTGAGGTCCAACCCTAAGGGGAGGGACACAATGCCACAGGCCTCTTGGGACTCATTGTTGAAAGCTTTGATGATAATATCATATTTAGTTAAGTCTTCCTATTTTAATCCAAAATTTTGGAAAAATTGATAAGTGCATAAATTAAGGGAAGAACCATTATCAATCAAGATTCGTTTGACAAAGGTTCTCCCAATAAATATTGTGATGTAAAGGGAAGAATCCCCTCATAAGTCTGAGGAAGGCATATCATCATCCAAAAATGTGATGTGATGTATCCCAAGAGAACCTACGATATTAGCTACAACACTAGGGGAAATGTCTACAGGGATAGATTGTTGTCTTAGAAGTTCCAACAAAGCTTCCCTATGAATAGGAGAAGTTTGTAAGAGTTCTAAGATAGAGATCTTGGTTGGGGTACTAGCTAACTATTGTTGAATGTCAAAGGAGACTTTAGGTTGAGATTTCAACACTAAAGGTGGGGTTTTTACTCTCGCACTTTTCCTTTGAGCATTCTTCAAAACTAGGATGGGCTTCGAGGGTGGGTTGGATGAAGAGCTCATCTCTTGCTGAGAATGTTGAGTCAGTTGAGCTTGAGCTTGTTGCCTTGTAGTCACTACTATCATACCAACCACATTATCATAGGGAGGTGGCACATTCTGATATGACACTTGATTAGCTATCTACTACCCATGCTTAGGTAGGGGATCTTGGAAGATTCCCATATCTTGATTAGTTGTGGGTGCTTGTTGAGTAGGAGGTTGGTTTTTGGGTGGATGAGAACCTTCTATGACAAGGTGACCTTCATCAATCAGGTCTTGAACCACATGTTTCAACCTCTTACAAGAATTTTTCCAATGTCCCTCCACTCTATGATACTCACAGTGTTGACCAACCTTATACCAATCAGTCATGGTATCAAGTTACCTTATGGGAGGTAACTCAATCATATTAGCTTCCAAAATTTATTGTAGGACCACATTCATAGGCATGTTGAGCCTTGTAAAATTCCTTCATGGGGGTTTTGGGGGCTGGCTAAGCACCATATTTTGTAGGTTGTTAATAATACTATTAACAGGCCTACTATCCATTACCCCATCACCAACCACATGCTTATTCTTATACTGATTCTTAGTGGTCCTATCTTCTTTCACTTTAAGTTATCCTCTTCTGATAAGAGCTTGTTCTACCTTTCTTGCTAGGTCAATTGCTTGATCAAAATATGTGATAGTTGTAGTTTCCAATGCATAAGACAATTGCTCTTGCAAGTTTCCAATAAATATTTCAAGCATGTCTCGAGGAGGTAAGGTATATCTCAAGCATCCAACTAGACTCCTCCAACAAGATAAAAATTCTAAAAAATTTCCTCTTTACCTTGTTTTAAAATATAAACATATTTCATGGTCACATTCTTTTCAACATAAGCACCAAATTGTTGAACAAATAATTCAGTTGTTTCTTCAAAATTCCTCAAAGAATGGTTGGGCAACCGATAATACCACTCTAATGCCATGCCACCAAGGCTCTTAAGGAATGTCTTTAGCAACAACATGTCATCATATATAATATCATGGCAAGTTGTTCTAAACATTCTTAAATGCTCAATTGGATCTTCTGTTCCCTTATATATAGGTAAAATTGGCATGGGAAAATGCTTAGGATAAGGCTTAGCAATAACTATAGGGTCTAAGGGCTGATTGCACATTTCTCTATAGTTATAGGTGAAACTAGGGGGTTGAATCATATCCACTCTTGAAACCAATTGTTTCACCATATTAGTTAAACTTTGCACCTCAGGATTGTTGTTGTGCAATGCCCCTAGATTCCCTAAGGGGTATAGGTAGGCTATTGAATGGGTACTTGGCCCATGTTGGAGGTATTGATACTATTGTAATATGTGGTATCTTGCTGGAGAGGATAACTAACAGTTGGTGGAACAGAAGCAAGAATGTTGAGATTAGTAGAATGAGGAGGAAATTGAAAATAATCTTGAGTGACACTACTAGTTGGAGGGACTTGTGGACTCCTTCCAACGTTGGTGGTTATAGTAGTGGCATAAGTTGGTTGATGGACAAGATTACCATGATTCAAAAATTCAAACAAAGGGTTAGTATGAACGCATCTAGGAGAGACTATTGGAGGAGGAGGAGTCTCACCTCTTTCGAGTCGAGCTTCCTGCTTCATAGCTACAAGCAAGTCTTCCTTATAGTATTTCATAAAACCCTACATATGATCAAATGATTTAAATATGTAGCACCCATCAGGCCCTTCAAGGGGATCATAGTTTGTTTTAGTTTCCTCATTTTCTTGCTCTTCTGCATCAAGGTTAGGGTTCTCTCTATCAATATGATCATCTTCTTGGGGAACATGATCAGACTCTAGCTGCTTTCGCTGACTTCTAAGGAATGGAGCCATTAGAAGAAGCGAAAGGATAGAAGAGAAGACTAATGAAAGACACACAAGAATATTTTTAAGATATTTATTAATGTTCTTCTAATTCTAAGAAAACAAATTAGTGGTCTTGTTAAAAGGTTTTCAAAATAAAAGCAAACAAGGAAGAGGCTTCCTAATTTGGCCACTAAGATGCACGTTCACATCAGGTTCACCAAATATGTAGAGGGGGAAAACTACCCTACCACGTATGATTCTTGGTTGGATCCATTGGGAGCCGAGGTGAACCATGGGGGTATGTTATAACTCTACACTCAAGTGGGAAACCGAGGGAAGGGTTCACCAAGAATGGTTTTAGGACTCACTCCAAGTTTGGGGTGGAATGTGTTTGGATGTGTCAATTAAGCATGCACCTATGTTTGGCCTTTCTAAAACTACACTATGAAAAAGGAAAGAACAATGCAAGATACAAGATGCAAGAAGACAAGAGCTAACCCTAGAATGATTCTTTGCTTGAATGATTACTAACCCTAGGATTGCAAAACAAAATCCTTTAAGCAAGGGTCCAAGAGAAATGCACAAACAAGGTTAAAACCCTAGATGCACACTATATGCTTTTATTCTTTCAAATGCCTAGAAATTTGATCAAATGCTTTTCCTCACCTGTGATCTATATTTTGAACAAAAATGAATAAAAGGCAATCAACAAACAACCTAGAGATCTACTAGGGCACTTATCTGATTCGATGGTTGTTCCAAGCTTTATCTTGCATCCAACAATGTCCCACAACTTCTATCCTACAAAATAACTTCACAAAACCCTTAAAAAATATGATCAACATTAGGGGGCCTGCTTAGGCCACTATATGACTATACTTGGAGGTGCAACAATCAAGCCCCCTAGGTCCTTTTAGCTGACCTTTAGAATGCAAAAGTGAAAGTTGACCTTTTTGGAAGATGAACAAGCAAAATACAATGCAACAAAACATAATGATAAATAGAATGCAATTTGCGTAATTATGCTCTAAATATAACATGAAATGCAGATCTAGGGTTTGGGGGTGAACTTCTACCCCCAAGCTTAGTTCTAGTGAAATCGTGCCCTATATGGGGTGACCATGATTTTGCTTTTGATAAAATCATACCCTATAATTATGGGGTGTGATTTCACAATAGAAGAAAAATATAATAGAACAATGCAAATAAACTATCAATAAATGCGAATTTAGCAATATGTAAAATGCAAAAGAACGAAAACAACCTGGTGGTAGCAAAAAAGTAGACAAAAGGATGAAGACCTCCAAGATAGTAGACTCCTCCTTAGGGCTCCAACACTTATCCACCAAGGGTAACAACACACAATCAAATGCAATAGAAGAGATCTCCATAAAATCCAAAAAGCTTCAATAGAATCTTGTTAGTACTTGCATCAACACTTGTAGGTAGCTTGTTAGATTGCTTCACTTAGAATTCGTGATTAGAAGATATCTAGAGAATTCCATATTGCTTGGGGGAAAAGAAAGCTTCAAACCCTCTATTTATAAGAGATTTGAAACAAGAATGGGTAGGAAAACCGAGGAAAAGTCGATGCCAAAGAAGGTTAGGTGAAAAGTTAGGTTTTCTAAGAGAAAACCCTAACTAGGTGAAATCGTGCACCCCGTAAGGGCCGACCACGATTTTTCCATAGAAAGAAAAAAAGGAGGGAAAAGAGGGGGAGAGAGGCCCAAACTTGCTTTGGGCAAGTTGGAGGGTCTCTCTGAGGGACTAGGGAAAATGACTCACTCAAGTGGGTCAATTTTTTGTGTCTACAATTGTATATATTCATAGATGAATTGAGGAAAATTTTTGTATTATGAGATATGAATGAGGGATTGGGTATGGATCCTAATAGGCTAATTGGAACTTATAGGGGTTCCATTGTTACTCTATTTGAGTAAAATACTTAAGATGGGGTTATTAAGTATTTATAGATAGAAGAATGAGTATGGATTTCATTCAAGGGAATTATGGGGTTTCCTCATCGTTTTTGTAAAACAATTTACAAATGTTCTTTTTCTATGGAGACATAAGAACGATGAGGTTCTTATGTAATGACCTTGATATGTTGAGAAATGAATGAGGGATTCCTTTATGTAGTTTATTACTAGTCTTATGCAATGAAAATGGATATTTTGAGGTTAGGTTTTTTTCAAGAGGGTTTCCCAAGATATATGATGTGTTATGTGTGTATTATTTATGGATCTTGAATTGGAATTATTATATGCATGAAAGTATCTATATGATTACTTGTGTTGCTATGAAATATGTAGACACTCAATTCTAGTTATTTGCACTAGAATTACCATTCATCATTCATCATTCATACTTAATACCTCATACATTGAGCCCTTGGTCACCATGTGACCATCCATTTCTAACTTACCCAAAGTTAGTCCAACCCTGGGTCAACCACACCCACATTACACCCCACTCACAAATAAAATAGGGATGAGGCATTTAATAATGCATTACCCATCCTCCACTCCACTCAAGCATTTAATAAATAAAATAATCCTCCACTCACCACAGGAGGAAAAACCCATCTGCACTCACAAAAGGCATGTTGCATTAATAAATTTTAAAATCCTTCACTTAGCATGAGAAAGGAGCCTATGCTTCACTAAGGAATTTAATATTCCCTCCACTAAGGAATTTTAATATTTTAATCATGTGCATATGGAGGGAGGCCATCCTCCACTAAGAAATATTTTATTCCTCCACCATCCACTAATGGATATTATATTAACTCCACTAACGGAGTCTTATCTCGAGCTTAGGCTTATAAAAGGAGGCATGTTTACCATACCAAGAGAGGCTAGAAAAATATATTGTCACACTACCAAAATCACAAAGGGAGGACATCAACGCTCTTTGGAGATTGATTCTTCAGGACCTTGAATCGAACCTTGGAAGTTTTGCATATCAACCCTAAACATGGAAGGGCATTTACATAGTCGTAAATGTGATTGGGTGTTTGCTCAAACACCAACCCACATTTAGTTAGTCTTAAACGTGCACTCGTATTTGCTCAGGAACACCTTCAGCCGATGATAGATAGGGATCAATACAGGTAATTAGTAAGGTATCAGCTTTATTGTTCTTTCTATATTTTTGTGCATTGTTTACAGTAAGCAAGTGTTAATGTTAGGGTTTTGTATGGTAGCTTATTTTATGAACATCCACAAGTGCTACTAACTCTCTTGCAATTTCATGTGCGTAGGAAGCATGTTTATTGAAGGTTGTTACAATGAGGATGGTCTGTGAGGATAACTAAAGTCCATCCACCAACTTGGTTGTAGTAGAGAAGATCAAAGACACCCCCATATATTTTGATCATAAAATGGGATCTTTCCCCTCTTATCCATTGTAATCTAAGAAAGCAAGCAAGGCATTGTATACATACCCTTGCACACTTGGGGTAAAATTTATTGTAAAAAGAGGACCAAGACTCCATTGTTTTAATACAATGATATTATTTTGTTGGCACTTGTTTGTTTTCCATTCCATTGCTCCGTGTTGTCTTATTTATTTTCTTACAAAATGGTGATCACTGCTAGGCCTAGAATCACTCCACCTACTAGAACCAAACACTAAGGAAGAAGGTCACATAGGCAATGGGATGTGATGCTGAGAAAGTTGATCCTTGAGCACCTGCATGTACCTATCATGTGATTGTGAATAATATAAATCATGTCTCTAATGTGACTCCTACAACATAATATCGACACGAAGAGCAAAAATATAAGCACCATCACCTCCTACACTGGGGGCACCCTATAGCCCCTCCATGTCACTCCATAGCCCTATAATCTTAGCTGCTAGTTTATCCCACTTAGTTGCTAATTGATCTCGCTTAGCTATGAATCAATATCACTACTCGGCTAAGCTATATCACTTAGCCTAAAGGATACACTAATCCTCCTCACTATACACCTGAGGTCTCTCTAGAACCTCCTCCATAGTATCCATACCACCACCACCATATCCATCATCCCCAACCCTAACATTTTGAGGTACATCTGCATCAATCCTTGATCACCTCCTAACACCACTACCTTGACAATGTATTTATCATCGAGAATTCTCCTCCATAGCATCCCAATCATCTCCACTAACTCCATCATCCACAACCTGACTAGGTGCCCAAGGAAGTTGTGAAGCAAACCATGTATCATTATCAGTAGTAGTCCTAATGTCATCCACATCTGGTACATCTAAAACCTCATCATCATGATCATCAACATCTCAATAATGAGAAGGATAAAGGAGGCTAACATCATCAGTACAATGCCTATATATGATTGGGGTATTAGGAACCCCCTGCACCACCCCAAACTACCACAAAATATGAGAATTAGATCGATTCCCTATCTTTCCCATGCAATCCAACCACCTATATAGGTTACCTCATCCATCATAGTTGTGCCCTATCCTCAATCCATGTAACCCCTATCCATGGTTGTCAAATAACATCTATAGTGGTAAACTTTACCCACATCTCCCTATACTCCTGGCTACTATGGTTAGGACAACTCGATGGAAGCTCCTCACTAGTATACCAATGAAGAGCACAAGGGTGCGAGCTATCCCACTCACAAGGTAAACCAGCTAGCTGACCAAATTTAAAATACTACCATCCCCAAATCTAAAGAAGCAAGGTACAACCTAATCCCTTTCGCTCCCATCTCTTAATATAATACAACTCCACATACATCTGGTAGAGCAAAGTGGGTACCTAAGTGTACACATGAGGCTCATCAACCATATCCATCACTAGCCTAATATGGTTCCATGGGAACCTAGCTCCTATGTTTTTTGGCAACAATATGGTGGATAAAATGTACATCACTAAGGTAGAAAGTGGCTGCAACTCTCCCTTTTAGAACATCTCAAAGTACTGGATTCCACCCTTGCTCACATCCACACCCTCCCACTTGTCACCAAAAATAGGTCTTAGCTCATGCTCCTTGTTGTGGCTGACACAGACTGGTACCCCCTCCACAAGAACATAGAAGATGTAATAAACATCCTTCAGGGTGATGGTAATCTCCCCAATCAAGATTTGAAATGACCTCCTGTCAGGGTCCCACCTCTCTACCAAGCCAGATAAGTACTCGTCTTCTTCCCTCACCCTCTCCACTCTACCGCATCTAGCCAACACCACTATCTCCAACCACTTCCAGTGGTCATTAGTCAGTTCCTTTCTCACAAGAGAAATACTAAGAGAAAAATAGTGATGAGCTTCCAAGAATTTCACCTGCAAAAAAAAAATCAAACCATTTCATTATCATATTTAATCAAAAAGCAAAAATAAAAAACATGTTACGTTCATTTCATCATCATGTTTCAATTCAAAAAATATAAATTTCCATCTATTTCATTATCATATTTCATCAAAAAGCAAAAATTAAACATATTTCCATCCATTTCACTATCATCTTTCATCAAAAAGCAAAAATAAAAAACATGTTACATTCATTTCATCATCATATTTCAATTAAAAAAATAAAAAACATTTCCATCCATTTCATTATCATCTTTCATCAAAAAGCAAAAATCAAAATATGTTACATTCATTTCATCATCGTCTTTCAATTTTAAAAAAATTGAAAACGCGTTCCATCCATTTCATCATCATATTTCATTTCAAAAAATAACACATGTTCAATTCATTTCATCATCATCTTTCATTAAAATATATATATATATATATATATATATATTGTTTTTCATTCCACCATATCATTCCAATTCATTTTGCCCATCCCATCATTTCATTTCATTTCAAAAGAAAAAATAATTTTGCCCATCCTATTATGTTCATAAAAAAAAAAAAACAATAAAACAAATAAACAGAAATAAAACACAAGGAAAATACATCGGGACCTACCTCCGCCACTTGAACCGCATCTCCAGTCGTACCACTAGTCCCGACCACACCACCAACTCCACTCATGTCTCCTGCCATTACAACTGCTACTCTCCCAAACTCTCTCTCAAATATCAAATGTGCAAATGAATCAAATGGTCCTCCAAGCCTATTAATAGTTGAATTTAGTGCCCCCACATACGGGTTCACATTTGGTGAGCATGTCCAAATGTGACTCTACATTTGGCACCACCAAATGCTCGTGTATGATTGTTTGACATTACCCAACGTGAGTTCATGTTTGTGAAAAATAAATCAAATTACCTGCAAAAACCTTACAAAACCACCACATCAGCTCATCAATACATCGAAAACATCATTCCACTCCATCTCACCCCAAAATAAATTAATTTGGTAACCTTATTGAGGAATGTGACTATGTTCAAGGAAATTTGCCAAAGCTATCATACATTCCTCTCCGTGGGATAAAAAAGCAGAAATTTCTCAAATTAGTATGCATCATGCCATGGGTTTGAATGTGATGGCTACAATCGAGGTAAAATAACATCCAAAAGATTACAGTTTCATGTGCACACCCATATAGGCTGGTTCATCTACCACATAAAAATTACAAATAATTATACCAAGAGCAAGGTTTTGACAATGCATGCCTAATCCAAACATGGGGAAACCAACTTGATCTTGATTTTTTATATTTGCATCCATCTGACCACAATCCCACCATCCACATTCGGTCAAGCAACTCATGGGTCTCATATGTTTCAACTTTTACCCATTCATCACTTTAGGGAGTAAGATAAATAGCAAAATTTGAGTTGATCATTTAATCCTCGCACTGGAGCAACAAAATTAATTTATCCATCCAAGAGAACCAGATGTCTTTTGTTTTTGTACCACATTGTGTTTCACGCAATGTGGTACAAAAATGGGTATATGTAGACACCCAATTCTAGTCATTTACACTAGAATTACCATTCATCATTCATCATTCACACTTAAGCCCTCATCCACACCGAGCCCTTGGTCACCATGTGACCATCCATTTCTAACTTGCCCAAAGTTAGTCCAACCCTAGGTCAACCACACCCACCTTACACCCCACTCACAAATAAAACAAGGATGAGGTATTTAATAATGCATTACCCATCCTCCACTCCACTCAAGCATTTAATGAATAAAATAATCCTCCACTCACCACAGGAGGAAAAACCCATTTGCACTCACAGTAGGCATGTTGCATTAATAAATTTTAATATCCTTCGCTTATCTTGAGAAAGTATCCTATGCTCCATTATGGAATTTAATATTCCCTCCACTAAGGAAGGCTAATATTTTAATAACGTGCATATGGAGGGAGGCCATCCTCCACTAAGAAATATTTTATTCCTCCACCCTCCACTAATGCATATTATATTTCCTCCACTAAGGGAGGTTTATCATGAGATTAGGCTTATAAAAGGAGGCATGTTTACTATGCCAAGAGAGGCTAGAAAAATACATTGTCATACTATCAAAATTTTGAACAGAGGACACCAACGCTCTTTTTGATTCATCGGGATCCTAAATTGAACCTTGGCAGTTCCAACCCCAAAAATGAAAGGATGTTTACACAGTCATAAATTTGATATAGTGTTTGCTCAAACACCAACCCGCATTTAGCCAGCCTCAAACGTGCACCCCTGTTTTCTCAAGAGTGCCTTCAGCCAATTATAGATAGGGATCAACGCAGGTAATCAACAAGGCATTAGGTTTATTATTCTTTTTATATTTTGTGCATTATTTATGGTAGGTAAGTGTTAATGTTAGGGTTTCGTATGGTATATTCTTTAATGAAAATTCATAGGTGCTACTGACTCCCTTGCAATTTCATGTGCATAGGAAGTAGATTTTATTTAAGGTTGTTGCAACGAGGATAGTCCGTAAGGATAACTGAAGCCCATACACCAACTTGGTTGTAGAAAATAAGATCAAAGACACCCCCATCCATTTTGATCACAAAATGGGATCTTTCCCCTTTTTCCCATTGTAATCTAAGAAAGTGAGCAAAGCATTGTATACGAACCCTTGCACACTCATGGTGAAATTTCTTGCAAAAAAGGGATCGAGGCTCCATCGTTTTAATACAAGGATCGATTCTTTCATTAGCACTTGCTTATTTTCTATTCCATTGCTCGGTGTTGTCTTCTTTATTTGCTTAAAAAATGTATATGATAGAAAATGGATTTGCATTCTTAATCATCTTATGCTTATAATAAAATTTACTTGTGATTTGATAGAGTAAGATGAATGTTAAGTATTTCTTTGCAATAGAGTAAGGTTTATGGAAATGTAATATACAAAAGAAAGAGGAGCTTGAACTTAGTTACTTTGGGGTTCGGGGTTCTTCCTTAGGAGGGGTTATCCATAGGGGACCAACATAGCTTGACCCTAAAGTATGGTATTGAAACTAAGGAAATTGTGGTGTAGCAATCTCTTAGGGTTACCCTGGCATGTCGATAATAGATCACTAATGTGAGGCCCTAGGTGGGATAAGCTTGGAACTCATTATAACTAGATTTGGATGATGAAACCTCAAATGGACAGTGTGGTATCCATGTGAGAGATGTCATGTGAATAATAGTCATGGAAACTTGAATGACTATGGAGAATCCTATGAGGGATGTCATTTGGTGTGATAGTCACTGGAAATCCCGAAAGACTATTGGGTGACCAGTTGAGAGATGTCACATGGGTGATAGTCACCTCAATTAAATTATTAGGGGGATGGTTTAATTGAGCATAATAGTTTTACATATGGTGTAGTGGGTAAAACTATAAGAAGCTTCATGCCTAGGTACTAGTGGAAATCAAATGAGACTAGTAAAGAAATTGGTGTCCCTTCTCAAAAATATGAGATAGGATTAATCCCTATGCCATGATCAAAATATCCTTCAAATGAAGGTAAGGAAATGGAGGGACCACAAGAAGACATCCTTTAATATATATGGATAGTGTACAAGGTGAACCCCATATTTGATGTAGGATTTTATCCACTCGAGGGATGCTGCAGTATCTAGAATTCAAAATGTGGTTGAATCTATCTGGAACATCTTTGGTGAACCTTACCTGTGTGGTTTAAAAAAAATGTGTCGCCTGGGTTGGTTAGAATTGGGTTATTACAGTTGGTATCAGAGCATGGTTGTAGGACTTTAAGATTCCCTATGATGAACTCTAGGTTGTAGGTTTGGAAGTTGCCATGAACAGAACCTAGCCATAGCTAGATTTTATGTGCATCATAAGAAGAATAGAATCTTCCCATGGGGATGGCGGTTTATAGGGAGTAAACCAGACCATCAATAAACAGACTGATAAAACTCTCAGTAGGGCATATTACATGAAGTTAGTGTGACTGGTGATACTCTTGAAATACTACTACTACTGGTTGTTAGTTTATATGAAGGATAAAACTAAGTAGATGGAGGTACATGGAATGGTACCTAACTTAAGTCACTTGTGTAGCCAGGGAAAATGGCATCAACACCATGAAGATAAATAGTTAGAGGAAGAGGAATATTCTCCCAATAATCACCACTAACTAGACCAAACACTACACCAAAAGGACCCCAAGGAGGAAATGAGGCAAACCCAAACCCATAAGTGGTAAAATTCACAGTGGTTGTATCTCTGTTGCAAGAACAAATGGAGAAACAAATGCAAATTCTAGAGACTTTAGTTAGTCAAAAATATCAAAATAAAAATTTATAAGTCAGATAGGAGAGGGATCTAGCAATAGTAGAACAAGATGCCAAAGCTCATATTGAGATGGAATTGGCTAAAGATCTAAAGAATGTTAAAGTATCCAAATTCGATGGGAAAGGTGGATAAGTAGTCAAAGCATGGTTGAGTGAGTTAGATACATATTTCACCATGAAGAACTACTCATCAATGACTAGAACTATTTGGGCAACTCTACACCTCCAGGAAATAGGACTATACTAGTGGGAAACCTTTAGGAAAGGGCAATGGATTAAGGCATAAAATTTGACTTGGTTGTTGGAAATATGAGCAAGGTTTGTTGTCATTGATGTCAAGAAGAGAGCAAGATGTGTTGTCATTAATATCATGAGGATGATGACCAAGTTTAAATGTCATGCATGCATTTATGTCAAAAGGTTGATGACCAAGTTTCGGTGTTATTAATGTCCTCCAGTGGTTTTTCCAGCAAGGCAAAGAAGCAGGTTAATGAAATAATAATATTATAATATATAGTATTATAATATTTTTCGGTCATAATTTGGTGTGAAGAGAAACAAAGGCCAAGGAATGATAAAATTATTATTCCTCCAAAAGACCCATGTGAAATTTTATAATACCCTAAGTTTAAATTATTTAAATTTAAATATTTTACCCTAAGGTAAAATTTAAATTTAAATTAATTTAGTGGGCCATAATTTGAATTAATTTGAATTCAAATTATTTCATGCGCCGACGTGTTTGAAAATATTACCATGCATATAAAATGGCGTGAGAACCCACCTTAGAAAAATTATCTATGCTATAGATTGAATGCCAGACGAAATCGAGCGCCAAGGTTTGAAGGGAAATCACATGTGTTTGAAACATTAAGGAGGTAGACCAAGGTACAAGCATGTGAGGAGTACATTTCACAACGCAAGGCACTGGATAGTGTAGTTGGCAGCCAAGGTTGTGCTAAGTCACTCGCAGGTGACAGGTCACGAGTTCAATCCATGCAACAGTGTTTTGGGTAAGGCAGAGACGAGTTTTATTTTGTTCATGTCATCGAAGGAAGGTAAAGAGGGAGGCATGAGCCTAAACAATCACGTGAGGGCACGTAGCCCACTTGGGGGGCATGCACTGTGCCGAGGTGCTTGGGAGAAGGGGATCGAACGTTCGAATCCCACCAAGGCCCTTTTTGTTACAATTAAAAGTTATGTGCTCATTTGCTAAGGTTTAACATTGCTTTTGAAATGTGTGGAGGTGGAAATTAATTTTTTTAATTTCCTAAAGGTCTTAATTATTGAAAAGTGTAAAGGGTTTTATGAGCTATAAAAGGGAGATAAAAGGGTATGCAAAGTTTTAATTTATGTGGTTGATTTTTAGTGATTAAAGCAATAAGGTGTGCCAAGGGTGTTAGATGTTATTTGTTGAAATAAAGTCATATTATAAATTGATTTGAAAGGATAAATAAGGCATAGTTGATTTTTGATATTTTGGCATGGTGAAATATTTTTAAAAGAAAATATTAAGGACATATTTGTGATATCTAGCCATTGAGATTGTCAAAAGTGTTGAGTGTGATTGAGACATATTTTGAGATCCAATATTCTTCAAAACAAAGGTATGGGCATATCTTCCTTGTGAGTGAAATATTTTTGGATGTTGTGAATGCTAAGTTGGAGTGAAAAGTATTGTTTGATAAACATTGTTGAGTTTGGTTTGAGATATCCAATGTTGATTGATGTGGATTTTCCGAAATGAAAGTTGATACTAGAAACCTTGTTTGATAAGCATTGTTGAAAATATTTGAGTAAACTTTCATATGCTTGATAAGGGTTTGTAATCAAGTGGTGTTTTGAGTAATTGGTTGAGTGGAGTTGATTGAGCATAGTTGATTGAAAGTGTTGGAGTGATAGTTCAAGTTTTGTAAAACAAATTGTTCTTTATACTGAATTGATTTAAAAAGAGTTTGGAAGTGATTGAGTGATTAAGAGTGTGAAACATATTGAGTCTCTAACAATTCTTTATATGCTTCTGTGAGTTAAACAAGATTCTATGTGAAGCTTGTTTTTGTGATTGAAGAATTTTTCTGTGATAGATTGAGTTGAGTTGAATAAACTTTTGTGAAATCTTGTGAGCTAATTTGAGCAAGTCCTAGAGTGGACTTAAGGACTTAGTTGAGTAAGCTTTTGTGGAAGCTTACAAGGTAGATTTGAGGTAAGTCTTAGTGAAGACTTGTTGAGTATATTGGACAAGTTCTAGTGAGGACTTGTTGAGCAGATTTGAGGTAAGTCTTAGTGAAGACTTGTTGAGTAGATTGGACAAGTTCTAGAGAGAACTTGTGGATAGATTTGAGGTAAGTCTTTGAGTAGACTTGTGAGCAGAGTTGATTGATTGATTTATTCAAACCTTGAGTTAAATTTTGGGGAAGTTCTAGCAGAGTCGATTTGTAATTGAGTTAAGCTTTGTGTTAAGGCTTGAGGATAGATTTGAGGATAGAGTTTGGTGTATATTTGAGGATAGGTTTTTTCCAGGCCAGAGACAGAGATTGAGCAGTAGACTTTGGAAGTGATAGAGTAGAGTACAATAGTATCTAGTGTATATATATCCATTAGTCAAGGTAGTGAGGACAAATATATTCTATGTGAGGACAGAGTCTTCAATGGAGAGAGATCCACAAGACAGAGTAGTGGAGGCAGTAGTATTCTAAGAGGATCACCAACCAAAGTTGAGAAGAAGGATTTCTCCTATGGATAGAGTTCCAAAAACCAGAGTAGTGGAGGCAATAGTCTTCTAAGAGGATCACCAGCTAGAGTAGAGGAGAAGGATTTCTTCTATGGATAGAGTTCCACAAACTTGATCAGGGGATTGGTATCTCCTTTGGACAGAGGTCCATAAATATTGTAATAGGGAAAGGATTCCCAGGAGAATTTATTGAGAAATTTTTATAAAGAATATTTTATTCGTGGAGTAGCCCACATTGGGTGAACCACATTAAATCATGTCTCTCATGTGTATGATGCTTTGTGTAATGTTTATTTCTTTAATACTACTGATGTTATCATATGGATTTAAAAGCAAAAAAATATATATTATATTATTCACCCCCCTCTAAATATAACACATGTTCTTTAATTAGTATCAGAGCGGGTCTCTCTTTGAAAAGACTAACATCTTGGAGGAATATCTATTAGAAACACACATGACTTCAGAGAGTGAAGAAGAGACCATGTTGGACATAAAAGAGGAATTATTTGCTGCTCTTAGGAATCTTGAAAATGTTAGAAATAAGAACTCAAGTTTGAAGGATCAAATTCAAGAGGATGAAGAAGTAAGGATAGAACTTCTATAAATTCTCATAGAATTCAAGATAAATGTAGAAAAGGGAAAGAAAATTGAATAGGATATGACATATCTATTAAGATCAAGAAACAGAATGTGAAATATTGGAAGCAAAAATTGTTTATCTAAGGAATGAAGTTGAAAATGCCAAGGTACTACAAGATAAAAAAGTTTTTGAAATAGAAATAGGAGTCAAGCTTTCAAGAAGTAGAGACTTCAAAAAAATATAAGCAAGTGACTTATACTCTGAAAGGAAAAGACATTAGGAAAGAAGAAAGAAAACTAGTACAAGTTTCAAATAAAAGAAATATGTCATCTGAGCCATTAAAACTAATACATACTGATTTATGTGGTCCTACCAGAACACAGAGTATTCAAGGTGAAAGTTACTTCATATTGTTTATAGATTATTACTCCAAAATGATTTGGGCAGCTTTCCTGAAAGATAAGTCAAAAGCGTTTGACAAATTCAAGGCATTTAAAGAATGGGTTGAAAATGAAATAGGTAAGAGTATTAAGTGTTTGAGATCAGACAAAGGAGGAGATTTTACCTCAATTGAATTTGTAGATTTTTGTGAACAACATAGAATCAAGAGAGAATACTCAACTACAAGAACTCCTCAATAAAATGGAGTAGTTGAAAGGAAAAATAGGACTATTGAGAATATGGCTAGAGCTATGTTAAATGAGTCCAAATTTTCATATGGTTTTTGGAGGGAATCTATCAAAATAGCAGTGTATATCATCAATAAGGCTCAAATAAGAGTAAACCATCACAAGACTCCATATGAGCTTTGGAAGGGAATACCAGCCACTGTAAAACACTTTAAAGTTTTCGAAAGCAAGTGTTACATAAGACGAGAAGAGTAAAACTTGGGAAAATTTGATCCAAGATGTGATGAGGGTATTTTTCTTCGTTATTCTACTAAGATCAAAGCCTATAGATTCTACAACAAAATGACACACACTATTGTAGAAAGTATAAATGTAACATTTTATGAGAAGATAGGATTAAAAGAACTAGTTCAAGAAATTGTGTATCAGGAAGATGGAAGTTGTCAAGAGGAGTTTCGTGAGGAATCAAAAGAAGAAGAGGAAGAAACACAAATACTTCTTCCTAAGAATCCATCCAGGTATGTACAAAAACATCATCCAAGAGAGCTAATCATTTGGAATCCATATGAGATACAAACAAGGAGAAGGGTAATAATATCAACTCAACAAGCAAATTTTTATTTGTTATCTAAAATTAAGCCAAAAGACTTCAATGATGCAAGTGAAGATAAGTTCTGGTTTAAGGCAATGGATGAGAAATTAGATCAAATAGATAAAACCAATACTTGGTAACTTGTTCCATGACCAAAAGACAAAAATGTGATTGGCACTAAATGGGTATTCAGAAACAAGTTAAATGAATATGGTTAGGTGGTAAGAAATAAAGAAATATTAGTGTGCAAAGGTTATGCATAGGTAGAGGGAATTGACTTTTATGAGATATTTGCTCCAGTTGCATGACTTGAAGCTATCATAATGTTTTTAGCCTTTTCAAGCTTCAAAAACTTCAAAGTATATCATATGGATGTTACCTCTCCTTTCTAAATGGTGTTTTAGAAGAAGAGGTTTACATTGAGCAGCTATAAGGTTTCAACTTGACTGATAAATCAGACTATGTATGCATATTGAAGAAAACACTTTATGGACTAAAACAAGCTCCTAGATCTTGGTATTCAAGATTGGATAAGTACCTATAGGAATAGGGTTTCACGAAAGGAATAGTGGAGAGTAACTTATACATCAAAAATGAAGGGAATGACTTACTAATTGTGGTTTTTTATGTTGATGATATCATTTTTTGAGGAAATAATGATAATATGTGTCATAAATTTTCAAAGAGCATGCAGAATGAATTTGAGATGTCTATGCTTGGTGAGTTGTACTTTCTTGGACTTCAGATTTCACAATCAGAGAAAGGGGTGTTCATTTCACAAACCAAGTATATAAAAGAGAGGCTAAAGAAATTCAAGTTAGAAGATTGCAAACTAGTAAGTACTCCCATGGTTACAGGATGTAAGTTAAGTAAATATGATGAATCTCAAGAGGTAAATGAGAAATTATACATATCTATGATTGGAAACTTATTGTACGTCACAACTACTAGACCATATATCATGCAAGAAGTGGGATTAGTGGTAAGGTTTCAGGAAGAACCCAAGGAGACACATGTAGCAGCAGTAAAAAGGATTCACATGGATTTAAAAGGGACTATGGATTTTGGGCTCTAGTATCCAAAAAGTGACAGTTTCAGTCTCATAGCTTATAAAGGTGTAGATTGGGCTGCCATTATTGATGATAAAAAAAATATAAGTGGTGGAGCATTCTTTCTTGGAGACTATTTAGTCTCTTGGCTAAGTAAGAAACATGTATCAGTATCCCTATCTATAGTAGAGTCAGAGTATATTGCAGCAGTTGCTAGTTGTACACAGGTATTGTGGATAAAGCGAACTCTAGAGGATTTCAATATAAAACATGATCATCCTATTCCCATATTGTGTGATAATATAAGTGCTATAAATATCTCAAAAAATCCAGTGATGCACTCTAGGACAAAGCACATTCCGATCAAGTATCACTTTCTGAGAGAACAGGTGACAAAAAAGCAAGTTAGGTTGGAATATATTACTACAAAGGAGCATATTGCAAATATTTTCACTAAGCCACTTCCAAAAGATACCTTTGAGTACCTTCAAGAAAATTTGGGAGTAGTTCTACTCCCACCCCAAAATTAACCACCTCAAAAGGAGGTGGGGGAGGGGCTAAGCTAAGAGTCTCATTCTTAGCCCAAAGACCCAAAGGTAACCCTTTGTCATTGATGTCAAAGCAGGAGAGATTTGAGTTAGGGGGAGAGCATTCAGTTAGGGGGAGCAGTTTCTCAGGGGGAGCAGAACAAAAAAAGGTAAAGAAAATGATAAAAGGAAAATGGGTTACCATCAATGACAAAGGGGGAGATTGTTGGAAATATGAGCAAGGTTTTTTGTCATTGATGTCAAGAACAGAGCAAAGTGTGTCATCATTAATATCATGAGGATGGTGACCAAGTTTCAATGTCATCCATGCATTTATGTCAAAAAATTTATGACCAATTTCCAGTGTTATTAATGTCCTCCAGTGGTTTTTCCAGCAAGGCAAAGAAGCAGATTAATGAAATAATAATATTATAATATTTTTCGATCATAAGTTGGTGTGAAGAGAAATGAAGGACAAGGAGTGATAAAATTATTACGCCTCCAAAAGACACATGTGAAATTTTATAATGCTCTAAGTTTAAATTATTTAAATTTAAATATTTTATCATAAGGTAAAATTTAAATTTAAATTAATTTAAAGGGCCATAATTCGAATTAATTTGAATTCAAATTATTTCATGCACCGACATGTTTGAAAACATTACCATGCATATAAAAGGGGGTAAGAACCCACCTTAGAAAAATTATCCATGCGATAGATTGAATGCCAAATGAAATCGAGCACCAAGGTTTGAAGGGAAATCACATGTGTTTGAAACGTTAAGGAGGCAGACCAAGGTACAAGTGTGTGAGGAGCACATTTCACAATGTAAGGCACTGGATAGCGCGATTGGAAGACAAGGCTACGCTAAGTCACTCGTAGGCGACAGGTTGTGGGTTCAATCCGTGCACCAGTATTTTGGGTAAGACAGAGATGAGTTTTATTTTATTTTTGTCGTCAGAGGAAGGTAAAGAGGGAGGCATGAGTCTCAACCATCATGTGAGGGTACGTAGCCCACTTTGTGGGTGCGCGCTATGCAGAGGCATTTGGGATAAGGGGATCGAACATTCGAATCCCGCCAAGGCTCTTTTTATTGCAATTAAAAGGTATGTACTCATATGCTAAGGTTTAACATTGCATCTAAAATGTATGAAGGTGGAAATAAAATTAATAATTTCTTAAAGTTTTTAATTATTGAAAAGTGCATATTTAAAGGGTTTTATGAGCTATAAAATGGAGATAAAAGGGTATGCAAAGTTTTAATTTTTGTGGTTGATTTTTAGTGATTAAAGTTTATAAAAGGAGCAATAAGGTGTGCCAAGGGTGTTAGATGTTATTTGTTGAAATAAAGTCATATTATAAATTGATTTGAAAGGAGAAATAAGGCATAGTTGATTTTTGATATTTTGGCATGGTGAAATATTTTTAAAAGAAAATATTAAGGATAGATTTATGATATCTAATGATTGAGATTATCAAAAAAATTGAGTGTGATTGAGACATATTTTGAGATCCAATCTTCTTCAAAACAAAGGTATGGCATATGTTCTTTGTGAGTGAAATATTGTTGGATGTTGTGAATGCTACGTTGGAGTGAAAAGGATTGTTTGATAAGAATTGTTGAGTTTGTTTTGAGATATCCAATGTTGATTGATGTGGATTTTTTGGAATGAAAGTTGATACTATAAACCTTGTTTGATAAGCATTGTTGGAAATATTTGAGTAAATTTTCATATGCATTATCAGGTTTTGTAAGCAAGTGGTGTTTTGAGTAATTGGTTGAGTGGCATTGATTGAGCATAGTTGATTGAAATTGTTGGAGTGATATTTCAAGTTTTGTGAAACAAATTGTTCTTTATACTAAATTGATTTGAAAAGAGTTTGGAAGTGATTGAGTGATTAATAGGGTGAAACATATTGAGTCTCTAACAATTCTCTATGTGCTTCTATGAGTTAAACAAGATTCTGTGTGACGCTTGTTTTTGTGATTGAAGAAGTTTTCTGTGATATATTGAGTTGAGTTGAATAAGGTTTTGTGAAAGCTTATGAGCTGAATTGACTAAGTCCTAGAGTGGACTTAAGGACTGAGTTGAGTAAGCTTATGTGGAAGCTTACAAGGCAGATTTGAGGTAAGTCTTAGTGAATATTTGTTGAGTTGATTGGACAAGTTTAGTGAGGACTTATTGAGAATATTTGAGGTAAGTCTTAGTGAAGACTTATTGAGCAGATTGGACAAGTTCTAGAGAACTTATGGATAGATTTGAGATAAGTCTTTGAGTAGACTTGTGAGCAGATTTGATTGATTGTTTTGTTCAAACCTTGTGTTAAGGTTTGGGGCAGATCTAGCAGAGTTGATTTGTGATTGATTCAAGATTTGTATTAAGGCTTGAGGATAGATTTGAGGATAGATTTTGTTGTAGATTTGAGGATAGGTTTTTGCCCGAATAGAGATAGATATTGAGCAGATTTGTGCCAGACCAAAGGACTATGTTTAGTACAAATTTGAGACAAATATTCAGTAGAATTATGTAGGGCAGAGGACAGTGTTCAGTATAGATCTGAGATAGAGAACAAAACAGAGTAAGAGCAGACTTTGGAGGTGATAGAGTATATGATAGTAGTATCTAGTGGATAGAGATCTATTAGCCAGGGTAGTGAGGATAGATATCTTCTAAGCAAGGGCAGAGTCTTCTATGGAGATATATCCACAATCCATATCAGTGGAGGTAGTAGTCTTCTAAGAGGATCACCAACCAGAGTAGAGGAGAAGGAGTTCTCCTGTGGATATAGTTCCACAAACTTGATAAGGGGATTGGTGTCTCCTTTGGATAGAGGTCCCTAAACATTGTAATAGGGAAAGGATTCCCAAGAGAATTTATTGAGAAAATATTATAAGGAATATTTTCTTTGTGGAATAGCCCACATTGGGTGAACCACGTTAAATCATGTCTCTCATGTGTGTGATACTTTGTCCAATGTTTACTACTTTAATATTGTTGATGTTATCATATGGATTGAAAAGAAAAAAGTTTTATCTTATACTGTTCACCCCCTCTCTTAGTATAAACACATGTTCTTCATTGGTAAGGATTTGCGGTAGCCTTTCAAAAGAGGTTCCTTACGGAGAAATTTTATGTGGAAATTTTTTAAGAGTTTACCATACTCATCCAAGGAACAAAGACAATTGAAACCCATAATCAACAATTTATCAAATTGCTCAAATATGTGCTTGCATATGAGTCAGAGGAAAATATGAAAGTGCAAAAGTTTATATTAGGATTAGATCCTAATATAATATGAGTCGTAAATATACATCATCCAAAAATAATACAAAAGGCTTATGATATGGCTCGACAAGCTGAGTCGAACCTATAGGAAAGTAGATCTTACAACAACTACGCTAATTTAGCTAAAGAAAATCATAAAACTTGGAGAAAGAGGAATGGTACTAATTTCATACCAAATGAAAAGGATCTGAATAAGAAAAGCAAGAGTAATTTCTATTATGAAAATAAAAATGATAGGAAACAATGGGATTATAAAAAATAAAAAAAGAACAATATTAATACTCGTCCACAAATGCAACCTAAAACAATAATAACAAATAAAACTAAGGATCAAGATCATAAAAACACCCTAGACTAGAGACTAGATGTTTCAACTATAGATGTCCTCATTATACCAACAAATGCCTACATAGATTAGGACCCAACAAACAACCAGAAAAGCCTAACCACAAAATTTATGCAACCACTGGTAGACAAAATTTGGATCGGTAAGCTACTCCACTACTCCTGAAAGGTATGATTTTTAATAAGGATATTAAAGTCTTGATAGATTTTGGAGCAACATATAGTTTTATATCATCTAGTATAGTTATGGATATACCAGAAAGACCAGGATTCTTGATAGAAGGATGGAAAGTAGAGTATGGTTCTAGATAAACCTACTTTGTGGATCAATTTTTTCTTGATGTTCAAATCACCATATTCAATGGCTCCACATAACGACAATTGTATGTAGATCCCCTCCATACCTTTGATATTATTTTAGGGATGAATTAGTTAAAATTCCATGATGTTGTGATCAATTTACATGATATATGGATTTGGTTACACTGATAAAGATAAATAGAGATAATGAATTATCAGTGAGTAGGGATATTTTTGACCTTAATTAATTTTAGCTATGCAATTGAAAAATACCATGAGGAAAGGAGGAATGATTTTTGTGGTTAATCTAAATGAGGTTGAGAAATATAAAAAGGACGAGGTGTTTGGAAAACACCAAGTTCTACAAGAATATAGGGATGTGTTCCCTAAAGATATACCTAGACTACCACCAAAATGAGAGTTTTATTTCACCATTAAATTATTACCTAGAACTAAATCTATACATAGAACTCCCTATAGGATGAATCCTATAGAAATGCAAGAGTTGAAAGTACAACTTCAAGGATTGTTAATAAGAGGTTGATAAAACCAGTGTGTCTCCATGGGGTGCACCTATCCTCTTTGTTAAGAATAAATATGGATTGCTCAGATTGTGTATTGACTATAGGATGTTGAATAATGTGAACATCAAGAACAGATACCCCTTGCCAATAATTGAGGATTTGTTTGATCAATTGAAGGGGATAACTTTGTTTTCTAAAATTGACTTGAAGTTAGGATATCATAAACTAAGGATTCTTGAGGAAGACACTCACAAAACTACCTTCAAGACTTGGTATGGCCACTATGAATTCACAATGCTACTGTTTGGATTGTCTAATGCATCGGTGGCTTTCATGAACCTGATGAACAATGCATTCAAGAGGTAGTTAAATCTATTTGAGTTGATATTTTTAGATGATATTATTATATATTCTAATAATAAGTAAGAGCATTATAGGCACTTGAGGATAGTGCTTGAGCTATTAAGGGAGAATCAAATCTATGGTAACTTGTCAAAGTGTTACTTCTATGTCCCTGAGATGCAATACTTTGAACAAATAATATTTGTGAAAGGAATTATAGTAGATCCTAAGAATATTGAGGTCATTTTGAATTAACCACAACCTACCAACATGTTTAAAGTACAAATTTTAATGGGTATCACAGGTAATTATAGATGGTTTGTGAAAGACTAATCTAAGAATACCTACCCAATAACCAATATTTAGAGGAAAGGGAAGGAATTTAAATGGATATATAAGTGCAAGGGAACATTTGAATTTAAAAAAACACTCACTACAACACCTATTCTAAAAATTCCAGACCCATAAGGGAATTTTTTGGCATGCACTAATGCATCATAGGAAGGGCTAGGTGGGGTCCTATCCCAAGATGAATCAGTTGTGGCATATGAGTCAAGAAAACTCAAGAAACATAAAGTGAATTATACTACTCATGACTTGGAACTTATAGCAGTTGTGCATGCTCTCAAGATGTGGTGACACTACCTGCTGGGAAAACCATTTGAGCTTAGGACTGATAATCAAATTTTGAAGTATATCTTCACTCAAACTATACTTAATGTTAGATAGATAAGGTGGATTGAGTTCCTAGCCAAATATGAATTTGGTATTGAATATATCAAAGGTAAGGAAAACAAATTCACAAATACCTTGAACAAATGAAGGTATATAGCTGCTAAAACTTGTAGTAATGTGGACTTTTTGTAGCAAGTAAGAGAGAAGCAGACCCAAGATCAATTCTGTAATAATATTTTAGGTAAATATGGTAAGAAAACTTGAATATAGCAAATATTTTAACATTAAGGATGGAATCTTATATTTTAAATATAAGGTTGTCATACTAGAAGTTGATAACTTAAGGAGATTGATCATTTAGAAGGCACATAGATCTCCTTACTCCGCTCATCTTAGAGAGGCCAAGATGAGAGATAATATGAAGAAGACTTTCTATTTATCATGAATGAAGAAGGACATCAATGATTTTGTCCTTAGATTCATGGAATGCCAAAAGATGAAAGTTGAACACAAGAATCTAGTAGGATATCTATACCCACCTGATATACATGTACGAAAGTGGTAGGTCATATCTAAGAATTTCATTGTGGGACTACCTAAGAACAAATTCCAATATGATGCAATCCTTACCATGGTGGATAAATTGACCAAGGTTGCACACTTCATACTGAGAAACAATGGTAAATTTGTTCTATTGATCAACAATGCATTACATAGTTTTATAGTTCTTGAAAGAACTAAAAATAGACATGGTGGTTGAGAGAAATCCTCTTAAACTTATTACAACAAATAAAATTAAAGATAGCTCTTATCCTAATAATATGCTAATCTTGGACTATGGTCAAACATTGACCAACCAAGCCAAAACCTCAACGTATGCTAATCAAATTAACTAGAAATATGTAAATCAAAACATTAAACTAAAACTAAATACTAGGACTTAATACTTAGCACTACGGAGGCAATGTTGAAAATATTCCAACATTCTCCCCCTTGATGCTAAAGACACTCATGCAAGAGTTCTTTAAGCATCACAGAGTTGGAAGAAAATATTTCTCTTACGTTTCCTCCAGTCTTGAATCAAGAAATAAAATTTTACAAAATACTTATAGTGGCACTCCTTCCACTCTTCATGTGGAATTTCTTGCAAATGCTTGAGTGCCTTCTTTTTTTAATTTGCTCCCCCTTCAACAAAAGTATCTCCTCTTGTGGTTTTCATCAACCACTCTCTTACATATTTATCATTATGGTCTTTAAACCATGCTCTCACATTTTGATCTTCTTTTACATATTCAACACTAAAAAATACTCCACATGAGTATTTACAATTAATCATCTCACATAGATGATTATACCATACAACTCTTTCACATATTTTTACACAAAAAATATGGCCATATAATGACCAACTACATATGCAACATAAAGTTTCTCCTCACACAAATATTCTCTCACAACAATGACTTTACAAGAATCCTTCTCCCAAGGAATTTTGAACACATCATTTTGATCCATGTGACCCAAGTTCTCCATCACTGTCTTCTCTCCAAGAAGACTCTTTGTAAAAGTTGTCTCAATGAGACAATCTCTTCTCAATAATGTCTTTGGAAAACATTCTACTTTCTTTTCATTCCTGCTCACAAAAAACAAATCATTAATCATAAAAACATTACCTTTAGTATGAGTAGATTTGGTGCTTCCCATAAAGCTATTTTGTAGCAGTTCTCCTTCATTGTATTGTTCTTCAAGATCAACCATCAACTCTTCACTAAGAGTTCTCCTCCTTTGTTCAATCCATGTTGGTGTGTTGAAACACCATTCATTCAAGCAATCATACATTGTTACCTTTTCAATACAACTCTCTTTTTGCAATGTAGTCACTCCAAGTGAGTGATCATCATCCATGAGTGATGTTTTCTTTGCCATTACAACAAGAAAATCAGCAATATCATTTTCATTTTTGGTTTCTATCCCATTTTTTTTCTCACTTTCCATCTCCCAAATGAGGGAGTCTTGTGGGGTCTTTTCTTCACCCAACACATCCTTCACCCTTGATGAGTGATCTTCTAACAAGAAGCTTATAGCTTCCACTTTCTCTTCATCAAACTTTTCTTGTGGATCATCATCCCACATTACTTTATTTACTCTTTCAAGAGAGCACACATTCATTCCAAGTGAATGGTCTTCAATAAAAATAAACCAATAGTCTTCCATGAACATTGCTTTTCCATCATCATATTATTTGTTCTCCTCCATGAGAATTATAGATGCATTCTCCATGAAGTATTCTTCAACAAATAGATGATTTGGTGTCTTCTCCATAAGACACTCTTCTTCATATGTCTCCTTCATGATATATTCTTCATCATACATCTCACCTTGGTGATCTTAAAGAAAGGAACACTCTAATGTGAGTTTTTCTCTTCATTTATCTTCAAATTCTTCTTCCTCTTTGCTATCAATATGAATGCTTTTAAAGCATGCCATTCCTGCAAAAAATTCTTTAGTACAATTTTTCTTTTCAACTTTTTCTCCTCCTAAAAGAAATAATTGTTTATTACAATTTTCCATGCCACTACAAGACATGTCTTCAATTATCTGTGTCTCACAATGATTCTCTCCAAGGAAATTTGTACAAATATCTTCCTCTTTGTTATCCTCTTCTCCATTAAGGGATTATTTACTCTCTTTCACACAAGGCTCTTCTTCAAGTATATCTTCCTCTTTAAGAAATAATTCTCCATTATAAGAATGTATGTATTCTGCAAAAGACATACCTTCATATGAGTCTTCACAAGTGTTGGCAATTTTGGGTTTGAGATCCTAGCTTCTTGTCTATGAGTTGTCATTGATGTCAAAAGGAAATGGCATTAATGTTAAGAGGATGTGTTGGCTTCAAAGGTGGAAGATTCCAAGAGAATCTTTTTAAGAGAATCCGGGGAGATTCCATTGGCAATGGTTTTTATTAAAACCAATGGAGGTTCTCTTTATTATTTATTTAATTATTATTTAAAACCCTTCAAGGTTTTAATTAATTAATTATTTAATTAATTAAGGGATAAATTATTTTTAATTTATTAAAAATACTTTAAGGGTTTTTAAACCCTTTAGAAAGCAAATTTCGATTAAATTTGAAATTACTTTTCTTTGCAGCCGATGTGTTCTAAAGTCCACGTATGGACTATAAATATGAGAAGGTTCCTAAGGTTAAACTCTCTTGGAAAATCGAAGGCAATTAATTGGTTTGGCTATGATCGAATGTTCTATTTACGCTGCGAAATAGGAGAGCTCGTGGTTTGAAAAGCTTTTGGAAAGCTTGACTGTTTATGTGTAAGGAAGTCCGTCTTGGACTTCGTAAGCCCCTTGTGGGCTAGTGGCATTGAAGGCCACGTTTGGGCCTTGTGTAGGCGGAGGTCTGCGTTTCGATCCCCATGGAGGGAGTTGTGCATGGATTAGTCACGTTTTTATTAAAACGTGTTTTGTGCCACGAATTTCGGATTCTTCAAGGGCAGCCAATATAAGGTGTGATTATTTTCTTGATATGATTTTTGGCATTGTTTAGCATTGTTTAAAAGACATAGGAGAAATAAGGGGATATTTATTTGGTTGTATTTTTGAGATTAGTCTTTTGCTATGCTAAATTTAAAAATGGAGATATAAGGTGTAAGTTTTGGTTGTTGTGTTTTTGGCTTCTTTGGTGGTTGTTTTTAAAGAAGAGGAGCTAAAAGGTGTATTAAGGAAAGTTTTTATATATGCTCATTTATCTTGGTTCTAACCCTAACTTGGTTGGAAGTTTGAGGGTTGTGTGTGGTGATAGCTTTAAGGATCAATTTTCTTCTACTCCAAAAAGGTATGGGCACATTTTCCTTATGAGTATGATTGGTGTATGTTTTTTTGAAATAAGGTTGGAGTGAAAAGGTTTTCAACTAGGTTTCCTTTGGTTGGGTGTAAATCCTATTTTCTGGTTTGTTGAAGACTTCTTATGCATTGTTATCCTTGATGAGAGTTTTGGTGAATGCATAATTTCTGGTTTGAGATAGTGGAAGCTTTGTGCACTAGGGTTTATATTTGTGAGTCTAGCTACTTGCATTGAGTTGGTGGAACCCTTTGTTGGCTATTTTGAGTTTGATGGTTGAGTTGCTTCCATAGAGGTTGTTTGATCAAGTTATTGCTTTACTTGATTCATGATATTGGGCTTACTCCATTGAGTTGATTTGAGCAAGTTATTCTTTGCATTTGGTGATATTGTGTTGGTGGTTGTTTTGTTCAAATATATTTGGAGGGAAAAGGATTTTTACTTGTTTCCTTTTCTTGTGATGATTGGTTGAATGCTTCAAGGTTGATGTTGAGTTGAATGGTGTTGGTTGACTAAACCTTGTTTGATGAGCATTGTTGTTGAAACCCTAATTGATGGTGAAAAGAACATGAGTATCATTGTTATGTGATTCTTTGCATAGTTGGCAATTTTTGGGGTTTCATGTTCTTGAAAGAAAACATTCTATCCTATCCATTTCAGATATTGAGTTGAGTTTTCAGATTTGAGATTGAGATTGAGCTGAGTTGATTTGAGTTGAGTTTTGAGATTGGGATTTGAGTATAGAACATATTGAGTCTCTAACAATTCTCTTTATGCTTCTATGAGTTTGACAAATCACATTGGGTCTCTAACAATTCACTTTGTGATTTCCTACTAAGAAAGTTTTTCTTGGTGAGCTTGCTAAGTTTTTGGACAGGTTCTGGTGGGGACTTGTGAGCAGGTTTTGGACAGGTTTCGGTGGGGACTTGTGAGTAGTTTTGGACAGGTTCTGATGGGGGCTTGTGATCATATTTGGACAGGTCCTAACAGAGGACTTGTGAGATGATTTTGATAGTTCTATCAGAGAACTTGAGGACAGAGGTGCATTGGTTCTATGAGAAGAACCTGAGGATAGTTGGCAAGCCTTTGAGAAGGCTTGTATGTAGAGGATTGATTTGTTTAAGAGTTGGACGGATCTGATAGACAAAGGAAGACTTGTACTAGACCAACTGACTATTTTTGGTACAGGTTGCTGAGCTACTATGGACGTGATCATAGCAGGTAGCTGTCTCTTAGGCTAAGCATTGAGGACAGGAGGTCTTCTATGGAAAGGAGTTCCACGTGCTGGCAAGAGGTAGAGGTAGTTTTTCTGAGGGATCATTTCTAGAGCAGAGGGGAAGGTATCTCCTTTGAGCAAAGGCTCATAAATTCTGATTGGGGGAAGGTATATCCTTTGAGCAGAGGCTCATAAATTCTAATTAGGGTAAGGTATCTCCTTTGAGCAGAGGCTCATAAATTCTGATTGGGGGAAGGTATCTCCTTTGGGTCGAGGCTCATAAACATTGTAATTGGGAAGGATTCCCAAAGAAATTTGATATAACTTTTAGAAAAAAAATTTGTGGACGTAGCCCAGCCATTTTGGGTGAACCACGTTAAAATTGGTGTCACTTTATGGATGATATTGTGCATTGCTTTACTATTTTGAAGTATAAAGGAAAAAGTAAAAAGAGGTCTTATACTGTTCACCCCCCCCTCTCAGTATAAGCTTGTGTTCTTCAACAAGACTCTTCAAAATCTCCTTCAAAAGGATCTAATTCAGAAACTTCTTCAAGGAATCAAGGTTCCTCCTTGCTTAAACAATCTTCATGATTGTCACACATGGATTTATGGGTGTCCTCATAAACCCCATAAGCATCCTTCAACACTTGCCATGCCATTGTAGCTGATCTACAATTGGCTATGAGAGGAAAAACATTATTTTCCATTCCTCTTCTCAAATCCATAAGAGCTAAGCAATTTGCATATTGTTGCTCCTTCTTCTCTTTTCTCTCCTCGCCTTGTAGCTTGCTCCAAGTGGGTTCCTCATAGACTTCTTGAACTATATCCCATAAGTATTGATCCTTCAAGAAGGTCTTCATCATTATGCTCCAAATAGCATAATTATCTCCATCAAATTTTGGTATGGCCAAGTCTGCATACATGGCTTCCTTTTATTTACCAAAGTCTCAAGCACCCAATTTATCATAAATCGGCCAATACTAATTGAAAAAAACTAAAATTTTTCATGTATACTTCTGATATACTTATCTAAAAATCCACTAAATTTTAGATCCAAATTCACACAAATGAGAAATATGTGATCAATTTACTTTTGCCCTTTCTAGATCTTACAGTGTTTTTTAGACAACCTCAATGTTCTTCACATAAATCAATCCATACAACTCCAAAAAATTTGAAAATTAAACTCTGTATTCCTGAGACAATAATATGAAAACCCTCTAAATTTTTGAAGAAAATTTGCAAAGGTGAAAAATATGTGATCATTTACTTTTTCCCTTTTTATCACAATTTTGGATCTAGGATTTTTGAAGAAAAAATAAATATTCACACAAATCAATAAATACAGATCCAAATGACCTAAATTTTTTTTGGATTATGATTTTATCTAAATAATATTTCTCCCAAAATTTGAGAAGCAAATACCCTGTATTCCACCTTATACAACCATTTTATTTAAAAACTCAAAATGCTAATAAAATCTGCAAATTAGCTCCAAATAACCTGACATTTTGACAGCATCCTCTTGATACAATTATATAATAACACTCAAATTTTCATAATCAAATACCTCAGGATGAATGAGATATTAATTATTTACTCGATACCTTCCTTGCAAATCTGTTGAGTGCTAGCCACTTGAGTTTCTCTGACAAAGTGTGTGCTTCAGATCTCTTCACGCCACTCTCCATAGGTTTTGATCCGTCTGAGCAAACTTGCTCTGATACCAAATGAGAAAAAATGGTGAAATTGTTCTATTGATCAACAATGCATTACATAGTTTTATAGTTCTTGAAAGAACTAAAAATAGACACGATGGTTGAGAGAAATCCTCTTAAACTTATTACAACAAACTAACTTAAAGATAGCTCTTATCCTAACAATATGCTAATATTGGAATATGGTCAAACCTTGACCAACCAAGCCAAAACCTCAACGTATGATAATCAAATTAACTAGAAATATGTAAATCAAAACATTAAACTAAAACTAAATACTAGTACTTAATACTTAGGACTAAGGAAGCAATGTTGAAAATATTCCAACACATACCAGGAAGTACAAAAGATGATGTAGTTGTGGTGGCCAATAGATTTGCCAAAGAAATATTTAAATTACATGGATTTCCTGAAGTAATTATCTTGGATAGAAATTCTATATTTTACTTTTACATTCTGGTGAGCTCTACATCATGCAATAGGTATGAAGCTAAATATTAGTTCTACTTACCATCCAAAGATCGATGGTCAAACTAAAAGAGTTAATCAAGTTTTGGAAGATATGCTTCGCATGTACTACATGGACCAAAAGTCTAAGTGGGAAGACTTTCTACACCTGGTTTAGTTTGCTTATAAAAATGGTCATCATGCTTCTTTAGGAGTGGCTCCATTCGAAGCATTGTATGGTAGAAAATACAAACAACCTCTATCATGGGATAATCTAGAAGACCATATTGTCATCAAACTGGACATGGTTTGAGAGATGGAGCAGCTAAAGGTGATTAGGCAAAGGCTTAAGGAAGCCTCTAATAATCAAAAGAGTTTTGCTTATAGAAATATATAACCTAGAGAATTCTTTGTGGGGATAGAGTATTCTAAAGAGTAAATCCCATGAAGAGTGCCATCAAATCAACCAAGTTGGATCCTATATATGTTGGGCCCTTTGAGATCATCGAGAAGATAAGTCTAGTTGCCTATCATCTCGCCTTGCCACCCAACCTATCCAAGATCCATGATACTTTTCATGTATCCCTACTTAGGAGATATGTTTCTGACTCTAACCATGTATGGAATATTTCTAACTTGCAAATAGCTGACCCTACAACGATTGAAGTGAAACCTATGAAGATGTTAGAGTTTTGTTTCAAAATGATGAGGAACCAGACTCTAGAGCAATGTAAGTTCCAATGGGACATATATTTCAAGAATAATATCACTTGGAATAAAGTGGTTGATATGCAAAGACATTTTCCATACTTATTTGAAAATAAAATGTATTTTTTTTTAAATGCAGTATACTGATGAAACACAAAGGACTATGTTTAGTCCAAGGGGGGTAGTATGTTTGATCCTCCCCTAGAGAAAATTTTCATATGATGGACTTATGAATTTATATATTCTATTAAATGATGATATATTAAATGGCTTTATATTGAATTGATGACAAATAGTATGCTACTGATGGATTTGAATGTTTGCAGGAAAAGCACCTTCGTAAGAAGGTAGAAAATTGATGGCTAAAATAGTCAAAATGATTTGGCACATGATATAACCACATTTAGCCCTAACTCATGCCATTGCATTTTGATATAACATTTCTATATTTCCATTATAGATGGTATCATGTTTGCATTACTAACATGCTTTGAGTTGGTCTATGGAGGAATGGTTACTATATTATGCTTGCAAATAGTAATTTTCTTATGGAAATTTTATTAGGAAATCCCTCTTATTAATACCCTAGGTGTTTGGTTCTCAAAAGGGGATTTCTAAGTATTTATTAATAAAAATATTTATTAATGAATATGAATGAAATTAATGCCTTGTATGTTAGAAAACTAAAGGTGAAAGAAAATATTAGCAAAAATTGAAATAACTATTGCATTAATCAACTTTTTACCCAAATGAAATCTTATGAGGTAGATGTTGAGTTCGTTCCTTGAATGAAATCTTCCCCATATTTTAGAACCCTTGTGTTAAGGAACGAAGGAGAGTTTTTTGGTAGAAAAATAACAAAAGGGTAATTGTAACCAAAGATAAAAGGGTGATCAAAGAGTGGAAGGAAGACAAGTTTGGACACAACATTTGAGAGGAAACAAGACCACCTTGCGTTGACATCTTACTGAAAGAGATAGTAGGAGATAGAAGGTAAGGGTGATAATAAGACCTTTTGTTGCATTTTCCTTAAATATGTTGAGTTCATCCTTCACACCTTTGTTGTCTCCTCTTTCTACATATTATATGCATTTGGCTCTCAGCAGTGGTATGTCTTTTGATAAGCAATTTAGGCTTGGGTAATGATATTTTGTTTTGTTTTTCTTGAGCATCTATTTTCAATGGCTTTGTGGGGGTTATTGTGTGCCCAGTATGGAGTTGAAAAACATGTATCCCTTTGTTTCCCACTATAGTGATGTTGTTTATTTATGGTTTTGCCATGATCAAGTTCTTCAAAACTAAATGTAGAGCCTATGTGCTTCGATTTGCACAAAGAGAACCCTAGAAGGCCAAGATGAAAACCCTTATTTATTTCCTTTTTAATTATGGCCGGTCATTCTCTTATGTTTTAGTTTGATCATGGATGCACTGAAGGAAGAGTTTGATTGTAGATGTGCACTTGACATAGTTGAGCTACCCTTTGCTTTGATTTACGTTAAGCTTTTATAGCTTTACTTTTAATAAACATAGGTATTGTTTTGGAATGTTTTTTTAAAATGGTTTGAATGGTGAATATTATGCCTTGATGAAAACCTTGTGATTGGTTTATAAAATTTTCATATTCATTTGGATGTGAGACAATCACATCACATGCATATATTATAAGTAAAATTTGTTTTAATTTTACCTGTAAGTTATTAACATTCGTATAAGGTAAAAGACAAAAAGTATCTTTGGCATATCGTGTATTCAAACATTGAACATTTGTAATTAGTGCATGAAGATATTAAGTTGGTTTTAGTATTAGAAGGATGAATTTTAGAAGTCTTATGAAAGGGACTATAGGAACTTCTTTAAAACCTGTTTTTATATGATGCATTTATATGATATTGTAAAATAATAGGAAGCCTCAAATTTATCTCGATTTGAATAGAGAATGGACTATATTAGAGACTTCTAATATTTTTTTGTTTTGAAAATAGAGAAATGAATTATTATTTACATTATATTTGAGTTAATTCATTTTAGTTGAAAATGAATTAGTCTTTATATTGTGGTTAATATATTTTAGATTAGAAAGAAATAATCTTTAGATTAAAGTTAATTCATTTTAATAAAAAAATAATTGTTCTTTAGATTTAGGTTGATCTATTAATAGGAAATAATCTTTAGTTGGTGATTGATTAATTTTGATATGAACTACATTATGGTTGATCTATTTTAGATTATACAGGGTTAATCCTTGGATCATTCTTGATTATTGTTGGATGGAAAACAATCGTGGGATTTCTTTTATGCTTGTTAGGTCCATATTTTAAGTTTGGACTAAAATGAAGTTATTATTTTAAAATTTATGGGAATCCTTCTATAGTTTTAATAACTTATATTATTAAAGGATTATTATTTCTTCAGTAAAATTATGATATTCTTTGGAATAAGTTGGGGATGAAATTAATGACTCTATGGAAAGATTAATCTAGTATTAGGGCATGAACAATCCAGTTTGATTTATTATTTTAGCTCATGAAATAATAGAGTTTGTAGGATTTATGTTATTTATATTCATAGATGAATTGAGAAAAATGTTTGTATTATGATATATGAATGAGGGATTGGGCATGGAGCCCAATAGACTGATTGGAACTTATGGGGGTTCCATTGTTACTCTATTTGAGAAAAATACTTAAGAGGGGGTTCTTAAGTATTTGTAGATAGAAGAATGAATATGGATTTCATTTGAGGGAATTATGGGGTTCCCTCACCATTTTTGTAAAATGATTTACAAATGTTCTTGTTCTATGGGGATATAAGAATGATGGGGTTCTTATGTAATGGCCTTGATATGTTGAGAAAGGAATAAGGGATTCCTTTATGTAGTTGATTACTAGTCTTATGCAATGAAAATGAATATTTTGAGGCTGGGTTTTTCCTGAAAGGGTTTCCCAGGATATATGATGTGTTATGTGTGTATTATTATTGGATATTGCATTGGAATTATTATATGCTTTAAATTATCTAGATGATTATTTGAGTTGCTATGAAATGTGTATGAAAGAAAATGGATTTGCATTCTTAATAATATTATGCTTATAATCGAATTTACTTGTGCTTTGATAGAGTATGAATGTTTATTTCTTTGCAATAGAGTAAGTTTTATGGAAATGTAATATTCAAAAGAAAGAGGAACTTGAACTTAGTTACTTTGGGGTTTGGGGTTCTTCCTTAGGAGAGATTATCTATAGGGGACTAGTATAGCTTGGCCTTAAAGGATGGTACCAAAACTAGGGGAATTATGGTGTAGCAATCTCTTAGGGTTATCATATTACGTCGATAATGGATCACTGATGTAAGACCCTAGGTGGGATAATCTTGGAACTCATTGTAACTAGATTTGGGTGATAAAACCCTGATGGAGGGTGAGGTTCCATGTGAGAGATGTCATGCAAATAATAGTCATGGAAACCTGCATGACTGTGGATAATATTATGAGGGATATCATTTGGTGTGATAGTCACTAGAAACCCTAAAGTATTGTTGCATGACTAGTTGAGATATGTTACACAGGTGATAGTTACCTCAATTAAATTATTATGGGGATGGTATAATTGGGCATGATAGTTTTACACATGCTGTAATGGGTGAAACTATAATAAGCTTTGTACCTAGGTATGAGTGGAAATCGAATGAGACTAATAAATAAATTGGCATCCCTCCTCAAAAATATGAGATAGGGTTAATCCTTGCACCATGGTCAAAATTTCCTTCAAAACAAGGTAAGGAAATGGGGGACCATAAGAAGGTATTCTTTAAGTTGTATGGGTAGTGTACAAGGTGAAAATCAAAGTCGATGCAGGATTTTGGTCGCTATTGTCCACCCAAGGGATGCTATAACATCAAGAACTTGAAATATGGTAGAATATTCTATTGAATCTATCTGTAACATCTTTGGTGTACCTTACTTATGTTGTTTTAAAATAAATATCTCTCCCAGGCTGGTTAGAATTGGGTTGTTACACATGGGCTTGCAATGTATCATTTAAAACTTCTCAAGAAATTTTGGTATACTTTATCTATGATATGAATCCATGGCTCTCAATTTTGCACACCTCCAATCTAAGACAATAGTACATTATTCAAATATCAGTCATGTCAAATGGATGCTTCAATGATTTCTTTATCTCTTCAATTAGCTTCACTAAATTCCCAATTATGATCAATTTGTAAACGTACATAATGATGATCATGAGTTCTTCCTTTCCTTTTGAAGTATATTTTTAGATCATAAGGACTCCAATAAAATCCATATCATAAAATATGATCTTCAATATTCACTTACCAGGCTCTTGGTGCTTGCTTCAACCCATAGAGAAATTTGACGAGGCTACATACCTTGTTCTCTTCAATAGGTATGATTAATCCCTCTAGTTGTGTCATATAGACTTCTTCATTGAGTTCACCATTGATAAATGCACTCTTCATATCCATTTGATGCAAATTCTATCCAAATTGTGCATCCATTGCAAAATCTATCTAAATGGTTTTTATTTTCACTGTTGATGCAAAATTTGTATCATAATCAATTAATTTTTTTATGCATAACCCTTTACAACAAGTATTAATTTATATTTATCAATGGTCCCATAAAATTTATATTTGAACTTGAATACCCACTTGCAACTAAAGGGTTTCTTTCCATGTGGAATATCAACAAGTTGTCACTTGTTGTTCTTCATCAATGCTTGAAACTCGATGTTCATGACATCCTTTCACTCTTTTGATATGAGATATTTTTTAACCATTGTAAGTACATATGTCTACACCACACTTTTTATCAGGGCTAGGTTAAACTAATTCCAAAAAAATTTATGATTTCTTGATCCAAAACTAGATGTGTTTAGAACACAATACAGGTTTACATCATGAAATGTATTGAGCTACCACTTAGGTCTTCTAGTGCTACTCAAAGTAGATGGTCCTAGGTAATTAGATTCATCAGGTCTATTGATATATTCTTCATCTTCACTAAAACCAACATCTTATCTATCATAGTATTCATCATCATCAAATAGAAAATAATAAGTGCTTCTTCAACAAAATGTGGTGTATAAGAAGAGGTACATTCATTCTTCTCATCAAACACATCTCTATTGATATACAAATTCTTATTGTTAGGATCTATGAGATGATATCCTTTTGACTCACTATTGTATCCAATTAAGATACATTGCTTAGATTTCTTCTCCAACTTTATTATATTTTTCTTTGGAATGTTCATGAATGCAGTGCATCCAAACACATGATTATGTAACACAAAATATTTATTTTCCATCCATGGCTCTTCAAATGCGATACCATTCAATAGAAATTTGGATGTGTAGTCAGTAAGTAAACTATAATACAAACAACTTCTACACAAAATGTTAGCTCCAAATTAGTATCACACAACATACATCGCACCATATCCTGAATAGTATGATATTACCTCTTTGCAACTCCATTTTGTTGAGGCATAGAGGTATTTTTACACTATTGTTTGAATCCATGTTGCTTTAAAATTTTATAAAATTGATTACTAGTGTACTCCCCCTTGATTTGAGGAGTGTATGAATGAGATGACCATGATTCATCTACACATGAGCTTTGAACTATTGGAAATAGTGAAAATCTTCATCGTTTATCTTTAGGAAATATACCCACATTCATCAAATATAATCACCAACAAATAATTAAAAGTATCTATAGTCACTATAACTCATATCCATGGTTCCACATAGATCTATATGCACCATATGAAGTGGACCAGCTACTTTGTGACTACTTGAGACAAAGGGAGCTTGGTGCTACTTTTTGTCCAAGCAACTCATACAAAAATCATGATAATTCATCAAATATGGAGTTCCATGTACCATGACATAATGTAGGAGTGACTTAAAATGGCCAAAAACTAGATGTCCAAATTGCCTATGCCATAGTGAGGCAACTTCATCTACACTTACTCATAATACATGGTTGTATTGCATTACAATAAAAAGCTAAAACATCTTGCCTTTGCTAGTAGCAAGAGCAATGATTCTCGAACCTCTATATTTCTCATGAATGAGACAAACTGTTTTCAAATGTTTTTAAAAAATCAATATGCAAATTGAGATCAAGCAATTGATTCATAAAATTTTTATTCTTTATGTGGCTAGGCATGTAAAGAACTTGATTCAAGATACAAGTATGCTCTCTAATATGTAATCAAACATCATTTATTCCAATAATGGTGTATTTTTAATTGTCACCAAGTGTTATTTTCCCTTGGTAAGATGAATGGTCAAGACTCACAAACCATTCCTTCTGGCTTGTTATGTGTTTGGAAGATCCTAAATAAACATACTAAACTAAGCTTGATTTTGAAACAACATTAGGATATTGAATTGAACATACATAGTTCTGTCCTTCTACATCATAATCAATTTCCTTAGCTTCCTAGTTGTATTGGCATTGAATTGCATTCCTCCTTTTCTAGTGAGAACTATTTTACTTACCTCTTGATGAATTCTTTGATGGATTCTTCAATGCTCCTTATGATAATGTATTGTACCAATACTCTTGAATGATATGTATTAATTTCTCATATATTAAACATGTAATATTTCTTTATCATTGATATTGTTGTTTTTTTCCTTGGTATTTTACTAGTTTTGGTGCTTGTAGAGGGGTTTGTCACCTTTTTTCGACTACATTTGCTTCTTACCTTTTTGATGCATGACCAAAGCATGGTGATCTTTGGTATTTATCTCTTGAATCATTTCTCCTATTGAAGAAAATTCATAAGAGTCTCAAAAGTGGGACACTAACTTGTTACATTTAGAGTTGTTATGAAAATATTGAATGTTAATGGTAGTGCATGTAGCACTATTGGAACAAGCACACCATCACTAATAATTTTACCTAAATCTTATAGCAAGTCTCTTAATTTACCAATCTATTGTAGAAAGCATCATAGATTTCATCATTCTTTATCTTCAAGCAAAATAATTGGATTTTTAGGTGTAGAATTTCATTTTGGTTCTTAGACTCGAACATTTTATTGAGTTTATCCCATGCATCCGTCATGACTAAACATCACAAATGTGTGGTTGGATCTCATTAGACATGTTGAATATTATGATAAAATTGGTTTTTTAATCAACTTTATTGAACTTTCTTTGTTCATGTGGTTTAGTATCATATTTTTTTATAGTGCCACATACCACTCCCCATAAGTCTTCAAACTCCAAGTGAATCTTTATTTTTGTCTTCCAAACAGAATAATTATCATCTTTCAACAACTATGGATTGGGTAACAATATCTTGGAGCATTAACATCAATGAAAAATATTTACAACTCTACAAACAAATGCTTCCACTAGAATGGGCTCAAAATGAGCTTTCCAACAAGCATAAATAATCCTAAGTCATGTAATAATCAAAACCTCTAACTGTGAGAAAATAGTAGAATCTTATTGGGAAAAAAATAAGATGTGAGGGTTTTAAGTTATTTTCCCTCCAACTTGATTCTTCAAAGGAATATTTTTTGAATATTCTATCAATATTCCAAGGTAATAAATATGCCCAATCACTATCTTTTCACCTGCATTCAATAACAATAAAAATAAAATAATTTTTAAAGGCTTCAAATAACCTTCCCATGGAGCATGCCAGATTTATTTATTTATATACTTGTGTCTCCTTTCTATTTCTAAATTGCCTATTATTTACATGTAGTAGATCAACACTTTCCTCCCAGTAAACTATAGGTAACAAGTGGTTTTTTAAATTTACAGAACAAGCCTTCAACTAGCAAAATTTCAATGGAAGTTAACTTTAACATGACCCATGCATTGATTAGATGGTAACTTTAGATGGAAATATTTTTTAGATGACACAATCACATGGCTCTTCTAAGTGGTAACTTCAAAAGGAAGATGATTGCCAACACATTCAAACTCCAATTCAATGCTCTAGAGGGCTCATTCTTTTCTTTAGACGACATGTTTCTTGCACCAAAAGGCAACATATTTTTAAGATAATAGCAATCAATTTCATGACAATAACTCTTTTGATATGAACTAAAATTTTCTTATATGTCTATACAACTCCTTTGAGATGAAATAGATGTCTGCAACACTTGCATTTGCTCCTTTCTAAATTTACTAGTGACAACATGCTTTCATGAACTACAAGATGTGTCTCTTGCTCCTTGGTAACTAGATCACCTTCACAAATAGAAGCTTCATTCTGATATCAATCTACTTTGATACCAAATGTTAAAAATACAACATATATTTACACGCTATTAATGTGAAGTATATATACATGTCAAATCAAGAAGGTACAAGGTTGGGAGGTACAACTACTTTCTAATTTTCCAAAACCTCCATAACCATAAGGTGAATACATAATATTCACAATAGTTATTCTATTAGCATTTTATAATTCATAGAGATAAATTGTATACCACCCCAATATTTATATTAGTTTATATTCTCTTTCCATTTTTCCTTCTAATTAAAAATTATAACATATTCTATATATTAGTTTATAGAGCCATTCATCTCTCAAGGCTATTTGGGATAAACCTAAATTTCGAATTATATTGTGTGACTAGGGCTCAAACAAGAATTATCCTCAAAAGTGTGATTAAAATTGGTCAGTGAAAAAGAATGACTAAAAAGAAAAGTATCATCAACAAATTAGAGATGATATTTGAAGGTACATTTCTTGCAACTTGAATGCCTTTGATTTTTCCTTATAATTTTACCTTTTAGAAAGCTCTCCCTAGTGCCTTAATAAAAATAGTAAGTAGATAAGGGTGGAGCCCATAGATAATTCAAAGTATATATCAAGAGTTAGGAACCTAATAATTAAAATTAACACTCACATAAATACTAAAAATAAACACATGATCACAACACACTTGGAAATGAAATGCTCAATATGAAAATAAATTGCATAAAAGGAACAATCTCACAATAGCACTAAATCACAAGCCTCTTCGAGGGGGAAACCTCATTCAATAATTCATTCAATTATGCAAAAATATATATACAATAATATCCCTCGTAGTTTTAAGAAATTCCTCTAGCACCTAACTCCCAAGGTTGGCTTACATGCAAAATGCCACCCGGGCTAGAATCTCCTACCTATAATTAGTTACATTCTTGAAAAACTATTACATATAAAGGCACCATTTGGCATAGACACATATTAATAAAAAACTATAATAAAATATTACAAAATATTAACATGGGTACTACCCATGTTCCACAAGGACTATTACATCGTGTTAGGATGGGGTCTTAACATGTCCTTCCCCTTCAAAAAGCTTTTTCCTCAATGTTGAAGGTGAGGAAACTGATGTTGGATTTGTTGAAGAGGTTCCTAGGTCGCATAGTTTGGTTGTAAGCCATGCCACTGGACCAAGACATCTGTGATAACCCATCGAAAAAGGGTATGCGATCTTAGATCAAGAATGGATTCAAGTTCAAGAATTATGGATCCTTCCTCGTCCAACTCTGAAAGTGTAGACTCTACCTACACCTTGTTTCCAATAACCTACTTGATATATGACACATGGAAGACTGGATGAAGTTCAAAACTATTCGAAAGGGCTATTTTGTACGTCGCTACCCCAAGCCTCTCAAATACCTGATAAGGACCATAGTATTTGGTGGTAAGTTTCTAACAACCATGCAATTGGAGAGATGATTGTTTATATGGTTGTAAGTGAGAAAGACCATATCACCAAAAACAAAGCTACATTCAATACAATGTTGATCTACTTATTTCATAATATTCTAAACCATTGTCCAAATTGAGATTGAGTTGGCAAAGAATGGAATCACATTGACGAAGAGTGGAATCCACAACCTGAACCTTGGAACTGCTTGGAATGTAAGAATTTGGAGCTGGTGGAAACTGACCATAGACTTCTTCAAATGGAGTCATCTTAGTAGAGTGATAGGTGGTGTTGTACCACCATTCGACCAAAGGAAACCACATAGCCCAATGAGTAGGATGTTCAGAAGTGAAACATTGAAGGTAGGTTTACAAGCATTTATTGACAATTTTGGTTTGACCATCGATTTGAGGATAGTAGGTTAAACTCGGCTTGAGTTGTGTTCCTTACAATATGAATAGTTCCTACCAAAATCAACTGGTTAAGGTAGGATCCCAATCAGAGACAACAGATTTAGGTATTCCATGGATGTAAAATATAGAATCAAGAAATATTTGGGTGATAATGGATGCAGTTAAGGGTGGGATAGGGAATATAAGTGAGCATACTTTGAAAGATGATTAACTAATACCATAATAATTGATTTGCTTCTAAATTTTGGTAGCCCTTCGATGAATTCCATAGTTATATCTATCCAAATTTTCTTAGGAATGGATAAAAGTTAAAGTGTTCCTAGAGAACTCATAGTTTCACCTTTCATGCGTTGGCAACGATCACGTTTGACCATAAATGTTGTGATGTCCTTTTCATTCCCTTCCAAAATATGGTATGCTTGGTTCAATTATATATTTTTATAAAACTTGAATGATGAGTTGTGGGAGAAGCATGCATTTCTTGAAGGATGAGGTCCTTGATTTGAGACTCAAATGGAATAACCAAATGATCATGAGACTGTAAACACTAACCATCCCAAAAATAGATAGGATGGGATTGTGAATTTGCTTGGAGATTACGAAGGAGAGTCTGTAATGATGAATACTTGGCCATATCTTCACAAAGTTGATGAATCCATTGCAAAAGAGGAGTACATACAACATGTAACATGGTTGGATCTTCATGGAGATGAGACAAGGTATCAACCACCATGTTCTCTTTTCCTTTCTTATAATAGATATCATAGCTATACCCCAACAATTTGGAGATCCAATTTTATTGTTCAGGAGTAGCCACCCATTTTGCTAAAAAATATTTTAGACTGATGATCAATTTTAATAGAAAAATATTGATCAATGATATATGTATGCCAATGGGTGACCACATGTAAAATGGTAAGCATTTCCTTCTCATAAGTGGACAGTGGACTTGACAAAATTTTGAAGGGAAAGTGCCTTGCTAGTGAAATCCAATGGTCGACCCTCCTGCATTAAAATTGACCCAATAACTATGCTTGATGCATCACTCTCAATGTCAAAGGGTTTAAAAAAATCTAGCATTACCAAAATAGGGGAGGTGGTCATAGCATACTTCAAATAAAAAAAAGCCTTCTCAATCAAATCAGTCTATACAAAAGAATTTTTTCACAACATGGCTATTAGGGAAGCTACGATCTTGCCATAATTTTTCACAATTTTTTTGTAATATCCTGTAAGACCCAATAATCCATGAAGTCCCTTCAAAGTATGAGGTTTGGGCCATTCTTGCACTACTTGAATTTTCTTAGGGTTCACCTAAACTCCCTCCTTACTGACTATATACCCCAAATATTCAACCTCTTGTTGACCAAAGGAATATTTTGATTGCTTTGCATAAATATGATGGTTAGACAAAAGTTTGAGAGTTTCATCTAAGTGGTGAAGATGATTCTCCCATGTGCGACTATAGATTAGTATGTCATCAAAGAAGACTATAATAAATTTATGAAGATGAGGGTGAAAAATAGAATTCATCAAACTCTGAAAGGTGGAAGGCACATTAGTCAACCCAAAATGCATAACCAAAAATTCATAATGTCCTTTGTGAGTTTGAAATGTTGTTTTGGGAGTATCTTCATTCTTAATGTGGATTTGGTGATAGCTCGACCGTACATCCATCTTGGAAAAACATTGAGACCCATGCAACTCATCCAGTAGTTCATCAATGATAGAAATAGAATACTTATCCTTAATAGTAATTTTGTTAAGATCCTAATAATCCACACACAACCACCAAGCACCATCCTTCTTTCTGACTAACATTACTAGTGAAGAATAAGGACTAACACTAAAATGGATAATTATAGAAGCTTGAAGTTTTTGTACAATTTTATCAATTTTAGTTTTTTGAGCATAAGCATACTGGTAGACTACCAAGAAAAAGTTGTATTGCATGATCATGTGAGAACTAAGGATGAAGTCCCTTGGGTTCCTCAAAGACATGAGCATACCTATTTAATATCCCCTATAATTATTATGGGTGACTAGACTCCTCTTGCTCGAGAGTGGTGATAGCAAAAAGTTGAGCTACCACGCCATGGAAATATTTCTTTAGTATTTTTTCCATCTTATGAGAAGAAATAAACTAAACTGGACCAACTTTGTGCCATGAAAGGTATATTCTTGCTCATCCTGGCTAAATTTCATCTATAATTCTGCAAAATCCCATAGGATTGGTCCTAACATTCTAGACCATTGCGCTTCTAAAACCATATCACATCCTCCTAAGGGTAGGGTAAACATGTCGTACTTGAGATTATAGTCCCCAATTTTAATTTTAACATTACATCATTTACCTTTGCATAGTAGAATGCCACTATTAGCAATCATAACTTCAAAGGAATTGCATGTAGTGTTGTAACAATTCCTTTTTTTGGTGATATATGGATCAATAAAATTATGTGTGCTACTAGAGTAAATAAAAATGATGACCCTTTGTCCCTTTAAATGGTCAATAACCTTCAAGTTTTGGGGTGTGGATACTCCTACTAAAGCATGTACAAAAATTTTGGTTGGGTGTCCTCCTAATTGATTGACTGGTCTATGGTTTCTATTTCTTGAGGATACTCCTCATATTTAGAAGATTTTATAGTGGGAACTTCATCCATATCGAGCAAGTATAATTTTTGTTGCGCACACCTATACCCTCTGGTATATGTTTCATCACAATTGTAACATAATCCTTGTACTTTTCTATGCTTCATATTCTCATGACTCAATATTTTTATAGGTGGATATTTATTAGTTGAACTTGGCATTTCCTTGATCAGAAAAAATGTCTTAGAGGGAGGAAATTTAGAAGTTTGACCAAGAGCCTTGAATTTGTCTTCTCCCAATTTGGACAATTGTATGACCTATGATAGTGATTGAGGTCGCAACAATTTAACCTTATCCTTGATGTCATCCTTTAGTCCACTCATAAAACAACTTTAGAAAGAATCAACACTTAGTCCCATGGGTTGATTGGCAAGTTTTTCAAATTGAGTTTGGTATTCTCAAATGGATGAAGTTTGCTTGAGTTTGAAAATGGATCCTATAAAATCTTAAAACTCGCTAGGACCAAAGTGAGTGAGTAGGCGTTGCCCAAATTCGGACCATGAAAGTTTGGGTTCAGCCTTCCTAAGCCATAAAAACCAATGGATTATATCTAATTCAAAATTAAAAGAAGCAATGATCAACCATAGGAAATGATCCACATTATGAAGGGTGAAATATTGTTCTGCCTTACAAATTCATCCCTCATGATCTTTTCTATCAAAGTTGGAAAATTCTAATTTTGGCAATCTCATTCCATTGTGGGTGGGTATAGCTCATTGGTGGTGGCTTGTACCAATGTCTTCTTGGTCATGTTGATATATGAAACCAGCAGAGACTCTACTATCCAATTTGATCTTCATTTCTTTTTGTGCAAAGGAGAGGTCAGTCAGAGTTCCTTGGAAAGAATGGAGTTGTGATTGTATTACCTGTAGGTTTTTTTTAATTGTCTCCCCTAGTTGTTTGCCCATTTTATCCACTTTGGATTGAATTTCCCTATCTAAAGCTTGTTGGCGAGTACCCTCGACCATAATTGAAGATTTGGATCCTTTCTATGAAACTTACTAAAAATAGATAGGTGGATTTTACGAGTTACTATTTTATGAAGGGTCCAAAAAATGGTTGGGAATTAGGTTAAAACACTTATTTTAGGATAGGGCCCACTTCGATGATCATTTGATCTGAGCACTTAGTGAGAATATATACTGACTTCTTTGAATTTTTTGTATCTCCTAGTTTGGTGCAAGTCGATGTCGGGGTAATTTCTTCAACTTGGACTTAAATATTCATAGGTTGGTCCTTGAGGGTCTTTGGTGCAGAATAATAAGTTGCTTCTAGTCCTAAAATTTTGATTCAAATTGATTGACGGTTGGGAAGTTATGGCCTTAACAAGAAAAATAAAAAAACTACCAATTTTGGGAAATCGGTACAAAATTTGACTAAGAGTTGCCAAGGATAATTTTGTTTGAAATAGAATGTAGAGTTGTCTGCTAAATTTTGGAGTCAATCTAAGCTTTGAGTGAAGATATATCCCTATTTGAGTGATTTTTTTGTATGTTTTGACGAGTACAAGAGGTCGGTTTTTTCTCTAGAGGTTTGGGTCAGAAATTGAGTTGTGTCGAACACATTTTTGTGATGATTTGTTTTGACCACTCTAACCATTGACTAATTCCTAACACTATTTTATCCATTGTCTGAGTCTGACTCTGTCACAACTATTCCTTGTCTATTTTGTTCTGACTATCATAGGTAATTGTTTTGACTATCCAGGCAACTATTCTGACTGTCACAGGTAACTGATATCCCAACAACCTGTAATGACTGTTACTGATGAAAATTTTAGACTGTAACTAACTTTGACCCCCTTGTCCTTGTTTTAGTCTATGTAGTTTTTTTTGCCTGATATACTCTTCTGTGATTTTGTATTATCCATTTTGCATGCAAAAATTTTATAATAGGGATGTCTTCTTCATATGCTCAACTTTTGTGAAGGATATGGTAACAAGTTCAATTTTTTTTTGTTGCATGTTGAACAAAGATAGAAAGACTTGGAGAACAGACTTTGTTTGTAGGTTTAAATAGAACCAGGGTATGCTAGGTAAAGGTGTATGTAATATCCATAGACCCTCTATTATATCGCAGTGACGAACAATAGTGCTCGAACCAATATTTCAGGCCACTATTCAAGGAGGATTCCACACATACCCTTGAGCACACTATCTGCCTCTTTGATAGTACGGGAGGGTAGTCTTCTAAGATGTTGTGTCCTATGCACTATGGATAATACAAGGCCAAAAAATATTCCTAGGAATAAAATTTTGTTTAATCCTGATACACTCGAAGATACATGGGAGCTCAAATCTATGTGTGAGTGTTGTCTAAGACCTAGGTACTGGAGCCTAATCACCCCTCACTTCATTATATTTTGTATGGGCTATCCATCTTAGCCAATAATGACAACTCCATAATATTTTAAAACCCCCAGCATAGGGTTTCTAACCTACTCAACTACTGTAAAAATAAACTATAATGTTTTTGGCTTTTTGTTGGATATATATATTTGAAATAAGGAAAATTTGGCAAATTAAAAACTAAACGTAAAAATCGTATACCTAATAGTCAAATTAGCAAAAACCATCACAATCACAGTAAAAAATGGCCCTATAAAGTACTCTTATACCACTTTCTAGATACCTACTAGTTAAAATTAACACTCACACAAATACTAAAAATAAATATATCCCATAACACACTTGGAAATAAAATGCACAATACGAAAATAAATTGCAAAAAACGAACAATCTCACAATAGCACTGAATCACAAGCCTCTTTGAGGGGGTAACCTCCTTCAATACTTCATTCAATTATGCAAAAATATACATACAATACTACCCCTCACATTTTTAAGGAATTCCTCTAGCACCTAACTCCCAAGGTTGGCTTACATGCAAAATTCCACCCAAGCTAGAATCTCCTACCTATAATCAGTTACATTCTTGAAAAATGGTTATATAGAAAGGCACCATTTGGCATAGGCACTTCTTAATCCAAAACTATAATAAAATATTACAAAATATTAACATGGGTACTACCCACATTCCACAAGGACTATTACATCGTGTTAGGATGGGGTCCTAACAGAGATCCACTAATCAAAATAGAATATTTTGGAGTGCTATAACAACATTCAATCCATTCACACCAACCTTAATTGAGGCCAATTTTTTGAGACTATTATATAGAAGACTCTAACAAACTCTATAAAATTAATCTAATTTTACAAGTATATCTAATTTTTTCATGGAATAAAGTGAACATATGACCTCTTTTAAAATTATTATACCATCAAGAATTTTTTTACCATGAAAAAAAACCATATTTTTCCTCAAAGATAACACATTTTTGCCATAGTTTTTAAAATTATTTTATAAAGCATATTACAAAGCCTTATTGGATGTAAAATTATAAATGTATTTTATCTTCTTGGAACCAATCCAATAAAAGTGACATTTATCTCACTTATTGTATCCTTATTTTTCGTGTCCTCTTCAACTACATCCAACATATCAGTCTTCAAAAGATTCTAAAATATTTGAATAAAAATTACAAAAGATATATTATATCTAGGTACCTTATTAGGGTGGAAAGAGAATAATGACTCATTTAGATCCTTCATAAGTCTCCTTTTCATCAAGCTTTCATTCTATCCTTCTATGATAATTAATGAAATATTTTACAAAATCTAAACTTGAGCCTCCTTATCTTACTAAACTTCTAATAAAATATCTCTAAAATAATTAATTGCTTTGCTCTTAATATATTCTTCTTCCTTAATACTTTATCCATCTAGAGTTAATTTATTTTATTCTACATGACATGTGTTTTATATGTAGCATGAAATTTTTGGTATTCTATCTCCTTCCTTAAGCAATGTCTCTCTAGACTCCTTTTTCAATACATCATGATAATCAAAAAGTAATTATTGAGCTTGGATTTAATTTCATATTTTGTTTTAAATATGTTATCAAAATATGTAACATTCCAAATATTTTTTTGCCCATTTATGTATTTCATAATTTGAACAAACTTGTATATACATGATTTTGTAAACCTTCATCTCATCATAAGATAGCCATCTAGAAGAATTAAGGTTCTAGAATCACATAGACTGAAATTGAAATTCATTTACATAAATATTCTTGAGTAGATCTTATCTCAAAATTATAAGTGTGTAATCTAATTCTACTCATGATAGAATATCAAAAATATTGTATATGTTTTTTTCCACCATATATTAGACAACAAAAAATTGTTAGAGTAGGTTTTTTACCTTAGCTCATGTTCACCTAGGTTATTTATTTCCTTTTTATTTAGTTATTCCATGTATTTTCCCCACCCACTTATGTGTGGATATTTCATTTATCTTATTTATATATTATGAGATGTTACATATTTATTTCTTAGATATTATGGGGATATTTTTAGGTTTGACTATTCCTAGGGGTGACATTTGGAGGGTTGATATTCTTTCTCCCATAGTGGTTACATATCTATGGACCATATCACATATTCCTTTTGTACGGTGGATATTTATCTTTAGCTTGATCCTATGACTATGTTTGATCATCCTTGCCTATATAAGCAAGGCACCTTCATTGTACTCAGAGTTCCATTTTCAAATCTAATATATGATATTGTTGCTCTCTTGTTTGCATATCTATTTGTAAGCTTAGGCTATCAATTTGCTTTCAGATTCTTATTTTGGTTGAATGTGATGTTTTTGTTAACACTTGATATCCTTGTAGCTTGGAATGATCTGATTATCATTCCTTTCATGGCATCAGAGAGATAGGTGTTGCAATCATTCATTTGTGAGTGTTGTGCAGTTGTTTCTCTTACAGGTTCGAAGAATGGTGTGGAAGCTTTGGTTTTTGTGATCGGGTCCTTGGTGGAGTTTTTTGGCCAATTTGTGTCACTCCTTCCATTGTAATATCATAACCAGCCTCCTAAAATCTCTTCTGCCCATATTGCAATAGCCTCATTCCCTTGGATCTGTCCTAAGCATTTTTTTCTTGAGCATTTCCATTTTTGGCAGGGTCACCAACCCAGCCCGATTTTATATTTTGCATGTATCTCCTGATAGAAATGCCAATTTTACACAAAAAAAATTTAGGTCTGTAGATGCATTCATTTGATTTTTACCCAAAATTTCAGCTCATTTGGATCAGTATTCGTCAAGATATCTTGATTTTACTAAAACCTATAATTTTTTAGTAATCTGCATATATCTTCATCAAAAAAATTTATTTTTTGTAGATTTTTTTATAGAATGTGTAAAATCATATTATAGACCGTCCCATAAACTTTTAGAGCATTTGGAGTTGTATTCTGACAGTTACAGTGATTTTACTATTTTTTGTAAACTCATCATTTCAAGAGAAATATTGAGAGTCGCTCAACGAAATTTTTATCAGGCATGTAAAATCATTTTTTTGATATGTCTGTAAAATTTTAGATTTTTTGGATCTGTATTTAGACAGTTATAATTATTTTATGACTGCACTCTCAATATTGCATTGTGAAAAAGGTTTTTGCACTTGAACCTTGTATATGAACTATTGTTATAAAGTCCCATCTTATGCATTCCTATGAAGCTAATAGAATAATATTTTGGAGGGGTTGTATCGATGTTGATTTGTGCACCCTCTATGCATTCTTTTGCTCTTTGGTGATTTTTGTAGAATGGCTTCTTCAGCTTCTCTTGCATTAGATCAATGTGAGCCATTAACAACACATAATTACCACACATGGAAACCAAGAATGGAAACAATCATTAAAATCAAAGGATTATGGGCTTTAATGCTTGAAGAACAACCAGAGTTCACTAGATAATATGAAAAATTTCAGCACCAATGCAAACTACATGAATGTATGGGTTTGATAGGAAATTATGTAAGTGATAGTCTTTTATTTCATTTGGAAGGATGTGACTCTCCTTTAAAAATTTGGGAAAAATTAAAAGGATTATTTGGTAAGGTGGATCACATAAGACCCATGCAACTTGAAGTTGAGATCACTTCTCTCAATCCTAAATATTTTCCATCTATTGTAGACTATCTTACTAATTTCAAGCACTTGTTGACACAGTTAAAGGGGAGTGGGAGAGACAATAAATATGAAGAGTGTGTTTACATTATTCTATCCAAGTTGAAAGGTCCATTCCAAATCTTTGCTTCTAATTTTTTCTCTAGCATGGATGCCTTAGGTGACACATTCATAATGCCTTATTTGGAGTTGTTTTGTGAAATACTTACTAGAGAAGAATCCAAATTGTCTAAACTTGAGTCTTCCACCTCTCAAAAGATATTAGTAGCATCTAGTCCTAATGGTAAAGGAAAATTCAAAGGTAAACCTAAGTCTTCTCCTTCTCCATATCAAAGTGCCCATAAACCCAAAGAATCTAACTCTAAACCCAAAGAGTCTTCTAAATCCAAGAATAATTCTAGCCTTTCATGCTCCTTTTGTGGTGGCAATAATCATGTAGAAACTAGGTGTTGGAAGAGAATGCAAGCCTTAGAGGATGCAGTAAGAAAACACAAGATCTCTATCTCCACTCCACCTACTTCTAGTGATCATGGCAAAGCACTTAATGTTGTTGGGTGATCTCAATCAGTTGCTATAGATAGTTGGGTTATAGATTTTGGTTCTTCTCACCATATGACTTCTTCTAAGGAGTCATTTTTATCTCTTGGTTTGAGTTCTACTTTCAAAATTGAGGTTGGAGATTCTTCATTTATTTTTGTTAAGGGAAAAGATGACATAAAACTTGATGGTGGATGCATCAATGATGCACTATATGTTCCTGACATTACTACAAATTTACTTTATGTTTATCAAATTTGTCATTCTGGTCAGGAAAAAATAGTGACTTTCACACCACAAGGAGCTAAAGTTAGAACCTTGTTGGAGCCTCATTCACTTATTGCACAAGGTGTTGTTGATAATAGTTCTAGACTATATCACTTTGAGGGTTTTGATGATACTTCTTCTATAGGGACATGCTTGGTTGCTCAGGCAGATTCTGAGAGTAAGCTTTGGCATGAGATATTTGGACATATTAATTATAGATTTTTGGAGGAGTTGAGCTCTCATGGTATGGTTGATGGTTTACCTAGAGTTTCTTATCTTGATGGAATTTTCCTTGTATGTGCATTAGGGAAACAACACCAAGATCCATTTCCTAAGGGTAAGTCAAAAAGAGCTTCTTCACCACTTGAGCTTGTGCATAGTGACTTGATGGTTTTTTCTACTCCTTTCAAAGGATCTAAGTATGCACTTACATTTATTGATGATTTCTCAAGGCGTACTTGGGTTTATTTTCTCAAGTACAAGAGTGATGTATTTTCACACTTCAAGGTGTTTAAGGCTTTTGTTGAGAATCAATCTTCTAGTTGCATAAAGAATGGACATCTTAATTACAGATATTTGAAGGAGTTGAGCACTCATGGTATGGTTGATGGTTTGCCTAGAGTTTCTTATCTTGATGGAGTTTGCCCTGGATGTGCATTAGGGAAACAACACCAAGATCCATTTCCTAAGGGTAAGTCAAAAAGAGTTGCTTCACCACTTGAGCTTGTGCATAGTGACTTCATGGTTTTTTCTACTCCTTATTTCAAAGGAACTAAGTATGCACTTACATTTATTGATGATTTCTCAAGGCGTACTTGGGTTTATTTTCTTAAGTATAAGAGTGATGTCTTTTCACACTTCAAGGTGTTTAAGGCTTTTGTTGAGAATCAATCTTCTAGTTGCATAAAGAAGATTTGCACTGATAATGGGGGGGAGTAATTCAACAAAGATTTTTCTGATTTTTTGATAGCACATGGTATTGTTCACCAACATTTTGTTCCTCATACTCCACAACAAAATGGCTTAGCAGAAAGGAAGAACCAAAATTTGAAGGAGATGGCTAACTACATGATGCATTCCAAGGATTTACCTCCTATATATTGTGCAGAAGTAGTTAATTGTGCGAACTACATTCAAAATCGCACACCACATAGAGCACTTGAGAATTTCACTCCAGAGGAGGCTTGGTTTGGGACTAAGCCCGATGTCTCATTTTTCAATGTTTTTGGAAGCCATGCTTGGGCCTTTGTGCCAAAGAAGCAAAGGAAAGCCTTGGATAAGAAGAGCAAACCCTTGATCTTTATGGGGTATTGCAAGGACATGAGAGCTTATCAACTTTTGGATCCTAATACTCATGAAGTTCTTTCTAGAACTCATGTTCAGTTTGATGAGTGCTTCTCTTCTCATGATTCTTCTTCTTTACTTCCATTCATTGATGATTCTTCACTTCATCTTGAGGATCCCTTATTTGAGGAGCAAGTTCAGGAGGTAGTTGAGAAGGTCATGGATATAGATTCAGATGAGAATATTGTTCCTCCTAATGTTTTCACTATGCCTAGATGGGCTCGTACCACAATTTCTGAGGCAACACCTTTCATACAAGATATTCCATCCTCTAGACATAATCATGCACATTCTACAGGTTCTAGAATTTCATGTCAAGCAGTTTCTAGGGATCCACAGTCTTTCTCACAGGCTCATGGGATACAGGAGTGGGATGATGTGATGACAGATGAGTATTCTTCTTTGATGAATAATCATGCTTGGGATTTGGTCTCTCTTCCTAAGGGAATAAATTTGGTTAGATGTAAGTGGGTATACCGAACCAAATATGCAGTTGATGGGTCCATTGATAAGTATAAGGGTTGTCTTGTAGCAAAGGGTTTCTTGCAATTCAAAGGTATTGATTACTCTAAGAATTTTGCACCCGTCGCCAAGATGCTTTCTGTGCACCTTGTACTTTCTATTGTTGCATCACAGGGTTGTCTAGTGTACCAGATGGATGTGAAGAGTGCCTTCTTGCATGGAGATTTGTATGAGGAAATCTACATGGAGCAAACTGTTGGGTTTTTCATGACTCTTTTCTTGTTTGTAGACTACGGAGATCTCTCTATGGTCTCAAACAAGCCCCTCGAGCTTGGTATGATAATATGGACTCTTTTCTTCTATCTACTGGTTTTGTTCATTGCCAATCAGATCCTATAGTGTATATACAACATGTTAGAGAGGATATAGTTATACTTATCTTTTATGTTGATGATTTACTTCTCACTGGTAGCTCTTCTTCCCACATTCAAAATGTTCAAAGGGATATTTCAATGCAATTTGATATGATAAATCTTGGTCTTTTGCACTTTTTCTTTGGTTTGTAAATTTCTCATTCAGATTCAAGGATTCATTTGAGTCAGCAAAAGTACACCCATGATCTTCTTCAACATTTTGGTATGGTTTATTGCAAGCCATGTCCCTCTCCTTTCCAATCTAGGTTCTATCTTACTTCCACATGCACCACTCCTCTTTGTGATCCTACCTTGTATAGGCAGTTAGTTGTAAGTTTGATGTACTTGATCCATACTAGTCTCGATATTTCTTTTGCAGTTGGACTTGTGTCTCAGTTTGCACATGCCCCTCATAGCAGTCACTGGTATGCTACCAAGAGTATTTTGAGATATCTACAAGGTACTTCACACTTTGTATTGCACTACACCCGAGGTTCTACTCAGTTGGTTGGATATACTGATTCAGATTGGGCAGGTTCTGTTGGTGATAGACGTTCCACTTCTGGCTACATTTTTTGTCTTGGATATTCTCTGATTTCTTGGGCATGCAAGAAGCAACATGTTGTTGCACTTTCATCTACAGATGCAGACTACAAGGCAACAGTCACAATGAGTCAGGGGGTTCTTTGGCTATGATAGTTATTGACAGAGTTTGGCTTCCCATAGGATTCAACAACAGTACTTTGGTGTGACAACCAAAGTGTAATTCACATTTCTCACAATCTTGTTGAGCACCAGCGGACCAAGCATATTGAGATTCACATGCACTTTATTTGTTAGCACATTTAGGATGGATTTATTTGCTTGGATTACATTCCATATCAGTAGCAGGTTTTCGACATATTTACGAAGCCTTTTGCATCACCTCACTACTTTGAGTTGTGTGGCATGCTTGGGGTTTCAAAATTTATCCTTGGGGGGTGTTCTTGAGGACATCTTCCTTCTTCTTTCTCTCTCTTTCTAGCAGTTCCATGTGGTTTTTTCCTTCTAGTTCGAGATTTCTTCATGGATATATTGTACATGAGTACCTGATCAGGCCTTGTTGTTGGGACTCATACTGTGGATATGTCACTTTTCTTTTTGGCCCCTAGATTCACTTGAGGGGGGTGTTAGATTAGGTTGTTTACCTTAGCTCATGTTCACCTAGGTTATTTATTTCCTTTTATTTAGTTATTCCATCTATTTCCCCACCCACTTATGTATGGATATTTCATTTATCTTATTTAGATATTATGAGATGTTACATATATATTTCTTAGATATTATGGGGATATTTTTAGGTTTGACTATTCCTAGGGGTGACATTTGGAGGTTTGATATTCTTTATCATATCACATATTGCTTTTGTACGGTGGATATTTGTCCTTAGCTTGATCCTACGGCTATGGTTTATCATCCTTGCCTATATAAGCAAGTCACCTTCATTGTACTCAGAGTTCCATTTTTAGATCTAATATATGATATTTTTGCTCTCTTGTTTTCATATCTATTTGTAAGCTTATGTTGTCAATTTGCTTTTAGATTCTTGTTTTGGTTGAATGTGGTGTTTTTGTTAACACTTGAGATCCTTGCAGCTTGGAATGATTTGATTATCATTCCTTTCAAAAATTATCCAATCTTTCTGCAATACAAGCTTGTCCAATGCGTCTATTATCCCATGTATATTGAAAGCCTAAAGAAATAGCAATATAAACCATTTGAATTGACAAATGAAGCAAAATACTCTATTTATTTAGACCATTCAATGGTACTACTAACCCTTCTTTTTGGAAGGAGATATAATTGTATTGAAATACCCCTAAGAATCCATAGATCACAATTTTGAATAATCATTAAATTTAACATAAATAAATTAAGGTCCTTCCAAAATCTATTACAAAAGATAAGAGTATTTGGAGGATATATTTTTATAACCCCAACTTTGATATGTTCCTCTTTCATGTAACAATGATCATCCACCTAATAACTATTTGCTTCTAGCAATTGTTTATCCCATTTATGTTTGTCTCATATTATTGAAGTACCTCTTGAAACTCCTATAACAAGAAAAAGGAGACAATCCCCCATCTTCCCAATATTTTTTAATGCATTCACTACATAGGTTTATTTCTTGTATTAAAATGAACTTGAGACTACAATAACCTATTAATTCTATAATTATTTTTTTGGTTGTCTTATTCATACCCTTAGTATTCCAATCTACAATTTTTGACATCACTTTTAATTCTTATTTATGGGATTAGTCCCTATTCTTGTTAACACTTGTGATATTTGTTTCTAGTTTTCTATCAATATCCCTTTCAGTTTCATTGTATCTTTGTTCTTTCTTTGATGATATTTCTTTAGGACTTTTTCTATTCTCACCAACACTTCTATCCTCACCAATATATTTGGTTGTTCTATATTGTTTATAATGAAATTTTCTATCTATAGATTTATGTTGCCCTACAAATATTGTAGGGCAAGGAATAACCTTTAAACACTTTCTTCTTTATGTTGTCATGGAAAATATAGAGAGCAAGAACCATCATCTATAGCATAGTTAGTGTTTTCCTCTTTTTTTATCTTGGTCACCAAGTATAGGGACCAGATGATCGGGACTATCATGCCTTGCATGAAGTGACACAATAGGGTAAATCCAAAAGCATAGGTATCAACTCAATCAGGTGCCTCCAATATTTTTTACAAGGTCAACTCCTTTTAGGATGTGATATTCAATGCTCTTCCTACTCTATCCTAATCTAACTAGCTTTAGGAGGGAAAGGAAAAGAGACAACGAAGATAACATAAAGAAAAATGATCCTAAGCTAATAGGGGGTAATGTGTAAAGATTGGAATTAGATCCCCCTATTTAATAGTAAGACAAACAAACATGTGAGTGTAATGCATCAACAACTCAAAGGTGAACACTTCCTCCTCTCAACATATTAAGCATAGATTGCATATAAAGTAGATGAGACAAATTAGTGTCATAGACTCTAGTATACACACATAAACATACATATATACAAGAAATGAGACAGGGAGATCCAAATAGTCATGGCCTCAAGCATGTATATTTGAATATTAAAAACTATATATAATGCTAGAAGTAGGGGCTTGAAAGCTTACCCACAAGACCACTTAGGTTTTAAGTACTACCAAACATAGCCATGTCTAATTCAAAATTTTAAATTTAAAAATTTAAAAAAATATAAAGTAAGAAACCAAACATGTTACCTTCAACCACTACTATGAAAGATTCTTCCTTTCATTGATGAGTGAATTTGCTTCATATCTTGCTTTGATACCATGTTTGAATTTGCAATATTTTTTGAAAACCTTCTAAATCATGCTTTTACCATAATTGTATGTCAAAAAGAAGAAAATATGATGAAAAGATAGCAATAATAAACAACAAAAAATAAACAAAGGGATATGAAAAGAAGTATAAGGTGGATCTCCATGGGCACCCCAATATATCACATTTTATTCATACATATAATACAAATGCATCCTCATTGAGGGGCATTTAAAATGATACCAAATCTCAAATGAGAAGTTAACCTCAAACCGACATTAACTTAACCTTGAGGTTAACCTTATAATAAAATAATAATAAATTACCTTTTAAGTGATGTTATCTATAATGATGGATTAACCAATACCATTGAGGGTGAAATATGAAAGGAAATCATAGGCTTACATAATCACATACTCATAGGCTACATAAATGGTACTCATAAACACCATATCACACATTTGTCTTTGGCCTAAACAAGATTAGATTATACAAATTTCAATAAATTATGATTTATATGAAGAAATTTATGTCTCAACTTGATGGTTTTTCAAAGAAATACTAAACATTTAGTTTATTGATTAAAGAAATCAAAGCAATTTTCTAGAGAATGGTATTTCAAAACATCGATTACTTTATTTTCAAGGTTTTACTAGAAGCAAGAATGATATTATCCTTTATATTCATAATTGTGATAATCATATTGTTATAATTATTTTATATGTTCATGATATGATCATTACCTACAATGGTTCCTCTTTGATTGATGCTATTAAATCTAATATTAAGTCAAATATTTTAAATTACTGACTTAAGCATATTGCACTATTTCTTAGGAATGTAAATTTAGAATGAACTAAATAAATGTTTAATTTCTCAAAAAAATTATGTTTAAAATTTGATAGCTATATTTTATAAGAAAGATCCTAAAGTTCTTTCTAGTCCTTGTGAACTTGAAATTACATTGTTTTTTTAATCAGTTATATGGGATTTAAATAGGTCCTACTCACATTACATCATAATAAGATGGTGGTATTACAACAAGATTGGAAATTATGCATGTATCACTTGGCAAGATTCGAACCTTGGTCTCCTTCTTGAAAGTTGAGGAATCTAACCAGTTGAGCTAATGCCATTTGATTTGGAATTAAATTATTGAATGATATATATTCTCCTTATTTATTCTAAGATTATAGGCAACTTATTGGTAGTTTAAATTTTTTGACAAATATTAGACATGATATTGCATTTACTATAGGATTGGTACCTACATTTATGTCAAATTCATAACAAGCTCATTTTAAAAATGTAAAAATAGTTTTTAAATATGTGAAAGTAACCTTAAATTATGGACTTGAGTATTCTTCTTCTTCTTCATAAATATATATTCTAAGTGACTATACAAATTCTTATTGGGAAAGAGATTCAAATGACTACAAATTTGCTAATAGCTATTGTTTTTCTCTTAGTTCTATTAAAATTTCTTGGAATAGTAACAAAGATAATAGTGTTTCATTATCTTCAATTGAAGTTGAATAAAAATATTACATTAAATATACAAAAGAATTAGTTTGACTAAGAAGACTATTTATTTTATTAGTAAAAAAGGATTTTGAAAGGGACCCTAAACCTTTTACAAAGCCATTCAAAATGAGGTAACCCTACAAGGATCACCTTCATACAACAGCCCAATAGGACCTCCTAACAAAAACCAAAAACCCAAACACCATCTTTGGGAGATAACAACATAACAAAAGACCTGATAAAACAAAAATAGAGAAAGGAAAACCTAAAGAGACAATAAAAGTGGTGGCTAACAAACGCCAATTACTCAATCATTTTAAATGGACTAATTGAGACACCCTCGACATTCTTGGTGCTCTCCTCTATGCTATATTTGATAGGATTCATCATTTTAAGGGCTTGTTGAAGGATGGTCCATGTGGTGTTAAATGGCATGGACGTTTTCTCCAACATGTTCACCATGATGATAGATGGTTCAGTGTTGGTTCTCATGTGGGCTTCATCCTCCTTTTGCAATTGATTCTTGGTGGTATCGCCCTCAATATTAGGTATCTTGATCTTTTTTGGAGAACTATCTAAATACTCCTTATCACTTCTGATAGAAATTCATCTTTTACTTGCTGATCATTTAAATCTGGTTGAGCGTCACCTGGATTCAAAAGACTAACAAGACTAAGAAGACTTTATTTCATCAAACATATCCTAGAATACTTCTTTGTGATAATCAAGATGCAACTAAGTTGCCAAAGAATCCTATTTTCATGCTCAGAGCAAACATATTGAGCCCCATCATTACTTTATTAGAGAATTCCTAAACTCAAAGGAGCTCCATCATTAAGTGGGTTCTATATTCAATAAGATACTATGCAAATATAATCTTGTTTAGCATTATAATAATTTAGGTCTAAATAAATTTGACCATAAGAGGAGAGTAGTAGCAATGTCAATTTTCTCAAAATCCAAATAAAATTTATGAGTATTAGGTACGTTAACCTTTATTTGTCTATAATTAGATATAATACTTCAATAAATATTTTATTATTTCCATTTATAAAACTAATACTGTAAGAGAAATTTTTCTTCTACACCATCTTAGTGAGGTGTCACTTATCCATACATGAGGAGGTTTTCTTGACACCTCTTATGTAACTCTATAGATAAGTTCCTTGTGAACATCTTAGAGTAACATATTATATATAACTATGAGATAGGTATCTTGATTTTTGTTTAGAGTGACACATTTTATATAATTACAAGTTACATGTCACTCAAGAAATTTGAAGACACTTACGCACACGCATTTAAATTTGTAACTCAATTATTTCATTTATTTACATTTACATAGGTGTAGGATGCAAGAGATATTTAAGATACATTTTTGCATGAATGTTGTAATAAAGATATTCTTTAAAATCTGAGATGAATTTTATATTATTTTGTTGTAAAATTGCATAACAAGGATTAAAACATTGTCTTTCTAGTTATTCTTGAAGGATTTTTTTTCTTTATACTTTTCTTTAAAAAATTATATCTTCTTCTTTGTATATTTACTTTTTTATTTGAAATATTAAACAATAGATTATTTTCTTTATTATTATACCGCTAATGACCTGCAAGAATCATGTGCATTTGTAAATGAGATATACATTATTTTGAGAACTTCAAAAATTCCCTTTGTTATCACAATTCCAAGACTATAATACATGCCCTCTTGTGAATGCTAGTGTGTCAACACCCTATACCATGATATCCAGAGGCATTTTTAATTTTCTCTTCCCCAAATAACAATAACACTATTGCAAAAACTCTATTAACATATATTTTGTTTATTTTTGTGTTGTTACAAAAGTTCATATCTTTTATATTTATATATATATATATATATATATATATATATATATATATATATATATATATATATATATATATATATATATATATATATCACTAATAAGGAATAATTAATAACAAAATATATTTTTTATATATACCCTCACTTAAGATGTAAATAAGGAATTCTAGATGTGTCCTTGCAATTTAAAATGTTAAATAAATAAGAAATTTTCTAGGATATTATTTTATTTAAATAAATAGATATAAAAAGACACTAAGTTTCAGTAAAGAGAAAACAATGATATTTTATTGCCTCTATTTCTAAAAACAAGTTATGCTCATTGAATTTAGATGTTATATTAGATTCAATGTAAAATGGTTAACAAATTCATCTTTATAATTAATTTTTTAAATAAATCTATATGCCTAATGATGCCATTGACCATTGTGCACTTTGGCGATGGGTAACACTCTCTCTTCCCCATATTGTTTGGTTGCTCTACGGGGACTTCAATATGATTGAATTCTTGCATGATAAGGTGGGTCTTCTTCCCATGAGGTGGGTCATCAAGGAAAGAGAAGCGTGGTTTTTCATGAAAGAAAATTTGGGGCTCTCTAACCCCAATAGCTACTTCTTAGCCTTTTCACTCCTTTCTAATGCCTAGTTCATGTGGTCTAACAATTGATAGGGTGAGATTCATGTTCTAAAAATATTGGATAAAACCATAATCTCAGATTCTAATATTTTATCCTTTGAGCAGCCCTTTCCTTCTTATCCCTTTGTCTATGCTTTGTATCTATCATACCCAACTCTTCTTGTCTAATCGTTCTCCCATTTTATTTTCCATATTTATTTCTTCTTCCATCCCTTCTCTTTCTTCTCCACTACCCCATGTTGAGGGCCTATGTCATCAGAATTTAGAACCTAGTCCCCATAATGAAAGGGGCCTCAAGCTAGATTGATTGGTGGAGCATTACTATCCAATTTACTACCAACTTTATGTGCTCAATTAGGTGCAATATTGCTAAGCTTTGTTGTCACTCCAACGTTGCTCTCAAGTGAGAATTGGAAGTGGAACTTAGCTTCAGTATAATCCTTTCAATGAGGAGCTTAAGAGGTATCTCGCAATAGTCAAACACCGTTTACTTATGGAAGATCACTATTATGCCAAAGGGGCAAAGATCAAGGTGAGGTTTTATTGGCTCGAAATTGGAAACAAGGTGGCCAAAGAGTTCTTTAAGCATCTATGCCCTTGCAATCAATTTTTAGGCATTAAATCCCTTAACATTAATGGAGAGTATGGTTTAGAGCTTCCTAGTATTCTCTCCACTTTTGAAGAGTACTATTATACTATGTTCATGGCTCAATATTGTTCCCCTCAGTGTGGCTAGGCTCTTAACTCTTACCTTTTTGTTTTCCTGAAGAAGCTTTTTGAGTCTTAAATAGTTGCTTATGAAAGACTCTCTTTAAAGGATCTAGAGGAAGTTATTTCTTAGATAGTCAATGATAAGTCCCCTAGTCTTAATGGCTTTTCCTATGATTTCTACAAGTCCCTTTGGGATAATTTTCAAGCCTGATCTTCTGAAATTCTATTAGGAGGTCTTCTCCAAGGGTTCTCTAGACCCTATTATTAATCAGGGGATTATTAAATTTATCCCCAAGGTTGGTGATCCAAAAATCATCACCAATTATAGGTCTATTATTCTCCTTAATTTTTCCTATAATATCATCTCCAAAGCTATGGCTTTAGGAATCCACCATATCCTTCCTATTATTGTGTGCCCAAAGCAAACTAGCTTCATTCATGGTAGGTTCATTCTTGACAATATTATTTTTGTTTGGGAAGGCATGGAGTGGGTTCATAATTCCAACCAATTATCCTTGTTAATCAAAATTGACTTTGATACAGCCTACGATAAGATTGATTGGTCGTTCATTATGGTCATGCTTAAAACTTTTAGTTTTGGGTCCTTGTTCATTAGTTCTATGAAGATGTTGTTCGTTGAGGGTTTGACTATTTTATCCATTAACAAACAGAAGTCCTTGCTGATTGGGATATTTTGATCCATTAGATAGGTCTACGCATTGGTTTTGTCTCTATATGTCCTCGTCATTGAGGGGTTTTTCTATTTACTAGATCACCATGTTGCTCAAGGTTCTATTCAGGGGATTTCTCTCCCTAGAGGTGAGACTTTGTTGATTAATGGTCATTTTTCTAATGATTTTTTCCTCACACTTATTGAGGAAGGAGGTGTCATTCAGTAGGTGCTTGACAACTTGGTTACTTTTTATTTAGCTTTCGGATCCTCCATCCAATGGAGAAAGGCTCAATGTTATGGGTAATCTCCCAACCCAATGCCCCATTGGCTTAGTCAATATTAATGGAAGATCATCCAAGAGAGGGAAATATTTTATTTTTAGGTATTCCTTATGACTTTAACAATTTGACACTAGACCTATGGAAGTATGTCATTAACAAGGTGGTATAAAAACTTACCTACTAATCCACCAAGAAGTTCTCCCTTGCTAGTAAATTCTAAATCTGCTCAAAAGTCCTTACGACCATCCATGTCTAATATTCTTATTAATGGGTCCCATCCAAGAACTGCTATAAGAATATTTATAATCTTATGTGGAACTTTTTATGGTCCTCTTCCAGTAATGGTTTGGGATTCCACCATGTTACCTCAAATTATTGTTGTCTTCCTAGAAGCCATGGCAGGATTAGAATTCTCAATACATAGTGTCAAGGTTGGGCCCTCTATATTAAGGGGGTCATCAAAACCCTCACGGGTAATGAGTTTTGGAATATTCTCATCCAATACTATATCAATGAAAATTCTCCTTTTAGCTATAATAAATGGAGGGGCATGGGATTCCTTTCCATCCTTGTTGCTTTTGTGTCTGTCAAAGTATTGGGATCCTTCGTCATTAGGAGCATTTAGAAATCCTGGAAGAGTGTGAAGCCTTGGCTAAGATGGAATGAGTAGATTTTCTAGCATGGCCTCTCTATTAATCATATGGATATCTAGTGGTCGTCTATCATCATCTACCAGGATTCCCTACTTGTGCAAATTTCCTTGGTTCATGCACTTAGATTCTTTTGCAAATATGTGTTGTGCATCACCAATTTCTTTTCTCATCCTACTAGGAATTGTATTCCTTGGGATTACTTTAGAGCTAAATTTGGGCTCAGACACTCTAATAGGTATACTTTTAAGCTCATCAAGGTTGCTCTCCCTAAATCCTTGTTACACAAATTTTTTGTCTTTCATAGCGACCTTGGTGGAAGGACTAGAATTGATATCCAGATGCTTTGCTTTAAAATTACAAGGCCCGATTTGGGTATGGACGAATCTCTCCTTTCTTCCCCATGATTGATAAGTTCAATAAATAGTGGAATGTCTCCTCCCCTCATCATGTTTGAATGCGTAGGTTCCAAACTGTCTGGGCTCCTTTCTTGGAGCCCAAACTTTCCTATTTTTCTTGGAGTCTTCTCCACCAAGGCCTTCCTATTGGGAATAATCTCTAGCATTTAGACATCCCTAACCCTTATTGCCCTTTATTTCTTCATTTTGAATACTTTATCCATATTTTTTGGGTCTGTGCTCATGCTTATTCTCTTTGGGAGTGGATTTTTTCCTTTTTTAGGCCCTATTCCTACACAACGTTTGTGTGGAAGCATATCATTTTGGAAGATCCCCACCCTTGCTAGCTATTTTATTTGAAGTTTGGTACTTTTTTAATCTAGCAAACATACTTTATTACTATCAAATTGCATGAGCTCATGTGGTTAAAAATGTAAGCTCCCAATATGGAGACTCAAACCCAAATCTTGTCAAGTCATATATGCATAATTGCAAGTTTTAGTACCACTATCCAACTTGTCATGATGTAATGTGGGTAGGACCACTTTAATCCAATATATGTCAATAATCTTTTTTTTTTTTTTTTACATCTATTTCCATTTTAATATTTTGTATTTTCATTATATTTCCATGATGTAAAAAATGTCCTCTATTGCTTTCAAAATATTTTTTGGGATCTATTTTCCATGCCCATACTTTTTTGAATAGTGATGCTTATTTTCATTTTTATTTCTTGAACTCTTTGAGTTCAATGATCAAGAGCTTAAGTGTCTTGGATTGCTTTATAAATATATCCTATTATTTTCTTGAATTTTTTGTATAACAAAACAAATGCTTTTTGTAAAAACCTTTTGGGGTTGAAAATAATTAAGCTTAAAGTGTTTTTTTATGATATTTTGAAATACATTTGCTTTTTACATATTCACAAGATGCTTTATCCAATTTGGTTACATTAGGACATGTTAGGCTAAATTCTCTTCTTTCCCATTGCAAAGGTGACTATAAACTAATATGCACTTATAAATAATGGTTTATTCCCATTTATGTTTAGATAAATAGATTTACATTTTATTTTAGAATGATTTAGATCAAATATCCATATTACAATAAATATGGACATAACATTTCTATTGTCAATTTTCTCAAACTCTTTTTTAGGGTTCAATGGAAAAATAATATAGGTGAACTTAGTTCAAACCATTACTCATTTTTTATTTGTACAATTTTTGTTTTTTGTTTGGAAAATGGAGGTTCCTATAATGGTCCTCTTCCAATTGAAAGTAGAGAAAGTAAAACTAAGATACATATTTTTGAGGGAATACATTGAAAGAATGCTTAATCTATCCAAATAAACTACTCATCCATAATCATAATATTAACAAGAAACAAAAATGGTGTTTAAAAATAATAACTTAGCCTAGTAACTGAGGAAAATAATGTAGCCTGGTAAGAAGTGGTAGAGCATTATGAGCAATCAATGCATTAAATGCATTTATCCTATCTAAATGTCAAACATGATGATACCCAAATTTTTGAAGTGTCTTAATTCCTTTTTCTATTGCAATTTTGAAAGCATAATTTATATTTATTTTGGAAGGTGTTGGTTGTAGGAGGAATATTTCTACCACATCTTCCAAGTAAGGTGTCACTTATTTAGGGGGAATTTGACTTGACACCTCTTCTATAACTCATGGATAAATATCACAAGAGGGTATATAGTGTAAAAGGACAATTAAAACTTACAATTAGATGTTACACTTAAGAAATCAATTACAAAATTTGAGATAGATATTTTAAAGAAAGAAACCAAAAGAGAAAAAACCTTCCATGTATTAACAAGGAAGGCAAAATGTTCAAATCCTTTTTGTGCAAGGTCACAACAACTTTCTCATGAATAAGTAAGTGACACCTCACTTGGAGGGTGTATGAGAAATATTCCTCATAAGTACTATTTATATAAGAATAATAAATATTTAAATAAGTCCTAAGATCAGATTTAAGATTAAAATAAAGATTAGTCCCTAACAATAAGGTAATTGGTAACTGATAGTAATTATGAAAGATCTACAACATGAAGTAAATAAGTTTGTTGTTGATAAAGAAAAGGTGAGACACTTTTAGAACCATATCAACAAGGTAAAAAGATAAGCTTATGTGTTTTGTATTCAATTTATAATTCTTATTGATATTAATTATTTTTCCCTTATTTTTATTTCTAAGGAGACTGTTTTTTAGAATTACATGTTACTTTCAACATTTGGATAATAATTCTATTAAAATTTTATTATGGATGACATAAATGTGTTATTGTTTATCTTTTAAATAATACCAAAAAATAACATTACATTCAAAATAATTACAATATGATTTTTACAATATTTGTATGTAAATATGAAATTTAAAATACACTTTGGTAACATTATTACTTATATTTTATAATAATAATGTTGATAAATCATCATATCTATCTATCTATCTATGTATATTCATGTATGTATTCCTCAAAAAAATCAATAACTTTCATTTCAAAGTTTGAAAAAAAGTTACAATGAGATGGGTATTTTATACCCTCATATAGGCCTTACTAAACAACCCCATTAAGAGCTATTCTAAAATATCTCAATAATGACTCAAATTTCTTTGAAAATTCTATCATACCTGATATAATAAAAACTATGAATAACTTGGTGCAAGCCTTCAATCATCTTATAGAGTGTCATTTTGGTACTTCAATCCTATAGTCATTAATCATCTTATGGATATGACCTTAATTATCAAAAGACGTTAAAAAGAACACAAAAAGTATCCTAAACCATGAATTCTATCAAAAGGAAACAAGTATCAAAAGGGAGTAAACTATGGTGGAATCACAATCCCATACACTACTCCTTTTAACCAAGTACCAACTGGAATATCTAAGGCAACTTTTGATAGACCATATGCTTCCTCATTTAGTTCTCTGTAGATATGTTTATAATAGATATCTATAAATGATGCTTCTAGCAATTTCACCTACTCATAATAAGGCCTAAGTATCAAATTTTGCATCCCCACTAATCCTAAAGCCCAATCCACCACCAATTTTGAGTCACCAAAAACTTGGAGTTTTGTTATTCCTTGTTCCACTACCATTCTTATCAAAAAGATCAAAGCCTTCCACTCTACCACATTATTGGTGCCTTCACCAAGACCCACTTTGAAAGTGAATTTATGATTTTCATCCTGATATAACACTCCTCCTACCCCACATCTACCTAGACTATCTTGACAAGCTCCATTGAAAAAATCCCAAGACTTTATAATATCCATTGTTAAATTGCCAACCTACCTTACAACTTTTAATTTTGGGGCTTTTTTTATGCCTTCATAAGTATATTTGATCTGATCTTGAACTTGTATAGGTGGAATTTCCTTGCTCTCAAACAACATATAATTTCTTACCAACCATAGAACCCATGTCACTATTAATGGAATGCACCTGTATTCCTTTAAGCCTTTATCTTTGAACCATTGTTGCATATTCTCCAATAGATTCCTTATTGGCCATTGTCCCTTCCTCTTAGTCATGGGTAGAATAGACCTCCACACTTCTCTCAAGAAATCACAATGAACCAATAGGTGATCCATTGTTTCTTCTTCTCTTTTACATAGGTTGCATTGACTTGGACCCTGCTAGGACCTCTTTTGTAGAACATACCATGTCAATGCCTTCTTAGCTTTCACCTTGAAAAGTACATTATCATTATTATCAAGCATTCTTTTACCTTCCAAAATTACCTCCACATTATTATCTTCAAGGGTGCTTTCACCTTCTAAAAGGACCTCATCATTATTATCTTCAAGGGTGCTTTCACCTTCCAAAAGGACCTCCTCATTATTATCTTCAAACATTCCCTTGTATCCTTCCTTAGCTATAAATTATCCCTAGCTAGGTTATTTGATCATACTAAAGAGTCTTTATATTATAAAATCCCTTTTCAAACCCCTTGTATAATTGCTCCATTGCTTAGCTTCATTTCCTTCCAAAAGTAATTCTTCTACTAAAAGCCACCCCTAATTCCACAAACTAGTTCTATCCATAGAGGTTGCACTTGTCAATACCCTGAGCCCCTATCTATTTAGATGTTCTATTAAATTTTGCAACATAGTAATCTCCTCCACTCCCTAGCTAGGGGTCTTTTCCTAGTCTTACTTTCTTCCCATTTCCTATTCTCTAAACCAAAAAATTACCCACTAATGGAAAAGCCTTCACTAATGCTTTCCAAATGATAGTAGCATTGGTCACTGACTTGATAGGAAGTCTAATCTACTCTTCAAAGGACATGGAACCCAAATATTTCTCCTTGATAACCTCATGCTATAATCCTTTACTAGTTATCAATCTCCAAAGACTCTTGGCAGCTAGTGCTTTTCCAAATTTATGTATATTCTTAAGCACCCATCCTCTTATTGATTTAGGTTTGGAAATCTTACTCCATTTAACCAAAGCCATTGCATCCTTCTCCCTTCTTCCTATCCAAAGGAAATAGAAGCATTTCTTACTTTATTTTTCCACTATTTTAATAGGAATATAAGCCATGGAGTGCCAATATACTTGGAATAGCCTCCAAAATCAATTTTTCTAGTGTTAAAAAATCTTCCAATGATAACCATATATTGCACCATGAAGTTACCTTTTTTTAACTTTATTATATAACCAAATCCAATCTTGGTATCCATAATCATTTGGCTTCAGCCTAAACCCTAAATATTTTAGCCCTTTTCCAAACTCAATTAGATTGAAGCCAAAAATCCTTATCACTGCTTCTTCTTGTCCTAGTTGTAGTTTGTTAAAAGCTATATCAGTCTTCTAGAGGTTTATTTCCATTCCTATAGCAACACAATATAGATCTAACAACTCTTTATATTTTAGTGCTTCTCTTAAGGTGCCATTTCCAAATAGGAGTATATCATTTGTAAATAGTAAGGTAACTCCAACAAGAGAGTTTCCCATTTTAATACCTTTGATCATGCCAAGTTTTTTTGTTCCTTAATCATTCTACATGACCCTTCAAGCAAGAATAATAGGGGTGATAGGGGGTATCCCTGTCTCAACCCTCTATAAGGCTTGAAGAAGCTAGAAGTTGAACCATTAATTAAGATAACAAAGGAAGCATAATTAATACATCCCATTACCCAATTTACAAAGGGCACACTACAACCAATATGAATTAATATGAGCCTGATGTACAACCAACTTACCCTATCAAAAGATTTTTCCAAATCAATCTTAATTATCATTGCTTGTTGCTTCCTTGATTTGACTAAATGAAGTGCTTCTTGAGCAACACCAATAGCTTCATGGATTTGTCTTTTACTCAAGAAACCAAACTATTCTTCTGATATGGTGTCTAAAAAAATCCCTTTTAACCTCCTAGCAATAATCTTGGAGATGATTTTGTCAAGAGTATTACACAATAATATAGGCCTATACTCCCTAAAGGATTCTGGGTTATCCTTATTAGGAATCAAGGCTATAAATTTATAGATAGATCTGAGTAACTACATAGAATTATGTGATTCCTCAACCATATTTAAAAGGTCTTATTTTATAAACTCAAAAAAACCCACATAAAATTCAATGGACCAACCATTCAGTCCTAGAGTCTTCTCTTTTATAAAAATATTTAACTGTTGTTTGTAGCTCCTCCTTAGTAACTTCTATCATCAAAGCCTCTTTGACTTCATCACTAACCATATTAGGTAGATAAAGTGCTAGCTTAATGATTTATTCTATATTTTCTCTGTTGGGTTCTTGATATATTTTATTAAAGTAGGATACTCCTAATCTAACTATATGTTAAAACCTTCTCATATGTATTCCATCCTCTCATTTCATCTCCTATATGGTATTTATCATCTTTCTTTACTTTCTATTTTTGAAAGAATTTTGTCTTCTCATCCCCATTCTCTAGCCAAAGTACTCTACTTTTCATCCTCCACTTTTTATCTTTTCATTCTAGTAATTCCCTCTTATTTTTTCCAACTTTTGACCTATAATTTCTCATTATCTAAAAAATCCTCATTGCCTTTGTGACTAGACAAATGATTCAATTTAGATTCTATGTCAACTATATTTGCCTCTGCTTCCCAATATCTACATTTGGCCCATGCGATTGTAGCAAATTGGATTTTTCTCAGGTTTTTAGAAAACTAAAATATAGTTGTCTCTTCTATTGTTTGATCAATATGTCTCGACTCATATTTTACTAAATTAATAAATTTCTCATATTCTAACCAAATATCATTAAAGGAAGAGCATGTTGGTTTCTCTTTATATTTTTCTAACTAAAAATAAAATTTATGAAATATCAGATCCCCCACCTTGATCTATCCAAGACCTTAGTATTTCTACTTCAACTATGAGGTTTTCAAACACAAAATCTATCCAACCTTTTAGAAACATCCTATCTTCTAGATCTTTGATTCCTCTAAGTGGGAGCTAATTTAATGGGTTTCTACATCACACAACCCTACATTTTGGATTTTCTATAGGAAAAATTTAGCTAGGGGGTCCATTTTGGCCTCCTCTTCCCATATTTTTGCTCTTTTAGTTACAAAATTTAAGTCCCCTCCCACCACTATATTTCCTTTTTTTTAAAAGTCTTGTATAAATAATTCTTCCCAAAACTCCCTTCTACCACCATAAGGACCATATAGATTGACTACAAAAATAAGCTTTCCTAGCTCCATAAAATGTAAGTTTGTAACCACCCCTACCTTAATATATACCTTGTCAACTAGTTGGAAGGAGGAATTCCATCCCATTACATTCCCCTTGATCTTCTATTTGAGAATATATATCCAAAGTTCCAATTTGATCGGAGAGATGTGACTGGTGAGGATGGATATTACTTTTTTGCATCCATCATAGTTTATTGGATTAAACTTATATCTAGCTTATAAAGTTTAAATTAATGCTTTAGCATTGTTTTTTATGAGAGGCCCTGATCCCTTTACCATTTAAAGAGAATATGATCATTGATTTCCTTTCTCCTAGGTCCCTCTTACTCTAAGAACCCCAACTATTTTGTTTACCAGATAATATTTTATTCTCAATTTGTTTGTGCAATTTTTAAAGAGGATTTCCTTCCTAGTGTAAACTCTTGAGATTGACTTATCTCAAGTCCCAAACCCCCTGATACTTGACCATACCCAATATCTTCTTTACATTTTTTTAGGTATCTTATGACATATCTACCAAAATATGTGCTTGTATTATGATTATTTGGAGGGCTTGATTGGGAAAAAAACCTACTAGGGTTGTTCAAGCCTTGCTTGTTTTCTTGGACTAAAATGAGGGTAAAACTTAGTAATTTTTATACCCTTCTCCTCTACTTGTTCTAAGCCCTTAACAGAAAGATCTTGTAAAGTTCCCCTTGGATTTAAAACCCTTGCCCCTTCCTCCTAACTATAAGTTTTATCCTTCCTGCGTTCCTAAAATGAAGCAACAATACCATCCTCTTGGAATTTTCTATCAAGATTATGGTTTGTCAGTACCTCCATATAGGGGCTTGACCTAATACAAGATGATATAGCAAGTTTATCATTATTAGAATTAATCCCCCATCCCTATAATAGGGTAATATTAACTTTGGGCTTTATGGATACCTGATTAAATACCTCCATCCGCTTTGTAGGTCGCATGTATGGCCTCCCTTCTCTCATATGAAACTTCCCTACTACAATCGCTTAGAGCCAATCTTTCTTCTTCGTCTAAAAATTTATGATAAGAATCCTTTCTTTAAATGATTTAGGAGTCTTGAATAGATCCTTCTCTATCTATGCTTAGGCCATCGCTACCCCCTCTAAACTTTTTAGACTAGAAGAACCTCCCACTTCCTTCTATACAATCCCTTGACCTTTATTATCTTTCATTTTACAATTCACCTTGAGATGACCATAATGATGACAAATACTACATTGAAATGAAACCCCGATGTAGTCAAGCTTCTATAAATACATCCAATTTCCTAACACAAACTCCATGTTTTTCGGTGACCCTAAACTAATATAAAGCTCCACTAAGATACAAGTAATCATTTTTTGGATACCATTTATGTTTTTCATATCTACTCTAAGAAAACTTCTTAGGGAGTTTTCAATCTCACACAACTTTTTTTCTATTACAAAATTCAAAGGAAAAAAAAGGTAGCTTAACTCGGACAGACTAGGTATTAGTCCTCTCAAAGCATAGAATTCATCCAGGACTCTAAATTTTATATTTATAACATTGAGCCCCCAACTCCATCTTCCATTTTTATGATTATATTTTTTTCCATTTAGAAGAAAAAAACCATTCAATCCTTCATCATCATATAATATGTAGGAGTATAGCCCAAAACTACCAACAAGGTAACCTTGATCCATTATTGTAGAGTTTTTAGTTTCAAGGAGCAGCCCATAAATATACCTACTAAATCCTTGTACTTTAGTTACAAAACTTGCTCTAGCATCAGATCCTCACCTACAACCATTCAAATGAGCTCCTTTCATAATGTAATATAGCATTTTTGCTTTCTTTTCCCCCTATTTTTCTTAGTTTATTTATCTTCTAATCTTGTTGGAGTACCCTTTAGTGTTTTCTTTGGTTCATTGGTAGTACTTATTCTTCTCCATTACCACCTTGTATGCCCTAGGGTTAGTTTTTGAAGTCAATTGGGTCTTTGGGCATGGGTTTGAGTTGAGTCCTCTATGTACGTTTTCTCCCTTATGCTAGATGTCAAAAGGTTCTTCCTGGAAGAAAAAAAATTGAGGTATTCATATATTCCTTAGGCACTTGAATGCAATCCACTATGTCCTCTTCATACATCGTCGACTCAATAATCATACCATTGTAAGTGATCAGTGGGTCAAATATGCACTAGTTGAGAGTTCTCATTGAATTATTTTTTGAATTTTTTTCATTCCCTCTCCTTCTTGGATCTACTAACCCAAATCCAAAAATAAGAGCCTCATTTTCTCAAGTGCAAGCAATTACTATTTTTTATTAGATCCCAATAGCCATCCTCTATCATGCTTTTATGACAATAATGGACCTATTTTTATTTCAAGTCAGCTCAATCATGACCTATTGTTTCTTTTTAGATTTGTAAACCTTCAAGTCAACTCCACCATGACCTATTCTTTTTTTCTTTGATGAGGTAGAAATGTAAACCTTTAAGATAGCTCCACCATGACCTGTTGTTTCTTCTTATATATGTAAACCTTCAAGCCAGCTCTACCATGACTTATTTCTTTTTAGATCTACAAACCTTCAATCCAACTCCAGTATGATTTGTTTCTTCTTCTTAGATCTATAGACCATTAGGTTAGATCCACCATGACATATTATTTCATCTTAGATTTGTAAACATTCAAGCCAACTTCATTATGACCTATTATTTCTTTCTAGATCTATTGTTTCTTCTTAGATCTTCAAACCTTTAAGCCTTCTTGGCCATGATCTGTTATTTCTTCTTAGATATACAAACCTTCAAGTCAACTCCATTGTGATCTATTGTTTCTTCTTAGATATGTAAACTTGAAGAACACAAGCTTATACTGAGAGGGGGGGGTGAACAATATAAGACCAATTTTAACTTTATCTATCAATACAGCTTTTCAAACCATTAACATGCAGAATAAAGATAGCAGTAATAACAGCAGTAAAACAATGCACAAAATGCAATCCATAAAGAGACACAACAATTTACGTGGTTCACCCAAGGTGGGCTACTCCACGGATAAAACTTTTCTTCTAAAAGTTGTATCAAAGTCCTCTGGGAATCCTTCCCGATTACAATGTTTATGAGCCTCAGCTCAAAGGAGACACCTTCCCCTAATTCTGCTTTGGCTGGTGATCCTCTAGAAGACCTCTACCTCCTCTGCCCTTAGCAAGTGGAATTCTGTCCACATAAGACACCTGTCTTCCCTACTCTGGCTGGAGATCTCTGTCCTCAATTCTGTCACAGCAAAGCTGGTCCTCTTCTCTACACCAAACACAGTCCTTCGGTCTGGCACAATACTGTCCTCTTCCTTTGTTCTTTTTTGCACTTGGTTGAAACCAATATTTTACTGTCTGTACAAATACAGCAGTTCTCGATCAAAAACACAGTAGCACAGATTTCGCGTATTCTGCGTATACATAGCAATACAGTCTTTGCAAAATACAGTAGCACTATCTTCGCAAATACAGCAGCACTTCCTTTGCACTCTTTGCCTAAATCACGATAGCACTATCTTCGCAACCTCTGTCTAAACATAGCAGACGCTCAGGCTTCTACTTATGCACTTCTGCGATCGATCTTCTCCCTGCACTCTCTCTGCGTAATTCGCACTTCGAACGCACACTTGATCGATGCCCAAACTAATCAAACATCCCTCCTTTTATAGAGTAAGATCCATGGTCATTACATCCAAACTTAGTCGGCTGTTATACTTCCACTGCGTCGGCTGCAAAACCCTGTGCTGCGTCGGCCTAGATTTTAACTTTGTCGGCTCAAAGTTAACTCTATCCTCAATCGCCTCCCTGTAGCTTTTGGTGCGAAACTTCAACATGTCGTGATATCATGACACCTTTGCCCGTCGTACACCTTCTATTGCTTGTTGTAGCGATATCACGATGCTTTTGCTTTTGATTGCTTCCTTTGCTCTTCTGTCATGAAATCATGACACTTTTGCCTCTTGCTGACGTCATCTTGCTTCTGTCACGAAATCGCGACGCTTTAGACTTCAAAGCCTTCTTCTCCGCTTTTGTCATGAAATCGCGACACCTTTGCCTCTTGCTGACGTCATCAGCAACTCTGTCGTGAAATCGTGACGCTTTAGACTTCAAAGCCTTCTTCTCAGCTTCTGTCATGAAATCGTGACACCTTTGCCTCTTGCTGACGTCATCTGCAATTCTGTCACGAAATCATGACACTTCTTGCTACTTCAACCTTTTCTCGGTTTGCTCCAGCGAAAATGGAACATGTCACGAAATCGTGACGCTTTCGCTGCCTTAAGCTCTTTTCTGCCAACTGCTCACAAAACTGGAGCATGTCACGAAATCGTGACGCTTTCGCTGCCTTAAGCTCTTTTCTGCCAACTGCTCGTGAAACTGGAACATGTCGCGAAATCGCGACGCTTTCGCTGCCTTAAGCTCTTTTCTGCCAACTGCTCGTGAAACTGGAACATGTCGCGAAATCACGATGCTTTCGCCAACTGCAAGCTACCAACTCAACCTATCACGAAATCGTGACACTTTCTGCATCCGTACAACTTCATTGAAACTTGTCGCGAAATCGCGACACTTCCTGCAACTCAACACTGCCAACTCAACTTGTCGCGAAATCGTGACACTTCCTGCAACTCAACTCTGCCAACTCAACTTGTCATGAAATCGTGATAGTTTTGCCTAAACTTTCTCTCTCCTCAAACATGTCGCGAAATCGTGACAGTTTTGCCTGCTTCGTCTCTACCTTCCAGCATGTCGCGAAATCATGACAGTTTTGCCAAAACTTTCTCTCTCCTAAAACATGTCACGAAATCGTGACAATTTTTCCAGCCGCTTGCAAACTTTTTCTAACTTATCTTTTTCTTGATCTTTTGCAACTGGGCTACTCTGATTTTCTTGGAGACTTACTGACCAACTGAAACCTTCATCAAAACACATACTTAGACATAAAAACAAATTGCTCCAAGAACTCCTTGACATCAAAGACAACAACTACCAAGAGCTCCTTGACATCAATGACAACAACTAAACTTAGGCAAAGGCAATGTACTCAAGGTACCCAAAATTGCCAACAATCTCCCCCTTTGTCATTGATGGCAACCCTTTACTAAAAACACATCTTCAAGAGCCAAAACTGAAATCAATCTCTTTGAAGTTTTGCTCCCCTGACTTGAAGCTTTCCTCTTCACTTGAAGCTCTCCCCCTTACTCATATCTCTCCCCCTTTGTCATCAATGGCAAAGGGTCACCTTTGGGGCTTGGGACTAAGAATGAGCCTCTTAGCTTAGTCCCTCCCCCACCTCCTATTGAGGTGATTTTAAAACAGAGTTGGGAGTGAAACTCCCATTAGACACTCATCATCATCAGTGTCTACAATTTCTTTGCCTGGCCTTTTCTTGAGCTCTTTGTTAATGTTTTTGTTCTTGGCACTTTTCTTGTTCTTGTTCTCATCTCTTTTCTTGTCCACACCTTGATCCTTGGACCTGTTTATACCACTATTCTTGTTCCTGTACCTTGGAAGATCAGCTCTGCACTTTCTGGCTGAGTGACCTGTATTGTTGCACTTGTAACAAACAACATTATTTCTTTCAGGCATAGCTGTTCTTTGAATCCGCCTGTTCTGACTAACCCGGTTCCTGTTATTTGAATTGCAAAAAATTGCCTTGTGCCCGAACTGATTACAAGAGTAGCAATACCCTTGAAATAAATTACGACTTCTAAAATTATTGTTAACCTTCTTCATTTGAGACATGCAATGTGCAGCCATGTGTCCAAACCTGTAACACGCAAAACATCTATCGAAAAATATTCTTTTAATCGATCTCTTGGGTCCCGAGAACTTCTGTTTCACATTCAAAAATCTTTTTTCTATTTCTGTGCATTCATCACTCACAGACTCATGATCTGAAGTACTTTCTTCATCAGAACTTTCTTCTTTTTGAAATCTCTTGCTAGATTCCCCAACCTGTTTCTTGTGCGGCTCAACAAAACTAAGACCTGTTTTATCTATTGGATTTCTTTGATTTTTGATGAGAGACTTAACCTTCTTGGAGCTATCCTGAAATCTATAGAGTTTATCCTTGTAATCTTTATTTTCTTCTTTCAAAGAAACCATTTTCTGCTCTAACTCATTATACTCAAGAATCTTAGACTCTAACTCATCCTTGAGTTCCTGTGTTTTGGCTATAGAGAAGTCGAGACTTTCTATAAGATCGTCTCTCTCCATACAACATTCATCTAACTTAACCTTGAGTCTATCATTCTTCTTTCTTTCCTTTTCCAAAACACTGAGAGCATTATTGAGTTCACATTCAAGATTCTCTATTTGATTGCACTTTGAATTATCAAGACCTTTTTCTGATTTCTTATTACTAGATGTGCTACCCTTTTCAAAAACCATACATGCATCTTCCTTATCATTTTCTGAAGCATCCTCATACATACTAGCAACCAATTCATTATTTGTGCAATCATCCTCAAGGTGCCCAAAATTTCCACATCTAAAGCATTTCATGACCGTGAATTTATGTTTCGGTTCTTCTTCTTTTTCTGAAATGAACAACATCTCATTTTCATTATCACTGGAAGAGCTTTCACTATCACTGCTAGAACACTTACTTTGTCCAAATAGAAGCTCTTCTTGTTCTTGTGTGAATACCTCTTTCCTTGATTGTTGTGTTCATCTTTGTTCTTTCCGTAATACCTATGCTTTTCAGAATCCTTGCTCTTAACATCCTGTATATCTTCATCACTTTCATCTTTGGAAACAGTACGATCAGTAGCATAATGACCATACTTTCCACAGTTGAAACATCTTATATTTTTCTTGCTTTTGTGCTTTCTAGAGAATTTGCCTTTCTTGCTGTAATATGCTTCTTCCTCACTAGAAGACTCATCACTCTCTTGAATCTGTTTGCCTTTTGATTTCTTGGTAGCTTTGAAAGTCGCCTCTTTCTTTATATCAACATTCACTTGAGTTCTCAGCTCAAAAGCTGCAAGAATACTATGGAGCTCATCCTTTTTCAACTTATCTAAATCTTTGGCTTCCTCAATAGCAGAAATCTTTTCACTAAATCTATTAGGAAGAGATCTTAAAATCTTATCACACACATCATTTTCAGCAAGTTCAAGACCTAAGTCTTTCATGGAGTTCACAATCTCATCCATCCGAAGCATGTAGTCACTAATATTTTCATCATCATTCATCTTGAGTTGTTCAAACATACCTTTAAAATGTCTCAATTTGGCCTTTCGGACATTTGCATCACCTGTATGAACAACCCTGCAATTGTTTCCACATTTCACTAGGCTGTCTTGCGAGTGAATAACTTTGGTAAGATCAGCCTTCCGTAAACCTTTCAGGATTGCATTCATGGCTTTTGAGTTGCTGTGATGTAGGAGCCTGTCTTCTTTAGTATAAGGACCATTTGTAGGAATGGTGTACCCATCTTCAATAACTTCCCATACCTCATTACCAAGAGCCATTAGATAGACTTTCATTCTTGCACTCCACAGACCGAAATCTGATCCATCAAGAATAGGTGCTGCATTGCCACCTAAGAAATCCATTGTGTTCTTAACCAGTTCTTCCTTCTAGCTGTAAAACCTTTTCGAAGGAACCTGCTCTGATACCAATTGAAGAACACAAGCTTATACTGAGAGGGGGGGTGAACAGTATAAGACCACTTTTAACTTTATCTATCAATATAGCTTTCAAACCATTAACATGCAGAATAAAGATAGCAGTAATAACAGTAGTAAAACAATGCACAAAATGCAATCCACAAAGAGACACAACAATTTACGTGGTTCACCCAAGGTGGGCTACTCCACGGATAAAACTTTTCTTCTAAAAGTTGTATCAAAGTCCTCTGGGAATCCTTCTCGATTACAATGTTTATGAGCCTCAACTCAAAGGAGACACCTTCCCCTAATTTTGCTTTGGTTGGTGATCCTCTAGAAGACCTCTACCTCCTCTACCCTTAGCAAGTGGAATTTTGTCCATAGAAGACACCTGTCTTCCCTGCTCTGGCCGGAGATCTCTTGTCCTCAATTCTGTCATAGCAAAGCTGGTCCTCTTCTCTGCACCAAACACAGTCCTTCGGTCTGGCACAATACTGTCCTCTTCCTCTATTCTTTTTTGCACTTGGTTGAAACCAATATTTTACTGTTTGTGCAAATACAGTAGTTCTCGATCAAAAACACAGTAGCATAGATTTCGCGTATTCTGTGTATACACAACAATACAATCTTTGCAAAATACAACAACACTATCTTTGCAATTACAGCACTATCTTCACAAATACAATAGCACTTCCTTTGCACTCTTTGCCTAAATCATGATAGCACTATCTTCGCAACCTCTGTCTAAACACAGTAGACGCTCAGGCTTCTACTTATGCACTTCTGCGATCGATCTTCTCCCCGCACTCTCTCTACGCAATTCGCACTTCGAATGCACACTTGATCGATGCCAAAACTAATCAAACATCCCTCCTTTTATAGAGTAAGATCCATGGTCATTACATCCAAACTTAGTTGACTGTTATACTTCCACTGCATCGGCTGCAAAACCCTATGCTGCGTTGGCCTAGATTTTAACTTTGTCGGCTCAAAGTTAACTCTGTCCTCAACCGCCTCCCTGTAGCTTCTGGCATGAAACTTCAACATGTCATGATATCGCGACACCTTTGCCCGTCGTACACCTTCTATTGCTTGTTGTAGCGATATCGCGACGCTTTTGCTTTTGACTGCTTCCTTTGCTCTTCTGTCATGAAATCGTGACACTTTTGCCTCTTGCTGACGTCATCTCGCTTTTGTCATGAAATCACGATGCTTTAGACTTCAAAGCCTTCTTCTCCGCTTCTGTCATGAAATCGTGACACCTTTGCCTCTTGCTGACGTCATCAGCAACTCTGTCGCGAAATCATGACGCTTTAGACTTCAAAGCCTTCTTCTCCGCTTTTGTCGCGAAATCGTGACACCTTTGCCTCTTGCTGACGTCATCTGTAATTCTGTCATGAAATCGTGACACTTCTTGCTTCTTCAACCTTTTCTCGGTTTGCTCCAACGAAAATGGAACATGTCGCGAAATCGCGACGCTTTCGTTGCCTTAAGCTCTTTTCTGCCAACTGCTCACGAAACTGGAACATGTCGCGAAATCGTGACGCTTTCGCTACCTTAAGCACTTTTCTGCCAACTGCTCGTGAAACTGGAACATGTCGCGAAATCGCGATGCTTTCGCTGCCTTAAGCTCTTTTCTGCCAACTGCTCACGAAATTGGAACATGTCGCAAAATCGTGACGCTTTCGCCAACTGCAAGCTGCCAACTCAACCTGTCGTGAAATCGTGACACTTTCTGCATCCGTACAACTTCATTGAAACTTGTCGCAAAATCGTGACACTTCCTGCAACTCAACACTGCCAACTCAACTTGTCGTGAAATCGCGACACTTCCTGCAACTCAACTTTGCCAACTCAACTTGTCACGAAATCACGACACTTTTGCCTGAACTTTCTCTCTCCTCAAACATGTCACGAAATCGCGATAGTTTTGCCCTTTCGTCTCTGCCTTCTAGCATGTCGCGAAATCGCGACAGTTTTGCTAGAACTTTCTCTCTCCTAAAACATGTCGCGAAATCACGATAGTTTTTCCAACCGCCTGCAAACTTTTTCTAACTTATATTTTTCTTGATCTTTTGCAACTGGGCTACTTTGATTTTCTTGGAGACTTACTTACCAGCTGAAACCTTCATCAAAACACATACTTAGACATAAAAACAAATTGCTCCAAGAACTCCTTGACATCAAAGACAACAACTACCAAGAGCTCCTTGACATCAATGACAACAACTAAACTTAGGCAAAGGCAATGTACTCAAGGTACCCAAAATTGCCAACAAAACCTTCAAGTAATTTCTATCATGACATGTTGTTCCCTTTTAGATATGTAAACCTTCAATCCAACTCCAGCATCAAGTATCTTAGATCTATAAAACTTCAAGTAAGCTCCATCATGACTACTTGTTTCTTCTTAGATCTGTAAACCTTCAAGCCAACTTTATCATAACCTACTATTTCTTTTTAGATCTATAAACCTTCAAGCTAGCTTCATTGTGACCTACACTAGACATATACCTCAACTTATATATAATCATATACCTTTTGTTCTATTTTGGTTCATGTTCAAAAGTCTTTCATTGATTTCGAGAGATTTTCCTTCTTTATATCTATTTCTTTCTATTTTAATATTTATATATTATTGAAGCCTTTTCTTTTGATTTATATATAAGAAATGTATTTTTCTTTTCCTCATGAAAATTTTAATTCCCAAATTATTGATTTTAACTTAGTTTACCTTTATTCTCCCTCTAATTTTAAAGAAAATTAAATTAAATACTTCATAATCCTTTAGATAAATGTATTCTCATCTTTTTGAATTTGTTGTAAGATTTAAAACTTGTTTTTGGTTAAAATAATTTAGGGTAAAAATATTTGAACTTACAAACATTCTAAAATAGCCAACAAGATTTTTAAGACTATAAAAGTTCTTATTTTTTAAATTTCTGCTTTGAAATATTATTATACTAATTGTATTTATGCATATAATGTAAATAATGGTAAACTAAAATAATATGCAAATACTTCATCATCTCAAACTTAATAGAAAAACTATAATTAAATGTAGACAAATAGAATATCTATATCTTATTTATATAGTTTTTTTTTATGAAACCTCATATCTAAACTTAGTTTAAAATTTATAATAAAATCACAACCAATTTGCTATATGCCTTTTCATTGAAGAATTAATGTATCAATAACAATATTTTTTAGAATATCTCACTTATTTAAAAATTTTATCTTTGAAATTTTAACATTCACCCATATGTTTAGAAATATATTTTAGTGCATATAAAAACAAAAACTATTTAAATTTGCCAACAATCTATATAGCTTGAGGAGTTATTGGGATTAATTTTAAAGTTTCAAAATATTAAAAATTTTATTAGTAATATCAAATGTTATTAGTTTAATAGGTTATATTCCTCAATGTTTAAAAAGGAAACTGAGGTTTGATATGTGTATAATTGCTAAGCTATTATAAGACCACTATGGGTCATGTTGTAACATGGATGAGGCCTTTTACAATCCCATATAACCTAATGAAGTAATATGGATGAGGTATTTTACAATCCCATATAACCCATTAAAAAGACAAAAAACATACATTATTAATAAACTAAAATAAATAAATAAAATTATCATCTATAAATGAATTCAAATGAAATTTAAAATAAAAACACATTAAATTTTTTTGATTGGTTGGAAAAAATGGTTTTGAAAGGGACCAACACCTTTTACAAAGGGGTTTTTAGGATCCCAATCACAGAGCTAGGTTCTGTGATTGAGATCCTCAAGGGTGTACAGTAGTAGATCTCTTATGGATATTAAAAAAAAAAAACACTTAGAGGGTTTCATATTTTTTGCTTGAAGGACTAAGCTTATTTGCAGGATAGCTTTTTTTGAGTCATTCATATCAGATCTGAAATTTTGTATAGTAGATCTCAGAAATGGCAGTAGCTAGCCTTAGATATGAGGATAGATTGGAAGGTGTCTCCAATTTCTTTCCCTGGAAAGTTAGGGTAATATTCTTATTGGAAGAGAATGATCTCTGGGATATTGTCAAGGATGATGCGACTCAATCTACAGATCCTCAACAATTGGTAGCTCATACAAAGAAGGAATTGAAGACCAAGTAGATGATATTGGATGCAGTGAAGGATCCCTTGATTCCTCACGTATTTGAGAAGACTAAGGCAAAGGAGATGTTTGATGTCTTGGTTAGCCTCTACTAGAGCGAGAATATAAAGAAGAAGATAATATTACAGAACAAACTCAAATCTATTAAGATGAAAATATCTGACACTGTTACTAGTTATATGATGAAGATCATGTAGATTTGTGATCAATTGGTAGTATTTTGGGAGAAGGTTAAAGACACAAAGTTGGTGAACACAATACTGAATGGTTTCTAAACTTTATGGAAACCATTTGTCAAAGGCATTTGTGATCATGATCACATTCCCACATTTGAAAAATTATGGGATGATTTCATCCAGGAGGAGACTCAAATGGAGTCAAATACCAATAATAAAGGTGGTGACAATAACCTAACTCTCTTTGGGTAAGCCAATAAGGGCAAAGGTAAAGGACCTACCAAGGGTAAGGTAAAGAGTGAGGAGTCAACCTCACAGTTAGGGAAGAAGGACTTGAGCAAGATCAAGTACTTCATTTGTCATAAGCATGGCCATTATGCATCATAATCTAGATAAGAAGGGCAAAGGTAAGTAGCAGCAGATGTAGGTAGAAGCCTCTATAAAAACTTAGATGAGTGAGTTTGCTGCCAAATTCAAGAAGGATTTCTCGTTGGTCTCTTGCCTTTCTACCAACACATTTCTAAGAGATGCTTGGTATGTGGATAGTGGAGCATCTCGACACATGATATCATCCTAATAGTGTTTTACCAGTCTACAAGAGCAAGATTCAGGGGTGCATATTGATCTTGGTGATGATACCAAATATCCAGTTGTAGAAATTGAGACCATTCCTTTTTTACTCCAATCAGAGAACTCTTTAGACTTTGATTATTTTTTGTTTGTTCTAGGTCTTAGGAAGAACTTGCTTTGAATTTTGGTTATGGAGGATAAGGGTTATGCAATGGAGTTCAAAAATCAACATGTCCTTATTAGACCAAAATAATCTAGCCTAGAAACAACACAATTAATAGGTAATCTATACAGGTTGCAGGGTGAAACTGTTCAAGCCTTATTTCATAGTAGTAACAACTTGTGTGAGTTGTGGCATAATAGGATGAGGCACCTACATCATAGAGCATTGCCTATTTTGAGGGAGATAGTTACAGGTATTCTAGATTTCAGCATTGAGCAATAGGGAGTATGCAAAGGGTGCACGCTTGGCAAGCATACCAAGGCTATTATCTCAAACAACAAGCATAGGTCTAAGGCGATACTAGATCTAGTACTTTTGGATGTTTGTGGACCGATGTTAGTAGCATAAATTTAAGGTAGCATGTACCATGTTTCCTGTATTGATGATTTATCTTGCAATATATGGATCTACTTATTAAAGACTAAGTATGAAGTCTTTAGCAGGTTTTAGGAGTTCAAAGCTCTATTTGAGAACCAAACAGAGAAGAATATCATACAATGGGGGTGAATATACCTCCAAGGATTTTGATGGTTTATGCAAGCAGGAAGGAATCAAGAGGGAGTTGACTATTCTATACAACCCACAGTAGAATGGGGTTACAGAGCAAAAGAATCAATCCATCATAGGGGCTACTAGGACTATGATTCATGACCAGTTTTTTTGATGTTTCTTTGGGTAGAAGCATGCAACATAGTAGTCTACATCCAGAATAGGTGTCCTCATAGGATATTGGAGGACAAGACACCAAAGGAGGCATTCACTAGTGTGAAACTAGAGGTGAGTCATTTTTGCATCTTTGGATGTCCAGTTTATATCCATGTTTCGATAGATAAGAGGACCAATTTGGATCCCTCCAGTACAAATGGTTTACTTATAGGATACACTAAGACTTCAAAAGCTTACATGGTTTATATTCTAGAGAAGAGGAAGATAGTAGTGAGCAGGGATGTAAATTTTGAGGAGGACATTGCATCTAGGAAGTCCCATGAGCCTATTCTAGTGATAGAGAATGAGGAGCATGAATATTTGAAGGTTGAGCCAGGGTCACCAAAGACACCATTGGTTTCTAGTTTAGAACAACAATATTCATGTGAGGAGGTGGAGATATTAGCCCCTTCCAGTTCTATCAGGAGATCTTGATGGCTTACACAAACATTGAGGGATGCTCATGAGTATGTTGAGGCTCCTAGTAGCATGATTAAAGAGAGCAAACCTCCAAGGAAGTTCTTAAAATACATGGCATTGATGAGTAACATCATAAATTCAAAGCCTTCTAGTTTTCAGTAGGCAACAAACCAGTATGTTTGGCGAGATGCCATGGCAAAGGAGTACACCTCCATCATGAATAATGATGTTTAGGACATAGTGCCAAGATTGGATGGGAATTCAGTTGTGAGTTCCAAATGGCTCTATAAAATTAAACATGTTGCAGATGGTAGCACCGAGAAGTTCAAGGTAAGGTTTATGGAGAGAGGGTTCTCCAAAAAATATGGAGTGTACTATAAGGAGAATTTTGCTCCAGTCACCAGATACACTTCCATTAGAGCAGTTATATCTTTAGCTTCATCTATGGAATGGTAGATTAATCAAATGGATGTGAATATAACTTTCCTTAATGGTATCATTGAGGAAGAAGTGTACATAGAGTAGCCTCAAGGCTTTGAAGTAAATTGGAAGGAGTCCCATATTTGTAGGCTAAATAAAGTCTTATATGGACTCAAACAGGCACCGAGAGCATGGTATTCCAGGATAGATGGATACTTGTAGAGTATTGGCTTCACCAAAAGTTATACAGATCCTAATCTATAGTACATATTTTTTGGGACTGATCTACTCATTTTGGTGTTATATGCAGATGACTTGTTTCTTACAAGTGTAAAGAAGCTCATTGCAGGGTGTAAAGTAGATATGGCAGTTGAGTTTGAGATGAAGGACGTTGGCATGATGCATTACTTCTTGGTTTTGGAGATTTGGTAGAGACCACGAGATATATTCCTTGGGTAGGGTAAGTATGCAGTTGAGATCCTGAAGAGGTTTCATATGGAGGATGGCAAACCTATGGCCACATCCATGATCACTAATTTGAAGAAGGTGATAGCTTCATATTCATAATTGGTGGACCCTACATTGTATCGGTAGCTAGTAGGATCCTTGATGTATTTTGTCAACACTCGACCATATATATATTTTGTAGTGAACACCTTGAGTCGGTTCATGGTGGAACCAAGGCATGAGCATTGGATAGAAGAAAAACATGTGCTCAGAGACTTGAGGGGCACCGTGGAGTATGGTCTGAGATATCTTGGAGAAGGTGAAGTGAGGTTGCAGGGGTATACAGACTTAGATTGGGTAGACAATATAGCAGATAGGAAGAGTACCTCAGGGTGTTTCTTTAGCTTGGTATCAGGCATGATATCTTAGTTCAATAGGAAGCAAACTTCTATGGCACTTAGCTCAACAAATACTGAATACATGGTAGCTAGTATTATTAGTTGTGAGTTCATATGGCTTCGCAAGTTGCTTACATTATTGATTGATCGGGTTTTGGATCCCATGGTGATATATTGTGATAATCAAAGTTGTATCAAACTCTCTGAGAATCAAATATTTCATAACAAGTCCAAACACATAGACATCAAATATCACTTCATACGAGATAGGATTTAGAAGAGAGTCGTAAAGCTCCAGTATATTCCCACAGATCAACAGGTAGCTAATATTTTGACCAAGCCCTTAGTGAAATGGAAGTTTGAAGCATTCAAAGATAAACTTGAATTCGTGCAAAATTCCTTCCTCGCTAAGAGGGAGTGTTGAGGAATGTAGCTCAAACGGGAACTTCTTGCACAGTCTTTAGTATGAACGTGCTAGAAGTGGTTTGAGACATTTTTAATTCTATTTTGAAATTTACTTAAGTTGTTTTCTATTTTTAAGTTCACTTAAGTGATTCTATTTTGTAATTCACTTAAGTGGTTCTATTATGAAATTCACTTAAGTGATCTTCTATTTTTAATTTTACTTAAATGATTCTATTTTGTAATTCACTTAAATGATTCTATTTTGAATTTCACTTAAGTGATTTTCTATTTTTAACCTTATATCTCAAGATGAGATGAGATCTAATATTAGGGTTGGAGAGATTAGGGTTACCATTTTCAAGGATAAAAGGAGAAGGTCAAAAGAAAATTTACACAAAAAGAAGAGAAGGATAGTAAATTGTTGAAGGAAAAACTACAAGCTTAGGAGAACAGTGAAATTACTGGCTAGAAAGGCAGCAACAGAGCAGGGTGTCCTACTGTAGCTATAGCATCCTTTATTTTATAATATTTCATTTTCAAAAATATATTTAATTTTTGTTGTTCATGTTTATTTTTCCAGCCATCTGTGTGACTGTTGCATGTTTAGATAAATTATTTTCAGGTCTAATTTATTTTAAAATAACATAGGACAACAATAATCTAGGGTTAGGAAAATTTACACCTTCATGGTACATATTATAAATAATATATTAGGGTTGAGTCATAGTTTAGAGTGTGAGTATTATTTCCTCTTTATGTAAGTGTGAATGTGCAGGATATGCACAAGTGTCATGTAAAGTTGTAATGTGTAGAAAATGCACAAGTGTCATGTGAGTGAGTGTGCAAGTGTAAGTTACATCTATGTGTACAAGTGTCTTAGATTAGAGTGTGGAAAGTGAAGGGTAAGAGTCATGTATAGGTTACATACAATAAAGAGTCAAGTGTTCATCAAGTATACAAGTGTCAAGTAGAGAAACCAAGAGTCATGAGACTTGGCATATGGAAAGAAATAGTCAAGTGTCCTAAGAGTCATTCTACTATGGATATATACTCCAGATGGATACTTCATATCATATCAAGATGTAACATACTATATATAAGAGCAAGTTCTTATCATATTTGTAAGAGGAAAAGAAGTAATAAATATTGCATACATTTTGAGCAATTAATATTGTAAGTTGTTATACATGCTTAGTACCTGATTCAGGCTATTTACATTCATGTTGATGTTATTACTAAATGTTATTTGATATATTATTAACATCGATTATGTATTAATTTGCTCATATTATTCAGCTCATATTATTATCTTGACCTTATTACATTGTGGCTATATTATATTTGATCCTGTGATATTTAACCTAAGATATTTCTAGTACTATTGAGGATTAAAATACCATCAGGGTGAAGCCTATGGCAAAACCTTCCAACCTTGTTAAGACTTGGATGTTGGGGGTGCAACAAGTAAAATATAAGTCAGTCTAATTCCTCGAATCAATATTGTTTCTAGCATACTCGGTGGGACAAACAACATTTTTTATGCATTTTCTTGATTTTTATGCCAAAAAATATCATGGATGAAGCGATTGGCTCAAAATTGGGTAGTTTTTTTCAAGTTTAACTCAAGAAACAATTCCCTAAATTTTGAGAAAAGTTCTAGATTTTTTAAAAAGCAAGCGTATTGCTCAACCTAGCAAGTGAATTGCTCGACTTAGTGAGTGAATCACTTATTTTTTATTTTGCTTTTAAAAAGGTTAAAGTTTGAGCTATTCACCTGATTTTTTTGAACTAAACCCAATTTTTCTTAATATTTCATCCATTTTTTATTTTTGTACTTAAATTTTATAGGTACTTTATGGAAGGCAACTCTAATTTGAACTTTAGAAAATATTTCACAAAGATGACTCCTACAAGCATTTAATCAAACTCAAATCTAACCTTGTATCTACATCTGCTATGGGTGAAAGCACTTAAGGTAGATTTTTTAGTTAATTTTGCACAAGTTTGATATAGCATGTAATTCGCTCAACATAGTGAGTGATTTGCTCAATATAGGGTGCAGTAACACAACTAATTAGCTTCCCACAAGAAATCTGCAAAGACAACTTTCTTCCATTGCAAAAAAAATCTAAGTCTAGTCGAAAGAGTGAACTACTTGATTAAGCAAGTGATTCACTTATTTTTTCAAGCAAATCACTCATTTTATCATAAAATAGCAAAACACACAAATAACGAGCAAATCACTCAAAATTATAAGTAAATCATTCCAATTTGAATCGATCATATTAATTATTTACTAAAAACCTATGTCCTCAAAGCAAATCACCTAAGATTGAAATTGAATCACTCCAGTTTGCAAGTGAATTGCTCAAAATAGAAAAAAAAAATAGAAAATTTTGAATTACACAAATTCTATGTGTAGGTACATACATTGGAGGATCTAGAATGATGTTTTTTGTTATGAACTTCAACAAAATCAAGTGAGTCATTTGCTTTAAAAAAATTCCTTAAGTTATTTTGTGGGTGCTACCCTAAACTCCATCCCCATATAGAGGGAATCATACAAGCTCTGCTTCTATAGTTGACATTTTTAGGCTTCGAGCAATGTTATGGTAGTTCAACCATATGGGGAATATTCAAATAGTATAAAATATGTCATAACCTCAATGTTATCAAATACCTAACCATCTATAGATATCCTAAGGTTAGAAGTAATCTCTATAAGCCCCACAAAAAATATTCAATCACCTTCAAACCAATAGTGGGTTTACTAAAACCTACTACTTTAGTACCCTCTATCTTATTATTCTCCATATTTTTCTCATGGCTACGTAATCTACCCCATCTTCGATAATAGTATGGTCAATATCCTCCTCAAAAAAACAATCAAGGAGTGCCTCCTAAGCCACACAACATATTTGTTTTGTTGGACTTACCAAGGTCCACTAAATTTGGTGGTCTATTCTCATATTCCCTTAATAGCTACAAAATTACTACTCGCCTTAGATTGGAAATGGCAACAATATGATATTGGACCACCTTAGTAATTGCCTACACTCAATAAATTCACTTCATCCAAGAAGAGGACATAATGGTGTGTGTGTTGAACTACTCTATTCATGATAAATCTACCTTGTGGTATACAAGATTACCAAATAATTTAGTTACAATTTGGGCATCAATAGTGGAACCATTTATGCATAAATTTAGTAACATGGAAAATGGTTACTCAATTTTATTTGAATTAAGTTCAATTGAAAGACATCCTCAAGAAGATATGCATAATTTTAATATATATTCTTGACGACCTTGAACTTAATAATGTTAATAAAAATGGAGAATAGTTGTTACCATATTACATAAAGGGTTTACAATCTAACTTTGCTTTTATGGTTTGTAACGTTAATTATCATACACTAGTTGCAACATTTGAAGAAGCGGTTAGAGTAGAAGAGGTTCTCATTTGAGTAGGAAAGATAATCCCTCTTGTACCAATGGCCTAGTAGCCCAAATTTCCTATAATACACCTATACCTATCTCCATGCCCAACATTATACCCAACCAGATACTTGTACTACATCGCCATGCATCATTACCCATCCCGAGAAAAAATTGTCATCTATTATAGCCTTTTAGCCACAAATTCTATCCCTCCCTAGACCAAATCCAGTCAATGGATCCAAAAGTAATTTTGTAATAAACAAAATGATGTAGGTGATCAAAAATTTGGTAAATCAAAACAATTTTGCAAATTAATAGTGGCAACAATCATAATATTGGCAACCCCAAAAGACTCCATACTCAATAGAAGATCATGTGCTTCAATAAGACATTAATAAAGAAAAAATATGACTCACAATCATATGGTTAATACCAATATGGAGATGAATCCAACATAATATTTTCCTTGTAATGATAGTCATGATCCAACAGAGTGAATCAGAGCCATCACACATTCTCAGACTATTCAATATAATCAGCAATGTCATGTCCAATAGGCTGCCATCACAAGTCAAGTGATCTGCACAAATGTTCTAACCATGTATCAACAATTGCAGACTCCATCAACACCTACCATACCTAATATCAATGATATAGTTCTAGTAAATTTTACTTCTATAGAAATATATGAGGACTCAATGTCCAAACATGATGTCAATTGCACTAATCAACAAGGGGTTGAGACTAGAGATAAGAAGAAAATTTCTAAATAACAATCTATTAATAACCAAGTTAAAACTAGGAATGGTACAACTTAGAAGAGGAAGGTTACCTTTGTAATTAAAATACAGAGAACTTATTATAGTACAGTAGGAGAAACAAAAGAAGAGGGAGAATGTGGAAAAGGAAGCAAAGGATGAAGAAGAACATGAATTGATTGATCCTTGCTTAGATATAAAATTAGAGTCTATAGAAGAATGTGAGGTGTTTACTTTTTCCTTGGAAGAAGAAGAGTCTATGATGGAAGTAAAAATCAAACAAATATGCAAGTGGTTTAAGTCTCATTTTGAGGATGCCCTACATATGGAGATAACAAGGAAAATTATACAATCAGATCATCAAGCATTAGTGCCTCCCTCAAATGATGATCTCGAACATACAAGAGCAATAGAAAGAAGAATTGGGATAGAATATGAAGAAGGATACATTATAAAGTCTAAATAATTGACATGTGAATCACCTTTCATGAAAGCATTTTACTTCCTCGATGAGGAAATTTTAGAAGAAGACTATCAAGTTCCTAATATTTCATGTGAGATTCAATTCATTGTGACATCTAAGGATGTTGAAATCCATTTTTCTATCCAAGATATTGTTGTGTAATCCTTTTTAATCACCAATGGATAGTGAAACACTTGTTCTCCTAGGATATGAGACTTTTGATTTATCTTTAGGAAGAGATGATCCTATAGCAAAAGGGGAGGAGATCCTACAAGTAGAATATGGGATATTTATATAAGAGGATGAAGATAAAATAAAAGAAGCTAAGCTTACAAGGTCTGAAGAAAACTTATGGGACTCCTTTTATGAAGAAGTATACATATTTGATAATAAAATCCTGGAAATAGAATCTACTTAGCAAATGCATAAGGATTCACTTTCAAACCTTGGGATAATCTAAGTGGTTCTAGATAATAAATTTGCATTGAGTAAAAAAGGAGCCATGCTCCTAAATATGGGGTATTTTCCTACAATCATGGGAAGTATAACTAGGGTAAAAATTTTACCCCAATAATTTGATGCTCTGAAGGATGACATTGGATTGATATGGAGACAACAACAAAAGGGATCATCATTGTTGATTGATGTTGTATTGCCTGGCTACATGAAGTTAGTTATCCAAATAGAAGATCAACATCAAATTCAATCATGGCATTAGGTATAAGGTAGAGAGAGCATCAAAGTTGTATAAATATCAATGCCCACTCATACTTCCCACCACTTCAGAAGTAAAGGGAGGTATTAGTTACAATATATTTGGCATATAAGGTAGATCATGAGGAAATGATAAGAGAAAAGGTTGTCTTAACTTCCCAAATCATGACATCCACTTAAGGTTTTTTTAATTTTTGTAAAGAAACATACTATCATACAAATTGTTCCCATGAGGCTTTGAATTAGGGAAGCCTCTTTGGCAATGGTCCTCTTTATGAACCATTAATGCTATCTAATTTACTATGTTTACATAGACGTTGGAAAATTCTAAGCTATAATATTGACATCACAAGGGTTGACAACTATTTTCCTAAGTTGTTGAATGGGATTGTCATTTTCTTAGAGAGAGATTTATTTATTTCTAGAAATTCCCTCCTCCAAACAAAGAGAGAATAAAGAGAAGAATTCATTTCTTCTAGGCACAAACCTCATAAGAGACACTCAGGTTCCCATTATTTATATCTATTTTCTCTAATATTGGTTGAAGATATTCCTAAGACTAGTGGTTTCTCCTACAAAGTTGATAAGATAAAATTCCAATATGGGAATGCAATGATAACAAGTCAATGTATGAGATCAATATTATCTTAGGGTACGTAGGATTTTTCTTCCTTCTGATCTTGCAATCTAATGTATAAGGCATAATATAAGACAAACCTTGTTAACAATCTAGTCTTAGAGATGACCCAATACATGAGACCTTTGGTGACCCACAAAACAAAAGGATAAAAGGGTAAAAAGGAATGATGGATAACCCTAAATAGAAGGGCTTTGATAATTTACAATGAAATGAGTGATAGGAATAGAAGTTGCTAATCTAGAAGTATAAATTTCTTCTACAATATTGCCTACAACCACCTTCACTTCACTTTCAATCCCATTTCTTCTACTCCTATCTCTACTTTCTCTTTCCTTTTTATTTCTTCTGCTTCCACTTCTTGAAATCCCCTAGATTTCTTCTATTGTGTCCATCACATTCTTAAATAGGCATATCTCTAGTCTTAAGGTAACCAATATGGTTTACCTATTAAAAATGTAGGATCATTTTGTATGTCATCCCCACTCTAGTTTACTCTATCATATTTCATATTGTCACCTACTATTCCATATACCTTGTACCCATATTTTATCTCCAATGTTGCAAGTTTCATTATGTCATCCCATGTGTCATAATTTCAATCCCTCTCATAATTCATCACCACTCACCATCATCCATGATACTATGTCAAACTAATTATCCTTGTCTTTGTTGGTCCATTGGTTCACATAGCTATACTAATACTCCATAGGATCAAAGCTTTTCAAGGTAATTCACCGTATAAAGGAAAATATTGGCATTGACATCCATTAATTTTTCCCTCACCTGATAAAAGAAAATCCTGCTAAAAAAGATAGAGAATAAATATTAGGTATCATACAAGAGGTAAGAAAGCATATTGATAAAAACAATACTAGTGAAAAGGGCTTCAACATCTATTATACCTATGATCCACCAATTTTGGCTAATGAAAGGAAGATATGATCTATTATTTATTAGGACACTTTTAATGTAGAATATGAAATTCAAGAGCTCAATGGTGGGATAAGTTGAGTCCCTTTAGAACCATGTGTGTTAAGGTACAACTCACATATCCTAATAAGTGTGAGACCTTGCTCTTCAAAGACAATTAGGAAGATGGAATAGAATTTAACATCCAAGGTAAAGTACATTGAATAACTCCCCATCCAATAAAACAAATAAAGTAGTTGGATAGGTTAGATAAGAAGATTCTAATAACATAGTTGAAGGACATATCCTACATGCAATGAGACCCAACAATACAAGCTATCCATGACGCTCTTGGAATGACAGTTGAAGAATTGAGAAATATGTAAGAATTTCTAAATAAAGGATTATGGAAAAAATCAAAGTTGAGGTTTCCATAGATTGTATCACTTTGTGCATCAAAGGAAATCATTGAACCCAAAAACCAATTGAGGAAGTCAATAAATTGAAGAGGATCAAGGGAATATCCCTTTGTATGATTAGTATGAGGATTTGATGTCAAATAACAAAATACAGAAGATCAAGGTGCACCCTCATGTACTAATTAGAAGGTATTTTTGAACTTGTTACCCCAAACATAAACAAAAATGACCCATAGTTTTACCCTTTTTAACAAGAATTCCATGTTTTAAGACTCCATGCCCAAGGATAAAGGTAACAACTAGGATCTCTCACCCATCGAGCTTGGCACCTTGTGAAGTTGCCATAAATGTAGTATCTTGAATACTACCTTCTATTTTTGAGGAATTAAGCATAGAAAATAGATGTTGCAAACCCAAGAATAACATTGTAAAACAACAAAAAATTTACAAAACTTAATCTCCAAAATGGACCAATTGGCTCAAAGGAACGATTTTGTTATAAAATCGAGCAATTCGCTCATAAAAGGGACCTATTGGCTCAAGGGAGCATTTTGCTTGCAAAATGGACTAATTGGCTTAAAGGAATGATTTGTTTGCAAAATGGAATGGTTTTCTTGCAAAATGGAATGGTTTGCTTGCAAAATGGAGTGACTAGCTCAAAAGAAGGATTTTCTCAACAAAGGCACTAATTCACTGAAGGAGTGATTCACTCTAGTTGCTCATACGAGTGAACCACTCAATCAAGATGCCAAAATAAAAATCTGCATAAATTTCAAGGAAAAACTCCTGAAAAGCACTATTTTTATCATTTTGTGGTCCAGTAAGCATGTTTTGAGCCTTCTAAACCTATTAGAGGTATATTGAGAGGCATGTAATATTTGGAGGTGCAACATTTTTCTTATATTATCCCAAATATTTACTTTTACTAGGAGTATTTGTTTTTCATTCCAAGTAACCCAAAGGTAAACTCTTACTATAAATAGGGGCCTAGGGACCTCATTGTATTTATATTTTGGACATGAGAATTCAAAGCTACACTCTATGAAACCCATATTGTGCTTTGTACTCATGAGGTTGTAAGAAATTGAAAAGTGCTTGCATCCCATTAGAGGCACCACATCATGGTTTGTTGAGTGTGTGATGGTTGGGCACTGCTCTTCTAGATCATTTTGTCATTCACTTATAAATTTCATAATAAAAAAATAGGTGAACATTGATGTTTTTCGAGCTATGATATGTTGATTGATTGCATGGTATCCTCGCTATGGTGTAACATTTATATTTGCTTTCATCTCTCCAACTCTAAACTTCTTGTATTTACTTTTCATATTTTAGTTTCTGCATTTATTTTTGTATTTGCATTTAATTTCATAGTTAGTTTATAGTAGATCTAAAACAAGGACAACAGGGAACCAACCTAAATTTGGAGTTTGGGTGAAGCCTATGGAAAGCCCTTCTAACCTTGACAAGACTTGGATTTTTGGGGTGCAACTACTAAAATAGAAGTTTGTCTGATTCCCTAATTTATGTAAAAGATTACTTGCTTGTAGATCGAAACTTGTATGTGATCTCAAGTTAGATATATATCCTTTAAAATATTAAGGAAGAAAGCATCCCCAACAAAATCCATGGCTTTTAGGGATGAGTTTTCATGGTCAATCCAATTTCTGGCATGCCACACGAAAATGAATACGATATGGAAAGTAGCCATATTAAGCCTCTACTATTTAAGAGAGAGATGAGCATTTTTATGAAAGACAATTACTTAACCTTGAGGAGCTCATTGTATGTGAGAAAGGATACATATGTAGAGAAGGGAAAACAAATGCATTGTGATTACCTTTTCTATGTAACAACTAGTTCAGAGGACAAGATGATTGTTTGACGTTGTTGTTGGCAATAGCTAGTGTAAAAAGTGTCAACTAGTAGTGACACTCTGTGATAAGAATTTTAGAATACAAATTAAGGGAAAGTAGATCAGATAATTATGATGGTGGAAGAAGAATAACATAAGAATTATTGCTATACTAAAATATTGATTGACAAATCTATGAATTTCCTTCAACATGATATATTATACTAAACGTTGAGGTCATTATTGATCAAACCATCATTATAGAGGCCATGATGGCCATAACGCAAGCAAATAATAGAAAGAAAAGATTTACATGGAATGATTGAAATGAAAGATTTGAATTACGTCCACGAGACCCAAATATGGTCTATGGGACCTCAAATATGGAAGTACAATTACTCAAATCATATCATATGATCTTTAATATCTTTGAGAAGGTTGTTCCTTCTCCCTGCTAATTTGTGTTAGCAATTCCCCAACTTTTTTTATTTTACTTGTCTTCAAATAAATCTGCCATAAACTCGTTCCCAAGTGTTTCTTTGTATTTGTCACGGATATCCGAAAAACTCGGGCATTTATAGATGAAGTGTTCCTTTGTCTCTACCGCTCTGTCTTTGCATAGAGAACATATCCTTTCTTCCCATTGTTCTTTGGGCATTGTCCATCTCCTCGTTTCACATCTAAGCCTATGAGAGCTAGTCCTTATATGAGCAATGAGTATTTTTTCCTTCCACTTGATTTCAGCGCCTATATACGTTTTTTCCTTGTGGTCATATGTTGGGTTAAAATTTGCAATATAATATTTTCTTTTCCTGCTTGCATTTTTCCACATTCCACTTCTGAACTTTTCATTCACATAATTTTTTAAGTCTTTGTTGACATTTGGGCATTCATTTATGTTGATTTCCCAACGTTTCATCCATTTCGATTTTGTTTCATCCATGTATTCTTTCGCCTATGCAACTCTTCGTCCCTCGTCGCCCTAGGCCATATATCATTTGTCATGTTTTCTCGTATTTTTCAAGTAACATAACAGACGTGGTCATAGCAATTGCTTCTAAAGGGAACATTCCAGTTTCAGCTAGAATAATTTCATAAGGGGTTGTGGCCTTAATTTTGAGAAAGTTTGTGATTAGATATTTTTGAATCCTTTCTATTTGCCTCCATTTTGCATTTGTTGTGTCACTAGCCCACACCTCGCAACCATACAACAGAACCGGTGTAACAAGTAGGTCAAATAAGACCTTGGTGGTCTTCCAATGCCACAACTCGGCATTCCTACACCTGTAATTGTAACTATACATGTTTGACTTCTAAAACTTAATTAAATTATATATATATATATATATTACAATAAAACCTTAGTTAAATCGGGCCGTTCCGACCCTTGAGAGAATTAAAAAAGAACAGTCGACGGTCAATAATGACAGCGAAAACTTACTGGAAACTACCACCACATGGCTTTCAATTTTCCTAATTTCGTGTCCAACATGTCGTTGGAATCCCGAACACGCCGGTCATACAGCGAATATTGTCGCCATCAAAAGGGTCAAGATGGCCCAAATTGGCAGTTCACAGTTCTCTCCTCGTCCGGCCCTTTTTTCGCGAAAGACAGCTGCCCTTGAAATAATGAAGAAAATTTTAAATTTGAAAACTTTTGATAAGCAGTTAAAATCACTATCCGTTTCTCGATGTTGACTGATAAATTGTCGTCCTTATCGAAGTGGGTGCTTGTAAAACGACACCTGTTTTCAGCAATGCAGTGTGAAAAAGCGGATAAAATACAAGAATAAAATTTGGTGACCTTAAAAAAATAATAATAAAAAGAATGATTACCTCTACTTTGTGTAAACATTTTCTATGCAAAAAGATCAAATTTTTAAACCATCATTTTTGGTAAGTTTGGCATAACTCCATTCTTTTTAATTGTGACAACAAAATTGATATCTAGAATTTATATAGATGGATAATTTTTTAATTGATTGTTTCATATTTTTCATGTAATTAACATATGATGAGATCAGATGGTATATCAAAGCCTATGTATTCGAGGACTAATAAGTTTTAATTTGAATAGACTTTTTTTTGCATAATTTTTAAATTTATGTATTAAAACTATTGTAAAAGAAGATCAATAGAGATATCAAGGGTGAGATATTTAAAGTATATATATATAGATAGATAGTTCAAATGGTTGAAGCCTTAAGAGCTTCTTTCTTCAATGCTACTTGTAATATATATCTTTACTTTGATGATAGTATCATCCAACACCTAAGGTATACTAGGCTACCATTACCTTTTCAACATCACTTTTGCATAAAGAATCACCCTTATATTTTTAAAGTGCAACTTATATGTCAAATTTGTACCTAGAACTAAAACTAAGGACCACTTTACGTTTAGGTGTTCTCCTTACTATGAGATCAAAGGGCAATCGTTTAACCTCTTCAAAATTTACATAATTATCTCCATATCTTAATGACATACAAATATTAGACATGTTTGGTTCTTTTCTTTTGATAGATATTTGATCTTCATTGACACTTTGTTAAAGACTCACTTCCACATTGTTTTGTTTTCCAAGAGAATTATTTATTTTGTTTACATTGCCCCTTCTTTAAGATTAAGTAAAAAAAACAACCGTATTATAGGCTTGTAGATGTGATGGATAGTTCTACGAGGCATTGAAGTCAATGATTTATTCTAAATGTTTTCTTAATCACATATCTTTAAGTAACTTTGTTTTGGTTTAATATTCTCGGAGTTATAGTTGCACTCTCTAAGCCTTACTTTGCATTGTATTTACCTTTTAGTCCTATATGTTATTATTTTTCTTTGATGAACATTAATATTAGTATCATTACAATACAACATTATTTAGATATTTATATGTGAAAAGTACTTTCATGATATTTATATCTTCAATAGGAAAAATTATAATATATTTTTATGTTAATTTATTTTAAAATATAATAAAAAGTTTAGTGTTATAAAATTATCATTAAATTGGGATTAGTTTTCTTTTTTTTATTATGTTTGTTTTAATGTTTTATTATTTTTTATTTTTTATTATATTTTACATAAAATAAAAATATATTTATTGATTAAAAGAAAATGAAAAATAAAACAAAGAGTATATATTATATATTTGGCCATGATTTAACATTTTTTTGTCATTAGATGTTCTCCTATGAATACACATCCTACTATAGGGCCTATCAAAAATATTTTAAAAAAAAAAATTGTCTAGTAAAAATGTTCCATATTGTTATTAAATGAATCTACTTTAATATTAAAGAAATATTTGAAGTTTTGTTTCAAGTTGTCATCATCACAAGATGATGCGTGGAAAATATATAAAGGAGCATGGAGCTTCCTCTAGTGAAGAATAGAGAATCCAATAAATATGTTCTTGACTTCAACTATTATAAGGAGGGATTAGAGAGAGAAGGTGGTGGTGCCTAAGCTTAGATCAGCAACATCATCAACCAATGCCTTCTATAATAATAATTGGCAAAATAGTTATTGTCAAGTTTTAAAAAGATATCCTTTTGTTAGATTGGTTATGTCTATGTTGTAGCATTCATCGAATAATTAAAAAGTATTTGAAAATCACATATTCTTTAGTCAATGAAAAATTCAACAAATTTGATTTAGTTTACTCTTTTAAATTGATGCCCTTTTAATTTTATTATAATAATATTTAATTTTTATGTGTTTTCTATAATATTTATATACACAAAATTAACTATATTGTTTTGTTATTTTTAATATTATATTTTATATATATATATATATATATATATATATATATATATATTTTTTTTTTTTTTTTTTTTTTCATATCTAATAACAAACATCATTGCCCTTATTTTTGTGGGAGAACTTTTCTTGATTTTTTCTATGTCAAAATCGAATACAAATGCGATAACTTAGGGTTATGGCATTTGATTTTGTGTTCCCTTTTTTATTTTGAATGTAGGGGTTTAGTATTTATATAGAGAGGAAATTTTTTTAGACAATCAATCATAAGGAGAATATCACTTTGAACATTGGATTGGGTGTCTAGGGATGAGGGAGGACATTTGAGAGATTCAAAAATAGAATGAAGATAACTAAGTTGATAATAAACCAAAAAGGCATTTATCCTTACTCTTGCATGCCCTATAAAAAGGGGTTTTAATTTCTTTGGTATATTAAGTGTCAGATGAGTGCTTTTATTTTTTTGGATGAAGTGGTTTATGATCTAGTATCAATGATAGGTAGTCCATTAGTTGATATAACATTTTAATTATTACAGACCCCACTAATCATAAAGGTTGTTAAGCCTAATACAGATCTAACTAGTTACTTGAGTGGATAACATTGGCTGGTAAAATATTGCTAATGATTATGAAATCTCCCAAAGATCCTTGATAGAAGGTGTGCCTCTATTTGTGTTGAGTCAAACCCCATATAAATATACTATGAAGGGGATAAGAAGAGTATGGTAATTATGGGTATGTCTCATCTATGTTATATAGATAAGTAACGTAGTTTATTTACTTGTATTTTGTTAACAAGATGTACCCATTGAAGGTAATGTTGAGTTTTTCCTCTTTGGAGACTTAATTTTCTAGGTTAGATACCCTATATTTGATGAATTCCTTACAAAGTATATTCTCAAATTTAGCTTCCAATCAATATATAGGAACACATTTCTTGCCTTCCTAAAGAAGAATCTACTTAGGATAGATAATGAGGTTGATTTAAGTGAAAGCAACAAAAATTGAATCCTTGATAGCTCAAAGATTATGATGGGTAGTTACCAATTCCCTCATAGGCAACAAAAAAAAACTTGTGATGAATCTCACTACTAACTTAATAAGGTAACTCTTTAAGGTCTAAATCCTTTGATAAAATCTAGTTTTTGTAAGTAACCATTTGATTTGATGAATATCAACCTAAATTAAGAATCTTACCAAACTATCTAAGTCCAATGTACATAAAAATTTATATTGTTTAGACAATGAATATCATCCAAGTAAGGCTATTTTATCATAAAAGTAGGCTAAATTAGTTATCATGGAGTTTGGGTAAGCTACACCAACATCATATGACATGGGTATAATTTGATGCAACAATAAATAGGAGTATCCAACAAAATATTAGGCAAAAATAAGGGAAAAATAAATGTAGGTGGTGTAGCATATATTAAACTTTAAAGCAAAATAACATATGCAAGTGGTGTAGTACTCATAAACATTGGAAGCAAAGTCGCGTAGACAAGTGGTTTATTATTCAATTCCATAAACTTCAAACTATTCTGACAAAAAATATCATGCATCTAAGGTTCTTTTTCCAAAGGAGAAGATTTAAATTTGTACATATAAGGACAAGGGCAAAGCTCTCATGGGATCTGAGCTTGAAGTCTCTAATATCATAAATGTAACAAACTTATCTTGCAAAGCTCATGAGGTCATTTTAAAATCATATGAGGGGGGCACTCTCTACCTCACAAGGGGAAAGAGGCACAAAGCATGTGATGGTAGAGGTTCCTATTAGTGTTACAATCCACAATCTCTTCTAAATAAAATTATTTTGTATCCCCATGATTTATTGTATTTCTAATCATCTGTGTTTCTACAAACATTACAAAAATATATTTTTTTATAACCAATATTCAAACATTAATTTGAAATATAACCGTGACTAAAGGAATTTTCTAATACTTGATGATTTTTATATTTTTTAAAGATATGGAGATATCTTATGTACAATTTTTATGTTTTGGCACATTCAAAATATTGTAGAGATCTCAAATGCATGAAAGCATTTTCACTTAAATTATGTTGTTGCTTCTTTTTAGAGTAAACAATAGGATATATGAAAAAAAAAATATTTGCATGGAAAATACTTTCCAATCCTAGTAGTCCCCTGTATATGTATTTCTCATGATAATAAACACCTTCAAACCCACCCTCTTAGGAGGAAAATGCAATTGCTCTTAGATCTCCATTTGGGATTCTAGCAATAATTCCATGTCCCATATCATAGAAGAATTATTTTCAGTTGTGGGAGGTTAAGGGAAGATTTGATAACACTAAATAGAGCATATACTACACAAGCAATAATAAAAAAATACCAACTATATGATTACAAAACAAGAATTAATTTTCACTAAAGTTCTTGAAGCATAAAAATTCATTGCTATCTTGGGACTTATAAGCTAGGTCATGTTCCAAAATTTTCTATTTTATTGAATGTTAGGTACCTGATATGAACTCAAAGATGAAACAAAATTAAAATGACTAAATAAAACTAGTAAGATACAAGAATATCCAACAAGTCATCCAGACAACTGGATTATATTCTTAAATATAAGGAATTGTAAATAGATTATGATCTTCATTAAATAGAAAGGGTACTTTAGCATAAAAGTGAGATGTGCCCTTTCGTAACATTCTATATAAAGGAATATTCAAAAAGTAATTCATATAGTTGGATTGTTTTATCAACTATAGGAAAATATAAATGGGATAGGATTTTGATTAAATAGAAAGAATATCTTTGCATATGTGTGGGATGTGACCTTTATTAAATTTACATAGTTTACAACTACCTTAGGTAGATCATGTTACATTTAATGATTTAACATCAAGAATCTAAAACCCACTCTACTCATCTATCTAATAAAAAGGATATATGTAGATGTGCCCTCATGAGATACAAGTTATAAAATAAATTACACCAATGGTGTATGCTTGGAAGAAAATAAATAGAATATTTTTCACTTTGTTCCCACTTACAAATAAATTATCACCAATTACTTGTTAAGAATTGAGAATTTGTTTTTTTATGTAGATTGAGGGACTAGTCAAGGACTTAGTAAGGCATATTTTATTTTTAGATGAAGGAATGTGTTGCAATTTGCTTTATCCTTTAATGTAGAAAATTGTAAGAGCTTACTCCCAAGTCCGAATTGGTAGGATATATAATAGCTTGGTCCACCAAACTCTATAGTACCTATAAACTTAAGTGCACATATTACAAGCTTCTTCCCAATACCAAATTGGTAGGATATATAATAGCTTGGTTCACCAACCTCTATAGTAACTTTAAACTTAAGTGCACATATTACCTTCCAAAGAAGAATAGAAGTTTAAAAAGTGTACAATTATTTGTGTATTAAAAGTAAATTAGAAATAGGAAACAACATATCATAAACAATAAAAAAGTTAAGAAACAAATGTTAAATCTTAGTCAATTTTACCATCTGCACTTGTAATTCACATTGAGAATACTTTGTCCTCTCTCCATTTTTTTCTTCCTCTCGAACTAATCTATCTATATTTATATGCATGTATGTATGTATATATTTGTGTTTTATTATCTACTCACATATTATTTTTTCTAGGACAACTAACCCTTTCATATTTTATTAATAGTAAAAATAGGGCAACAAAATTTTCCATCAATTATCCCTCATTTACTTACCTCTCTTTGCAAATAGAAATAATTAATAAAAATTTATTAAACTAAAGTATTACCCCTAAAATCTATTAACAATAGGATCTAGAAAATAGAAACTACACACCAATATTTTTTATCATTTTAGAAAATGTAAACCTTACAACTAACAAAATTTAGACATATGGGAGCTCACCAATGTTTACAAAATCTCAAGAATTGTATGTTTAGCTCCCCTACATCATTTCCACCAATCAGAATGAAATCTAAGTGTCTTCACTTAGTTTCATATTTACTAAAATTTGACTCTTGATATCCATGTATTTTCTTCCTGTATTCTTTCCCTCCATTTTACCAAGGATTGTTTATAACTTCCATGTACAGTTGTCGTATTATTCTCATCTAGCATATCATCTATCTATTTTGGTTTAGTTTTGGATGCTTGTTTATTTTAGACTAGATTTCATCAGATTGGTTTATGACCTCAACATCACTCATCTTGATATTTCATATAATTCATCAATGTTGAATACAAGAGATATTGGATATGTCTTCTCCTTTAGGTATTACAAGTTAACATGCATCATATCCAATATCCTTAAGAATTTACATGGTCTAATCTTGTTGTGCTTCAATTTATTATATGGTCTTGAGAAAATATTTTCTTTAAAAAAATGCCATGAATAGATATCTAACTTCAATATCCTTAGTATTTTATTTATACCTTAGTTTGCTCTACTCTATATGTCTTTTCATATTCTCATGGAATTGTTGCATTTGTTTCCCATATTATTTTGCATCACCACTATTTCCTCCTTCTATTAGTAGATTCACCAAATCTATACTTTCTTTACAATTATTTCTATATGATATTTGAAATGATGTGAACCCCCTCCCACTAGTTTAGCTTATATTTATCTAGACATCTTGACATGTTTCCAAGTAACCTATTAAAAACCTCTATATATCCATTAGTTTATGGGTGATATGCAAAATTGAATAGCAAGATGGCCCTCATATCTTTTGAAAGGGGTTTTAAAAATAGCCAAAAAAATAATATCTCAGTCTGAAGCAATATTTTTTTGATATGCTAATCCTTATAATTCCTTGGAAAAAATGATTAGTAACTTGTTGAGCATCATTATTCTTTAGCAAGAAATGAATTATTTCAAAATTTGTTAACAACAAACATGGAATCATGTATGTATCTATTTTAGGAAACTACATTATGAAAACCATTGAAATATACTCCCATGGTCCATTAGGCACAAATAATAAACAACCCTATGTTTTAGATTTTTTATAAACAACCCTATGTTTTAGATTTTTTTATTTTTCCATCGAATAAACCTTACATATTTCAATCATTTAATTGTCATCTCTAATCAAAGAAGGCAAACATTATTGCTTTTGTACTACTTTTAAAAATTTACCTCTCATAGTTTTGCTTGGAGAGAGTTTGTATCTCTAGAATTGCATCCCTCACAATATTAATATAATTACTTGGATAGTAAAAATTGAATATATCTCTCTTAATTTTGTGTAGATGCATTATGTGGAGGGATAGAACACTCCTTTATATCCTTAATATTAGATAAAATAACCTTGACCTCTAGGGTGTAGTTCTACAAATGAAAGGATCTTTGTGTGAGTAAATTTTTTATATAACTTATGTTTCTAGCCCAAGATTTTATCTTTAATAAGTAATTTTATATTTCCCCCTTAATCTATGCTATATAATGTGCTTGTGTTATTGTTCCCTAACAATATGCGTAGTTTGAAAAATATACTATCCAAAATTAATCTTAAATAGGAATTGTAATGATAGTGGGCCACAATAGATTAAGTTTTCGTTATATTCGTGAGTAACTATGAAAATATTGTAAAGTTTTATTAGATTTCACAACACTTAATCACATGAAGTCTCTATAAAAAATGCTAATTTTATGGTCATTATAGCATAATCGTACTTGTTTTTTCTCTTATATGAGAGGAAAAAAACTAGCAAGATAACTTTATGATTAGTAATATGCTATAGAATGGATGAAGTTAAAACATTAAGAGGAAGCTCTTATTCTAGTTCATATTCATAAATAGTAATATGTGGTAGTTAATCCAAGAGTGGATGAAACATGTGTTGTATGATCATTTCATTATGGATGGATGAATCAATTGATGAGGGATAGAATGAATACACAATTATTTAGAAAAAAAGTACTTACTAAACTATTTAAAAAATAAAGTTATATCTATGAAATAATCCCTATCATGTAGATGTTGCATTAAAACATGGATCCATATTAACATGCCTTCCAAAAATGACTTTCATCCATATTCCTAGTAGAAATCATATTAGTTTGTAGACCATCCTTAACATGTCTATCTATTCAGAACCTCAATGTTTTCTACGGTTACACAACTGCTTTGCTAACTTTTCTCCTCTTTTTCCATCATCAATCATCTTGAAAGCCTTGAAAGGGTCATTTATTTTGTAAAACTCTATTGTATATCTACCTTGGGGTAGTGACATGGCAACATGAGTAGGGGATGTTGTGGTTACTACCATAATACCTCATTCCACCATTCATACAAAAGCATTATAGGGATGAAAACCCTAACAAAAGTTATTTTCAATTGAAACAAGAAAATTATAGAGCAACCCTCCAAGTAATGGCCAACATGTTAATGTTGCAACTGTTATGTCATATCTTCATAGAACCTTGTTTAAGGGTATTCACTATGTCATCCATGACACCCTTAGTTATAAGCCCCACATTGTTACCATCTTATAAACTAAGATAAAATAGTGCCACCATTGTCTTATCCTTGGTCTATCTACTCCTATAAGAAAGTAGTGGGAATTCTTGTGCATGGTCCTAAACTCCACCAAGAGGAGCCATATCCTGAGGTTTTGATTGGTGAAAATTCAAATATTCTCTCGAATTGTGTCCCTTACAAAGCTCATATGATTGTTGTTGTGTAATACAAATTAGAGATATCTCTCTTAAGGTCAAGTAAATGCATTATATGGAGGGATATACAAATCCTTTATAATCTTAACTAAGAGAAAATAAACTTGATCTATAGGGTGTAGTTTTATAATTGAAAGAATCTTTGTGTGAGTAAAATTTTGATATGACTTGTGTTGATAGTTATAGATTTATATCTTTAATATGTAGTTTTACATTTCTCCTTTGAGTTATACTATGCAATTTATCTATTTTAATTTACCCCAGCACTATGAGTAATTTAAAAAATATAGTGCCCAAAATCATTCCTATAGGAATTATGATGATAGGTTTCACGACAGATTACATTGTCAATAAATTTATGAGTATTTGTGAGACTATTATATACATTTAATGGATTGCAAGGACACAAATTCACATGTGTTCTCTATAAAAAGTGTTAATCCCATGGTCATTATGGTAAATTTTACTTGTTTTTATATTTTACAAGAGAAAAATAAACTAAAGAGATAACTTTAAGATTAATATATGCTATAGAATGCATGAAGTTGATTCAAAAACATGAGGCATTAATAGAAATTTCTTATGGTTTATATCCATAAATAGTAGAATATGATAATGGATCCAATTGTGAATGAAACACACGTTGGATTATCATTTCAGTATGGATGGATGAATCAAATAATAAGGGATATAACAAATACATAAGCATTTAAGAAAATAATCATCAAAATATTTTGAAAACCAAAGTTATATTTATGAAATAATTACATTTCATAGATAAATAAATAAATTGTAATTATTTTTCAAGTGTGCATTTATGTGTTATTTTTTGTGATCAATATGATGCCATCTACTTCCAATTCTATAGGGATGCGTAAGTATGGTAGTTAGCTATATATTTTTTATATGCTTCATTGTTTACCATGGAGGAGTGATTCAATGATCAATACTTTTAGGCGTACAATTAATATTATTTGCATCTATTTGTGGCATCACATTTTTTAGTTAAATACATGAAAACTATATGATACATTACTAGAAAACCTTTAAAACTTTATGAAAGACTATCCTATGGGAAAGAAGTAACAATGATTCATGCTATATGCTTAGAAAATGTGATTTGAGTCTAGTTTTTTCCTTTATTAAAGCATATACTTTTTTAAAAGCCTTTTTGAAACCTAATTTTTGGCTTTAACAAATTAATATTCAAGTGTAAAGTAAATTCATATTTGAAAGTGTGGATAAATCATGTCATGGTAATTGAAAATGATAAAATATTGGCAACAAGAGTGAGAATGAAGTTAAATTCAATGTGAGAAAATATCATATTAACAATTATGGTGCTAACAAAATTTTGGTTCTAGAGTTCTAGAAGATGGACTAAATGGCTTCCTCGTCCTTGATCATCAAATATGTTGTACAATACTCTCTCTGGTATTCTCATGTATCTCATCATTAGCTCTACATGTGTATCCCTTTGAAGCTTTTCAATGTAGGCTTCATATATACCTTAGCTTGAGATGGACACCCTATCACATTTACTTCCCTCTCATCCACTTGTTTTAAACATTCTCAATCACCTCTATGTTATGCAATCCAAATAGGAAGAACCTATGAAACTAGACTCACATTACCTCATTTTAGAACCTATCATGCCTAAATAAGATCTCTATGGTGCGAGTTTAAGTTGCATGACCTCGATTTTTACATGCATGGATTAAATTTAAGGTAAATATCCCTAGAAGTTATCTATAATTAAAACAATCCCATCACTAGCCCCGCCCTTGATTAGCTCTAAGTCAAATCCTTTGAAATAATAGCATCCTCCATCATGTAGGCTGAAGCTAAGTACCCTGAAATCCCATCCACTTTGTTGGTAGTAATTCCATCATTTTCTAGTTTTGGTTTAATGTGAACATCCCACAAGCCAACAAGGGATTAAACCTCCATGCACCCTTTCCTCTCAAGCACCTGCCATTTGGTCAAACCCCTATAAATCTCATTGAAATATTGTCTTTGTTGTCTTTATTCAACTCTTTTTTGAATCACCCAAAATCTTAAGCTACTCATGGATGAAATTTTCATTACACTAAAGAAATTTAACCTCAAGGGGAGCTTGAGTGAGGGAATATAAAGAAAAGTCTTATACATAATGGAGTGACTAATAACTCAAATTTCTAAAGGATGAGGTAAAACCTTTGTTATATCACTTTGAGTTGAATTCAATAAATTTATAGATGAATTATCTAGGAAAATAATAGTCATTTTTTTTTTGTGTGGCATTCCCATCAGATCTAAATTATTTAAGTGGGATAACTTTGTGTGAAGTGGTTAGGGGTTGATTAGTATATATTAATATAGGATTATTTATAATATATGTTATTATAATTTTTGTAACCCCTTGCATGATCAAGTCACTTTTTTGTATGGGAATTGGATAATTTATGGCCATGTTGCATACCTTCAAACTTGACCCCTAGATTTTTATCCTAAAGGATATCTCAAACCCATTATCTAGTTTGGATAGAGTTTACCATTCTAAAATTATCAATTCACCCATTTTGAGGAATAATCATTTCACAAGTAGGCAATTTTTTATGGTGTAACAATGACAAGGACAAAGTATCTAGACTCTAAATGCATCCCAAAGCATATATCAAAAAGAACATTTTTGAGTCACTTTCCCAAGATATTGACAAGGTTGACCATTATTTTCTCATTTTACAATTGTTGTAGTACATAGATCTCCCTAGTGCATGCTTCTATTGTATACAAGTTAGGAATATTATTAAAGGTTATCCCATAAAACTTGTAAATTAACATTAAATGAAGGAAATGGATGCCAAAATAATAGAGATGTAAATTTTTATAAACCCCAATCCATACAACTAGCTAACCCTTTGAATCTCAATTTTAAAGAAAAATAATCTAAGAATACACCCAAAAATCCTTAGTCCATCCTCACAAGTGATAGTACACCCACTAACACTAAAATTCCATATGGGTGGTGCATGATGAGAAAAAATAGGTATTCCTCACGTAATAATTAGCTAGAATGCTCCATCACTTTTGATAAATGTCCATTGGTTAAATAACTAGCCATGTCCTTTTATTTATCATATTCGGTTGGACCCCTTATTTGTATTCATTCCTTTTTCACTTTGCCTCCCCTTGTACTCTTGATTACCCTCATTCCAAATCTATTCTCCCTTCTTTAGTGAACTCTAACATAGTTGCCTCAAAAGGTGTTAGCCTTAACAATACTTTTGAGATTATAGAAACTACTAGGACCAAACAACCCCTAATTAGATTTACCATGAATGTAGAATATATGTCTTGTAACATTCAATGACTCACCCTTCTTATATGTAAATTTTATGTGGTGAGTCATAAAAAAAAATATAATCCTAGCGTCATTTTTTAAGAAGTTAAAATTTTTGGAGTGCAATTATATCATTATTTGTCTCAGATTTTTCCTTAGAGTAGGGCATTCTACACTGGTCATGAATTAGGGAAGGGTGAGTTGTTCTTGCTCTATCTTTATTTCTAGTGGGTTTAACAGTTTACTTTGGCCATGACCCATTAAATTGTTATATTTTGGTATTGTTAATACACAATAACCTTCTTATGAGTTTTTGCCCTATATCCACATCTAATGAACCAAAAGAGTGAATAACCATCCAAGAATGAATGGTCATCTCATTACCAACAATGGAGTGAATTATGGTTGGGGACTTCAACATGGTAGAGAGCTTCAAATATAGGAGTGTTAGAGGTATTACATTATTTGGTATCTTGTAAATAATTTAGATTAGGGTGTGTTTAATATTTGAGTCTATAGTAGGTGTCATGCAAATAAGTATGGAGTTATTGTATGAGGTTTAATATTAGTAAGTGTGATTTATGTGAGTTAAGTGTCATGTTTAGAAGTGAGGAGTTATGAGAAATCATGAGAGATCTTATTTGTATATAAATATGTGAGATTTATTATTATGTAATAGATAAATATGAAGAGTTAGATCTCTTGTGAGTGAAGTACACAAGCTTTTACTGAGAGGGGGGTGAACAGTATAAGACCACTTTTTACTTTTCTTTCCCAATCAATATTATGCAATATATCAATGGCAATATCAATGGCAGTAATCAAAGCAATGCATAAATCACCATACACAATTGAGATACCAATTTAACGTGGTTCACCCAATGTGGGCTACTCCACGAAGAAAATATTTCACTAAAATTTTCTCAACAAATATCTTGGGAAACCTTTCCCTATTACAATGTTTATGGACCTTTGTTCAAAGGAGACACCAATACCCTAATCAAGTTCGTGGATCTCTATCCACAGGAGACACCAATATCCTTAGTTGGTTTGTGGATCTCTATCCACAGGAGAACTCCTTTCTCCTCTGCTCTGGCTGGTGATCTTCTATAAGAACTACTACCTCTACTACACTGGCTAATGGATCTTTATCCACTGAAGACTCTTGCCCTCACTCAAAAGACATGTCTTCACTGATCTGGCTAATGGACCTCTATCCACTGGAGATTGTCATCTTCTATACTCTGTCACCTCCAAAGCTTGCTCTCAACTCTATCTCAAATCTGCACTAAACACAGTCCTTCGATCTAGCACAAATTTTCTCAATCTTTGTCCTCAAATTTGCACTAAACACAGTACTTTGATCTAGCACAAATCTGCTCAATATTTGTCCTCAAATTTGTACTAAACACAGTCCTTCGGTCTAGCACAAATCTGCTCAATATCTATCCTCAAATCTGCACTAAAAATAGTCCTTCGGTCTAGCACAAATTTGCTCAATATTTGTCTTTGGTCTGGCACAAACCTGTCCTCAAATCTACACCAAACTGTATTCTCAAATCTATCCTCAAGCCTTAACATAAAGCTCGACTCAATCACAAATAAACTCTACTAGATCTTCCCCAAACCTTAACTAAATGTTTGAACAAATCAATCAATCAACTCTGCTCACAAGTCTTCTCAAATACTTGCCTCAAATCTGTCCACAAGTCCTCTCTAGAACTTGCTCTCACTGCTCACAAGTCTTCACCAAGACTTACCTCAAATATTCTCAACGAGTCCTCACTATAACTTGTCCAATCTCACATAAGAATATAGATAATTGTTAGAGACTCAATATGCTTCACACTCACAACAATGCTCAATCACTTTTAATATATTTTTCTTAATCATAGAAACATATAGAGAATTGTTAGAGACTCAATATGTTTCACACTCACAACAATGCTCAATCACTTTTAATACCTCTTTGTTAATCATAGAAACATATAGAAAATTGTTAGAGACTCAATATGTTTCACTCTTAATCACTTTCAATATCTTTTCTCAAATCAATTTAGAATATAGAAAAATTTATTTTACAGAACTAGAACTATCACTTCAACTCTTCCACTTGACTAGGTTTAATCAACTCCACTCAATCAATCACTCAATGAAACACTCATTTCTTACAAAACCTAGTCCAAGTATATGAACACTCACTCAATTATTTCCAACAATGCTTATCAAACAATCTCACATAACAATGATACTCATGATATTTGTCTAAACCCTAGTTCAAGATAGTTCACAAGTTCTCACTCAAGCATTCTCAAAAAGCTTACTCAACAATGCTTATCAAACAAGGTTTTTACCATCAATTTTCACTTAGAAAAACCTTTAACAATCAAACTCAACAATGCTTATCAAACAACCCTTTTATCTCCAACTTAGCATTCACAATATCCAACAATCACTCATAAGGAAGATGTACCCATACCTTTTGTTTGATGAAGAATTGACCTTATAAAACATGTCTCAATCACAATTATTCTTTTACCAATCTTAAGGGTTAGTTAGCAAGAACCTTCTCAAAACTTTAACCAATAATTTCCTCACAAATTATTCTCACAATACAAAAGCATTAGATCTCAATTACACCTTATTACTCCTTTCAATTATCAAACCCAATAAGACTTTATTTCAAAATAATATTCAAACTCCTCTAAAGCCTTATTACTCCTTTCACCACTTTAATAACAAAAATTGTAATATAAAATTATTTCCATAAACCTTATACCTCCCTAAATGCTCATGCCAACAAACCTAAGGACAAACAATTAAATTCAAAAACTTAAGTACCTTTTGCCCTTGGTGGGAATCAAACCCACATTGTGCTTCCACAAGTGCCCTAGTCGTAGCTTCCACCACCGCGTGAGCGAGGCACTCATGTGGGACCTAAGCGTACCCACGCACACTTATTCCCAACACTGCCACCAAAGCTTTTAAAAATTAAAAGCTTCTTCCTTTCGCTGTCATAGAGTCTCGAACCTGAGACCTCTTATATTCTGTAACTTAGCGCCCAAGCCAATCGTTGTCTGGGCTAGCCTCTTGGGTGGTACTACAATTTTAGTACCACTACTCTTTATGCCTTCCTCTCCTCGATGTTAGAACTACACACGTTTTGTCCTTTCACTTCTACGTTCAATCGATGAGCACAACCAATACCACGAATTTTCGAATGTCATCGTAAGCCTTAGATTTAGGCTTTATTAATATATCTTTCAAAGGTATTTACCTTCACCTCGACGGATAGGAGATTAGACTTGCATTTCAAAAATAATATTTTAATTATAATTATTTTAAATTCAAAATGAATTTAAATATTATAATTAAATATTAAATGTCCTTTGGGCCTTTTTAAATAAAATATAAACTTCCTTAGGTTTTTAGAAAAACCTTTTGCCAATATCACCTTTAGCAAAATAAACTTACTATTTTATTTCAACCACCATGGAATGGAGATATCTTTTCATCCCTTTTTTTTTCCAAATATAATGATCCTGCTATCCTTCTTGCTTCTCTTTCGATGCTTCAGCTATATAATATTTAAATTAAATATTATATCCTTACCTCTGAGAAAATCAACCATGACCCAATTGCTTAACATTCCTTTGGCATCTGCTTAGTATTCCTTTGACATAAATGACAACAAATCCTGCTCATATTTCCAACAGTGAGTACAAGGAGATGAAGAGTTTATGTAAGTGTAAAGGTCAAGAGTCATATGCATATGAAGATTCTCATGTATGTATATATTTAAGACAAAGCCTTGTAATATGTGATCAAAGAAGCATTTCATTTATGCAAAACTGAGAGTAGATTTTTCAATAAAGATTTCAAAAAGTTATTGTTCAATTGTTTGAGTGAATGCATGATTTTATGTCTTGATATTTAGTGATATTTTGGAAGAGTATTGCATTGCTAACAAGGCATTATAGGTGCAATAAACCACTCAACATCAAATAATTTAGTGCAAAATTAAATTATATCATTTCTTTAAGAAGTTAAAATTTTTGGAGTGCAATTATATCATTATTTATCTTAGATTTTCCTTAAAGTAGGGTATTCTACACTGGTCATGAATTAGGGAAGGGAGAGTTGTTCTTGATCTATATTTATTTCTAGTGGGTTTAAGGTTTAACGGTTGACTTTGGTCATGATCAATTAAATTGTTATCTTTATGTGTCGTTAATACATGATAAACTTCTTATGATTTTTTTTCCTATATCTGCATCCAATGAACCAAATAAGTGAATAATCATCTAAGAATGGATGGCCATATCATTACCAACAATAGAGTGAATTATGGTTGGGGATCTCGACATGGTAGAGAGATGTAAATATAGGAGTGTTAGAGGTATTACATTATTTGGTATCATGTAAATAATTTATGTTAGGGTGTGTTTAATATTTGAGTCTATAGTAGGTGTCATGTAAATAAGTATGGAGTTATATGTGTGAGGTTTCATATTAGTAAGTGTGAGTTATGTAAGTGAAGTGTCATGTTTAGAAGTGAGGAGTTATGAGAAATCATTGAAGAGAAATAATACCCTGATAAACTAAATCTAGAAAAGCAGTAAGTGCAGAATCAAAAGGAAAAACAGAGAACACATTACACAAGAATTTATCCTAGGAAACCCTTTTGGAAAAAAGCCCAGCAAGAATGTCTCCTTATTGTATAAACTTGACCATCTCCAATACAATAATATTCTTTTGCTCACTTTTCGTTTACGATTACATTTTTTTGCAAATTTATTACCAAACCCTCATGCAAGTGTTGTTTTATATACCAAAAACAAAAGAACGAGGTTTACAATACCATGGGAAAAAACCATGGACCGAAATTACATTAACCTAGAAATGCCCATATGGATCTAAAAATAGCTTAAACTCCCAAAATAATTTTCTCGGGGGCTAACGCCCCTATAACCTTGCTCGAGACCCAGCCTGACCCCAAATCCTGATGAGGATAAGGGCATAGTGTAAAGTCCTTTCAGAGTTAGCCCCAGCTGAATAACATGGAAAATATTCAACACAAGTCCAACAATCATGAGAGACTTTATTTGTATGTAAATATGTGAGATTTATTATTATGGAAGAGATAAATATGAAGAGTTAGATCTCTTGTGAGTATGAGGAGATGAAGATTTTATGTAAGTGTAAATATCAAGATTCATATGCATATAAATAGTATCATGTATGTATATATTGAAGACAAAGCCTTGTAATATGTGATCGAAGAAGCATTTCATTTATGCATTACTGAGAGTATATTTTTCAATAAATATTTTAATGAGTTATTATTCAATTGTTTAAGTGAATGCATGATTTTATATCTTGATGTTTAGTAAGATATTAGAAGAATATTGTATTGCTAACAAGGAGTTATATGTGCAATAAACCCTTCAACATCAAAGAATTTAGTGCAAAACTAAATTATAACATTTTTTTAAGAAGTTAAAATTTTTGGAGTGCAATTATATCATTATTTGTCTTAGATTTTTCCTTAGAGTAGGGCATTCTACACTAGTCATGAATTACGGAAGGAGGAGTTGTTCTTGCTCTATATTTATTTCTAGTGGGTTTAACGGTTGACTTTGGCCATGATCCATTAGATTATTATCTTTGGGTATCGTTAATAGATAATAACCTTTTTTTTACTCTATATCCACATCCAATGAACCAAAAGAGTGAATAACCATCTAAGAATGGATGGTCATCTCATTACCAACAATAGAGTGAATTAATGTTGGGGACTTCAATATGGTAGAGAGCTTCAAAGATAGGAGTGTTAGAGGTATTATATTATTTGGTATCTTGTAAATCATTTAGATTAGGATGTGTTTAATATTTGAGTCTATATTAGGTGTCATGTAAATAAGTATGGAGTTATGTGTGTGAGGTTTTATATTAGTAATGTTGAGCAAGGTGCAGCAACAGTATTGTCATTGTTGTCAACACAGTCAGATAGATCTATTGATGCAAGTGGACAGGAAGTTCAAATGCTATTCAGATGCAGAAGATAGGAGTTCAAAGGTCATTCAGAGTATGTACAGTGATTTTCCAAGAAGACCAAAGTGCCCCATTTGTAAAATATCAAAGAAAAAGACAAGTAAGAAAAGTGTCGCAATATCGCGACATATACAACAAGCAAGAAAAACTATCGCGATTTCGCGACATGTTGGAAGAGAGAAAAAACTAGAAAAAATGTCGCGACTTCGCAACATGTTGGAAGAGAGAGAAGAAGCAGGAAAAATTGTCGCGACTTCGCGACATGTTGGAAGAAAAAGAGAAAGCAGGAAGAAGTGTCATGATTTCACAAGTTCGAAGAAAGAGAACAAGTTTGAAAAGTGTCATGATTTCGCGACATGTCGCAGTTTCGCGACTAAAATAGGAGAGAGAAAGTGAGTTGGAAAAGTGTCGCGATTTCGTGACATGTCGCATTTTCATGACTCGGAAAGCGCAGGAAGGAAGAGAAAGAAAAAGTGTCACGATTTCGTGACATGTCGCATTTTCGTGACTTGAAAAGTGCAGGAAGGCAAAGAAGGAAAAGTGTTGCGATTTCGCGACATGTCGCATTTTCGCAACTTGAAGAGAGCAAGAAGGCAGAAAAGGAAAAGTGTCACGATTTCATGACATGTCGCATTTTTGCAACTTGAAGAGAGCAAGAAGGCAGAGAAGGAAAAGTGTCACGATTTCATGATATGTCGCATTTTCGCGACAAAAGAAAGAGTGGAAGCGTACGGAAGCAAAACTATCGCGATTTCATGACAAAAACAGAGAAGAAGACTTCGAAGGTAGAAGTGTCACGATTTCACGACAAAAGCAAAAGCAGAAGTGTCACGATTTCACGACAAAAGCTAAGTTGAAGTATACGGAGGTGAAAGTGTCGCGATTTCATGACAAAAGCAAAAGCAGAAGTGTCGCGATTTCGTGACAAAAGCAAAAGCAGAAGTGTCGCGATTTCGCGACAAAAGCTAAGTTGAAGTATACGGAGGTGAAAGTGTCACGATATCGCGACATGTTGCAGTTTCGTGGGCCAAAGCTAAGAGAAAGAGGAGAGAGAAAATAGTGTCGCGATATCACGACATGTATTTTCGTGGGCCAAAGCAAAGAGCAAGAGGAGAGAGAAAATAGTGTCGCGATATCACGACATGTATTTTCGTGGGCCAAAGCAAAGAGAAAGAGGAGAGAGAAAATAGTGTCGTGATATTGCGACATGTTGTATTTTCGCGGGCCAAAGCAAAGAGCAAGAGGAGAGAGAAAATAGTGTCACGATATCGCGACATGTATTTTTGTGGGCCAAAGCAAAGAGAAAGAGGAGAGAGAAAATAGTGTCGCGATATCGCGACATGTATTTTCGTGGAACAAAGCTAAGAGAAAGAGCAAGGAGAAAAAGTGTCGCGATATCGCGACATGTTGTATTCTCACGGTCAAGTTGAAGCCGACGAATACCGATGAATAGTCGACTAAAATTAGGGTTTATAGATGTCATGAAAACAGACTAAGATGAGGATTTACAGTCGACTAAAATTAGGGTTTTCATCTCAAATATTATTTTATAAAAGGAGGGCTATTTAGAGATTTCATGTGGTCGACGTGCATGAAGTTCGATTGTAGAGCGTAGAGTGCAAGTCGTATCGAATCGTGCTAAGTGCAAAATTTGCAAAGGAAGCAGAGTGCACAAAAGGGAGAAGACGATCGTTCGACCGTGACGCAGTAGATTGTGCGAAGTAATTTTGCAGAGAGAGCAGAGTGCGCAGAGATCACTAAGGTGAAGCAGACTTGTCGAGATCTTGTAAAAGCAGAGGTATCATTCTGTTAATCTTCTAGATTCATAATTCAAGTCTAGGTTGTAGCTTGGCATTAGGGGTTGGTGCTCCTTCCAGTAGGTGCTGGTAAATCAGGGGTTGGTGCTCCTTTTTGTTGGTGCAGATAAATAAAGGGGTTGGTGCTCCTTCTAGTGGGTGCTGGTAAAGTGATTGTAAAGTTGTTGCTTTGCAAAGGCTAGATTTGGATGGTAGTCCAAGCATTCATTCTTGAGGAGTAGCCACATTGGTGAACCTCATTAAATCTTGTGTTGTGTGATGCTCTTCTGTTATTCTTGTTGTATCTTGTTATAAGTTTTAATTGCTTTTGTTTTAAGAGTTGTAAATTCAAGATTAAAAGAGCTACACTGATTCACCCCCCTCTCAGTGTCATTGTAAGACTAACAATTGGTATCAGATCCAAGTTCCTATACAAGCTTAACCGGCTAGGGTGATCTTGGAAGTAACACAATGGCAGGTGGTGAAGGTTTCTCATCAAACAAAGCACCATTGTTTGATGGATCTAATTACGCGTTCTGGAGAATCAGGATGTAGACATATCTCTGTGCTTTGGGTTACGACATCTGGGATTCAGTAGTTAGTGGATACATAATTCCCATCACTCCTCCAAAAGAGGCTGACGAAAAGAAACTATTTGAAAACAACTCAAAAGCAAAAAATGCTCTCATGTGTGGATTAGCAGACAGTGAACTAGTGAAGATCATGAATTGTAATACGGCAAAAGAGATATGGGACAAACTGAGGAGTATTCATGAAGGAGACGATAAGATCAAGGAGGCCAAGTTACAGACACATCGAGCTCAGTTCGAAGCATTGAAAATGAACGATGATGAAAACATTGAGGCATATATGCTGAGAGTCAATGGAATCATTAATGCGATCAGAGGACTCAACGAGGATATTGGAGACTTTGCCATCATGAAAAAGGTACTAAGATCTCTTCCTCAAAGGTTTGATTCCAAAGTCTTAGCAATAGAAGAAGCTAAAAATCTAAATTATTTCAGTATAGATGAGATGTATGGTTCTTTAACTGCATATGAGATGAGGATAGGAAGATCTAAACCCACAGACAGAGAAGCGGCTTTTAAAGCCCTTAAAAATAAAAACACTAATCAAGAGTCCGAGGAAGAAGGGACATCAGATGAAATGGAAGCAAACTTTGTTAGAAAGCTAAAAAAGGGAAAAGGAAAATACAGAGGGAAGCTACCATTTAAATGTTTCAACTGTGGAGGCGTCGGGCATTTTGCGACTAAATGTCCACTTAAAGAGCAGAACAAAAATGATGAAGGATCGCACCATGAAAGAAGTGACTGGAAGAAAATGAACTTCAGAAAAGGCAACTTCAAGAAGAGAAGTTTCATCTCCAAGAATGTCAGTTCATCGGAAGACAGCTCCGGAGAAGAGTCTGAAGAGGAAAAAGGTGAAGCTCTTTTCATGGCATTTGAAGAAGCAAAATCAGAAAAGGAAGAAGGAGTGATCTCTGAAGTATGTGATGAAAACCCTAAGGCTGAAGTAGATCTAGAAGGTGAGTTGATCTCTGCACTTGAAGAGTGGGAGATAGAAAAGAAAAAGAATAAGAAAATTTCAAGAAAGCTTGCGGATGCAAATGAAATCATAACCAGTTTGAAAGTACAGATAGAAGAATCCAAGAAAATCTTCGAAGATCTCGAATTGCAAATAACCATGAGAATAGACTATTGCAACAAGCTAGAAGAAGAGACTGTTGGTTTGAGAATGCAACTAGAAGAGATGAACAAGAAAATTAGTTGTTATCACAAATGTGAAGAAAGTTCTATGAAGTTGGATAAGATCATAAATGACCAAAGACCTAGAGGCATCAAGTTTGGTCTGGGTTTCATCGAAGGAGAATCATCAAGTGGATCAAAGGCCAGAAATGTAGAATCCACAAAGAATGAAGATAAGAAATAGGTTGATCAAGGGAAAATGCCTCATGCAAAAGAAAGAAATAATGCCAGGCTCGAAAGGAGAACTGACAATGATGGATTCACCAATGTCACACATCAAAGAAGAAGAAGACCTATGGCTCCTACGACAACATGGCAAAGACCATCTCCCAAGTTCAATTATCCCTTCTCTGGTTTCTATTTTAAATGCAATGGCTATGGACATAAAATCTCAGATCTGCAAATATAATGTTAGACCAAGGAATTTCACCAGTAGAAATGTTTTTTCTCCTCTGATGAATTATACAGTAGAATGTTATAACTATCACATTTTTGGGCACATTGCAAGAAACTGTAGAAGCACATTTTCATCAAATCAATTTCAGGGAAGAAAAGTTCAACCAAACAGGATGAGACAAAATAGAAAACTTCCCGTAAAACATGCACAAGCTGCTGATAAGGGAAAGGCAAAACAAGAACCCAAAACCACTATCAAGACAGAGTGGAAAGAAAAGGAACAACTTAAGGAAGAAAAGGAATCCTTAATTGTACAAACAACATTTAAAGCACAGAATAAATATGTGCCATGGATACTTGATAGTGGATGCTCTAGTCATATGACAGGTAACAAACAAAAATTTGAGAAGTTGCAAAAATATGAAGGTGGTTCAGTAAAGTTTGGAAACAATGATGGAGCTAAGATAGTTGGCAAAGGTTCAATCAAAATTATTAATGGAAAAATTAAGTCAGAAGAAGTCTTGTTTGTGGATGGTTTGAAACATAACCTGTTGAGCGTAAGTCATATTTGTGATAAAGGTCATGAGGTAGTTTTTAAGAAGCAAGGTTGTGAAGTCAGAAAGACAAATAGTGGAAAATTGATAGCAACTGGATCAAGGACATCTGGAAACCTGTACACGCTCTCAGAGACTTCAGAAGGAGCTTGTTTTATTGGACAGGAAGAAGAAAATTGGTTGTGGCACAAGAGACTCGGTCATATCAGTTTTGATAACCTAGTAAAAATCACCTCAAAAGGAGCAGTGAGAGATATTCCCACCATCAACAAACACTGCAAACAACATTTGTGCTTCATGCCAAAAGGGGAAACAAACTAGAGTCTCTTTCAAAACAAAAGAATACTACACAAGCAAACCTTTGGAACTAATACACACTGATTTATGTGGACCCATGAGAACACAAAGCATAAATGGTGACAAATATTTTATGTTGTGCATTGATGACTATTCCAGAATGACATGGATATTCTTCTTGAAGCATAAATCAGAAGCTTTTGATATGTTCAAGATTTTCAAAAACCAGGTTGAGAATGAAATAGGAAAGAGGATCAAATGTTTAAGATCAGACAGAGGAGGATAATTCATTTCAGAGGAGTTTGCAGAATATTGTGAAAAATATGGTATTAGGAGACAGTTCTCAGCAGCTAGGACACCTCAGCAAAATGGAGTGGTAGAAAGAAAGAATAAGACTGTGCAGGAAATGGCACAAACTATGTTGGATGAAAGTAGAGTAGCAGATAAATTTTGGAAAGAAGTAGTCCATACTGCGGTGTATATCCAAAATAGGTACATGCTAAGAACACATGAAAGCAAAACTCCTTATGAATTGTGGTTCGGTAAAAGGGCAACAACAAAATACCTCAGAGTGTTTGGCGGCAAGTGCTATATCAAAAGAACTGAAGATAATCTTGGTAAGTTTGAAGATAGAGCGAGATGAAGGTATTTTTGTTGGTTATTCGTCTAGAAGCAAAGCTTACAAATGCTACAACAAAAGGCTAAAGAAAATTGTGGAGAGTACTGATGTTAAGTTTGGTGAAGGTAAAGAACGAGTAATTAGCTATGAAACAAACTACCCAATCTATGAAGAGGTTATTGAAGGAGATGAGGAAAATGAAATTGAAAAGATACAAAAAATTGACTCAGATGATGTAAGTTGTGATTTAGAAGCGGAAGAGAATAAGAAATTCAAAACAGGATGCTAGCATAAAAATCATCCTAGAGATCAAATAATTGGAGACCCCAAAGTTGGTGTTCAAACAAGAAGAAAAGTAGCAAGTAACTACTCTCTATTATCCAGCATTGAGCCCAAGAATGTTGTTGAAGCAAGCAAATATGAAGGTTGGATGAAGGCAATAAATGAAGAATTAGACTAGATCGAGAAAAACAAAACTTGGGAATTAGTACCTAGACCTGCGAACAAAAATATAATCGGGACTAAATGGATCTTTCGTAACAAATTGAATGAAGACAGACAGGTAGTCAGAAATAAAGCAATATTGGTATGTAAGGGGTATGCACAAGTAGAAGGCATTGACTTTGAGGAAACATTTGCACCAGTAGCTAGACTAGAGGCAATCAGAATGTTTCTAGCTTTAGCAGTCTACAAGAATTTCAAAGTTTATCAAATGGATGTGAAATCAGCTTTTTTGAATGGGAAACTTGAAGAAGAGGTTTATATTGAGCAACTTGATGGGTTCCAACTTGGTGATAATCCCAACTTTGTTTGTAAGTTGAAGAAAGCTTTATATGGCTTAAAACAGGCACCCCGAGCATGGTATGCAAGACTAGACAACTATCTCACTCAACAAAGGTTTAAGAAAGGTATGGTGGATAGTAACTTGTATGTCAAAACAAAAAATGGGCATCTTATTGTTCTTGTTGTATATGTAGATGATATCATATTTGGCAGTAGCAAAGATGAGTCATGTAAATATTTAGCAAATAAGATGCAAAAAGAATTTGAAATGTCAATGATTGGTGAACTGTCATATTTCCTTGGTTTGCAAGTTAATCAAAGTAAGAAGGGCATATTTATTTCTCAAATTAAATATGTAAAAGAGATGTTAAAGAAATTCACAATGGAAGATTGTAAGCCAGTTAGCACTCCCATGACGACAGGCTGCAAGTTGAGCAAAGATGACAAATCTCCACCTGTTGATCCATGATTGGAAGCCTACTGTACCTGACAAGTACTAGACCAGATATTTTGCAGGCAGTATGCATGGTAGCACGTTTTCAGGCCAATCCCAAGGAGACTCATGTGACGACGATAAAGAGGATTCTTCGGTATCTCAAGGGTACTATGGAGTATGGGTTGTGGTATCCAAAAGGTAAATACTTCACCCTTATATCATATTCAGATGCAAATTGGGCAGGATGTGTAGATGACAGAAAGAGTACCAGTGGAGGTGCATTCTATCTGGGAGACAGATTGGTTGCATGGCACAGTAAGAAACAAGAGTCAGTTTCTCTATCGATAGCAGAGGTAGAATATATTACAGCAACAACATGTTGTACGCAGGTATTATGGATGAAACAAACCCTGAAAGATCTTGGTATTAGCTTTAGTGAGCTGATATCAGTGAAGTGTGATAACACTAGTGCCATTAACATCTCCAAGAATCCAGTTATGCATTCACGCACAAAGCACATTGCCATCAGGTATCATTTTTTGAAGGAGAAAGTTGCGAGAAGGTGAGGTTAAGTTGGATTTTGTTCCAACTACAGAACAAGTAGCAGACATCTTCACAAAACCATTGCCCAAGGAAGTTTTTGAGTACCTCCGCAATAAATTGGGAGTGGTCACACTTCCCAAGAATTGACTAGCTATAGGGTTCACATTCTTAGGGGGAGCATATATATATTTGATTATCTTATTGCTCATGTTTAAAATTTTTGCTAACTGCATTAATTTGTGCTTGAGAATGTTGTGCATGGACTCAGGGGGAGTCTGCAGTAGCCCTTTGGTATTATTGTCAAAGGGGGAGAAGAATTATAGGAATTTGCACATGTGTTGCCAACAATTCCAAAAGGGGAGATTTTTGAGCAAGGTGCAGCAACAGTATTGTCATTGTTGTCAACACAGTCAGATAGATCTGTTGATGCAAGTGGACAGAAAGTTCAAATGGTATTCAGATGCAAAAGACAGGAGTTCAAAGGTCATTCATAGTATGTACAGTGATTTTCCAAGAAGACCGAAGTGCCCCATTTGCAAAAGATCAAAAAAAAAAACAAGTAAGAAAAGTGTCGCGATATCGCGACATATACAACAGGCAAGAAAAATTGTCGCAATTTCGTGACATGTTGGCAGAGAGAAAAAACTAGAAAAACTATCGCGACTTCGCGACATGTTGGAAGAGAGAGAAGAAGCAGGAAAAACTGTCGCGACTTCGCGACATGTTGGAAGAAAAAGAGAAAGCAAGAAGAAGAGTCACGATTTCGTGACAAGTTCGAAGAAAGAGAACAAGTTTGAAAAGTGTCACGATTTCGTGACATGTCGCGATTTCGTGACTAAAATAGGAGAGAGAAAGTGAGTTGGAAAAGTGTCACGATTTCATGACATGTCGCATTTTCGCGACTCGAAAAGCGCAGGAAGGAAGAGAAAGAAAAAGTGTCACGATTTCGTGACATGTCACATTTTCGCGACTCGAAAAGCGCAGGAAGGAAGAGAAGGAAAAGTGTCACGATTTCGTGACATGTCACATTTTCGCGACTTGAAGAGAGCAGGAAGGCAGAAAAGGAAAAGTGTCACGATTTTGCGACGTCGCATTTTTACGACTTGAAGAGAGCAGGAAGGCAGAGAAGGAAAAGTGTCACGATTTCACGACATGTCGCATTTTCGCGACAAAAGAAAGAGTGGAAGCGTACGAAAGCAGAACTGTCACGATTTCACGACAAAAGCAGAGAAGAAGACTTCGAAGGCAGAAGTGTCGCGATTTCGTGACAAAAGCAAAGAAGCTAAGTACGGAAGTGTCGCGATTTCACGACAAAAGCTAAGTTGAAGTATATGGAGGTGAAAGTGTCGTGATATCGTGACATGTTATAGTTTCTTGGGCCAAAGCTAAGAGAAAGAGGAGAGAAAATAGTGTCGCGATATCGCGACATGTTGTATTTTCGTGGGCCAAAGCAAAGAGCAAGAGGAGAGAGAAAATAGTGTCGCGATATCGTGACATGTTGCATTTTTGTGGGCCAAAGCAAAGAGAAAGAGGAGAGAGAAAATAGTGTCGCGATATCATGACATGTATTTTTGCGGGCCAAAGCAAAGAGCAAGAGGAGAGAGAAAATAGTGTCGTGATATCGCGACATGTATTTTTGCGGGCCAAAGCAAAGAGCAAGAGGAGAGAGAAAATAGTGTCACGATATCGCGACATGTTGTATTTTCGTGGGCCAAAGCAAAGAGAAAGAGGAGAGAGAAAATAGTGTCGCGATATCGCGACATGATGTATTTTTGCGGAACAAAGCTAAGAGAAAGAGCAAGGAGAAAAAGTGTCGCGATATCGTGACATGTTGTATTCTCGTGGTCAAGTTGAAGCCGACGAAGACCGATGAACAGCCAACTAAAATTAGGGTTTACAGATGTCATGAAAATTGACTAAGATGAGGATTTACAGTCAACTAAAATTAGGGTTTTCATCTCAAATATTTTGTTATAAAAGGAGGGTTGTTTGGAGATTTCATGTGGTCAACGTGCATAAAGTTTGATCGCAGAGCGCAGAGTGCAAGTCGTATCGAATCTTGCTAAGTGCAAAATTCATAAAGGAAGCAAAGTGCACAAAAGGGAGAAGATGATCATTCGACCGTGATGCAGCAGATTGTGCAAAGTAATTTTGCAGAGAGAGCAGAGTGTGTAGAGATCACTAAGGTGAAGCAGACTTATCGAGATCTTGTAAAAGTAGAGGTATCATTCTGTTAATCTTCTAGATTCATAATTCAAGTCTAGGTTGCAGCTTGGCATCAGGGGTTGGTGCTCCTTCCAGTAGGTCTTTGGTAAATCGGGGGTTGGTGCTCCTTTCTATTGGTGCGAGATAAATAAAGGGGTTGGTGCTCCTTCCAGTGGGTGTTGGTAAAGTGATTGTAAAGTTGTTGCTTTGCAAAGGCTGGATTTGGATGGTAGTCCAAGCCAGTCATTCTTGAGGAGTAGCCACATTGGTGAACCTCGTTAAATCTTGTGTTGTGTGATGCTCTTCTATTATTCTTGTTGTATCTTGTTATAAGTTTTAATTGCTTATGTTTTAAGAGCTGTAAATTCAAGATTAAAAGAGCTACACTGATTCACCCCCCCCCATCTCAGTGTCATTGTAAGATTAACAAGTAAGTGTGATTTATGTGAGTGAAGTGTCATGTTTAGAAGTGAGGAGTTATGAGAAATCATGAGAGACTTTGTTTATATATAAATATGTGAGATTTATTATTATGTAAGAGAGAAATATGAAGAGTTATATCTCCTATGAGTATGAGGAGATGAAGATTTTATGTAAAGGTCAAGATTCATATGCATATGAAGAGTCTCATGTATGTGTAAATTGAATACAAAGCCTTGTAATATGTAATCAAAGAAGCATTTCATTTATGCATTATTGAGAGTAGATTTTTCAATAAATATTTCAGTGAGTTATTATTCAATTGTTTGAGTGAATACATGATTTTATATCTTGAAAATTAAGTGAGATATTGGAAGAGTGTTGTATTGCTAACAATGAGTTATAGGTGCAATAAATCTCTCAACTTCAAATAATTTAGTAGGTGGTTTTTCTACTAGAACATCTTTGGGTATTTGTGATCCCTTATTTAATTACACCCCTTTAGACCCATCTAAGTGGTTTACTTAGTGGAATGGGATATTTGGTTCAAAAAGGAGAACTAGTCAGTCAGACTAGACTTATATGACTAAGTCTATTGTGTAAAATTTACCTCATGATTAGTTGGATTTCGCTTTCCCTTTCATAGTGCTTTCAAATCATCTACCTATAATCTTCTCCTTATAATATTTTGATACATTTGTTAACAACTCCGAGTTGTCTTTCAAATTTAATGTTGTGCATGTTGAATCTAATAAATGCCATGTATGATTGAACAAATTTGGAACTCTTACCCAAGACCTATTGGTGTAAACAACTGATTACTTGGCGTAAAAATGCTATCCACAAGACAACCTCATTTTTTTGTGAAAATGACAAAATGATAGCACATCAATGTCATAATGTTAAAAAATGGAGTTATTTCATCTTAGGCAATTGGTATTTTGGGTCTATGATCCAAAATATCATTGGGAGTTTATCATAATAGAAAATGAGTTACTCCAATTTAAATATTAAAATACTATTGGGGCTTGCATTAGGTCTAGGCTTAATTGGTTGGAAGATGGAGACAAAGGCTATATTTTTTTCAAACACCTCTATCAATAGGTGTTTGATGAGAGAATATCTAGAATTATCCTAGAATATGGAACAACTAAATCTTCACATACTCATATATCCTTAGAAGACTTGAGACAAGCCTTGTGGAAAATAAAAAAGGAGATGGCCTCAGGTATTCATAACTTAACTATGGAGTTCTATTACAAACTTTAGCCTATGACTAGTACTAACCCCCACATGATGTATAAAGAGGTAGTTTGGATGGTTTCCCTATGTTCCTTTATTAGTTAGGGGTGATAAAATTAATCCCCAAGAACTCCATTTGAGATCATATTTATGGGTGGTGCTTAATTATAAGCTATTGCCAAAGTGCTTGACATACAACTTAGGTGAGTTTCACAAAACATTGTCAATTTGGAATAAATTGGTTTTATCAAAGGAAGATAAATTTTAGATAATTCATGCTTGCATGAGAAGCCTCTCATTGGAATCAGGAGATAAATCTAGATGCATTATTAGTGCAAATTGATTTTGACAAAGTTTATGATAAAATCATATAGGACTTTACAATCAAAATGTTTAAATGGTTTGGCATTTTAGAAGGTCTCTATAGCCCTATATCTCTCCTCTTCAAGGATGTCTCACCAAAGGTTAAGGTTAATGGTATGTTTTATAATAGCTTCCATCTTTAGAGTTTACTTAGGCAAGGTTGTCCTCTAGCCCTCTCTTATATGAATTATGTTGATGTAACTGATTACATCTTGAAAATATCTCAAGCTAAAGGAATGGTAATATGGTTGAGATTGCCTAATAAAAAATCTATTATCAATTTGCACTTTATGAATGACTTTTTTTTTGTGCAAAAGAAAAAGAAAAATTCTATACTTTGTGAGAATCATTGTAACTATTTTGTGATGTGTTGGGATCTAAAATCAATAATGGAAAATTTAATTGTTCTTTTGTTTTATCTCCCCTTATTTAAGCAATATACCAATAGCATGAAATATCATCCCCATGGTCAAATTTTCCGCTATCTAGGGATATACTTTGGTATAAATATCTCTTCCTAGGACATGTGGCAGTAGATTCTAGGTACATTTTAGAATATGTTTGATATATGACCCATCAAGTTCTTATCCTTAACTGGTAAAATCCAAATTGCAAGTAAACTTTTGAAAGCCTTATATGTTTATTATTCCTTTGTCTAGCTAGCCTCTAAATAAGCTTACCTTAAGCTTACTCAAAAAAATAGATGTTACCTATGGTCGAAATAGCACAGAGTTAACTGCATTGTAAAAGCCTCTAGAAACTTTGCACAATACCTAAAACCAAATGAGTTATGGGTATTTTGGATCCTTTAATGTAGAGTAAAGCATTGATGGGTAACTAAAAGACTATGTAAAAAATGATTGTGGAAATTATTTTTCAAACATACAATAAGCAAGACCACTATCAAAGGCAAATGGTTAGTCATGCCTTTAGAACACAAGGTATTAATGTTAAACACTTTCTTAAAGCTCCTTATATCTTAAAAAAAATGGACTTTTGGAAGAAAACTGGCCCAAAACTATCTTAGAAACATGATACTCTTCGGCATAGCTTCAATATAGGCATGTCCAACCTATGGTGGAACATGCCTTAGAAAGACTAAATACTAAACACTTTTAAGTCCAAGGATCCTTACATCTCCAACAAAAATGAGCTTTTGGGAGAGAGTTGCCCCAAAAATATTTTGAAAATTGGATACTCTTTAGCATGGCCTCGAGGATATTATTAATTTTTTCTTTTGATATAGGGAAGTCAATAACACCTTTTGGCAAATACTTGATTGGATTAAGATGTTGCCACTAGCTATAAAACCAAGTCAACAATACCCCAACCCTCCGGTATCAAATTCAAGTAATTGACCGAAAAACACTCGACCACTACTATCCAACCTGCCCCTTTTAAGTACATCATAGTTTGAACTTTAAACCTCCCTTAAAAAAAACACCATAACAATAAGATGTCAAAGTTAAAATTAAATTTAATAATAATATCATTCATTTTATTAGGATTAACGATTATCCACTTGCCTCTCGTTTATTGAGGTGTGTAAGCTTGCAATATGTGAGGACCAGGTAAACTCAGACTTCGATTTCGACTTACAACAACGGTGTCATTAAATACAATTTCATTTGCTTCTTCGCATGCGAATCCAATTTCTCTCCAAAAAAAAGAAACCGTCAACATCGGTAAAGATTGTCAACGACAGCGAAACATCACTTGAATATGACGTCTCACTACAAATGGAGAAACCTTTTTTATAAATTAATTCCACAATTTCCAAAGTTCAGTAATAAGTAGCCGGACTTATCCATGGGCGTCCGAGTCAAATGCCATCTCTTTTCAATGACGTAACGTGCAGGGAATCCATGAAAAAGAGGGCTAAAATATTCTAAACTCGGAAAATTCCAAGAGGGAAAAAATAATAAAATAAGTATAGGATAGAAGAAAAATTAAGAGTGGATCAATCACTTTTAAATCTTAAGCACGTCAGGGTAACCAAATAATTGCTTATTTATTAACTTTAGAGATTAACTTTAGTTTGTTAGGTAAAGATAAAGTTAATAAGATCTTAATTATTTAAAAATTAGGATAACAAACATTTTATCATTATTAAACAATTTATTTTTTCAAATAAATCCTAGGCTTTTATAATAGATCTTCTTATTCTTTATTATTATTAATATTATAAAATTCATTTTACCATATAATTGGCGTTATGATTGGATTTGTGTTGTTTAGAGTTTTATGAGGTTAGTATATTTGTATCACTGAAAGATCTGCAAGGAAAGTACATCTACATTGTTGGGAGATCTACAAGGTTGTAGATCTACGTTGTTGGGAGATTTGTGAGTCTACAAGATTTGCATTGTTGGGAGATCTACATCACTATGAGATCTACGAAGCAAGTACATTTTCGTTGTTAGGAGATCTGTGTTGTTGTGAGATCTACGAGGCAAGTATATTTATGTCGTTAAGAGATCTGTGTCGTTGTGAGATCTACGAGGCAAGTACATATATGTCGTTGGGAGATCTACAAGGCTGGTACATCTACGTCACTGAGGGAGATCTATAAGGTTGGGAGTTTTGCGTTAATGGAAGATCTATGACATTGAGAGATCTGCAAGGCTAGGAGATTTACATCGTTGGGAGATATGCAAAGCAAATACATTTGCATTGTTAGGATATCTACATCATTGGGAGATCTGCAAGGCATGTAGAACTACGTCATTGGAAGATCTACGAGCAAGGTTGGTACATCTATGTTGTTGGGATATCTACAATACAAGTACATCTATGTTGTTGGGATATCTATGAGGTTGGTACATCTCTGTCATTGGAAGATCTACATTGCTAGAAGATTGGTACCGCCAAGAGATCTATATCGCTGGTAGATTTGCGAGGGTTTGCACTCAGTGTCACCGAGAGATCTACATCATCAAGAGATCTATGAGATATCAAATGGCATCGATTTCGAATAGAATTTACGTAGGTAAATGGGGTGTAGGGGCCCAAGGGTAGGGGCAATATGGAAGGTGTAGAGTGAGACAGGTGTTGATGGCGAGGGGGATGTGGCAGGTGGGTCCTTGGGGCTTTATCTAGGTTTTGATGTGTTTGACCCAGGCATTGGGGAGTCCAAAAGCTTTGTTATTTTATACTCCCTTTATGGGTGATTCAAACCATTCTTGATCTCAGGTATTATTGGGAGTTGGTCCTATTGTTAAGACTCACTTTCATCTGGTTTCAAAGATGGAGGCTGATATTCCTTCTTTTACGGATTCCTCAACCTATTCTTCATCGAACAACAATGGAATGAAGAAACTCTTTGGTTGGGAAGTTTATTTATGTCTGGCTAGATTTGGACTTTGTCAAGAAATGGGTTGCTTAAAAATGGAGGCCAAAGGGGGATCTACAAGTGGTGGTGTTGCCCAAAGGCTTTTTACTCTTTAATTTTAAGGCCTCTAAATATATGCAGGTTGTGGTTATGAAGGGAGAATGGTTCTTTGGCTGAAAATATCTCTTTTTGAGGAAATGATCTCTAGACTTCAATCTGTCCATAAAGAATATCAATATGGCACCCCTCTAGGTGTGTATGTTTGGGTTACCTATGGTCTTCTGGGATGATAATATCCTTAAGGGTATTGCTAAATTAATGGGTAGTTTAATTTGTGGTGGATCTGGCCACCCAAGCAAAAACAAGGATGGTTTTTGTCAAGTTTTGTGTTACATTGATCTCTTTAAGCCTCTATCATCTTCTATTAAGTTGATTTCAAATTCTGGAGATTGATTCTAGGATATAGAATATGAAACCTATATGCCCATTTGCTTTGACTGCAATAGGGTTGGTCATTTACAGAGTAAGCATCCTAAGAAGAAATCTCCTTAAAAGCAAGAGGTCCAGATCTAGAGAAATAAAAATAGATTCTTGCTCTGAAACTATTGTGGTTTTTCCAGAATTTGGTGGGCATTCCAAAGGTGTAGAGGTGAATCCAAATAAATTTTTTGTATTAGGAGAGTTGTTGCCTCTTGCACATGAGGATAGGTTGGATGCTATTCTAGATAAAGAAGTTGAGATCCTAGATCTTCAAGGGGATCAATTACCTATTGCTCAGGTTCCTTTGTCCCCTCTTCAGGAGGCTCAGGTTGAGGTGTTCTCAAGAGTATATACCCATATTTTGTAATGAGAATTTTGTTGCCCCTCTTGATAAGGAAAAAATGATGCTATCACAAAGTCTCTTTGGGATGCAAAAGAGAGAGAGATTTTTGCAAATGCATTGGAAGGGAAATAAGAGGAGGTTTGATATTCCTTAGAGGAAGATGGCTTTCAAGAAGCTCTAAGTAAGCGAAAGATGAAACTAAAGAAGAAGATAGCTCAATAGCAATAACCCCTTCCTCACTCAGCAGGATCAAGTAAGAAGGAAAATATTGGCTCTATGTGGACCATTAGAAACACCCAAAAAATAATGAATCTAGGTAGTGGTAGGGGGCTAGGGAGACCAAGAAATATTGAGGTGCTCTTAAAGAAAACGACTCAAGATGTGGCTAATGGATCCTAGCCTACATTACCTTTAAGCAAAGGGAAGGCTCTGTAATCCTCAAAGTAATGAAGGTTATCTCATGGAATATTCAGTATCTACATGCCCTAACTAAACAAAGAGTGCTAAAATATTTCAGAAAAGTTTGAATCTTGATATTCCTTTTTTACAAGAAAATTAGATGGGCGATGAGGATTTTGATAGATTATGGAGGTTTGTTTGGAAGGAATGCAAAGATGTGAGTAGGGCGGCTCATGGTTCTTTCAAAGGGTTGTGGATGCTTTTGAATCTGATTTTGTGGAGGGCAAGCTCATTCATCAGTCTTATGTAGATTTGGAGCATGAACTGTTGTGTGTCTAAAAGAAAATTGAAACAAAAATTCTCCTTTTAAGCCCTGTTGGGTGGTGGGCTAGTCTATGTTGTATCAAGGCATTATCTTCCTCTTTTGTTCTCTTGGGTGACTGTTGGGTTTTGGTTTATGTTTTCTTCCTTGGAATATGGCATGTGCTTAATTGGGCTTCTTTTTTTTTTGCCTCCTCTAATGTAAAAGGTTTTAAGACCTTTCAAAACCCTGCTTTTTCACCATTAATAAAAAAATAATTGGTGTCATGATACAATCAAAGCAACTTCCACTGTGTTTTTACAAAGTTAAGAATATATCAATTATATTTATTTGGGATAAAAAATTTATAGTCTTTTCAATGTAAAATTATAAATTATTATTGTCAATGCAATCATAAACACGTTGAAAAATGTAATTGTTCGCCATTGCCATGATATTTGTCATTTCTCCAATCATAAACACGTTGAAAAATATAATTGTTCCACATTCTAATTTAAACTTTCCAATATAAAATGAGGTATATTGTAGAATTTTATTCATTTTTGGATTCAAACTTTAAATTTCCTATTGAGAGTTTTAAAGTTTAACAATATTTAAGAAAAAAACTGTTTACCAAAGTTAAAAAAACTCAACATCCTCTTATCATCTTTTGAAGTATATCTTTTATATTATTGATTTTGATACAAGTTTACTTTTAGAGTGTCCTCATATGCAATCTTCATGTTCTTGTAGGCTTCACATTCCATGATAATATTTTTCGGTCTCCACTATTCCTGGTGTGCAAAAGACATTTTCATTCTAACCATGCCTCTTGAAGAATTGTCTATCTCCCATTTTTCACATATGAGACGGTATTAACTATATCCTACTTGGGCTATAAGCATTTTTTCTCTTCCATTTGATTTTTGCATCTATGTATTCATTTTGGTTGTGTTCACAGTTTAGGTTGAACTTGTTAATGTGTAACTCTTTTTTCCTTCCTAAATTTTTAATGTACATGATCTGAATTTTTCCCTCACATGTTGTTTAATATTTTTGTTGGAGTTTGGAACCTCATGAAATTTAATGCTTAATTTTTCCATTCATTTATTATTTTGATTCATCCATGTGAATTTCTTCTATTTAATGTTTTTTTGATTACCTGTTTTGGAAACCTGCTATCTTTCATTCCTTCTATTTTCTTTAGGTACCCCAATAACCTTATCGTAGCTTCTGCTTCTAGTAGAAAAGTTATTGTATCAACAAGTAATATCTCATATAGGGCTGATGCTTTAATTCTAAAATTATTTGTAATCAATCGCTCTTGAATTATTTTTATTTATCTCTATTTAAAAATTGATGCATTGCTAGTCCACAACTCACACTCATATAGTCACTAGAATAACTAATAACCCAAAAAGGACCCAAATGGGTTTCCAATCTCACATCTTTGTTTTTTTCCAAATTAGCAATGAGTAAAGTGCCTTCCATCTTGCTTGTATACATTTCATCCTACGTATTTTCCAATTGAGTTTGCTTTGAAAATCTAACCCAAAGTATTAGTATTCTATTACTATGTCTAATGGATTTCCTTTAAATAAAATATATGGCTACTTTTGCTCTCTTAGAGTAGAGAAGACCATAATTTTAGTTGAGCTTATCAATAGGGGCCAAACACAACCATATACACACCTAATCCCTCACAAATTCACCCGTACCATGGTTTGAACCTTGAACCTTCCCAAAAAAAAAACCAAAACCCAAATCCAAACCATTGTGTTGTCTTCCAAAATAATAAACTTTTAATTTATATCTATCATTATCCTATGAAAATTGAATTAATAAAAAATAAGCATAACTCTACTGCGCTAAGTTTCCTCCTTAAATAATAATTTAAAAAAAAAAATTATGAATGCTTGTACATCTTTGAGGATGTTATATAGATTTGATATAAAGTTGGTAACCATGTATAAATTTAAAATTAAGAAAGTATTACTTCTAAGGGTTAGTGGATTTTAATATGTATATATTTAAAATTAAGAAAGTATTATTTCTAAGGGTTAGGTAAATTGGTAAGTGTAGGAGTGGTTGGACATTTACTAAAAAGAGACTTAGGTTTAAACTTTGGGAGAAGTCAACCCTTTGCAAAGGTAATAATATGCTTCGAATCTTCTGAGTGTGTGCTAGATTGACAACGATAATACAAACCCCATCTGGTAGTCCCCATCTCACGCCGGGTCAACAAGAATGAGATGGATAAATTTGTTGGGGGCAGCCCCATGGTTTAAACCTTACGCTTGCCAATTCCTTAAAATAGTAGGTGTAACCAACTCTTCTATGTAATAAAAAAATTAATAAAGTAATATTTTTTTTTTAACTATTAATCACCACTCATTTAAAACCTAGTACGGTTAGGCCAAATCAACGGTCTATTCTTCCTTTGAAGTAACAGCCGTTAACAAGAAAAAACCCATTATATGTTCGATGGCTTATCTGATATTTCCGTGGGCACTGGGCATATATAAGTAGTCTCGACACACAATTCGCAGAATAATTGAAGACGCGTAGCAAAGGGTTAAGGATAAAGCAAATACAAAAGATAGGAAAACGACAAAACAGACGGGAAAGCTTTTTTATATATTTCTAAATGCATTTGGTGTCCAAGTCATTTACACATGATAAAACTTTTGGGACATTGGTATCGTGGGTTCAACAACACGGTCTACCCAAAACCAACGTGGAAGATTCGCCACCTTTGAATTTGCTGTCTTTTTCTTTCGAAACCTACTAGTCGGTGTAAATAAATAGACACCCCCTTCACATTCATTGAAATACCTTTGCTTTAAATTAATGGTCTGCAATTTGACGTCTATTTATATAAACAGCTTTTCACTGAACCTCAACCTCATCCCTTGCTGTCAGAGGAGTCTATTCATTTTTTTTTTTTATTGAAAATTTTAATGGATAGAAAACTGTTTTTTGGGTTGCATAGAGAGTTAGTCACTGACAAGTGTATGGTTCATTCAAACCGTAAGGGCTGCTCCATCAAACCTATTCCGCTTTGTTATTGTTGATTTGGTATAAAGTGAACTACCCTATGCTAAGGATTCATATTGTCATCATCGTATCTATTATCATAGGTCTGGTGTGCACTCAAAGGAATCAGATCAGACTACTACCTTTACAAACAAACTGCCGCAGAAGTTTAAACCTGAATGTCTTCTTAACAAGTACCTGATCACTTACCAATCCACTAACCTTCCTAAAATAGATAGAAAACTGTTAATGTCAATCAAAATTCTTAAAAAGGTGAAGAGATTCAATATTTGAATCTTTTTAAGGGTCTCTGACAATATTGTTCGTGGATTTATACAATCAAATTCGTTTCTACGTGGAGTTGACGTCTTCGAATTTGGCCTCAAAACACGTTAGGCGATAAACATTATCCTTGTCCCATTCAACGGCAGATTACCGGACACGCCAGTCGTGGGGCACAATCTGTCGTCGGTCACCCGGTCAAGATGGACCTCTGCGTCATGCCTACGTGTCACCCCGCGGAATCCAGGCTGTCTTAAATTTTCACGAGTTACTTTACGTCCTTCAACTTTGCCTATAAAAGTAAATGGCCGACTTTCAAATTTGGTTATAACGACGCTTAATGCGAATAAAAGTACGAAAATATTAATGGCTGATGTAGAAATATACAAAAATACAGGAGATATATATTTCTGAAATATTGGGGGTAATCAAAACTTTGGTTATGGCTTTATTTATTTGTAGAAGGTGCACGTGTAATTTTCACGTTGCTGTTCGGAAGAGCTGCCACTTGGCGATACGGCCTAATCTAAAGAGGGTTCGCAACGGGAGACGCACAAGACACCGCAAATTATTGATATTCCTCTCACTTTGAGGCCAATAATTTGATGTGATTGCCATATTGGTAGGATTGATATGTTTTTTAAAAAGCTGTCATCAAATGGAACATTAGAATAGTATGGTGTTAGAGATAAGACTAATAATAGGATCATTAAAAAAATAAAATAAGGTTTTTTTAAGGAGTAAAGCATTCATAATAAAGTATATATAAAAATAAAAATTAATAGTAACAAAGAGGCTATAACTGTATTGTTGGCATATGTTAGGTAGTATGATTCATTCTTAGGGGAGTCTTTCATGTGGTAAAGTTTTGGGCATGTTCTCCATTATATCTTCTGAAGTCTTCAAGGAAGAAGTAGAAGACATGAGTTCTTGAATTGGTTTTTCTTTATTTACTATTTTTTTTGGTTTTTTGTTAGACTTTTTTTTTAAGATATTAGATCATGTGAAAAAGCTGATGAAATCTATCGGTAACATCTCCTAGTGTGTTGGAAGCTCCATGATCATGGCAATGAATGCATACCAAATGTAATAAAATATCAAATGTTGAGTTTGCTAAAACTATACCCCATGGAGGAGTGGAATTGATAAACATCTTTTTGCACCTAAACTTCCAAATATGTGTAAGAAGAACGAGTCTACAAACATCCCAAAGTTTGGGGTCATGATCTTGTTGGGAAAAACCAAGCAAATAAGCTTCCAATATCTAGTGAAAGAGAATAAAAAAGTGTAGAGGACATCCCAAAACTATTTAGCAATTTCACAAAACCAAAACAAGTGAATAATAGGTTTTGAAACATTACAAAATTTGCATTGAGAAATATGTAAAATCAAAGTGAGACTTTTAAAAGTTGGAAATTTTTTATGCAAAACCTACCATCCAAGAAGTAGAGTTTTGGATTCAACAGAAACTTTTCAAGTTTGAGCAATAAGAGACTATCATTGGGCATTGGTAAATTTGACTTGCCACTTGACATTGAGCTTAGAGTCCAATGATAAAGGATACAAAATATTTTTGTAGATCCAACTATATTTAATGGAAGAGATTTATGGCCATTTAGCCATCTCCAATAAGTCCATATATTGTAGGTTGTTGTTCCAAACTTCCTAAGGACCTCACATGGAATGGAAGCCACAACAAAGCAATAAGAATCTTTGAACTAAGAGATAAAGGAGCAATAATTGCAGATCTAGTTCCAAGTGAGAATTAAGCAGCTACATAGATCCTAAATATCTCTTATTCTATTTATACCTCTCTTTAAAAATGCTAGTCTTCAAAGAGCATTGTACAAATCTAAAGGTCTATCATTATGGAGGATAAGTTTATTCCACCAAAGGCTATTTAGACTTATGCTTAGACCATGTCTTATGGAGTCAAACTTCCAAGCCAATAAATGAGAATCTGATTATCAAGTTTTCTAGTTATAGGTAAGAGGAATAGATCCTTTAACTGTAAAGTATGTTCATTATCGACCTTATTCTCCCATGGGTTTTTTTTCCATTTACCTTTATCAGCAGCTTGGAAGATTTTGTATTGGAATATGTATTTTCAATTTCCATCTCCAATGATGGCTCTAACAGAGATTTTGTATTGGAATATGTATTTTCAATTATCTCTATGAGATGAGGCTTTACCAAAGAGAGGTTCATGAACACCTAAATGATTTGCTACAACATAACCAATTGCAAAATTCAGTTGTTGAAAGGGGTTTGCTACCAACCCAACTTTTATCACTAGGATTTTCAATCATATTAAAGTTACCTCTTAAGATCCATTCTACTGGAGAGAGAGAAACATCTAACCATTCCTAGAGGGATATACAACTAGGAGGGTCACTGGGATAATATATAGAACACAATCCAAGAACCTGAGGTTGAGAGCTAATCTAACCTGGATGCAATGATAAGCAGGGACTTCACCATGGTCTAGAGTAGCATAACAAAGAGACATGGATATGGAGAGGGCAACATCTTCTTTACCATTGGTATGAGATGTAGTAAATTCAGATGCATATCCTTGACAAATAACTTTCATACAATGGGATAGAGTCTAACCAATGACTTTTAATTCTTGAAGAAAAAGAACAAAGATATTATTCTCTACTTCAAACTTCTGAACTTGAAACTTATGATAAGGGAGGGAGATTCCCTTACGATTCCAATATAGAATATTTAACTTCATGAGGGGTAATTTGGAGCTTGCTCGACCTTGTGACTTAGAGACTAGAATTTATTGTTTTTGAAGGGCAAAAATTATGTATTGTAGGTATGCTAAGCTAGAACCATATTTTGGGCAACTTGACAGAAGGATCTAGAAAAATCTTTGATAGAGGGTGTTTTTCCTCTAGCTAGAAGAAGTGATTTTTGGGGAGTCGATGATCATTGTCGCTTATCTACCATTCTCCACCCATCTATCATAGGTATATCTTTGATGGGGTTCGATCAAGGGATGAGAGCTAACTAAAGGTCTACAGTTGAATCTAGCGGGGCTTGGGGATTAACAAGAATTTATAAGAATTTAGTTTGAGATATGGAAGAGGCAAGGGGAATCTTAGGGGGTATGACCTAAGGAAGTGGAGAAGGGTTTTTGGGAGCTGGGGGGTGTTGAGGGTCATTGATAGGGAATTTTCAGCTAGATTTTGAGTGGTGTCTTCTATATGAGGATCATTAGTAGGGATTTTTTCAACTATATTTTGAACAATGGATTCCATTTGTTTATTTTTTCTAACTTTTTTGGGTAGTTCTTGGTCAAGTGTTTGACTTATTTATACTAAAATAGGAATTGGGTAAGTTTAGTTATATAGGATATTGATTAAAAAGGAAATCTGACCCATTGAGATCGAGGGAGGGGGGCAATGGCTTGGATATATCCATTTCCACATAAATACAAGGGTGAACTCTATAATTAGACAATTTTTCTGAAAAATGGTAAGACCACAAAATCTTATTGTTAGTCCAAAATATGCCTATGGTTTATTATCAAAGTGAGACATTTAAAAGTTGAAAAAATTTTATGCAAAACCTACCATCCAAGAAGTAGAGTTTTGGATTCAACATAAACTTTTCAAATTTGAGCAGCAAGAGACTATCATTGGGCATTAGTAAATTTGACTTGCCACTTGACATTGAGCTTAGAGTCCAATGATAAAGGATATAAAATTTTTTTGTAGATCCAGTTGTAATTAATGGAACGGATTTATGGTCATTAAGCCATCTCCAATAAGTCCATATATTGTACGTAGTTGTTCCAAAATTCCTAAGGACCTCACATGGAATGGAAGCCAAAATGAATCAATAAGAATATTTGAACTAATATATAAAGAAGCAATAATTGCAGATCTGGTTCCAAGTGAGAATTGAGCAGCTATACAGATCCTAAATATCTCTTATACTATTTATACCTTTCTTAAAAAATGCTAGTCCTCAAAGAGAATTGCACAAAGCTAAAGGTTTATCATTATGGAGGATAAGTTTATTCCACCAAAGACTATTTAGACTGATGCTTAGACCATGTCTTAAGGAGTCAAACTTCCAAGCCAATAAATGAGAAACTAATTGCCAAGTTTTCTAGTTATAGGTAAGAGGAATAGATCCTTTAATTGTAAAGTGTGGTCATTATCGACCTTATTCTCCAATGGGATTTTTTTCCATTTACCTTTATCAGTAGCTTGGGAGATTTTATACTGAAATAGGTAATTTCAATTTCCATCTCCAATGATGGCTCTAACAACTCATTTTGCAGCAAACCTTTTGCTTTCGGTAAGAGGACCAATAATTCCCAAAAATTCTTAAGCCTTTGGTTGAGTACAAAGTTTCCATGAGATGGTTGTCATTCCTACCTCCGCATCCCATTTGATCCATAAAAATTTATGAATTACCTAAGTAAATTTGTTATAGGCTTCCTTTGATGCTATCTAGGAAGAGAAGTAGTAAACATAAGAGGATGTCATAACTTTATTCGCAACTTGAATTATTCATGCTAAGGAAAGAAATCAAGCCAACCATGCACTAAATTTCTTCCAAAGTCTTTTCATAACCCAATTACACATATCTTTAGGAGAAATATTAATCTTAAAAGGGATTCCCAAGTAACAAACAATTATTCTGTGATATTATTTTCCACTCAACCAAGCAGTTGCATCCATTAGGATTAGAAGAAGTATAAAAGACTTATGTTTTAGAGTGGTTGATATAAGAGCCAAAGACATCACAAAATAATTGTACAATCTCTTTAATTTTTTCCACCTCCTATTGGATATTTTGAAGAAAAATAAGGGAATCATCAACAAAATGTGAGTTAAGAGCACATTTATCCCCAATAAGGTTAATACCCTAAACAAGGCAATTGGATTGAGCCTTACAAAGAAGATAATCAAGAGCATCAACAACTAGATCATACAGAAAAGGAACAAGAGGGAAACCTTGTTTGATAGATAATTGTAGAGGGAAGGAGGGGGATAGAGCTCCTTAACCTAAAACAAGCTGAAGCATCACCAAAGAGCATACCAATTTGATTATAAAATTTTATATTGAAACCAAGCTGAGAAATCACATAGAGAATAAAATTCCATTTGATTCTATCATATGCTTTATTAAATTCTAACTATTAGGAACCTTCTAATAAAAATAAAATCATTCACATAAATATTGCAATAAAATAGAATTTCATGAAAGAATATAATATTGCAATACAAAATGTAAATACAAAATTATAACAATCTCACAAATAACAAATAATTGCATGTCTCTTCGATGGAGCAACCTCCTTCAATACTTGTATGAATTTGTAAAAATATACATTTGTTTATGGGCCCTTGTCTTTTAAAGATACACTTCATGTAACCCTAACCTAATGCTCAAGAGTTGGCTTACATGCAAAGTGTCACTTGAGCTAGAATAAGTTACAGTCTTGATAATAATTACATGAAATGGCCCCATTTGTCTAGGCATCTAACTTGCCACATACCATTATAAAGGATTCCCTATGTTGTAAAGGGATCATTGCATAATAATACAAGAATTACAAAAATAGTGTTAGGATGGGGTCCTAACATACCCATCTCCTTCAAAAAGCCTTGTCCTCAAAGTTGTATATGAGGAAACTCATGTTACGGTTATTGGAGAGGCTTCCAAGTGGCATATTCTAGTTGTATTCCATACCATTGAACAAAAACCTTAGTGTTGACACAATTCCAAAAAGTGCATGATCTGCTATCCAATAGTTGTTTAGACTCGAGTAAGATGGAACCCTCTTCATCTATTTTTGGTAAAATAGATTGAACCTGTACTTAATTACCCACAACCTTCTTGAGAGAGGATAAATGAAAGATATGATGGAGTTTTTATGCAGATGGAAGACCAATTTGTAGGTCATCGCACCAACCAACTATAAGACCTGGTAGGGTCCATAGTATTTGGTAGCTAGTTTTTGACATTTGTAAAGTTGGAGTGAGAAATATGTATATGACTACAGGCAAATAAAAACCATATCTCCTACTTTAAATTTGCGCTTAGAATGATGATGATCATCTTGTTGGTGCATACAATTTTGGGCCAATTCCATATTCATATTTAGTTGACGAAGGACTGCAACATGTTGGTTGAGTGTAGTGTCAACATCATGGACCTTAGAGCTTCTTGGAATGTAGGAGGAGGGTGTTGATGGAGAACAACAATAAACTACTTCAAAAGGGGTAGCCTTGGTCGTAGTGTGATATGAAGTGTTATACTGCCATTCAGCCAAGAGAAACCACTTTACCCATTGTGTAAGATGTTTAGAGGTAAAGCATCGAAGGTAAATCTCTAAGTATTTATTTACAATCTCTGTTTATGGATGATAATATGAACTCAATTTGAGTTGAGTCCCCTACAACTTAAAAAATTATTTCCAAAAATGACTAGTGAAGGTAGGGTCTCGATCAGACACAATAGATGGGAGCTTGCCATCAAGGTGAAAATAGAATCTAGAAATATTTGGACTACTACTGAGGTTGTGTAGGGATGGGAGGGAACAAAAATGAGCATACTTCATAAGACGATCCACTACCACCAAAATAGCTTATTTTTCTCCTGAATTAGGTAACCCTTCAATAAAGTCCATGGAAATATATGTCCATACTTGTTCTGGAATGGGCAAGGGCTAAAGAGTTCCACAGGAATGCACCATTTATCCTTTCATTCATTGGCATATGTCACATTCTTCCATAAAAATTTTAATATCCTTCTTCATTCCCTTCCAAAAGAAGGTGTGCTTAATCCTTTCCTAAGTCTTGAGGAACCCAAAATGGCCTGTAATTGGTGAAGCATGCATTTCCTTCAAGAGGAGTTGTCGTAGCTGAGAAGTTTTGGGAATAACAAGGCAATTAAGATATATCAAATCTTGTCCATCCCAAGTGTATCCTGAGCATGAGGTAGGATTTGTTTGAAGTATGAAAATCAATTTTTGCAATCCAAATTCCTTGAGCATGTCCTCTCTGAGATAATTATCCATTATGGTATGGATGAAGAGATAGCACATAACATACTTTGATCCTCAAATTTTCAAGAGAGGGCATCAACCACAAATGTTCTCCTTGTCTTTTTTATATATAATCTCATAATCATATCCCATTAATTTAGAGACCCACTTTCATTTATTTAGGGATGATGACTCATTGCTCCAATAAGTATTTGAGGCTTTGGTGGTCAAATTTAACTCCATATTTGGTGACAATGTGTCCCAAATACTCTACTTCGATCAACCCAAAAGAAAACTTAGACCTCTTAGCATAAAGCTAATTTTGAGATAAAATTTGCAGAGTCTAATCCAAATGGATGAGGTGCTCCTTCCAAGAGTAACTATAAACCAAAATATCATCGAAGACAAATATAATGAATTTGTGAAGGAATGGGAAAAATATGTTGTTCATGAGACTTTGAAATGTAGAAGGTGCATTTGTTAAGCCAAATGGCATAACAAAGAATTCATAATGACCCTCATGAATATGAAATTCTATTTTAGAAATATCCTCCTCCTTGAGCCTTATTTGATGGTAACCCAAGATAAGATCTAACTTCAAGAAAAACATAGCACCATGCAACTCATCCAACAATTCATCTACCACTGGGATACAAAATTTATCCTGAATGGTGAGCTTATTGAGCTCACGAAAATCTATAAACAAACACCAGGACCCATATTTATTTCGAACCAATAGGACTAGAGAAGAATAAGGATTGTTACTAGTCCAAATGACTCCTGCTTGTAACAAATATTATACTAATTTCTTTATTTTTGACTTAATTGCATAGGGGTACCGATAAGGTCTGATGTTAGGTGACACACTATTGGGTACCAATGGTGTTGCATGATCATGGGAATTTCAGGGTGGTAATTCTGACGGTTTTGTAAAAATTGCATCATGCTTAGTCAAAATGAGTTACAAATCTTCAGGGAGTTTGTCCTCTTCTGAATTTTATGGTTGAATTGTAAAGATCTAAGTGACTACCCCATGGAATTTTTTTAACAACTTCTCCATATGGTTTGAAATGATAATTTGGGAAGATTTTGTTGGTAAATTACTGAGAGTGTAGGACCTACCATTCTGTGAAAATGCATCTATAACTTTGCAAAATTCTAGGCTATGGTTCCCAAAGTGCCTAACCATTGAGCTCCTAGCACAACATCACATCCTCCTAGTTTAAGAGAAAACATATCAATTTTGATTTTGTAATCCCCTATCTTCAACTTAACATTGCAGCATTTACCATTACAAGGAAATGTTTCACCATTTTTCATTCATAAGCATGTATGTAAAAATTATCTTGCTTGGAAACTTTGGGATCAATAAAGTTGTTTGTACTTCCTAAATAAATGAGAATTGTAAGATATTTTTTGAAAAAACCTACTACTTTCATCATCTGGGGGGTAGAAATTCCTACAAGAGCATGGATATAAATTTTTGGTTGTGGTTCTTCTTGTGTTTCATCCTCATCCTAAAGTGATTACTATGATGGTTCTACTTCATCATCAATTTGTTCACTACTTACTGACTCCTCTACATCCAATAAAAATACCTTCTTTTGGATGCATTTATGCCTTGGTGAATACTTCTCATCACGATTATAACATAAGCCTTGTGTGTGTCATACATCCATCTCTTTCGTAGTCAAGAACTTGTAGGGGGTATATTTATTGTCAGTATTGGGTGTGAACTTGGAAGGAAATGTGGGTTTGACATGTGGAAATTTAGGTAGCCTCATTTGAGCCAAAAAAAAAATCTTTGGTCAATCTCTCCAATCCTATGGTCAACATCATAGATTATGGTTTGAACTTCTTGACCTTGGCCTTGATATCATTTTTCAAGCCACTGATAAAACAACTCTAAAAAATACTTCATTCAACCCCTTCATCTTGTTAGCCAATTTCTCAAATTGGGTCTGATAGTCTTGAATCGTAGGGGCTTGTTTCAGTTTGGTTAATGCTCTTGTAGAGTCCTCATAGTCACTAGGGCCAAAATAAGTGAGTAATTATGACTCAAACTCTTTCCAAGAAGGGTCAGGAGTTGTGTTTTATAACCATTGATACCACTGTAGGCTTCATATTCAAAGTTGAAAGATGCCATAGTGACCCACAAATATTTTGGGATATTGTGAAGTTTGAAGAATTGATATGCTTGACAAAACCACCCATTTGCATCCTTTTAATTGAACTTAGAAAATTCTAATTTAGGCATCTTAAATGGAGTATCTGTATCAAAAATAGAATGATATCCTTCCTTATCCCTATGGATTTCTTTCTCTTTATTGGTGGTACTACCACCTGGTTGGTCAATGTTACGATGCTCAAACACCTTTGGGCCATCCCTAATGTTTTACTCAACCTCTAAGATGTTTTTCTCCATTGAAGCTTTGGATATTATGTGTTCACCTCTCAAAAGCGTTGCTTTTTCCTTCAACTTTTTAAAGTCGCTGAGAAGGTCATTAACTGTTGTATGCATTTGCTCCAAAAACTATTTTGTTCTATCTCCTTTTGGTGTCCTCTAGTTTTTCTAGCCATTTTGGTATGATTTGAACCACTTCTATTGACTTACTAAAAATAGAAGTATTGTTCCAAGAGCTATTATTTTTAGTAAGGATACAAAATTTTTTGGGTGCTATATATCAAAATGATCAGCTTGAAAATATTATTGTAATGAACTAGGCCCCAAAATGATATTTTTTGACATCCCAAAAAAGTGCATGGAGGCTATATACCAAATAGATCAACTCGACAAGATAGTCGCAATGAAATATGTATCACAACAATATTTTTTAGGGTAAGTGTTGTCTTAAAGTGTTGATAGTTTTCCTGGATGTTTGGTTCACTCAAAAAATTGATTTCTTGTCGAACAACCCCTTAGGAGACTGCACTATCTGTTAATGATAATGTTTTATCACTAACATTGTGGATCATTGTTCTAACGATTATCTGGTCTAACTTTGTCATTGACAACTCCTTGTATGTTATGAATTTTGAATATCATAGGCAACTATTACTGACACTTGCAATTGGAAACTTTGTATTGACTGTTACTAACTCTAACTGAATTTATACCCGACTATTACTAACACTGGTAAAATTTGTCTTGACTATTGCTGACTTTGATTGTTTCTATCTTGGTTGTTATATTCCTTTCCATTTATTTTATCTATGCCATGCAGTAATTTTGGGATATGGAAGTCTCCTCTATATGCTTAATTTTTGTCGTAGGATTTTTGGTTGCAGGATTAACATTCACAGAACAAGATTTTTGTTTGTAATTTTTACCTTCAACAAGACAAGGTATTCTAAGCTAGGGTGTATGTACTACCCATGGGATCTCTGTTATACCATAATGATGAATGAAGTTCTTAGACCAATATTTCAGGCCATTACTCAAGGAAGATTTCATGCATACCCTTGAGCACACTACCTGCCTCTCTGATAGTATGGGAGGGTGATATTTTTGTATGATGTGTCTGATGCACTATGGATAATACAAGGTCAAAAATATTCCTACGGTTAAAGATTTCTCCTATTCCTAGAGGGTCTCCCAATATACCCAAATATATGTGGGAGATTAATTCCTTAGATGGGTGTTGTTTGAGACCTAGCCTGGTCACCCCTCACTTCATTAAACACTTTACGGGTAATCTAGATTAGATAATAATGATAACTCCTCCATGATATTTTAAAACCCTCAACACAGGGTTTCTAACCTAATAAACTAATGCAAAAAAAAAGGTTGTATTTTTTTAGTAAGGAAACAAGCAAAAAAATGAAAACACGAGAAATTTATACCTAGCAGTCAAAATGGAAGGGCAAGAACTGTCATAGTCATAATAGATGTCAGCCCTAGAAAATGCTCTGATACCACTTGTTAGAAACCTTATAATAATTATAAACTCATTCACATAAATATTGCAATAAAAATATAATTTTATGAAAGACCATAAAATTGTAATACAAAATGTAAATGCAGAATTATAACAATCTCACAAATAACACAAAATCACACGTCTCTTTGAGAGGACATCCTCCTTCAATACTTTCATTAATTTATAAAAATATACATTCATTTTTGGGCTCTTGTATTTTATAGATACATTTCATGCAGCCCTAACCTAATGCTCAAGAGTTGGCTTACATGCAAAGTGCCACTTGAGCTACAATATTCTACCAAACATTAGTTACATTCTTGATAATGGTTACATGAACTGGTCCCACTTGTCTAGGCACCTCACTTGCCACATATTGTTACAAAGTATTACAAAATATCATTAGAAAGGGGTCACCACGTTGGAAAGGGGTCATTACATAATAATATGAGAATTATAAAATTAGTGTTAATATGGGGTCCTAAAACAATATTAACCAAGAGGACATCTTGATTAAATTTGACAACCCATTGCATTTTTTTCAAGTCCAAGATAAGATTATCTAAGATATAATGACCTTTAAGAAAACTAGATTATTTCATGTGAATAGTAACTTGTGCAAAAGTTTTGATTTTTAAAGCTATAACTTTAGCTATGATCTTGTATGAAACATTGAGGAGAGTAATAGATTTTCAATTGGAGGTCTGGTTATAAGTCATTCCTTTAGAAATAAGTTTGATTAACCTTACATTAATATAAGCTTCGAGGGAATTGTTTTGGAGAGCTTCCAGGTATACATGATGAAGATATGAGGAAAGGACATGCTATTTTTTTTATAAAATTCCGTAGGAAGACTGTCCATACTAGGAGCTTTGTCATTCTTAATAGAAAAAATAACATTATGCAGATTGTTCATAAAGGAGGATATTCAAGTTGATGTCTACTAAGAAAGGAATTTTTTCCTGCACATATTCTATTAAGATAAATTGGATTTCATCCCTTGGCTTCGCTATAAAAAGCTAAAATAAGTGGGTTATAAAAATATTCATGATCTCATTAAAGTCAAAAAGAGAATGACTTGAAGGGTCCTCCAACTCAATAATCCTTTATGAAATATTCTTATGCTTGAGGTAGTTAAAGAAAAAAATTGTTCCCCTATTGCCTTAGGATATCCAATTGAGGCGATATCTAATTTGTGCCCCTATAGCATGGTAATACTCATTAACTCTCATTTGATTTTTAGCATTAGCTAGGTTGCATTAAATAGCAACGTTAGTGGGGTCTTTCATAAACACAGAACAAAGATGGGAGATATCTTTATGAAAGAAACACTCTTGAATATTCTTCCTCTTGGCAACAAAGTGCCCATACCATCTAAGGGAAGAAACAACATTGGAAATAATTGTTTTAAACCATTTTATCCAACCAATATTACCAGTTGATCTAGGAATCTATTCTAGACTTTCTTTACATGGTGGCAACAAGTAGGGCTGTCAAGATGTGAAACATTTAATTTGAATTGAAGCAGAATCGATTCAAGGGATATAGAGGAGGTTTGGATAGAAGATAATATAGGAAGGTAATTAGACATAGTTGTGTGAGAAATAACACAAACTTGCTTGTGGATGGAGAATTTATCCAAAAAATAATTACTAAAATAAAATCTGTCCAAACGAACAAGATTCTTGGTAGAACCTTGATGATAGTTGGACCACGTAAACCAATTATCTCTATGAGAGGAGGCTTTACCAAAAATAGGGTCATGAACACCTAAATTATTGCTACAAAACAACCAATTGTAAAATTTAGTTGTTAAAAGGGGTTTGCTACTAACCCAACTTTTATCATTAGCATTTTTAATCATATTAAAGTTACGTCTTAAGATCCATTCTACAGGAAGAAACATATAACCATTACTAGAGGGATATACAACTAGGAGGGTCAGTGGGAGCCTATATAGAATACAATCCAAGAACCTGAGGGTTGAGAGCTAATCTAACCTAGATGTAAGGATAAGCAGGGACTTCACCATGGTCTAGAGTAGCATAACAAAGAGACCTGGATATGGAGAGGGCAACATATCCTTTACCATTGGTATGATATGTAGTAAAGTCGTATGCATATCCTTGACCAATAACTTTCATACAATGGGAGAGAGTATGACCAATGACTTTTAATTATTGAATAAAAAGAACAAAGATATTATTCTCTACTTCAAACTTTTGAACTTGAAACTTATGATAAGGGAGGGAGAGCCCCTTACGATTCCAAGATAGAATATTTAACTTCATGAGGGGTTATTTGGAGGCTGCTCAACCTAATGAGTTAGAGACTAGAATTTATTTTTTTTGAAGGGAAACAATTGTGTATTGTAGGTATGCTAAGCTAGAACCATATTTTGGGCAGCTTGAGAGAAGGATCTAGAAAGATCTTTGATAGAGGATTTTTTCCTCTAGCTAGAAGGAGTGATTTTGGTGGAGTTGATGATTGTTGTTGCTTATCTACCATTATCCATCCATCTATCATAGTTCTATCTTTGATGGGGTCAATGAAGGAATGAGAGCTAACTAAAGGCCTATAGCTGAATCTAGCAGGGCTTGGGGATTAACAATAATATATAGGAATTTATTTTAAGATGTGGAAGAGGCAAGAAGGATATTAGGGGGTACGACCTAAGAAAGTGGAGAAGGTTTTTTGGGAGTTGAGAGGTGTTGAGGGCCATTGATAGGGATTTTTCAGCTAGATTTTTAGTGGTGGCTTCAATATGAGGGTCATTAGTAGGGATTTTTCAACTATATTTTGAACAATGGTTTCCATTTGTTTATTTTTTGCTAACTTTTTTAGGTAGTTCTTGGTCAAGTGTTTGAATTCTCTATACTAAAAATAGGCATTGTGTAAGTTTAGTTAGATAGGATATTTATTAAAAAGGAAACTTGACCCATTGAGATTGAGGGAGAGGGGCAGTGGCTTGGATATGTCCATTTCCACATAAATACAAGGGTGAGCTATATAATTAGAAAAAAATTATAAAAAATGGTGAGACCACAAAATCTTACTATTAGTCCAAAATCTTCCTATGGTTTATGATTGTGTCCAAGACTTGGCCAACATTGAATGATCAGGTAAGCTGCAGAGTTTAACCGTGTCAATATCCAAAGAAGGTTGACTCCTATGAGGTTCTAACTAGCTAAAATTATAATGGGGGAGGAAAGGAGTACTGAAAGAGAACACACGTAGCCAAAGCTAGAACTCAAGATGGTACAGATTAGACAACAACAAGAAGTGTATAGAGATCATGAAATGAAACAACCATTAAAACCTCCTAACAGACCAACCAGTTTTTATCTCATGCAAAATGATCTTAATCAATTTTTAGCTCAACAGACTATAAGTTTTGGATCAGAGAATAAACATGCACAAGAATCCAAAAAGTAGAATTTATGTCATGCACATTCATCTAGCTAAATAGAAACATTCATCCATTTATACATACATTTTTTAAAAGAGGTTGAACCAGAGGTCAAACAAAGAGTTTCTTTGTATTACTCTTTCCAAAAGTCTTTACACATGCAACTTGTAAACACCTAAGAGTCAATCCTTATACAAGAGGCCATTGCTCTTATTTATAATACCTTTATGGTTCAATATTCAAAATACAAAAATAGCTTTATTCAAATTTGTTACAACAATATGCAAGTTGACCAGGTCGATAAATTCATCATGCAACAACATTGGTCCAAAAATGGAATATAGTGCTTGGCTTCTAACTTTCCATTAACAAATAAGTAGTGGAGATGAGCTTGAAATCTTGTCCATCCTTCCTTCTTTGGAAATGCTTATCATCGTTGATATTGTAACGACCATAGCAAACTAAAAACCTCCACAGAAGATTTTGTCGTTGTAACCTACGATGACCACGACACAGAGACATGTTGTGATGTTGTGTCTCTTTTCTATCTTCAAGCTTCCCTAGCCTCTGTGACCATTATATTGGAATATATCATGATGTTGCAACTCCTTTTCTTGCTTTGAAGCTTTTATGAACTTCATGATCGTGATATGGAAACAAGTCATGACGTCGCCTCAGTTGTTCACCTTGAGCTTCCTTAATATTTTGTGATCACGACGGGGGAACATGTTGCGATTTCATGATACTTTTCTACCTTTAAGCCTTTTTGGGCTTTGGAAACCATGACACCAACTCATGTCACAATTTCATGATACTTTTCTGCCTTCGAGCCTTTCTAGGCCTTGGCAACCATGATACTAACTCATGTCACAATTTTATGATTTCACGACACTTTTATGCCTTTGAACCTTTTCAAGCCTTTGCAACCATGACATTGAGACATGTTGTGACATTGTGCTTAATTGTAAATTTGTGATCCTTTAGGCTACTTTGACTACGACATCTAAACATGTCACGCTTTCACATATAACCTTCAAACTTAAAATTTTTTCCAGAGGCTTATCACCTTATTTTTCCTAATGTAGTCATTTTGACCTACATTATTGGTGCCTCCCAAAGGTATTTTGCTTGCAAAAATTTTAGAACTTAGGGCCTTCATCCATCGGGTGAATAGAGTCTTAAAAAATAGAAAAAGAAAGAATAAATTGGGAGTGATGTATGAATGAAAAATTTTGAAGAAAGGGGAATGAAAGGATGATGAGGATTGAAAGGGGGTGGATGAAATGGCAAAAATTAAATAGATGGTCCTTTAACTCAACCCTTTGATCACTGAAGCATTTTTCTCCTTCTGCTCCTCCACTTTCTTCTGCATATTCCTCCTTTGTATCCCCTCCAAATTCTTCCTTTGTTTCTCTTCCAGCTTCGCCCTTTGTCTCTTCTCCAACTTCTTCAACTGCCTGGGTTTTATTCCCAGCACTTTGATCTTGCAGCCTCTTGACAATTTTATTGTAGGCTCTACAAGCCTGTTCCCAGGTTTCATTGTTAAGGTCTGATCACTTTGACAACTATTAGTAGATGAATTCTAGCTGAGAGACCTTATCATAGGAGAAGCTTTTAGACTTTAAAATTAATTCATATAGTTAGGATTTGATCTGAGTGAGATCCTACACAAGTTTGAAGACATGTTCCTATTGCATAGGCTTTGGCCACTCATTTATTTCAGACTCATCATCTATGGCCACTTTTAGGGTGGCTTTGAGCTCTTCTTCTCCTAATATACTAGAATTTTCTCCCTAGAATCCTATAAATCCACACTTTTTAGCCAGGTTTAGATGTTTCAATATCCCCTTGGATTCAACCTTGAGCTCTTCGATGAGTTGTCAACCTTGGGTCATGAATCTGTACCTCTTGAAAAAGCTTCTGGCCACTATCTTGATATTGGATCATTTTCTATTGGGGACATTGTTTGCTACCTACTCATATATGCTTTCAACCAAGGTTCAAATATTTTTTGCTATGAGCAATCTTGATTGAATAAATCACTCAGCATTCTTGAATTTATTTTCAAAGATCTCCAATACTTCATTCATTTCCTCCATGTGGAGTAGCACATGTTGTACCTTCAGGCTCATTTCTAGAATATCCTCAGACATCTCTCTTATTACCTACTTGGCCTTCTCCTTGGAGAACCCTATGGATTTGGCTATTTCCTCTTGAATCTACCGTTGAAGATATTTGACCTGTTTAGTCAGAACTTGATTTTTCTTATTGGCATCTTAAAACTCTTTCTTGTACTGGGTCATTTCATGTGACTTATCCTACCATTTCTTTACCTCATTTTTCAAGGCTTTTTCAACATTCCTTTGTTCACTTAGCACTATCTCAAGATCCTTAATCATATCTTGAGCCTGTGCAAACTTCTCCTTGTAGTAATATCCATGCAAGAAGATGGTTTCCATGTGAGCTTTGGTAGTCACCAACTCATCCTACATTGTTATCTAAGTGATATTTTATGTTACTGCTTCAACTTGATAGTCTTTTATAGTCATATCCTCCTCTAGTTTGTCAACCAAGGGCTTGATTGTCATTTTGGTCCGTTGGAGGGTGGTTGGATCTAGTGCAATCATATCTCTGGAATGGATAGACCTCTTAGAATATTGGGCAACTTTTGTATTCCACCAATCAAGCATTTTTTGTGGATTTCTTGAACTTTTTAAGCTTTGAAGCGATGGGATGAGTCAGTAGAGACTACAACAATGTGAAGTGAGCAGAAGGGGAAAATGGAATTGTTACAAGAGTAGAATCCATACTTGTGGGAGATGCAATGGGCACTGTTATAGAGGCTACAAAGGTAACATGGGGTGATACTGTAGATGGGAGTGATGAAATATGAACTGATTTAGCTGGAATCTATCAATAGGTGTTTGATTAGAGAATATTTAGAATTGTCCTAGAAGATGGAACAACTAAATCTTCACATACTCATCTATCCTTAGAAGACTTGAGACAAGCCTTGTAGAAAATAAAAAATGAGATGGCCTCAAGTATTCATAGCTTACCTATGGAGTTCTATTACAAAATTTAGCCTATGACTGGTACTAACCCCCACATGATGTATAAAGAGGTAGTTTGGATGGTTTTCCTATGTTCCTTTATTAGTTAGGGGGTGATAAAATTAATCCCTAAGAACTCCAATTGAGATACTATTTATGGGTGGTGCTTAATTATAAGCTATTTCCAAAGCGTTTGAAATACGATTTAGGTGAGTTTCACAAAACATTGTCAATTTGGAATAAATTGGTTTTATCAAAGGAAGATAAATTTTAGATAATTCATGCTTGCATGAGAAGCCTCTCATTGGGATCCAGAGATAAATCAAGATGAAATATTAGTGCAAATTTATTTTGACAAAGCTTATGATAAAATCATATAGGACTTTATAATTGAAATGTTTAAATGTTTTGGCATTGTAGGTCTCTATAGCCCTATATCTCTCCTCTTCAAGGATGCCTCACCAAAGGTTAAGGTTAATGGTATGCTTTTTAATAGCTTCCCTCTTTAGAGTTTATTTATGCAAGGTTTCCTCTAGCCCTCTCTTATATGAATTATGTTGATGTAACTAATTACATCTTGAAAATATCTCAAGCTAAAGGAATGTTAATATGGTTGAGATTGCCTAATAAGAAATATATTGTCAATTTGCACTTCATGAATGACTCCTTTTTTTGTGCAAAAGAAAAAGAAAAAGTCTACACTTTGTGAGAATCATTGTAACTATTTTGTGATGTGTTGGGATCTAAAATCAATAATAGAAATTGAAGTGTTCTTTTGTTTTATCTCCCCTTATTTAAGCAATATACCAATAGCATCAAATATCATCCCCATGGTCAAATTTTCCACTATCTAGGGATATCCTTTAGTATAAATATCTCTTTCTAGAACATGTGGCAGTAGGTTCTAGGTACATTTTAAAATATGTTTGATATATGGCCTATCAAGTTCTTATCCTTAACTGGTAAAATCCCAATTGAAAGTAAAGTTTTTCAAAATCCTTACATGTTTATTACTCCTTTGTCTAGCTAGCCTCTCAAGAAGCTTACCTTAAGCTTACTCAAAAAATTAGATGTTACCTATGGTCTAAATAACATAGAGTTAATTGCATTGTAGAAGCCTCTAAAAACTTTGCACTATGCCTAAAAATAAATGAGATATGGGTATTTTAAAATAAAATAAATGAGATATGGGTATTTTAAATATTTTAATGTAAAGTAAAACATTGGTGGATAACTAAAAGACTATGTAAGAAGTGATTGTGGAAATTATTTTTCAACAAGACCAACTATCAAAGGCAAATGGCAATCCATGCCTTTAGAACACAAAGTATTAAATGTTAAACACTTTTTCAGAGCTCCTTATGTCTAAAAAAAACTTTTGAAAGAAAATTGCCCCAAAACTATCTTGGAAACATGATACTCTTTAGCCTAGCTTCAATATAGGCATGTCCAACCTATGGCGGAACATGCCTTAGAAAGACTAAATACTAAACACTTTTACGTCCAAGGATCCTTACGTCTCCAACAAAAATGAGCTTTTGGGAGAAAGTTGTCCCAAACATATTTTGAAAACTGGATACTCTTTGGTTTGGTATGGCCTCGATTATATTATTAATTTTTTTTGTTTTTTAAATATAAGGAAATCAATATTTTTTTTTTTTTGTTAGATATTTGATTGGATTAAGATATTGTTATTAGTTGATAAAACTAAGTTAACAAGACCTCAATTCTTCAATATTAATTAATCAATCCATAAACACTCGATCACCACCATCAACCTACCTCTACCTCTTTTAAATACACCAGAATTTGAACTTTAAACTTTTCTAAAAACAAAACCCTAACCAATAAACTGCCAAATTTAAAATTAAATTTAATAATAATATCATCCATTTTATTGGGATTAACGATTATCCACTTGTCCCGTTTATTGAGGTGTGCAAGCTTGCAGTATGTGAGGGAGGACCAGTTAAACTCAGACTTCAATTTCGACTTAAATACAATTTCATTTGCTTCTTCGCATGCGAATCCGAGAAAAGAAACCGTCAACATCGGTAAAGAGTGTCAACGACAGCGAAACATCACTTGAATATGACGTCTCACTACAAATGGAGAAACCTTTTTTATAAATTAATTCCACAATTTCCAAAATTTCAGTTATAAGTAGTCGAACTTATCAATGGGCGTCCGAGTCAAATGCAATCTCTTTTCAATGACGTAACGTGCAGGGAATCCATGAAAAAAAGGGCTAAAATATTCTAAACTCGGAAAATTCCAAGAGGAAAAACTAATTAAAATAAGTATAGGATCGAAGAAAAATTAAGAGTGGATCAATCACTTTTAAAACTTAAGCACGTCATGGTAACCAAATAATTGTTTATTTATTTATTTTTAAGATTAATTTTAGTTTGTTAGGTAAAGGTAAAGTTAATAATATTTCAATTATTTAAAAATTAGGACAATAAACATTCTATCATTACTAACCAACTTATTTTTTTAAATTAATTCTTGACTTTTATAATTAATCTTTTTAATCTTTATTATTATTAATATTATAAAATTCACTTTACCATATAATTGGTGTTATGATTGGATTTGTGTTGTTGGGAATTTTATGTCATTGAAAGATTTGCAAGGTAAGTACATCTATATCGTTGGGAGATCTACGAGGTTGTACATCTGCATTGTTGGGAGATTTGTGAGTCTAGGAGATTTGCATCATTGGGAGATCTAGATCACTATGAGATCTATGAGGTAAGTATAATTATGTCATTAGGAGATCTATGTCGTTGTGAGATCTACGAGGCAAGTGCATCTATGACGTTGGGAGATCTACGAGGCTGGTACATCTACGTCATTGGGGGAGATCTATAAGGTTGGGAGTTTTGCTCCAATGGAAGATCTATGACATTGGAAGATCTGTGAGGCTAGGAGATTTACATCGTTGGGAGATCTATAAAGCAAGTACATTTACATCGTTAGGAGATCTACATCGTTGAGAGATCTGCAAGGCATGTAGAACTACGCCATTGGAAGATCTACGAGGTTTGTACAACTACGTTCTTGGGAGATCTACAAGGTTGGTACATCTATGTTGTTGGGATATCTATAAGGCAAGTACATCTATGTTGCTAGGAAATCTATGAGGTTGGTACATCTATGTCATTGGAATATCTACATCACTAGAATATTGGTACAGCCAAGAGATCTACATCACTAGTAGATCTGTGAGGGTTTGCACTCAGTGTCGTCGAGAGATCTACATTGTTGAGAGACCTGTGAGATATCAAATGACATCAATTTTGAATAGAATTTACGTAGGTAAAGGGGGTGTAGGGGCCTAGGGGTAGGGGCAATGTGGAAGGTGTGTAGAGTGAGGTAGGTGTTGATGGTGAGGGGGACGTGGCAAGTGGGTCCTTGGGATTTTTTTTGGATTTTGATGTGTTTGACCCAGGCGTTGGGGAGTCCAAAAGCTTTGTTATTTGGGCGATTAAAACCATTCTTGATCTTAGGCATTATTAGGAGTTGACTCTATTGTTAAGACTCACTCACATCTGGTTTCAAAGAGAGAGAGAGAGAGAGAGAGAGAGAGAGAGAGAGAGAGAGAGGTTTTTGCAAATCCATTGCAAGAGAAAATAAGAGGAGTTTTGGTATTCCTTAGAGGAATATGACTTTTAATAAGTTCTAAGCAAGCAAAAGATGAAACTAAAGAAGAATATGGCTCAACTCCTTCCTCAATCAGCAAGATCAAACAAGAAGGAAAATATTGGCTCTATGTGGACCATCAGAAACACCCAAAAAACAATCAATCTAGGTAGTGGGAGGGGGTTGGGGAGACCAAGAAAGGTTAAGGTGCTCTTAAAGAAAACGACTCAAGATGTGGCTAATGGATCCTAGCCTACATTACCTTTAAGCAAAGGGAAGGCTCTATAATCCTCAAAGTAATTAAGGCTGTCTCATGGAATAAATAGAGTCTACATGCCCTGACTAAACAAAGAGTGCTAAAATATTTCAAAAAAGTTTGAATCTTGATATTCATTTTTTACAAGAAAATAAGATGGGCAATGAGGATTTTGATAGATTATGGAGGATTGTTTGGAAGAAATACGAATATGTGAGTAGGGCGGCTCATGGTTCTTTCAAAGGGTTGTGGATGCTTTGGAATCTCGATTTTGTGGAGGGCAAGCTCATTCATAAGTCTTATGTAGATTTGGAGCATGAACTTTTGTGTCTCTAAAAGAAAACTGAAACAAAAATTCTCCTTTTAAGCCCTATTGGGTGGTGGGCTAGTCTATGTTGTATCATGGCGTTATCTTTCTCTTTTGTTCTCTTGAGTGACTGTTGGGTTTTGGTTTATGTCTTTTTCCTTGGAGGATGGCCTGTGCTTAATTGGCCTTCTATTTTTCTGCCTCCTCTAATATAAAAGGTTTTAAGACCTTTCAAAACCCTGTCTTTTCACCATTAATAAAAAAAACAATTGGTGTCATGATACAATCGAAGCAACTTCCACTATGTTTTCACAAAGTTAAGAATATATCAATTATATTTATTTGGGGTAAAATTTTTATAGCCTTTTCAATGTAAAATTATAAATTATTCTTGTTAATGCAATCATAAACACGTTGAAAAATATAATTGTTTCACACTCTAATTTACACTTTCCTATATAAAATGAGGTATATTGTAGAATTTTATTCATTTTTTTATTCAAACTTTAAATTTCCTATCGAGAATTTTAAAGTTTAACAATATTTAAGAAAAAAATTGTTTACCAAAGTTAAAAAAACTCAACATCCTCTTATCATCTTTTGAAGTATATCTTTTATATTGTTGATTTTGATAAGAGTTTACTTTTAGAGTGTCCTCATATGCAATCTTCATGTTCTTGTAGGTTTCACATTCCATGATAATATTTTTCGGTCTCCACTATTCCTGGTGTGCAAAAGACATTTTCATTCTAACCATGCCTCTTGAGGAATTTTCTATCTCCCATTTTTCACGTATGAGATGGTATAAACTATATCTTACTTGGGCTATAAACATTTTTTCTCTTCCATTTGATCTTTGCATCTATGAATTCCTTTTGGTTGTGTTCACAGTTTAGGTTGAACTTGTTGATGTGTAACTCTTTTTTTCCTTCCTACATTTTTAATCTACATGATCTGAATTTTTCCCTCACATGTTTAATATTTTTGTTGGAGTTTGGGAACTCATGAAATTCAATGCTTAATTTTCCTATTCATTTATTGTTTTGTTTCATCCATGTAACTTTTCTTCTATTTAATGTTTCTTTGATTACCTGTTTTGGTAACCTGCTATCTTCCATTCTTTCTATTTTCTTTAGGTACCTCAATAGCCTTATCATAGCTTTTGCTTCTAGTAGAAAAGTATTTGTTTCAACAAGTAAAATCTCATATGGGACTGATGCTTTAATTCTAAAATTATTTGTAATCAATTGCTTTTGAATTATTTCTATTTATCTCTATTTAAAAATCGATCCATTGCTAGCCCACAAGTCACACTCATATAACACCACTCAAAAAACTAATAACCCAAAAAGGACCCAAATGGTTTTCCAATCTCACATCTTTGATTTTTTCCTAATTAGCAATGAGATGAGTGTCCTCCATATTGCTTGTATTAATGTTAGGGTACAATAAGCTAGTATATTGCATTACACTAGTTTAGTAGATTATTACATTTACTTTGTACTAATTACCATGTAGATATTTACTATTTTAAATATCTGATGGTAGATAGGTTAATTCCTAAATATCCTAGGTTATCAAATCCTAACCTAACTCTACTTCTCCTACAACGTGTTTGTTAGCGTGGGTTAAGGAGATTAAGTTGGGCATACTATTTTATTTCCTATTTAACATTAGCCCTTATGCTAATGTTTGGTTAATGAATATTTTTAGTTTCGCTCAATTTGTTTTATTCATTTTACCACATTGGCATCAGAGCCATTTTTTTTGCTCGCTCGAAGGACGAGCTGGTGCCATTTGGTAGCCACCGAACCCACCTCGATAGGCGAGCTAGATGGCGGGAGCAACGAGCGGCCCATCCCTGGACAGGTCAAATTGCCCTGCTAGGGCCTAGCCCAAGGTAGGATCGATCGGCCATGATCGATCACCAAGGCAATTGACGATGACCGACCGCCTGCAGGGCCCGTAGGGCTTGCAAGGCCCACGATCCCGTGGCCATCTCTGGCCAATCGGGACCGAGCCCACCCCGTAGACCAACCAACGGGATCGATAGGAGGGCAGGCGCGCCCTCCCGATCCCACGTGGTTGTAGCCATAGGCTAAGCGACGGCCCCTCGAAGATCGAGGTGAGCAGAAGCCCTGCCTCGGCTCCCGCTCACAAGGCCCGAGCCCGTAGAGCCATGTGGCCTCCACAGGCTGGGAGATCTGATAGGGTAGGAGTGCCCTCCCCTCCCAGTTGGACGCACACGTGATGACAGAGGCATCTGAGAGGGCAGGAGCACCCTCTGATCCCTGACAACCTCAAGATCTATGATGGCAGGCGACCCTCCGATCCTCGATAGAATATGGACTGCATGCAACCTGACGCACCACCTACACCGTTAATCTAGACTACACGCACCCCGACGTGCCACCTGGACTGTTGATCTGGACTGCACGCACCCTGAGGTGATGACCTGGACGCTGACTAGGCGACACGTGGCACACAGGCCACGCGCCACCTGGACGCTGACTAGGCAACACATGGCACACAGGCCACGCGCCACCTAGACGTTGACTGGTCAGGATGACCTAACACGTGGCGGACAACCACAGGATAGACTCGACACGACGGACAAACCCTTTGGCGCCACGTGGCGATGACCAAAAGGGTGGACGGACCGACTGCGATTGCCCGCAGGCAATCAAGACCTTAAGGCCGTATTGAGGCTTATAAAGCCTCTTGCATCCCTCGTGGGATGCATGTGGGATAAATCCCACAAAAGCTTCATTGAAGTCATCGGCCTCGTTAAGACCAAGCGCCGTGGCTTAGGTCCCAAGCCAGCCGACAGCTTGGTTGGCCAAGGCGGACGCCTTGAGCCCACCGAGTCGCGAGTTCGAGCCCACGCGATGCCAAAAACAGGTTTTTTGAAGGTTTTAATATTTTTTTTCAAAATTTTAATTTTTTCTAAAAGTTTTAATGCTTCAATTAATATTTTTTTTAGTTTTTTTTTATAATTTAGCATCATTTTTGGATTTAACCATCAATTAGCATTATAATTTGATTTTTTTTTCCAAAAATAAGCTTTATTATAAAAATTATTAAACTTTAAAGATATTTTTTTAGCATTTTTAAACTAGGAAATTTTTGAAAAAAAAAACCAAAACCTTCATTTTTTGCAACTATAGCCAAACAGAAAAAGGTTATTTTGTTTTCTTCACACATGGAGATATAGAGACAAAGAAACACCTTCATTTTTTTTTGGTTGCAAAACAAAAGGTATTCTTCAACAATTTTTTTGCAATAAATTCCTCAAAAGTTCTATAGTTTTCTTCACACATTTTTTGGAGATACAAGACATAGAAACTCAAAATTCTATTGCAAAACAAAGAGATTTTACAACATTGAGGAAGCACATAGGTCATTTTCTTTGCAACAAAATCCAAAATTTGCTTTTGTTTTCTCCTTCACAAAGGAGATATAAGACATAAAATTGCAATTTTTTTGTTGTAAACTTGAGAAATATTTTGAAACCTATTTTCTTAATCCTCATGCTTGAGTGTTGAAGACAAAAACCAAAGTCGTGTGTCGACTGGTCTGGAAGCCTTTCAAACGCGGGTCGTGTGTCGACTTGTCTTGAAAGGAGTGCTCAAATTTTTCAATTTTGTAAAAATTAAGGGGGGATAGAAGTCATATTTTGTGATTCTATTTTTTGCAAAATTGTAAAGAGAAAGGGGGATATTTCAAAGCAAGAAAGGTGCATTCTCGATTGTACTCGACACCTTTTCTTAAATATTGACTATACTAGGTGCATTTTCGGTTGCATCCGACACCTAGAGTGATAATAATTTGGGTTGCTCTCTTGTTTTGATTATTGCACTAACAATCATGTTTTTTGTGTGCAATTAAACAATCAGATAGAACATTGAAGAAGCATTTCACAAAACCCAAACTTCACTCAAAATCGTGCTACACCTTGCACAGGTTAAAAACAAAGTCAATTTTTTTTGCTCCCCATCAAAGGTCAAAATCCAAACACCTTGATTAACTCTCTTTGTTTGGCTTAATTTCCTCAAACTTTCCATCCTTCTAGAAGGGTGTTAAGGCAGGTGCCATTAAATATCCTAGAGAGCACAATCAGAAGTCTTTCAAAACCTACCCCTTTAATTTGCTCTATTTTGTTTGGCTTAAAAATCCTCAAAATTTTCATCCCTTGTTAAGGGTGTTAAGGCAAGTGCCATTAAATATCTTAAAGAGCAAATTAAAATCTTTCATATACTCTTTTGAGGGTATACTACAAGATAAAGTCATCTTAGTCATATCAATTTGAAACCTTAACCATGGCCATGATCAACAAGTATCTCACTGAGAGCCAACTGCTCAAAGGTTCAAATTATTCTGCCTGGAAAACTAAGATGAAAGCCATTTTAACTATAGAGGAGATGTGGGGAATAGTGGATGGCACTGATTCTAGACCCACATCAACAAGAGCAGATCAAACAGCATATGATAAAAAGGATAAAAGACTTTCCTTATTGATCTTGCTAGCTATTACCGATGACATACAACCTCATATAAGTGAAGCTAAAAATGGTAAGGAGGCATGGAATGCCTTAGCAACCATTTTTGAAGGAAAGAATCAATCAACAATTCTTAACCTTCAAACACAACTTCATACTCTTCATATGAAATCTGGAGAGACAGTAGAGCTATTCCTCTACGGAGTCGCAGATATAAAAACAAAACTGCAAGCCTTAGGAGAAAAAGTGGAAGACAATGTCCTGACCTCAATCATTTTAAGGGCTCTTCCAGACTCCTATAGAATGTTGATCACTTCACTACAAGTCTCTGGGAGGACAAGTGACTTTTGTAGAGTTGGTAAATTTGCTTCAAACCGAAGAAGCTAATCAACTCCAAAGAGATGAGGCATCCAACAATGCACTTTTCTCAAACAAGCAAAGTGGAAAGAAAAAGTGGAATCAACAGAAAGGATCTTCTTCTAACAAAGACAAGGGTAAAGGCAAAGAGATTAAGAAGAAGAAGCAGTATTGTAAAATTTGTGATAAAGACACTCATGAAACCAAAAGATGTTGGTTTAAGAACAAACCGCCCAATGAACAAGGTCAAAATAAGGGCAAAGGTAAACCAAAGAACAAGAATAAACAACAACAGGGACACATTGCCGCTGAAGATTCTAGTTCGAACTCTGAACGAGCACACAAAGTGCTCATGACACATACAAAATCCTCTCACAAGGATACTGTTTGGTACATAGATTCAGGCGCTAGTAAACATATGACTGGCGATAAGTCCTGGTTTGAGACATTTGAGGCTCGAGAAGGTAGACCGGTAACCATTGTTGATGATCAGACCTATCGAGTTTAGGGAGAAGGAAGTGTTTTTGTCTCCCTTCCAGATGGAGAATGTAAGATTCAAAAAGTTCTTTATGTACCAGGATTGAAAAATAATCTCTTGTCAGTTCCACAAATCCTAGACAATAACATGAATGTCAATTTCAAAGTGGACAAAGAAAAGAAACGTTGCTTTATCACTCAGAAAGGAAAACAGATAGCAACAGGTTCATACAAACATGGTTTGTTTATCTTAGATGCAATTACCTCTACACATACTGCAATGGCAGTAACCACAAAAGAGGCCACTTCTCTATGGCATAAGAGATTTGGGCATCTAAGTTCGGGGTATTTACTAGAACTTAGTAAATATCAAATGGTGAAAGGACTGCCTACTCTTTCATCTACTTTGCCAGTGTGCTCAGATTGCTTGTCAGGAAAGCAACATAGAGTACCTTTTGAACCTAGCTCCTTTCGAGCTAAGGTACCTTTGGAGTTAGTTCACATAGATTTGTGTGGTCCTATGTCTACTAGTTGTGGAGGAAAAAGGTATTTTCAATTGTTTGTAGACGATCACTCACGAAAAATGTGGGTCTTCTTCTTGCAGTTGAAGTCTGAAGCATTTGACTATTTTCAGTAGTTCAAGAAGCTTGTTGAGAAAGAATCAGGATGTTTCATAAAGACCCTCCATTCAGATCGAGGGGGGAATACACATCAAAAGAATTTTCCTCATTTTTATAGAAACATGGGATAAAAAGACAGTTAACAACAACCTATTCTCCTCAGTCAAATGGAGTTGTTGAGAGAAGAAATCGTTCCATTATGGAAATGGTTCGATGTATGCTTAAGGGAGCCAATATTGAGCACATTTACTGGGCTGAAGCTGTAACAACTATAGTATATCTTCTAAATAGGGCACCCACACGGGCTCTTGAAGGTATGACTCCTCAGGAAGCATGGAGTGGAAGGAAACCCTCCATATCTCATCTACGAGTATTTGGGTGTAAGGCTTTTATGCATATACCTAAGGAGAAAAGAAAGAAGTTAGATGAGAAGACCCTACAATGTGTTTTTCTTGGATATGATGAATTCTCAAAAGGCTATCGATTGATAGATCCATTCACCAAGAAAATACATGTTAGTAGAGATGTAGTGTTTGATGAGGCTTTCACATCTAACACTACATCAATATACCTGGATGATGAGGAGCAACAACCACTTCCTCCTCCACAACAAAAAAAGCCTCCTAAATGGTATACAAGTACTATGAGAGATTCCAAACTCACTTCACCACTAGATCTCACTCTCAATCATCCAAAGACACGAAGCATGTCTCGACAGAGAACGACAGAAGCATCTACTTCAATTGATGATCTTTGTACAGATTTTCAAGAGCTTTCTGTTAATAGAGATTTAGAAAGTGGAAAAGATATGGAAATTGATGAGGAGAGGGTTTACATGTCTTCATATGATGAAAATGAACCTTCTACAGTTGATGAAGCACTTAGTCAACCTCAGTGGAAGGCAGCTATGGATGCTGAACATAAATACCTCATTAAAAACAAAACATGGAAGGCTGGTCGATTTGCCTAAAGGAAAGAAGCCCATAGGCTGCAAATGGGTTTACAAAGTCAAATATAAGGCAGATGGTACCATAGAGAAGCATAAGGCCCATCTTGTGGCAAAGGGCTATGCTCAAAAGGAAGGCCTTGATTATGAGGAAACCTTTGCACCCACTGCAAGGATGACCACCATTCGAGTTCTTTGTGCTATGGCAGCACAGTTCGGATGGAAATTACATCATATGGATGTAAAAAGTGCCTTTCTAAATGGTGACTTAAAAGAAGAGGTATACATGACTCAACCTCCAGGATTTTTTGAGGAAGGCCATGAGCAACAGGTTTGCAAATTGGTCAAATCATTATACGGGCTAAAACAAGCCCCAAGAGCATGGTACATCAAAATGGATAGTCACCTACTACAACACGGATTTAAGAGAAGTCCATCAGATGCAAATATCTATATCAAGAACACAGGTTCTGAAATAGTGATTCTTGTACTGTATGTAGATGATCTGATCATCACTGGCAATTCAGAGAAATTGATTAACGCCATGAAAAATGACTTGAAAGAGTCATTTGATATGACAGATCTTGGACTTCTCCACTACTATCTTGGCCTTGAGATAGAACAGAAGAAGAATCATCTAAGGGTGACTCAAAAAAAGTATGCCAAGACTTTAGTAGAAAAATATCGTATGACTGATTGTAAGCCCAAAGCAACACCGATGGAATCAGGGCTTCGATTATCATGGTATGATGACTCACCATAGGTAGATGGCACGCTATATCGACAGATGATTGGAAGCCTCATCTATCTGACCAATACTAGACCAGACATTACTTATGCTGTAAACTATCTTTCTCGGTTCATGCAGGAACCAAAGGTCTCTCACTGGAAAGCAGCTAAGAGGGTTCTTCACTACATTCAGGGTAGTGTAGATTATGGTCTAGAGTATAAGAAGAATAACTCATTCTTCTTATAGAGTTATATCGACTCTGACTATGTTGGATCCCTAGATGATAGAAAATCAACATCAGGATATGTATTTCATCTTGGATCTGGTCCTGTCTCATGGCATAGTAAAAAGCAATAGGTGGTTGCTTTATCTTCAACTGAGGTAGAATATCGCGCTGCACGTGGAGCTGTGTGTGAAGCGATATGGTTAAGTCACATTTTGGCTACCATGGGCCTACCAAAGAAACTTCCTATTCACATGTTTTGTGACAACTCAGGTGTTTTGAACTTGGTCAAGAATCCAGTCCATCATGAACGCACAAAGCATATTGACACAGATTGTCATTTCATTCGTGATGAAGTTCCTAAACACAGGATCAAGCTCCAATACATTCCCACCGACGAACAGGTTGTCGACATCTTCACCAAGGCACTTGGACGTGTCAAATTTGAGTTGTTCCGAAGTAGACTTTGTATATCAAAGTAATGTAATAAAGGGGGGATGTTAGGGTACAATAAGCTAGTATATTGCATTACACTAGTTTAGTAGATTATTACATTTACTTTGTACTAATTACCATGCAGATATTTACTATTTTAAATATCTGATGGTAGATAGGTTAATTCCTAAATATCCTAGGTTATCAAATCCTAACCTAACTCTACTTCTCCTACAACGCGTTTGTTAGCGTGGGTTAAGGAGATTAAGTTGGGCATACTATTTTATTTCCTATTTAACATTAGCCCTTATGCTAATGTTTGGTTAATGAATATTTTTAGTTTCGCTCAATTTGTTTTATTCATTTTACCACAATTAATTTCATTCTACATATTTTCCAATTGAGTTTGCTTTGAAAATCTAACCCAAAGTATTTGTATTCTATTAGTAAGTCTAATGTATTTCCTTTAAATAAAATATATGGTTACTTTTGCTCTCTCATAATAAAAAAGACCATAATTTTAGTTGAACTCATTAATAGGGGTCAAACACACAACTATATACATACCTAACCTCTCACACATTCGCGAGTACCACGGTTTGAACCTTGAACAATCAAAATCCAAACCATTATGTTATCCCAAGATGATAAACTTTTCATTTTATAATTGAATTAATAAAAATCAAGCGTGGCCCATTCTTTGCTACGGCGCAAAGTTTCCTCAGTAAATAATATATATATATATAAAATGAATGCTTGTACATCTTTGACCATTTAAATATGTATAGATTTGATATAAAGTTGTTACCCATTTATAAATTTAAAATTAAAAAATATTATTTTTAAAGGTTAGGTGGATTGGTAAATATAGGTATGGTTGAATAGGAAGTCAACTCTTTGAAAAGGTAGTAGTATGCTTGGAATTGTGAGTGCATGTGAGACCGACAACGACAGTAAAGTTGTTAACCATTTATAAATTTTAAATTAAAAAATATTATTTTCAAAGGTTAGGTGGATTGGTAAGTATAGGTATGGTTGAATACGAAGTCAACTCTTTGCAAAGTAGTAGAAGTAGTAGTATGCTTGGAATTGTGAGTGCGTGTGAGACCGACAACAATAGTACAAAATTCGATACCCGATCGGTAGTCCCGAGATGGATAGGTTTATTGGAAGTAGTAGTCTGCTTGGAATCTTGTGAGTGCGTGTGAGACATAGTTGGAACTCCAACGGGTACTCTTCATATGGATAAGTTTTTTGAACTGTGCATCACTCATTTAAAACCTAATAAAGTTAGGTCAAATCATTGATCTATTCTTCTTTTAAAATAAATCCTTATAATTTAAACCCTACACCACCCATTTAAACTAATAAAGCTAGGACAAACCAACTTCTATTCTTCCTTTGAAGTAACAACACTCGCAGGAAACTCACAGGAAGTCGGTGTCAGCCGTCTGTTAACAAGAAAACACACAAAATATGTTCGTGGGCTTATCTGATATTTCCGTGGGCATATATATATATAAGTAATCTGGACACACAATTCGCAGAATAATTGAAGACGCGTGGCAAAGGGTTAAAGATAAGAAAATACAAAGATAGGAAAACGACAAAAAAGACGGGAAGGCTTTTTTATTTTTTTCTAAATACATTTGGTATCCATGTCATTTACACGTGATAAGACTTTTGGGACATTGGGTATCGTGGGTTCAACAACACGGTCTACCCAACCCAAAACCAACGTGGAAGATTCGCTACCTTTGAATTTGCTGTCTTTGTCTTTTGAAAACTACTACTCGGTGTAAATAAATAGGACACCCCCTTAACATTCATTCAAATAGCTTGCTTTATATTAATGGCGTCAATTATTATTTATAGTTTGGTCACAATTACATTATTTTAGTAATTAATAAGTGCAGGTTCAATCGAGAAGTTAATTCTCATTAAACTTATTTTTCTTGCTTTGTTATTGTTTACCCGGTGTAAAGAGACCATTGGTTGCTAGAAATTCATATCATTATTGTCGATCTAGCACAATCAAACTACTACCTTTGCAAATTGACTGTGCTTGACTATGCCTCAAAAATTAAACCTGGGTGTCTTCTACTTCTTGATAAATGTCTAACCAAACAAACACTTACCAATCCACCTAATCTTCGGATGAAAAAGTAACCACTCGTCCTTGGTATGAGAGAAGTCTATTCATATATTTTTATATTAAAAAAATTGAAAATTTTAATGGATAGGAAACGGTTAACATCAATCAAAATTCTTAAAAAGGTGAAGAGATTAAATATTTGAATGCCTTTTTAAGCCTCTCTGACAATCAGATCGTTTCTACGTGGAGTTGACGTCTCCAAATTTGGCCTCAAAACACGTTAGGCGATAAACATTATCCTTGTCCCATTCAACGGCAGATTACCGGACACGCCAGTCGTGGGGCACAAGCTCTCGTTGGCCACCCGGTCAAGATGGACCTCTGCGTCACGGCTACCTGTTGCCCCGCGGAATCCAGGCTGTCTTAAATTTTCAAGGGTTACTTTACGTCCTTCAACTTTGCCTATAAAAGTAAATTGCCGACTTGCAAATTTGGTTATAACGATGCTTAATGCTAATAAAAGTACGAAAATATTAATGGCTGTGCTTGCTCGCAATAGCATGTACAAATATTCAAAAATATATAAAAATACAGGAGATATATATTTCTGAAATATTGGGGGTAATCAAAACTATGATTATGGCTTTATTTATTTGTAGAAGGTGCACGTGTAATTTTCAAGTTGCTGTTCGAAGAGCTGCCACTTGGCGAAATGTCTAATTTAAAGAAGGTTTGGAGTAAACCTTTTGCTTTTGGTAAGAGCACCAATAATTCCCAAATCTTTTTAAGTTTTTGGTTGAGTACAAAGTTTCCACGAGATGGTTGTCATTCCTACCTTCGCATCTCATTTGATCTATAAAAATTTATGAATGACGTAAGTAAATTTGTTATAGGCTTCCTTTCATGCCATCTAGCAAGAGAAGTAGTAAACATGAGAGGATGTTATAACTTTATTTGCAACTTGAATTATTTCTGCTAACGAAAGAAATCAAGCCAACCATGCACTAAATTTCTTCCAAAGTCTTTCCATAACCCAATTACACATATCTTTAGGAGAAATATTAATCTTAAAAGGGATTCCCAAGTAACAAACAATTATTCTGTGAGGGATTATCTTCCACTCAGCCAAGCAGTTGGATCCATTAGGATTGTAAGAAGTATAAAAGACATGTTTTAGAGTGGTTGATACAAGAGCCAAAGACATCACAAAACAATTGTACAATTTCTTTAATTGTTTCCACCTCGTGCTGGATATTTTGAAGAAAAAGAAGGGAATCATCAACAAAACGTGAGTTAAGAGCACATTTATCCCCAAGAAGCTTAATACCTTAAACAAGGCAATTGGATTGAGCCTTACAAAGAAGATAATCAAGAGTGTCAACAACTAGATCATATAGAAAAGGAACAAGAGGGAAACCTTGTTTGATAGATAATTGTAGAGGGAAGGAGGGGGATATAGCTCCATTAACCTGAACACAAGTTGAAGCATCACCAAAGAGCATACCAATTTGATTATAAAATTTTGGATTGAAACCAAGCTGAGAATGCATATAGAGAATAAAATCTCATTTGATTCTATCATATGCTTTATTAAATTCTAACTATTAGGAACCTTCTAATAAAAATAAACTCATTCACATAAATATTGCAATAAAAACAGAATTTCATGAAAGAACAGAATATTGCAATACAAAATGTAAATGCAGAATTATAACAATCTCACAAAACAACACATAATCGCAGGCCTCTTCGAGGGGGCAACCTCCTTCAATACTTTCATTAATTTGCAAAAAGATACATTCATTTATGGGCCCTTGTCTTTTAAAGATACACTTCATGCAACCCTAACCTAATGCTCAAGAGTTGGCTTACATGCAAAGTGCCACTCGAGCTAGAATCTTCTACCAAACATCAGTTACATTCTTGATAACAGTTACATGAAATGGCCCCACTTGTCTAGGCGCCTCACTTGCCACATACCATTACAAAGTATTACAAAATATCATTATAAAGGGGTCCCCACGTTGGAAAGGGGTCATTACATAATAATATGAGAATTACAAAAATAGTGTTAGGATGGGGTCCTAACATGCCCTTCTCCTTCAAAAAGCTTTGTCCTCAAAGTTGTAGATGAGGAAACTAGTGTTGTAGTTATTGGAGAGACTCCCAAGTGGCATCTTCTAGTTGTAGTCCATGCCATTGAACAAGAACCTCAGTGATGACATGGTTCCAAAGAGTGCATGATCTATGGTCCAAAAGTTGTTCCAGCTTGAGCAAGATGGAACCCTCTTCATCCAGTTTTGGTAAAATAGATTGAACCTATACCTGATTACCCACAACCTTCTTGAGAGAGGAGACATGAAAGATAGGATGGAGCTTTGATGTAGATGGGAGGGCCAATTTGTAGGCCATTGCACCAATCCATTGTAAGACCTGGTAGGGTCCATAGTATTTGGTAGCTAGTTTTTGGCATCTACGAAGCTGGAGTGAGGATTGTTTATATGGTTGCAGGCAGAGAAAAACCATATCTCCTACTTCAAAGTTGTGCTTAGAATGGTGATGATCAGCTTGTTGGTGCATATAGTTTTAGGCCAATTCTATATTCATATTTAGTTGATAGAGGACTACGACATGTTGGTTGAGTGTAGTGTCAACAACATGGACCTTGGAGCTTCCTAGAATGTAGGAGGAGGGTGTTGATGGAGGACGACCATAAACTACTTCAAAAGGGGTAACCTTGGTCGTAATGTGATATGAAGTGTTATACCACCATTCAGCCAAGGGAAGCCACTTCACCCACTATGTAGGATGTTCAGAGGTAAAGCAACGAAGGTAGATCTCCAAGCATTTGTTTACAATATTTGTTTGACCATCCATTTGTGGATGATAGGCTGAACTCATTTTGAGTTGAGTCCCCTACAACTTAAACAATTCTTGCCAAAAATGACTAGTGAAGGTAGGGTCTCGATCGGACACAATAGATGTGGGCATGCCATGAAGGTAAAAAATGGAATCTAGAAAGATTTGGGCTACTACTGAGGTTGTGTAGGGATGGGAGAGGGAACAAAAATGAGCATACTTCATGAGATGATCCACTACCACCAAAATAACTGATTTGCCTCCTAACTTAGGTAACCCTTCAATAAAGTCCATGGAAATATCTATCCATACTTGTTCTAGAATGGGCAAGGGCTGAAGAGTTCTAGGGGAATGCATCATTTCTCCTTTCATTCATTGGCATATGTCACATTCTACCATAAAATTTTGAATATCCTTCTTCATTCCCTTCTAGAAGAAAGTATGCTTAATCCTTTCATAAGTCTTGAGGAACCCAGAATGGCCCGTAGTTGGTGAAGCATGCATTTCCTTCAAGATGAGTTCCCATAGTTGAGAAGTTTGGGGAATAACAAGGCAGTTAAGATATCTCAAATCTTGTCCATCCCAAGTGTATCTCGAGCATGAGGTAGGCTCTGTTTGAAGTGTGGCAATCAAAGTTTGCAATCCGGAGTCCTTGAGCATGTCCTCTCTAAGAGAATTAATCCAATGAGGTATGGGTGAAGAGATAGCACATAACATACTCTGATCCTCAAATTGTCGAGAGAGGGCATCAACCATAATGTTCTCCTTGCATTTTTTATATGTAATCTCATAATCATAGCCCATTAATTTAGAGATCCACTTTTGTTGTTCTAGGGTGGCGACCCATTGCTCCAGGAAGTATTTGAGACTTTGGTGGTCTATTTTGATGGAAAAATGATGCCCAATGAGATAGGGTCGCCAATGATTAACCACATGCAGAATAGCGAGCATCTCCTTTGCATAAGTAGATTTACCCAGATTTTGACCTGAAAGTGCTTTACTAGTGAAGGCCAATGGTCTTCCCTCCTGCATCAACATGGCTCCTATGCCATTGCCCGAAGCATCACTTTCAATTACAAAAGGTTTTGAGAAATCAGGCATGGCTAACACTGGAGTGGTTGTCATAGCATGCTTTAGGTCAAAGAAAGCCTTCTCAGTTAGGCTTGACCAAGTAAAATAATTATTTTTTAACATGGTCATTAAAGGAGCAACTATTTTGCCATAGTTTTGGATAAATTTGTGGTAATACCCTATGAGTCCCAAAAATCCATGAAGTCCCTTGAGAGTGTGAGGCTTTGACCAATCTTGAATAACTTGAATCTTCTTAGGGTCAACTTTAACTCCATATTTGGTGATAATGTGTCCCAAATACTCTACTTTGATCAACCCAAAAGAACACTTAGACCTCTTAGCATAAAGTTGATTCTGAGACAAAAGTTGTAGAGTCTGATCCAAATGGATGAGGTGCTCCTCCCAAGAGTGACTATAAACCAAAATATCATCAAAGAAAACTAGAATGAATTTGTGAAGGAATGGGTGGAAGATGTTATTCATGAGGCTCTAAAATGTGGAAGGTGCATTCGTTAAGCCAAATGGCATAACCAAGAATTCATAATGGCCCTCATGAGTGTGAAATATTATTTTGGGAATATCCTCCTCCTTGAGCCTTATCTGATGATAACCCGAGCGAAGATCTAACTTCGAGAAAAACATAGCACCATGTAGCTCATCCAACAATTCATCTACCACTAGAATAGGAAATTTATCCTTAATGGTGAGCTTATTGAGCTCACAAAAATCTATACACAAACACCAGGACCCATCTTTCTTTCGAACCAATAGGACTAGAGAAGAATAAGGATTATTACTAGGTCGAATGACTCCTACTTGTAACAATTCTTGTACTAATTTCTTGATTTTTGACTTAAGTGCATAGGGGTACCGATAAGGTCTGATGTTAGGTGGCACACTACCAGGTACCAATGGTATTGCATGATCATGGGAATGTCGAGGTGGTAATTCTATCGATTCTATAAAAACTACATCATGCTTAGTCAAAATGAGTTGCAAATCTTCTAGGAGTTTATCCTCTACTAAAGTTTGTGGTTGAATTGCAAATATCTAAGCGACTACCCCATGGGAATATTTTTAACAACTTCTCCATACGATTTGAACTGATAATCTAGGGAGATCTTGTTGGTGAACCATAAAGAGTGTAGGACCTACCATTCTATGAAAACTGCATCCATAACTCTACAAAGTTCTAGGCTATGGTTCCCAAAGTACCTAACCATTGAGCTCCTAGCACAACATCACATCCTCCTAGTTGAAGAGCAAACATATCAATTTTGAGTTCATAATCCCCTATCTTCAACTTAACATTGTGGTATTTGCCTTTACAAGGCAATGTTCCACCATTTTCCACCATAACCTCAAAGGAGTTGCAAGCATGTATGTAACAATTGGCTTGCTTGGTGACTCAAGGATCAATAAATTTGTGCATACTTCCTAAATCAATGAGAATTGTAAGACATTGTCCTTTGAAAAAGCCTACTACTTTCATCATCTGAGGGGTAGTAATTCCTACAAGAGCATGGACAAAAATTTTTGGTTGTGGTTCTTCTTGTGTTTCACCCTCATCCTAAAGTGGTTCCTCTGATGGTTCTACTTCATCATCAATTTGTTCACTACTTACTGACTCCTCTACATCCAACAAAAATAACTTCTTTTGGATGCATTTATGCCCTAGTGAATACTTCTCATCATAATTATAACATAAGCCTTATGTGCATTGGGCATCCATCTCTTTTGTAGTCAAGCACTTGTAGGGGGTAGATTTATTGCCAGTATTGGGTGTGAACTTGGAAGGAAATGTGGGTTTGGCCTATGGAAATTTAGGTGGCCTCCTTTGAGCCAAAAAAATTCTTTAACCAATCTTACCAATCCTATGGCTTACATCATAGATTATGGTTTGAACATCTTGACCTCAACCTTGATATCATCTTTCAAGCCACTAATAAAACAACTCTAAAAAATCCTTCATTCAACCCCTTGGTCCTATTAGCTAGTTTCTCAAATTGGGTCTGATAGTCACGAACCATAGAGGTTTGTTTCAATTTGGTTAATGCTCCTATAAAGTCCTCATACTCACTAGGGCCAAAATGAGTGAGTAATTATGACTCAAAATATTCCCAAGAAGGGTCGAGAGTTATATTTTATAACCATTGATACCATTATAAGGCTTCAAATTCAAAGTTGAAAGATGCCATAGTGACCCACAAATATTTAGGGATATTATGAAGTTTGAAGAACTAATATACTCGACATAACCACCCATCAACATCCTTTTCATTGAACTTAGGAAAGTCTAATTTAGGCATCTTAAATGGAGTATCTGTGTCAAAAAGAGAATGATAGCCTTCCTTCTCCTTATGGATTCCTTTCTCTTTATTGGTGGTACTACCACCTAGTTGGTCAATGTTACGATGCTCAAACACCTTTGGGTCATCCCTAAGTTTTTCCTCAACCTCTAAGAATTTTTCTTCCAATGAAGCTTTGGATCTCATGTGTTCACCTCTCAAAAGTGTTACTTCTTCCCTCATCTATTTAAAGTCACTGAGAAGGGTATTAATTATTGTATGCATTTGCTCCAAAAAGTGTTTTGTTCTATCTCCTTTTGGTGTCCTCTAGTTTTGCTAGCCATTTTGGTATGATTTGAACCACTTCCACTGACTTACTAAAAATAGAAGTATTGTTCCAAGAGTTACTATTTTTAGTAAGGAGACAAAAAAGTGTTTGGGTGCTATATATCAAAATGATCAGCTCAAAAAGATGATCGTAATGGACTAGGCCCCAAAATGATATTTTTTGACACCCAAAAAAGTGCATGGAGGCTATATACCAAACTGATCAGCTCGACAAGATGGTCACAATGAGCTATATATCACAACACTCTATTTTTTAGGGAAGTGTTATCTTCAAGTGTTGTCATATTTTCTCCTAGAGGCTTGGTTCACTCAAAAAATTGGTTTCTTGTCGGACAACCCCTTATGAGACTACATTATCTATTACTAACACTATTCTATCACTAACACTATAAATCACTATTCTAATGACTATCTAGTCTAACTCTATCACTAAAAACTCCTTATCTATTATGAATTTTGAATGTCATAGGCAACTATTACTAACACTATTACAACTCTATCCTGACTATTACTAACTCTGACTAAATTTATACCCGACTATTACTAACATAAACTTTGTCCTAACTATTATTGACTGATGTTTTTATCTTGACTATTATGTTCCTCACCAAATTCTTTCATCTATTTCATGCAGTAATTTTGGGATAGGGAAGTCTCCTCAGTATGCTCAATTTTTATGGTAGGATTTTTGGTTGTAAGTTTAACATTCAATAAAATAGGGTACTCTAAGCTAGGGTGTATGTACTACCCATAGGCCCTCTATTATACCATAATGATGAATGATAGTGCTTAGACCAATATTTTAGGCCACTACTCAAGGAGGATTCCATGCATACCCTTGAGCACACTACCTACCTCTCTGACAATACGAGAGGGTGATATTTTTGGATGTTGTGTCTGATGTACTATGGATAATACAAGGCCAAAAATCTTCCTAGGGCTAAAGGTTTCTCCTAATCCTAGGGGGTCTCCTGATATACCCAAAGATACATGGGAGCTCAATTCCATAGATGGGTGTTGTTTGAGGCCTAGGTATTGGAGCTTGATCACCCCTCACTTCACTAGATGCTTTACGAGTAATCTAGCTTAGCCAATAATGATAGCTCCTCCATGATATTTTAAAACCCCTGACACAGGGTTTCTAACCTAATAAACTAATGCAAAAAAAATTGTATTTTTTTTTAGTAAGGAAACAAGCAAAAAAATGAAAACACGAGAAATTTATACCTAGCAGTCAAAATGGAAGGGCAAGAACTATCGTAGTCATAGTAGAACTCAGCCCTAGAAAGCGCTCTGATACCACTTGTTAGGAACCTTCTAATAAAAATAAACTCATTCACATAAATATTGCAATAAAAACAAAATTTCATGAAAGAACAAAATATTGCAATACAAAATGTAAATGCAGAATTATAACAATCTCACAAAACAACACAGAATCGTAGGCCTCTTCGAGGGGGCAACCTCCTTCAATACTTTCATTCAATATGCAAAAAGATACATTCGTTTATGGACCCTTGTCTTTTAAAGATACACTTCATGCAACCCTAACCTGATGCTCAAGAGTTGGCTTACATGCAAAGTGCCACTCGAGCTAGAATCTTCTACCAAACATTAGTTACATTCTTGATAACGGTTACATGAAATGGCCCCACTTGTCTAGGCGCCTCACTTGCCACATACCATTACAAAGTATTACAAAATATCATTATAAAGGGGTCCCCACGTTGGAAAGGGGTCATTACATAATAATATGAGAATTACAAAAATAGTGTTAGGATGGGGTCCTAACACAAGTTTAACCAGAAAGGCATCTTGATTAGATTCGACAACCCATTGCATTTTTCAAGGCCATGATAAGATTATCTAAGATATAATGACCTTTAAGAAAACTAGATTATTTCATGTGAATAGTAACTTGTACAAAAGTTTTAATTTTTAAAGCTATAGCTTTAACTATGATCTTGTAAAAAACATTCAGGAGAGTAATAGATTTTCAATTGGACATTTGGTTACAAGTCATTCCTTTAGAAATAAGTTTGATTAACCCTGCATTAATATAAGCTTCGAGGGAATTGTTTTGGATAGCTTCTAGGTATACATGATGAAGATCTGAGTTAGGAAAAGACATGCTAATTTGTTTTACAAAACTCCATAGGAAGATCGTACATACTAGGAGCTTTGTCATTCTTTATAGAAAAAAGAACATTATGTAGATTGTTCATAGAAGGAGGATATTCAAGTTGATGTCTACTAAGAAAGGAATTTGTTTCTGCACATATTCTATTAAGATAAGTTGGATGTCATCCCTTGGATCCACTATAAAAAGTTGAGAGAAGTGGGTTACAAAAAGATTCATGATCTCATTAGAGTTGAAAAGGGAATGACCTGAAGGGTCCTCCAACTCAATAATCCTTTATGAAATATTCTTATGCTTGAGGTAGTTAGAGATAAATTTTGTTCCCTTATTGCATTAGGATATCCAAATGAGGCGAGATCTAATTTGTGCCCCTCTAGCATGGTAATACTCATTAACTCTCATTTTATTTTTAACATTAGCTAGGTTGCATTACATAGCAAAGTTAGTGGGGTCTTTCATAAGCACAGAACAAATATGAGAGATCTCTTTATGAAATAAAATCTCTTGAATCTTCTTCCTCCTGGAAACAAAGTGCCCATACAATCTAAGGGAAGAAGCAATATTGGAAATAATTGATTTAAACCATTTTATCCAACCAATATTACCAGTTGGTTTGGGAATCTATTCTAGACTTTCTTTACAAGGTGGTAAAAATTAGGGTTGTCAAGGTGGGCAGCATTAAATTTGAATTTAAGTGGAATGGATTCAAGGGATATAGAGGAATTTTGGATAGAAGATAAGATAGGAAGGTATTCAGACATAGTTGTGTGAGAAGGAACACAAACTTGCTTGTGGATGAAGTATTTATCCCAAAAATAATTACTGAAATAAACTTTGTCCAAACAAATAAGCTTCTTGGTAGAACCTTGATGATAGTTGAACCACATAAATCATTTATCTCTATGAGAGGAGGCTTTACAAAAGAGAGCTTCATGAACACCTAAATGATTGCTATAAAACAACCAATTGCAAAATTCAGTTTTTGAAAGGGGTTTGCTACCAACCCAACTTTTATCACAAGGATTTTCAGTCATATTAAAGTTGCCTCTTAAGATCCATTCTACAATAGGGAGAGAAACATATAACCATTCCTAGAGGGATATACAACTAGGAGGATCAGTAGGAGCATATATAAAACACAATCCAAGAACCTGAGGGTTGAGATCTAATCTAACCTAGATGCTATGATAAGCAAGGACTTCACCATGGTCTAGAATAGCATAACAAAGAGACCTGGATATGGAGAGGGCAACACCTCCTTTACCATTGGTATGAGATGTAGTAAAGGCATATGCATATCCTTGACCAATAACTTCCATACAATGGGAGAGAGTCTGACCAATGACTTTTAATTCTTGAAGAAAAAGAACAAAAATATGATTCTCTACTTCAACCTTTTGAACTTGAAACTTATGATAAGGGAGGGAGAGTCCCTTAACATTCCAAGATATAATATTTAACTTCATGAGGGGTGATTTGGAGGCTTGTCAACCTCATGAATTAGAGACTAAAATTTATTTTTGTTGAAGGGCAAAAATTGTGTGTTGTAGGTATGCTAAGCTAGAACCATATTTTGGGCAATTTGAGAGAAGGATCTAGAAAGATATTTGTTAGAGGGTTTTTTCCTCTAGCTAGAAGGAGTGATTTTGGGGGAGTTGACGAGCGTTGTTGCTTATCTACCATTCTCCATCCATCTATCATAGGTCTATCTTTTATGGGGTGAATGAATAAATGAGAGGTAACTAAAGGCCTATAGATGAATCTAGTGGGGCTTGGAGATTAACAAGAATATATAAGAATTTAGTTTGATATGTGGAAGAGGAAAAGGGGATCTTAGGGGGTACGACCTAAGGAAGTGGAGAAGGGTTTTTTGGAGCTGGGGGGTATTGAGGGCCATTGATAGGGAATTTTTAGCTAGATTTTGAGTGGTGGCTTCAATATGAGGGTCATTAGTAGGGATTTTTTCAACTATATTTTGAACAATGTCTTCCATTTGTTTCTTTTTTGCTAACTTTTTTGGGTAGCTTTTGGTCAAGTGTTTGACTTATCTATACTAAAAATAGGCATTGGGTAAGTTTAGTTAGATATGAGATTGATTAATAAGGAAAATTAACCCATTGAGGTCGAGGGAGGGGGGTAGTGGCTTGGATATGTCCATTTCCACATAAATACAAGGGTGATCGATATAATTAGATAATTATTATAAAAAATGGTGAGACCACAAAATATTACTGTTGGTCCAAAATCTACCTATGGTTTATTATTGTACCCAAGACTTGGCCAACATTGAATGACCGGGTAAGCTACAGAGCTTAATCGGGTCAATCTCCAGAGAAGGCTAGCTCCTGTGAGGTTCTAACTAGCTAAAACTATGATAGGGGGAGGAAAAGAGTACTGAAAGAGAATAAACATAGCTAGAACTCAAGATGGTACAGATTAGACAACAACAATAAATGCATAAATATCATGAAATGAAACAACCATTAAAACCTCCTAATAGACCAACCAATTTTTATCTCATGCAGAACAATCTTAATCAATATTTAGCTCAGTAGACTATAAGTTCCAGAACCAGAGAATAAACATGCACAAGAATCCAAAAAGTAGAATTGATGTCATGCACATTCATCTAGATAAATAGAAACATTCATCCATTCATACATATATTTTTTGCAAGATGTTGAACCAGAGGTCAAACAAAGATTTTCTTTGTATTGCTCCTTCCAAAAATATTTATACATGCAACTTGTAAATGCCTAAGAGTCGACCCTTACACAAGAGGTCATCGCTCTTATTTATAATGCCTCTATGGTTCAATATTCAAAATACAAAAATAGCTTTATTCAAAGTTGTTACAACAATATGCCAGGTGACCAGGTCGATAAATCCATCGTGCAACACCATTGGTCCAAAAATGGAATAGAGTGCTCGGCTTCTAACTACTCGTTAAATAATTTATACATGCAGACAAGTAGTGGAGATGAGCTTGAAATCTGGTCCATCCTTCATTCTTTGGAAATGCCTATCACCATTGATCTTGTAATGGCCATAGCAGACTTAAAACCTTTGCAGAAGATTTTGTTGTTGTAACCTGCGATGGCCACGATACAAAGACATGTTTGCGATGTTGTGTCTCTTTTCTATCTTCAAGCTTCCCTAGCCTCCATGACCGTGATATAGGAATATTTCATGATGCTGCACCTCCTTTTCTTACTTTGAAGCATTTATGAACTTCATGATCGTGGTATGGCGACAAGTCATGACGTCGCATTAGTTGTTCACCTTGAGCTTCCTTAATATTTCGTGATCACGATAGAGGAACATGTTGCGATTTTGTGATAATTTTTACCTTCGAGCCTTTTTTGGCTTTGGAAACCATGACACCAACTCATGTCACAATTTCATGACACTTTTCTTCCTTTGAGCCTTTTCATTCCTTGGCAACCACGATAATGACTCATGTCATGATTTCATGACACTTTTCTACCTTTGAGCCTTTTCAAGCCTTGGCAGCCGTGACATTGAGACATGTGACGTTCGTGATCAATTATGGATTTGGGACCCTTTAGGCTACTTCGACCGTGACATCTAGACATGTCACGATGTCGTATCTAACCTTCAAACTTCAAATTTTTTTAGAGGCTTATCACCTTATTTCTCCTAATGTAGTCATTTTGACCTACATTATTGGTGCCTCCCAGGGTATTTTTCTCACAAAAATTTTAGAACTTAGGACCTTATCCATTGGGTGAATGGAGTCTTAAAAAATAGGAAAAGAAAGGATAAATTGGGAGTGATGTATGAATGAAAATTTTGAAGGAAGGGGGATGAATGGATGATGAGGATTGAAATGGGATGGATGAAATGACAAAAATTGAATGGATGGTTCTTTTACTCAACCCTTTGATCACTAAGGGATTTTTCTCCTTCTACTCCTCCACTTTCTTCTTCATCTTCCTCCTTTGTATCCCCTCCAACTTCTTCCTCTATTTCTCTTTCAGCTTCACCCTCTGTCTCTTCTCCAACTTCTTTGACTGCCTGGATTTTGTTCTCAACACCTTGGTCTTGCAGCCTCTTGGCAATGTCATTGTAGGATCTGCAAGCCTGTTCCTAGGTTTCATTGTTAAGGTCTGATGACTTTGTGAATTGTTGATAGATGAATTCTAGCTCAGAGACCTTATCATAGGAGAAGATTTTGGACTTCAAAATTAGCTCATATAGGTAGGATTTGATCTGAGTGAGGTCCTGCACAAGTTTGAAGACATGTTCCTATTGCACAAGCTTTGGCCACTCATTTATTTTAGACTCATCATCTATGACTACTTTTAGGGTGGCTCTGAGCTCTTCTTCTCCTAAGATGCTAGAATTTTCACCCTAGAATCCTAGGAATCCACACTTTTTAGCTAGGTTTAGATGTTTCAATATCCCCTTGGATTCAACCTTGAGCTCTTGGATGAGTTGCCAACCTTGGGTCATGAGTCTGTGCCTCTTGAAAAAGCTTTTGGCCACTATCTTGGCATTGGATCATTTTCTATTGGGGACTCTATTTGCTACCCGCTCATATATGCTTTCAACTAGGGTTTGAATATTTGTTGTTGTGGGTAATCTTGATTGAATAAATCCCTCAACATTCTTGAATTTATTTTTAGAGATCTCCAATACTTCCTTCATCTCCTCCATGTAGAGTAGCACAGGTCGTACCTTTAGGCTCATTTCTAAAATATCCTTAGACATCTCTCTTCTTACTTGCTTGGCATTCTCCTTGGAGAACCCTATGGATTTGGCTCTCTCCTCTTGAATCTACTACTTGAAGATCCTTGACCTGTTCAACCAGAACTTGATTTTGCTTGTTGGCATATTCAACCTCCTTCTTGTACTTGGCCATTTCATGGAACTTATCCTACCATTTTTTTACCTCATTTTTAGGGCTTTTTCAACATTCCTTTGTTCACTTAATGTTGTCTCAAGCTCCTTAATCATCTCTTGAGCCTATGTAAACTTCTCCTTGTAGTAATATCCATGCAAGAAGATGGTTTCCATGTGAGCTTTGGTAGTCACCAACTCATCCTGCATTGGTAGTTGAGTGATATATTCCATTACTACTTCATCCTGGTAGTCTTCTATAGTCATGTCCTCCTTTGGTTTGTCAACCAAGGGCTTGATTGTCATTTTGGTCCATTGGAGGGTGGTTGGATCTAGTGCAATCATATCCCTAGAATGGGTAGACTTCTTAGAATATTGGGTAAATTTTGTATTCCACTAGTCATAAGCATTTTTTGTGGCTTTATTGAACTTTTTAAGCTTTGAGGTGGTGGGATGAGTCTCAAGTAGAAGAAGAGGATAGATAATACAACAATGGGAAGTGAGCAATAGGGAAAATGGAATTGTTACAAGAGTGGAATCCACACTTGTGGGAGCTACAATGGGCACTGCTACAGAGGCTATAGAGGTAACAGGGGGTGGTACTATAGATGGGAGTGATGAAATGTGAACTATTTCAACTGGGATAGATGAAGAAGGTGGTGGAGATGATGGTGGTGAAGGTGGATGTTATGGAGGTGAGGATGGATGTTGTGGAGATTGAACATATTTTTCACTAGAAAGGGAAGGAGATTTCTTTAGGGGATTAGCAGAAGAAGGAGAAGGAGAGGAAGGAATATTTATCGTACCTAACACTGATGGCTAAGGTTGTGGTCCTCCTTGTGCACCTTCCATGGGTGGTAGTTGTTCAACCACCTCTTCCTACCTAAAGGCACTTACATCTTGTTGTTGAGGTGGTTGTTTAGTATTCTCCTCTATCCTAAGGTATTTACTTTCTCTAAAACTTTAGCTTGCTTACTTTTCTTGGGTGTACCTTCCTCAATTGTATCCTTTACCTTCCTCTTGGATCTTCTTATAAGAGGAAGGGGATCAAAGTCTATTTTTGAATCTTGATGTTGAGCTTATGGTTGTGTTATCTCAATTAGAGAAGGTGTTGCCCTAATAGGGGATACAAAATTTGGAGCAACCAACTCAAAACCTTTATCCTTTGAATTTTTTACTCCTAGATCCAACTATCTTGACCTATTTTGCACCTAAATGGGCTCAATAATCCCTTGGCCATGTTTCCTAAGGCCTTCTCTAGTATAACCCATTTTTTGCATTATTACGGGTGCTCTTGAATACCTTTCTAACTGTTCATGTGTAGGGGTATACATAATTACTTTTCCTTTCTTAGGAGTAGAAGGAACTATAACTATGATAATTTGTTGTTGAGACTACAATATCACCTTTCCTTTACCTATATCTAATTCTCCCATGGTGCCTTTTGTAACATGTTCTCCACAGGAATGATGAAAACTTAGAGAAATATTATTTCCAATGGTATCTGCCTAGGTATTATAGTGCTCATCATACATGAGGTAAAATTCATCATCAATCTCGAGGTTAGGTCTTGAAGGGATTGTGTTAGTTTCAACTCTCATAACTGACCAGACATGTATCTTGGCCTCGGTCCATTCGTACTTCTTCTATATTTGTTGAATTTTAAGTTCTTCTAGGACATGAATTGGGTTATTTTTGGGATCATAATCTACAACTTGCTCATAGAAATCATGCCATGGGGGAAATGATTGCATCTAATCCATATTTTATTCTAACTCCTCTTCTTCCCCATTATTCCTTTGCTTGTCTATATGTTCTCTTGTTGTTTTGTAGAACTTTTGAGTTTTAGTGTTTTGGATAATGGATATCTTTCTACAAACTTGTCATCGAGGTCGTACCTCCATATTTGAGGCAGTTCTACCAAGCCTAGATCCCTCATGGCTTGAGCAACCTATTAATTTTATCCTTTTCTTATTATTTCTAGACCTTAAAAATGGACTTGGTAGGTGCAAGTTCCCTTTTTGCCTTTGACGGTTCCATATTTGAAGTTAATATACTCAGTTTTTCTGCAATACTCCATTGCAAACAATTAGTCTATAACATAATGAGGGAGTAAAAATAACTTTCTAATGAACCCATATAATCTAATAATTGTACCCTATGTTAGAATGAACCACTCTCCCTCCTATACATGTGGATTTTGTAACACGATCCTAGCTTTTGGGGATAACCTACTCATTTTCCCACGCAAGAGTTTAAGGGCAGGTCCTAATAACTCCCTATTAAAGTTGTAATAAGTTTTAGAGGTGGTGAGCACAGTGGTCCATGTATAAATTGGCAATGGATTCCCTTTCTCATATCTGTCTACCATGACTATAAAAGGTATTTCTTGTGCCATGAAGTAGAAGAAGAGCCAAGCTAGGTGAGAACAATATCTAAAAGAGATTTGGGAGCCTCTTTTCAATTTAGATAATTGCTCATGGATTTGTTGGCACAAATAAGTGGACCAATTGAAGAAAATGGGCCTAGTGCTCTGGTCCATAATAGAAGTGTCATAGAACTTAGGGTTTGAAATGCATTGGGCTGTGGCAATTTGCCAACCATGGACCTCCTCATCCGAAGGCAACCCCACTATCACCACTAACATTGAAAAGAGTTTAAGATTCTTGAATTTGGTAATGGGGATGGGGGTTTCTAGCAAATTTCTTCCCGATGGTGTTGTTTTCAGTTGCAACTCTACAAAAGATCTCATATGACTTCCTAGGATATAATACTTTACCTATTGATTAGGATGGAAGTCTTTAGGTTTTTGAGTGGGAAACAAGCCCATGGTAAAGGTAGTTGTGAAAGCATCTGGGCTAAGTGTGAGGAGGGTTCTTCCTTGCATATTTTGGATAACCTTATGCTTAGGGTCATAATATTTGACTATGGCATGCACTAGTTTAGGGCATGGGTGAACTAGGGTGCAGACATAGAAAGAAAGCAAGGAATGAAAGGTGAAGGAATTCAAGCTTGATGGGGAAATACCTATCAAAAGCCTATCTTCGATGTCTACCCTGAGTCATTCAACACCCTTGTATGTGACCATAGTATCTGCAATTCTTGCATCTCTATCCTAAAACCTAACATTATTTTCATCTTCAGTCTGTATTGTAGTCTCGATGATTGAGGATGAAGTTGCCATTATGGTACTACTACCTCTCTGAGCACTATCTCACTAAAAATTCCTTTACTAGTATGGGAGAATATTTTCTTAGCAATAGAAGGCAACCCTACAAGAGAATTTTGGTAAAGTGAAGAGCTACTAGGGTTTCTCAGTCGTATATATATCTTCCATGAGAATTAGAGCAAAATGCAATTATTGTAGTGGTTGGTCGTTTACTTCGATGAATTAATCAGGATGATATTTCTGCTTTAGTTCATGCACCACCCTGCTTGAAAAATCACAGTCGAATTTGCATTTATGTTTGTCACACTTTCCATTACTTTTTTGAAATTTAAAAATAGTTTTCCCTCTCATTGCATGGCCATGGCCCTTCTTGATCTAGAGATGTTTTGACTGTTTGACCGTGACATGATGATGCATCGTGATGTCACGTCAGTTTTCCCTTTTCAAAAGCTTTCATTCTTTGTTACCATGACCTGCTGACATATCATGACATTGCACAACTTCTTTCTGTCCATCACGACTTTGAGATATGTCATGATATCATGACATCTACAAAACACACATTAAAGTACATATGATACATATAATACAAAGGGTGGGAATATTTTAGTGAAAATAGAGTTTCAAATGGAAACCATTGATAGGAATAGATTGAATCCTCCCCTATTCATCCTATAGTTGAAAAGCATTGTGTTGTTTCTCAACAATTATTTTGAATGGACCTTCCCAAAAGGAGTCAAACTTTTGGTGATTTCCTGGTTTTGCTTTCTTTTCATTCCATCTTAGGACCAGATCTCCAACTTTGAATTTCTTGAAAGTGGCCTTTATATCAAACCAACCTTTAGTTTTCCCTAGATATTTTTGATATTGTACATAAGCCTACTCCCTTTGTTCCTCTAACTGCAATAGTTGCATCAATCTATCTTCCACTAGGTCACCTTCTACAGTATGAGTTTGATCAAGCAATTTTAGAGTGGGTATTTCCATATGTATGGGGAGGATAACCTCTTTTCCATATACTAAAGCATAAGGAGATGTGTTTATGGACTTCTTAATGGTGATTCTATCAGCCCACAATGCTTGATCTATCAGTGAATGCCAACTCCTCTTGTTATCCTTCAGAGTTCTTTTTAGAATCCTAAGTAAATTCTTATTGGTTGATTCTACTAGGCCATTTCCCTATGGATAGTAATTGGAGGAAGTCTTTAAATAGATCCCATATTTACCAACAAAATCAATCATCTTTACTCCAATGAAGGATGGGCCATTATCACTAACCAAAGCCTCGGGTATGCCAAACCTTGTAATCAAGCTTTCAAAAAATTCAATCACTACCTCCTGGTCAACTTTCTTTGTGGGTATTGCTTCAACCCATTTGGTGAAATAGTCTGTAGCAGTCAAAATATACTTGTGCCCTACTGATGAATTTGGTTCTATCACCCCTATGAAATCCAAACCCCATTTTTGAAAGGGTTCTTCCACTTGGATGGACTTGAGAGGTAAGGAAGCATTTTTGTTTCTCCCCACATATCTTTGATATTTTTCACATGCCCTTGTAATTTTGAAAGCATCAGAGAAGATGGTTGGCCAGTAACAACCTATTCTTAGTATTTTCAATGTAGTTGTTCTACCTGAATAGTGTCCACCTGATAAGCCCCCATGGAACTCTTCCAAGATATTCTATTTTTTATCATCTTTGATACATCTCAAAAGAACACCATCCAAATTTTTCTTGTACAAGCCTTTAGGTAATAGAACATATTTTAGGGCTTGCAGCCTATACCTCCTCCTTTGTGAGGCATTCAGGTTCATTGGGCATTTCCCTATTTGGAAATAGTTTATGAGTTCATCAACCCAATCTAAAGTTTTTTGAGGATTATCTATCTTCCTGAACTGATTTTGGTGCTTGACATGCTACATATTCTGTTCTACCCCTTTTAGCCAACTCTTGACACAAATCCCTACCTCTTACTAGCTTAGTTGGATGGATCTCTATGTCATATTCCTATATTTTTGATACCCATCCTACTCTTTTTTCACCAAGCTCTCCCTGTATTATAAAGTTCCTGACATCAGGATGTACCACATACACCAAGGTCTTGCTTTGGGATAGAAAATATCTGAATTTCTTTAAGGACTTCATGACTGCATACACCTATTTCTCAATGAAGTTATACCTTTCCTCATGATATTGCATAGTATGGCTTAGGAAGGCAATAGGTCTCTCCTCATTGTCTTCTCCCTTTTGAGTAAGAACTGCAACATAACTTTCTTGTTCACCAATAACATACATAATGAAATCTCTTGAGTAATCAAGATTGATTAGCATAGGTGCCTGAGAGATTACCTCTTTGATCTTCTTGAATGCTTCTTTCCTCAGATCTATCCACCTGAAGTTTACATCTTTCTTTAGTAATTCAATCATAGGCTTCACTATTTGTGCAAAGTCTACAACAAACTTTCGCACAAAGTTGATCTATCCAAAGAAGGACTATAGACCCTTTTTATTCAATGGAAAGGGAAGATCTAAGAGGGATTTCACCCTATCTAGGTCAATGGCTAGTCCTACTTTAGAAATAACATGTCCCAATAGAGTTCCTTCTTGGACAGTAAAGATAGATTTCTTTGGGTTCAGGGAAATACCAAATTCCTTGCACTTTTCAAAAACCATCCTGAGATGCTCAATATGCTTTTCTTTTTTGTGGGAGAACACTGTCATATCATCCAGATAAATAACTATTACCTTATTTACAAGTTCTCCAAAAGCTAGATCCATTACCCTTTGAAAAGTAGCCCCTGCATTGGATAGACCAAAAGGCATTCGTTGATATGCAAAAGTTCCCCATTTAGTAGTGAATGCAGTCTTATGTTGATCTTCATCTTTGATCCAAACCTGATTGTAACTAGAGAATCCATCCAACAATGAGAATATCTTTGCTCCTACTATAGTATGTAATATTTGATCTATTTGAGGTAGAGGATAGTGATATTTTAAGGAGGCCCTATTCAAATTTTTGAAGTCTACACACAATCTGATATCCCCATTATTTTTTTACTGGCACTAGGTTAGCAACCCATGTGGAGTGTTTGATAGGGTAGATTATTTTGGCATTGAGTAGCTTTAGTAACTCTTGCTTCATTAGGGCTTCTATATTTGGGTTGATAGGCCTCTACTTTTGTTGGAAGGGCTTTGAACCTGGCTCAAGTTCAATGGTGTGTTGTATTATTTCCTTGTTGTACACCTTGAGGTCATCGTACATCCAGGCTATAATATCATTGAAATATTTGCATAATTCCTGAACTTGGTTTACCTCTTCTTCTGAACATTGAACCCTGACCTTGAGCACTTTTCTAGGCTCCATCTACATCTCCTTGTATTTTTGCTTATCAACTTTTATCTTATGGCCCATTGGCCGATCACTGCTATCAAACAAGCTTTCAAGAGTTATCAAGCCTTTTGGTATATGATTATTCTTGAGTTGGATCAACCCTTCATATTCTTCATCTTCTAAGGCTCGATCACCTGAATAGTTCATTTCATGTATTAGGAAATCCAACACATGTTCATCATTTTCAAAGACCTTCTAGAAGGTATCTTTATCTGGGACTGAAGGCCTATATATCAACCTTACTATTTTTTATTTTTGTATGACATTGGCTATTGGGCAATAGTTGGCTCCCATAGATGCCAATAGATCAGCATGAGTATTATGCTCCCTAGGAATAGCCTTGATATTTAGAGCTTCAAAAGCTTCGAATAAATCCCACACTTTGTTCTGGTAGGCCTTGAGGTAATGTTGTTTGTTGATACATTTTTTTGTGACCTGATTCACTATCAACTTTGAATCTCCATATATCTGCAACTACTTGACCCCTAACTTTTTAGCCTTTCTTAAACCTAAGCAAAGTGCCTCATATTCTACTGCATTGTTTGTGCAGCTCCATGTCAACCTATATGAAAAATATTTCTCCTCCCCAGTTGGTGAGATAAGCACTATACTTGCATCGACCCCATTTTTACATCTGGCACCATTGAAGAAGAGTTTTTAAATTTGACTTGCAGGGGAGTCTTATTTTAGCAAAGTAGAGGGTTCAACCATTTTAGGTTTTGTGATTGAATAGGTCCCAATCCATGTCTCAATCATAGCATTAAAATATTTCAAAGAGAATTGGTCCTCAATTTGGAGCTCTTCTAGGACTTCTTCCATCAGATCTAGCCCCTCAATATCTTCAGTAATCACACTCACATTATTTACCTACTTTCTATCCTCTTCAATCTTCTCAATATGAAAAGAAGAAGGTTTTTCATTGAATATATTAATCCTTCTACCTTTATATGGAATCTCCATGTGTGAGTAATCAAGAGATAAATATCCTCCTATCTTGGTCGTGAACTCCCTTGAAAGACACATCCCAAAGTAAGGCTCTAGGTCTACCACAACTACTTCTTGTATAACTGTGATCTGGGGCATCCTATGCAATACTATAGAAATATCTTTGATTACTCCTACAATCTTGACTGGAGTACCATCCAACTATAGTACTCTTGGGCTACTTATGGTATATTCCATCCCCATAATATCACATACAACTTTAGGCATCACTGTAGTTGATGCACCTGAATCTATCATGCAATTATGTACCACCCATCCTTCCATTTGCAAAGATAAATAGAAAGGAGGAGGCCTATTATTTCCTATGGTTGGTATTGAATTGGATTGAGCTAGATTCAACTAAGGATGAGGCTTGACTTTATTTTTTATTGATTTGAGAGACTCTTGTAGTAAATCAATTTTCCCTAGAAGCAACAATGCATCATACATGCTTACCTTTGAAGGTATCTTTTCAATTCCTCCACTATGTTGAAGATAGGCGTATCAGGCTACTTGTATTTCTCTTGTATAGGTAGATCATATATGTTTCTATACCCTTGGGTTGTGTGGGTGAAATTTTGCACCCTCCACCCACTCTTTCCCTTTTCAATATGATGCTCTTCAAGGGTTCACTAAATTTTGAAATGCTAGTGGTCGAGTGAAAAATGGAAGCGACATCAACAGTGATGGGTGGCAACAAGCAACAGATGGGCAGAAGGTTATTCAAAGAGGTGAGGTGGAAAGTATAGTAGGTGGACATTTAAGTCTTGCATTTGGACAGTGGTATCCAAAAGGATCGCCTGCTCATCGGGCGAAAACTTTGGCTGGATAGGAAGGGTGGAACAATCTCAAATCCTTACCTAAGAGAAGAATTAAAAACCCCACCCATTACTAGGTAGAACTCTAGGATTTCAATAAGGTGAAAATTTAGAAAACACCCATCCTCTTTCATGATGTCTCCATGGGTGAAAAGTTATTATCCAACAAGATAGGTGAAGCAACAACTCGACATATGGACTCCTGCCATCGTCTAAAAATTCAATTGGGGAGGTATTAATTACTGCAGCCACCCAGTACCAATCGTTCGTGCATAAAGGTGATTTATTTGAAACGTGCTACTCCCAAGGTGATTAATTCCTATCATTCATCACCTAACTAGAGTACCACCGACTATATGAAAGGGTAGAGTAGATAAGAATTAAAGACCTATGTAGAAAGGGAAAAAGAATCGAGGGTTCATATTAACATAGAAGCACCTAACCCCATTCCAAAATATTACCACCATCCCAAGAAATGGAGTACCAGCTGAGCGTCTATCTACTTCAACAAGATCTTCCCGCCTAACATCTTTAATCATTATATTTTGAATTTATTATAATATTTATATAAATAGCGGAATACTAGCCATTCCAAAGAGCACCTCTTTGGCCATTACAATTCCCATGTAATACTTATTATTGCTACGTGAATACAAGAATATTGCTATTTGGTTTCCAATATCGTTCTTACATTTTGTGTTAAATGTGAATGCTTATTTCTGCTTTGGCTACTTGAGTGATTCTCATTTAATTCTGCTAAACTAGATTTCATGGGGTTTACTTGGTAGTTATGGAATTCGTATTTGCAATTGGGTTGGGGGTTTATTTTTGCAAAAATTAGGTTGGACATGAGCACTCTAATTCTGAATCTTGGATTTCATGCAACCGTTCGTCGGTCCTAGGATGGGCCATTATCAAGTGTGAGTTATGTGTCATGTAAATAAGTGTAGAGTTATATGTGTGAGGTATCATGTTAGTAAGTGTGAGTTATGTGAGTGAAGTGTTATGTTTAAAAATAAGTAGTTATGAGAAATGACGAGAGACTTTATCTTTATGTAAATATGTGACTTTATGTAAATATGTGAGATTCATTATTATGTAAGAGAGAAATGTGAAGAGTTAGATCTCCTGTGAGTATGAGGAGATGAAGAGTTTATGTAAGTGTAAAGGTCAAGAGTCATATGCATATGAAGAGTCTCATGTATGTATATATTGAAGATAAAGCCTTGTAATATGAGATCAAAGAAACATTGCATTTATGCATTGCTTAAAGTAGATTTTTCAATAAAGATTTTAGTGAGTTATTATTCAATTGTTTGAGTGAATGTATGATTTTATGTCTTGATATTTAGTGAGATATTGGAAGAGTATTGTGTTGCTAACAAGAATCTATGGATGCAATAAACCCCTCAACATCAAAGAATTTAGTAGGTGGATTTACTACTAGGACTCATTCTATATTTTTTGATCTTTTATTTAATTTCACCCCTTTGGACCCATCTAAGTGGTTTACCTGGTGCAATGAGAGATTTGGTTCAAAAAGGAGAACTAGTCAATTAGACCAACTTATATGACATTCTATTTTGTAAAATTGACCTCATGATTAATTGGACTTCGATATCCCTTCCATAGTGCTTTCAGACCATCTACCTATTATCTTCTCCTTTAAATATTTTGATACATTTGTTAACAACTCAAAATTACCTTTCAAATTTAGTGTTGTGCATGCTGAATCTAATAAATGCCAAGTATGATTGAATAAATTTGGAACTCTTACCCAAGATCTATTGGTGTAAACAATTGATTATGTGGTGTAAAAATTCTATTCACAAGACAACCTCATTTTTTGTGAATATGATAAAATGATAACACATCAATGTCACATAGTTGAAAAAATAGAGTTATTCATCTTAAACAATTGGTATTTTGGGTCTATGATCCAAAATATCACTCGGAATTGATCAAAATAGAAAATGAATTACTCCAATTTAAATCTTAAAATACTAATGGGGCTTGCATTAAGTTTAGGCTTAATTGGTTGGAACATGGAGACAAAGGCTTCAAGTTTTTTCAATCAATAAATGTTTGATGAGAGAATCTCTTGAATTGTCCTAGAAGATGGAACAATCCTTACTAAATATAGTCACAATTCTAAAGCATTTCACTATCATTTAAAAAATGTATCATTTGAGTACCCTCTTGATGATTTGAACTACCTTTTATCTAATTATTACACAGAGCGATTTCCCACTCTTGTTCCTTCCACAACATCTAAATATTCACATACTCATCTATCCTTAGAAGACTTGAGACAAGCCTTGTGGGAAATAAAAAAGGAGAAGGCCGTAAGTATTCATAGCTTACCTATGGAGTTTATTTAGAAACTTTAGCCTATGACTAGTACTAAACCCCACATGATGTATAAAGAGGTAGTTTGGATGGTTTTCCTATGTTCCTTCATTAGTCAAGGGATGATAAAATTAATCCCCAAGAACTCCATCTAAGATAATATTTATGGGTGGTGCCTAATTATAAGCTATTTCCAAAGTGCTTAGCATCTGCCTTAGGTGAGTTTCCCAAAACAATGTCAATTTAGAACAAAATAGTTTTATCAAAGGAAGATATATACTAGATAATTCATGCTTGCATGAGAAGCCTTCTCTTTAAGGATGCCTCACCAAAGGTTAAGGTTAATTGTATTCTTTCTAATAGCTTCCCCTTTTAGAGTTTATTTAGGCAAGGTTGTCCTCTAACCCCTTCTTATATGAATTATTGTTGATGTAATTGATTACATCTTGAAAATATCTCAAACTAAAGAAATGTTAATATGGTTGAGATTGACTAATAGGAAATTTATTAATTTGCAATGGCTCCCTTTTCTTTGTACAAAAGAAAAAGAAATCTACACTTCGCAAGAATCGTTGTAACTATTTTGCGATGTACCAAGGATCTAAAATCAATAATGGAAAAATTAAAGTGTTCTTTTGTTTTATCTCCCCCTGTTTAAGCGATATACCAATAGCATAGAATATCATCTGCATGGTCAAATTGTCAACTATCTAGGGATATCCTTTGCTATAAATATCTCTTCCTAGGATATGTGGCAGTAGGTTCTAGGTATGTTTTAGAAAAGGTTTGATATATGGCCCATCAAGTTCTTATCCTTAATTGATAAAATCCAAATTGCAAGTAAAGTTTTGAAAGCCTTACATATTTATTACTCCTTCGTCTAACTAACCTCTAAAAAAGCTTACTTAAGCTTAATCAAAAAATTATATGTTATTTATAGTTCAATTAGTACAATATTAGTTGCATTATAGAAGTCTCCTAAAAACTTTACACTATACCTAAAAACAAATGAAATATAAATATTTTAAATCCTTTAATGTAAAGTAAAATATTAATAAGTAGCTTAAAAACTATGTGAAAAATGATTATAATTTTTTTTTTTTTAAACATAAAATAAACAAGGCCATTATCTAAGGCAAATGGCAAGCCATGCCTTTTAAAGACCCTTATGTCTTCAAAGAAAATGGGCTTTTAGAGGAAGTTGCCCCAAATCTATCTTGGAAACATGATACTCTTTGGCATAGCTTCAATATAGGCATGTCCAACATATGGTGGAATATGTGTTAAGAAGACAAAATACTAAACACTTTTAAGTCCAAGCACCCTTACGTCTCCAACAAAAACGAGCTTTTAGGAGAGAGTCGCCCAGAAACTATTTTTTAAACAAGATACTCTTTGGCCTTGAGGATATTATTAATTTTTTATATATATATAAAATTTAGTAACATCTTTTCCAAGATATTTTATCGAGGTTAAATGTTATGATTGTAGTCTTAGTTTGCTGAGTAAAACTAAGTCAACAAGACTTCAATCCTTCATAACATTAAAATGGAGTTGAACTAACAAACACTTAACTACTATTTAGCTATTCCTTTTTTAATATACCGTAATTTGAACTTACAACCTTGAAAAGGTACACTGCCACAGTTAAAGTTAAAATTAAATTCAATAACGATAGCGTCCATTTTATTAGGATTAACGATTATCCACTTGCCTAGCTTATTGAGGTGTTCAAGCTTAAAACAGGTAAACTCAGACTTCGATTTCGACTTACACGGGTGTCATTAAATACAATTTCATTTGCCTCTTCGCAGCGAATCCAATTTCTCTCCGAGAAAAGAAATCGTCAACATCGGTAAAGATTGTCTAACGACAGCAAAACATCACTTGAATATGACGTCCAACTACAAATGGAGAAACCCTTTTAATAAATTAATTCCACAATTTCCAATGTTCGCAAATAAGTAGTGGGCCTTATCAATGGGTATACGAGTCAAATGCCATCTGTTTTCAATGACGTAACGTGCAGGGAATCCATGAAAAAGAGGGCTAAAATATTCTAAACTCGAAAAATTCAAATAGGGAAAAAAATAATAAAATAAGTATAGGATTGAAGAAAAATTAAGAGGGGATCAATTTTAACCTTAAAACAGGTATACAAATATTTTCAAAAATGATAGAAACCAAATAATTGTTTATTTATTTATTTTTATTTTTATTTATTTTAAAGATTAATTTTAACTTGTGAGATAAAAAAAAAATTAATAAGATCTTAATTATTTGAAAATAGGAACACACAAACATTCTACTGTTATTAATTAATCTATCTTTCTAAATTAATCTTTGACTTTTATAATAAATTTTTTCACTCTTTATTATTATTAAAAATATTATAAAAAAATTTCCACCATATAATAGGTGTCAAGATTGGATATGCGTTGTTTGAAGTTTTGCGAGACTGGTACATCTACGCCTTTGGGAGATTTGTGAGGTAAGTATATCTGTGCCATTGGGAGATATGCGAGGTTGGTACATTTACATCATTGGAAGATATGCAAGGTTGGGAGATCTACGTTGTTTGGATATATGTGTCATTGGGAGATCTACGAATCAAGTACAGAGACGTCACTAGGAGATCTAAGAGGCTAGTATATTTGTGTCATTGGGAGATCTATGAGGCTAGGACATCTATGTCGCCGGAAGATCTGTGAGGCTGGGAGATCTACGTTATTAGGAGATTTGTGAGGCAAGTACATCTACATTGCTAGGAGATCTGCAAGGCAAGTAGATATGTGTCGTTGGAAGATCTACGAGGTTGGTACATTTGCACCATTGGGAGATCTACGAGGTTGGTACATCTACATTGTTGGAAGATTGATGAGGCAAGTACATCTGTGTTGTTGGGATATTTATGCTACTAGGAGATCTACGAGGCTGGTACATCTATGTCACTAGAAGATCTACGTTGTTAAGATATCTACAGGGGCTTACGCTCAATATCGTTAGGAGATCTGCACCACAAAAAGATCTACGAGATATCAGATGGCATCGATTTTGAATGGAATTTACCCAAGCAAAAGGGGTTCAGGGGCCTAGGGGGTAGGGGCAATGTGGAAGGTGTGTAGAGTGAGGTAGGTATTGATGGTGAGGGGACGTTTCAGGTGGGCATTTGGGGCTCTATCTGTATTTTGATGTGTTTTTCCTAGGTATTGGAGGGTCCAAAAGCTTCATTATTTTTTACTCCCTCTATGGGCGATTCAAATCATTGTTGGTCTTGGGTATTATTGGGAGTTGGTCCTATTGTTATTGTTAAGACTCACTTTGATTTGGTTTCAAATTTGGAGGCTGATATTCCTTCTTTACGGATTTCTCAACCTATTCTTCATCAAACAACAATAGAACGAGCAAACTCTTTGATTTGGAAGTTATTGGTGTTTGGCCGAATTTGAACTCTATTAAGAAATAGGTCGCTCAAAAATGGAGGCCAAAGGGGGATCTAGAAGTGGTGGCATTACCCAAAGGTTTTTTGCTCTTTAATTTTAAGGTCTTTGAAGACATACAAGTTGTGGTTATGAAGGGACCATGTTTCTTTGGTAAAAAATGTCTCTTGTTGAGAAAATGGTCCTTGAACTTCAATTTGTCCACTAAGAATATCAATATGGCACCCCTCTAGGTACCCAAACCTTTGCACTCTCCTGCAAAACAATAAACTTTTTAATTTTATATCTATCATTGTCCTATGAAAATTAAATTAATAAAAAATCAAGCATGGCTCATTCTTTGCTACGGTCCTAACTTTCCACCAACAACAATAATAATAATTAATATATATATTATATGAATGCTTGTACATCTTTGCGATGTTAAATATATATAGATTAGATATAAAGTTGTTAACCATGTATAAATTTAAAATTAAGAAAGTGTATTTTTTACTTTAATTTTTTTTTGGTTACATAGATGAATTGGTTATAATCACAATTTTTAGTAACAAGGTTCAAACTATCAACGGAGGCTTTCAACACATCCACCATCTCGTTGTAACCAGCGTGAGATGGGGACTGCCGGACGCACAAGGTTCACACCGTCTTCGTCAGTCTGATTCAACACGTGGTATGAAGAAGACCGCCGAATAAACAAGAAACAGATCGCCATCATCAATCAAATGCAATAGGCAGAAGAGTCGAATCGGACTCCTGGCTATGCATAGGTATGCCCATGAGATTAGAACCTAGGTCTCCTCTCAGTAAACGTCCCAACTTACCAATCCACCTAGACCACGGACACTTTAAACCTCTTTATAACTAGCCTCGAACACCACTCATTTAAAACCTCCTAAGGTTAGGACAAATCAACGGTCTATTCTTCCTTGAAGTAACAAAGGTTATAGGAAGTCGGTGTCAGCCGTCTATTAACAAGAAAAAACACATTATATGTACGACACACAACTCGCAGAATAATTGAAGACGCGTAGCAAAGGGTTAAAGATAAGAAAATACAAAAGATAGGAAAACGACAAAACAGACGGGAACGCTTTTTTATATATTTCTAAATGCATTTGGTGTCCAAGTCATTTACATGTGATAAAACTTTTGGGACATTGGTATCGTGGGTTCAACAACACGGTCCACCCAAAAACCAACGTGGAAGATTCGCTACCTTTGAATTTGCTGTCTTTTTCTTTTGAAAACTACTACTCGGTGTAAATAAATAGGACACCCCCTTCACATTCATTGAAATGGCTTGCTTTAAATTAATGGTCTGCAATTTGACGTCTATTTTTATATTTATATAGTTTTGAAAAAGCAGTTACTTTTCACTGAACTTCATCCCTTGGTATAAATGAGTCTATTTGGATGGATGGTATTTTGTTAAATATGTTTTTATACTAAAATTGAAAATTTTAATGGATATTTAATTTTTAATTTTTAATTTTTTTTAATTTTTTTAATGCAGTAGAGTTAGTCACAATCATATTATTTTTAATTGTTGATCCTTATTTTATTTGATGTGCATTTAAAGGATTCAAATCAAACTATTACCTTTGTTAACATCCACCTGTTATTGTTGACCCTTATTTTATCTGATGTGCATTTAAAGGATTCAGATTAAACTACTACCTTTGCTAACATGCTATCCCGAAAGTTGAACTTAAATATCCTCTTAATAAATATCTGACCAAACAAACACTTACCAATCCACAAACCCTAAAAAATTATGGATAATAGATTAAATATTTGAATGCCTATTTTAACAGTCTGACAATATTTAAAAGTGGGCCTCCAATCGGGTTTACCATCAAATCGTTTCTACGTGGAATTGACGTCTCCGAATTTGTTCTCAAAGCACGTTATGCGATATAAACATTATCCTTGTCCTATTCAACGGCAGATTACGGGACACGCCGGTCGTAGGGCACCAGCTGTCGTAAGCCACCCGGTCAAGATGGACCTCTGCGTCACGGCTACGTGTCACCCCGCGGAATCCAGGCTGTCTTGACTTTTCACGGGCTACTTCACGTCCTTGAACTTTGCTTATAAAAGAAAATTGCCGACTTTCAAACTGGTTATAACGACGCTTACACGACATTTAAGACTAATAAAAGTACGAAAATATCAATGGCTGTGCTTGCTCGCAATAGCATGTAGAAACATTAAAAAATATATATATATATATATATAAAAATACAGGAGATATATATTTCTGAAATATTGGGGGTAATCAAAACTATGGTTATGACTTTATTTATTTCTAGAAGGTGCACGTGTATTTTTCACGTTGCTGTTCGGAAGAGCGTGCCACTTGGGCGATAGGGTCTAATCTAAAGAGGGTTCGCAACGGGAGACGCACAAGACACCGCATATTATTGATATTCCTCTCACTTCGAGGCCAATAATTTGATGTGATTGCCATTTTGGTAGGATTGATATTTTTGTTTTGTAAAGCCATCAGATGGAACATTAGAATAAAAAGGTGTTAACATCGTTCATAAAAAAACAAATAAGTTTTTTTTTGGTTTAATAGAGGAGAGTTGGTTACAACCACAGGTTTAAATTACAGGAGTTGTTTCTACCAAATGTATTTCACTTCGTTGTTGTTGACCTAACGTGACGGGAACCATGGTCACTTGGAATTCATATCATTGTTGACCTAACGTGATGGGAACCATGGTCACTTGGAATTCATATCATTGTTAATCTGATACGCACTCAGAGGATTCAAATTAGATTATTACCTTTACAAACAAGGTTTGAACCTAGGTGTCTTCTTGGTAAATGTCTGGCCAGACAAGCAACTACCAATCCACCTAGCCCTTGAGGCTATAAAATGAATTGGATAAGAAGTAATGTGGTGACCATTCACCAACAAATAAAAACAAAATAAAGTGGACAAGAGTAAAGCATCCATAATTAAGTACATAGGGCTATAAAATAAGTTGGATAAGGAGTAATGTTAGGACCATTCACCAACAAATAAAAACAAAATAAGGTGGATAAGAGTAAAGCATCCATAATTAAGTACACATAAGAATAGAAGCTAATAACAACAAAGAGACTATAATTGTATCATGTTGTAATATGTTAGATATCACCACTCATTCGTGGGAGAGCCTCTCATGTGGTAAAGTTTTGGGCATGTTCTTCATTATATCTTTTGAAGTCTTCAAGGAAGAAATAAAAAAAAATGAGTTTTTGAATTGGTTTATTTTTGTTTTTTGTTGAACCTTTTGAAAATATTAGATCATGTGAAAAAGTTGATGAAGCCTATTGATAACAACTTCTAATGCGTTGGAAGTTTCATGAACATGGGAATGAATGCATACCAAAGGTAAGAAAAGATCAAATGTCAAGTCTGCTAAAATTATGCCCCATGGAAAAGTTGAACCAATAAACACCTTTCTACACCTAAACTTCCAAATATGCTTAAGAAGAAAAAGTCTACAAACATCCTAGAATTTGGGGTAATGATCCTATCGAAAAAAAACAAGCAAAGAAGCTTCCAAGATCTAGTGAAGGAGGAGAATAAAAAAGTGTACAAGACATCCCAAAATTGTTTAGCCATCACAAAACCAAAACAAGTGAATAAGAGTTTCTGAAACATTACAAAATTTGCATTGAGAAATATGTAAAATCAGAGCCAAACTTTTAGAAGTTGGAAATGTTTGATGCAAGAGGGTAACCATGTCTAATAGACAATTGTAGAGGGAAGGAGGGGGATAGAGCTCCATTAACCTAAACATAAGTTGAAGCATCACCAAAGAGCATACCAATTTGATTACAAAAATTTGGATTGAAACCAAGCTAAAAAAACATACAAAGTAAAATCCTATCTGATTCTATGATATGCTTTATCTAAGGGTAATCATGCAATATAATAGTAAAAATAAATGTGTGTATACATCATTTAATACTTAAGATTATGTTCACACCAAATAAAAGGTCAACTAAAAGAAAATTATAAATTAATATTTTTAAATAATTAATCTTTAATATCTTTTTCAATTACAAGTTAAAAACTCACAATTATAATGATTATTATTTTTATTTTCAAACTTTTATTTAAAAAAAAAAAAAAAAAATGTTTATCCCTTTTTACACTATCTTGATTTACTTTAAATATTTTTACTATTATTTATAAAAATATTTTACAATAATACTTTAATATAGAAACAATCTAAAGAAGAAATTTTGATATTTTAGATCATGTTTATGATCCATAGAAATCAAGATGCAAAGTAATAACTATAATAAAATTGAATCAATTATTTAAAGGGCTGGAATATAATTTTACTAGATAGATTTGTAATTATAAAACTTATGTAAAAATAAATATTATAAATTCCTTTAAGAAATTGAAAGTATCTAAATTAATATATAGCCCAATACCTTTATTGAAGTTGAACATATTGCAATTATAAGTTGGAAACAAATATCTTTCTTATGTGTATATCAAGTTGCATGAAACTATACATGGTTGTAATACTTTCAATTCATAGTTACAATTGTCTTATCCCAAATGATTATATATGTGAAGATGCTTTGATATCATTTTTGCTATCCTTGATGGAACTTGCATAAAGCTAATGAATAAAGTTATTGGGTAGACGACATCTCATTCATTTTTTTTATAATAGTAAGGTTATCCTCTTTTTGAAATTACTTTATATAATTCTTGTACTTTATTTTGAAAATAACAACATATTTCTTATATATTTGCAATAAAAATATCATCTTAACTCACCTTTTCCTTTTAAGCTAAAGATTTTGGAACACCAAGACACTTGATTTCTCAATGTCTTTGTTTATTTAATTGTCACAAATAAACTCTTTTGTTGTCCTTGATATATATTGATGAAAACTTGGCTTAACTTAATACTTAAATATTATTAAAGTCTTTTATACATTAAGTGAAACTATGTCTTATTGTTATTTATAATCATGTCGGGTCATTGTTACTATGTCCAAACTAATTGCTATTATATTTGGGTCCATGGGGTTGAAGTCTTACTAGTGAGAATGTTTAGCTCGTAAAGAACTACTAGGGTTCAATTCCCATGGGTGTTATGATAGTGTGATGGTATGAATTTTTTTCGTATCTTAATACTTAGAGATTAATAAAGTCTCTTATACGTCAAGTGAAATCATATCTTATTCTTATTTATAATTATATTGGATCATTACTACTATGCCCAAACTCAATGCTACTATATTTAGTTCCATGGGGTTGAAATATAACTACTAAAAATGTTTAGCTTATAAGGGGCCTAGTATGGTTCAATTCCCATGGGTGCTATGATAATACATTTTTTATGATACCACTACATATGGCTTGTTCAAATGCTATGGTAATATGATCATGATATCTTAGGGATGAGGCTTGTTTCAATCTTGCACAACCAATTTAAAATACAATTTGTGTATTATTTATATTTGATATAATTGATATTATTATGATGATAATTATGTCAAATGCACATGAATATTGAATAATTATAACATATATTTCCTTTTATTGGTTGGAGATTTGTGCTACCATTCTAGAATGACCTAAATATAATCAACTCTTCACATTTTAATAATAATTATGGAGGATTTAAAACTCTAGATACAAAATTAATTGATTTCAACATGAGTTTATATGATGATCACTTTTCACAATATTATATAGATGATGATCCTTTGCTCTATTTCGGTGAAAAGCCTCTTTTATACACCTATAAAAAGATATCATCCATAAAAAAACATATACAAAAAGGTAAGTGCTTGTAGTTTTGAAGCATCTTTTTCCTTCTAAGACTTTTAGATTCTTATTTAATCTTGTGTGTACCTTCTGTGAACCCAACCATGTGATCTTTCTATATTATCATTAACAATTTAATGACTAAGATGAGGACCTACTAGGGATGCATAGAATATCTTTGAACCTTTCTAAAGCAAGTACCTTTTTCATAAGACAACAAGATGTCCTTATTTTGAGCAACCCTATAAATTATTTTGATAGAACATCCTTCTATCTCTTAGATATTGTCAATAATAATCATGGGGTGTTTTACTTTCTCCTATGTCTCTAATGATCGGTGATCATGATAGTTCTTGGATCCTATCTCTAGGTGGTGAACATATGATCTATAACATTTTCTGTCTAATCCTTGTGGATCACATAATCACTCTTAAGATAGGTAGGATATCCTCGACCTCTTTCATTTCAATTAGTTTTATATCAAACCAAAAAAATGTACTTATGCTTGAGATAACCTTATAGTGAGATGGTGTTCTTTTATTTATCAGATCCTTGGTTATAAAAGTTAGATATTCTTTCATTATTTCATATCTTTTATGAGCATTAGACATTATACTTCTTAAGTTTCCTCTATAAACAATGGTCGTATAATCTTTAACACTTCTATAATCTTTTTATAAATCAAATACAAATTTTTAAAACAATTTTTTGCACATATTATTTATATATAATTACTAACCCATAATATATATAAATAGAAACCTACAATGTTCATTGTGTCTAGGAATAATTTTAACAAATAAGCTTTATTGGCATCTTCCTTGGATAGCTAGATAACAACAATCCATGATTAACAAAGATGCTCAAGGAAACATGAAAAGACATGTCCTTTGAATATCCATGAAAAGTAATTTAAACCAGACAAGCAATTAATTAGGTAGATGGCCCTCTTGACCCTGTAGAAAGCTTATCCCTTTAGAGGTAGTTGGCGAATATTTAAACTAGTCAATGACATATTATGACTTTGTAAAAAGAATAAAGCACAACATAAAAATATATATTCAACTGTTCAAAAGAAAGAGGGACACTACATGCTCAAAGTGGGATTCATAGAACATGTCCCTATGTAGGATTCATAGAACATTTGAGTAGATTACATAAAGAGTCCACGTCCATGTGACATGAGTGTCAATTACCAATGCAAGTCACTAAATTGGATTTACTATAATAGTGATTTTATTGTAGATAGAAATGACATGTCTGCATTGTGTATGGAATTTGAACCTTGTCTTAGTTGATAATAATGGTTAATAGTTGAATGTAAGGTAATTTGAAAAAATAGATTAGTTGATAATAATAAAATATTTAGAATGAATTGTTGGGTCTAATTTTTTAGAGAGTTTTGTTAATTTAATGGCGCACTTCAAATTTAGAGTCATGCTTTACATCTGGCAAAAACGGTTATCAATCCCTCGTCTAAGTAAAAATTAAAAATTAAAAATAAAATAATATTAATAAATAAATAAAAATAATTAATAATAAAAATATTTAGAAAATATTAATTTTTAATTAAAATAAAAAAAATTCAAAATTTTTAATTTTTTTCTAACAAAATTATGCAAAACCAGGACACATTTATCAATAAAATATTATGATGCTTTGATGAGCGTGCGGAAGTTTCTTCAAAGGGCTTACCAATCATTCTAAGTTATTGTTATTTTCTAGGTTATTATTTTTTATATAAAAAATAAAAGGCATAGGGTTTAACGGTTGAGTGTGGTTGTATTTTTTTTGTTACATAGATTGGTTACAATTACAATTTTTAGTAATTGTCAAGGTTTAAACTATCAACGAAGGCTTCCAACACACCCACCGTCATTTGGTTATAATCACAATTTTTAGTAACTGTAAGCGCAACTATTATGGTTCAAACTATCAGCGAAGGCTTCCAACACACCCACCGTCTCGTTAATGGTAACTCGGCGTGAGATGGGATCGTCGGACGATATGGTTCGGACCATCTTCGTCAGTGTGGTTCAACATGTGGCATGAAGAGGACCACCTAACAAGCAAGAAACAAACCGACATTAGTCAAGTGCAACACAGAGGAGTCAGATCGAGCTACTGGCTACGCATGGGCACACCCATAAGATTGGAACCTATAAATTCTCTATGAAAATTTGAGATTTAATTTTATGGTTAAAATATTTTAAATTTTTAAATTGAATTTGATTATAAAGAATCCGTAGTTATGTATATATTTATTAATTATTATAATTTATATAATTATTAATATAGTTTTTATAAGGTTTTTTTGATTAAGTATATTTTTAGATTTTTATTAAAAATATTTAAGTTTAAATTATGGATTGGGTATGAAGGATCATTATGTTTTTATTTAAAAAAACAAATTATTTTTTAAATAATATATATAAATTTAATATACTTTTTAATTGAATACTATATAATTGTAATATTTCAACAAGCATATTTTGATAATTATATATATTATTCCACAAATTTTGAACTTAAATATTTACCTTAAGATTATATATTTTTAATAAAAAATAAATGTTATTTAATAAATATTATAATTCCGACATCAAATTAAAGTCTAGTCCTTGTCGGGACAGCGCATTGGTACGACGTGGAGGGTGGTCTTCGTGAGCTGTGCATGCTTAAGTATCTACAATAATAGTAATAAATAAATAAATAAAATTTTGAGTTAATGTGAAATCCTCAAATTCTATTTTTTATAAATATCTTTTGTGTATAATTCAAATTTAATATTATAAGAAAAGGTTCTATATAATTTAATTTAATAAACAAAATTTAAGTTTAATATTATAATAAAACATTTGTATAAGTTAAAGCATTTTTTTTGAAATTGTTATCAAATTTATATTAGTCAAAATCTCAAAGGAACAAGTTCGTGGGTCTAAGTGGATTAGTAAGTTTGGGCGTTTATCGAGAGGAAACCTAGGTTCGAATCCCACGGGTGTGCCCATGCATAGTCAATAGCTTGATCCGACCTCTTTGAGTGTTGCACTTGACTGATGATGGTGATCTATTTCCTAGTTGTTCGGCGGTCCTCCTTCATGCCACGTGTTGAACCAGACTGATGAAGACGTGTGAACCCTATGCGTCCGGCGGTCCCCATATCACGTTGGGTTACCATTAACGAGACGATGGGTGTGTTGGAAGCCTTCACTGATAGTTTGAACCCTGCCAGTTGCGCTGGCAATTACTAAAAATTGTGATTGTAACCAATTCATCTATGTAACAAAAAAAAATCTCAAAAGAACAAGATATCTAGGCACAACTATGGAATCAAATGCAAAATGAAAGTTACTAGAAAAAAAAATAAAGAGGGCTTCAATAATCTTTGTTGGAAGAGGACATATATAGTTAAGAAGGAGGTAAAGTTTTAAGAACAAGGGATTCATAGATCCTGGGCAGATAAAAGAAAAAATAAAAATTGCATTTTGAGTCTTGCCAAAAAAACAGGATATTAAAATGGATTTGTATAAGCTGATCAATTTTTTTTTAATAAAATGTTTACCTTTTACTCAAAAAAAAAATCTCAAAGAAACAAATACAATGTAAAGGTTAAACGTGAAGTTAAAGCAATTTTTAAATAAAATATTATTTAAAAAATTAAAACAGGCTATTAAAAAGAAAATCAATATTATTTTCGTTCCTAACTGTTGATGTCATTTAAATTTAAATCCTATATTATGATAAATATTGTTTAATAATATATTTTAATTGATTATAAGGGTTAAAACCAACCAACCATTTTTTTTTGAAAAAATATTACTTATATTAATACAGAAAAATCAAAATACAAACATCGCAGCAGATTACAAAAATTTGTTCAAGGACATCTAACCATTTGACTTGTCCTAAGTAGAGCAGTCTTTGATACCTTTGATTATAAGTATTTTAAAGGCTCTACATTGAAACTGAATATCAATAACAGACACAAAATTACTTCACAAAATTTTACATATAATCATATACATATTACTTTACAAAATTTTACCTTAAAACCGTGGTGTGAGTGAGAAGGTGAATGTGTTAAAAAAAAATAGAGAAAGAAGTCTACTTTAAAATTATATTTCTAATGACTTTGAAAATTTATTTGATAAATGCTAGGTTCATCTATCAAATTAAAACCTGGACTTACAATATGAAATCCTAGACTTCTTGCCACTTTTTTAAATCCAATGAACAAAATTCAAATTTAATGATATAAAAAAATATTTTATATAATTTAATCAATTCTTAAAAGATAATATAATTTGAAAATTGAAAACAATCTAGAAAAGATAAAATCAACACTATTATCATTCCTAAATATGATGGTTACAAATTAAGTTTCATATAAAATTCAATAGTATTAAAAATAGTTAACATGTCCATGTAAAAATACTTAAATTAATAATAATTTTGATAAAATTTTAAATAATTACATGTTAGGAAATATCCATGTAAAAATACTTAAATTAATAATAAATTTGATAAAATTTTAAATAATTACATATTAGGGAATGACATGGTGTGGTTGATTGCTTGACAAAATGGGCTTCTGAGTTTTAGGAAGACTGGAATGTTAGGGAATGAGATCAGCTCCCATTGAATTGTTCTCGTTATCTTGCTAATTTGCTTGCTGAGAATATGCCTGGTTGAGGTTGTTATTTGTTGGGTGTCTTTTGGTCGGGTGCTCGGTGGTTTTGGGGGTCTCTTTCTTCGGCCCTTGTAAGGGTTATTGTTTTGGGATTCTTTGTTTCTTGTATGGTTTTATTGATTCAATAAATTTTTACCAACAAAAAATAATAATTACATGTTAAGTATTAGTGTTATAACATTCTTTGGATGGGCTTTCAATTATTCCCTAAAATCATGTATGTCATTGAATTTAATAGATTGTTATTTTTATTTTTATATCGCTTTAAACTAGTTTTACATTTAGTACATCATGACCATGCGATGATATTATAACAACTTTGTTATTATATATGTACTCTCTGGTAAGATTAAAACCTAGGTCTTCTCCTTAAAGGATAAGGAATTAAACTAATTAAGCTAATGTCATTTGAATTTGTACTTTAAAATTAAATATTAACCTATATTGGACTTCTACTACGATCACTCCCATCAAAATACCAAAATGTTACATTTGTCATCAAGTCAAATAAACCATATCCTAAAGTATGTATAAAATTGATGACCTCCCGCTCGGGTCGGGAGGACACCCTTTCGCATTTTCGCTTTCTCCTCTGCTCTTCCTAGGGCTCTCATGTGGATCTCCTGCTGCACTGTAGAATTCTAGGTATATCTCCTTGTTTTCTAGGATTTTTTGCCCTTCCTGTTACTGCCTGGTGCTTGGAGGGTCTCCATGGTCGTTTTTGCTTCTTCCTGTGGTGTTTCAGGACAGAGGAGGAAAATCTTGTTTTATTTTGGCGTATCCGTAGCATGCTCAAGATATGCCTTGATGTGGGAGAAAGAGACCTCCCACGATGGGTAGGAGGTCACCTCTTCCTCTTCTTGCTCCCTTGTTGGCTCTTCCTTGGGCTGTCTGACGGATATCTTACCTTGCTGTGTTTTTCCAGGAAAATCTCCTAGTTCTCCTAAGGTTTCTAGCCCTTCTACTGTTGCTTGGTGCCTAGAGGGTCTCCTTGGCCATTTTTGCTTCTTCCTATGGTGTTCCAAGAAAAAGGAGGCATATCTCCTTTTCTTCTAGCAGATCCGTAGTGCATTCAAGAGATGCCTTGATGTAGGAGCAAGACCCGCTATGGGCGGGAGGTCACCTCTTCATCTTCTTGCTCCCCATTTTGGCTCTTCCTTGGGCTCTCTAGTGGATCTCTTGTTTTGTTGTGCATTTCCAGGCAGATCTCCTAGTTCTCCTAGGGTTTTTGGCCCTTCTTATTGCTGCTTGGTGCCTATAGGGTTTCCAATCCCTTTTCTGCTTCTTCCTGTGGTGTTCTGGGTAAGAGGAGGCAGATCTTCTTTTCTTCTGGCAGATCTGGAGCGCGCTTAGGAGCTGCCCCAGTGCGGGAGCAAGAGACCTCCTATTGTGGGCGGGAGGTCACCTCTTCATCTTCTCGCTCCCTCCTCGGCTCTTCCTAGGGTTCTCTAGTGGATCTTTGCTATGTTGTGGTTTTTGGGCAGATCTCCTAGTTTTCCTAGGGTTTCTTGCCCTTCCTACCGCTGGATGGAGGCTTTTGCAAGTGACCCGATTTGGTTTGCGAATGGACCCAAACTATTTTGCATATGGCCTTTTATTGGTTTTTGGATGGTCCGTGTTCCGTTGCGGATGGTCCTGTTTCATTTGCGGATGGTCCTGTGTGGCTTTCGGGTGCTCTTAATTCCTTTGTAGATGGTCCTATTTTAGTTGGTGGATGGTCATGTTTCATCCTTGTGGGTGGTTCTATTTCACTTGCGGGAAACCCTGTTCCAGTTGTGGATGACCTTCTAATTCTGTGGTTTTCTCCTGTATGGGTAAACCCTTTTCTTTTGGATGCAAGGGTTTATTTCTTTACGAAAAAACCCTTGAGGTTTTCCTTGTTGCCCCTGCGAGGGCTTCTCTTCTCAACTGGTATGACTTTCTCTCTTGCTCCTACGTGGGCTTCTCTTTATCTATTTCAACTATTTTTTTTAATAGCCTACAAAGAGTCTATTTCTTCAGCTATGTTGTGGTTGGGATCTCTTCTCCCAACCTTCTCCTTTGTAAAAGGTTACGAGATCCTTTCAAAACCCCTCTTTACCAATCAAAAAATAAAAAATAAACCATATCCTACTTGCCCTTTTATCAAAGATATTTTACATTTCATTTTTTTTATCAAATATATTCTATTTCTATAATTAATCCAACATTTCATCAACTCTTTCAATGTTTATGGAGCTACCTGATATATTCTTGTTTTTTTAAAATGTGTCCCAAATGGTTTAAGAAAAGGGATAATGAAAATTAAATGGCTTAATGTTTTTAGATCCTTCTTATAGAAGACACACCTAAAAGGTTTGTGCTCTCCTTTTATTTGTAGACTCCTTCTTATAAGTATCTTGCTTTGGCCCTCCTTTTCTTTGTAGACTCTTTCCTATAAGTATATTGCTTTGGACTGCTAATCAAATGAATGTTGAGGAATTAGATAGGGCCTCTAGTGACCAAACATTTTTCAAGGGAAATTATTAGAAATAGAAAATCTTGATTGCTCCAAATCCTCATATTCCTACTTGACCAAGTATCCACCATCTTTTGATAGATTCCAAAACAAATCATATTTTTGTGTAAAAATAGGTAAACAAAACTATTGAAGCATATTTTGAAGCTCATATGCCATATTTTTGATTTCTTCTCTTTTAACTATGTTACTAATAGAAATCCATGATCTGGAGTTGTTATCACATTATTAAAATAAAATTAATCTACTTAATTATATAAATATTTTAATATAAAATAATATATTAAATATAGTATACTTAAGGTATTGTGAAGCAATGATAAATTATATTAATCATATAGATACAACCCTAATAAAATTCAATCATGTGATAGCAACTCATTAATTATTTACTACAAGATGAATACTATGAGATTTGTAGGTGTTTGGAGGAAAATCAATCATATTATCTATTGTTTTCCATGCACCACCATGCATGGGGTAACAAGTCAATAATGAACCCTTCCTTCCAACTAGGGGTATCATTTATTGCTACACAAATCAACCTATGTCCTCTATGTCACTTCTCTATAAGGTAAATCAATCCACATAGAAGCCCTTTATGCATTTGAATAAAAGCAAAACTTGAAGCTCAATCAAAAGTGCTACAGGCAAAGCTAAATAAAAAAACCTATGAGCAAAGCTAAATCAAAATTTCTATGAGTAAATCAAAATTTCTTCAGATAAATTAGAAGTCCTTTAAGTATTTGTTTAGAGTCAAGTCAAAAGTCAAATTCAAAAAGAAAAAGTCCTTTAGACATTTTTATATAAATTTTCATGTTTGTACACATCTTTGTATCATAGCAAGCTAACCAAAAGTCCTCCAAAAAAAACTGACCAAAGTCACATTGGAAAAACCTCAAAGCTATCTAGAAGTCCTCTGGGCAAAAGTAGTTAAACTCCCGTTGGGCAAATCTCTAAGTATAATTTTCTATATAATTGTACATATTTATATATATATTTGTGCATAGTTATAAATAGGTCTACTTAGTAGTGATCCCTTGGGAATATCATGCATCTCTCATCTATCGTCTTGTTGAGTGGTATTTTCACCCAATTGTGAAAGTACACTCTCCTTTAGGATTTGGGTTCCAAATCCCCTCTTGCAAAGAAGTTAAACAAACAACTTCTCCAAGGTCTCCGTTGTATTAGCATTTGCATATGTGTATTAGTAATCTCAAATAAAGATATTCAATTTAAATGCTTGGAACACCTTAGTGATTGCAAGTAACTGTAAACAAGGGGCAATGGTGGTTTATTTCACCATGAAACTTTAGTGATTGTTCATTGTTTTTTGGATTTTGAAATTTTTTAAATGTTTATTTTAATGCCTGAAAATTTAAAATAAGTTAAAATTTCTGGAAAAATAAAATGCAGAAAAATGAAAATGAAATGCAGAAAACTGAAAATAAAATGCATTCAGTATGATGCTATCCTATTTCGACAAAACCGAAGATGTGAGGTCTCCATGCATGCAACCTAACCTATTGGACTTGCAAAACAAGCACAATCCCCATAGACTAAGTGCTGGTTCCTAGGGTTTAAAATAAGTATTTCAGAGTTCAAGCATTCACATGAAGCAACCAAGCAAACTTGCATTAACTCCATCTACAAACTCGAAATCTGGAAAAGAGAAAAGAAATAGACATTAAATCCATAGCAAGCAAAGAGAATCTCCTTCTTTCTTGCCCACAAGATGCAAATTTCTGAAAACTTCTGCATTAAAAATGTGTCATTTTACAATAGCAGAATTTTTGGTTTTCCCAAACCAGTCCATGGAAGAAAAACGACTCAAACAGGTCCAGAATGGCCCTCTTGCCTTCAAATCTGCAACTCTGCTCGTAGCAATTTCCAACCCCTCAAAACATCCTTGCTTGGCGTATTTAAACTTTTCAAGAAGAGTTTCTCCTTCCGCTTCGTTTCATTTTCCAATGGTTGTTCGTTTCACCTTCCCTTGTGCATGCATGTGTTTTGGTTTCCAAAAAAAAAATTCATTTCTATTTTGTGGCCCTTCGTTTCATTTTCTCCACATGGGCTTGCGTCCATTTCCTTCCGTGTGTAACGACCATCTTAAATGATTTCAAATCATTAAAGATTCCTTATGTAACGTTTTGTCTTATTCATTAGATTTTGTCCTTATGTCCACGTCACTATGTCTCCGTTACCTTGCAAAAATGCAACATGTCGCGATATCGCGACACTTTTCCTCCTTGCTCTCTTTTGTTGCTTTTAACCATGAAAATGCAACATGTCGCGATATCGCGACACTTTTTTTGTCCGCGCACAAACATGCCGCTCGCGATCATCGCGACACTTTTCTCTCTTTCCCTGGCCCAACAACATGCTTCCGATATCGTGACACTTTTTTTCTCTTTTAAAAAAATAACATTTCTTAAAATCTAAACAAAATGCAACATGTCGCGATATCGCGACACTTTTTCTCCTTGTGGTGTTTTGCTTTTTCTTTGATCTTTAGCATATGGGCCACTTCGGTCTTCTTGGAAAACATGCAAAAAAGGTGGGTCCCCAATTTTGGGGTACGTTGTGGAGCAGCCACAACAAATGGTGACTCTATTGGGAAATGCTCCTGAGCATTTCGGTGAGAACTCAACCTGAAAACACAGACTCAAATACAAGCGTCAAAAAATATCCCAAGAATGAAACTAGACGAGAAATACATGAAGCATTAGAATTATTAAGCATCAGCTCGGTGTGTGCAATGTGCTTCATTCCCTATCATTTGAAACTCGTTCAACTTTCCATTATCAGTTTCACTTATGATTCGTATGCAAGGCTATGAATGATTTGTGCAGGATTTGATGTATGACAACTATGTTAGAGATATAACAACCTGCTTTGCAAAGGCTCAAACTTTCTAGTATCATGAACAAACATATTAAAACTGTCAAACCCTCTTAGGACCAAATATATGTATATTAAATTAATTTACTAGATCCCAAAGTTGGTTATGTGTCACTACCATCTTGAACCCATGTGCAAGTGTAAGTGAAATCAGAGCTTTGGGGAATAGGATTCCCAACCTAAGCGAGATGGGAATTTAACCCTATCCTTACTACTATGATCTGGAGTTCATTACCTCATCTTGAACAAAATGATTTAACCTGTTATGGATGAAACTGTCAGGCTAGCTCGTCCGTTTGAGCAGTCAGTGGTCTTGCTTTTAGACAAGACATGTTGCCACGCATGAGCATACTCCACTGCCGATTAGGCGTCTATAGCCCCGGTGGAGATCAACCCCATAATCCATGATTTGGCTTTACTTTTGATTTCTTGGACCTTGGGGATGACTACCCATCCTTGCAAGGGACATGTAGTACGATCCTTCCAATCCAATATTAATAAAGAAATGTAATGAAAAATATTTTCTTTGGAATTTCAAGTTCTTGAGTGGGCAAAATAGAAGCTTTGGGGAATCAGATTCTCAACCTAAGCGAGATGAGAATTAGACCCTATCCTTACTACTCCATGAAGGTCAAATCAGAGCTTTGGGGAATTGGATCCTCAACCTAAGTTCGATGAGGATTTAACCCTATCCTTACTACTCTGATTTTAGGCTTTAAGCACTATGGGAGTGGTAAAAACCACTATTTTAAGGATTATGTTGCATAATAGGATAGACACGAAATACTCCTTTCGCCTCACCTTTTCTTCCAAGTATGGTTTTGACCATTTTGCTCAAGATCCTCTTTAATATGTGTAGAACGTGCTTGGTTCAAGATAGTTCGGGCATCAGTTCCCAACCTTAGGATCCTTTTAATATATGTTATGTAATAACCCTAAGAGGATTCGACACCTTTTCAATGATTGTATATGAAATGAAGATGCAACTGAGATGAAATGTATATGCAATGTGGAATGTAACATGAGATATGAATGCATTGCTCCTTTTGAAATGCGGATGGAGTATACCACCTACTTTGCCATAATTTATAAAACTGACAACTTCATGCATCACAAGTTCCAAACGATATTCTTTAATGTGTTTGCGATATTCGTGGAGCTTTCTGCAATACAATTCCGATGTTTCATATTCTCCTAGTCTTAGTCAACATTCATAAGGACCTAAGTTGACATCTTGCTTTTTTTTTTTTTTTTAAACAAACCAAAAGTGTCCAAAGGACCAACACACAACTTGAAACCAAAACAGAAATGCAAAACCAACATCAAAACCAAAAAATCATATACAAATGTACAATATGATACAAATCTCACATGATTTAAGGGCTAAAATAATGCTTTAGAACTTGCCCATTAACCGGTAACGTCAAATCTTTCCCATCCAAAGTTCTTAGTCTGAAAGTATTCTCCCCTAGGATTTCAAAAATTTGATAAGGGCCTAACCAAAGACAATCAAACTTTTTGTGATCCCCTTTCTCATCATGTTTTTTATCCCACAATAAAACCAAGTCCGAGATCCTGAAAGACTTAATTTTGGCTCTTTTATCAAACCATATTTTGACCACATCTTGATGTTTGCTCATGTGGAGCATGGCTTCTTCTCTTTTTTCATCAAGGTGCATTAGATGACTTAATCTAGCCTCAATGTGATTATCAGTTCCAAGGTATTCTTGTGTGAAACGAAGGGTTTGAAGCTTCAAATTTGCAGGAAAAATTGGATCTTGCCCATAAACTAGATGATAAGGTGTATTCCCTATTGATTCTTTTTCTCTAGTCCTATCTGCCCAAAGAGCAAATTTTAATTGGTTGTGCCAATCCCGAGAATTCTTTTCCAATAACTTCTTAATGATGGTTAACAAATTTTTATTTGAAGATTCTGCCAAACCATTGCCTTGAGGGTAATAGTTAGACGAAAACTTTAAACTCACCTTATTATCATATGCCCAATTTGCAAATTGAGTGGAAACAAAAGCCTTACCATTATCACTTACAATAGAATCGGGCATTCCAAACCTTGTTACGATATGATCTTCGAGGAATTTTATTACCACATCCGTAGTAGCATGCTTCGTAGGAATTGCTTCTGCCCACCTAGTGCAATAATCTGTAGTTGTGAGTATGAATTTATGGGAATCTGAAGAATTTGGGTTAATAACCCCAATGAAGTCTAATCCCCATTGTGCAAATGGTCTCATCTCAACTACAGGTTGCAATGGCATAGCTGCATTCCTTTCTCTATTGGCAGCCACTTGACAAATATGGCAAGATCGCACGTGTGCATGTGCATCTTTAAAAATGTGGGGCCAATAATATCCCGCTCTTAGGATTTGATGTGCTTTTGAATTTTCCGAACCATGGCCGGTTCCGTATTTACCATGAAACTCTTGCAAAACATTGGTAGCTTCTTCTTGATTTAAGCATCGTAGGTAAATTCCCTCATGATTTTTCCTGTAAAGAGCACCGGACCTAATATGATAATTGGCAGATTTAAGTCTCAAGGCTCTTCTTTGAGTAGAATTAAGATGTGATGGACACTTACCATTTAACAGAAAATACACAATATCAACATACCAATCATCTTTAGAAATGTGCTCTCCATTTGAATATTGGCATGTGACTTGGGGATTGTTCTCAGCAATTGTTTTCACAAGTCCTTGTCCATGAACTAATTTCATGGGTTGAATTTCAAGGTCAAATTCTTGGATGGTAGAAATCCATTTACCTCTTCTCTCACCTAGCTCATTTTGCACAAACATGGTTTTGACAGTAGGGTCAAGCACAATGGCAAAGACCCTACTATGCACAATGTAATGTCTGAATTTTTTTACTATTTTGAAAAGTGCATACATTTGCTTATCGAGGATGGAATACCTCAATTGAGCATCCTTCAAAGGAGCGCTTAGAAAATCTATGGGATTTTCTATGTTATCTTCACCTTTCTGAGTCAAGACACTCGCAAAAGAGTGTTCAGATGCGAAAGCATAAATAAAGAAAGGCTTAGAATAATTTGGACTTATAAGGACAGGGGCTCTAGAAATAGCATCCTTGATGCTTTGAAAGGCAACCCTACTTTCTTCGTTCCATCTGACATTCACATCCTTTTTGAGCATCTCATTCAGTGGTTTAGCTATCTCAGTGAAGCCAGAAATAAACTTCCTCACGAAATTGATTTTCCCAAAGAAAGATCTCAATTCCTTTTTGCTACCTGGGAGAGGCAAGTTTTGGATAGCTTCTATCCTTTTCGGATCAATGGAGATACCTTCTTTTGAAATGATATGGCCAAGCAATCTTCCTTCTGTCACTCCAAAGATGCATTTTTTTGGATTTAAAGAAATTTCGTGCTCTTTACACCTTTGGAGAACTTTCCTCAAATATTTCACATGGTCTTCTCTTTCCTTTGAAAACACAGGAATGTCATCCACATACACAATGATACATTTACCTATGAGCCCTTTGAACGCATAATCCATGGCACGTTGAAATGTTGCGCCTGCATTTAATAATCCGAAAGGCATTCTTCTATAGGCAAATGTTCCCCATTTGGTTGTGAAGGCCGTCTTCATCCTGTCATTGGGATGAATAAGAATCTGATTGTATCCAGAATACCCATCGAGAAAAGACATCATTTCAGACCCATTCACCGTTTGCAAGATTTCATCAATTGATGGTAGTGGGTAATTATCCTTTTGTGAGGCTTTGTTGAGATTTCTAAAATCTATGCATAGCCTTATCTCTCCATTCTTCTTTCTCACCGAAACAAGATTAGCGACCCAAGTTGAGTGCCTAACGGGAAATATTATCTTTGCGTCCAACAATCGCTTGACCTCTTTCTCTATCAAGGGCTCAAGTAATGGGTTAACAGGTCGTTGTCTTTGTCTGAAGGGTTTGGAATCCGGTTTTAGAGGGATGGTGTGCATAATAACATTTTGATCATACGTTTTCAACTCATTGTAATTCCAAGCAATGCAATCCATGTAATACTTTAGTGCACGTATTATATTTTCCCTCTCATCAGCTGTACATGCCTTTGCAATGTACACTTCACGTGGATTATCCACACTCCCTATATTGATCAAGTCACATGCATCTTTAGGAAGTGGAACCCTTTTTCCTTTTCTAGCTTTATATCCCATATCAAACATCTTCTCCAATGAAACGATGTTCTTAGGTATCTTGTTGGATTGAAATGTAGCTTCGCTTTCTCCTTCTGTTTCTTCTTGCCACCTTTGATCTTCATCAATCACTTGGTTCTCAAAAATACCTGAATTGGTGACAAATTTGAAAATGTGTCTATCATTCTCAAAAACTTGCAAGTTTCGACGTTATCGAGTATCGATGGGCAAGGGACCAACTCAATGGAAAACTTCTTGCATTTTTTTATGTCAACCGGATTTAGCATGCCTGCAGCGACCGCAAGAGAATCAGCTATACGATTTCCTTTCCTAGAAATAAGGGATATATTAAAAGCATCAAATTCCTCAATGAGGTCCCTCACCCTAGTTCTATAAAGGCTCAATCTCTTATCGCGGTAGGTATATTGTCCTTTAACTTGTTTGACCACCAACTCCGAATCTCCCAATACTTTCAAACACTTAACCTTCTTGCTCAAAGCCAATTGTAATCCAAAGATAAGAGCTTCATATTCTGCCACGTTGTTAGTGCAAGGAAATTGCAATCTATAGGCAGCAAACAATGGTTTACTTCCCGGACAAGTGAGTTCAACTCCAGCTCCTGCCCCTTGTTTTGACTTAGATCCATCAAACTTGAGTAACCACACGAGATTATCTTCTTCAAAAGAGCTACAAGAAAATGTTTCTTTTTGAGGTTCTTCGGTAGCTCTTTCAACATCAAAAGCATAGACTCCTAACTCGGGTTCAAAAAATTGAACTTCATTTGGCTTGTTGAATTCTGTGATGATTTCCTTAAGCCTTGGCTCATTTTCCACTCTAATTTGATTAGCAATCCCTCTCTAGGGTAGCCACATGTGCGAGCAATCAGTGGAGAAATAACCATTCAAACTTTTCATCCAATCCCTAGCAAGTAGCATTCCATATCGACTTGGGATATTGACAACCAAAATATCAACTACCTGTTGGACCCTAGGTTCAGAATTGAGTTGGATCTTAACATCGTAGAGGGTCCCTACCACATTTACCTCAGACCGATCCAATTGCAAAACCTTGCATTTAGCAGAAACAGGCTCTAGGCCTAGCATTTGACAAATTTTTGAAGGCATGAGGTTACTTGTGGCACCTGTGTCCACCAAACAATTGTGCAAATTTTTGCCAGCAATCCTCACAATCAATAAAAAAGGAGGGACATCTCGTCTTTCCTTTCGTAAAACCATGTGAGATTCAACTTCCTTTCCTTCCTGTATTTGACTAGGTGAGCCCAAAGCCTTTATCAATGCTTCCTTTTGGCCAGGCAACCTAGCCGCCTCTAAAAATGAAAGGCTAGACTTGGACTTCCTTAAATCCTCCACTATGTCATAAGTTGACTTCTCAAGCTTCAATGTTTTTTGCGTGTCCTTAGACGTTTCTCTTCCAGATGGAGGAGGGGGATTATTATCAGCCTTAGCATCGGGAGGAAGAATAGAATTGTTTGGTGGAGTTGAGGATGTTTTAGGGGTTTTGGACTTACTCCTCAAATGGTATCCATGGTTCCCCTTTCTAAATTCTCTAAAAGCCTGCACTTCCTGTTCCAAGATCTCATCCTCTTCTTCCTCATTCTCACTCTCTTGACGATATAGAGTTTCCACCACCAAAATGTTGTCCTCTCCTTGTTGATGTTGGGGTGGACCCTCATTTGGCACAAGTTCCAAATCATCCACTTGAGCTTGGAGACAATGGGTATACCTAGCAATTTCGGGACAATTCCTTTCATTATGCTCCTTTGTATTATGCAATCTACACCCCTTTTCCCATGCAAAATCAGAAATATTAAGAATGGAACTAGAGTGACTTGGTCCTGCAGAAGTATCTATCTGATTAGCAATAGGGGAAGGCACACCCCCATTGTTTGGCTTCGTATTCCACTTTCTCCCTCTATTGTTGAAATTTTGATTTGGGTGAGGGGCATGGGATTCATACTTCTATTTTTGAACCAAATCATTACTCAATTTGTGAACTATCTTTTTGAGTTCTTCAACCTCTGAATAAATCTCTTTTGGTTGAGCTATGTTATTGCTAGTTCCAGTAGGGTTTGCGTAATTGGTGAGATCTTGACTTAACATTTGAGTTGGATTTTGAGCCACTTGATTTGCGTAGGGATTCACACTTTGAATCGGAATTGGATTGGGGAAAGGAACTATAGCCTGAGAATTAACCGGACTAGCTCCTTGCATAGTCCGTTGACTATTTTGCAAAAATGAAGGAATGGGGGGAATGGATGTGATTGGTTGAATTGGAATGGGTGCGTAAGCGGGTGTTGATGAATATGGTTGTTGATAAGGCAAAGCATTTATGCCTGATATTTGTGGTGCCATGATCTGATTCATCATAGGAGCTTGACCATATGGACCATATTGTCCTACCATAGGCATCTGGGAAAACCCATAACCTTGTGGTGTCATTTGTTGTTCAATGGTCATAGCTTCATTGTAGGCTAGAGCAAGCATGGTAACTTGAGGATTTCGCCTTGCAAACATTGTCGTCATAGGATCCAATGCCCCAAAATATATTTGCAAAGCTACTGCGGGATCAATGGCAAAATGTCGAATTGCTCTATTATAGCACTTCTGAAATCTCTGATTAAAAGTTTGGATTGGCTCACCCTGGCCTCTTTTGCATGTAATGAACTGATTATAGATGATTGTGGGATCTAATGGTGACCTGAATTGGTTGACAAAAGCATCCTCCATTTGCGTCCATGACGTAATGGAACCGGTAGGTAAGCAAATATACCATTCGTAAGCCACTTGGTCTAGGCTCATGGGGAAGAGTCTACAAGCCACATCTTCATGTTGAACTTGCAATCTTATCAAAACATCCCTATAGGCCTGAATATGTTCTTCTGCGGTCCTTGGGCCATCCGGTTTGTATTTGGGCAAAAATCTCTCTATATTCTTAGGGATCTCATGAATATCCCCTGCAATATTCAAAGGAATGTTATTGGCTCCGTACCAAGGAGGTGGTGGAGGTTGGGCCATTTGATTCAAAATCGATGATGATAACCCTACAAGAACCATGGAAATGGTACTGATAATTGGTACACTAGTGGCAAATGACACCACCGGTGCAAGTCCGCTAGATGCACCTGAAACAGAAGGATCTTCTGTAACAAGGATATCTGGTGGGATCACAATTTGCTCGGTTTTATTCCTTGGATTCCTATGAGTGAGTGAGAGGCTTTGGAATATGGTTTCCTCGGTTGTTTTGGACCTAGTTGCGATGCGATGCGGTGGGTCCAACTTGTAAATGAAACTACCCTACAAAACCTGACAAAACTCTCAATACCTCAAAGAAAACCTGCGACACACAGAAAATCTTGCAATTAATGAAATTCAAAGAATAACTTCAAAATCAATTTGTTAGTCATGAATGAAAGAAGGAACCATGACAAAGCAGTATTCTAAAAATGTAAGTTTCTGATTCACCAGATCGCATATGCGCAAGTGAAGAGCATACTCCTAGTGTTGTAGGCTTTTTGATTCACAAGATCGCATTACACGCAAGTGAAGAGCATAATACCGACAACAAATACATTTTAGACAAAAATAATTCCTTACAAATAAGCATGAAATTGACTAGCAAATATCAAACATGTAACGTATTAATAATCATGTTAGCATCAACCAAGAGATGTATCCATTAAAATCAAATGAAAGTAATTGCATGGAGACAACCTCGTTAGTCAAGACCAAAATTTTTCAAAATCAAATCAAAACACATTATTCTTGTATGAACAATCAAAAGCGTTAGAACAATGCATAGCAATTCATGTCCTCCTTTTAACACTACAAGGTTGTATTGTTAAAAGAGGGCTAAAGATAATAATCAATAGGGCATGAAATATTCAAAATTTAAATCCCTATAGCATTTAAATCACTCTGAAATAAAACAATTCAGGCCCTCCTTCTAGCGCCAATCTGTTGAGTGGTATTTTCACCCAATTGTGAAAGTACACTCTCCTTTAGGATTTGGGTTCCAAATCCCCTCTTGCAAAGAAGTTAAACAAACAACTTCTCCAAGGTCTCCGTTGTATTAGCATTTGCATATGTGTATTAGTAATCTCAAATAAAGATATTCAATTTAAATGCTTGGAACACCTTAGTGATTGCAAGTAACTGTAAACAAGGGGCAATGTTGGTTTATTTCATCATGAAACTTTAGTGATTGTTCATTGTTTTTTGGATTTTGAAATTTTTTAAATGTTTATTTTAATGCCTGAAAATTTAAAATAAGTTAAAATTTTTGGAAAAATAAAATGCAGAAAAATGAAAATGAAATGCAGAAAACTGAAAATAAAATGCATTCAGTATGATGCTATCCTATTTCGACAAAACCGAAGATGTGAGGTCTCCATGCATGCAACCTAACCTATTGGACTTGCAAAACAAGCACAATCCCCATAGACTAAGTGTTGGTTCCTAGGGTTTAAAATAAATTTCAGGTTCAAGTATTCACATGAAGCAACCAAGCAAACTTGCATTAACTCCATCTACAAACTCGAAATCTAAAAAGAGAAAAGAAATAGACATTAAATCCATAGCATGCAAAGAGAATCTCCTTCTTTCTTGCCCACAAGATGCAAATTTCTGAAAACTTCTGCATTAAAAATGTGTCATTTTACAATAGCAGAATTTTTGGTTTTCCCAAACCAGTCCATGGAAGAAAAACGACTCAAACAGGTCCAGAATGGCCCTCTTGCCTTCAAATCTGCAACTCTGCTCGCAACAATTTCCAACCCCTCAAACATCCTTGCCTGGCGTATTTAAACTTTTAGAAAGTTCTTCGTTTCATTTTCCAATGGCTATTCGTTTCACCTTCCCTTGTGCATGCGTGTTTTGGTTTCCAAAATTTCTATTTTGTGGCCCTTCGTTTCATTTTCTCCACATGGGCTTGCGTCTGTTTCCTTCCGTGTGTAACGACCATCTTAAATGATTTCAAATCATTAAATATTCCTTATGTAACGCTTTGTCTTATTCATTGGATTTTGTCCTTATGTCCACGTCACTATGCAGTCTTTAGTTCAAATAACATCCAATCACTCTTGAAAATGGCAACATGTCGCGATATCACGACACTTTTGCCTCCTCTCTTTTGTTGCTTTTAACCATGAAAATGCAACATGTCGCGATATCGCGACACTTTTTCTCTTTTGGCCGAAATGCAACATGTCGCGATATCACGACACTTTTTCTCTTTTGGCCAAAATGCAACATGTCGCGATATCGCGACACTTTTCTCTTTTGGCCACGAAAATGCAACATGTCGCGATATCGCGACACTTTTTCTCTTTTGGCCATGACAATGCAACATGTCGCGATATCGTGACACTTTTTCTCTTTTGGCCGCGACAATGCAACATGTCGCGATATCGCGACACTTTTTTCTTTTGCCTGACAATGCAACATGTCGTGATATCCGACACTTTTTCTCTTTTGGCCACGAATGCAACATGTCGCGATATCGCGACACTTTTTCTCTTTTGGCCGCGATGATGCAACATGTCGCGATATCGCGACACTTTTTCTCTTTTGGCCGCGATGATGCAACATGTCGCGATATCGCGACACTTTTTCTCTTTTGGCCGCGATGATGCAACATGTCGCGATATCGCGACACTTTTTCTCTTTTGGCCACGAAAATGCAACATGTCGCGATATCGCGACACTTTTTCTCTTTTGGTCGTGACAATGCAACATGTCGCGATATCGCGACACTTTTTCTCTTTTGGCCGCGATAATGCAACATGTCGCGATATCGCGACACTTTTTCTCTTTTGGCCGCGATGATGCAACATGTCGCGATATCGTGACACTTTTTCTCTTTTGGCAGCACATGTCGATATCGTGACACTTTTTCTCTTTTGGCCGCGATGATGCAACATGTCGCGATATCGCGACACTTTTTCCTCCTTTGGCCGTGATGATGCAACATGTCGCGATATCGCGACACTTTTTCTCTTTTGGCCGCGAAAATGCAACATGTCGCGATATCGCGACACTTTTTCTCCTTGTGGTGTTTTGCTTTTTTCTTTGATCTTTAGCATATGGGCCACTTCGGTCTTCTTGGAAAACATGCAAAAAAGGTGGGTCCCCAATTTTGGGGTACGTTGTGGAGCAGCCACAACACATCTATTCTATCATATCTAATCATCTCATCATCACTGCATTTAATTTTTTATCTTTCATTTTTTCAAATCATAACCATTTGTTAATTATTCATTATTATTTTTTTTTGAATTTACATGGTGGAATCGATAGCCGCCACGAATCCGGGCAGGTTGTCCAACATTTTATGGCCGCCACAATATTCTACGTTGTCCACCCCAGAAGCCGCCACACAGATCTTCGCGCAGTCCGCCCCTATAACCACCATTCCACAATCATTTTAAACCTTTTACGCCGTTGAAAGCACTAGGAAAGGGACAAGCGTTCAGTTCGACGAGGCCCGAGATTTAAACCTTGGACCTCCACCCCCCTTGTGGGGTTTGGATGAACCAATTGGTCTACACCTCGGACCTCCAAGAGAAACCTACTTATTCATTATTTAAACACATAATTCCATCATTATTAAACCATCATCATTAGTAAATTAATAGTCAATCCTCCTTGCCCTTTTACCCCTAGTCTTCCTAGCCATATTTTACTGTTTGTCCTCAAATTTTCATCATTGCACCAGTGTGGATCATAATCAAGTCAAGCTTCGTCAATCCAACTTAATTTTCCTTTTAAAACTTGAGGGGCACACTGAGGTGTGACAATATTTAATGCTATCTAAAACATATATCTTAACATCACTTCTAAGCAAACAATCAAAGTATTAGTAATCTTGCATCACTAACCATAAGCAACAACAAATCTTCTTGTCTCAAAATTAAGGCATCTATGTCCGTTTTTGATGCATTTATTGTATACTAAATGCATAACAAATGAGCAAATGTAGACACCCAATTTTGAGTGTATGGATAATCTTCAAATTTCTTAATCCCTTTATTAGTCACCTAATAAATCTACCAAATTGAAACAATCTTCCTTGTACCCAAATTTGGAGCATATATTACTCCAAAAGTGAAATCGCTAGAGTATGAATAAAAGTGTCATTACGCTCTTGCAACCCTAACAACGCTTCTGCTAAAAGTTTAAATTTGACCTTTCCCACCCAAATATGATGTCTAATGGTCATGAAGATGAAAGTGCCACCTCAAAAGCACTATCAATGCTTTCACCCTATTAGTTCTTTTGCCCCATCGACACTTTTGATTGTTATGCACAAAAATTAAATTAAAATCAACTTTTGATACCTTCCAAGCCACCCACCATTAATGGATCTAATCACAATTATCCAATTTGTAGATCCTAATAGAAATCCCAAATCCAAGTTATATCATTTTTTAAATTTCTATTAATGGTATCTTAATCTCATTTCAAATTCTTACCATCTCCAATCCGATCATATTTAATGTAAATTCATGGCCTTTTGAAAACAACAAAATTCTATCAAAATTTTTATTCAAATTATCATCTTGCTTTATAACAAAATTCTATCAGATTTTCTCTACAATCATAGGAATTCATCATTTTGGATGACAAGGTTATGCCAAAATCTTGCCAATCTTGTGAAGTTCATCCTTCAAGCACTTAATCTCCAAGCATTCAAGCACCAAGTAATCAAGCACCAAGAACTCAAGTATTCAAGCATCAAGCATTCAATCCTCCAAGTTCAAGCTTTAAAGTGTCCATAAGCAAACTAGTAAGCTTCCAAAAACAAAAGGAAAACAACCTTAGATCTTGGGTTGTGCTCTTTCCCATTACTTGCTTTTGATATTTTTTCTTTTCTTAGAGCTCTAAGCTTTTTAATACTGTTGCATCTTAACTAGTTTTGTGTATTGTATTTGCATCTAGTTTAACATTTTATTTTGTCACTTTAATCTTTACTTTAAGTAAGAAAATCTCAAATTTTCTATCATTTAACAATCTCTATGCTCTCAAGTCATAAACCCATCATTTCAATCATTATATTAGCTTATCCTACATCTAATATTATTTTTCCACTCTATAAAGTGAAAGCATCGTCATATGGTAGTTTTAGTGGCACTATTTCTCTATGGGGTTTATATAGATAAAGAGTGAAAGCATTATTATTTAAGCAAAAGCACCATCAATGCTATTGCCACCCATGGCATTTTTGCTACTGAGTATTCATTACATGCATTTATTATTATTTTTTTATTTTCACATCTATTTAAATAGGGGTCTAGTTGTTGTCCAATGGAGTCCAACATTATCTATTACCTCAGACAAGCCCCTCTACTACTAATCCAATCTTCTTTGTCTATTTTGTAGGAAGGTGAAAGCATTGATAGTGCTTATGTTGGACATTTGAGGTATTTTATGTTGTCATTGATGTCACATCGATCATTGATGTTACATGGGTCACATTTGGTTTTGGTGGCCAAAATATTTTATAGATAAGCATTTATGATATTTTGGAAAGCATGGCTATTTATAAGGTTTTTATGAAAATCAAGGCTGGCAAAATAAAAGGTTTTATTTAAAACCATCGTGGGATTATGTGGAAAGGGCTTTTCTTAAAAGCCAAGGTGGAATTTTGTTTCATCGAAAAAGGACCTCCGGTGATGAAGATATTGTTGAGTGGTATTTTCACACACTTGTGAAACTATACTCTTCTTTAGGATTTGGGCTCCAAATCCCCTCTTGCAAAGAAGTTAAACAAACAACTTCTCCAAGGTCTCCGCTATATTAGCATTTGCATGTGTATTAGTAATCTCAAATAAATATATTCATTTTAAATGCTTGGAACACCTTAGTGATTGCAAGTAACTGTAAACAAGGGGCAATGTTGGTTTATTTTACCATGAAACTTTAGTGATTGTTCATTGAACCAAAATAAATCAAATGTGAGTTGGCCCTCATATGACCACGATGTAGTGCTTTAATTCCTTTTATCTTGATGGTTTTAAAATAGATTTTATCTTGCATTAAATCCTCAATGATGAATAGGGTCTTCAAATGTAGCTTCAAAATGTCACTTTAACTTATCCCTCTTAAATGAAATCAAATTTTCATCAAGATGAACAATTAAGTGCTTTAAGGAAAAGACCTTCAATGTGATACTCAAATTACCCCTCTTTCGTAAAATTAGAATTTTTATGAAGAAAGGGTAATTTTAGGCCCAAAATAGAAATTTGTGAAAATGCCATAAAACATAACTCCTTCAATGAAATTGGAATTTCCATGAAGGGAATGTCATCATAGGCTCATGAGTGCAAAAAAAAACTGGAAAAATGAAATTTGACCTTAAAATGGAAATTTTCTATTTTCGGATTTTTAAAATCTATAACAAAACAGCAACTTCGATGAATTTTTAAAAATACTAAAAAAATCCGAAAATGAAATTTCAAAGTGCGTATTGGAAGTCTGAACTGTAACCTACGCAATGGTGAAATTATTTTTAGATTTTGAAATTTTTTTAATGTTTATTTTAATGTCTGAAAATAAGAAAAAATTCTGAAATTAAAATTTTTGAAAACAGAAAATTAAAAATTTGCATCAAAATAATTGCTGAAAATGCAGCAATGCAAAAGCTCCTTCAGTTTGAAAGCACCCCATCCTGCAAAACCGAATACGTGAGAGTTTCGTACATGCAACCTAGCCTATTTGACCCGCAAAACAAACACAATCAAAGTAAACTAGGTGTCGGCTCCTAGGGTTTAAAATAATTTCCAGATTGCAGACATTCACATGAAATGACCCAAAACAATGGCATAAATTTCACATACAAATCTGAAATTTGGAAGGAGAAACATAGAACAATTAAAATGGAGCATGCAGAAAATTTCTCATTCTTTCTTGCTAACAAGGCCTGAAATTTCTGAAGAGAAGCTTTTTCATTCAAATTATATTCCAAGTTTACATATCAAAATCTGCCGCCATTTGGCCATGCCAAAAGTTCCAGCCCCCCTTTTCCTCTTTCAATGACAGATTTAAAACCCTCATTTGTCTCTTAGTTTTCCCTTTTCTTGTTTGAGCTTTGAAGAGTCTTCATAGCTTTACGTTTCCACCTTTCATTGATTTTTCGTTTTCCTTCTCGTTGTTCTGAAACTCTTCGATTGCCTCTCCTAGAAACAATGCTTCCTTTCACTTATTTTGTCAACGATCCATAATAAAATTTCATAACCGCTGAATATAATGATAATAACCCAATGCTCCACTTAGCGCACATGCACCTTTGGCGTTATGAATTTAAATCATGCTCCTTTAATTCTTTCCTTTTATTCCTTTCAAAGTCAGTTCCTTTAAAATTTGAAATATAACTTTAAAACCATGTCCATTTTCGTTATAATATTTTAAATATTACACCTCCCAACGAGACCCATCCATGTCGTCGATGATGCTGTCCTCAGGTTGCCGAAAATTCCTATCTCCATCGAGCTCATTGCTTATCCACGGCTAGGTCACGAGATCTGATGACGCGTTCGAGGATGGCCTTGTTGCCATCAATTTGTCCACATAGGCTTCACCAAGTCATCGTTAGGGTGGGGTTTATCTGCAAATGCCTGTCTCGGCATCTATGTCATGCGACCTCATCCGACGTACCAAAACTGCTCGCCGTCTAGGGTTTCTACTATTTTGCAAGTCCACTACCCATATTGGAGGTTGGTCCGGCAATCAAGCCTCGGGTCCGCCACGCTGGATAACGTCCGCTGTCGGGGTCTTCATCGAAGCATCCTATGGCACTGCTAACCCTGACAATGCTGGGTAACGCCAATTGGCTTTCGAGCAACCACCACGTGTAGAGGAATATTTCAGCATGTCGAATTCGCCATTCGTCGCGACTGCCATCATGAATCCATTTTCGGTGCCGCTGTGACTTTGTTTTTAATCATCACCATCCACATATGTAACTATCAGGGATCATATAAGCCCATAACGTCAATGAATATTCTGGCGTCCCCGTCATAGCATTGAACCCCTCTTTGGAAGTCGCTGATCTACTCTCGGAGCTGCTGCCAAACTGTTATACCACACTTGCTGTAATTCGAACACTCACAGCCGAACTTCATCTCAGGTCGCCATAATCACATCTGCCTGATAAACAAGCTATCTGTCGTGATATCCGAACTGTCTTGCTACCTGGCACCGTCCGGTTGGAGTCTCTGCTGTTCACTGCCACATCGCCGTCTTCATCACCATTCAGAATGGCTTCACGTCTGTTTCCACCTTACCTGCACATAAAACAAATAGGTGAATTAGCCTTAAAAACAAAACTTTAAAAACAAAATAAATTATACTAAAAACATAAAGTTAAACTATAAAAAACAAACTTTAAATTTAAACCGTTTTAAAATGTAAACTAAAACGCGGTGAATGAAGCACCATGGCTTCATTCACCACTTTTTATTTTTATTTATATTTTATTGTTTTTTTACTTTTTTTTTTTACTGAGTAAATACTTCTTATACACACATGTATCCGCCGTGGGGTGAACCCGGGTCACATCGCCGAAAATGCAAGTGGTGCCCTTGCCGGTAGACCACAACACTATACATGTATGTGTGAGATGTATATACTTAAATTCACTTGTTATTTTCATCTTCTATTCTTTGACCCAAACAAATGAAATAAAACCTAACAACTGGACATCAAACTTTCAAACGATAACACTGACAAAACAAACTTGTCGACACACAAACTGACGATAAAAAGGAAACGTCGATGAGAAAATGACCACAAAGTCGTTAACAAGAAAATATCGTCAACAAGAAAAAGTTGTCGACAAGAAAAAGGTTGTCGACAAGAAAATATTGTCGACAAGAAAAAGTTGTCGACAATAAAATATCGTCGACAAGAAAATACTACCAACAAGAATCGACAACAATTGCAAAACCTACGACAAAACGAAGGATTAGACACTAAAAATGAAATGCAAACACCCGGACATCAAAACGAAAATGTGGGTCCCCAATTTTGGGGTACGTTGTGGAACAACCACAACAGATATTAAAGTTTAAAGTTTAAGTTTAAATTAATGGAGGGCCGACCTATGTGCAATTAATGGAGGTTGGCATATATATATAAAGGTTTCAATTTATTTTGAAAAGTGGGCATATTATATATCTTCGAAAAGCTTATTTCGAGGGCTATTTGACTAACTTATTTAGAAGGAGAAATAATGTGTGTGTAAAGAGATATTTCTAATTTTGGAAAGGGGTTCCAAAAGTGAAGTTTGTCTTGTTCTTTTTCAAGAGGATTAATTCTTTCATGAGGTGACAAGGTATGTAATATTGTGATTTATTTTATTTTATGGTATAAGTGGTTTTGGGAGTGAAAATTTTATGCAATATTTTGATTTATTTTATTTTATGGTACAAGTGGTTTTAGGAGAGATAAGAAAGTTGTGCAATTAAAGGCCTTGGTGATGATTATTGAAAAGTGGAGTAATGTTGATTATTTTATGATCTACTAACCCTTGTGAAGATTGGCAAAAGAATTTTGTGATTGTGGCAGATTTACAAAGAGGTTTTTTCATCTTCATAAAAGGTATGGGCACATTCTCCTATTAACTGTTTATGGTGGTTGATTTCTGAAATATCATTGGAGAGAAAAAGATTGATTGTGGTTTCCTTTTCGAAAGTGATTGGTTTAATGCTTCAAGGTTTTCTAGTTTGAGAGTTGAGGTTAAACCTTGTTTTATAAGCATTGGTATTGAAGCCCATTGGTTGTGAAAGAACTCGAGTTAGAAAAGAACATGAGTATCATTGTTATGTGAGATTTGTGGTTGAGCATTGTTGGAAACATTTGAGTTGGTTGATACATACTTGGACTAGGGTTGTGTGAGAGAGAGTTATCCCTTGTGGTGATTGGTTCAGTTGAGTTGATTGAGCCTAGTCAAGTGATGTGTGAAGTGATTGTTCAAGTTCTATAAAATAAACTATTCCATCATTCTATGTTGAGTTGAGATTAATGTTAGAACATATTGAGTCTCTAACAATTCTCTTTATGGTTCTATAAGACTTGAATTGAGTTGAGGTTGACTTGAATTGAGTTGAGGTTGATTTGAGTTGAGAGTGATATTAGAACATATTGAGTCTCTAACAATTCTCTTTATGCTTCTATGAGTTGATTTGAGTTGAGTTGAGATTGATTTGGGTTGAGAGTGAGTTTAGAACATATTGAGTCTCTAACAATTCTCTTTATGCTTCTATGAGTTTAGTTGAGATTGATTTGGGTTGAGAGTGATATTAGAACATATTGAGTCTCTAACAATTCTCTTTATGCTTCTATGAAGTTAATTTGAGTTGAGATTGCCATTCATTATTGAGTTCATTTTGAGTACTACTTGAGCATGATTGATTGAGCCTTTGAGAAGGCCTTTGGGATAGATTTGAGGACAGTTTTGGGACAGATTTGAGGATAGTGTTGGGACAAATTTATAGACAATTTTGGGCAAGTTCTTGGTGAGCTTGCTAGAGCAGAATTGGGCAAGTTCTTGGTGAGCTTGCTAGAGCATATTTGGGCAAGTTTTTGGTGAGCTTGCTTGAGCAGATTTGGACAAGTTCTATGTGAGATTGTTAAGCAGATTTGACAAGTTATGTGTGAGCTTGTTAAGCAGGTTTTGTGTGAGCCTATTGAGTAGGTTCTTAGTGAGCCTATTGAAAGAGCTTTGGAGGTGATAGAGTACAAAGGACAGAGTCTCAGTGGATAAAGATCCAATAACCAGCACAATTGAAGACAGATTTGAGTGAGGAGTCTTCAAGCAGAGAGAGGTCCATCAGTCAGTGCAGCAGAGAGATAGAGTCTTCTAGAAGATCACATAGCTAGAACAGAAGGGGAAAGAGTTCTTCTGTGGAAGAGATCCATGAACTTAATATTAGGGGATTAGAATATCCTTTGGACAAAGATCCATAAACATTGTAATTAGGAGTGATTCCCAAAGATATTGATTGAGAAAGTTTTAGTAAAATATTTTCTCCGTGTAGTCCACATTGGGTGAACCACATAAATTGTGGTGTCTCTATTGTGTATGGTTTTTGTGCATTCCTATGATTAATGTTATTGATATTGCTATCTTTACACAACATAATATTGATTTGGAAGAAAAAGTAAAAAGTGGTCTTATATTGTTCACCCCCCTCTCAGTATAAGTTTGTGTTCTTCAGCTTCTATGGATTGGCGACACTTTTGCCTCTATGATATAAATTATTTTTTCTATTTTAGACTCCTTTGGATTAAAGCATTTAGTACTTAATATTATTTGCTATTTTCTATATTATTTTCTATTTCTAAAATAAAATAAAAATAAAAAACTATTTTATTCTTAATCATTTAGGGGACCAACTAAATCTCAACCTTTAGCATTAAATCGAAATTGCATATAGTTGCATTTGGGACTTGCTTGTTGCACTTTCTTGCATCCTTTACTTCATCATCATCAAAATGCAAAAACCATTTTAGTTTTAGGCCTTGTTGTTGGATTTGTATATTGAATTAGGGCTACATTATGGTTAATATTAGTCAAAGGAGTTTATTATTAAATACGTAGGTGTTCTTCAATCAACCCATCAAACACTAAACTCTAAGCTAACAAATTGTCCTTACACTCATGGTGAGAGATAGAAAGGCATGGTGGATCCCCTACAAGTTCCTTCTTTATCTCTTTCCCCTCCTCATAGTTATCTTAAATCATAGCCAGAGCTTTAGTTGAAAGGTGGTGTCATCTTCAGTTGTGATAAATTGGATGAAATTATGATGGAAAATGGAATCAGGGGGCTCTGAGGATGTTAATTATATTTTTATTTTGAAAAAATCCTTAGTCCTCAATTAAAACCCTAATGTTAAATAGGCAATGCTCTAGAATAACACTTTAGTGATAGAGCGATGCTCTCATTTGTAAAGTTAAAAAAAAGAAATTAGGAGGTTGAGAATGGACAAGGTTGTCCTAGGTTATATAGGAATCTTGTAGCTTGGCAAGGGCTACAATTAGACCTAATCCTATGGCTTGGTTAGTACGTAGGAGATATTGGGAGGTAATCTGAGGTTTAAATCCCAAGGCCCACTTACTTGACCTGCCTCTTCTCATACCCAAGTATTCATCAACCAATGTTGATGCTAATTCTCTAGTATACAATCCCATATAATTTATAGTGATTCTTTTCTTCAAATAAGTGCACTAAAGAAACCTCTTACAAGCCTATTTACCTTTTGCACAAAGGTTTACTCTTACACAATTTCTTATTTAAGCTTAATAAAACATTCCTAACCCCACCAATAATTGGATATGAGTATATTTTATCCATAATTTTTGCTATTTTGAGTATACAAGCAAATGCCAAAATATATAACCTTTAAGCAACGATTTTGAGAGTAAAATAACATAAAATTTTAGACCATATTTTTATACTAAAACCTCATCATTTTTTTATATATTTTCTTTTAAATATTTTTAACTTTACTCTCTAAAAAAAGACACTATAATCTAATACCAAGTTGGAGTACATACATGATTGAATATAGGGTACTAGCATGAATTGCATTTTTATATGAATTACAAGTAACAAATTGAAACAAAAGTATCTCCCTATGTAAGTCTCCAAATTTTTTATATTGAGACTTATTGGAAGCAACTTGAATTCTATTTTCGAAGAAATTTGCACCATAATTTGACTGCTCTTTACACATACAAAAAATAAATAAAAAATTAGGGCACTTGTACACCTAAAAAATGAACATTCTTAGACTTGAAATCCTTAGGTGAAAGAATCAACTTTTCCTCCAAGAGTGTTCAAACATCAACTATATTGGTATGGTAGAATAATTTAACTGTAAAAAATGATATGGATCCATTTATATAGCTAAATATAGCCCAAAATCATAGAAATATTGTACCCATATTATTATAAAAAATGTGTTTTTTACCTAACACTATTGATTAGAATATTTTACAATGTTGCTTCTATAATATGCTATTGTAATAACTAGATATAATGATCTTAGTAACATAGCATGAAATATAAGTTAAATGTAAAACTAACTCGTCATAAAATATTTCAAGCTATGTGATGTTGAGGCACACAAAATATTTTGGAAATAAACGTAACTATGCTAGTTGTACTTAATTCATGTTTATGGTTTTTGTGTTATTTTGGTGCTCCCAATTTGGAAGGAGACTTCATTTCAACTTGTATTGTTGTACACTCATCGTTTTCTTTCTTACTACATATTTATGCTAAAATAATTTTTGTTAAGAAGATGCACTTCATAGCACATTGGCATTCTAAGATACTTTTTATTAAGAAGATACTTTTTGTTGTAGACAGTCAATTCCCTTTTTGGAATATCCAATCTAAATACAAAGGAAATATATTGGTATTTCGGTGTGCTATTAATTTTAGGATGATCAAGTTTTAAGATAGTTTGAAGGACCAATGTAATAGTCATATGATTGATGTTTATAGTTATTTTATATCACTGTATAAGAGAAAATCCTTGTTGATACTTTGGTAATAATCACTTATATAATTACCGAATGACATTAGATCAACCGGTTAAATTCCTTGACTTTCAAGGAGGAGAACCATGTTCAAAACTTTCTAAGTGATATATGCATAATATCTAAGTTGTAATACCACTATCTAGTGATAATGTAATATACTCGGGGTCATTTCAATCTCATAAAACCAATTAAAAATATTGTTGCTTATGAAGTTTACTTTGGACATTTACATTCAAATTATAATCTCTTTTACAATACACCTTGAAATATCGACTTGTCCAAGTTGACCCATTTAATATACTTTGTCAATTATTTTGAATTAGCTTTTGGAAACCAAAATTCTCTCATCAAGAAGATGTGATTATGATATAAGGATGATCAAAGAAAAATAAAAATATAATATCTAAAGAGATATGAAAGGTCACTAGACAAGGAATTGGAGAGGAAAGGGCACACCATTTGATCTTTGTACCTCTTTTTATTCTTATTATTTTAAAAATAAAAATAAGGCTTTTATTGATTTTTTTGACTAATGATAAATAGACATTTGAGGGATTTTTAGATTGTAGAGATTTTTGTGTTCTCATGTTTTCTTAGACTTTGTTCAAGTTCATGCACATTGTATGTCCATTTCATTTCAACAATATAAGTTACAATAACAAATTTCTATGGGTTTTATTCCTCTAGATGTTTGCTTTACATAACTTTAAATGTTTTCTATTGATTGGTTATATTCATTATTGTTACTATTAATTGTTTACTTTTTTGCTCTATTCTATGCAATATGCAACAATGTTTTCTTTTCTTGTCCACTAAGCAAGTTGTACATTATTGTTTTATTGTGCATAAAGAAAGATAAGTGAATGCATCAGTTTAAGGATGCCATAGATCAATAGTTTTATTAATATATAAATATACTTCTATAAATATAAATAAAATATACCCATGTATACCCTTCTTATGTTTTTATCACTTTATCAAGATAACTCTTTCTACTAATAATAATTTGGATTTATATGAGGTCCACAGTTCAAGCCTCTGCAATGCGAAGGGGGACACAAAAAAATCTCTTGTGGCTTTCCTCTAGATAGTGGTATATCTGGATGGGATGACATTGCCAACCACCTAAGAGCGGCTCTTGAGGTTTCTTTCTAACCTAAAAGTTTACCCCCAAGAGCTAGGTGGATTGGTAATTGTTTGTTTGGCCAAGCACTTACTAAGAAGAGACCTATGTTCAGACCTCGAGGGCATGCTTGTTGCAAAGGTAGTAGTTTGATCTGAATTCTCTAAGTGTGCGTTAGACTAAAAATTATGGTATAAATCTTGAGCGACGAGTGGTGCCCGTCACACCGGGTCAATAATAATGAGGTTGTAAAGGATTGTTGGGAGCAACCCATGTGGTTAGAACCCTGCACTTGGTAGTTACTAAAATAGTGTGGATTTAACAAACTCCCCTATGTATCAAATAATAATAATAATAATAATTTGGATTCATGGTAAATATTAAAGAAAAATATTGATTTTATGAGATTCAAATTCTATCAATCTATGAAAACCAAATAATATTAATTTAATTTATTAAATAAATAAGTATAATTTATATTAGAAAACATTTAAATTAGTTCTAAACAACATACAATTTTCACTTTCTAAGATATCTCTATAGCATTAGATATTCTTGAAAGGGACATATAAGTGGACTTTACATCCATTTTTTTAAAATAAGAGATAGGAAAAAGAGGTGTTAAAAAAATGAGTGCCAGTTTATAATATTCCCTTACACTTTGAAAATAATTGCTCTCTAAGCTTAGAAGGATTTGACTATTGTTATATGCAATTATCATTTTCTCGAGAAAAATAATCTTTGGGTGTAGATAGTTTTACTTGATGAAAAGCTTTTAAATAACTACATTGTGGAGATATTTGAAAGGGATAGGTTGATTGGTAGTGGTTGACTACTTGTCAATGAAAGAGAGATATAGATCATGGGTTCCTTGAGTACCATATAATTACTATATTATCCATAAATAAGAATCACAAAACTCCTATCAAATGTTAATAGCTCAACTTGTTAAATTTCTTAAAATTTAAGGAGACCTAGGTTTGAATCTTGCAAAGTGATACATGGATAATATCCAAGTTGTTGTGATACCATTAGGTGGTGATGATGTAATACGGGGGGGGCTATTTCAATCCCATATATGTTAGGAAATATTACATCATAGACCATATGAGAAGTCAAGTGGTATAACCACCCTTCACAAGGTACATGCATGTAGTATAGGACAAGATAGTTGCAAGTTTGTTTGAGGATTTGTTATGCCTAAATTAGGTATCTGTTGGCATTTTTGCCACATTGATTCTCATTGATGAATGCATTGATGTATTGTTGGGGATCTGACCTTTGATTGATGCAACTTGGGCGAAAAAAGGAGAAAAATTGAGCAAAAAATGGCTAAGTCTGAAAATTGCAGCGACGCGCTGACATGTTGCAGAATCGCGGTCAACGCAGTCAACGCAGGCAGGTTGGCGGAACCGTCGCGATATCGCGACGTGTTCCGAAATCGCGGGTCGGCGGGCATAAAAGCACTAAGTTGAAACATGCAGCGATTCGCTGACATGTCAGCGAATCGCGACCCGGGGAGCGTCGAAGGCAAAAAGTGAAAACTTGCAGCGCGTCGCTGACATGTCAGCGAATCGCGACCGAAAATGGCGATTGATGCGGAGAGAAGGAACATGTAGCGAAATCGCTACGTGTTCCGTTTTCGCAGGGCAGAGCGCAGGGAGGAGCAAGAGGGAGCCGGACATGTAGCGATATCGCGACATGTTTCGGAATCGCGGGTCTTCAGCAGCGAAGCGTACGGCATAAAATCATGTCGCGATTTCACGACCCGTCGCGTTTTCGCGACCTGCGTAGTTTTCCCGCCAAGTGCAGTATGAACGGCCGAGAGGGTTTTTCCGATTTCCGATGATTTAATGCTGACCCGAATTAAATAATTTGCGGATTTCCAATGCGGTTAAGGTCAAAGAGTGCCTAGGCTACCAAAATTAAAGGGTTTATTGGTTCGAAGTTGCCGTTCGTGGATTAATTCAACGGTTTTTCATGCACATATTCAAAGAATCGAATTTAATGAAGGGCCGCAAGCGTTTCATGGAATTTAATTTTTATTTCTTCGAGACTGCGATTAAGGGGATCATGTTCCTCGTTTCCTTCGCATGATTGTAGATCACGAGGAAGTTGGTTTTAATTATTTAATGCTGCAAAGAGGACGGACCTCTATAAAAACCAATGTAATTCGCATTTCAAAAGGTTGGAAGTTTTGCTAAAAACTGGAAGTGCATTTGCAAGAATAAATTATTGGCTTCGGATTTTTCAAGCAGTTGTTTGGGTGATTGTCTTTTCTCGCTTCGTTGCATTTCTAATCAAATTTATATTCCTTGAGTGTCGTTACATTCAAATTCTCGCATATTGGATTTGAATATTGCTTATAAGGATATGATTCTTGGAGTGTAGTCTTGGAGAGATTTTCTCGCATACAGCTTGTGTGGGAGTTGAGTCATTATATTCTCGTTGCTTGTCGTTGCCGCACTTTAAGTTTTCTCGTCGTTGTTCTTCTCGATCCCATAACTCCGGCTCCGTGGCCATATTTCATTTCTTTCTCGCAACTTTTAATTTCTTTCCAAGAACCCTTATCTTCAAACAGAAATTTAGAATAGTAAAGGGAACCACCCCACTGGAGATTGGTCTGGGAGCCATTTCTTGCTTCCAGCCTTTCAATGTTGGCCAGGTCTAGGGTGCAATTATAAAATCCTTTCCTGTGGCAGATTTTGGACCAACAGTTTTTGGCACGCCCGGTGGGACAGACTTCTTCTGTCTCACAAAAATCCACATTTGTTTTAACACCCGGAGGTCTCAAGATTTGATGAGCTGTCTTGGCCTCATAGCGGAGATTTGTAAGTTCATCTGGCGACTTTGCTGAGTTGAAGATCCGGATTTTTGATCGTGGACGCCTGCCTGTTATTTGGTGACTGTGCTGAACTCAGAAATACTTCATGATCACAAGATCACAGTCAAAGAAATTTGGCGATCTTGTTCAGTTTTTTGAACTTGATAGTTCGAGAAGTGGTGAGCATTCTAGATTAGTTTCCTCGTCTCTTCCATCTTCTGCTGTACAAATACCCAATATTGTTGCTAGTGTTGCACCCCTACAAGTTCCACCAATGGCACAATTTCCTCCACCCTAAAAATTCTTGGCATGGAACAAAGACCGGAGCCTTGAATCTGCAGGCTCGTAATCCAAGCACCACAGCCGCACCGAAGGCTTTGCCCACTTACGATGGTACCGGCAAAATAGCCTATGAGCACATAAATGATGTGGCTTCTCTCGGTCGCTATTCATGACATTACTGATGAAGATGTAATGATCAAATTGTTAGTGTGTTCATTGAGAGGTAAACTGTTGTTTTGGTACATAACTCTGCCTCTCGGCGCCATAACATCATGGGATCAATTGGGTGATTTGTTGGTGAAACATTTTCATGAACAAGTCGACCCTTTCTCATTGTTAAATCGCCATCGTCATACGGAGACATCCACAAGAAGAGATACCCGATTTTAATGTTCGGTTTACCGTAACTTGGCAAAGGATTCCCGATGGTATTCGACCCGTCGATGAATTAGCCGCGATGTACTACCTCGTAGCGTTTCACTCGGATATCGGATGGGCGGTTCGGCAGCCTAATGTGGTGACGTTTCCGTAAATCTTTGAACAAGCAATTAAAGCGTAGCCGATCCGGTTGCCGTAGGAAGACCGCCTCCAAAGGTAACTATGCCTCTTATTCCGGATTTGCCTCAATATTTATATGGTTCACAACCACACCCCATGCCGGCTATGTATCCTACACCATCATGGAGTTCTAAAGCACCTCAAAGTTGCAACCGTCCCAGCCTCCTCAATTGCCTCGCTTTAACTCCTTTACCGCTCCCCCGCACCCAAAGATTCAACCATCTCCCGTTTCCACCGCATTTCCAGCTTTGCCAAGCACCACCAGCCTCCTTTGCCCTTACCAAAGACTTCCTCGCACCCGCAAATCCCGATCCATATACAGCATTATTGCAAGAGGTTAAGTCTGCAAATTCTGCTATTAGAACCATGGGAAACAAGATCACACTCATTGAGAGGAAGCAGGCTGAGAGAGATTTCCAGCCAAGGAGATTTCAACCTCCTCAAGTTACTAGAGATCAAGCTGCCTCCACAAGCAAAGCACCTGAAAGGGGCTTAGCTGTTCTAGCAAATGAAGATGCAGCCCATGCAGATGGAGTATATTGGTGCTCGACTTGTAAAGATCCTCACAGAGAGGATACATGTATGGTCCACTTAAATTATGTGCAGACCTTGGCGGCCAAGGACCTCAGTGACCATGTTAATATGATCTCGTAAGCCGGTTGTAATTTGATGACTCGCAGTGGAAGATCAAGTTTCGGCTCTAACAAGGACTGGAAAGAAGCCTATGAATGTTGATCCTACTGACTTAGAGCCGTTAAGAGTACCGGCTGAAGTGAAAAGGCCAGTGAAAGCTCCTGTGCTAGCTCCAAAGCCTTTGCCCAAAGATCCAACTTTTAACAGAGTTCAAGAAAAGGCAGCAGCTGCACCAGTAAGGTCGAAGCAGAGGAGCAGGCACGTGCAAAATTGAAGTATCCATCACCGACCAAGAGGTTGAGAGTGGAAGCTACACAACAAAGACAGACTAGATTTGAGCAACCCGCCGAGATGAAAATTTCGTTGCAGTTTCATACAACATAGTTGATGATCTTAAAAAGACTCCCGCTAAGGTAAGCCTTTATGATGCTTTGCAATTACCTGGTCAAGTAGATTTATTACAAGAGTCATTGAAATCTTGGAAGGAGAGTGAAATAGGGCCTACCTAGACCATCTATGCCCAAACTTTAACCACCTCTCATATCGGGCAAGAACAGACCTCCTCCTTTTTACTTGTCATTGCAAATAGAAGGTTGGGTTGTACACAATTGTATGATTGATTCTCGGAGCCGCAACCACCGCCATGCCTAAGGGAGTCTCGTGAAGCCATGGGAATGGAGTATACCCTGAGTAGTCCCGGAGTTCTCGCAATTGGATGGTACGCCTGTAAAAATAGTAGGTGTCATTAAGGATGTACCCATTGTCCTGCATACAATGCCCCAAATCACTGTGATTCAAGAAATAGTTGTAGTAGATTTAGAGCCCTATTTTAGCATGTGTTTATCCAGGGAATTTACCGCAAAATTAGGGGGTTATCTGGCATTGGATTATTCTCATCTGGAAATTCCTTTTAAGAATAGACGTCTCATAATACAGAATGAAAAGCCTTCCCCTTTTCACATTGAGAAGTTGGAAGATGTTGGAAAAGACATGCAGTCAGTCCATATGCTCACTGAAGAGTCTGAAGATGCTGTGTTAATGAGTGAAGTTTTAAACAATCTTCAGTTGGAAGACCAGTTTTCAATGCTTAACTTCAATGCCATGATGGAAACAGAGATTGGCTGCTATGCCATTCGAAAACCTGAGATTAAGACAAAGCAGAAATTGTCTAACCCAGTTGATCAGACTGAGGTTATAGATCAGTTATGGCAACTGTATTTCGATGGAGCTAGATGCAGGAATGGTGCCGGAGCAGGTATTGTGTTAATTTCTCCTTCTGGTGTACAGAGAACTTATTCATATCGACTTACATGGAGTTGTACTAATAATGCTGCTGAATATGAAGCATTGTGCTTGGGTCTGAAGAAAGCGAAGAAGTTAGGAATAGAACAGCTCAATATTTTTGGTGATTCCGAGCTTATTGTAAACCAGGTCACAAATAGATGCATCTCAAAGCAGCATTATCTGAAAGCATATCGTAATCAGGTTTGGGATTTGTTTGAACTTTTCACTGCGCTTAATATTCAAGTCGCTTCCAGAGAGATGAATAAACATGCCGACTTATTAGCATCTCTTGGAGCGAATTTTTCTCCCCGCTGATCAAGTTGTGAACAAGCCCAAGACAAGGGAGAATGGTATACGCACCAAGGGTGCCGTATAAGGAAAATTTTTGGCAGGTCTTTGAAACCGATGAGCAGATTGTGAATTTCCTGATACATGAAGTTGCAGCTGTTGAAGGCAGAACTTTGGAAGATGAGGAAGTCGAAGGTCTTATTCAATTAAGGAATAACCATATTCCAAAGGGTCTAATAACTCTGGAGAGCTTGTTTGACCAACATGATCGCTCCGTAAAGCCTCGAATGGAGATTGATAGAAAGGAATTCATGGAGCTAGAGCTTCAGCCTGACAAAGTGATTAAGGTTGGCACTGACTCAACCCCAGAAGAACTGCAAAAAATCAGGCAACTCTGTAAAGAGTTTTCTGATATTATAGCTTGGAGCTATAAAGACTTAAAGGGTTATAACAAGCAGATTATACAGCATACAATTGAACTAGAAGAAGGAGTTAGGCCTTTTCGGCAGAAGCAGAGACCTGTAAACCCAAAGATTGAGGCGTTGATGAAGGCTGAACTCGTTAAAATGCTGCAAGCTAAGATCATTTATCCGATCAAGCACTCCACATGGGTCGCCAATTTGGTCCCCGTCCGTAAGAAGAATGGAGATATTAGATTGTGCGTTGATTTCAGGAATTTGAACCGTGCTTCATTAAAGGATCATTATCCTTTGCCGAGAATAGATCAAATATTGCATGTTGTGGCTGGTGCACAGCGTTTTTCTTTGCCGGATGGATTTTCTCGGGTATAACCGTATCCGGGTAAAAGATGAAGATCAGTTTAAGACAGCATTCACCACGAAGTGGGGTACTTTTGCATATCAACGAATGCCCTTTGGGCTGTCAAATGCTGGAGCTACCTTCCAAAGAGCTATGGACATTGCTTTCAAGGATTTGTTGAACAAGATCATTGTAATATACCTTGACGACATGACAGTCTTTTCACATAGAAGAGAAGACCACTGTTCTCACCTGAGGCTGATTTTTGAGAAATGCAGAGAATTCGGAATCTCCATTAATCCAAAGAAGTCTGTGTTTGCTGTAAAAGAGGGTAAGCTTCTGGGTCATGTGATTTCTCGAAGATGGATTAGCAATTGATCCAGCCCGTGTTGAAGCCCTAAAGAAATTGTCACTACCTAAAAACAAGAAGGAACTTCAATCTTTCTTTGGACAGATAAATTTCATTAGAAAATTCATTGCTGATTTTGCTCAGGTTGTTAAACCAAAGACTCGAATTGTTGAAGAAAGATGCAGCTTTTCCAATGGACAAACTCAAAGAAAGGAAGCATTTCAGGAGATCAAGGAAAGAATAGTGCAGGCCCCCGTCCCGATTAATCCCGACTACTCCAAGGATTTCATCTTATATGCAGTTGGAGAAGATGACAGTTATGCTGCAGCTTTGACGCAAAAGGGAGATGATGGGAATGAAAGGCCCATCGCTTTTCTGAGCCAAGTTATTTTACCTCACGAAGCAAAGTACAATTTTATTGAGAAACAGGTATATGCTGTGATGAAATCCCTGAAGAAATTCAAACATTTTATTTCCCAGAGCAGGACATTTGTTCATGTGCTTCACCAAGACGTGAGAAATTTCATTCTTCAAGGAGAATTGGGTGATAAACGTGCTGGCTGGGTCACCAAGATCCAGGAATTTGATGTAGAAATTCACCCAGCTAAATTAGTGCGTGGTAAAGCTCTGTGCCGACAGTTAGCAAAGATAGCAGCATTTGATGTATGCGAAGATCAGGGAGAAGCTCTTGCTGGTAATAACAATTTAATGAATTTCTTAATTCTGGAAAAAGATTGGACAGAGGACCTGATTGATTATTTCACAACTGGAAAATGTCCGTCACAATTGACTGCTTCTCAGAGAAGGAGATTTCGGTTGCAAGCTCTGCGGTATGTTTTGTTTTCAGATGGTTTGTTTTTTAAAAATATTGATGGTGTTCTTTTGAAGTGTGTTAAACAAGCGGACAAGGATAGGATCTTGGAAGAGTTCCATTCCGGTCTATCGAGAGGACATTTTGGCAGAAGACCGATGGCCTTGAAAATCATTCGAGCCGGTTACTACCGGCCGACCCCGTTCTCGCATTCCTTCAAGATTGCACAAGCCTCGTGATAAGTGTCAAAGATATGCAGGAAGAGTAAGGAATGCAGCTCCGCCTTTGCATCCAGCTCAGAGTTGAAGCACCCTTTCAAAGAATGGGGGTTAGATTTTATTGGAATAATTGATCCTAATTCCTCACCGGGTCACGTATACATTTTAACAGCTACAGATTATTTCACCAGGTGGTCTGAAGCCATACCTACAAAGATGGCCAATCAATCAGAGTGATTTCTTTCGTTGAAAGTTTAATTACACGTTTTGGTGTTCCAGATGCCATCATTACGTATAATGGGACTCCATTCATTGGAGCTGAATTGGCTGAGTTTCCTAACAAGTTTGGCATTTTCCTTAAGACATCTTCCAATTACTATCCACAGGGAAATGGCTTGGCAGAGTCAACGAATAAAAATTTGCTCAGAATTTTGAAGAGGTCATTGGGAGAGAACAAAAGATCTTGGCACTTGTTACTGAATCAGGTGTTATGGGCAGACAGGATTTCCGTTAAGAAGTCCATTAAAACCTCACCATATGCCCTAGTCTATGGCAAAGAAGCAAGGTTGCCAGTCCATCTTGAGTTGCCAGTATTACAGCAGTTGCAGTCTTTTCAAGATGATGAGACAGACCTGAGTTCCTTGGATCTGCGAATAGCACAATTGTTGGAATTAGAGGAGCATCGTTCCAAAGCATATAATGAATTTGACAAGCACATACAAGGGATTTCGAAGTGGTTTTATAAGCATTCTGCAGCCCGTCCATTCAAGACAGGAGATTTGGTGCTGAAATGGAATGAGAATAAAGCTAAACCTGGGCAATCATAAGAAGTTTGATGCATTCTGGGAGGGTCCGTTCCGTATTTCCAACACTGGTGCAGCTAATTCTTTCTATTTGGAAGAGATGGATGGTAGCCCACTTCCAATTTCAGTTAATGGCTTTCATTTGAAAGCCTACTTTTCATGACTTCGCAAGTTCAATTTGAGTTTGTATATAATATATAAAAAAAAAAAAAAAAAAAAGTATGTATATATGTGTTGCCTTTTATTGTCACCTTGGCTCTTGTTGCTTGTGGGCTGTAGGTGTTGGTTTCCCTTTTTGTCTCCTCCTTTCCCAACAGCTTGGTGGCTTTCTTCTTTTTCCTTCCCCTTTTTTCTTTCCTTTCCCTTCTTCATCTTCCTTCTTTTACTTCTTTTCCTTCTGCAGTTACAGAATAAGCCACGGCTGTTGTTTCTTCTCCCCTTTTCTACTTTTCCCATGTCTTCTTATCCCTTTCTTCTCAGTTTTGTTTTTGTTTTAAAAAAAAAAAAAAAAAAGGCATTTCCTTTCCAGCTTAGTTCATTTTCATTTCACACTTCAAAACTTCCACTTATGTTCCATCCATTCGTTCATTCCATCTATTGCCGCTGGTAGTGTATCAACATGATGTTGTTATGTCTATCTCATTCATCACTTGCTCACTTCCACATCACTCCATTGCAGTCACCGCTTGCGCAATCGCAGGAGCTCACTCCACCATCACATTCCATTTCTTCAGTTTATAACCGCTTCTATGCAGGTTCTTCCAGTTCTAGTTTTCCGTAGCAGAAGAAGTTTGGCAGCAGTCCCCTGACATGTTTTGCAGCAGCTAGTTTACAGTTCCAATATGACTCTGTGCCCAATGGACTAAGGCCTGGATTCTTGCATACAGCGAGCTGTATACCCCGCGAGCCGCCAAGAATGTTGGCATTTTTGCCACATTGATTCTCATTGATGAATGCATTAATGTATTGTTGGGGATCTGACCTTTGATTGATGCAGCTTGGGCGAAAAAAGGAGAAAAATTGAGCAAAAAATGGCTAAGTCTGAAAATTGCAGCGACGCGCTGACATGTTGCAGAATCGCGGTCAACGCAGTCAACGCAGGCAGGTTGGCGGAACCGTCGCGATATCGCGACATGTTCCGAAATCGCGGGTCGGCGGGCTAAAAGCATTAAGTTGAAAACATGTAGCGATTCGCTGACATGTCCACGAATCGCGACCCGGGAGCGTCGAAGGCAAAAAGTGAAAACTTGCAGCGCGTCGCTGACATGTCAGCGAATCGCGACCGAAAATGGCGATTGATGCGGAGAGAAGGAACATGTAGCGAAATCGCTACGTGTTCCGTTTTCGCGGGGCAGAGCGCAGGGAGGAGCAAGAGGGAGCCGGACATGTAGCGATATCGCGACATGTTCCGGAATCGCGGGTCTTCAGCAGCGAAGCGTACGGCGTAAAATCATGTCGCGATTTCGCGACCCGTCGCGTTTTCGCGACCTGCGCAGTTTTCCCGCCAAGTGCAGTATGAACGGCCGAGAGGGTTTTTTCGATTTCCGATGATTTAATGATGACCCGAATTAAATAATTTGCGGATTTCCAATGCGGTTAAGGTCAAAGGGTGCCCAGGCTACCAAAATTAAAGGGTTTATTGGTTCGAAGTTGCCGTTCGTGGATTAATTCAACGGTTTTTCATGCACATATTCAAAGAATCGAATTTAATGAAGGGCCGCAAGCGTTTCATGGAATTTAATTTTTATTTCTTCGAGACCGCGATTAAGGGGATCATGTTCCTCGTTTCCTTCGCATGATTGTAGATCACGAGGAAGTTGGTTTTAATTATTTAATGCTGCAAAGAGGACGGACCTCTATAAAAACCAATGTAATTCGCATTTCAAAAGGTTGGAAGTTTTGCTAAAAACTGGAAGTGCATTTGCAAGAATAAATTATTGGCTTCGGATTTTTCAAGCAGTTGTTTGGGTGATTGTCTTTTCTGTTCGTTGCATTTCTAATCAAATTTATATTCCTTGAGTGCTGTTACATTCAAATTCTGCATATTGGATTTGAATATTGCTTATAAGGATATGATTCTTGGAGTGTAGTCTTGGAGAGATTTTCTGCATACAATTGTGTGGGAGTTGAGTCATTATATTCTGTTGCTTGCTGTTGCCGCACTTTAAGTTTTCTCGTCGTTGTTCTTCCGATCCCATAACTCCGGCCTCGTGGCCATATTTCATTTCTTTCTCGCAACTTTTAATTTCTTTCCAAACAACCCTTATCTTCAAACAGAAATTTAGAATAGTAAAGGGAACCAGCCCACTCTGAGATTGGTCTGGGAGCCATTTCTTGCTTCCAGCCTTTCAATGTTGGCCAGGTCTAGGGTGCAATTATAAAATCCTTTCCTGTGGCAGATTTTGGACCAACAGTATCCTATGTACTTAAGTACCCTTCATGACAATAATATAATTATTTAAAGTATTAATATATAACATGTGGTATTAGATCAGATAGAAGGAAGAGATAATTCTCCTTTTGATCCTCCTCTAGCTTCAACACAAAGATAGCCAAAGGTGCATTGTGTTTGAAAAAAATTCAAGTTTGAGATAAGGGGTTTCAAGGGTAAAATTTCCATGTATAAAAATTGTGATTGTGAAGGAAAATTCCATGACACATTCAAGAAGTTTTAGGGTAAAAAACCCTACCAAAGGCAAAAGCCTTTCTTCAAAGAATTTAAAAATGATTTTAATCTCGGTTAAGATCAAAAAATGATAAAGCCTACAAGTAAACAACTAGGCTAATTGAGACAAGAATGGAATCCATAAGAAGCTCCTCAATTAAAATAAAATAAAGAAGCTATTGAAGCTTCTTAAAACTTTGCAAAAATAATAACTCTCCTTGAAAGGGTTGAATCAATTTCCATGAAAATTACTTTGTTCGAAAGGAACCTAAGTAGGATCTTGTTCATATAAGTTTAAAAGTACCAAAAGCCTTTGTGAACCATTGATAAGCAACATTATTAGCTACAAAAGAAAAGGTAATAAAATAGATCATTGAAAGCTTGCAAAATCAGGATTGAAAGTCTCTAAAGAAATCATTCAATTCCTGAAGCTACTTTTGAAAAGTAGCATATAGAAATTGCAAATAAAGGTGTGAATTGAATACAAAGAACATTAAAAAAATCATTAAAGATATCAAGAAGAGGGTAAAATATTATTCAAAAGCAAGAAAGAACCATTGCAAGGAAGGAAACATAAGCAAATTGTTGAAATACCAAATCTCAACTGGAGCTAATTGTTATTTTAACCCTAGCAAAGCTAATTTGAGCGTTCTAATATTAGAATTATGTAGGAAGTGCATGATTCTTACAAGACATTCACATTAAAGATAAATTATGCAAGTAAACAACATTGTTATTTGGAACCAACCATTTGGTACAAGAATAAGTAAACGTTAGCAAAACAATTTGGAAAGTGTGATGCTTGTGTAAGATAAAGAAATAAAGGAAAATAAGTGTCTTGTGAAAAAATATAGCAAATTTATCAAGGAAGACCCATGTTATCCAACATAAGACATTTATTTACAAATTAGGGAAGCTCTCTAAACAAGAGCAAGAAAGAGAAGATAAATATAGAGAAATATCTCAAGGGAGAGACTCCAAATCTACAATTTCAAGGAAAGATAATTACACCTAAAGCAATTAGAGATGAAAGGAAGAATATCTCAAAAGAAGAGACTCTATTCTATAAATTGTAAGGAGATATAACTATGCCTAAAGCAAGTTAGAGAAGGAAGAATGTCTTCAATCTGCATTACTTAAGAAGAGACAATCACATCCAAGCAAGATATTTGCGTTTGAGAATGAGATGATTGCAGAATTTCTGCATTTGAGGAGACTTATGAATGTTTGTATTCGAGTTAAAAACACCTACAATAGAATATTAAACTCCAAGCAAAAGTATAAGAATATTCAAAAGGAGTTTTTTGGACAAAAACTATGGAGCTCAAATGCTTGGTTACCCGAACATCACTCAAACGACGCATAATAGTTGTTTCTTAGAGAAAAGGTCCATGAAAAAGCATTATGATCAAAGGTTGAAAGAAAGTAGCACGTGAAAAGATATCGCGTGGAAATTTTTCAAAAAAATAAGAAAAGAAGATAATATAATATTCTTAAAAGAAAAATAATCTAGAGAATATTTGTAGGGGAAGAAACATTCCCTCTACTTTCAGTCAACGTGATTCAATTCATTCTCATAACTTTTGAAGTATCAAATTAAATTTGAGTATAGGCATATATATACTCATTGAAAGGAGATTTTGAGGTAAATTCAATAAATGAAGAAAAATAATATTTAAGGTTTCATATGGCTAATGGAGCACCAAAATTTTTGTTACCAGATTTCCAATTGTTGAGGGAAAACAACTATGCTGCTTGGAAGACCAAACTCATGACACAACTTGAGTTTGAATAAGTATGGCAAGTAGTAGATGGAAGCATGAAGTATTCTAATACAGAAGGAGAAGATCAAACAAAGTTTGACAAAGAAGATAGAAAAGTAAGACTAATCATCATGTTTGGAGTAGCAAATGAGGTCCATGCATACATTAGAGATACAACCACAACCAAAGATGCATGGGAGAAGTTGAAAACAATATTTGAAGTCAAGAATCAAAATTAGATTTTATTTCTCCAAAGCCAGCTCTATTATTTGAAGATGAAGAGTGGAGAAAAACTAAAAGCATTCATGAGAAGGATGACATAATTGCGAGTTTCATTGCAAACACTAGGAGCTTAGGTATTTTATGGGATGTTAGTTCCTATTATTTTGAGATCACTCCCAACAAAGTAAAATGTTTTTGTGACTACACTAAATATTACTAAGCAAACACCAAGCTTTGAGAAGTTGGTGAACCTACTTCAAAAAGTAGAAGCCTTACATACAACAAAATAAGAAGAATAGTTACTAGTTACAAGTCAAAGAAGGAATTAGCCATCTAGAAGAGGCATGCGGTCTTACATGTTTATCACTTTTTCGTCTAGCTAGCCTTTGAAGAAGCTTACCTTACACTTATCCAAAAAATTAGATGTTACCAATGGTCCAAGTGGCACAATATTAATCGAATGGTAGGAGTCTCCTAGAAACTTTGCACTATGCCTAAAACAAAATGAAGTATGGATATTCTGGACCCTTTAATACATAGTAAAAAACTAATGGGTAACTAAAAGAGTATGTGGAAAATTATTGTTGAAAATTCTTTTCAAACATAGAATAAGCAATGTCACTATCAAAGACAAATAGCAAGCCACACCTTTAAAAAACAAAGTATTAAATGTTAAACACCTTATGTTTCCAAAGAAAATGGGCTTTTGAAGGGAAGCTGCCCCAAAACTATCTTAGAAACATGGTACTCTTTGGAATGGATTTAATATAAACATGTCCAACCTATGGTGGTACATGCCTTAAGAAGACAAATTACTAAATACTAAACACTTTTAAGTCTAAGGATCCTTACGTCTCCAATAAAAATGGGTTTTGGAGGCAAAGTTGTCCCAAACCATTTTGAAAACAAGATACTATTTGACATGGTCTCAACATAGATAGGTCTAACCTGGTGAAAGAGAATTATTTAACATAATCAACCACCACTGATATTGGTATTGCATCCCAACTTCAAAGGCCTCACTTTTTTGAAAAAGGGGAGACATTACTTCTTTGATTTGTGGGATCATACCTATTCTTTAATTTCTTCATTGGCTGAAAAACTATTTTCAAATCTACTTTTCCTTAAGTATACATTTGAGTGTATTTAAACACTCATCCTATGAAATGGTCATAAAACTAAGGACTTCTAAGACTCTAAGACACTGCCATTTTATTAGAATGAACGATTATCCACTTGCCTTGTTTATCGATTTATCGATGTGTGCAAGCTTGAAATATGTGAGGGAGGACTAGGTAAAACTTGGACCTGGATTTCGAGTAAAGATTGTCAACGACAGCGAAACTTCAGTTGAATACGACGTCTCACTACAAATGGAAAAACCTTTTTAATAACTTAATTCTACAATTTCCAAAGTTCAGAAATAAGTAGTGGACCTTTTTACGAGTCAAATGCCATCTATTTCAACGACGTAACGTGAAAAAAAGGGCTAAAAGATTCTAGATAGGAAAAACTAATAAAATAAGTATTAGGATTGAAGAAAGTTTGATATGGATAGTGTAGTGTTTATGAGTTGTTTGTTTTCGATTAATTTTAATAATATTTAAAAAATATATAAAAATAAAAAATTAAAGGTGAATTTATCAACAAAGAGACAAATATTATCATGGAATCCAGTTCCTTAACTTTTTAGAATTAATCTTTTAAAAAGATTATAAAATTCATTCTACCACACAATTGGCGTCACGATATAATCAAAGCAAATTCCATTGTATTTTCACAAAGTTTTGAATATATCAATTTTATTTATTTGCTCTAAATATTTTGTAGCCTTCTCAATTTAAATTATTCGTGTCAATGCAACCATAAATACGTTGAAAAATGTAATTGTTCCACATTGCCATTTATACTCTCTCGACATTTGTCATTTCTCGAACAAAAAAGACGTTGAAAAATATAATCGTTCCACAGTGCCATTTACACTTTCTTTATCGTACAACTTTATTTATTTTTGGATTCAAACTTTAATTTTTTTAATAATATCCAATATAAAAATTGTTCAATGAAAAAACTTCGACGTCTTTGTATTTTTTTGGAATGTATTTTTATTTTGTTGATTTTGATGGAAATTTATTTATCTTTTCAAAATTTAAAAAGAGAGTGTTTTTATAGCAAAATATTCTTTTGTGTAAAAGATAAAATGTTTTTTTTTTTTTTGGTCTTTACTACTCCTTCTATGTAAAAACACATATATTTGTTCTGTTAAAGAATTGTTTATCTTCCAATTTTATATATGAGATGGTGTGAGTTGAATCTTAGTTGGGTTATAAGCATTTTTTTCCCTTCTTAAATTTTTAATCCATATGACAAGTTTGAATTTTTTTGATGGAAAAAGCAAATTTACATTAAATTAAGATAAAGTCTTTACAATAGAAAAAAAATGTGGGTGGGTTAACATATCCCATGGGGAATCAAACTAACCTTCATTGACAAGGGTTAGGAAACAAAGCCGCCAACAAAACACAAGTTTACCAATCATGATCATTGATGATCATTACATCAAAGAAAGCATATCATTACCAAGTTTATGGGATGGGAATCCACCCCTTTGCATCATGATTAAGACCTTCAGTACCTGCGTCGCTCCAACCAACAACTGGCCTAGGTGAAACTGGTTGAACATCATCCCACCCCCAACCTAGCGAGACAAACAAGCAATGTCAACATTAGGCCACTTCTTGACTAGCGAGGGCTAATCCTAAAAATCTGCCACACTTCAAAAAGTGAGAGAGACAAAGTAAAAGAGTCCCCAAGAAGATCTTGGGGCCAAGAAACTCTTGCATCTGTAAATGAAGAAAAAAGGAAAGAACACATTCCCAAGCTTGCCTAGATCTTCTGCAATTCCAAAAGAGATGAATACAAGACTTAGGTACACCACAAAAAGGACATTTAGGATCAAGAATTTCAAGGTGCTTCAAACGTTCCCCCAAGGGAAGTCCTTGACACAACAAGCTCCACGTAAAAAATGATTGCTTGGGCTCAACATAGGTAGCCCAGACATTCTGAAATCTAGAATTCCATCTAGTCCTTGTAGAAAATAAGTCCCAACACTGATTGAGCTTAGGCACCAAAGGAAGATGAGGAGATAACCATTTACACCCCGAACAAGCCTTATAACTAAGCAAAGGAGTGTCAACATACCATCTCCAGTCTGACCACCAGGGACGCTGCACACTAATCTTGTGCAACATAGAAAAATGCGTGAGACCAATAACAACATCATAAGTATCTTTATCTGCACCATTTAGCTTGATGGTGCGTTTGAACTCATTCTATGGGATCCAATCCTTGGTCTGGCAATAAAAGAAATCAGTTATTATAACAATACCCTTTTTAAAAAATCGTTGAGCATGAATCCATTGCACCTGAGCTAAGGGATAACCTTGATGAAGAAACACTGGAGAGCACCAAATATTCATAGAATTGATGGATAAGCCTTAATGGAAGCCATCTCCTCTCCAACAAATCCAAGGAGTGATATTCTACCAGGCTTTCCATATGCTTTTAAAAATAGAGAAAAAAAATATAACAAAAATCGAAGCAACAATGTGAGAGAGAAAATCCAACCCTCTCCATGCTCTATGGTATAAGGGAAGACTAGAGGAAATAAAATATCGAACCAGAACTTTCCAAGCTTCAGCTCCCCTCAGAGTCGTGGCCATCCACTTAGCACACAGAGCAATACCTTGTCATCTACAATCCAGTAGATCCATTCCTCTATATTTTATGGGAAGATAGCAAATATCCTAGGCAACTCTATGAAGTCCCTTTATTTTAGAAAAATTATTTCAAATAAAATATTGAAGAAGTTTCTAAAGGTTCTTATAGAAATCCTGTGAAGGAACCCAACAAGAGGAATAGTATACATGAGTGGAAGCTAAAAATTTAGAGCAAATATGAAATTTACCTGCTAATGACAGCTTCTTAGTAAGCTAGAAATCAAGTTTCTTTTCAACTCTTTGAAGCACATAATTCCAAAGCTAAGCAGGAGAGCCTTGAAAGGCAAAAGGAATACCAAGAAACTTAAAAACTTTTCCAAGAAGGATCTAATTCAAATGATACCCTTGAAGCCGAGGTGACATAGGCAAGGGAGACTGTATGAAGCAGGAGGTGTTCCTCCATTATATGCTATAACCAGAGGTTGTGCAAAAGGTATTCAAACAAAACAGAGTATTAGAAATAAATTGCTTCTCTTCCCTTATAGTAAAAAAGGAGTCATCAACAAAGTGACCATTAATAAGTTGTCTCTAATTATTTGAAAGAGCAATTCCTTTAATAAGGCCTACAAAAGCTTGAGCAACTAAAAGATAACCGAAGGCTTTAGCAGTAAGCACATATAAGGAGGGAGCAATAGGACACCCTTTCTAAACAGACATAAAAGACCCACTTCTTTAGACTTTGAATTGTTCATATTGAGAATAGTTAAAGCATCTCTTAATAGCATAGCAATAGTCTGAATGAAAATTGACCCGAATCCTAAAGATTTGAGCATAGTAAGAATGAATCTCCATTCAATACGGTCATAAGCTTTCTCAAAATCAATCTTAATAAAAAGCATGTTCTGGTTTGACATTCGAGCCCATTCCATGCCCTCCTAGACAACCAAAACATTATCGAGGATGTACCTTCCTTGAATAAAGCCAGTTTGCTCTGATCTAACTATCAAAGGAAGAAGAGGCCTAAGGCGAAGAGCCAAAGCTTTGGCAATGATCTTGTAACTAACATTCAACAAAGTAATAAGCCTCCAATTAGTGATCAACTTTGAGTCCCCTTGCTTGGGTATGAATTTTATATTATTCATGTTAATAATTGCTCCCAAAGAGCCTATTCAAAGGACCTCTAGATAAAATTTATGCATATCAGAACCAACTAAGTCCCAAAGACCCTTGTAGAACTCATAGGGAAAACCATCTAGACTTGGTGCTTTATCATTTGCCATTTGAGACAATGCATCCTCCAGATCTGTAAGAGAGAGTAGTTTATCACACTCTGCTCTTTGAGACTCTAAAATATTTACCGGTACAATTGCCATACAAGCTTCCAGTGTTTTCTCCCATTGAGGGGAATAAGCTTGAGTGGCAAAAATATTAGTATAGGACTTGACAAAAGCATCAATCATCTCAGGAAGAGAGGTAAACCTTATTCCATTGTATTGAATGACCTTGAATGGAGTAATTTGCCTGGGAGGATGAAGCCTTTAAAAAAATTCTTTGGTGATATTATCACCAACTTTACGCCAATGAAGTCGAGATTTAATTCGATCTCCCCAAGCCTCATAGAGTTTAGCAAATTTAAGTTCATGCCTCAGTTGGGCAACATGATATTGAAGTTAAAGATTAAACGGATAAAACTCAAGCTTGAGAGAAGATTTGGCAAGCTTATCATGAAGGACAACATTGAAATATCTTCTGAATTATACTATCTTTTTTCCCAAAGTACAGAACAAGACAATTGCATTAAAAATGGCATCATTCCACCATTCTATCCAACCCAACACTCCATTAGGTCTAGGAACTAAATTCTAGACTCTACGGATATGATAGACCATGGAAGGGTGTTAAAGAAAGGAAGTATTGAAAACAAATCGTGACTTGTAGTGTCTCTGAGGTAGGGATTTTATCAGCACATTAAACATCATGGGTGAATGGTCGAAAGTAATGGTATCAAGAATGGTTTCCACAAATGGAACTTAAGCATTTCTCTTATGAAAGAAAAAATGCACATGATCTGAAAGCATGGCTCTGTCTAGCCTTCTTAGAATTCTTGCATGGCTAACCTAGAAATTGGACCATGTATACCACAAATTTTCAAGAAAATCTTGGAGAGAAAAACAAGAATTGGGGTATGACAAACCCAATTTGTTTTTCATGAAGTACCAGGCCTCTCTTTCCTTAGTAGCCCATCGCATGGAAAGTTGTCCTATATTTTCTGCAAGCTTTTCAGTCATATTAAAATATTCACACATAACCCAAAAAATAGGTGGTAAAGAAAAAACACACCACCACGAGAGGCTACAACACTCTTGAGCATCATTGGAGGTATAGACATTAATTATGCCAAAATATAGCCCACCAATCCAAGTAAAACCCAAAATGCATGATTGAAGGGGTCCACACCCAACGAGACAAAACTATCTTTCCACCTAGCTACCAAAAGAATGACAGCCCCCCCTCTACCAGGGGAATGACTAGTGGCATAAAAAAAAAGCAACCTGGCCAAAGAAAAGGGCAAGTACATTGTAGAATAAAGTTAGAAATCTTAATCTCTTGAAGACAGAGAAAATTAGGATTACCATAAAACCTGGAGCATAAAGCAATCTTACATCAGATTAAGTATTTATGGACTAGGTCTGTCAACCCTTTGACATTCCATGATAAAAAAATCATGGAGATCGATCAAGACTCATATGTTTAGCTACATCTTCAACATCTTTGAGGTTTGAATGAGAATCATAAATATTACTAAGAAAATGCTCCTGACCTACTTTCCAAAACTCCATTTGACACCTTTTGTCCTGGTGAACCAAGGAGTCTTCCTAGGGTGGGCTATGGGATCTTCAACCATTGATAGAAGCCCGTTCAGGTTCCATGAAGCTTGAGGAAGACTGCCCATTGATATGCAGAACTGGAGAATCTGAAGGCTGAGTAGAAGCAGAAGAAGTAACAATTTTGATAAAGGAAGCACTAGTTGGTGGTACATTAGCAACCATCTGTGAAGCCCTAGCACTCAGTGTCGTTGGTTGTAAGGTATGCTGCTCTGCCACCACACCATGCCTAGTTAGCATAGAAGACACAAGGGGTTGAGGCGAGATGCTGGGAGCAGCCATAAGGTTTACATTTTTTTCTATTCTTACCCTTCTTCTAGACTACCTTCCATTCATCTTGCCCCCCTTGGAAGCAGGTACAGATCTATTAGTAACAGGAGCCGCAACTATCTCCTTAGGTTTAATCTTGTCTGCCATTAACGATAATATTTTATCTTATGGGTAGTTGATTGATAATGATAACATGTATTAGCCAGGTTTATGTAGACAACACATTGATTGAACCTATAGTCACCAACTTGGACATCAATAGCCTCCTTGAGGTATTTAGAAAAATCAACTTTGACATAAAAAAAATTTGAGGGCATGAGGCATAAAATTTATCTATTTCACAATAGACAAATTCATCAATGGGGACCACAAGGTTTTATAGTAAGGCCAGAGCGGTAGAGGAAGACTAAGGAATTCAACCCAAACTAAAACCCGTAAAGAAAAATCATTAGCAACCAAAAAATTCTTGGTCTAGGGCTATGAACAGACCAAGGCCAAGGCACACGGTTGAGGATCGCTTTGTCTTGAGAAGGGTCAACAAAACAAAACAAAAAAACCCTTTGGTGAGGTTTTGGATACCATCAACCTTGATGCCATACCAAGCTTGTTGGATCCAGTTTCGAAGGAGGGTCTCGCTAGGGATGCGACCTAGAAAATACCCTACCAGCATATGGTTTTCTAGCCAAGAACATCTAGTATTAAACTCACTCAGCGGGATAACAACATCCAGAGGAGCAATATTACCTCATGATAAACTTTGGGAATGAAATTTCGTGGTTGCTTGTTCACATTTAGCACCATTGCTCCCTTCTGCAGCTTCAATAGAAGATGGAGCTGATGATTGAGCTTTGTCCATAAAAAAGAGGTTCAATCCGTGAAAGTAGCAAAAAAATCCCTAAGAGGCATCTCACACACACTCCAGAGTGGAGAGGCAGTATGGCACCAAGAACTCAAAACCCTAATGCATGTAGCTTCTTAAGCCTAAACTTTTCCCTCATATACTATTTAATTGATTTGTTGGAGGGACATGAAATTAAATGCTTCATTATTCTATCCATTTGTTGTTTTATCTCATCCATGTGTCTTTTCTTCTATTCATTGTTTCTTTGATTACCTATTTTGGTAACATCTTATCTTCCATTCTTTCTATTTCTTTAGGTGCCCCAATAGCCTTTTTTATAGCTTTTGCTTCCAATGGAAAAGTCGTTGTATCAAGTAAAATCTCATATGGGATTTATGCTTTAATCCTAAAATTATTTACAATCAATTGCTTTTGAATTCTTTCTATTTATCTCCATTTAAATTTTGATGAATTGCTAGCCCACACCTCACACCCATATAACACCACTGGAATAACTAATAACCCAAAAAGGACCCTAATATTTTCTAGTCCTACAACTCTATATTTTAGTCCCTATTTAGCAATGAGTAGAGTGCCCTCCTTTTTTTCCTTTTTTGTGTTTTGTGTTGTTTTGTTGTTTTTGTATTTTTTTGTGTGTGATTTTTTGTGTTTTGTTGTAGGCATGCTCTTTGAGTGTGTCAAAGGGGGTAGGCTACGTGCGAGCCCTGGGCATCTTTTGGTAGAATAGATACCCCTACCTCCTTGGGTCTTACCCGAAAGTGGCACCTTGAAAGGGGTGTTTTCCACACACAAAAAAAGAGTCTACCCCAAAATTCTTTTATTAGTATTGTCACCCTTCCATGTCGTTCTCCATTTTCTACTGCTTCATTCCATATTGATATTGTTTTGTATCATTTGTAGTTTGGAATATTGCATCCATCATGTTCATAGTTTCTAGTAGTACAACTACATAATTTGCTTTAACTATAGACCCTGCACCGAGATCTCTTCTCCATGGATATCCACAACAATTCCAACTCATTAATGTTAAGTGTTCAGAATGAATATCCACAACAATTCCAACTCATTAATGTTAAGTGTTCACAATGACCCCAATTTCCTATTTATTTTAATGTGTTCCATTTATAATACATGTTTTCACTTTTTTCAACTATACCTTATTATAAACCTTACATTAAAATTAAAATTAAAAATTTACAATTAAAAAATTAAAAATATATATTTTATTAATATAATTTAATAATTTACTTTTATTAAAAATTATGAAATTTTCGTGTTAGAGAGGCCCCAGGTTCAAATCTCTCCATCTCACATGTTTGCGGATATGCTATGTAATAGTTTACTAGAGACTCTAGTGGTGGTGTGTTTATTCACCCGCTTGATGTAATAATGATCTTAATGAAAGTTCAACCGACATTAAAAAAAAAAATTATGAAATTTTAATTTTAAATATTTATTATTATTCCATAAAAATCGGATTAATAAGAAATCAAGCATGGCTCATTTTTTATGCTACACTTGTAAGTTTCCTTCTATAACGATATTTTATATATAAATATATTTTGATATAGAGATGTTAATCATGTATAAAATTTAAAATTGAGAAAGTCTTCGAAAAAATTTAATCTTTCACCTCTTTATAACAAACCCCATCACCACTTGGCTAAAACCTAGTGAGGTTAGGACTAGTTTCTAGTTAAGTAGTGAAACATTAAGCTTTAAACGTGTGTTTGAGGAAGCATTTTAAATTTGGCCTCATTAATTTTGTCCACATACGGAACATGGAGCTCGTTGAATGAATCAACGGTCTATTTTTCCTTTGAAGTAACAACCGTTATAGAAGTCGGTGTCAGCCGTCTGTTAACAAGAAGAAATCCATTATATGTCGACTGGCTTATCTGATATTTCTGTTGGCTTATATAAGCCGTTCGACACACAATTCCCGAAGTAATTGAAGACGCGTGGCAAATTAAAGATGAGAAAATACAAAAATAGTAAAACGACAAAAGAGACAGGAAAGCTTTTTATTTTTATTGGTGTGCAAGTCTTTTTCACGTGATAAGACTTTCCGGACATTGCGTGGGATGGTGGTTCCACAACACGGCCTAACCACGCCAACGCAGAAGAATCGCTAGATTCGCTACCTATAGATTTCTATTGAAAACTACTAGTCGGTGTAAATAAAAAGGAGAGCATTAACATTTGATTGAATGTGTGTGATATAAGCGAGGGACCGAAATAGCTCGCTTTAAATTAATGGTCTGAAATTTGACCTCTATTATGGAAAAAGCAGATTTTTTTTTAAATGTATAATCATATATATATATTCACCTTAAACATCATATATATATATATATATATATATATATATATATATATATATATTCACCTTAAACATTTACATTGTAGTTTGAATTTGGACTTTTCAAAAAAAAATTAAAACCTCAAGGGTTGTGCTATCTCCTTGGAATTGAAAAGCAAATTTTCATTGAACCTCATCCCTTGTTATCAAATAATTATTTTAATATATATTTTTCAATGAATAGGGAACTGTTAGCACCAATCAAAATTCTTAAAAAAACTGAACAGATTAAATATTTGATATTTTTTTGGTTACATAGGAGCCATTATTTTTTGTAATTGGTAAGTACAATATTCAAACCATAGGGACCACTGGTTGCTTAGGGTTCGTATCATTATCATCAGTTTGGCATGCACTTAGAAGATTCAGATTAAACTACTTCCTTTGCTAAATAACACCCAAAATTTGAACCTAAATCTCTTCTTAATAAAATGCCCAACTACACTAACAATCCACTAATCGTTCATCTATTTGAATCTTTTAAACACTCTACGACAACATTACAATCAAACCCTTTCTACGTGGAGTTGATTGGCCTAAAAAAAAAAAACACGTAACGCGATAAACATTATCCTTGTCCCATTCTGACAAAGCTCTCGTCGGCCACCCGGACAAGATGGACCTCTGCGTCACGCCTACGTGTTCCCCCACGGAATCCAGGCTGTCTTAAAATTTTACGGGTTACTTTACGTCCTTAAACATTGTCTATAAAAGTAAATTGCCGACTTGCAAACTAGTGATAACAACTTCGACATTCAAGGCTAACAAAAGTACGAAAATATTAATGGCTGTGCTTGCTCGCAATGGCACGTAGAAATATACAAAATTATATAAAAATAAAGGAGATATATATTTCTGAAATATTGGGGTAATCAAAACTATGGTTATGGTTTTATTTATTTCTAGAAGGTGCACGTGTATTTTTCACGTTGCTGGTCGGATGAGCGTGCCACTTGGCGATACGGTCTAATCTAAAACATTATTGTCATTATGCATTTGACGCACAAGACACCGCAAATTATTGATATTCCGGAGGCCAATAATTTGATGTGATTGCTATATCGGTAAGATGGATATTGTTTTTAGTAAAGGGTTAGACCATATAATCTTATCAAATAGAAGATTATAATAATATGGTATTATAAAAGTTTATTAATAAAAAACATAATAATGTGGATAAGGAATAATGTTAGGACCATTCACCAATCAAAAAATAAAATAAGGTGGATGAAGAATAAAGTATTCATAAATGAGTATACATTAGAATAGAAGTTAATAGTAACAAAAAGATTATAGTTATATTCTGTTGCAATATGTTAGATATCACCACTTATTTATGGAAGAGCCTATCATGTGGTGAAGTTCTAGGTAATTCCTCCATTATATCTTCTAAATTCTTCAAGGAATAAATAGAAGTATTGAGTTTCTAAATTTGTTTATCATTATTTATCGACTTTCTTTTTGTTTTCTACTAGACCTTTTGAAGATCTTGGATTGTGTAAAAAAAGCTGATTAAGCCTATCAATAACATCTCCTAATGTGTTGGAAGCTCCATGAATATGGGAATGAATACGTCCCAAATATAACAAAATATCAAAGGTTAAGTTTTCTAAAACTATATCCTATGGAGTAGCAGAACCGATAAACACCATGCTTGAGAAGAATGAGTCTAGGAACATCCTAGTGTTTGGGGTAATGATCTTGTTGGTTTAGTTTTGGATTCAATAGGAACTTTCTAAATTTGAGCAACAAGAGACTGCCACTAGGCATTGGTAAATTTCACTTGCTACTTGACATTGAACTTAGAGTCTGATGATAAAGAATATAAAGTTTTTTGAAGATCTAACTGGTTTAATGGAAGAGATTCTATGGTTATTATGCCATTTCTAGTCAATCCAAATATTGTAGGTAGTTGCTCCCAACTTTATCAAGACCTCACATAGAATGGAAACAACAACGAAGCCATAAGATTCTATGAACAAAGAGGGAAGGGAGTAATAATTGCATATTTGGTTCCAAGTGAAAATTGAGCAACTGCCTAGATCCTAAATATCTCTTATTTTGTTTATACCTTTCTTCAAAAATGCTAGGTCTCAAAGAGCACTCCACAAAGCTAAAAATTTATAGTTATAGAGGACAAGTTTTTTCCATCAAAGATTGTTTAGAGTGATGTTTAGACCATGTCTTAAGGAGTTAGACTTCCAAGCCAATAAATGAGAATATGCTTACCAAGATTTCTAGTTATAGGTAAGAGGAATAGATCATTTAACCATAAATGATGGTGCATTAAGGAACTAATCCTCCCATGGGGTTTCTTTTTATTTACCTTTGTGAATAGCTTGGGATATTATATACAAGAACAAGTATTTCCAATTTTTGTCTTAAGTGATGGCTCTAGCAACCCATTTTGTAGCAAAAATTTCACTCTAGATAATAGGATCAATAATATCCAGACCTCCTGAATCCTTTGGTTGAGTGTAAAGTTTCTATGAGATGGTTTTCATTCCAACCTCCCTATCCTATTTGGTCCATAAAATTTTATGAATAACCATTATAGGCTTTCGTTGAGGTCATCCAACAAGAGGAGTAGTAAACATGAGAGGCTACCATAACTTTATTCACAACTTGAATTCTTCCTACTAAGGAGAGAAATCGAGTCAACCATGCATTGAATTTCTTCTAAAGTCTTTCCATAACCTAGTTCCACATATCTTTAGGAGAAATATTAATCCCAAAGGGGATTCCCAAGTAACAAATAATTATTCCATGAGGGATGATATTCCACTCAACCAAGGAGTTGCATCCATTAGGACTGGAATAAGTAAAGAAGACTTTTGTTTTAGAGTGGTTGATACAAAAGTTGGATCTATCACAAAACAATGGTATAATCTCTTTAACCATTTCCACCTCTTGCTAGGTATTTTGAAGAAAAAGAAGGGAATCACCAACAAAATGTGAGTTAAGAGCACACGTATCCTCAAGAATCTTAATACATTGAATGAGACCATCAGATTAAGCCTTGTGAAGAAGATAACCAAGAGCATCGACAACGAAATCATACAAAAAAGTAGTCTCAAAAGTGGGGCATTAACTTGTTACGTTCATAGTTGTTATAAAAATTTTGAATGCTAATGGTAGTGCATGTAGCACTATTGGAACAAGCACACCATCACTAATAATTTTACCTAAATATTATAGTGAGTCTCTTAATTTAGCAATCTATTGTAGAAAGCATTATAGATTCTCATAATTCTTCATTTTCAAGCAATATAATTGGGTTTGTAGGTGTAGAATTTGATTTTGGTTCTTGGACTTGAACATCGTATTGAGTTTCTCCCATGCATCCTTCATGATTAAAACATGACAAATGTATGGTTGGATCTCATTAGACATGCTAAACATTATGATAAATCTGGTTTTTGAATCAATTTTATTGAACTTTCTTTGTTCATATGGGTTAGTAGCATGTTTTTATATAGTGCCACATAACACTCCTCATAAGTCTTCAAACTCCAAAAGTCCAATTTTATCTTCCAAGTAGAATAATTGTCTTCTTTTAAAACCTATGGATAGGGTAACAATATCTTTGGAGCAGAAACATCAATAAAAAACATTTATAAATCTATAAACAAATGCTTCCACTAGAATGAGCTCAAAAAGAGCTTCCCAAAAACATAAATTAGCCCAAGTCATGTAATAATCAATACCTCTAACTATGAGAAAATAGTAGGATCTTACTGGGCAAAAAATAAGGCATGAGGGTTTGAGTTATTTTCCCTCCAACTTGAGTCTTCAAGGAATATTATTGGAATATTCTATCAATATTCTAAGGTAATATAAATGCCCAATCACTGTCTTATCACTTGCATTCAATAAGAATACAAATAAAAATAAAAATAAATTTTAAAAGCTTAAAATAACCTTCCAATGGAGCATGTGGGATTTATTTATTTATATATTTATGTCTCCTTTCCATTTCTAAATTTCCTATTTTTTACATGTAGTATATCAACACTTTCATCCCAATAAACTATATGGAACAAGTGGTTTTTTAAATTTACAGAACAAGCCTTCAACTAGCAACATTTCATTGGAAGTTAACTTTAAGATGACCCATGCATTGATTAGATGGTAACTTTAGATGACAATATTTTCTAGACAACACAATCAGATGGCTCCTTTAGGTGGAAAATTTAGATGAAAGATGATTACCAACACAATCAAACTCCAATGCAATGCTCTAGATGGTTTATTCTTTTCCTTACATGACACTTTTTTTTAAAAGGTAAAAAATTATATTGATAGAACAAGAATAAAATTACAGTCATAGGTTTGCCACTTTTGGAAAGCCCTAAAATCCAAATAAATCTCATATTAACATCTCCAAAATTAAAAAAACATTGAGTACCATCTACAGAGTAGAAACTTTGAACCTGTTCCCATTTCTGCTTTACACTAATCCTAAGAAACCTAGCAGGATTGACAGACCTGCGAACACTACCCATGCTATCCCAAAAAGGTCCAAAGTGAAGAACATGTGCTTATACTGAGAGGGGGGTGAACAGTATAAGATAAAACTTTTTGCTTTTTAATCCAAATGATAACATCAACAATATTAAAGCAATAAACATCACACAAAGCATCACACACATGAGAGACATGATTTAACGTGGTTCACCCAATGTGGGCTACTCCACGGAGAAAATATTCCTTATAAATTTTTCTCAAATAAGTTCTCTTGGGAATCCTTTCCCTACAATGTTTATGGATCTTTGTCCAAAGGAGACACCAATCCCCTAATCAATTTTGTGGATCTCTATCCATAGGAGAACTCTTTCTCCTTAGCTCTGATCGATGATCTTCTAGAAGAACTATTGTCCCCACTACTCTGGCTAATGGATCTCTATCCACTGAAGACACCTGTCCTCACCTGCCCAGCTAATGGATCTCTATCCACTTGGAGACTATCATCCTCTATACTCTATCACCCTCAAAGCTCTGTCTCAAATATGTACTAAACATAGTCCTTCGGTCTAGCACAAATATGCTCAATCTCTGTCTCTGGTTTGGTACAAACCTGTCCTCAAATCTACACCAAACTCTATCCTCAATCTCTATCCTTTGATTTGTACTAAACATAGTCCTTCGATCTAGCACAAATCTATCCTCAATCACCGTTCTCAAGCCTTAACACAAAGCTTGATCCACATCATCAATCAATCTCTCTTGATATCTGCCCCAAATCTTAACTCAAGGGTTGTCCACAAAGCTCAATCTAAGACTCCTCAAATCTGCCCACAAGTCTTCTCTAAGACTTACCTCAAATCTGCTCAACAAGTCCACACTAGAACTTGTCCAATCTCATAGAAACATAAAGAGAATTGTTAGAGACTCAATATGCTTCACATTCATCACAATGCTCAATCACTTTCAATCATTCTTTTAGAAACATATAGAGAATTGTTAGAGACTCAATATGCTTCACATTCATCACAATGCTTAAGCACTTAATCTTTACATATAGAGAATTGTTAGAGACTCAATATGTTCACTAACTCTCAATCACTTCCTCAACTCAATTTAGAATATAGAACAATTTGTTTCATAGAACTTGAACAATTCACTTTAACGCATTCACTTGACTAGGCTCAATCAACTCTACTCAACCAATCACTCAATGAAATAATCCTTGCTCACAAACTCTAGTCCAAGCATATGAACATTCACTCAAATATTTCCAACAATGCTTATCAACCAATCTCACATAACAATGATACTCATGTTCTTTCCAAACCCTAGTTCAAGTTCTTCACTCAACCATTCACTTCAACAACAATGCTTATAAAACAAGGTGCATAGCATTCACTTCACAATAGCTCAACAACTCAATAAGGAAACCTAATCAAGTCCTTTTCACTCCAAAGTTGTTTTCCATAAAACCAACCAATCAACTCAACCAAGGAAGAATGTGCCCATACCTTTTTCTTGATGAGGAGTAGACCACACAAATCTGCCACAATCATAAACACTTCTTTGCCAAACTCAAGGAGGTTAGAAGATAATAATCTCTCTCTCAAGGAATCACAATACAAAATAATATCAAACACAAATACACCTTATCACTCCATCTTTAAAATAACATCCAACACCTTAAAAATATTAGAACAATTACTTTCACAATAATCCCTTTGGAAAAAAGTCCTTTAAAATAAAATCAACACCTTAAAAGGCTTACTCCTCCAATATGCAAATATAACAATTAGGACTTTATTTTAAAATTAAGATCAAACTCCTTATAACTCCCTTCACTATTTTACCATGAAAAATCACCACAAGAAATTAACTTTAATTAATCCTTATGCCTCCCAACTACCTCACGTCAAACCTTAGGGCAATGAAAATTAAATTTAAAAATGTACCTTTGCCCTTAGTGGGTTTTGAACCCATGACGTTGCCTCCCCAAGCGCCCTAGCCATAGCCTTGGTTGCCACGTGAGCTAGGCGCTCACGTGGGAGCTAGAGTGCCCACGCACTCTATTACCTTCTCCTGCCACCAAAATAGAGATGAAAAAAGGGCTTCCAAACTTGCTACCATCGGGTTTCGAACCTGTAACCACTCTGCCACAAGCGCCAAGTCAAATGCCACCTGAGCTAGCCACCGGATGGTGCTAGGAACTAAGCACCTCGACGTCTTAAACACACCAAATTTTGGATTTATGCAACGCACAAAAACTACTATGTTTCCTCCATGAGTTACAACACATTTTTCAAAAGATATCACACATTCTTTTTGGCCTTAGCAAAGGCAATATATATGCCTTTATTATCACTTCCATCATGTCGATGGGGGAAGTCTTCGACTTGCACGTTGACGGAATAAACTTAGCTTTTGCCACTTCGAATAAATAAATAATATTTATTTATAAAATTTAAATTCAATTTGAATTTAAATATTTATAAATTAAATATTAAAACTTCCTTGGGCTTTCTAATTGCTCATCCATGGTTTTAATAAAAACCTTTTATTTTGTTCCTCCATGGTTTTAATAAAAATATTTTATCTTTGCTCACATAAAATTATGAAGCTCTTTTGGAACCAATCAATTGCATTTCTCCTTAGGACCTTTTGACATCAATGACAACTCACTCTTGACATCAATGACAACTTATCTACTCAAAATGTCCAACAATCTCCCCCTTTGTCATTGATGGCAACCCAAATTATTTTTACCAAACACTTGACCTTTTTCTTGTTCTGCTCCCCTGACTCAATGCTCTCTCCTTAAACCAAATCTCTCCCCCTTACTCAAATCTCTCCCCCTTTGACATCAATGGCAAAGGGTCACCTTTGGGGCTCGGGGCTAAGAATGAGTCTCTTAGCTTAGCCCCTCCCCCACCTCCTCTTGAGGTGGTTAATTCTGGGGTGGGAGTCTTACTCCCAGTTTTCCTCGAAGATACTCAAAGGTCTCCTTTGAAAGTGGCTTAGTGAAAATATCTGCTATTTGTTCCTTTGTAGTAACATATTCCAACCTGACCTGTTTATCTGTCACCTGTTCTCTCAAAAAATGATACTTAATCGGAATGTGCTTTGTCCTGGAGTGCATCACTAGATTTTTTGAGATACTTATAGCACTTGTATTATCACATAATATGGGAATAGGATGATCATGTTTTATCTTGAAGTCTTCTAGAGTTCACTTCATCCATAATACCTGTGTACAACTAGCTACTATTGCAATATATTCTACTTCTGCTATAGATAAGGATATTGAGACCTGCTTCTTACTTAGCCAAGAGACTAAACAGTCTCCAAGAAAGAATGCTCCTCCACTTGTGCTTTTTCTATCATCAATGTTGCCAGCCCAATCTGCATCTGTATATGTTGTGAGTGTAAAACTATCACTTTTGGGATACCAAAGCCCAAAATCCATAGTCCCTTTTAGATACCTGAGAATTCTCTTTACTGCTGCCACATGTGTTTCTTTAGGTGTTGCCTGAAACCTTACCACTAATCCCACTGACCGTACTATGTCTGGTCTTGTAGTTGTAACATACAACAAGCTGCCAATCATAGATCTGTATAATCTCTGATCTGCCTCTAGAGATTCATCATCCTTACTTAACTTGCATCCTGTGACCATGGGAGTACTTACCGGTTTGCAATACTCTAACCTAAATTTCTTTAGCATTTCTTTTATATACTTGGTTTGTGAGAGAAATACTCCTTTCTCTGATTGTGAAATCTGGAGTCCAAGAAAGAAGGACAACTCACCAAGCATAGACATCTCAAATTCATTCTGCATGTTCTTAGCAAATTCTTTACACATCTTATCATTGTTTCCCCCAAAAATGATGTCATCAACATAAACAACCACAATTAGTAGATTATTCCCTTCATTTTTGATGTATAAGTTGTTGTCTACTATTCCTTTTCTGAATCCCTGTTCCTGAAGATACTTATCCAATCTTGAGTACCATGCTCTAGGAGCCTACTTTAGACCATACAATGCCTTTTTCAATCTGCATACATGATCTGGTTTATCTGTTAATATGAATCCCTCTGGCTGTTCAATGTAGACTTCTTCTTCTAGAACACCATTTAGAAATGTTGACTTAACATCCATCTGGTATACCTTGAAGTTTTTAAAACTTGAGAAGGCTAAAAATATTCTTATGGCTTCAAGTCATGCAACTGGAGCAAATGTTTCATCAAAGTCAATTCCCTCTACCTGTGCATAACCTTTGCACACTAGCCTTGCTTTATTCCTTACTACTTGTCCATCTTCATTTAGCTTATTTTTGAATACCCATTTTGTGCCAATCACATTCTTGTCCTTTGGTCATGGGACAAGTTCCCAAGTCTTGCTTTTCTCTATCTGATCTAATTCCTCATCCATTGCCTTGATCCAGAACTCATCTCCACTTGCCTGATTGAAGTCCTTTGGCTCAATCTTAGATAACAAAGAGAAGTTTGCTTGTTGAGATGGTGTTATTATCCTTCTCCTTGTCTGCCTTTCATCTGGATTCCCAATGATTAGATCTTTTGGATGATGCTTCTGTACATATCTGGATGGGGTTTTAGGAAGAAGTCTTTGTGTTTCTTCTTCTTCATCATCTGATTCCTCATGAAACTCTTCTTGACAACTTCCATCTTCCTGATACACAATTTGTTGAACTAGTTCTCTTGAATCTATCTTCTCATCAATTGTTACATTTATACTTTCTACAATAGTGTGTGTTCTCTTGTTGAAGCATCTATAGGCTTTACTCCTTGAGGAATAACCAAGGAAAATTCCCTCATCACATCTTGGGTCAAACTTGCCTAAGTTTTGATCTTCTCGTCTTATGTAGCACTTGCTTCCAAAAACCTTGAAGTGTTTTACAGTGGTCGGTCTTCCTTTCCACAACTCATATGGAGTCTTGTGATGGTTTACCCTCATTTGAGCCCTAGTGATTATATATACTATTGTGTTGACTGCTTCTCTCCAAAATCCATCTGAGAGTTTAGACTCATTTAACATAGCTCTAGCCATATTCTCAATAGTCCTATTTTTCCTTTCAACTACTCCATTTTGTTGAGGAGTTCTTGTTGTTGAGTATTCTCTCTTGATCCCATGTTGTTCACAAAACTCTACAAATTCATTTGAGGTAAATTCTCCTCCTCTGTCAGATCTCAAACACTTAATTCTCTTTCCGGTTTCATTTTCAACTAGTTCCTTAAATGCTTTGAATTTTTCAAAAGCATCTGACTTCTCTTTTAGGAAAGCTACCCAAACCATTCTGGAGTAGTCATCTATAAACAATATAAAGTAACTCTCACCCTGAATACTCTATGTTCTGGTAGGACCACATAGATCAGTATGTATTAGACTCAATGGTTCAGATGACATATATCCTTTTGACTTAAAGCTTGTTCTAGTTTGCTTTCCATGTTGACAAGGTGCACAGATTGTGTTTTGTGGCCTTTTTATTTTGGGTAAATCTCTTGACAGCCTGCTTATTGCTTATGTTGACTATGTTGTCAAAATTCAAGTGACCCAATATTCTATGCCACAACCAACTCTCATCTTCTTGTGATAGAAAGCACTTTTCCCCTTTGATCTCACTAAGCATGTATAGATTGTTTGGGGTTCTTCTTGCATTGGCAATGACTTTTCCAGTTTTTGATTTTCTTATCTCACATCTATCTGGGTGGAAAGTAACCATATGTCCTTGATCACAAAGTTGACTTACACTTAGTAGATTATGTTTTAACCCCTTAACATACAACACATTTTCTGTTCTTGTTTTCCCATTATCTAAACTCAGAGTTCCTCTTCCACCAATCCTTGCTGATCCATTATCACCAAAACTTACTGATCCTCTATTGGTTTCTTTTAGAGCAATGAATTTGTCTTTGTCTCCTATCATGTGACTAGAGCAACCACTATCAAGATACCATTGTTCTTCTTTATCCTGAGCATGAAGGGTTGTTTGAACTAACATTGATCTAGCCTTTACATTTTCCCTTTCATTTTTCCTAGTTGTTGAAATTGTTTTTCTTTTACTAGACTCAGGAAGTATCATTTTACACCATCTAGCCTTGTGCCCAAAATTATTGCATTTGTAACATATAATATCATTATCCATAAGAGGTGCAAAAGAATTGGAATTTCTATTGACATTGTTTCTTGCATGACCAATACAATGCATAGCTCTATGACCATATTTATTACAAGAAAAGCAATGACCATGGAAGAAATTATGTAACCTATTTGGATGCCTTTGATATTGTGGTGGAGTGCTTCTCCTCTTGTGATTAACTCTCATCCAAGGTTCTTCTTTGCTTTCTTCCTTTCTGATATCCTTTGCTTGCCTATCTTTGTTTGAAGTTTCTGCTTCTTGAAGACTTGATTCCTCTTTCTGTTTCTTATACTCTACATCTTGTAGTACCTTGGTCCTTTCAACTTCATTCCTTAGATAAACAATTTTTGCTTCCAATATTTCACATTATGTTTCTCTTGCTCTTAATAGATCTATCATATCCTGCTCAATTTTCTTTCCTTCTTCTACCTTTATCTTGAGTTCTGTGAGATTTTGTAGAAGTTCCATCCTTGCTTCTTCATCCTCTTGAATTTGTTCCTTCAGGCTTGAGTTCTTCTCTCTAATTCTTTCCAATTTTTTGAGAGCAACAAAGAATTCCTCTTTTATATCAAACATGGTCTCTTCTTCATTTTCTAAATTCATGTGTGTTTCTGATGGATCCTCCTCCAAGTTGTTAGTCTTTTCATGGAGAGACCCGCTCTGATACCAATTGAAGAACATGTGCTTATACTGAGAGGGGGGTGAACAGTATAAGATAAAATTTTTTGCTTTTTAATCCAAATGATAACATCAACAATATTAAAGCAGTAAACATCACACAAAGCATCACACACATGAGAGACATGATTTAACGTGGTTCACCCAATGTGGGCTACTCCACGGAGAAAATATTCCTTATAAATTTTTCTCAAATAAGTTCTCTTGGGAATCCTTTCCCTACAATGTTTATGGATCTCTGTCCAAAGGAGACACCAATCCCCTAATCAATTTTATGGATCTCTATCCATAGGAGAACTCTTTCTCCTTAGCTCTGACTGATGATCTTCTAGAAGAACTGCTTTCTCCCACTGCTCTGGCTAATGGATATCTATCCACTAAAGACACCTATCCTCACTGCCCTAGCTAATGGATCTCTATCCACTGGAGACTATCATCCTCTATACTCTATCACCCTCAAAGCTCTATCTCAAATCTATACTAAACATAGTCCTTCGATCTAGCACAAATCTGCTCAATATCTATCTCTGATCTGGTACAAACCTATCCTCAAATCTGCACCAAAATCTATCCTCAAATCTGTCCTCAATATCTATCCTCTGATTTGTACTAAACATAGTCCTTCGGTCTAGCACAAATCTATCCTCAATATCTATCCTCAAGCCTTAACACAAAGCTCGATCCAATCATAAATCAACTCCGCTAGATCTACCTCAAACCTTAACTCAAGGTTTGAACAAATCAATCAATCAAATCTGCTCACAAGTCTTCTCAAAGACTTATCTCAAATCTGCTCAACAAGTCCACACTAGAACTTGTCCAATCTCATAGAAACATAAAGAGAATTGTTAGAGACTCAATATGCTTCACACTCATCACAAAGCTCAATTACTTTCAATCATTCTTTTAGAAACATATAGAGAATTGTTAGAGACTCAATATGCTTCACATTCATCACAATGCTCAATCACTTTCAATCACTCCTTTTACCACATAAACATATAGAGAATTGTTAGAGACTCAATATTTCCAACAATGCTTATCAACCAATATCACATAACATATGAACATTCACTCAAATATTTCCAACAATGCTTATCAACCAATCTCACATAACAATGATACTCATGTTCTTTCCAAACCCTAGTTCAAGTTCTTCACTCAACCATTCACTTCAACAACAATGCTTATAAAACAAGGTGCATAGCATTCACTTCACAATAGCTCAACAACTCAATAAGGAAACCTAATCAAGTCCTTTTCACTCCAAAGTTGTTTTCCAGAAAACCAACCAATCAACTCAACCAAGGAAGAATGTGCCCATACATTTTTCTTGATGAGGAGTAGACCACACAAATCTGCCACAATCATAAACACTTCTTTGCCAAACTCAAGGAGGTTAGAAGATAATAATCTCTCTCAAGGAATCACAATACAAAATAATATCAAACACAAATACACCTTATCACTCCATATTTTTAAAATAACATCCAACACCTTAAAAATATTAGAACAATTACTTTCACAATAATCCCTTTGGAAAAAAGTCCTTTAAAATAAAATCAACACCTTAAAAGGCTTACTCCTCCAATATGCAAATATAACAATTAGGACTTTATTTTAAAATTAAGATCAAACTCCTTATAACTCCCTTCACTATTTTACCATGAAAAATCACCACAAGAAATTAACTTTAATTAATCCTTATGCCTCCCAACTACCTCACGTCAAACCTTAGGGCAATGAAAATTAAATTAAAAAATGTACCTTTGCCCTTAGTGGGTTTTGAACCCACGACGCTGCCTCCCCAAGCGCCCTAGCCGCAGCCTTGGCTGTCACGTGAGCTAGGTGCTCACGTGGGAGCTAGAGTGCCCATGCACTCTATTACCTTCTTTGCCACTATCGAAATAGAAATGCAAAAGGGCTTCCAAACTTGTTGTCACTGGGTTTCAAACCCATAACCACTCTACCACAAGCGCCAAGTCAAATGCCACCTGAGCTAGCCATCGGATGGTGCTAGGAACTAAGCACCTTGACGTCTTAAACACACCAAATTTTGGATTTACGTAGCGCATGAAAACTACTATGTTTCCTCCATGAGTTACAACACATTTTTCAAAGGATATCACACATTCTTTTTGGCCTTAGCAAAGGCAATATATATATGCCTTTATTATCACTTCCATCACGTCGACGGGGGAAAGTCTTCGACTTGCACATCGGTGGAATAAACTTAGGTTTTGCCACTTTGAATAAATAAATAATATTTATTTATAAAATTTAAATTCAATTTGAATTTAAATATTTATAAATTAAATATTAAAACTTCCTTGGGCTTTCTAATTTGAAATTAACCTCGTTTTCATTGCTCATCCATGGTTTTAATAAAAACCTTTTATTTTGTTCCTTCATGGTTTTAATAAAAAACCTTTTATTTTTGCTCACATAAAATTATGAAGCTCTTTTGGAACCAATCAATTGCATTTCTCCTTAGGACCTTTTGACATCAATGACAACTCACTCTTGACATCAATGACAACTCACTCTTGACATCAATGACAACTTATCTACTCAAAATCTATCAAGCTTGACTTTCCTACTTGTCGACCCTACTTGTTTGTTTGTCCACATATACGAAGACCCCGCAAGTTGAACATCAATTAAATTGATCTGATTAATTTTGGACATCATAAATCTATCCCCCTGGTCCAAAGAAGGATTTCCCCTTCCTGATCCCTAAAAACAAGTTTAGCATTAAAACCCCCTGCCACTATCCAATTCACTTCCTCTTTTCCAGTTCTACTATCCTGTAAAACTAACCATTGGTGTTGTTGCTCCACAAAATTCATAGTACCATAGAAATTGGAAACCAATAAAAACTCCTCGAAGTTCTTGCTCTTGAAGAGAAAAGTAAGGATACCCCAACTAGCAGAGTGGTCTAAATCCACCTAGAGAAGAGGATTCGATAAAGTCACCACTCCCCCTAAATCTCCTTGGGATCCAACCGCCATGTACTCAACCTGTCTCCAAATTTTCTTAACAATGATATCCATATTTTGAATGGAAGCTTTAACCTCTTGAAGGAGAATAAAGTCATAATGATGATTTTTAATTAAAATCTGAACAACAATTCGATGAGGTTTGTTTTTTAGGCCTCTTATATTCCAATATTGGACAATCATTGGGAACTTGAGTTCCAGTAAGTGTCAATCTGCTTGACATTCCTCTGGATGACTAGTTGGTCTCCCTCATTAGTCAATTTCTCTTGGTTCAATTTTCTCCCTACACTCTTTGCTTGAGAATTTTTTAACCTTTTCTCCGCTTGTTGGATCTCAAGATCACGTTTCCATTTGCCCTTTTCTCTATCTTCCATGGAAATATCATTATCCACCACATCCATTGCAAGGGTTTTGTTCCTTGGATTTATTAGTGCTAAGTGATTAGCCCCCAAATCTGAATTCAAAGAAACATGATGGGAATTTTTCTCAACCCTTACAGGGGGAAGGTTATCCTTCTGCAGTTCATCTATTAAGGTGGGCTTCTCCTCCATATCCAAGAGAGAATTAAGAATTTCATACATGTTGAAATTTATTTCTGCTGATTGGTTGGAGCGTGTTGTCTTACTCTTTTTATTCTTCTTTCTCTTTGGAGCTTCAAAACCCTTTGTAGGGGGATTAACATTCGAGGTTGTGGGCAGATTCTATTTTTTCTTCTCAAAAAACTCTCACTCCTCACTCCACTTACACCTACTCACTTGCCACATCTCACACCTCACTCCACTTGCATCTACCCACTTGCCACATCTCCCCAGTTAAGTGAGACACTTTAGTGACTCACTACAAATGCCTAGGATAGGTGGTTGCCTAGTCCCTACCACTTGGAATCCCTGGCTTGCCACCTATTCTTCCTTCTAAAACCCTCAAAGGCCTATAAAGACACCATCACTTGACCAAAAAAAGGAGAGGGAGGGAATGCTATTGTTATGCTACTCAAATCGTAACTCATGTATGGAATCGATTTCTATTTTCAATTTACATTATTCATTGCATTAGATTCATTTTGGCAGGTTCTACTAAACCCCCTTTGTCTATTTGCATGTGTGCAGGTTCTAGATTCAACAATTTCAAATCCAGCATGGTGGTCATGACAAACCCACCACCCCAGCATTAATTGTAGCATGAAGAAGAGCGAATACACCATTTTTATTGTAAAAGGGGATCATCCCCTTTGAGCATTTCTATTGTGAAGCACCCTACAAAGGGGCTTATTGTATCACAAAACTCATTTTACGAAATATAATGCAATATTTCATTTTTAATTCAATGGTGTTTCCTTTTTATGCATATAAATTGGTGATCATGGTGGGACCCTCATTCTCATATTAATTTTCTGTAACCAAAAGAATTGAATACTATGGTGGGACCCCCAAATACCCACTTGAGGGTCACGTTGTGCGCGACCCTCATACTGGGATATGTTATGCATAGCCTACACCCCCAACCCCAAAGAGAGTCGCACGCCACCGTGCGGTCCCCTTACCCTGCGAGCTGTGTAGCCGAAGCCACGCAACCCTTACCCCCCAAGCCCTAATGGGGGTTGCGTTGATGCAACCCCCAATACCTCACTCGTCCTAGGCCATGTTGTGCGCGGCCCGCCCCCTACCACCCAGAGGCCGGCACATGCAGGCCTCTGACAGGCCTGCAACGTGCAAGTTTGTTCAAAATAAAAAAAAATTAAAAAATAAAACTTAAAAAATAAAAAAAATTCAAAATTCAAATAAAAAATCAAAAAACTCAAACATTAGAAAAAAAAAAAAAACAAAACAATTTGCAAACTCAAAAATAAAAAACATTCCAAAAAAATAAACAAAAATATAAAAAAAAATCAAACATTAGAAAAAAAAAAAAAAAAATTGCAAACTCAAAAATAAAAAAACATTTCAAAAAATTCAAAAAAATCAAACATAAAAAAAATTGCAAACTCAAAAAATAAAAATAAAAACATTTCAAAAAAATTAAAAAAAAAATCAAATATAGAAAAAATGTCAAAAAATTCAAAAAAAAAAATCAACTTAGGTAAAAATTCAAAAAAATCAAAACAATCAAATAATAAAAAGAAAAACATTTCAAAAAAAAAAACACAAAAATTGAACAACGACAACTTCAACTCCATTGCATTTTCATCTTAAGAGCATTCTAGGCATAATATTTGTTTGCATCGCATTTTGCATCCTTAGCTTTCATTTTGCATTCTACATAGGCATTAAAACGTAAACATCAAACACACAACAAAAAAAAAAATGGCGAAAATTCCATTATGAAAACCATTGAAAACCATTATGAAAAGCATTGAAATATACTCCCATGTTCCATTAGGCACAAGTAATAAACAATCCTATGTTTTAGCTTTTTTTTTTTTTTTTTCCATCGAATAAAACTTACATATTCAATCATTTAATTGTCATCTCTAATCAAAGAAGGCCAAAATTATTGTTTTTTTGACTACTTTCAAATATTTATCTCCCATAGTTTTGCTTGGAGAGGGTTCGTATCTATGGAATTTCATCCCTCATAATATTAATATAATTACTTGGATAGTAAAAATTGAATACATCGGTCCATGAGGGATACCGCAGTGGTAAGTCCGTGGGTTTTCATCAAGGAGATCCAAGTTCAAACCCCGGTAAGAGGGGGTAGGGACCCCTCATAAAACTCATGTAAACTTAAATTTTAAAGCTGCAAGCTTATTGTAGTGGTAAGGGCTTTGCCTCTCTTTGACAGGTCCAAGGGCCAAACCCCACTTAGTATGAGGGGATCGAGACCCCTCATAAAAACCCTATGTAAACTCATTGAAAAAACAAAGTCCGAGGTGTAGACCAATTGGTTCGACCAAACCTCGTAAGGGAGCAGAAGGTCGAAGGTTCAAATCTCAAGCCTCGTTGAATTGAACGCTTGTCCCTTTCCTAGTGCTTTTAGCGGCGTAAAAGGTTCAAAATGATTGTGGCATTGTGGTTATAGGGGTGGACTATGTGAAGAACTATGTAGCGGCTTCTAGGGTGGACATCACAGAATACTGTGGCGGCCATAAAAGCTGGATAACTTGCCCAAACTCATGGCGGCTACCGATTCCACCATGTAAATTAAAAAAATTGAATACATCTCTCTTGATGTTGTGTAGATGCATTATGTGGAGGGATAGACCACTCCTTTATAACTTTAGCATTAGATAAAATAACCTTGACCTCTAGGGTGTAGCTCTACAAATAAAATAATCTTTGCGTGAGTAAATTTTTGATATAGCTTATGTTTCTAGTTCAAGATTTTATCTTTAATAAGTAGTTTTATATTTTTCCTTTAAGCTATGCTATGTAATGTGGTTGTGTTATTGTGCCCTAAAAACATGAGTAATTTGAAAAATATACTATCTAAAATCAATCTTAAATATGAATTATAATGATAGTGGGTCACGATAGATTAAGTTGTTATTATATTTGTGAGTAACTTGGAAACTATTGTATAGTTTTATTGGATTGCACAAAACTTAATCACATGAAGTCTCTATAACAAATGTTAATATCATGGTCATTATAGCATAAGCCTACTTGTTTTTTTCTCTTTTATGAGAGGAAAATAACTTTAAGATTAGTAATATGCTATAGAATGGATGAAGTTAAAACATTAAGAGGAAGCTCTTATTATAGTTCAAATTTATAAATAGTAGTATGTGGTAGTTGGTCTAAGTGTGGATGAAACACGTGTAGGATGATCATTTCATTATGGATGGATGAATCAATTGATGATGGATGGATGAATCAATTGATGAGGGACACATGAGGGATAGAATGAATACACAATTATTTAGAAAAAAAAAAAACTTACTAAAATATTTAAAAAATAAATTTATATTTATGAAGTAACCTCTACCATGTAGATGTTGCATTTAAACATGGATCCATATTAACATTCCTTCCAACAATGACTTTCATCCATATTCATAGTAGAAATCAGATTAGTTACTAGACCATTCTTAACATGTATATTTTTTCAGAAGCTCAATGTTTTCTATGGTTACACAACTACTTTTGCTAACTTTGTTCCTCTTCTTCCGTTGTCAAGCATATTGGAAGCCTTTAAAGGGTCATTGCTTTTATAGAAACCTACTCTCTCTACCTTGGGGTAGTGACACAATGACATGAGTAGGGGACATTGTGGTTACTGCCATAATACCTCATTCCACCATTTATAAAAAAACATTATAGGGATAAAAATCCTAACAAAAAATTTAGATTGAAACAAGCAATTAATAGAGCAACCCTCCAACATAATGGTCAACATGTTAATTTTGCAATTGTTATGTCCTATCTTCATAGAACCTTGTTTAAGGGCATTCACTATGTCATCCATGACACCCTTGGTTATAAGCCCCACATTGTTACTGTCTTCTAAACTAAGATAAAATAGTGCCACCATAGTCTTCTCCTTGGTCTATCTACTTCTATAAGAAGTAGTTTGAATATCTTGTGCATAGCCCTAAATTCCACCAAGAGGAGATATATCATAGGGTTTTGATTGGTGAAAATTCAAATCTTCTCTCAAATTCTATCCCTCACAAAGCTCATATATCTGTTGTATAATACAAATTGAAGACATCTCTCTTAAGGTCAAGTAATTGCATTACATGGAGGGATATACAAATCCTTTGTAACCTTAACCTAAGAGAAAAAACCTTGAGCTATAGGGTGTAGTTTTATAATTGAAAGAATATTTATGTGAGTAAAATTTTGATATGACTTGTGTTGCTAGTTATAGATCTATATCTTTAATATGTGATTTTACATTTCTCCTTTAAGGTATACTATGCATTTTATCTATTTTAATTCACCCCAACACTATAACTAATTTAAAAATATATTTCCCAAATCAATCCTAAATAACAATTATGAAGATAGTTTCCCAATAGATTACATTGCCAATATATTCACGAGTAATTGTGAGACTATTATATACATTTAGTGGCTTGCAAGGACACATATTCACATGCATTCTCTATAAAAATTGTTAATCCCATGGTCATTGTGGTAAAGTCTACTTGTTTTTATATTTTACAAGAGGAAAAAAATTAAAGGGATAACTTTAAGATGAATATATGCTATAGAATGCATGAAGTTGATTCAACAACATGAGATATTAATAGGAAGTTCTTGTTATGGTTTATAGCCATAAAGAGTAGTATATGATAATGGATCCAACTGCTGATGAAACACAAATTAGATTATAATTTTAATATGGATAGATGAATCAAATTATGAGGGATAATCATCAAAATATTTTGAAAGCCAAAGTTATATTTATGAAATAATTATGTTTCATAAATAAATTAAAAAGTGTAATTGTTTTTCACTTGTGCATTTATGTGTTATTTTTTGTGATCGATGGGATGACATCTACTTCCAATTCTATAGGGATGTGTAAGTATGACAACTAGCTACATATAGTTTACATGCTCCATTGTTTCCCATGGAGGAGTGATTCAATGATCAAGAATTTTAGGCCTAGAATTAACATTATTTGCATCTATTTGTGGCATTACACTTTTTAGTTATATACATGAAAACTATATGATACATTGCTAGAAAACCTTAAAAAAATTATGAAATACTACCATATGGTAAATAAGTACAAAGAGTCATGCCATATGCTTAGAAAATATGATTCAAGTCTAGTTTTTTCCTTTATTAAAGTATGTATTTTTTAAAATCCTTTTTGAAACCTAATTTTTGGCCTTAATAAATTAATAATCAAGTGTAAAGTAAATTCATATTTGAAAGTGTGGATAAAGCATGCCATGGTAATTGAAATGATAAAATATTCTCAATAAGAGTGAGCATGATGTTAAATTCAATGTGAGAAAAATATCATCTTAAAAATTATGGTGCTAATGAAGTTTGGTTCTAAAGTTTTAGAAGATGGACTAAAATAGATTCCTTATCCTTGATCATCAAATATGTTGTACAATGCTCCCTTTGGTATTCTCACATGTATCTCATTATTAGCTCTACAAGTGTATCCCTTTGGAGCTTGACAATATAGGCTTCATATATACCTTAGCTTGAGATGGACACTATATCATATGTACTTCCCTCTCATCTACTTGTTTTAAACATTCTAAACCCCTCTATGTTATGCAATCCAAATAGGAAGAACCCATGAAACTAGACTCACATTATCTCATTTTGGACTCTATCATTCCTAAATAAGACCTCCATGGTGTGAGTTTGAGTTGCATGGCCTTGATTGTTACATGAAAATATTAAATAGGTAAATATCCCTAGAAGTTATCTATAATTAAATCAATCCCATCACTAGCCCCACCCTTAATTAGCTCTGAGTCAAATCCTTTGAAATAATAATGGACCTCCATCATGTAGGCTAAATCTAAGTACCCTAAAATCCCATCAACTTTGTTGGTAATAATTCCATCATTTCTAGTTTTAGTTTCATGTGAACATCTCACTGTCCAACAAGAGATTAAACCCCATGCACCCTTTCCTCTCAAGCACATGCCATTTGGGTCATATCCCTATAAATATCATTGAAACATTGTCTTTGTTGTCAATATTAAACTATTTTTTAAATCACCCAAAATCTTAAGCTACTAATGGATGAAATTTTCATTGCACTAAAGAACTTTAACCTCAAGGGGAGCTTGAGCGAGGAAAGATAAGGCAAAGTCTCATCCATAAGTAAGTGACTAGAAACTCAAATATCTCAAGGAGGAGGTAAAACATTTGTTATATCACTTCGAGTTGAATTCAATAAATTTATAGATGAATTGTCTAGGAAAACAATAGTCGTTTTTTTTGTGTGGCATTCCCATCAAATTTAAATTATTTAAGTGGGATAACTCTATATGTGAAGTGGTTAGGGGTTGATCAGTATATAATATTAGAGTATTAGGTATAATATATGTTATTATAAATCTCGTAACCCATTACATACTCAAGTCTTTCTTTAGTATGGGACTTGGATAATTTATGAACAAGTTGCATACCTTCAAACTTGACCCCTAGATTTTTGTCCTAAAGGACATCTCAAACCCATTATCTAGTTTGGGTAGATTTAACCATTCTAAACTTATCAATTTACCCATTTTTTGGAATAATCATTTCACAACTAGGTAAAGTTTTATGGTCTAACAATGACAAGGACAAAGTATCTAGACTCTAAATGTATCCCAAAGCATACATAAAAATGGATATTTTTTGATCACTTTCCCAAGACATTAACTTGGTTGGCCATGATTTTCTCAATTTACAGTAGTTGTTGTAGACACTAAAATCCAACACCTTCAAAAACCACATCTGTGTTGGCAATTTTGGGTACCTTGGGTACATTGCCTTTGCTCTAAGTGTAGATGTTGTCATTGATGTCAAGAAGGTCTTGAAGCATTTTGGTTTGATGTCAAAGAATGTGTTTTGATGAAGGTTTCAGTTTGGACAGTGAGTTTCCAAGTAGATCAGAGTAGCCCAGTTGCAAAAGATCAAGAAAAAGACAAGTAAGAAAAAGTATGCAGGCGACTGGAAAAACTATCGCGATTTCGCGACATGTTTCAGGAGAGAGAAAGCGCTGGCAAAACTGTCGTGATTTCGTGACATGTTTGAGGAGAGAGAAAGTTTGGGCAAAAGTGTCACGATTTCGCGACATGCTTGGAAGAAGAGACGAAGTAGAAAACCGCTCGCCAGATTTCGTGACATGTTGGCAGAGAGAGAGCAAGATGGAAAGTGTCGCGATTTCGCGACATGTCGCATTTTCGCGACTCGAAAAGTGTGGGAAGGCAGAGAAGGAAAAGTGTCACGATTTCGTGACACATTGCCAGGAAAGTTGTACGGACGAAAAGGTGTCACGATTTCGTGACATAATGCAGAAAAGAGAGTCCGCAGTGTGAATGGTCACGATTTCGTGACATGATGCAAAGTTCCAAGTGAGGACTGTCACGTTTTCGCGACATGCTGCAGAGGTCAAGTTGAGGACTGTCATGATTTCGCGACATGCTGAAAAGCTCGAAGTGAGAACTGTCATGATTTCGTGACATGCAGCAAAAGGAAGAGTCTGAAAGGAGAAGCGTCACGATTTCGCGACAGGTTGCAAGGAAAGCTTTCGAAAGCTGAAAGCGTCACGATTTCGCGACAGGCTACAAAGAAGTTGTACGGATGCAGAAAGTGTCACGATTTCATGACAAGTTGAGATGGCAGCTTGCAGTTGGAGAAAGTGTCACGATTTCACGATAGAAATAGTTAGCAAGTCTTAAACAGAAGAAGCGTCACGATTTCACGACGAATTGAAGAAGGAAGAGCTCGAAGGTGAAAGCGTCACGATTTCGTGACATGTTCCAGTTTTGCGGGCATATGGCAAAAAAGAGCTTAAGGCAACGAAAGCGTCACGATTTCGCGACAGAGTTGCAGATGACGTCAGCGAAAGAAAAAGTGTCGTGATTTCACGACAAAAGCTGAGAGGAAGGCCATGAAGACTAAAGTGTCACGATTTCGCGACAGAAGTGAGATGACGTCAACAAGAGGCAAAGGTGTCACGATTTCGCGACAGAAGCACAAAGGAAGTCGACAAAGGCCAAGGTGTCATGATTTCGTGATAGCAGGCTATAGAAGGTGTACGGCTGTAAAAGTGTCACGATATCACGACATGTTGTAGTTTCATGAGAAAAGCTACAGAACAACAGAGGCGGTTGAAGCCGACAGAGTTAACCTTGAGCCGACGAAGTGTAGGGTTGTGCAGCTGACGTTGTTTTAGGGATATACAGCCGACTAAGATCAAGAATCTAATCTTGAGATTGTCAGTATAAAAGGAGGGCTGTTCGAAGAGTTTGATCATCGAATGTGTGTATCGAACTTGCGCAAGCGAAGTCCACGATGCGCAAAGACCGAGTCGAGTCGATTCGAGTGAGGTGTGCGAGATGCAGCCATAATAGCGTAGATAGCGTAGAAGTGGCGAGTTGATGCGTTGAATGAGGAGTTCGATCGTAGAGTGTTGAAGTGCTACTGTATTTACGAAGACAGTGCAAAGGTTGGATTTCAATCAAAGGGCGGCTGTGATTGCGGCTGTGTTTGCGTAGACAGATTTGTGTTTCATGTTCTTAAGAAAAGCATATTACATATATCTTATTCTTTTGAGATTTGAGATTGAGATTGGGAGTTAAGTATAGAACATATTGAGTCTCTAACAATTCTCTTTATGCTTCTATGATGTTAATGAATCACATTGGGTCTCTAACAATTCTCTTTGTGAGTTCATGCTAAGCAAGTTGTCTTTGTGAGCTTGCCGAGGTTTTGGACAGGTTTCGATGGGGATGTATGAGCAGGTTTTGGACAAGTCATTGAGAGGGCTTGTTGGACAGCATTGAGCAAGCTTTTTGTTGAAGCTTGTGGAGCAGTTTGGGTAGGTTCTAAGTGAGAACTTGCAAAGCAGATCTGAAACAAGTCTTGAAGACTTGGGTGAAGATCAAGCCAACATTAATGCAAGTTGGTGAACCATTTTTGTGAACCAGATTTGAGGACCATTTGAGGACAGAGATTGGTGCAGAGTTGAGAACAGATTTGTGCCGATCCGAAGGACTGTGTTTGGTGCAGACTCGAGAAAGAGGAAGAGGACATTTGTGCTAGATCGAAGGACTATGTTTTGGTGCAAATTCGAGGACCAGACATTGAGGTGATAGAGTGAGGACAGAGGTCTCCAGCCAGAGCAGGGAAGACAGGTGTCTTCTGTGGATAGAGTTCCACTTGCTAAGGGCTGAAGAGGCAGAGGTCTTCTAGAGGATCACCAGCGAGAGCAGAGTTAAGGGGAAGGTATCTCCTTTGAGCAGAGGCTCATAAACTTTGTAATTGGGAAGGTTTCCCAGAGAACTGCGATATAACTTTTAGAGAAAAGTTTTATCCGTGGAGTAGCCCACTTTGGGTGAACCACGTAAATTGTTGTGTCACTTTGTGGATGGTGTTTTGTGCATTGCTTTGATTATTGTTGTTATTACTACTATCTTTATACTGCATAATATTGAATTGAAAGCTGTTTTGAAAGAAAAAGTTAAAAGTGGTCTTATACTGTTCACCCCCCCTCTCAGTATAAGCTTGTGTTCTTCAATTGGTATCAGAGCGGGTTCCTTCGAAAAGTTTAATAGCTTGAAGGAAAAGCTAGCAAAGAACACAATGGATCATTCATGTAGTAATACAACACCTATTATTGATGAGTCTTCTAGTGATGATGAGACTTATTACAACAAGAAGGGCAAGTTCTCAAGAAAGCACAAAGGTATGAAATTTGTCAAATGTTTCAATTGTGGAATGGTTGGTCATTATGCTACTAACTGTACTATTACCAAGGATGAAAGTGATAAAGACAAACAGGATTGTAAGAGCAAGGATTCTAAAAGGCATAGGCATCACAGGAAGAATAAATATGAGCAAAGCAATCAAGGAAAGAGGTATTCTCACAAGCACAAGAAGAGCTTCTACCTAGACAAAGCAAGTAAGTGGTCTAGTAATGATATTGAAAGTTCTTCAAGTGATGTTGAAAATGAGATGTTGTTCATTTCAGAAAAAGAGGAAGAACCGAAACATAGATTCATTATCATGAAATGTTTTAGATGTGGAAATTTTGGGCACCTTGAGGATGAGTGCACAAATAATGAATTGTTTTTGAGTATGTATGAAGATGCTTCAGAAAATGATAAGGAAGATGCTTGTATGGTTTTTGAAAAGGGTAGCACCTCTAGTGATAAGAAATCTGAAAAAGGCCTTGATGATTCAAAATGCAAACAAATAAAGGATCTTGAAAGAGAACTTATTAATGCTCTTAGTGCTTTGAAAAAGGAAAGAAAGAAGAATGCTAGACTCAAGGATAAATTAGATGAATGTTGTATGGAGAGAGATGAACTCATAGAAAGTCTTGACATCTCTATGGCTAAGACACAAGAACTCAAGAATGAGTTAGAATCTAAGGTGCTTGAGTATAGTGAATTAGAACAGAAAATGGCTTCTTTGAAAGAGGAAAATAAAGAGTACAAGGATAAACTATACGAGGTTTCAAGAAAGCTCCAAAAAGGTTAAATCTCTTATCAAAGGTCAAAGAAAGACAACAGATAAAACAAGTCTTGGTTTTGTTAAACCACACAAGGAACAGGTTGGGGAATCTAGTAAAATATTTCAAAAAGAAGAGAGTTCTGATGAAGAGAGTATCTCAAAGAAAGAGTCCGTGAGTGATAAATGCGTAGAAATAGAAAACAGAATTTTGAATGCGAAGAAGAAGTTTTCGGGACCCAAGAGGTCGATTAAAAGAATATTTTACGGTAGATGTTTTTCGTGTCACGAGTTTGGTCACATGGCTTCACAGTGCATAGATCAAATAAAAAGGGTAAACAACAATTTCAGAAGTTTTAGTTTCTTTCAAGGGTATTGCTACTCTTGTCAACAGTTCGGGCACAAGGCAATTTTTTGCAAGGCAAATAACAGGAACTGGGTTAGTCAGAACAAGCGGATTCAAAGAACAGCTATGCCTGAAAGAAATAATATTGTTACTTGTTATAAGTGCAACAATGCAGGTCACACAGCTAGACAGTGCAGAGCTGATCTTCCAAGGTACAGGAATAGGAACAGTGGTATAAACAGGTCCAAGGATCAAGGTATGGACAAGAAAAGAGATGAGAACAAGAACAAGAAAAGTGACAAGAATAGAAACATGGACAAAGAGTTCAAGAGAAGGCCCGACAAAGAAATTGTAGACACTGATGATGATGAGTGCCTAATGGGAGTTTCACTCCCACCCTTGTTTTAAATCACCTCATCAGGAGGTGGGGGAGGGACTAAGCTAAGAAGCTCATTCTTAGTCCCAAGCCCCAAAGGTGACCCTTTGCCATTGATGACAAAGGGGGAGAGATATGAGTAAGGGGGAGAGCTTCAAGTGAAGAAGAAAGCTTCAAGTCAGGGGGAGCAAAAACTTCAAAGGCAGATTCTCAGTTGTTGGATTAGTTGGTTTCGGTTTTGGCTCTTGACTAGTGTTTTCTGTTAAGGTTTGCCATCAATGACAAAGGGGGAGATTGTTGGCAATTTTGGGTACCTTGGGTACATTGCCTTTGCTCTAAGTGTAGATGTTGTCATTGATGTCAAGAAGGTCTTGAAGCAATTTGGTTTGATGTCAAAGAATGTGTTTTGATGAAGGTTTCAGTTTGGACAGTGAGTTTCCAAGAAGATCAGAGTAGCCCAGTTGCAAAAGATCAAGAAAAAGACAAGTAAGAAAAAGTATGCAAGCGGCTAGAAAAACTGTCGCGATTTCGCGACATGTTTTAGGAGAGAGAAAGCACTGGCAAAACTATCATGATTTCGTGACATGTTTGAGGAGAGAGAAAGTTTGGGCAAAAGTGTCACGATTTCGTGACATGCTGGAAGACAGAGAGAAGCTGGCAAAACTACAGATTTCGCGACATGTTGGCAAAGAAAGAGAGCAAGTTGGAAAGTGTCGCGATTTCGTGACATGTCGCATTTTCGTGACTCGAAAAGTGCAGGAAGGCAGAGAAGGAAAAGTGTCACGATTTCATGACACATTGCAAAGAAAGTTGTACGGACGAAAAGGTGTCACGATTTCGTGACATAATGCAAAAAAGAGAGTCCGGGTGTGAGCTGTCACGATTTCGCGACAAGATCGAAGAGAGAGAAAGTTATTCAGGAACTGGTCATGATTTCATGACATGATGCAAAGTTCCAAGTGAGGACTGTCGCATTTTTGTGACATGCTGCAGAGGTCAAGTTGAGGACTGTCACGATTTCGCGACATGCTAAAAAGCTCGAAGTGAGAACTGTCACGATTTCGCGACATGCAACAAAAGGAAGAGTTTGAAAGGAGAAGCGTCGCGATTTCGACAGAAGAAAAAAAAAAAAGATCATTTCGACAGCTACAAAGAAGTTGTACGGATGGCAAAAAGTGTCACGATTTCATGACAGTTGAGATGGCAGCTTGCAGTTGGAGAAAGTGTCACGATTTCATGACAAAAATAGTTAGCAAGTCTTAAACAGAAGAAGCGTCACGATTTCACGACGAATTGAAGAAGGAAGAGCTCGAAGGCGAAAGCGTCGCGATTTCGTGACATGTTCCAGTTTCGTAGGCATATGGCAAAAAAGAGCTTAAGGCAACGAAAGCGTCACGATTTCATGACAGAGTTGAAGATGACGTCAGCAGAAGCAGATGTGTCACGATTTCGTGACAAAAGCTGAGAGGAAGGCCATGAAGACTAAAGTGTCACGATTTCGCGACAGAAGTGAGATGACGTCAGCAAGAGGCAAAGGTGTCACGATTTCATGACAAAAGCACAAAGGAAGTCGACAAAGGCCAAGGTGTCACGATTTCGCGACAACAGGCTATAGAAGGTGTACGGCTATAAAAGTGTCACGATATCGCGACATGTTGTAGTTTCACGAGAAAAGCTACAGAACAACAGAGGCGGTTGAAGCCGATAGAGTTAACCTTAAGCCGACGAAGTGTAGGGTTGTGCAGCCGACGTTGTTTTAGGGATATACAGCCGACTAAGATCAAGAATCTAATCTTGAGATTGTCAGTATAAAAGGAGGGCTGTTCGGAGAGTTTGATCATCGAATGTGTGTATCAAACTTGCGCAAGCGAAGTCCATGATGCGCAAAGACCGAGTCGAGTCGATTCGAGTGAGGTGTGCGAGATGCAGCCATAACAACGCAGATAGCGTAGAAGTGGCGAGTTGATGCGCTGAATGAGGAGTTCGATCGTAGAGTGTTGAAGTGCTGTTGTATTTACGAAGACAGTGCAAAGGTTGGATTTCAATCAAAGGGCGGCTATGATTGCGGTTGTGTTTGCGTAGACAGATTTGTGTTTCATGTTCTTAAGAAAAGCATATTACATATATCTTATTCTTTTGAGATTTGAGATTGAGATTGGGAGTTAAGTATAGAACATATTGAGTCTCTAACAATTCTCTTTATGCTTCTATGATGTTAATGAATCACATTGGGTCTCTAACAATTCTCTTTGTGAGTTCATGCTAAGCAAGTTGTCTTTGTGAGCTTGCTGAGGTTTTGGACAGGTTTCGGTGGGGATGTATGAGCAGGTTTTGGACAAGTCATTGAGAGGGCTTGTTGGACAACATTGAGCAAGCTTTTTGTTGAAGCTTGTGGAGCAGTTTGGGCAGGTTCTAAGTGAGAACTTGCAAAGCAGATCTAAAACAAGTCTTGAAGACTTGGGTGAAGATCAAGCCAACATTAATGCAAGCTGGTGAACCATTTTTGTGAACCAGATTTGAGGACCATTTGAGGACAGAGATTGATGCAGAGTTGAGAACAGATTTGTGCCAGACCGAAGGACTGTGTTTGGTGCAGACCTGAGAAAGAGGAAGAGGACATTTGTGCCAGACCGAAGGACTGTGTTTTGGTGCAAATTCGAGGACCAGCGTTGAGGTGATAGAGTGAGGACAGAGGTCTCCAGCCAGAGCAGGGAAGACAGGTGTCTTCTGTGGATAGAGTTCCACTTGCTAAGGGCTAAAGAGGCAGAGGTCTTCTAGAGGATCACCAGCCAGAGCAGAGTTAAGGGGAAGGTATCTCCTTTGAGCAGAGGCTCATAAACTTTGTAATTGGGAAGGTTTCCCAGAGAACTGCGATATAACTTTTAGAGAAAAGTTTTATCCGTGGAGTAGCCCACTTTGGGTGAACCACGTAAATTGTTGTGTCACTTTGTGGATGGTGTTTTGTGCATTGCTTTGATTACTGCTGTTGTTACTGCTATCTTTATACTGCATAATATTGAATTGAAAGTTGTTTTGAAAGAAAAAGTTAAAAGTGGTCTTATACTGTTCACCCCCCTCTCAGTATAAGCTTGTGTTCTTCAATTGGTATCAGAGCGGGTTCCTTCGAAAAGTTTAATAGCTTGAAGGAAAAGCTAGCAAAGAACACAATGGATCATTCATGTAGTAATACAACACCTATTATTGATGAGTCTTCTAGTGATGATGAGACTTATTACAGCAAGAAGGGCAAGTTCTCAAGAAAGCACAAAGGTATGAAATTTGTCAAATGTTTCAATTGTGGAATGGTTGGTCATTATGCTACTAACTGTACTGTTGCTAAGGATGAAAGTGATAAAGACAAACAGGATTGTAAGAGCAAGGATTCTGAAAGGCATAGGCATCACAGGAAGAATAAAGATGAGCAAAGCAATCAAGGAAAGAGGTATTCTCACAAGCACAAGAAGAGCTTCTACCTAGACAAAGCAAGTAAGTGGTCTAGTAATGATATTGAAAGTTCTTCAAGTGATGTTGAAAATGAGATGTTGTTCATTTCAGAAAAAGAGGAAGAACCGAAACATAGATTCATTATCATGAAATGTTTTAGATGTGGAAATTTTGGGCACCTTGAGGATGAGTGCACAAATAATGAATTATTTTTGAGTATGTATGAAGATGCTTCAGAAAACTATAAGGAAGATGCTTGTATGGTTTTTGAAAAGGGTAGCACCTCTAGTGATAAGAAATCTGAAAAAGGGTTTGATGATTCAAAATGCAATACAAATAGAGGATCTTGAATGTGAACTTACTAATGCTCTTAGTGTTTTGAAAAAGGAAAGAAAGAAGAATGCTAACTCAAGGATAAATTTAGATGAATGTTGTATGGAGAGAGATGAACTTATAGAAAGTCTTGACATCTCTATGGCTAAGACACAAGAACTCAAGAATGAGTTAGAATCTAAGGTGCTTGAGTATAGTGAGTTAGAACAGAAAATGGCTTCTTTGAAAGAGGAAACTAAAGAGTACAAGGATAAGCTGTACAGGTTTCAAGAAAGCTCCAAAAAGGTTAAATCTCTCATCAAAGGTCAAAGAAAGACAATAGATAAAACAGGCCTCGGTTTTGTTAAGCCGCACAAGGAACAGGTTGGGGAATCTAGTAAGAGATTTCAAAAAGAAGAGAGTTCTGATGAAGAGAGTATCTCAGAGAAAGAGTCCGTGAGTGATAGATGCGCAGAAATAGAAAACAAAATTCTTGAATGCGAAGAAGAAGTTTTCGGGACCCAAGAGGTCGAATAAAAGAAAATTTCATGGCAGATGTTTTGCGTGTCACAAGTTTGGTCACATGGCTATACATTGCATGGACTCAAGTGAAGAGGGTTAATGACAATTTCAGAAGTGCTAGTTTATTTCAAGGGTATTGCTACTCATGTCAACGGGTTTGGGCACAAGGCAATTTTTTGCAAGGAAAATAACAGGAACAGGGTTAGTCAGAACAGGCGGATTCAAAGAACAGGTATGCCTAAAAGAAATAACTTTGTTACTTGTTATAAGTGCAACAATGCAGGTCACACAGCTAGACAGTGCAGAGCTGATCTTCCAAGGTACAAGAATAGGAACAGTGGTATAAATAGGTCCAAGGATCAAGGCATGGACAAGAATAAGAGATGATAACAAGAACAAGAAAAGTGACAAGAATAGAAACATTGACAAAGAGTTCAAGAGAAGGCCCGAAAAAGAAATTTTAGACACTGATGATGATGAGTGCCTAATGGGAGTTTCACTCCCACCCTTGTTTTAAATCACCTCATCAGGAGGTGGGGGAGGGACTAAGCTAAGAAGCTCATTCTTAGTCCCAAGCCCCAAAGGTGACCCTTTGCCATTGATGACAAAGGGGGAGAGATATGAGTAAGGGGGAGAGCTTCATAGTGAAGAAGAGAGCTTCAAGTCAGGGGGAGCAAAAACTTCAAAGGAAGATTCTCAGTTGTTGGATCAGTTGTTTTCAGTTTTGGCTCTTGACTAGTGTTTTCAGTTAAGGTTTGCCATCAATGACAAAGGGGGAGATTGTTGGCAATTTTGGGTACCTTGGGTACATTGCCTTTGCTCTAAGTGTAGATGTTGTCATTGATGTCAAGAAGGTCTTGAAGCAATTTGGTTTGATGTCAAAGAATGTGTTTTGATGAAGGTTTCGAGTTTGGACAGTGAGTTTCCAAGTAGATCAGAGTAGCCCAGTTGCAAAAGATCAAGAAAAAGACAAGTAAGAAAAAGTATGCAGGCGGCTGGAAAAACTGTCGCGATTTCGTGACATGTTTTAGGAGAGAGAAAGCGCTAGAAAAACTGTCATGATTTCGTGACATGTTTGAGGAGAGAGAAAGTTCGGGCAAAAGTGTCACGATTTCGTGACATGTTGGCAAGAAGAAGAGCAAAGATGGAAAAGTGTCACGATTTCGTGACATGTCGCATTTTCGCGACTCGAAAAGTGCAGGAAGGCGAGAAAGGAAAAGTGTCACGATTTTGCGACACATTGCCAGGAAAGTTGTACGGACAAAAAAGTGTCACGATTTCACGACATAATGCAGAAAAGAGAGTCCGCAGTGTGAACGGTCATGATTTCGCGACAAGATCAAAGAGAGAGAAAGTTATTCAGGAAGTGTCATGATTTCATGACATGATGCAAAGTTCCAAGTGAGGACTGTCGTGTTTTTGCGACATGCTACAAAGGTCAAGTTGAGGACTATCACGATTTCGTGACATGTTGAAAAGCTCGAAGTGAGAACTATCATGATTTCACGACATGTAGAAAAAGGGAAGAGTCTGAAAGGAGAAGCATCGCGATTTCGTGACAAAAGATTTTGGAAGCTGAAAGCATCGTGATTTCACGATAGGCTACAAAGAAGTTGTACGGATGCAGAAAGTGTCATGATTTCACGACAGGTTGAGATGGCAGCTTGTAGTTGGAGAAAGTGTCACGATTTCATGACAAAAATAGTTAGCAAGTCTTAAACAGAAGAAGCGTCATGATTTCATGATGAATTGAAGAAGGAAGAGCTTAAAGGCGAAAGCGTCACGATTTCGTGACATGTTCCAGTTTCACGGGCATATGGCAGAAAAGAGCTTAAGGCAGCAAAAGCGTCACAATTTCGTGATAGAGTTGCAGATGACGTCAGCAGAAGTAGATGTGTCACGATTTCATGACAAAAGCTGAGAGGAAGGCCATGAAGACTAAAGTGTCATGATTTCGTGACAGAAGTGAGATGACGTCAGCAAGAGGCAAAGGTGTCACGATTTCACGACAGAAGCACAAAGGAAGTCGACAAAGGCCAAGGTGTCACGATTTCGCGATAGCAGGCTATAGAAGGTGTACGACTGTAAAAGTGTCACGATATCGCGACATGTTGTAGTTTCATGAGAAAAGCTATAGAACAGCAGAGGCGGTTGAAGCCGACAGAGTTAACCTTGAGTAGACGAAGTGTAGGGTTATGCAGTCGATGTTGTTTTAGGGATATACAGCCAACTAAGATCAAGAATCTAATCTTGAGATTGTCAGTATAAAAGGAGGGCTGTTCAGAGAGTTTGATCATCGATCGAATGTGCGTATCGAACTTGCACAAGTGAAGTCCATGGTGCATAGAGATCGAGTCGAGTCGATTCGAGTGAGGTGTGCGAGATGCAACCATAACAGCACAGATAGCACAGAAGTGGCGAGTTGATGCGCAGAATGAGGAGTTCGATCGCAGAGTGTTGAAGTGCTACTGTATTTATGAAGATAGTGCAAAGGTTGGATTTCAATCAAAGGGTGGCTGTGATTATGGCTGTGTTTGCGTAGACAGATTTGTGTTTCATGTTCTTAAGAAAAGCATATTACATATATCTTATTCTTTTGAGATTTGAGATTGATATTGGGAGTTAAGTATAGAACATATTGAGTCTCTAACAATTCTCTTTATGCTTCTATGATGTTAATGAATCACATTGGGTCTCTAACAATTCTCTTTGTGAGTTCATGCTAAGCAAGTTGTCTTTGTGAGCTTGCTGAGGTTTTGGACAGGTTTCGGTGGGGATGTATGAGCAGGTTTTGGACAAGTCATTGAGAGGGCTTGTTGGACAGCATTGAGCAAGCTTTTTGTTGAAGCTTGTGGAGCAATTTGGGTAGGTTCTAAGTGAGAACTTGCAAAGCAGATCTAAAACAAGTCTTGAAGACTTGGGTGAAGATCAAGCCAACATTAATGCAAGCTGGTGAACCATTTTTGTGAACCAGATTTGAGGACCATTTGAGGACAGAGATTTATGTAGAGTTGAGAACAGATTTGTGCTGGATCGAAGGACTGTGTTTGGTGCAGACCCGAGAAAGAGGAAGAGGACATTTGTGCCGGATCGAAGGACTATGTTTTGGTGCAAATTCGAGGACCAGACGTTGAGGTGATAGAGTGAGGACAGAGGTCTCCGACCGGAGCGGGGAAGACAGGTGTCTTCTGTGGATAGAGTTCCACTTGCTAAGGGCTGAAGAGGCGAGAGGTCTTCTAGAGGATCACCGACTAAGAGAAGAGTTAAGGAGAAGGTATCTCCTTTGAGCAGAGGCTCATAAAATTTGTAATTGGGAAGGTTTCCCAAAGAACTGCGATATAAATTTTAGAGAAAAGTTTTATCCGTGGAGTAGCCCACTTTGGGTGAACCACGTAAATTGTTGTGTCACTTTGTGGATGGTGTTTTGTGCATTGCTTTGATTACTGCTATTATTACTGCTATCTTTATACTGCATAATATTGAATTGAAAGCTATTTTGAAAGAAAAAGTTAAAAGTGGTCTTATACTGTTCACCCCCTCCCTCTCAGTATAAGCTTGTGTTCTTCAATACGCCACCCCACCATCAAATCCTGCATAATAAAATTATATGCCTAAGTCTAAACTTAGGGATATAAAATCCTACACATCATCCTATTTTCCTAATTTATTTAATTGGGAAAATCACCCTAGGATACCCTTTCTACCCATTGGACATGTGTCCTGGACACTTCACCCAACACCCCTGCCACATCTTACCCACTCCTGTCCCCCTTGTCCTTGCACATGAGACAGATTCCCAACACCCATGCCACAACTCATTTGTTGTTGTCCCCTTGTCCCTTCACATAAAACAACATCCCACATCCCACTCCACTTGAAGCCACATCACCCCAGTTAAGTGAGCCACATTGAATGACTCACTGTAACTGCCCCTTCCACCTGGAAGTTCAGATTTACCACTTGGCAAGTCAGGCTTGCCACCTCCCATTCCCCTCCAAAGCCCTAGGAAGCCTATAAAAGCACCATTAGTCCACCAAACAAAGGGAGCTAAATTTGCATACCGACAGGCTACCAAAATATATCTAGACCCGACGAGAAATTGAGAGCGCGAGCTCGATCTTGACCGTTGGCATGCATCCCGAGGCAACCTATCATTTCAACCGAAACCGCCCATCCGTGGTTTCACAGTCAAAAATGTAGGTCCATGGTTTCACAACCGTAGGTCCATGATTTCTAGTCCACAACCGCGCTTTCATGGTTCCATAGTCCCGAGCATGAATTCACATGCACGACCGAGATCAGCAAAATACTCTGTGTTAGCAAGGTGTTATTGGTTTACTTGTTATGTCATTTGTTTCATGCAATCTATCTACTTAGGGTTTTATGAATAGCATTGATTTTATTGGTTCAAATATACAGGTGCTACTGATCCCCTTTGCTTGTTTGCATGTGTGCAGGTGACAGGTATCTTGGATAAGCTGTTGAAGCTGGAGTGGTCCCTTGTTGGATACCAAAGCCCACTCACCCCTTGAAGCTGACGAGAGAGCGAAGAACACTACATCCTACGGAAGAGTCGAAATATCTCCCTCCTCCATCAAAGCATTGTACTTCTAGAGAGAAGGAAACATTGTAACATTGCTCCCAATACACTTGGGGCAATTCAAAAACCTTTTGTAAAAGTTGTATCAAAATCAATACAAAAGGGGCATTTTGGCAATTTACTTTGTGTCTGCATTCATTTTATTTTTGTGTTCAGTTCTTTGGTTACAGAAATGGTGATCACGATGGGACCTCCCAAGGGTTCCATTTTGTTTTGCCTTGCTTCTTTTTAAATTTACTAATCTCTGTCTGCACCTACAGGTTTTGAGAATTCGAGACGCGCACAGATTCGACTTTGAATCGATACATTTAGAAAACCTTGCACCCAAATTATTTACTATGGAAATGCAAAAACATGGTTTCTATTTGAGGAAACGCAAATGCATGGTTCCTAGTTGGAGAAAATGCAGACGCATGGTTCCTGGTTCGAGAAAACACAGAAACGCGGTTGTTGCTTCAGAAACACGGACCGACGGTTGACAATAGGAGGAGCGAAAGGAACACAGGTCTGTACCTTGCGCTCTCTATTTCATTTTTCCTTTAGTTCTAGTTTAGGGTGCATTTAAGTAGATTAAGGGTCTCAGTATTACATGCCTTTGTGTGCATTTAGGTCTTAGGGATAGAAAAAAGTATTTAAATTTTGCATCCATACATAAAATAACAAGGAAAAATTAAAGAGAATCTGCATTTGCATAATAGGAAATAGATCATTTTGCATTCACCAAGTTAAGAATAACTTGGGTGTTAAGTTTAGGTTCAGGTCTATAAAAGGCTCAATTTATTTTTGTTAGCAGAAAGGACCCACGCATCCATGGTTGGGATATCCCAAACATAGACGCACGGTTGGCAAACCATGCATTCACGATTTACCAGAACTAACCGTGCACCCACGGTTAGCCCTGTCTAACAGAAGCCAATTGGAATTAGACCTGAAGGTGGCACTTTTGCTCCTGATTTGTTGTCTATCATTTTTTGTTCTCTATTTTCTACATTTAGGCATCAAAAAGAATTGCATGGTATCATTGCATAACACCATAATTAAACAAACCACCACACACTCACATAAACATTGGAAAATGGCTAGATTTCATCACCATCGGGTTTGGATTTCATCACCGAACCACCAACATCATACCCTGATCTTTGGCCAAAGCCGATTCCAAGATCCATCATAGCCTTGGATTATTAGCATATATTTCTCCTCGGAGAGTATCACATCGACCAAGTGAGACTGGGTGAGGATTGGTAGGACCTGTGCTCCTTGTCTGGGTGTGGAGTTCATTACCACACATGGGGGATTTACGTGACCTGGAGTTCATAGCCAGGTTGTCGAGCTACGAGTATACAGGTGAAATCCTAGATTCATTTAGGGCAAAACATTGAGCACACGTCTTTTTCATTTTTCAAACAAATTCTAAAAAAAAAAAATACAAAAATCTAGCATCAAAAACTTTGTGTGTTTATTTGCTTTGTGTGTTGTATTGCATCATATTGTCATTTTATTTACATAGATAGTCACACTTGGCATTGTACCACATAATAGCGTATGGTAGTGACTCGTAGTCAAGCTAAGAAACTAGTGTCAAACCAAAGTCAATGGTCTTCCCCTATGGCCTCTCAGTCTAGTAACGTCCCTCCCACTTCGATGGTAGGACAAGTAGGCATGCCCCTTTCTATGTCCCAAAGTCTTAATGTAGGGCCTTCTAGTAATGCCCCTAATATGGACATAGACATTATGCATAGGGCTACTCACACAGCCATACCAGAGACACCTAGGAGTGAACCTCCTGCAGTGGTAGATAGTCATATCACCATGTTCGACATGGATACTATTAGAATGTACTTGAATGCAGTTGGAATGGTCTTCCCATCATTACCACCACTCTCCATCCCATCCCGTGTCATACCCTCATCACAACAAGAATCCACATTCACCTATCCGCAACAGTCAAAACATATTTTCACCAATCCTCTTTTTGAGTTAGTTGTTGTAGCATTGGCCAATCAACCATCGTCAACCAACCAATTACCCCCCACATTACCTCAACAAATGATCATTTCCACTAATCCCTTGTATGAAACAATTCCTATTGTTTCGCAAGCCCCAACATCCATTCCTCCCGCCACACTCGTAGGACATACATCTCATACCATACCATAGTCAGTAGCGATACCTTTTGCTACTTACCCCCCACCTACTTCCACTACCATGGTTGTCCCACAACCAACCCAGTCTACCACATCACATGTAGCGGTTCCTACTTCAAATGCAATTGCTATGCAACAGGCTTTCTTACAGCTGCAACAAATGATTTTAGATAATGCTAACCGTAGCATGAACCCTGACCCCAACCAACATTTGCAAGGGATTGAGAAAAATTTTCCACCTACATCTCATCAACCTAATACCTTTATCCAAGATCCATCTTGGGTAATGCGCCCTCCTTCTACCACTATGGTTCATAATCAACCGCCACACCCATATGCTAACGCAACAGGTCAGCATAACATCATACCTCCATCACCCCATCCATATCATAACATCCCTCAACATCCATACCATAACACATTTCAGCCACCCATGTCTTATCACCCACAACCTACATACAATCCACCCCATTACCAACAACATCAAGTACATTCAAGTGTCAGTCCTGTGGATGACCCTAGATACCAATTTTTATAGAGTCAGATTGATAGTCTTGCCATGCAAACCCTAGGTTTGCAATACCAAAAGCCAACTTTGAGGTAACTACTCAATCACCCTATTCATGCTTCGGTACCTGAGCCACCATATCCACAAGATTTTCAAATATCGAAGCTTGAATTTAAAGGGGAAGAGGACCCCGTGAGCATATAACTAGATTTGTGAATGCATGCTTTAGAATCAAAAGCAATGATGCATTACTATTACATACATTTCCTCAGACACTAGGGGGAGAAGCACAAGACTGGTACAACCACCTGCCACATCAAAGTGTTTTTACCTTTGAACAACTAGCGGACCAGTTCTTGGAAAGATTCACCCTAAATGTCAGAAAACAAACCACATTGACTGATTTGATTTATCTAAAACAATATGACGATGAATCAGTCTATGACTTTGGCAATAGGTGGAGATCAGTCATGATCAAGTTACCATTTTCCCTCCCTATGCCAGAGATAATACGAATGTTCACGAAGAGTTTTGGTAGACCCATCTCTTCATTACTACAACTACAACAGTATAGAACATTCGATGAGGCACTCGCCCAAGAAAAACTGATTGAAGAAATAAAAATCCAAGAAGGTGAGATAAAGCCTAAGAAGAAAGAGTGGCACAATAAGAATCAAAAGGGGAATAACCACGGTCAATCTAAGACCGCACAGGTTAACCAGATAGTTTTGGGCCAACCATAGTTAAATCAACCGGCCCAAACACAAATCCAACAACCCCAACAACAACCACAACAATCGAATTATCAAGCGGTTCCACCCCCACAACAGGCACAAAATTAGACACAACCTGCAGAAAGGCAACAACATCATTTTAAGCCAAAAATAAATTACACACCAGTACAAGAGCCATATTCATTAGTTTTTCAGAAGTTGTATGCGGCAAAACTTTTTACATTGCCGAAAATGAAACCTGAAGATCCTAACAAACCAAAAACAAAAGGTTACAAAGAACACCTCTTTTGCATCTATCATAGACAAAGAGGACATGATATTGAAGGTTGTCATGGATTTAAAGGAATTGTGCAAGATTTATTGGAAGTGGGTACAATCAAAGTTGACAATCCACTAGCCCAAAATAATCAAAACCTAGGCATCTATCAGACACCTTTGCCACATCGAGAGGCAAATCAACAACCGATGGGAGCATCAACTTCTACAGTTCCTCCCAACCAGGTTAATTATGTGTCTCAACTACCGCAAGGTTTTGTAGGAGCTATCAACATAGTTACCCATGGACAGAGGTAAGCTAATCGCACAACACAGGCTCCAACAACACAACCAACAAATGTGCCCATACAACTTGGACCAAGCATTCCACCACCACCTTTCCACAATCACCCAGTTGTTACTTTGAACAGCCGGTTAACACAAAGTTTGAAAATGGCTTCAGCAAAATTGTCAATATATGAGCTAATACAACAATCAACACCTCATAGGGAAGCATTGATGGAAATTTTAAAGTCTATCCAAGTTCAATCAGAAGACCCCAATGCATTCAATTCCTTTGTAGGGAGTGTGCAAAAGTGTATGGAACCCTCGATAGTATTTTATGACTTTGAGGAAAAACAAATCTTAGCAGATTCACCTGATCCACCACTGCACATAGTAGCTCACATTGACAGGAAACCATTCAAGAGAGTGCTTATTGATACTGGTTCTTCAATCAACCTCATCACCACACCTGCAATGATGAAGCTCAACATCCCATCATCTCACATCACAACATCCACATTCACCCTTAGGGCTTTTAATGATGCTTTATGCTCAACTATGGGGAATGTTGTTCTTCCCATCACCATGGGGGTGAAAACAATACATGTTCTCTTCCACATCTTGGAAGGAGAAATGCAATACAACATACTTCTTGGACACCCTTGGATTAGGGAAATGAAGTGTGTGCCTTCAACATTGCATCAATGCTTAAAATATGTACATGAAGGCAAAGTGCATTGCATACCAGCTGACACAGAACCTTTCAAATACTGCAACTTTATTTCAAACCCATATGAGCCCTTGCTTCCATCAACGCACCTAACTATCCAACCACTAGCCATTAGGACCATTCCATCTAGTAGCACATCCTCAAAAGCACCCATTCAAGAAGAATTACCTATAGTTGACCCAACTTTTGCATCCAAAAGTGTTAGCTCAATGCACCCTTCAAACACTACATTTCATTTTCAAGTCGCACCTACCCATCCTGCTAACCAATCACCAACTCCATCTAGTAAACTTCCAGATCCACAACAACCATTCACATTCACAACACAACCCACACCATCCATCACTACATCACAATCATTAGAACCCATAGTCTCACAAATAGGGCCACCTATTAGAGATAATCCACCACCGCTAGTGGAGCCACAAGCTAATGTACAAGAACCCTCTTCATCCACCGAGCCATTAGCCTCCCAACCATCTAGAGTTGTAGTACATCTCACCAATCCAGGCATTGGTGAGTACATTATTGAAAGTGTCACAGTTACACCACCTATTGAGTCAGTCAGGGATTATGGTCATCCTCACGACCCACATTTAGCTATAGGTGATATATATAGAATGGGTTCTCAAACAAATGCAATCAATTTCATATATGGAGGGGTGGATTCTTCATCGGACCCACCTCCTCAAGACGACAACTCTTTACAAGAGTTTAATGAAAACATTGATTATCTATCGAACCCAAGTTTCCCAGTGAGATATTTTCGAAAGGTTAATTGGCAAGGATATGGACTTGGAAGACATGAACAAGGTCCTCACCACATTATTGAACTAGAATATAGAGAGCCAAGTGACCGCTCCGGTCTAGGCTATAAACCTTCCATCGCAAGCTCTTCGCTTAATCAAGCTTTCCAAGAACTTGACATAGAATGCGAAGAAGAAGAAGAAAAGAGCGATGAGGAAGATGAACCTAATGATGAGGATGAACAAATAGATGGTGGGTACCAAATCTACACTTTTTACCCTCAAGAGCAAGCCTTACAGCAAGAGCCAGAAGATCCCATAGAGATGACCTACCTTAGGCCAGATGATACGCCACTGGTATTGGGACCTCACACAAATGCTAATGGTTTTTGGATGAGTGACGATGATGAAGAGGATGAAACTGAAATGATATTCATGAATCATATGCATGAAATGCAAGCTAGAAGAATGATTCAAGTAGAGGCACATCTTGAATGGCTAAATCAGGAAGAAGAAGAACCTCAAGAGGAGATAATATATGGAGAAACTATACAAAGAGATGACTGGTATCAAAAGAAATTTCCAATAGACCGCACTCTTTTTTGGCTAAGCAAAGAGCATGAGGGTCCTGAACCAGAACCTCCTCCATCACATTGGCATCGCATACAACACAACCAATCACACACATTAGGTCAGTTGCAACCTAGAGAAGATGAGTCATCAATTCTCGAATCGTAGCCACCTCATTTCCATCAAGTCAATATGATTTCTATTGATTTGCTCACCCCACTCCGCAATCCATATGATGAGACAAAACTGATCCATATCGACACTAGTCTCATAGCCATGGACAAGATTTCATCCCCACCATCCACTATCGAGTTTATCCTATCCGAAGAGTTGTTGCGTGCTTCAAACGCATATATTCCACAACAACCTTCATCATCAAACAATTCAGTTTTTCAAACTGAGATAGAGGGGGAAACCCCAAAAACATTTGAAAATGTGGTGGATGATATCCACCTCATCCCAACTCCACATCAGCTAGAAGAAGGTTCTCACATGCTAATTGAAGAATCTATAGATGTGAACCTTAGTCAAGATGCGGACAATCCCCAAATTGTCAAAATTGCAAAATATTTATCCGTAGAAGAAAAAGAACGCATAATAAACATGCTAATGAAAAAGAAAGAAGTGTTCGCATGGTCATACAAAGACATGCCTAGTTTAGATCCAGACCTAGTAGTCCACAACCTTACACTGGCACATGATGCAAAGCCTTTCAAACAAAATCTTAGGAAAGTTCATCCAACAATCACATTAATTGTGAAAGAAGAGCTGCAAAAGTTGTTGGATGTGCACTTCATAGTACCAATTGATTACCCATAATGGCTTTCAAATATGGTACCCATTCGCAAACCGAACGGAGGGATACGCGTATGCACTGATTTTTGAGACTTAAACAAAGCGTGTCCCAAAGATGATTTTCCTTTGCCTAATATCGATCAACTAGTAGATTCTTGTGTTGGTCATGAAATGCTTTCCTTAATGGATGGTTTCTTGAGATACAACCAAATTTGAATTAATCCCGAAGACCAACACAAGACAACATTTACAACACCCTGGGGGACATTCTGTTATAGAGTGATGCCTTTTGGACTTAAGAATGTAGGAGCAACATATCAACGAGCTATGACGTACATATTTCATGATTATATGCATAAGATCATCGAGGATTATGTAGATGATTTGATTGCTAAATCCAAGACGCGTCTTGAGCACATCGATGTACTAGAAAAAGCATTTGATCGACTGATAGAACACAAAGTAAGGCTAAATCCTAAGAAATGTGTATTCGGAGTCACATCAAGAAAACTTCTAGGATTCATTGTCTCCAAGCGAGGCATTGAAGTGGATCCAGGTAAGGTAAAAGCAATATTAGAAATGCCACCTCCCAAAACATTGAAAGAGTTGCATAGTTTACAAGGAAAGATCCAATCTATCCGATGATTCATCGCACAACTCTCAGATAAATGCAGGCCTTTCAATCGCCTGTTACAAAAGGGAGTGACATTTTCATGGACAACTGAATGTCAAGAAGCATTTGATGACATAAAGAAGTATCTAGCATCACCACCAGTTCTTACACCGCCTAGATCAAGAATCCCTTTTCACCTATACATTTCTGCAACAGATTTTGCACTAGGGACAATGCTTGCACAAAAGAACGAAAAACATAAGGAGCAAGCAATTTACTATATTAGCCGAACACTGGTAAGTTACGAAACAAGATATGCTTATGTCAAAAAGTTATGCTTAGCAGTGGTTTTCGCCACTAAGAAACTTAGACATTACATGCTAAGCAATACTACCTATGTCATAGCTAGAGAAAATCCTCTGCGATACATGATGACTCGCACATACAACAACACCCGTACTGCTAAATGGATAATGCTTTTAACCGAATTCGATCTCGAATTCGTAAGTCAAAAATCCATAAAAGGGCAGGTGATAGCTGATCAATTAGCTGAAGCTCCACTACACAATGATAAACCATTAATAATTGAGCTCCCAGATGATTCAGTATTTTTTGTCATAGAACAAGAGGAATTAGTTTCTCCTGAGGAAGAAGCAGACATGACCATGTTCTTTGATGGGTCTAAATGCGACAAAGGACAAGGTGTGGGAGTCATGTTTTATACACCTGAAGGAATACCAATTCCTTTATCATTCAAACTCGACTTCACATGCACCAATAATAATGCAGAGTATGAAGCCTTAATCTTAGGTCTTCAATCAGCTATAGCAATGGGCATAAAAAGACTAAGCATTTTTGGGGATTCTCAACTAGTTGTATACCAAGTAAAAGGAGAATACCAGTGTAAAGAACCAGTCTTAAAGAAATACCATGAAGTAGCAATAAGGTTGCTAGAAAAATTTGACTGGTACAAAATTAGTAATTTACCATGATCGACAAATAGATTTGTGGATGCAATGGCTTCTTTGGGATCTCTCATCCCTAAAAATGAGCATGGAGAAGTACAACCGCTAATCATAACAACAATGTCAAAATCATCAATTCAAAAGGCAGAACCTACAGGTGAGAAGAACATTTGTTTGATACATGTTGAACCTTACAATTCTTACCTTGATGAGATAAGAGACTTTCTCAAGTCTGGAATACTCCCAGTAGAAATGACATGAACTGCAAAAAGAACATTCAAACAAAAAGCAATTCATTTTACTCTACTGGGGGATGTGTTATACAAACGTGGGTATGATGGAATATTATTACGATGTTTAGATCCGATTGAAGCAGAACGAGCAATAATAGAAGCCCACGATGGTACTTGTGGTGGCCACTTCAGTGGAATGGCCATTGCAAAGAGAATACTGTGCATGGGATACTATTGGCCGACCATGGAAAATGACTATTGCAAATATGTCAAAAAGTGTCAAAAGTGCCAATATCATGCAAATTTGACTCATGTACCATCGCACGCATTACAACCCATTCAAATTCTTTGGCCCTTTTCACAATGGGGTCTCGATTTGATTGGTAAAATATCACCTGCTTCATCAGGACAACATAAGTTCATCATAACTACGATAGAATACTTCACAAAATGGGTGGAAGCAATTCCAATGACCACTACGATTGGACCTCGAATAGCGGAGTTTATACTTCAACATATTATCTATCATTTTGGAATACCCTCAAAAATAATTTTTGATAATGGGAAGTCATTTAAGAATAAGGATGTTAGAGCATTGTGCAACAAATTCAAAATTCAACATAGTTTCTCAACACCTTATTACCCACAAGCAAATGGGCAAGCGGAAGCAACAAACAAAACAATGGTATCCATTCTCAAGAAAATGGTCAAAGAAAATCATCGAGATTGGCATACTCAACTTCCTTTGGCATTATGGGCTTACAGAACAAGCATCAGAACGCCAACGGGAGCGACACCATTTTCACTAGTTTACGGTGCTGAAGCTATATTACCTTTAGAGCTCGAGATACCTTCCTTGCGAATAGCATTACAGGAATTCATGGATGATGAAACAACTAGACAAGCACGTCTTGACCAATTGACACTTATTGATGAAAAATGTATCAATGCTTTAGATCACTTACGAGTATATCAAGACAGAGTCAAACGTGCTTACAACGCAAAAGTCCATCCTCACGAATTTCAAGTGGGGGACCTAGTGCTCAAAGAAAATCAACAAAATACCAATGCATTGCCACACTTAAGAGATAAATTTATGGCTAATTGGTTAGGCCCGTACATTGTAAAGCATAAATTGGGACCAGGAACATATAGACTTGCCAACTTCGAAGGAGAATTGGAGCCAGAACCACTAAACATAATGCACCTAAAGGCATTTTATGCATGAAACGACTTGCAATATATGTATATATATGTACATGGCTTAAAAAAAAAAAAAAATTTTATTTCCAGAATTTCTTTACATTGTAAATAGAAATGTCATTACTAGCACTTAGCATGTTGCATTTGCATATTACAAAAAAAAAAATCTAGTGCATTAAATAGGCATATCACATGCATATAGCAACATTAGAATAAACACATAATTGCATCCATCCCATCCCATGTTCAATGATCTTTCATAGTGGTGATGATACGACCAAGTAAAAACAAGTTCCAAAGAATTGGGGATACCCAACTAAGACTCTTCGCAAGTCAACAAAGTTCATATCCACCCATGTTTTACTATATCATAAATCAAATTTTCAATCACTCAAAAATGTCTAGTGAAAAACCAAAAATCATAATATGTCCAATTTTCTTTAGGACCAAAGCACTTATATCGCATTAAGAAAGTCTTGAGTATGGTAGATTGACCCCAAAGCAATCTTGAACCAAAAACACTTTACAAATTTAAAAACATTTTGAGTAAGAAAAGATAATGCCAACTTGGGTACAACCTTGAAGCGAAAAGGAAATATTCCCCGCTTGTCCCATTACGCAACATAGTCCAAATCAAAAAGGTGGTTTTCACCACCATCACAACAATCCAAACAATTAAATTAAAAGGTAGACAGTAAGGATAGGATCACATTCTCATCACACTTCGGTTGAGAATCCGATTCCCCAAACTCTATCATGATAAATACTATACACACACCACAGATCACAAAAGCAAGAAGGATCGTACTACATTCCCCTCAGAAAGTTATGTAGTCATCCCCAAAGCTCGAAGATCGAATCATTGGACTATGGAGTGAACCTCCACCGGAGCTATAGACGCTTGACTGGCAGTGGAGTAAACTCATGCAGGGTGACACGTCTTTCTCCAAAGAGAAAGACCTTTGACCGCACATACGGACAAGCTAGCTAATTGGTAAACCCATACAGGTACCATCCAATTTTACTCATCATGAGTTAATGAACTTCACATACACATGCACTGATTCTTGATTGCTTAGGGCCATTCCCAAACCAAATATTCAGAAAATGAACTCCACTTGCACACACCTTGGTCCTAAAGAAGGTTAGACGAACATTGAGAAAATGGTTAAAATCACTAGACTGTTTGAGTCTTTGAAAATCCTCCAATGTTATATATCAAAAACCATACCAAATATCATATCATTATCACATGTTCTACATTATCACATACATACACCCACCATACACCAAACGCGAAGAGTCATCAAGTTGGATACCCCCAATTGCAAAAATGAACAAGTAATGGTCAACTACTCTGAGCTATAAAAGATTACAAAAACATCATGCATGTCATCATATAGTTAAATGAAAATAAACATAAGCTGCATATTACATATTAGTTACATTCATTTATCATAGCACAAATATAAAAATGTGAACATTGCATCACATAAGCACTAGCAAAGCATATATAAAAAGCATCAAAATAAACATTAACACATGAGATAACCAAAATACAAAGCCATGTATATATATGTATAAATATGAAAGTCCCAAAGGTACAAAATGCCCGTAGGTTGTATACATCGAAGCACTAAGGCTCATAGCAAAATAAAAATAAAATACAAAAAGAGAAGTGACAAGTCACACTAGCTAGTACCAGCAGGATCCCTCTGAGGACCCTGCACTATAGAAGCACCATGAGAACTCGATGAACGATGAGTCCTACGACTCCTATCAGTCCCTCGAGTAGCAGTAGTGGTTGATGAAGAAGGAGGAATAGGCAAAGGAATCTGATGCTCATGCAGAATGTTCTCCAACATCTCTATATAAACAGCCTACTTGCATAGGCTCCTCAAGTCAACACCCTCACGAGCAACCCACTGAGAAATATCTGCTCGTAGAGCAGCAATAATAGTTGCAGTGTCACCTCCATCGAACCCTACCTGTAGCCGAGTCAGCTCACCCTCTAACCGAGTGACCTCACCTTCGAGCCTAGAAATCTCCAAGTCCTTTACAGTGAGAGCATCATTGCTAGGCCCATCACGCATCCTATCCACCTCACCCTAGAGGTGAGTCACCTCACCCTGGTACCATGCCAACTCGCCCTTCAAATGAGTAACCTCTAAACCCAAGCTATCACGCTCAACCTGTAACATGTCCCAATCCTCCTCTATCCACCGAGGAGGAGCATCCTCATCACCAACACCCCCATCACCAATTCCACCATCACCACCAACCTCCTCAAGCTACAAAAATTGGTACCCATATCAGCTCTCGAAGAGCTACCTCATCGATGCTTCACCGACCAAGGAACCCAACCTCCAACATCTACATCATCACCACTCCCATCGTCATCTACAATGACACTCAGAGTCCAGAGTGGCTAGCCAGCAAACCAGGCATCATACTCAGGGGTGGTACCTACATCATCCAAGTTGAAAACCTCCAAGTCTGGGTCATCAGAAGGATCATCAACTCACCAAAAATTAGGAGCAACAGGTAGCCCTAACTCGTCACCCCATCACCTGTAGGTCACAGGCGCATCAAGAACATCCTAAACCAGCCCAAACTGATGCAACACTCTAGAAAACTAGATAAACTCCATATCCCTCAGATGAGCGCCAACAACCCATCATCCCCACCTGATGCGACGAAGCTCTACTACATCCATCACCCAATCTAGACCTCTCCAAGGATGCCAGCTCATCAAATCTCTAGTCAAAGAACTCAAGATATCTCTATACTCCAAGGCGCTCACTACTGATCGACTAACCTCCTCACTAAGTACCCATCTATATGCACGAGGAGAAGTAGCATCCACACCACAAGGTAAACCAATAGGGTGACCAATGATAATATGCTCCCAACACCAAATCTAGAGCAACAAACTACAACCCAAGCCCTTACCCCCACCTCTTCACCTCATATAGCTCACTATAAACCTCACAAAGAAGAGCGAGAGCCCAGGCCAACCGACGAGGATCAGATATGAGATCAAGAACAATAGGCACCTAGTTCCACGAGATCCTTGATCCCATGGAATTGGGCAACAACATGTTGCTCAATATATACATCATAAAAACTAGAAGCGCCCCCAAGCTACCAGCTGTATACAGGTCCAAATAAGCAATACCACCCCTACTAGTCTACATCCCACATCTCACCGAACATAGGAAACAAAGCCTCCTTCTTGTCGAGGCCAACCCGAACAGTAGGACCCTCGATAGGAACATGAAAAATATGGTAGATGTCCTCAAGGGTGATAGTCAGCTCCCCTATCGAGAGCTAAAAAGTACCTCTATCTAGATCCCAACGCTCAACAAGCATCGAAAGAAGATCCTCATCAGCTCAGACGATGCCTAACCGCCCGCAACCATCTAGACCAATGATCTGCAACAAGGTCCAGTCGTCATCGAAAAGTGCCTTCCGCACTTTTCGGATAGTCCTCGACCACCTATGTCGAGCATCAAGAAGCTTAACCTGAAAGAAACACATTAAGAATTAGCAAAACAAACTAGACATAAGAAACAAACAAAACAAAAAAAAATTTACCTACTCCTAGGTAATAAAAAACAAAACAATTTTTTACCTACTCCTAGGTAATCAAAAACAAAACAAAAAAAATTACCTACTCCTAGGTAATCAAAAACAAAACAATTTTTTTACCTACTCCTAGGTAATCAAAAACAAAACAAAAAATTTACCTACTCCTAGGTAATAAAAAACAAAACAAAAATTTTACCTACTCCTAGGTAATAAAAAACAAAACAATTTTTTTACCTACTCCTAGGTAATCAAAAACAAAACAAATTTTTTTACCTACTCCTAGGTAATCAAAAACAAAAAATTTTTACCTACTCCAGTAATAAAAAAAAAAAATTACCTACTCCTAGGTAATCAAAAACAAAAATTTTACCTACTCTAGTAAAAAAACAAAACAAATTTTTACCTACTCCTAGGTAATAAAAACAAAACAAAAAAATTTTACCTACTCCTAGGTAATCAAAAAAAAAAATTCATTACCAACCCCACTTAATTATCAAAAACAACAAGAAAAAAAACAACAAAAAAAAACAAAAACAAAAAATAAAAGAAGGGACCACCTACCTCAGCAAACAGGCCGACTTCCGCTCCAGCCGAGCCACTACCACCACTTCCCTCACCAAGCTCCATCTCGCTCATCTCACCAACAAATAACAAAATGACAACTGGTAGAATGACTCTGAAAGCGACATCACGCCTTTATATAGCCACTTTTGGAAAAATGCGTGCCCATGTTTTTTGTGGTGCGTCAAAATGCAAACCCATGTTTTGTGCCACAAAACGCGTAAACGCGTTTTAGATAAAACGCGCAACCACGGTTACCACCATAAAAACCGCAAATCAACGGTTACAAAAAAAAAAACAACAAAAGCAAATGAAGGTCTTACAGGCTCAAGAGACAATATCAATCAAATCAACCCAAGGTTGAAATTGATGCCCACTCCATGAGGTTACAAAACACGGTAATGATACAATCAATCTGCATTAAGGAATTGCTAACAATCACTGGGACAGACACCTAGGATGATTGGTTCCTTCAAACCACAAACATGCATGTCAATCAAATCAAACGGTAATTTTGAATGGAAAGTCACCAAACTTGGGGCAATCATTTGCATAAAAACACAAAAAAATCATGAACACCTTTTCATCAATTGGTTATTAGGCTTCACTAGTCACCCACTTACCAATTGAGGGGGTAAACAAAAAAAATAAAAAATAAAAAATATACATATTGATTTCGCCATACCAAAAAGAAATGAGTCCATTCATCCAATAAAGTTAGATGTCATTAGTTTTTGCACCGCATTGTGTTGTACACAACACAGTACAAAAAGGGGCAACTGTAGACACCAAAATCTAACACCCTCTAAATCACATTCACCACCCCACCATCAAATCCTGCATAATAAAATTATATGCCTAAGTCTAAACTTAGGGATATAAAATCCTACACATCATCCTATTTTCCTAATTTATTTAATTAGGAAAATCACCCTAGGATACCTTGTCTACCCATTGGACATGTGTCCTGGACACTTCACCCAACACCCCTGCCACATCTTACCCACTCATGTCCCCCTTGTCCTTGCACATGAGACAGATTCCCAACACCCATGCCACAACTCATTTGTTGTTGTCCCCTTGTCCCTTCACATAAAACAACATCCCACATCCCACTCCACTTGAAGCCACATCACCCCAGTTAAGTGAGCCACACTGAATGACTCATTGTAACCGCCCCTTCCACCTGGCAGTTCAGATTTGCCACTTGGCAAGTCAAGCTTGCCACCTCTCATTCCCCTCCAAAGCCCTAGGAAGCCTATAAAAGCACCATTAGTCCACCAAACAAAGGGAGCTGAATTTGCATACCGACAGGCTACCAAAATATATCTAGACCCGACGAGAAATTGAGAGCGCGAGCTCGATCCTGATCATTGGCACGCATCCCGAGGCAACCTATCATTTCAACCGAAACCGCTAGTCCGTGGTTTCATAGTCAAAATGTAGGTCCACGGTTTCACAACCGTAGGTCCATGGTTTCCAGTCCACAACCGCGCTTTCATGGTTCCACAATCCCGAGCACGAATTCACACGTACGACCGAGATCAACAAAATACTTTATGTTAGCAAGGTGTTATTGGTTTACTTGTTCTATCACTTGTTTCATGCAATCTGTTGCTTAGGGTTTTATGAATAGCATTGATTTTATTGGTTAAAATACATAGGTGCTACTGATCCCCCTTTGCTTGTTTGAATGTGTGCAGGTGACAGGTATCTTGGATAAGCTGCTGAAGCTGGAGTGGTCCCTTGTTGGATACCAAAGCCCACTCACCCCTTGAAGCTGTGATGAGAGAGCGAAGAACACTACATCCTACGGAAGAGTCGGAATATCTCCCCTCCTCCATCAAAGCATTGTACTTCAGAGAGAGAAGGAAACATTGTAACATTGCTCCCAATACACTTGGGGCAATTCAAAAACCTTTTGTAAAAGTTGTATCAAAATCAATACAAAAGGGGCATTTTGGCAATTTACTTCTGTGTCTGTATTCATTTTATTTTTGTGTTCAGTTCTTTGGTTACAATTGTAGTACATAGATCTCCCTAGTGCATGCTTCTATTATAGAGAAGTTTGGAATCTTATTAAAGGTTGTCCCATAAAACTTGTAAATTAACATTAGATGAAGGAAATAGATGCCAAAATAATAGAGATGTAACTTTTTTATAAATCCCAATCCACACAACTAGCTAGCCCTTTGAATCTCAAGCTTAAAAAAGGAAAAAAAACCTAAGAATACACCCACAAATCCTTAGTCAATCCTCACAAGTTATAGTACACCCACTAACACTAAAATTCCATATGGGTGGTGCATGATGAGAAAAAAGAGGTAGTCCTCATGTAATAATTAGCTAGAATTCTTCATCACTTATGATAAATATCCATTGGTTAAAGAACTAGCCATGTCATTTCAATTTTCACATTGGGTTGATCCCCTTCATTGTAGTCATTCCTTTTTCACTTTGCCTCCCCTTGTACTCTTGATTACCTTCATTCCAACTCTATTCTCCCTTCTCCAATCAACTCTAACATAGTTGCCTGAGAAGGTGTTAGCCTTAACAATAGTTTTGAGATTATAGAAACTACTAGAACCAAACAACCCCTAATTAGAATTACCATGAAACTACAATATATGTCTTGTAACATAAAGGGACTCACCCTTATTTCATGTAAATTTTATGTGATGAGTCAAAAATAAAATATAATCCAAGTGTCATTTCTTTAAGATATTATTTTTGGAGTGCAATTATATCACTATTGTCTTAGATTTTTCCGTAGAGTAGGGTATTCTACACTGGTCATGAATTAGGGAAGGGGGGTTGTTCTTGCTCTATCTTCATTTCTAGTGGGTTTAATTATTGACTTTGACCATGACCCATTAAATTGTTATCTTTGGGTATCGTTAATACATAATAACCTTCTTATGATTTTTTGCTCTAAATTCGTATCCAATGAACCAAAAGAGTGAATAATCGTCTAAGAATGGATGGTCATCTCATTACCAACAATAGAGTGAATTATGGTTGGGGACTTTAACATGGTAGAGAGCTTCAAAGATAGGAGTGTTAGAGGTATTACATTATGTGGTATCTTGTAAATAATTTAGATTAGGGTGTGTTTAATATTTGAGTCTTTGGTAGGTGTCATGTAAATAAGTGAGGAGTTATATGAGGTTTCATATTAGTAAGTGTGAGTTATGTGAGTGAAGTGTCATGTTTAGAAGTGAGGAGTTATGAGAAATCATGAGAGACTTTGTCTTTATGTAAATATATGAGATTTATTATTATGTAAGAGAGAAATGTGAAGAGTTAGATCTCTTGTGAGTATGAGGAGATGAAGAGTTTATGTAAGTATAAATGTCAAGAGTCATATGCATATGAAGAGTCTCATGTATATATATATTGAAGACAAATCCTTGTAATATTTGATCAAAGAAACATCTCATTTATGCATTACTAAGAGTAGATTTTTCAGTAAAGATTTCAGTGAGTTATTATTCAATTGTTTGAGTGAATTCATGATTTAATATCTTGAGATTTAGTGAGATATTGGAAGAGTATTGTATTGCTAACAAGGAGTTATAGATGCAATAAACCCCTCGATATCAAAGAATTTAGTAGGTGGTTTTTCTAGAAGAACTTATTTGGGTATTTTTGACCCCTTATTTAATTGCACCCCTTTAGACCCATCTAAGTGGTTTACCTAGTGGAATGGAAGATTTGGTTCAAAAAGAAGAACTGGTCAGTTAGACCAGACTTATATGACTAAGTCTATTTTGTAAAATTTACCTCGTGATTAGTTGGACTTCGCTTTCCTTTTCATAGTGCTTTCAAACCATCTACCTATTATCTTCTCCTTATAATATTTTGATACATTTGTTAACAACTTGAGTTGCCTTTCAAATTCAATGTTGTGCATGTTGAATCTAATAAATGGCAAGTATGATTGAACAAATTTGGAACTCTTACCCAAGACCTATTGTGAATATGACAAAATGATAGCACATCAATGTCATGTAGTTAAAAAAATGGAGTTATTTCATCTTAGGCAACTGGTATTTTGGGTCTATGGTCCAGAATATCATTGGGAGTTCATCAGAATAAAAAACGAGTTATTCTAATTTAAATCTTAATATACTATTGGGGCTTAAATTAGGTCTAGGCTTAATTTGTTGAAATATGGAGATAAAGGCTCAAATGTTTTTCAAATACCTCTATCAATAAGTGTTTGATGAGAGAATCTCTAAAACTATCCTAGAAGATGAAACAATCCTTACTAAATATAGTCACATTTCTAAAGTATTTCACTAGGATTTAAAAAATATATTCTTTGAGGACCCTCTTGATGAGTTGAACTACCTTTTACTTGATTATTGTAAAGAGTGAATCCCCACTCTTATTCCTCCCACAACAACTAAATCTTCACATTCTCATCTATCCTTAGAAGACTTGAGACAAGCCTTGTGTGAAATGAAAAAGGCGATGGCCTCAGGTATTCATAGCTTGCCTATGGAGTTCTATTAGAAAATTTAGCTTGTGACTGGTACTAACCCCCACATGATGTATACAGAGGTAGTTTTGATGGTTTCCCTATATTCCTTTATTAGTAAGGAGGTGATAAAATTAATCCCAAGAAATCTATTTCAGATAATATTTATGGGTGGTGCCTAATTATAAGCTATTGCCAAAGTAAATGACATCTGTGTTAGGTGAGTTTCAACATTGTCAATTTGGAACAAATTGGTTTTATCAAAGGAAAATAAATTTTAGTTAATTTATGCTTGCATGAGAAGCCTCTCATTGGGATCAAGAAACAAATAAATATGCAATATTAGTGCAAATTGATTTTGAGAAAGCTTATGATAAAATCATATAGGACTTCCTAATCAAAATGTTTAAATGGTTTGGCATTGTAGAAGGTTCCTATAGTCCTATATCTTCAAGGATGCCTCACCAAAGGTTAAGGTTAATGGTATGCTTTCTAATAGCTTCCCTCTTTAGAGTTTACTTAGGCAAGGTTGTCCTTTAGCCCTCTCTTATATGGATTATGTTGATGTAACTAGTTACATCTTGAAAATATCTCAAGCTAAAGGAATGTTAATATAGTTGAGATTGCCTAGTAAGAAATCTATTGTTAATTTGCACTTTATGAATGACTCTCTTTTCTTTGTGCACAAGAAAAAGAAAAAGTCTGCACTTTGCGAGAATCATTGTAACTATTTTGTGATGTGTCGGAATCTAAAATCAAGTAGAAAAATTGAAGTGTTATTTTATTTTATCTCCCTCTATTTAAACAATATACCAATAACCTGAAATATCATCCCATGGTCAAATTATCCACTATTTAAGAATATCCTTTTATCCTTATCTAATAAAATTCAAATTATAAATAAAATTTTGAAAACCTTACATGTTTATTACTCCTTTGTCTAGCTAACCTCTAAAGAGGCTTCCCCTAAGTTTACTTAAAAAAATTAGATGTTACCTATGGTCTAAGTGGCGCAATATCAATTGCAATCTGGGAGCCTCTAGAAACTTTGCACTATGCCTAAAAGCAAATGAGGTATGGATATTTTGGTCCCTTTAATGTAGAGTAAAAGCATTAATAGATAGCTACAAAACTACGTGAGGAATGATTGTGGAATTGTTATTCAAACATACAATAAGGAAGGCAAATGGCAAGCCATGCCTTCAAAAAAATAAAGTATTAAATATTAAACACTTTCTCAGGGATTCTTATGTCTTCAAAGAAAATGGGCTTTTGGAGGAAGTCGCCCCAAAACTATCTTGGAAACACGATACTTTGGCATAACTTCAGTATAGGCATGTCCAACCTATGGTGGAATATGTCTTAGGAAGACAAAATACTAAACACTTTTAAGTCCACAGGATCCTTACGTCTCCTCTCTAAACACTTCTAAGTCCACGGGATCCTTACGTCTCCTCTCCAACCAAAATGAGCTTTTGGAAGAGAGTTGCACGGAAACTATTTTTAAAACAAGATACTTTTTTGGCATGGCCTTGGCGATAGGGGAGTTAGTAATATTTTTGTTGGATATTTGATTGGGTTTAGCCTTAGTTTATTGGGTAAAACAAACTTAACAAAATCCCAACCTTCAAAGGTATTTAAGTGGAGTAACCAATTTACGAACAGTTGACCACTATCATCCGTCTATTCCCTTTTAAATATAACCTGGTTAGAACTCTAAACCTTTCTAAAAGAAAACAAAACCCTAACTAATAAGTTGTCAAAGTTAATATTAAAATTAAATTCAATAATGGTAGCGTCCATTGTATTAGGATTAACAATTATCCACTTGCCTCGTTTATTGAGGTGTGCAAGCTTGCAATATGTGAGGGAGGTCCAGGTAAACTCAAACTTCAATTTCGACTTACGACGGTGGTATTAAATACAATTTCATTTGCCTCTTCGCATGCGAATCCGAGAAAGGAAACCGTCAACATCGGTAAAGACTGTCTAACGACAGCAAAACATCACTTGAATATGACGTCTCAACAAATTTTTAATAAATTAATTCCGCAATTACCAAAGTTCAGTAATAAGTAATGGGCCTTATCAAAGGGTGTACGAGTCAATGCCATCTCTTTTCAAAGACGTAACATGCAGGGAATCCACGAAAAAGAGGGCTAAAATATTCTAAACTCGGAAAATTCAAAGAGGGAAAAAATAATAAAATAAGTATAAGTTTGAAGAAAAATTAAGAGTGGATCAATCACATTTTTATCTTAAACACGTACACAAATACCAAGTAATTATTTATTTATTTATTTTAGAGATTAATTTTAGTTTGTTATGTAAAGATAAAGTTAATAAGATTTTAATTATTTATCTTCTCAAATTAATTTTTTACTTTTATAATAAAATTTCTCACTTTCGTTATTATTAATATTAAAAATATTATAGAATTCACTCCACCATATAATTGGTGTTACGATTGGATCTATGTTGTTAGAAGTTTTGTGAGATTGGTACATCTACGCCTCTAGGAGATTTGTGAGGCAAGTACATTTGTGTCGTTAAGAGATATGTGATGCTGGTATATTTACGCCATTGGGAGATCTACGAGATTGGGAGATCTTCGTCGTTGTGAGATTTGCATCACTAGGAGATCTACAAGGCTTAATAAATTTGCATCATTGGAAGATTTGTGCTATTAGAAGATCTGTGAGGCTAGGAGATCTGCAAGGCTGGGAGATCTGACCATTGGGAGATTTGCGAGACAAATATATCTACGCCACTAGGAGATCTACAAGGCATGTAGATCTGTGTCATTGGAAGATCTATGAGGCTAGTACATTTGCACCATTGGGAGATCTATGAGGCTAGCACATAGAGTATATTACATTAATTTGGTACATGTCAATGTACCACCTTGGGTACATTATTAGATTAGGAGTTTATCTTAGGTTAAGTAGTTACTTGGGGAAGAAGCAATAAATGCACAAGTGTTAGAATGTGCAATGATGTAAATGTGCATGTAGTCCACATGTACATGAGTCTTTAGAATAGGAGTAACAAGTGTCCTTAGTTAGTTGTGCATGTGCACAAGTGTCCATCATGCAAAATGCATATGTGTCCTTAGGGTAGGAAAGTGAAGAGTCACATACTAGTATATATGTGTGACTTAGTATTGTAATAGATGATGGAAAGCATGCATTGTTCATAGCATGCACTAGTAGAGTAGTAGAGAGATCTCCACACATTGTATCAAGTTTCAAATTTTTGTGAGCTTTCATTAATGGCTATTGCATGAGTGATTACATAAGTTTTTCATGTTATCTACTTACTTATTTGTGAGCTATTATCATAGTTACAACATAGCTTACTTATTTCATCACTTGTGGTTGCATTTCTTTCAAGTTTAATCCATCAAAGCTAACATATGCACTATCGAGAGATATGTGAGGCAAGTACATCTACGTCACTAGGATATTTGTGTTGCTAGGATATCTACGAGAGTTTGTGCTCAATGTCGTTGGGAGATCTGTACCATCAAGAGATCTGCAAGATATTAGATGGCATCAATTTTGAATGGAATTTGTGTAGGCAAAGGGGATTTAGGGGCTCAACGGGTAGGGGCAGTGTGGAAGGTGTGTAGAGTGAGGTAGGCATTGATGGCAATGAGGACATTGTAAGTGGGTCCTTGGGGCTCTGTCTATGTTTTGATGTGTTTGATCCAAGCATTGAGGATCCAAAAGCTTTGTTATTTTCTACTCCCTCTATGGGAAATTCAAACTGTTCCTGCTCTCGAGTGTTATTAGGAGTTGGTTGTATTGTTAAGACTCACTTTGATCTAGTTTCGAAGCTGGAGGCTAGTATTTCTTCTTTACGAATTCCTTAACCTATTCTTTATCAAACAACAATTGAACGAGTAAACTCTTTGGTTAAGAAGTGTATTGGTGTTTAGTCGGATTTGGACTTTGTTAGGAAATGGGTCACTCATAAATGGAGGGCAAAGAGGGATTTGGAAGTGGTGGCATTGCCTAAAGGCTTTCTGCTCTTTAATTTTAAGGTCTTTGAAGACATGTAGGTTGTGGTTATAAAGGGACCATGGTTCTTTGGTAAATAATATCTCTTTTTAAGGAAATGGTCCCTCGACTTCAATCCATCCACTAAGAATATCAATATGGCACCCCTCTAGGTGTGTCTACCTGGGTTACATGTAGTCTTCTAGGATGATGATATCCTTAAGGTATTGCTAAATCAATGGGCAATTGGATTGCAGTGGATCCAACCACCCAAGCAAAAACAATGATAGTTTTTACCAGGTTTTTTGTTAACATTGATCTCTTTAAGCCTCTATCATTTTCTATTAAGTTGGTTTTGGATTTTGGAGATTGGATCCAAGATATAGAAAATGAAACCTCTATATCCATTTGCTCTGACTGTAAGAGGGATGAGGGAGATCTCTTTAAGTGTCCTGAGAAGAAACCTCCTTAGAAGCAAGAGGCCCAAATATGGAGAAATAAAAAAGAAGAGTCATGCTTTGAAGTTGCTATGGTTTTTTCAAAAGTTGGTGGGCATTCCAAAGGTGCAGAGACAAATCCAAATAAATTTGTTGTATTAGGAGAGTTGTTGCCTCCTACTCATGAGGTTGGGTTAAACATTATTATGAATAAGGGAGTTGAGGTCCTAGATCTTCAAGGGGATCAGTTACCTATTGCTCAAGATCCTTTGTCCCCTCTTTAGGAGGCTCAGGTTGAGGTGTTTTCGAGAGTAGCTTCTCCAATTCCATATGATGAGAAGGTTGTTACCTCTCTTGATAAGGAAAAAAATGAAGTTGTCACAAAGTCTCTTTGGGATGCAAAAGAGGGAGAGATTTTTGCAAATGTATTGGAAGGGAAATAAGAGGAGGTCTAGTCTTCCTTGGAGGAAGATGACTTTCAAGAAGTTCTAAATAGGTAAAAGGTGAAACTAAAGAAGAAGATAGCTCAACAACAACAACTCCTTCCTCAATCAACAGGATCAACCAAGAAGGAAAATATTGGCTCTATGTGGTCCATCAGAAACACTCAAAAAATAATGAATCTAGGTAGTGGGAGGGCTAGGGAGACCAAGAAATATTGAGGTTCTCTTAAAGAAAATGGTTCAAGATGTGGTTGATGGCTCCCAACCTACATTACCTTTGAGCGAAGGGAAGAATCCACAATCCTATAAGTAATGAAGATTGTCTTATGGAATATTTGGGGTCTACATGCCCCAACTAAACAAAGAGTGCTAAAATATTTTAGAAAAAGTTTCAATCTTGATATTATTTTCTTACAAGAAACTAAGATGGACGATGATAATTTTGATAGATTACAAAGGTTTGTTTAGAAGGGATGCAAATATGTGAGTAGGGTAGTTTATGGTTCTTTTGGAAGGTTGTGGATGCTTTGGAATCTTGATTCTATGGAGGGCAAGCTCATTCATTAGTCTTATGTAGGATTGGAAAAAGAACTTTCATGCATCTAAAAGAAAGATGAAATAAAAATTCTTCTTTTAAGCATTGTTGGGTGATGGGTTGGTCTTATGTTGTATCATGACGTTATCTTTCTCTTTTGTTCTCTTAGGTGGCTGTTGGATTTTGGTTTATGTTATTTTAGCCTTGGAGGCTAGCTTGTGCTTAATTGACCTCTTTTTCTACCTCCTCTAATGTAAAAGGTTATCAGACCTTTCAAAACCCTATTTTTTCACTATTAATAAAAAACAATTGGTGTCACAATACAATTGAACCAACTTCCACTATGTTTTCACAAAGTTAAGAATATATCAATTCTATTTATTTGGGGTAAAACTTGTATAGCCTTTTCAATGTAAAATTATAAATTATTCTTGTCAATGCAATCATAAACACATTGAAAAATATAATTGTTTGTCATTACCATGATATTTTTCATTTCTCCAACCATAAATACGTTGAAAAATATAATTGTTCCACACTCCTATTTACACTTTCCTATATAAAATGAGGTATATTATAGAATTTTATTCATTTTTGGATTCAAACTTTAAATTTCCTATTGAGGGTTTAAAAGTTGAACAATATTTAAAAAAAAAAATGTTTTAACAAAGTTAAAAATACTCAACATCCTCTAATGATGCCATTAAAATATTTTGGATGTGTGATGCTAGGATGTCAACCCCACATTTGATATGTTCAAACCGTAAACCATCTATATCTTGAGATTTACCTATTACTATTTTCTTAATGGTCTCCTTCTCATATTTTAGAGAAAAAGGTTCCTCAATTGTGTTAATTATAGAAGGGGTGTCTATTTTCTTTTTTTGTTGAAGTAAGATGAAGTACAATGGGTGCCACACTCCTCATGGTACTTCTTTGAATACGGATATAATTTATTAGCATACTTTTTATTTGGAATTTTTTCTTAACCTATGTGAGTCTACCTCGAGACTCCTTTATTAGTGTTGTTACTCCATGTTCTTTTTTATTTTCTACTATTTCATTCCATACTGATACATTTTGTATCCTTCGTAGTTTAAAATATTGCATTTATGATGTTCATGTGTTTATAGTAGTACAATTATATCATTTGCTTTAGCTATGGGTCCTAGATCGAGACCTCTTCCCTATAGATATCCACGATAATTCCAACTCACCAATGTTAAGTGTTCTCAATGAGCCCCAATTTCATATTTATTTCGGTGTGTTCCATTTATAATGCATGTTTTCTCATTTTTCAAGCATACCTCTTTACCCTCACTTCTTCATATTTTTACCTTTTACCATGATGTTGGAATTTTTACTACATAATTAGATAATTATATTCTCTCTCCTCCCATCCTTTCTACCCATTCCTCCAATTTTTCAATATAAAGGCCAAGAAAAGGTCACATTGGACAACCCTGTCTCATCCCAATATCACTCTGAAAACACTTTAATATTACTTCTGGAATTCTAATTTTTGCCATCACTTTCTCATAAATTCTATGTGCAACTACTCTATAGTTGGTTGGTACGTTAGTTTCTTCCATGATTTACCTCTAGATATTGTGCCAAAAGCCTTTTTAAATGTCCACAAAACAATAATAAACTTCTTCTTTTTCATTCCATATCCTCGATTGGGTTCCCTAATGTAATACGGTGATCTATTGTTGAGCACTTTGATCAAAATTGTGCTTGTCCTATTAATATATTTTCTTTATTTTCTACCCACTAGCTAATTTTGCTTTCTACTATGATGCCATACAATTTAAAAAAAAAGAGGATTAATCATGATGGTGCAATAATTTGAAGGATTGTTGGTGTCTCCATTTTTATGCAATGGTATGACTAGGTTGGTTATCCATTCCACCTCCTCTAATGATGGCATTAAAAATATTTTGGATGTGTGGTGCTAAGATATCAACCCCATACTTGATATGTTCATCTTGTAAACCATCTATATCCTGAGCTTTACCTATTGCTATTTTTTAATGCCTCTACATCCTTTAGAGAAAAAAAGTTCCTCAATTGTGTTAATTATAGGAGGGGTATATTTTTCTTAGTTTCTATGATATAATTGCTCAACTTGTATGAGTCTATCCCAAGACTCTTGTATAAGTGTTGTTACTCTTCCATGTCCTTTTCCATTTTCTACCGCTCCATTCCATACTAATATTGTTTTGTATCCTTTGCAATCTAAAATTTTTCATCCATCATGTTCATGTGTTTCTAGTAGTACAATTACATCATTTGCTTTAAGGATGGACTCTAGAATGGGATCTCTTCTACATGAATATCCACAACAATTCCAACTCATGAATATTAAGTATGCTTGACGGGCTCTAATTTCCTATTTCTTTTGGTGTGTACCATTTATAATGCGTGCTTTACCATTTTTCAACCATACCTCTTTACTCTCACTCCTTGCTATCTTTACCTTTTCCCATTCTTCCGTCTTTTTTTCTTGTCGTATAGGAGTAAAATCATTGTCCAACTAAAAATATGACCCCCATAGCAATCTTCTATTTTAAAGAACTTGTTGGAAAATTACCATTGGTAAAAGGTTAAAAAAGGTATTTTACCTTGGGTAAGATTACTTACCTTTTACCTTACCTGGACGGCAGTTGGACGACAAGCATCTTTGGGCGGCAAGAGAATTTGATTTTAATTTCTTCTCCCTTAATTTCTCCTATTCCCCCCTTTTCTCTAGTATGGTTATTTTAATGTTTATTTAAACTTTGTAACCTGATGTTAATGGTTAATGCAATATTACCTTTGTATCAATTGCTCACCTCCCACATTTGGTATCAGAGCCGAGAGCCGAGACCGGCCCGAATCCCGAGGCGATGGGGCCCGTAGTTCGAGGCGACGACATGGATCCCGAGGCAACCCGTAGGAGCCGAGGTGACATGGATCTCGAGGCAGCCCGTAGGACCCGAAGAGGCCCGCAGGAGCAGATCGACGCGATTCCCTAGGCGCTGGTGGAGCTGGACGTTGACGAGGCGGCACGTTGGAGGCGGAGCTGCACATAGCCCGAGGCGGTTCGTTGACGTGGCGACCGACACGTGGCCCGAGGTGGTTCGTTGACGTGGCGACCTACGCGCGGCCCGAGGTGGCACGTGGCCCAAGGCGGTTCATTGATGTGGTGACCTACGCACGGCCCGAGGCAAAAGGTTCTTCATAGCCTACGACTGCCCATAGGCAATCAAAGCACATTGTGTGCTTTGCTCTTTTTAAAGAGCATAAACATCGCCGCATAGGCGATGTGGGACTATTAAGTCCCAAATAAAACCTTTGCTTCGCGTCGAAGCGCGAAGCCAAAAATTGCTTCGCGTTCGACGCGAAAGCAACAAGGGCAGGGAGCCTGCTAATGCTCCTGGATCTGCCCGATAGCACAGCGGCTACCCTTTGCCTTGACTCCCGCGAGGTCGCACGATCGAACCTCGACGGGGTCATTTTTTTATTGCTTCGCGCTAGCTTGCGCAAGCAATAAGGGCAGGGAGCCTGCTAATGCTCCTGGATCTGCCCGGTAGCACAACGGCTACCCTTTGCCTTGACGCCCGCGAGGTCGCACGATCGAACCTCGACGGGGTCAACAATTTAAAAAAAAAAATTTCTTTAAAAAAAAAAAAATTTAAGGTAACTTTAAATTTTTTTTTATTGTCATTTCCTAAGAGGAAATAGATGTAAAAATTAAAAAAAAAAAATTGAAAAGTTTTTTATTTATCATTTAAAGTTGATGATTGACATTTCCTAAGAGGAAATAGTTGTAAAAAAAAATTTACGCTTTAAGAGGTAAAAAAATTAGTAAAATTTCCTAAGAGGAAATCTTTGTAAAAGAAAATTTCTGGGAAATTTTCTTAAATGATAAGATCGGAAGGATGTTACCAAGCACTTTGTAGTTTGTTACTGAGAACAAACGCTGAAAGCTTTGATGAGCACGTGAGAACACTAGGAATAAATACAATCTTTTCACAGTTGCAAAACGCGGTTATTGCCCAACAGAGAAATCCTGATCTAGGATACGAAGCAGATTCAGAAGATAACTCCTTTGGGAGCAGATTTGAACAATCCGACACAGTGGAGATTGCTCCACAAGGATCTGAATATACTCATTATAGTAATTCAGTTGAAATCCTACAAACTCCTTCTCCTGAAATTATATTGATCAGTGATGACGATGAACAAGTCGTTGACAATTTTGTAATTGTTGAATCACAACAACAAGAGTGAGTTGTTTATGATTGTAAATCAAGCAAGGCTTGATAGTTTGTAAAGTCTTTTTGAAATAAGACTATATAAGAAAGGTTTCTTGTTTTAGTAGATAATAATGGGATCAAATAACAATCTACCAATCCCCGAATTCAGTGGGGATAATTATGAGTACTGGTCCATCAAAATGAGGACATTACTCATAGGAAAAGGACTATGGGATAGTATTGAAGACGGTTACACTGCTCCAACAGATTGGACTACTTTGAGTGCAACCGACAAGAAGATCTTCAAAGATGCATAGAAAAATAATTCTTTTGCCTTATACCATCTTCAAGCGGCATTAGATCCAAGTATCTTTCCTAGAATTGCATCTTACTTAACTACTACAGATGCATGGAATGCCTTGAAAGAAGGATTCCAAGGAAGTGATAAAGTGAAGCAAGTCAGGCTTCAGACCTTAAAAAGAGATTTTGAAAATCTCAGAATGAAGGAAAATGAAAGAGTCGGTGACTACTGTGTACGAGTCAAAGCAGTAGTTGATATGATGCAAACTTTAGGTGATGACACAAAAATTGAAACAATTGTGAAGAAAGTGTTGAGAACACTTCTTCCTAAGTGGAATCACATTGCCATCATAATTGAAGAATCCAAAGACCTTTCTACTCTTACATTTGATAGTTTGATTGGATCATTAACATCACATGAAGAGAGACTTCAAGGAGCACCTTCAACAAACTATGGAGGTGATGACAAAGCCTTCACTTCGAATGAAGCTGCAAGACGAGGACAAGGAAGAGGCCGAGGCAGAGGACAACAACAAAGAGGCAAAGGCCAAAGCAACTCCTACAGAGGAGGCAATCAAAACAGAGGTGGAAATCAAAACAGAGGAGCCAATCAGAACCAAAGCGGCAATGCAGGCCATGGAAATCAAGGACGAGGAAGTAACAAGACTAAAACAACTTGTTTCAATTGTGGGAAACAAGGACACTTCGCTCGTGACTGCTGGTCAAAGACTTCAAAGGATCAAAGCAGTCAATATGGCTCATTCTACGGAGAAGAAGAAGGTCCATCAAATATTTTTCTCTCTTATGGACAATCAGATCAAAATCTTAAAGATACATGGATTTTGGATACTGGTTGCTCCAACCACATGAGTGGCAAAGAAAATCTCTTTGCTACATTAGATTCAAATTACAAATCCCATGTTAAGTTAGGGGATAATAAATCTTTGCAAGTTGAAGGCATTGGAGCTATGGAAGTTCCAACAAAAGAAGGCCTTAAAAAAGTGAATGACATATACTATACTCCACAGCTACAACACAATTTGTTAAGTGTTGGCCAAATGATGGAGAAGCATTACAAATTAGTTTTTGATGACAGAAAATGTACAATCCTTGATAAAAACAATTGTAACCGAGTCATCACAAAAGTACCTATGACAAAGAATAGGTTATTCCCTCTAAAATTTGGTGAGCCAGGGGGAGCTCAACTTGCAAACATTGCTATTACAAATCCAAGTGAATTGTGGCACTTGAGATATGGTCACCTCAATTCCGCTAGCTTGAAAATGTTAACATCACAAGCTATGGTGACAGGACTACCAAAAATTCAAGAACATAAGAAGGTATGCGAAGCATGTGCTTTGGGAAAGCACTCTAGAACGAAGTTTCCAAGAGGCCAAGCGTGGAGAGCAAGCTATCCTCTTCAGCTAGTACATTCGGACATCCGTGGTCCAATGCAAACAAAAAGCCTTGGAAACAATTCTTATTTTCTAACATTCATAGATGATTATTCTAGAATGTGTTGGATCTATTTTCTGAAACACAAAGATGAAGCATTTGATTGCTTCATAGACTTCAGAAATAATGTAGAAAAGCAATGTGACTACTATGTCAAATGTCTTCGCACTGATAGAGGAGGAGAGTACTCCTCAAATGAATTTTTACATTATTGTAAGCAAAATGGGATAAAAAGGCAGTTCACCACTGCCTATACCCCACAGCAGAACGGTGTGGCCGAGAGAAAGAACCGCACCCTTGTTGAAATGGCATGAACAATGCTTCAGACAAAGCATCTAACATACAACTATTGGGCGGATGCAGTGAGAACTAGTGCATATATTCTAAATAGAAGTCCGACTTCTAGTTTAGATGGTATCACTCCTTATGAAGGATGGTACGGTAAGAAACCAAATGTCAAACATTTTTGAGTATTTGGTTCTTTAGCTTATGCACACATTCCTGAGGAGAAGAGAAAGAAGCTTGATCCAAAGAGTCAAGCATGTATTTTTGTAGGGTATTGTGAATCAACCAAAGGGTATAGATTGTACAATCCCAAGACACATAAAATAATTATCTCCAGGGATGTAATTTTTGATGAAGGGGGAGAATGGGGTCATAAAAAATTTGTTGATATAGACTCTAATTCGGAAAGTTCCACATTTGTACAACCCAAGAAAAGTAGTGGAAAAAGTTCCCCTCCACAAAGTCCACATCAGGAATCTTCATCAAGTACATCAAGTGGTACACCAAGTCCAAGAGGGACTTCTTTGTTGGCACCCCCAAACTCTCCAAAATGATTTCATAGATCTGTAAGCGCTCCAAGTCCGATGGATATTGATCCAGTTTCTCAAAGGAAAGAGACAAATAAAGGAAAGCGCATACTACAGAGTCATCCATCTTCTCAAATGTTGGATAGGAATTTCCAACAAAGATACACTAGGAGTCAAGCTAGTGAGATGGACGACATTTTGTCAAGACTTGAAAATCTTCAAATGTCAGGAGATGATGAGTCTCATGAACCAAGGGGTGATGTAGTCAATTATGCTTTGTTGGTTGCTGCACAGCTAGAACCATCTAGCTATGAAAAAGCATGTATTGAAAGTATATGGCAAGATGCCATGGAAGAGGAAATATCCTCAATTAAAAAGAATGATACTTGGGAGCTTGTGAAGCTTCCCAAGGGAAAAAAATGTGTTGGATGTAAATGGGTCTATAAGACCAAATTCAATGCTGATGGAAGCATTGAAAGGCACAAGGCAAGATTAGTAGCTAAGGGTTTTACTCAAAAATATGGAATAGATTATGAGGAAACCTTTGCTCCAGTTGCTCGACAAGAAACAATCAGAACTGTTCTTTCCTTGGCAGCCCATAAAGGATGGAACATTCAACACATGGATGTGAAAAGTGCATTTTTAAATGGATACCTGATAGAAGAGGTGTATGTACAACAACCTCAAGGTTTCCAAGAACAAGGAAAAGAGAACCTTGTTTATAAATTGAAAAAAGCACTTTATGGCCTCAAGCAAGCACCACGAGCGTGGTACTCACGAATTGACGACTATTTCAGCAAGTATGGTTTCACAAAAAGCAAGAGTGAACCAACTCTATACTACCTGAAGAATGGAGTAGATATCCTCATAGTTTGTTTATATGTGGATGATCTAATATTTATGGGTAGTAATAATAAAATGAATATGGAGTTCAAAAACTCCATGATGAATCAGCTTTGAGATGAAGGATCTCGGATTAATGAGATACTTCCTAGGAATGGAAGTACATCAATCAAAGAATGGGATCTTCATATGTCAACAGAAATATGCTCGTGACATGATTCAAAAATTTGCTATGCAAAGAAGTGCAAATCAGTTGCAACACCAACAGGACATGGAATCCAGCTAAGCAAAGATGATGGAGCACCAAAAGTTGACATGACCAATTTCAGAAGCATGGTTGGGAGTTTAATGTTTCTCACCAACACTAGGCCAGATATACAATATGTTGTTTCTCTAGTATCAAGGTTTATGGCATGCCCATCCGAGCTGCATCTTCAAGCAACCAAACGAATTTTACGATATGTAAAAGGTACATTGGATTTTGGAATCCATTACCACAAGTCTAACTCTGTGAAGTTAGTTGGTTATAGTGACAGCGATTGGGGCAGTAATATAGATGACAAAAAATCTACATCAGGGGACTGTTTTAGTCTAGGTTCAGGACTAATAACTTGGAGTTCCAAGAAGCAATCTGTTGTAGCATTATCATCTACAGAAGTTGAGTATATAGCCATTACCCATGCTAGTACTCAAATCCTCTGGTTGAGGAAAATCCTTGAAGAGATTGGCGAAAAACAAATTGGTCCAACCAAACTGAATTGTGATAATATTAGTGCCATACAGTTGGCATATAATCCGATCCACCACAAAAGGTCAAAACATTTTGATATGAAGTATCACTTCATAAGAGATATGGTGGAACAACAGATAGTTGAGCTTCAATACTGCAGCACTTTGGATAATCTAGCGGACATCTTCACCAAAGGCATGGCTAAAGCTCAATTTATAAAGCTGAGAGACTATATAGTCAGTCCTCTCAACTTTAAGGGGGAGAATGTTGGAAAATTACCATTGGTAAAAGGTTAAAAAAGGTATTTTACCTTGGGTAAGATTACTTACCTTTTACCTTACCTGGACGGCAGTTGGACGACAACATCTTTGGGCGGCAAGAGAATTTGATTTTATTTTCTTCTCCCTTAATTTCTCCTATTCCCCCCTTTTCTCTAGTATGGTTATTTTAATGTTTATTTAAACTTTGTAACCTGATGTTAATGGTTAATGCAAATATTACCTTTGTATCAATTGCTCACCTCCTACAGAACTTGTCTTTTATCTCTTATACTAAACATTGTGACTCTGCTTGGTCTAGCTCTATGTCTTCCGTTACTTTTTCTAGTCTACATGCTCGATCAATTTGTCTGCTCCAATGAAGTCTAACAAAAAGAAATCCATTGTTTAGTTGGTTGTATTTTCTTGTTCTCCATGTTTTTTATACCCTTAATGATGATTTTATTGATCTATTTTACCTTTTATTTCCTTCGAATAGTTGCATTTTGATTTTTTTCTCTATTAAATCTCTTTGTTCCTTTGGCTTGATTGTTGGATCTCCTACCACTTATGCCCATGATCTAGTCTCCTCTAATTTATTTCATAGTTCTTGTTCTTGTCTCATCATTTTTGCAATTGTTGTATGAGTTTATTTTATTTGTAATAGTTTATCTATATTTATTTTTTGATTTGTAACTCAATTTGAAGATGGTATCCATTTATAGAATTATTACTACTGCACAATCCTATGGTAGTGGAGAATTTCAATTCCACCAATGATATCTCCAATAGATTGATTTGAACAACTTGTTCCAAAATTATTTTTTATTGTTCTATGATGATGCTTTGTTGTTCCCTAATGATTGTGGTCAATTCCAACATCTCATGTTGCAAAGATCCTATGTATTCTTTTAAAACTATTAGTCTATCATGAATGGGATAGCCATGGTTTCAGTTGATAAATTTAAGCTAATCTCAATTATTTTCATTTTGTCTCCTTTGTTTTTTTGGTTTACCATTACTTAATTCAAATTTTCCTAACAAACACGAACTAGAATATTTAGGATCTTAGCTTTTCAATCCTTAGCGTTGGTCCCACCAAATGTATTTATTCGACTTCTAAACTTTTGAACCACAAATTAAAATAACAAAAAAAATAAATAAATAAATAAAGTATTTGAGTTTGAAGGTTTTTTTGGTTTTGTCTTTGTCTTTTCTGTACACTTGCCTTCGTTTGTTCTATGATCTTGTCAAAAAGAACCTTTGCACATGCACCTAGATCTATCAGTTACACTTATGTCTATCAGGGACACTAGAATTTACCTCCACCACTTGAATCTAACTCTACTTTTGTAATTTATCTCCACCACTTGAATCTATCTTTGCCTCTCTACTTTTACCAGGCATCAACCTCCACCACTTAGATCTCCTTTGATATGTATGACACACATTGTTTGAAGAACTTAAGTAAAATACAAATTTTATTTATATTTGAAAAATTATAATAAAATTGATCTTATAATAAAATTAATTTGTGTTTCTTATATATATATTGGTGTTTCATAAGTATTTATTGATACTTTTAAATTAGAGTAAGTATATTATAAATGTTTAGATATTCAGAATTTCAAAGTAATTAATGCTTTTACCTTTTACAAGTTTATTACTTAATCATTTACATCAAGTCTTTAACGTGAGAGATTAGTTGTCCAACTTTCTACATTGGCATTTTATGGTGAAGACTCAAAAGTTGGATTGAGTGCTTAGCACAACCTCTCTTTTGCACTATAAATAATGCATGACCTTCTACATAGTTAATTATTGACTACAAGGAGGCTAGTGAAATGAGCAAGCTACAAGGGCAATGTGCCCATATCTCAATTACTATTATGCCAACTACCAAGGAGTGATGTGGTCCTATGGAGTCTAGATAGTGAAATGCAAAATGAATTAATTTATTTTAAAAGGATGCATAGAACTTGGTGTAACAATATTTTGAGAAGAATTTGGCAAATAAAGGTTCGAATCTAGGCAAATAATGGGGTTTTGCACCGGAACAAAGAGGTTTCTTTCTACATCATAACTTTCAATCTAGAAATGTAAGCATGAGAGAAACATTGTCAATGATAAAAGACACATTGAAATCCTCCCTATTCTATTGTATTAGAAAATTTCACATATATAGAGGTGGGAAGGAATAAACAAGCGTCTGTGGGAAGGAATAAACAAGTGTTTGTTAAAAAAAAAAAAAAAAAAAAAAAAGCTTCTAAGACACCTACGAGTGAACGAGAATCTGCAAATATGACAAAAAGTTTCAAATCCACATGCGTGAAAGGTTTTAAAGGCTTTAGATTATTCTTTCTAACAAAAGATTTGGGAATGAGTTTTATTTGAGAAGTAGATGCTGTACGTCATCTCTTTTGTATCTTGGGGTGGTAGGGTTTACACGATGTCACACATGAAAATCGAAGATAAGTTTTGAAAGGAATTAATGAGTTACTAAAACGATGACGTCATATACTTGTAAGAAACCTAAGGCCAAACACCAAAAGTTAAGATTGATATTCTCACATTCACTCTCTGGCTATAAAGTTAAACAAGCTCTAATTGTTTGGTTGTAAAAAACCTAAGACCAAACACTAAAGGTTTTAGTCATGCACCTTTAAGATTGATATTCTCACTTTCTCTCTCCAACTATAAAGTTTTTAATCATGCATTTAAGATTGATATTCTCACTTTCTCCCTCCGACTATAAAGTTAAACAAGCTCTAATTATTTAAATCAAATCAACGAAATTTTAAAAATCAACCTTTATTTAATTATTTTTTATATTATTTAGTTTGTTTTATATGCATAAATAAAATTCAAATTTAATGAAACTAATTTTCTACATTAAAGTACAGATTTAAAACTATATTAAAAATAAATTAATATGATATACTTACATAGTAACTAATCTTCTATGTTATTGTATTTTTTCCTAATTTGCAAATATAAATTTCTCACCTTTCTAAAGTATAAATATAAGAGATTTGTTGCAATTTAAAAAAATCTGATCACTCCGTTGAAACCTAGTAAGATTAGGACAAATCAACGGTCTATTCTTCCTTTGAAGTAACAGCCGTCTGTTAACAAGAAAAAAACACATTATATGTTCGACGGCTTATATGATATTTCGGTGGGCATATATAAGTACTCTCGACACACAATTCACGGAATAATTGAAGACGCGTGGCAAAGGGTTAAAGATAAGAAAATACAAACAACAAAAAAGACGGGAAAGCTTTTTTATTTTTTTCAAAATACATTTGGTGTCCATGTCATTTACACGTGATAAGACATTGGGATCGTGGGTTCAACAAGACGGTTTACCCAAACCAACGTGGAAGATTCGCTACCTTTGAATTTGCTGTCCTTTTTTTTTTTGTTTTTTGAAAACTACTAGTCGTTGTAAATAAATAGGACGTCCTTAACATTCACTGAAATACCTTGCCTTAAATTAATGGTCTGCAATTTGACGTCTATTTATATAGTTTTGGAAAAGCAGCTTTTCCACTTAACCTCATCGCTTGGTATCAGAGGGGTCTATTCATATAATGAATGGTACCTGTTATATATATATTTTTATATTAAAATAATTGAAAATTTTAGTGGGTAGAAATAATTAAAAATTTTAATGGGTAGAAATATGTAAACATCAATCAAATTCAAATTTGAGTGCTTAAAGGTCAGTGGATTGGTAAGAAGGTTTCTCACTCCGGTCTGCTTTTACTAAGGAGAGGCAGAGGTTATAGAGGCAGCTTCAATGATTTGATTTGGAGGCAAAACCTTAGAGTCTTTCACTCCTGTTTGCCTTTATCAAGGAAACACAGAGGTTGTACCGATCTGCGCTTACCAAGGAGAGGCAGAGGTTATAGAGGGAGCTTCAATAATTTGACCTGCTTTCACTCCTGTTTGCCTTTATCAAAGAAAAACAGAGGTTATAAAAGCAGCTTCAATGATTTGACCTGTATTCCGAAGACAAAACTTTGAAGAAAATGTTTAATGTGATGCCGAATTATTGACATTAAATTTTTTTTTATTTGAATCCTAGTATTTAAAAAAAAATTTATTTGAATCTTTTTAACACTGACAATATTGATCCAAATCTACGTCTCCGAATTTGGCCTCAAAACACGTTACGCAATAAACATTATACTTGTCCCATTCAACGGCAGATTACCGGACACGCCGGTCGTAGGGCACAAGCTGTCGTCGGCCACCCTGTCAAGATGAACCTCTTTGTCACGGCTACGTGTCGACCCGCGGAAAATTGCCGACTTTCAAACTGGTTATAACAACTTTGACACGTTATGACGCGCTTACACGACATTTAAGGCTAATAAAACTACGAAATTATAAATGGCATGTAGAAATATACAAAAATATATAAAAATACACTCTATATATATATATCTGAAATATGGGTAATCAAAATTATGGTTATGATTGCGGATCAAAATTATGGTTATGATTACGGTGGATTGGTAAGTGTTTGTTTTGGGTTAAGTATTTACTAAAAAGGTATTTACTTTCAAACTTTGGGGTTGTTTGTTTGTAAGGATAGTATTCTGATTTAAATCTTCTGAGTGTATGTCAGACTAACAATGATAGTTGAGGAGTGGACTAACAATGATAGTTAAGGAGTCGTAACTCTATGTAACTTTCACCCTAGATCAATAATAAAACAAAATATATTTAATGAGAACAATCCAATAACTCTATGTAACCCAAACAAATGGCTTTATTTATTTATAGAAGATGCACGTGTTTTTTCATGTTGCTGTTCGGAAGAGCGTGCCACTTACGGTCTAATCAAATGGGAGACGCACAAGACACCCCAAATTATTGATATTCCTCTCACTTCGAGGTCACTAAGTTGATGTGATTGCCATTTTGGTAAGATTGAGTTTTTAATAAAAGCTTAAGTTATATCAGGTCATTAAATGGAACATTAGAATAACATTTTTTATTTAAAAAAAATAAAGTAGATAAGAAGTGTTATTAAAATTATTCTTTAACAAAAATAAAATAAAATAATAAGGTGGAGAAGGAGTAAAGTATTTATAATTAAATATATATAAGAATAGAAGCTAATAACAATAAAGAGATCATAATTGTTTTATATTGCAATATCTTAGATATTACTATTCATTCATGGGAGAGCCTCTCATATGGTAAAGTTGTGGGCATGTCCTCTATTATATCTTTTGAAGCCTTCAAAGAAGAAATATAATAAATGAGTTCTTGAATTGGTTCATCATTGTTTATTGTCTTCTTTTTTGTTTTTTTGCTAAACCTTTTGAAGATCTTGGATCATGTGAAAAAGTTGATGAAGTCTATCGATAACATCTCCTAGTGCGCTAGAAGCTCCATGAACATGGAAATCAATGCATATCAAATGTAAACAAAAGATCAAATGTCAAGTCTGCTAAAATTATACCCCATAGAGGAGTGGAACCAATAAACACCTTTCTGCACCTAAACTTCCAAATATGCTTAAGAAGAACAAGTCTACAAACATCCCAGAGTTTAGGGTAATGATCTTGTTGGAAAAAACCAAACAAAGAAGCTTCCAAGATCTAGTGAATGAGGAGAATAAAAAAGTGTAGAAGACATCCCAAAATTGTTTAGCCATGTCACAAAATTAGAATAAGTGAATAAGATTTTTTGAAACATTACAAAATTTGCATTGAGAAATATGTAAAATCAAAGCCAAACTTTTAGAAGTTGAATTTTTTTATGCAAAACTTGCCATCCAAGAAGTTGAGTTTTGGATTCAACAAGAACTTTTCAAATTTGAGTAGTAAGAGACTGTCATTGGGCATTGGTAAATTTGACTTGCGACTTGACATTGAGCTTAGAGTCGAATGAGCATTGGTAAAGTTTTTTATAGATCCAACTGGATTTAGTGGAAGAGATTTATGGTCATTAAGCCATATCCAATCAATCCATATATTGTAGGTAGTTGTTCCCACCTTTCTAAGGACTTAACATGGAATGGAAGCCACAACGAAGCAATAATACTCTTTGAAGTAAGAGATAAAGGAGCAATAATTACAGATCTGGTTCCAAATGATTGAGCTACTAGTCAAATCCTAAATATCTCTTATTCTATTTATACCTTTCTTCAAAAATGCTAGTCCTCGAAGAGCATTGCACAAAGCTAAAGGTTTATCATTATGAAAGATAAGTTTATTCCACCAAAGACTATTCAGATCGATGCTTAGACCATGTCTTAAGGAGTCAAACTTCCAAGCCAATAAATGAGAAATTGATTACCAAGTTTTCCACTTATAGGTAAGAGGAACAGGTCCTTTAATTGTAAAGTATGGTCATTAAGGACCTTATCCTCCCATGGGGTTTCTTTCCATTTACCTTTGTGAGTAGCTTGGGAGATTCTATATCGAAATAGGTGTTTCCAATTTTTGTCTCCAATGATGGCTCTAGCAAACTCATTTTGTAGCAAAAATTTTGCTTTGGATAAGAGGATCAATAATATCCAAACCTCCTAAAGCCTTTAGTTGAGTACAAAGTTTCAATGAGATGGTTGTCATTCCTATCTCTGCATCCCATTTGATCTATAAAAAAATATGAATGGCCTAATAAAAATATTAGTCTTTCTTTGAGGCCATCTAGCAAGAGTAGTAAACATGAGAGGATGTAATAACTTTATTTGCAACTTGAATTCTTCCCATTAAGGACAGAAATCAAGCCAACCAATTAAAGAAGACTTATGTTTTAGAGTGTTTGATACAAGATCCAAAGACATCACAAAAAACCCTATACAATCTCTTTAACCGTTTCCACCTCATTTTGGGTATTTTGATGAAAGATAAGGGAATCATCAACAAAATGTGAGTTAAGAACACATTTATCCCTAAGAAGCTTAATACCCTAAATGAGGTAATCATATTGAGCCTTACGAAGAAGATAACCAAGAATGTCAACAACCAAAACATATAGAAAAGGAGAAAGAGGGCAACCCTGTATGATAGACAATTGCAGAGAGAAGGAGGGTGTTAGGACCCTCCTAACATACCCTAATACTTATATTATTTATTAATTATATTTTAGGGTCACAACCCTTCACTCTTACAACTATTAGACTAGGTATTTAAATGCAATCCAAATATGATAATAAGGCATCATCGAACAAATATATTAATTAAGTCTATTGTGGGTTTTTCTACCTTACAATCAAAAAGCGATTCAATATAAAAATGATTCCTCCTTCCGCACTATTTAGTTTCATACCATCTGGATCAGAGCTAGATCAAGGAGCAAATTCACCATTAAAATTTTTCCCACCGCACATTTCAGCCAGTCCACATTCGCGAGGACGCAAACAACATTCACGCTTCACGGATCCGTGTCATAATCCTCGCAGAAAATTAAACCTTCTCCTAAGGTACGAATTAAGTTGTCTTACACCCAAATTGCTCGACCTTTCGCGTGGTGACCGGTGGCTGTTTTGAAAAAGCTAAAATCTTCAACGCAGCATCAAGGTTTTCGACGTCCGAAACGCAAAGGAAAAAATTAATTTTTTTTTTTTAAGGACTAAAGTCCCACATTCGCGGTGCTACGTCTTTGTAGCGCTTTATAAGCGCCAAAAGGCACAAGGAAGAACGTGACTTCGGTCACGCCTCCCCCGTACCTCGTGCGAACCAACCGCTACCCAGTCCTTCCTCAAAATTTGCATCGCCCGTCGACTCCTCGTGTTCCCGGCTGCCACCCCTACGCCTCTGGTCGCTCGTTCGCCTCGCTAGCCGCCTTCCCACCTATCGCCTTGTCAGTCGGCCTTCCGCCTACCACCCTATCGATCGCCGTGCGCTCTCGACCCTGACGCCTCTACAAGCTACCTGTTAAATAACAGAGAGCACCAAATTCAAAAAGTTGATAGGGCATTGCCCACCAAATTTTTTATTTTTTTTTTTTTTTTTGCTCACCTGTACCAAGTCATATTGATCGTTACCTACACCAACCGCAATGGTTGAAGGACGACGATCACTGGATTCCATTCATGAGAAACATGAAAGGCTCGCTGAAGAAGTTCAATAGGAAAGAGAGGAGAATACCCGTAACACAAGAGAACTCTTCGAGAAAATATTTGCAATGGATGTTAAACTTGATGCCATCAGTCAAAATCAGGCAACACCACATGCAAATTCAACCAACAACGGGTCATCAAACCGAGCAATGTTAGGAGGTCCACAAACTTCCATTCTACCACGGACGACCAAATTAGACTTCCCAAAATTTGAAGGAGGAGACCCTACAAACTGGATCTACCGAGCAGAGCAATATTTCTCACTAAATCAAATTTTGAAAATGCAAAAAGTGCATATCGCCTCCTTCCACTTGGAAAATGATGCCATCCAATGGTACCAATGGTTCGAGAAAACTAACGGCACTCCGACGTGGTCAACCTTTACACAGAATCTATTAGTGTGATTCGGCCCTAGCAAGTTTCAAAGCTTTACAAGGGCCCTCACTAAATTATGCCAAACCACTTCGGTAAGCGAATACCAAGCAGAATTTGAAAGGCTAGCTAATCGAACATCCGGATTAGACGCTGCCTTCTTTCAAGAATGTTTTGTCAGTGGATTAAAAGAAGAAATTCGAATAGAGGTGCAAATGTATAACCCTACAAACATGTTAGAGACCATCGGCTTGGCGAAATTAGCGGAGGACAAAATCAAGGCACGAAATCGGTTCACAAAACCAACTTGGGGGAAACCATCAAACACTTATACCAACCCCAAACCAATGCAAAATGGACGAACCCAAAACTCCTACACAACCCCCAAAATTAACCCCGCTCTACCAATTAAGCGTCTGAGTTTCGAGGAAATGAAGGAAAGACAAGCTAAGGGTCTTTGCTACCATTGCGATGAGAAATTTGACAGAAATCATAAATGTGCCTCACGGAAATTATATATTCTAGATGCCACAGAGGAAGGGAATTCTACTGAAGAGGAACCTGAACTCGAAGTAGAGGTATTATCCAACACACTTGAAAGTGACGAAGAAAATGCACCAAAGGTTTCCTTCAACGCCCTTGCCGGATTTTTTGCCCCTCAAACAATGCGAGTTAAAGGGTATTTTAAGAAACAAAACCTTACCGTGCTCCTAGATTCTGGTAGCACGCACAATTTTATCGATCCAAAGGTGGCTAAACAAGCAAATTGTTTTATATACCCTTGCAATAACTTCGAAGTGATGATTGGAAATGACAAAAAAATTGCATGCAAAGGAAAATGCAAAAATATAAAACTAACTATGGGGGTTTATAACATGAAAGGTGACATGTACGTCCTACCCCTAGGTGGGTGCGACATTGTACTAGGCGTACAATGGTTACGAACCTTGGGCGTAGTCCAATGGGAATTTGATGAACTATGGATGAAATTCACAACAAAGAACCAAACCTATATTATCCAAGGCCTGAAATCAGGACCTTCCCAAATCGTCAACTCGCATAGAATGGAGAAAATTATCCGAAAAGGAAACAAAGGAATGGTCGCCCAATTATTTTCAATTCAACCTAGTCACAAAGAAGACGAGACACCAGAGTTACAAAATATTTTAGACCACCATAAGGCGGTATTCAATGAACCAAAAGGACTACCTCCACAACGAAGTCACGATCACACTATTCCACTATTTCCAGGGCATCAACCTCCTAATATTAGACCTTATCATTATCCATACCTCCAAAAGACCGAAATAGAGAAATTAGTACAAGAGCTTCTTAAGGCAAGGAGTCATTAGACCTAGCAAAAGCCCTTACTCCTCTCCAATTATTTTAGTTAGAAAAAAGGATGGCTCGTGGCGTTTATGTGTCGATTTTCGAGCGCTTAATAAAATGACCATCAAAGATAAATTTCCTATTCCGGTCATAGACGAGCTATTAGATGAACTCCACGGGGCAGCTTATTTTTCCAAGTTAGACTTACGGTCAAGGCTACCACCAAATACGAGTCAATGAAAAGGATATTCCTAAGACGGCCTTTCGCACTCACGAAGGGCACTACGAATTCTTGGTGATGCCATTTGGCCTGACCAACGCTCCTTCTACCTTTCAAAGTCTAATGAATAAGGTATTTCACCCTTTTCTTCGTAAATTTATATTAGTTTTCTTTGATGACATTTTGATTTATAGCAAAACATGGGAAGAACATTTGGACCATGTTAGACAAGCGTTCCAAATCTTGAAGGAAAATCAACTTTATGCAAAAATATCAAAGTGTTCCTTTGGAAAACAAGAAATTGAATACTTAGGGCATATTGTCTCAAAGGAAGGAGTTATGGTAGATCCTTCCAAAATCGAGGAGGTGAAAAATTGGCCTATTCCAAAAACCTTAAAAGCTCTACGTGGGTTTCTTGGACTAACGGGATATTATAGAAAATTTGTCCAAAATTATGGTAAAATCGCTGCTCCTCTAACAACATTACTTAAGAAAAATGCTTTCAAATGGTCGTCTAAAGCGGATGAGGCCTTTATCACCTTGAAAACTGCAATGTGTACCACCCCTGTTCTAGCCATGCCCAACTTTTCTAAACCGTTCGTCATTGAAAGTGACGCTTCAGGAATAGGAATGGGAGCCGTACTCATGCAGGATGAAAGGCCTCTAGCTTTTATAAGCAAAGCATTTTCTCCTAAGAATTTAGCTCGCTCTACGTATGAAAAAGAGATGTTGGCGATTGTCCATGCTATTCAACATTGGAGGCCTTACCTTATTGGCCAACATTTCATTATACGCACCGACCATCATAGCTTGAAGTATTTTTTGGAACAAAGGACTAATACCCCGAACCAACAAAAATGGGTTACTAAACTTCTTGGCTATGATTATGAAATTACATATAAAAAGGGAAAGGACAACATGGCAGCCGATGCACTTTCTAGAAAATTTGAAGATATGCCTCAAGTCCATGCTCTTTCCTCCCTTATTCCTAAATGGGTAGATGAGGTGCATGAAGAATGGATAAATGATCCTACTATCCACGCCTTAATTCAACAACTTCAACATAATCCTAGTAGCAAACCTCCATACACTTGGAAGGACAATATATTAAGATACAAAGGGAGGATGGTCCTCACCCCCAATTCAACTTATCATGAAAAACTTCTTCATGAGTTACATACCTCACCCACTAGCAGGCCACTCAGGGGTTCTTAAAAACCTATAAAAGAGCCACTACCTCCTTCTATTGGGTAGGAATGAAAAATTACATCAAAAACTTTGTAAAAGAATGTGAAGTTTGCCAAAGACAAAAGGGGGAGACCCTCGCTATTCCAGGATTACTTCAACCTCTTCCTATACCCACCAAAACATGGGCAGATATTTCTATGGACTTTATTGAAGGATTACCAAAATCAGGAGGAAAAACAACCATTTTCGTAGTCGTTGATCGTTTATCTAAATATGCCCATTTTTGTTCCGTGGCTCATCCTTATACCGCTAGCACTATAGCCCACCTCTTCCTAGATAACATCTTTAAATTACATGGTATGCCCTCCACAATTGTTAGTGACCGCGACCCAACTTTCACTAGCACCTTTTGGAAGGAATTGTTCAAATTACAAGGTACTCAACTTCGTATGAGCTCCGCTTACCATCCTCAAACCGATGGCCAAACAGAAGTTGTAAATAAATGCTTGGAAACATACCTTCGATGTTTTGTTTCCACTCAACCACTCCATTGGGTAAAGTGGCTTTCACTAGCGGAATGGTGGTATAACACTTCATACCATACGTCCATCAAAATGACTCCTTATGAAGCACTATATGGTCAAACACCACCATCCCTCACTTCCTATATTCCAGGGACTACAAAAGTCCATGCGGTGGAAACGGAACTTGCTAATAGAGATGACATACTACGGATCCTAAAAGAGAACCTACACACCGCCCAACATCGCATGAAGCAGCAAGCCGATCAACATAGAAGCGAACGTAGTTTCCACGAGGGTGATATGGTTTTCTTACGTCTCCAACCTTACCGTCAATCCTCTCTTAAACAAAAAGGTTCTCAGAAGTTAGCACCCAAATTTTACGGGCCGTATAAAGTTCTCCAACGTATTGGGACCATTGCTTACAAACTAGAGCTTCCTCCCTCTTCCAAACTTCACCCCGTATTTCATGTATCTTGCCTTAAGCTCGCAGTTGGAGCCCATATCACGACACAAACCACTCTCCCTGAACTCTCCGATGATGGAGTACTTCTAGTCGAGCCAGAAGCTATCTTGGATCGCCGCTCTCGTCACCTTCGTACTCGCGATATCACGAAAGTTTTAATCCATTGGAAAGGTCTACCTTTAGAAGACGCAACGTGGGAAAATTTTCAAGATATCCAACAGCAATTTCCAAATTTCCAGCTTTGAGGACAAAGCTCCTTTAAGGGGGGTGGCATGTTAGGACCCTCCTAACATACCCTAATACTTATATTATTTATTAATTATATTTTAGGGTCACAACCCTTCACTCTTACAACTATTAGACTAGGTATTTAAATGCAATCCAAATATGATAATAAGGCATCATCGAACAAATATATTAATTAAGTCTATTGTGGGTTTTTCTACCTTACAATCAAAAAGCGATTCAATATAAAAATGATTCCTCCTTCCGCACTATTTAGTTTCATACCAGATGGGGGTAGAGCTCCATTAACCCGAACAAAGCTAAAGCATCACCAAAGAGCATACCAATTTGATTATAAAATTTTGCATTGAAACCAAGCCGAGAAAGCATACAGAGAATAAAATCCCATCTAATTCTATCATATGCTTTATCAAAATCTAACTATTAGAAATATCCTAATAAAAATAAACTCATTCATATAAATATTGCAATAAAAACATAATTTCATGAAAGAATAGAATATTTCAATACAAAATGTAAATGCAAAATTATAACAATCTCACAAATAACACATAATCGCAAGCCTCTTTGAGGGAGCAACCTCCTTCAATACTTTCATTAATTTGAAAAAGATACATTTGTTTATGGGCACTTGTCTTTGAAATATACGCTTCATGCAACCCTAACCTAATGCTCAAGAGTTGGCTTACATGCAAAGTGCCACACGAGCTAGAATCTTCTATCAATCATTTCTTTATAATGGTTACATAAATAGCCCCACTTGTCTAGGTGCCCCACTTGCCATATACCATTACAAAGTATTAAAAAATATCATTATAAAGGAGTCCTCATGTTGGAAAGGGGTCATTACATAATTATATGAGAATTACAAAAATAGTGTTAGGATGGGGTCCTAACATACCCTTCTCATTCAAAATGCTTTGTCCTCAAAGCTATAGATGAGGAAATTGGTGCTACAGATGCTAGAGAGAAAAGTGATATCTTATGTTTGTAGTTCATGTCATTGAACAAGTACCTCAATGATGATATGGTTCCAAAGAGTGTGTGATCTATGATCCAATAGTTGTTCTGTCTCAAACAAGATGGAACCCTTTTCATTCGTTTTGGTAAAATAGATTAAACATGTACCTGATTACCCATAATATTATTGAGAGAGGAGATATGAAACACATGATGAAGCTTTGATGTAGATAATGGTCAATTTGTAGGTCATTGCACTAATCTGTTGTAGGACCTAATAAGGTCCATAATATTTAACAGCTAGTTTTTTGCATTTGCAAAGCTAAAGTGAGGATTTTTTATATGATTGTAGGTAAAGAAAAACCATATCTCCTAATTTAAAGCTACACTTAGAATGGTGATGATCAACTTGTTGGCACATAAGACTCTGGGACAATTCCAAATTCATATTTAGTTGATGGAAGGACTACGACATATTGGCTGATTGTAGTGTCAACAACATGGACCTTGGAGCTCCTTGGAATGTAGGAGGAGAGTGTTGATGGAGGAAAACCTTAAATTGCTTCAAAAGGGGTAATCTTGGTCATAGTGTGATATGAAGTGTTATACCACCATTCAACCAAGGGAAGCCACTTCATCTACTATGTAGGATGTTTAGAGGTAAAGCACTGAAGGTAAGTCTCCAAGCATTTGCTTACAATATTTGTTTGATCATATGTTTATGGATGATAAAATGAACGCATTTTGAGCTGAGTCCCATTCAACTTAAAAAATTATTATAAAAATGACTAGTGAAGCTAGGGTCTCAATCTTACGCAATAGATGTGGGTATGTCATGAAGGCAAAAAATAGAATCTAGAAAGATTTGGGCTACTACTGAGGATGTGTAGGGATGGAAGAGGGAACAAAAATGAGCATACTTCATGGGACAATCCACTACCACAAAAATAATTGATTTGCCTCCTGACTTAGGTAACCCTTTAATAAAGTCCATGGAAATATCTATTCATACTTGTTCTGGAATGGGCAAGGGCTGGAGAGTTCTAGGGAATGCATCATTTCTCCTTTCATTCATTGGCATATGTCACATTATTCCATAAAATTTTCAATGTCCTTCTCCATTTCATTTTAGAAGAAAGGATGCTTAATCCTCTCATAAGTCTTGAGGAACCTAGAATGACCTGCAATTGATGAAGCATGCATTTCATTCAAGAGGAGTTCTCATAGCTAAGAAGTTTGGGGAATAACAAAGCAATTAAGATGTCTCAAATCTTGTCCATCCCAAGTGTATCTTGAGAATGAGGTATGATTTATTTGAAGTGTGACAATCAAATTTTATAGTCCAAATTCCTTGAGCACGTCCTCATTGAGAGAATTAATCCATTGTGGTATGGGTTAAGAAATAGCATATAACATACTCTAATCCTCAAATTATCAAGAGAGGGCATCAACCACAATGTTCTCCCTACATTTTTTGTATGTAATATCATAATCATATCCCATTAATTTAGAGATCCACTTTCGTTTATTTAGGGGTGGCGACTTGTTGCTCCATGAATTATTTGAGGCTTTAGTGGTCTATTTTGATGGAAAAATAACACCCAATGAGATAGGGTTGTCAATGATTAACCACATTCATAATAGAAAGAATATCCTTTACATAAGTAGATTTACCCAGATTTAACCTGCAAGTGCTTTACTAGTGAAGGTCAATTGTCTACCCTCCTGCATCAACACGACTCCTATACATTTTCCCGACGCATCACTTTCAATTACAAAAGGTTTTGAGAAATCAGGCATGGCTAATACTAGAGTGGTTGTCATAGCATGCTTTAGGTCAAAGAAAGCCTTATTGGCTAGGTCTGACCAAGTAAAATAATTTTTTTTTTACCATGGCCATTAAATGAGCAACTATTTTGCCATAGGTTTGGATAAATTTGCGGTAATACCATGTGAGTCCCAAAAGTTCACGAAGTCCCTTAAAGTGTGAGGCTTCAATCAATCTTCAATTGCTTGAATTTTCTTAGGGTCAACTTTAACTCCATATTTGGCTACAATGTGTTCCAAATACTCTACTTCGATCAACCCAAAAGAACACTTAGAGCTCTTATCATAAAGCCGATTCTAAGACAAAATTTGAAGAGTTTACTCCAAATGGATGTGGTTTTCTGTATGACCAGTTTCTTTGATCTTAAAAAAGTTAAGCTTGAGCTCATTGTTAGTGGATGTTTTTGAAATAAGAACTTGGAAGAAACAATCTAATTTGAATATTAGTTTCTCCTCAAATATTTTATAGTACTTGTCTTTGTTGTAACAATAGTAGGATGGATGATATTTTCTTCCACAATATTTACATGGATGGAAACTCCAGAAATCAACATTCTCATGACCAAATTTTCCGTAGGAGGTGCATAGTAAAGATGTCTCAATGTCTTTGTTATCTATTTTGGAAATATCATGTTTATCTATTTCCTTGATGAAATAGTCAAACCATGTGTGTACAATTGATGACATTCTATCTTTACTCTTCTCATAGATTTGTATGAGATATTTTTTATTAATGTTCTTTTCTACTTTTTGAATATGATCTTCGATATCTTCATTAGTATAGTTATCATTAATTCCCTTTACTATCTCACTAGAATATGTTACTGAAGAATATACTTCCACCAAACTATTAATTTGTGAGTTTTCAAAAATCGTTTTAAATTATTTTGATTCTTCTCTGCCATTTGTATCTTCTTTAATACCTGTTGAACTCTTTAAATCATCAACCATGCTTTTAATCCATATTGGTATTTTCCTTACTCCTTTTTTAATTGCATTATTTAGTGTGTTCCTTGGAGTAGACATCCTTATAGTTCCCTTGTTTAAAGTAGATGAACCAATTTGATAAAACCTTTCTAGACTTAGGTTTTGTAGGATTTTGTCTTCCTAGTGATTTAGAATATGTTATAAGTTTTATAAAGTTATTAGTAAGTAATAGTTCAATTTTTTGTTTGATTTTGTAATGTTTTGTAAATAATAATAATCAACTCCTATTTCACCTTATCTCTCCTAATGAACTATGCATTTATCCATTTGAATTTCTCTATGGTTGGATTTATTTTAACCCTTTTGTATGAGTATGAGACAAGTGTAAGTAAATAATTCCCAATCCTTTAAGTAAATAATAAACTTCCTGTGCATGCACCAGACAGTCACCCAGAGGTGCCTGGGATGAGCTGGTGGAAGTTAATGGTGGCACACAGGATCGTGCCTGGAATGCAGGGGATATAAGTGCACATAATCGCCAGTTTGATAGATCTCGAGGACAGGGCTAGGGAGATTCAAATGTTCATGAGGATCAGGGACACACAGATGGATTACCGCATACCTTGGCCATTCCATGGGACTCCAACATAGACGTGCAACCACAAACTTTCTGATTGCATACAAGTTTCACTGCTTGTTTGATTGATGTTGCCTAGTTTGTAGTGAGCTCTGGTTTGTGGTTTCCCAACCCGTGGTTAGGGTTGGCTTGTCTCTTCTAGGGGTGTGATCATTGCCACCCACCACTTTTTTTCATGTTAAACTTTATTATTAATATAATTTAGCTTTTCATCAAAAAAAAAAATAATAAACTTCCTTTTATAGCCCTTAATGTCCAATGGTTTAATATTTCTAAATTCCAATAATCTATGTTAAATGTAGTATACCTTATATCTCCCTAGTTTGAAATATTAGAAATTAATAATAATATTTGCAATAATAAAGTTATTTTTTAGTAGTAACTCTTATATCTCGTTCTTGGCTATTTGAAAATATCTTAATGTAAGCAATTTTATAATATCTTCTACCTTTGCTAAAATTGCTTCCTTGCTTCCTAAGGTTGATGCTTTTAATGAAATAATAATCAACCATATACTTAACACCTTATAAATCCTAATTATAGGAAAGTAAATTATTATAAGATATACGTGTTTACCTCCCTTCAATGTATAGCTAATGGGTTGATTGGATGATAGTGAGTATTCCAAATTCGAGCACCGATGAGCATTCAATGCTCTTACTGGATGGTGCTAGTCTTAATCTCACAACCTGAGAATTCAATGCTCTTTCTCCTATCGAACATGTTGGTCTTCACCTTGCTATTTGATCATTCAATGATCTTCCTTGAAGTTGTTGGTATATGATAGTCTTTCAATGCTCTTTGACCCTGAATGTTGCATATTTTAATTTCCTTTCTTTTTGCTTGGACTTCGTTGATTTCTCTAGCTTGGTTGGATGCTTATGTAGCTTCTATGCTCCTTGGAGTTGCACCCATGTGTCATTATAGTCTTTAAAGGAATTATGTTCCTAAATAATGCTATTTTAATTCTCCAACCTTCTTCAACGGATGAATTATGATGAGTATGCTTGGATGATGTCTTTCAATGCCCAAGAAATAGATGTTACCTTGAGTGTTTCCTTTCTTCATGAGTGTTATGGAATATAGGATGCTCTTATTAATTGTGACAAGTGGCACCCTTTATGCTTGCATGTAGAGCCTTATTAAACATCTATCAAGCCTTATATTCTCTTCTTGCCAATTGATGTACAACTGTATCTTGTCCTCAATGCTTACAAAGATGTAATTCTTTTCACAAGAGGTAGGCTCCAGTTCGATGGCAATAGTAGGGTTCTTCAAAGATGGTTCTATGACACTACTCTTGACTAGCAGTTTGTCTATGGTAATGCACCTTTTGTTTTAGCTCAAGATTTCTTCTTCTTCACTGTAATGAGTTGTATTTCAATAGATGTTTGTTGCCTTGATATGATGTCCTTCTTCTGTAGATACGAGCTAGATAACAAGCTCCTTACATTGGTTTTGATGCTTATAGGTATATGCTCCTATGAACGCTCAATTTGGTGGTTGATGGCATGTCTTTGGATACCTCAAAGTGAGTTGGATTTTGAGCCTTAGGATGGATCTATGTTCAAGCACCAATGGTGGATATCAAACCCTTCTGTAGGCTTATATCTTAAGCACTCTAAATTAGTGCTTATTATTTATGAATGGTGGATGTTGAGACCTTTTTGAATGGCTCCTCTTTGAGCAATTTATTTAGTGCTATTGATGGATATTTGTAGATAGGATCAAGATCTATATAGAGTGTCCTTATGACACTTAATATCTCCCTTTGATGTAGTAGTAGGAGATAAGTTTGGTGCTCAAATAATGACCTATAATAACCTCTGTTTGTACTTTAAATCTAAGACTCTCCAAGTATTATTTTGTAGCTCCTTTCAATGGTGGCTTTCTTATCCACTCCTTGGAGGGATATCAATCTATAAGGTGGATTCTCTTGGACACAATAGATTGCAGGTTTTGTGCATCGAATAGTGTCTCTAGACACTTTGATATTAGAAAATTTTGTGCTCTTTGGTTTTCACCTTAAGTTAAAAACCAATGCACATAATAATATTTAAGAGTAATAAGTTGAATAATCTAGAATGTAATAGTAGTCTCACCTTATTGCTCCTTTAATGCACTAATAGTAGCCCTTAAAGAAATATCAAATGCACTAATAATATCTACAACTTTCAACTAAGAATAATGTAATAGAAATATGATAATTTTATTTCTATCAAAATATATCTAACTTCTATTTTAATGTGCAGGTATAAAAATTTAAAAGTAACTTCCTTCTGCACTCTTTTGAAGACTATAATATGCAAAATTCTCTTTGCAACTTATTAAAACTCTAATATGGTGTTTAATGTAACTTGTAATGAATTAATTTAAAGTGTAATTAATGAGCCTATTTGTACCCAAGCTGCTTACCTTTATGACCTTTGTAGATGAAGGATTGCTTGGTGATTTGATTCAACAAATTGCTACCATTTAACTGGATGAACTTGCAACTATTCTTGGTTGTATGAAAAAACTCTCTAACTCACCTTATTATAGCTTTAAAAACCCTCTAACTTTTTGCCCTTTAATAGTAGGAGGTGACTTCAATTCTCCTTCAAGATGTAACTTGGAAATCTGAATTTTTGCAGCTAGTAAAGTTGTCCTAATTTTTGCCCTTTAGAAGTCAATTTTTGTACTAAAATGTTGTCCTTAAAACTCAAAATTTTGGTAGGGAATTCTCCCAAATCATAGCTAAGTTTTTCCTTCAAGAACCCTCCAATGTTCTTCTTAATATTCAACAAACCCCTAAATTTGAATGAGCCTTATAGCCTTGAAATGTAGTCTTCAAACCTTTTAATTTTGGTAGTAATGTTTGGCTCCTTTCTCCTTCATCATCCTTGTTGAATTTTGACTTCAATCTAGGCCCTCTTCTTAATAATTTGAAAGTCTTGAGGTCTTCACCAATCTCCTTCGAGATTTGGCAAGCTCCTTGCCAAATCCTTCTCTCTTGGGCTTATTATCAAATGGTGATAATTTTCCCAAGTTCTTCCTTTATCAAGAAATTTCTCGTTGGTGGTAAATTTCTCTAATGAGTTCTCTTATAAACTCCTTTAATGGTATTCTTTGAATATCCTTAATGAGGCTCACTAGGCCTCCTCTTTATTTCTCCTTGAGACCTCACCAAGGTATTCAATCTTGTAGCTCTTATGGTCTTCCAAATGAGACCTTTCCTTCAACCTTCTACTATGGAAGTGTTGGTAATGAGATCTTTCTCTTGGATCTTTGAAATCTACTGTTGCTGGAATTTGGAACAGGACCTTGATGGTACTTCACTTCTATAATCTACAAGCTTTAATGGATATCACCAACCTCCAATCTTCCAAAATTAGGATTTATATAAGTGGACCTTCTATGGGTCTCTTGAATCAGTAGTGAGGCTACTATGGCCTTTTTTTTCTTCTACACTCTGCAGGTCTACAATCTCTAGTAATGGAACCTTTTCTACAGGCCTCCAAATCTTAAAAATCTTAAATGAGATTTTTGAATTTCTCTTAGTCTTACTTGTGGCTCTCCCTATTTCCTATCTAATATACCATGTGCTCTGATACCATTGTTAGCTTTTGATGGGATGGTATTAAAACCACAAGATACAATATAATTAATATAAGATAACTATAAAATAATGGCACAATAATATGTAGGAAAATAATGAAATGAACATCTACAAATAACTCAAAAATATGCTATTAATGAGAGTGTCAAAAATAGTACAATGCTATACAATGGAGGATACAAACACTCCATGAATAGAAATGAAAGGACTACATTGTACCATACCACTAAAATATACCACACACTCTATATTTGTTGCCTCCTCTCTATATATTCTACTCTCCCTAAATCACTCACTATGAGGCATTTATATCTTCTAATCTAAGATTCCTTGGCCCTTACTCTACCTAAGACTTATATACATGTGGACTACATACACATTGACACTTGTGCATTTATTACAATACTTGAAGTAACTAACTAATTTTACTCTAAAGTAAATTCCTACTCTAGTTATGTACCAAAGGTGGTACATTTACATGACCCAAATGATGTAATATACTCTAACAATAGGCTCAAACTCAACCACCCATGACAATTATCAATCACAATATTAACCGCTTGTGATGGTTCTCAAGCTTAGTCTCAACCACCTGTGGTGGTTCTTAAGCTCAGTCTCAACCACTTGTGGTAGTTTTCAAACTCAATATCAATCTCAACCATCCATGGAAGTTCTCAAGCATAGTCTCAACTGCCCATGGCAATTTTCAAGCTCAAAACACAAACTCCCCCCAAAAAAATCATCGAAAAATAAAAAATGATCAAAATAAAAATAAAAAATTCAAAATGAAAACATCAAAACATTCATTGTTTGCTTAATTTTTTGTTTGAATAGATAGTGCATTTTTACTTAAAAGAAAAAGAAAAGAGAGCATCCATAATTTATGTCAATACACCCATTCTTCAATCGCTCCCTTGACTTATTAAGGGATGCATTCCAAATCCATCAAGGTAGCATATCCTATGATGCCTATCAATACATCTCTCCCCCACCGGAGACTCATCACATTAGGTTTGATCAAGGTAGAAACCATCATACCACCAACACCACCCCTTCAAAGTCCCCTCATCCTAAGTCTCCATTTTCTCTACCTAAGACAAACATTACGCCCATTGATATCGATGTCACTCGCCTTCTTTTCACTAATCTAATCTATCATGACCAATAACCCTATGCTCCTCAAGACCCTTCTTCATCATACCCATACCACCTAGTTAATTTCTTCCATCCTTACCCCCATTGCACATTCTTATTTGCACTGACCCCATCCTTGTCCATGTGCAAGGTTACAAGGCCTATCATCCTCCATCACCTCTGCATATTTTGGTTTCTATCATCACACCTTGAGTGTGCAAAATTTTGGAATACCACTAGTATCCTCACCACTTGGGGGACCTAGTTCCACCCTTATGCAGCACATCGTAGACCCAATTTCTGGGGCCATCGACCTTAATCACCCATCTTCCTCTAATCATGTCCACTCATCACAATGCCCACACATTTCTACATCACCTCCTTACATCACCCACACTTCTCACCCACATCATTCGGCCCAAGTTTGTGCCACTTCCCATCTACACTCATCCAAGTCCATCATCTTATTTCCAATTTCCTAACCTACCTCCTCAATCCATGACTTTCCATATCACTCCTCCCACCACTTACCCTTCATCCTCCACCATCCATATCAATGGTGCACACCTCGCACATTCTTCTACCATATGTTCTACTTGTCCCCCACCATCCTACAATACTAGGGACATCTTCTCATCAATTGTCTTCCTATCAAGCATTTCCTAATCATTGCCCATATTGTCACATTAATTCTTCTCACACCACCCATATTCCCCAACAACCACCTCAAAATTCTCATCCTTCATCTCATCCCATGACTTAGGGATTATTCTTCCTGTAATCTCCATCTTAGGCCTCCTATCCATCCATGATACCCATAATCTATTCCCACCCTCATGACTCTCATCAGTGGCCTATGACATAGTCACATAACCCACACCCACATCAACCACCACCTCATCAATACCATTTTGCTCCTAATCTATATCAACCCACCTCCCAACCATACCAATCACACCCCATCCAACACATGCATCATCCAACCTCTACACAACCCCTTCATTCCTACCCATCATCGTATCCCCAATATCAACAACCTACCTATCATAAACACCACATTCAAAAACTACCATCACATCCCCCACACACCCACAATAATTCTCATCAACACCATCAATATCCACCTTAGGATCCCAGGTCCCACAAGCGCCATATTTTGATCCTAACCACCACCATTACCATCATCTCTATTCACACCAATCATATCCCCCCATCGATCCATCTCATCCGAATCATCATGGCACCCACTATTCAGCTCCCCAAGCCACTCCATATGCATTCCAATAATTGGCCAATAAGATCAATAGTTTGGAATCTCAAGTTATAGGTATGAGGTATCAAAATCTAACCTTGAGTCAACTTCGAAACTACCCCATAAACCCCTTGGTGCTAGTGCTACCTTATCCTCCCCAATTTGAAATGCCCAAATTCAAAAATTTCAAGGGAAAATAAGATCCTCGGGATCACTTGAGCACATTCATCAATGCTTGCTATCTCATTAATGAGATAGACCCCCTCATGCTTCGTATCTTCTTACTATCCCTTATGGGAGGAGCCTTGGATTGGTACAACCATCTTCCTAGATACAACTTGTATAATTTCAAATAGTTGGCCAATCTCTTCCTAGAGTGCTTCACTCTAAATATTAAGAAGAAAACCACCTTAATGGATCTCACCAACCTTCATCAATTTTACGATGAGTCTATCCTCGACTATGGAAATCGATGGAGAGTGGTACTAACTGAGTTACCCTTCTCCATCCCCATCACTGAGCTAACTTGGATGTTCACTCAAATTTGTTCCAAATCAATATCCCTCCTTCTTCAACTCCAACAATACCAAACTCTTGAGGAAGCTCTCACCCAAGCCAAAATCATCGAGGATATCAAAATTCAAGAAGGAGAGATCAAGCTCTAGAAGAAGGAATGGCTAGGTAAAAATACCAAGGGAAACAACACAAAATAATCAATCCAAACCTACCCAAGTCAACCAAGTAGTGTTGAGCGGTCTAACCACTCAACCTCCCCAATAACAACCTCAACCTCCACACCAACAACCTTCTTATCATCTACCATAACCAACATACAATACCATACCACCTCCCACCCAAAATCAAAATACCATTGAATCCACTTATTAGGCTACATACCCTCAATAGCCCCAATGCAATTTCACACCTCTTAGAGCCCTTATCTACCATATTTAAAAAATGTATGGATGCACAATTGATCTCCTTACCTGAGGTGAGACCTAAGGATCCAAATAAACCTAGAGGAAGAGGGTATAGAGAAGATCATTATTGTATATTTCATCTATAAAAGGGTCATGATATCCATGGTTGTCATTCAACTCAAGCACCTAGTACAAGATAAAATCGAAGAAATATCTATCAAAGTTGACAATCCTCTTGCCCCACCTAACCAAAACCTTGGCATTTATCAAACTCCTCTACCATAATATGGGGTAATGCAACCAAACAATATTATAATGGTGCAACAACTTCTACAACCCTTTCAAATCAAGTCAATCACATCAACAATGTCCCATATTACCAAGGTTTTGTGGGAATAATAAGTCATGACCACTTTACTCCTGCTTCATCCATCCCCTCCATCACTCCTCAAGAGCATTAATCTTGGGAGCAATGCACTACCTAGTATGAATTTCAACTAGAAAATCCTCCTCCATATACTTTCGCATCCACCATAACACAGGTTACCGAATTAGCTTCCTCCTCAACTTCATCTTCTACGTCATCTACTCCAACTACTTCTTCTCTTCCTACTATCACATCATCTTCTCAAACCACTCCATCCAACTCCTCTTCCAATTTTTCATCCTCTCAATCTACACCACCATCCTCTTCCTCCATCTTATCTCTCATCCTTTGCTATTGTGCCCTCCACTTCTTCCAAGCTACCTCACTTGGAGTCTCCCCTCCACTCATCCAACCAAGAGTCCCCTCCTATCTCTATCTAGACATCCAATCTTGGCTTGGGGGAGTGTTTTATCCATACGATCATTGTCTCTCCCCCTGCTATCAAGTTAGTTAAGGATTTTGGTCACTCCCATGACATCCCCTTAACTATTGGCACTATTGTCATCCCCATTGGTTCTTCCACCAATTATACCAACTTTGTCTATGGGGGTCTCGATGCTTCCTCTGAGCCACCTATTTCTATCGAGTCTATAGTGTCATTTTGTGGTAACATCAATTATCTATCCAATTTATCCTTTGCTATGAAATATTTCCAATATTTCAATTGGTATATATTTGGCCTTGGTCGATATGAACAGGGTTTGCACTCTATTGTTGACCCTCCCTACTAGCTACCAAAGGATAAATCTAGTTTAGGGTATCATAAAAACTCATCGATACTCCTCCTTAGGAATGACCTCCAATGTCTTACTCTTGATCCTAAGGACGATGATTCTGATGAATATATCGATCCTTAAATGAACCTAATTTGCTTCCTCCAAAAATTTCTCCAAGTCACAACCATCCATGCCCTTTCCCTTGACACCTCAGATAATGGGTAAATATCTCATCCACCCAAAGTCCCTCCAACCATATCACCCAAGCATTATCACAAGAAGACCATGAACAACTCCTTGCATCAATCCCCCTCATGTCTTCCACCTCTTCTCCCAACACCATATCTACCACCTCTTCTTCCAACACCATATCTACCATCTCTTCTCCCAACACCATCTCTACCATCTCTTCTCCCAACACCATATCTACCACCTCTTCTTCCAACACCTCACCTTTGACCTCATATCCCCTATGCGTCCCAACCCCCACCACTTTATCATTCACCTTCTCCTTTGCTTCATACCCCTTACATGGTCCAACCCCAACAACCTCATCACTCACCCTATCATCTTCATCCACCTTTGCTTCCTTCATTTCCTCATCCCTCCCAACTTAATCCTCACCATCGCATCCAACCATCCCCACCTATCTTGCCTACTCTAAGTCCACCACCAGTTATCTTGCAATAAATTTGGGACCAATTCACCAACCTTAATATCATGTTAAGCCATCAAAGAGCCTCTATACCACACTCCAAATATTCCTCCATCCAATCCTTTTCCACTCCACCTTCTTCATGCTACCCCTCCAATCGACCTTAGTCTCCTTATTGCCTACATCATCCTTGGACACCCCTATCAAAGCCATTGTCTAGTATCTTCCAATGATTGAATGATGCAAAAGTGATCTCCTTACCTGACATCCATCCAAAGTGAATCAACAAGCCCAAACCTAAATGCTATAAAGAAGATCACTATTGCATCTACCACCATCAAAAGGGTCATGACATCGAGGAATGTCAATATTTTTAGTGTCTAGTACAAGATCTACTAGATCATGGGGAATTAACTACCTCATCCATATAATCCCCTCCCAATGGTCCCTTTCTACTTTAGTTTCCTCCTCTTAATCAGTCTTCCTCTTCTATCCACCTGCATATCGCACACAACCACCAATCAAATTCATCCACCCAAATCATGCCCATCCCATACCACCTTGTCCCTTGAGTTGGATGACACTACCAAATCAATATTGTCATGAATCTTGATCAATACACAACACCCATTCTTGGAATCAATGTCTATCCAAGAACCTTTCCTGAGATCATCATGAACCCTACTCTATCAGGTCAAAATACATAATTTATTTTCTCAACACAAACTCTAATCAAATTTGATTTGCTATGTGCCATGCCTATGTTTGTATGGGTCTACATGCCTATGCTCCATCAAGGTGGTAAAAATGATCGACCACCTATAATTGATTATAGCATCGTGAGGACACCTACCATATGGTTGGCTCATTTTCCACACCCAAATATGCTCAATAATCTTTCAATAGTAAGGTTCAAATATTTTCATCACTTCCATCACTAGGGCATCTCACATTGATCATAATTCGAGATAATATTATATCTCCTTCTCAAGTGTCACTCTAGTACCCTTGCATCCATCATCAACCACCATCAACATCCTTCACTTGCATGCATTTTACACCTAGCTCATATTCAACTCTATCTTCTTGTACATAATCAATTTAAAAAAATCAAATAAAAAATAACATGCACAATCAATCAATCAACTAGCTCATGTCACAAGCACTCTTTGCTTTTCAATCAGTTCACCTCCACTTCATGTTCTCTTTCTTATTTTTATTTTTCTCTCATTCCTCGCACATCACTCCTCATTGTATGGTCATGCTTTGAGCAACTACATACCATGGACCAATGTGTTCCTTCCCCTTTCCTATTTTTTCTTCTTTCTTCATTCTATCTTCTTTCTCTTTCCCTTTTTTCTTTCTCATTCCTTCTATATAATTTTTCACGCCACCACCATCTCATTACACTTGCATTTTGCACTTTCATTTTTATCTTAATGCTATTTTGATCATTGTTCAATTAATTTTGACACCTATCATCACAAAGGATTTTGGTTGTGTTAATCAAGGGTATCTTCATAGTCATAGTTGTCTAACATCTTTATATGCACTTTTCCACCACATCCACTATGTCCACCATTCATAATTCCCCATGCTTTATCTCTTTCCTCTCGTAGGTTTGGAGAATCTTTGGGTTCTTTCGATCATTCAACCATACCTAGTATCTTAGTCAACCTTGCATTGAAAGTCATTTATTCCTTGAGTGCTACAGGCCTTCTTGGTTACATCAGGTTTCCTCTTGGACCATGCATATTTCACATATTAATCATATTTTGAGTCTAGGAAATATGAAGCCATGCGTAGCTTTAAGCCATAAAGTGAACGGTTTCTCCTACTCATCCTATCATGCCATAATCCGACCCCAAGGATCCATATTACAAAAAAACAAAAAAAAGAGCACTATCAATTCTATCAATTATCATGGATCCTAGGGAATTTTAGATGTATCCATCGAGGCTATAGATGCATAGCTAGTAGTGGAGCAATATCAAAGTATTATGGGGCTATCTCCATCAGGGCTATAGATACCTGACTAGCAGTGGAGTATGCCCTCGTGTGGTGACATATCTATCACATTAGAAACCTTCTTTTGTATAGACTTATATCTCGCTCATGGATGAGCTAGATTATAATAGCTTGAGCTACAATTGGTTAGTCCTACCTCTCTCAAAATTAGAAATGAACATCACTGCACACACATTGGTCTCTGAGAAACTTGACTCCCCTAGTTGGTCTTAGTATCTTCAAGAACTTATTTGATCAGTAGATGAGTTTTATTGATGTCACTAGGGTGTTTGAGCTTCCTAAAAGCACTTGTTGATCCTTCCTTTCCTAGGATAGGTGAACTAACAAGTCATGCCCCCTTTGTACATATATTTTATGTATCCCCCATATTCATAGTATTACATTCACTCCATTCCATTCCATAGTTATGTCAATACCATTGTGTTGATGCCCTTGATTAATCAGTCACTTCATGAGTAAGCAATGTGTTGATAAATATTTTTGAACAAATATCAAAATACATTTATCCTAGCATATTATTGCATGCATCATTTCATAATCATTGCATTTCATGTTCATCACATTTATCATGTCATAAATATAACCATCTATCATGAGAATCCTCACATGCATCTCATTTCAATCACTATATCCATCTATGCATCATAATCAAATTCACATCAAGTCATCACACATCACATAAAAAACATACAAAATTTTGCACCAAAAATCTATGTATGTATATATATATATATATATATATATATATATATATATATATATCACATCATAATACATCATCATACCTAATCATCACTTCATAACACATCACATCATTATAAAAAACACAAAATAATTTTGCACAAAAAAAAAAAATTACAAATTTTGAAACTGACCCACAAATCACATTTTGTGCACCTTCCCTTCTTCCATGTTGTGATTCTCATCCATATTTTGTCAATCAGATCATGTTCATCACCCATTTCTCGCCATCCACTCACCATTTGAGGGGGTTGACAAGTACCCATGAATTTTATCTCAAATCAGTTCAGCATGCAAACACCCAATTTTGAAGTCACATGTGTCCAAGAACCTTTTCTCAAGGCTATCATTAACCCTCTCTCTATTAGGGAAAATAGTAGAACTTATCTTCTCTTTTTCAAAATTTCAAAATTTCTAATCAAAACCCTGATTCCAACACTCAAAATTCTAATCAAATCGATTTTTTTCAATCTATCAAAAGCAAAGATTCAAGGATATTTATTGCTTCCATGACTAGGGCATCTTACATTGTTCTTGATTTGAGATAATATTGCATCACCCTCCTCAAGGAAAGAGTCACTTTCATCATTCACCAATCATTATCGCTATCCATCATCAATCCAATAGTTGATGTCATTAGTTTTTGCACCATATTGTGTTTTCACACAATGTGGTACAAAAAGGGGCATCTATAGACACCTAAAAAGTGTCACATTTGCAATGGTTAATATTAATATTTAATAATGTGTGCAATTATTTTAATTAATATATTGCAACCTTATAAATTATTTAATGTTGACTATTCTAGCCCCTTTGACCCACTTAAGCCCCTTCCTATGCTTAACCACGATCATCATGAGACCACTCCACTATTTTTAACTCTGGTTCACATTAACTCTGGTTGGCATTTATTTCCCCTCTTTCCTCCACATTTTAAGTGCATTAATGCACATGGGTGAGGATTCCCTCCACCCAAGCACATTTATTAAGCATATCATTTTTTGTGGGTGAGGAATCTCTCCACAAAAAGAGCATTAGTGAGGCATGCTATTAGTGATCCACAAGGGAGATTGAGAGGAGATAGGGAGATTTCATTTACAAAATTTTAAAGTTGTAGTTTGGCTAGAGTCTTTCCATAGGGTTGTAGAAAAACTCGTGAAGACTAGGATTCAACATAGATTTCTTTCCACTAGATTGAAGGATAACTAGTGAAGTTTATAGTTTTGGATGTATTTGATTGTTGATGTCTAAAATATTTTTTCCAAAAAAATAGTTCTTAGAAGTTGAGAAGCTTTCTGCAACAAATAGAGAAGAATTTCACCTTTGGTTGCCTGGAATTCTATGTGCTTTCCTCGTGTAGGTATTAGTTTTAAGTTGTAACAAAAGAGTAGACATTGAAGATTAAGGAGGTCCAAGAAAGAGGTCCCATTGGAGATTGAAGATAGAAGATTGAGGAGATCCAAGAAAGAGGTCCCCATTGAAGATTGAATACTGTAGATTAAAGATTAAGGAGACCCAAGAAAGATATCCCCATAGTAGATTGAAGATTGAGAAGAGAGAAAGAGGATAGAGAAGTCCTATTGAAGATTTAAGAAAGAGGAGACCCGAGAGAAGAGGTCCCCATTATATATTTGAGAAAGAAGATAGAAGATTGAAGATTTTGGAAACCTAAGAGAAGATGTTTCAAACATATTTTTAAGGAGAAATAAGAAGGCTAGAGAAGCCCTAGTGAAAAGAAGTGGTCATTGGAGAAGATTTAAAGAAAGCTTGAGGTAAAATATTGCAAGCATGAGAAGCTCCTAGAAAGAGAAATTTGGGACAATTGTCATCATTCGACAAAAAGCCCAAAAGGAAGAAGTATTTGGAAAGATTTTTTTTGAATTTTGAAGAGCATTTTTGAGGACCTCAAGACATTTATATTCTTGAGAAAGAAGCCAACAAAGAGATCAAATTTAAAGTCAGAATTAAACAAGAAGAAAGAGGATAGAAGAGGCCATAAAATTTGAAATTTTTGAGGACAACCATAAAGGTTTTAAAGGCTGATTTGTGAAGGAGGAGATTGCAAATTTTTGGAATAGAATTTGAAGAGTTTCAGGAAAGATAGAGGAGAATAAGTCATAAATTATGAGAAACATTTGAAGAGTTTTGGTGGTGCAAAAATATAGAGTTTACGGATAGAAAAAGACAACAAATTGAAGGAGTTAGAGGTAACATTTTGGACTGCGTTTATAGTTGCAAAATTTTAGAATTTTGGACAACGAGAAGATAACATTTTGGGCAGCATTGAAAGTTGTAAATTCCATAAAGATTGGATAGCATTTGGAGAAGGAAATTAGCTAAAAATTTTTAGAAGTTTGAGGGCAGCAATCTGAGAAGAAAATAGCTGCAAATCAAAATATTTTTGGACAACAATATTGCAAGATATTGGGCAGCAATTTCAAGAAGCAAAGGAGCTGCGATTTCACCATTTTGGATAGCAAGCTTGGTGAGCAAAAAGGTAGCTATAAAAGTGTTTTATTAAAGCATTAAATAAAGTGTTTTATTAGCTACATATTCAAGTTTTAAATCCATTAGAAAGAAAGTCGAAGTTGAGTGTCTCCAAGCTAAAGAAGGAGACATTGTTGTCATCTTCAAACTTGCAAAATACAATAACATAAAGTGGAGTTAAAATTTCTTGAAAGGAGTAATAAGGAGAAGGATATATTACATAGTGAATTTTTTTTTTTAAAGATAAAATAGTGCAATATTATTGAAGCATTTGGAGGTTGAATAGAGTTCAAGATACAACAAGATTAAAGGTGTGTAAAGACACCAAAAAGGCATAGTAAAAGTTATAGGAGATAGTGGTAAGAAAAATCTACCAAAGAAGTGGTAGCACCACCAGGAAAAAGTGGAGGAGCCACCATATTGGAGGAAGTAGCCACCATTACCAAAGAACCAACGAAGAGCATTTGAAAAATGCCACCATTCAACTGAGAATAAAGTTGAAGAGGAGCACCACCTAGAGTGAGAATGAAGAGACATTGAGAAGAAGTAAGCATAGCAAAAAACCAAAGTACATCATTGAGCTTGAATGACGTTGGAAGATAGAATGATAACATGTTTCTAGAGCAAATACTAATAGCCATAAGGGAGGTAGAAAGCCAATCACCTCAGTTTTTTAACAATAATAAAACATGCAACAAGGAGGAAGTCAAACATAAAGTGAGCGTTAGAAGTTCACCTGAAGAATCGTCTATTATAAAAATTGATTGAGAAGGTGGAAAACCAAACATTTGTTTCTAGTTCCAGAGGAAAATTATATATTGTTTCACTTTGATAGAAGATTAAAGTTTTTGGAATGCATTACATTCAAGAAAATTAAAGGTTGCATTGGAAATTTGAAATGATAGGGCAAAGAAGAATCTAAAATGATCAACACCACTTGGTAACCATGTTACGAGGAAGTGAAGAGCCAAAGTGACAAGTGTCACTTCATAGGAGGGAGCACCAACCACCGTAGGGCTGTTAAAATATCTCCATACCACCTTAAATGCATGGTGGACAAGTCATTAAGGAATAACCAATTTTTGAAGCACAACCATCTAGCATCAAGTTGAGCATGGCAGATTGGTCCATATTCATGGAGCATAAGGTTTGAGTACGACAAAGTGGAGAGAAGCACCATACGTGTGGTAGAGGAGTGAGATTTCATGGAAGAGCTCCATTCAAGGGAAGGTCAAACATTTTTGACCAAATATTTCGTGCCTCAAGTTTGGAGGTAAAGAAATTTATTTAAAATTTGATTATTTGCCCAAGTTAGGAGTTATAAGGTTGGGTAATATTATTATTTTCTAAGGTTGAAGAGAAATTAATCTATTTGCTTGATTATTGGAGAGATAAGATATACAAGTGAAATTTGAAACCTTAGAAACATTATTGCTATTTGGAAAGTTTTATGAGAATTTAAAAATTTGAGAAATTAATTTGAAGTTTTTGTAATTGGATTATTTGAGTTTGCAAAATAATTTGAAATATTTGTAAATTAAAAATTTTGGAGAATCAATTCCACCATGTAAATAAAAAAAAAAGAAATTTTTTTTTTTTTTTGGAGAAATAAGGTTTCCTACATCAAATTAGGAATAAAAAAATTGCAAATATATTTTATAGAATTTCTAAATTTCTAATTGGGGAGTTATAAGGAATTCAACACCAACATAGGTTTATGAAATTTACAATTGATAAATTATATTTTTGAAATTTGGGGGATAAAAGGAATTCAACCTAGATATTTGAAGAATTGAAACCTTTGTTAAAACTATTGTTTGATCATTATCCAAACATTAGGAAATATAAAGTATACTACATGACTTGAAGAATAGAAGTTGAGAAGTTTTTATCAAGAAAGACAATATATTCAAAAACTAGGGAGACATAAGGTAGTCAACCTCAAAGGTTTAGAGATTTGAAAAATTATCTTTAAGTTGTTCATAAAAACACTAGGGAGACATAAGGAATACAACAATAAAACTATTTTTTAAAGATAGTAATGGATAAGTTAGCAAGAGGAACATATCATCACAAAGTACATTATGAAAGGATCCAAGATCAAAGTCCATATAATATTTCATATCAAAAATGTAAAATTACTTCAAGCACAAATAATTCTACAAATCAAAATGGTAAAGACCTTTGGTTTATTGATTCTAGTGCAAGTCATCACATGATAAGAAATTTACAATGGTTTGATTGCCTTGAAGTCACAAACAATCTTGGGTTGAAAATTGTAGATGGAAAAACCTATCTTGTGCATGGATATGGGTGTGCAACACCTAGTACATATTTTCCAAATATTTTATTACATGATGTAATGTATGTTCTTGGATTAACATCAAATCTTATTTCAATAACCAAATTGGTTGAGAGCAAAAGGATGATTGAGTTTAGATATATAAATGGAGTCAATAATGTCTCATTGTAAATCAAAATGAGATAGAAGCTACAAGATCAATTTACAATGATATATATGCTCTAGAATAAACTAGGATTTCACAAGATGTTGTAGTTCAAAAGAACACAAATGAATTTTTTGAGGAACAAATTATAGAAATTGAAAAATATTTATCATTAAAATCGACAGGTAAATCGAAGATTCAAAATGAGAAAGATGAGAGGACAACAATACTATGGACTACTTGGTCATCTACAAATTCAAAAAGAAGAACAAGAACCTGATCACGTTTAGTACATATGAAACATGAAGATACATATTGAAGACTAAAGTCTTCAATAACCAAATAATGTAATATAGATGGTGTTAGCATTTATTACATTATTTGGTACATGATAATGTACCACCTTGAATACATATTTAGATTAGGATAGTGTCCTAGATTAGAGTGTGAGTATTTACTTTATGCAATGTAATAAATGCACAAGTATTATTAGAATGTGAAAAGTATTTAATAATGTAAATGTGCATAATAGTCCATGTGCACGAGTTCATAGAGTAGGAAAGTGAAGAGTCTCAAGAAGAGTGAAGGCCAAGAGTACTCCATATGAAGGATCATATTCCATTATATATGTGTCTACGTGTGTGTATGAGACACAATGTAGAGTGAGAGTGTGTGGAAATATGGTGTATTGGAGATCTTTATTCTATCAAGATACTATTTTCGTGAGCATTTGTTAATGGCACTTTTATGAGTTGTTGCAAAAGTTATTTATGAGTTTTATATGTTTAGAATATTACCATTGACTTATATTTCATACAACTTTATTTTAGATCTTATGATTATTTTGCTTTAAGTATTAAGCATCAAAAGCTAGCATACAATTAGGTTTGTAAGCTATTGTATTCATTTTTCATGATTTAGGGCCTTATCTTGAAAGGCCTCGTATAAGCCACTGATGTTGTATTTATGAGTTTTTGTGTGGGTATTGGATATGCATGAAAGCTCAGGAGGTTAAGCAACACATCTTATAAACCCTCCCACAACCCAATGTGCACTTAAGGAGATAACTTGCCACACCATAGATCTTACTTGTAAAAGGAAATCCTCCATTTTGGGAGGTTGATTGTAATAAAAAAAGGCTTATGTGTAAAAGATAAAGTTTATCAAAATCAAATATATTTCAAATATTTATTTTTGTCGCTCTTTGTATATTTTCGTTGTTATGGTGTATTTCCTCTTTCACACAAAAATTAAATTTGAATTTGAATTTAAACCTAAGGTTTAATTTAGAGCTATAAGGTTTTTGTTTAAATTTTGAAGTTATAAAGTTAGAAGTTATTATTTGAATAAGTTCTAGAGTGATAATTAGTTAGAAGAATTAATTTTTTAATCGTAGATAATGAAGAGATAAGAAAATTAATGGTAGATTAAATAATTAAATTAATAGAAGAGTTATAATTTTTTTAATAGTTTCTTTGATTAATCTTATTAAAATTTTGCAAATTAAATAAGTTAGGAGTCAAAAGGAGTTAAACATCAAATTTAGAAAATTTAAATTTACAAAATTCTTACTTTCATAGTTTCTAAATATTAGGGAGATATAAGGAATTCTACTTCATAGGTATTGAAATTTAGAAACTTTGAAATTATTTTTAAACCTAGGGAGACATAAGGTAGATTACATCAAAGGTCATATGAGTGCTACTATGTCATTCATTTGATCAAAATACATAAAGGTGACAGATTGAAGAAAGCAAAAAGAGAGCAAAGAAAGCATAAGTCCTAGGATCATATGAAGACACAAATTATTATTGAAGACTAAAGTCTACAATAACCAAATAATGTAATATGAGGGTGTTAGAGAATACTACATTATTTGGTACATGCTAATATACATCCTTGGTACATACTTGTAAATATTAGATTAGGGTTGTGTCCTAGATTAGAGTATGAGTAAATATTTTATGTAATGTAATAATGTGCAAAAAATGCACAAGTGTCATGTAAATGAGTGTGCAAGTGTTATGTGTGTAAATATGCACAAGTGTCTTATATGTAAGTGTGCACATGTTATTAGATTAGGATGTGTTATGTGAAGAGTCATGTCCAAGTGTGCATACAAAATAGAATCATGTGTATGCAAGTATCAAGTAGATAAGCCAAGAGTCATGAGACAACATGAGGAAAAAGAAGATTCAAGTAACCAAAGAATCATTCTACAATAGCTATATATTACTCCATAGTCTATATCAACTACAAAGTCTACATTGTCTACATGGTGAGTATAGACAACATTATCATTGTATGAGGATTTTATGATATATTTGTAAGAGAAATAAGAGTAACAAAGATTGCATACATTTGAGCAACTAATATTGTAAGTTGTGCTATATGCTTTGTACATGTATGATTTAGGCTATTTACATTCATATTGTTGTTTATTACTGAATGTTAGTTGATAGATTATTAGCCCTGATTGACATATTAGTTGGCTTATATTATCCTATTTACATTATTATTTTGATCTTACTATATTTCGACTATCATATATTTGATCCTATGATATTTATCGTACCAAAAGCAAGGTGAGTTACAAAATATTACAAAGCGATGCCTAATGTTTATAAAACATACTTGGAGAATTAACATAACTACAAAATAGTGAGAATAAAAGACAAATACATATAAAATATTTAAAATATTCCTTAACGGGGTCCCAAAATGAGGTTAAATGCTATAAATATCTACAAATAACTAGGTGATTATTACAAAACTCAATCCAACTATGATATCATGTAACTAATATAAACATGGTTCCAAGCAAATATGATGAGATGCCTATGAGATTATGCAAAGAAGCCTTGAAAAGGATCACCAAACAAGTATTAGATATTATAAATTAGTTGAAGCTAAGCATTGAGAGTTGCAAAACAAGATGTAAATCTACAAATCAACAATAAGAGTTGCAAGGACATTAACCAAGGAGATTAGAGTGATTAAAAATGCTGCCATGAGTGAAATATCATGAAAATAAACATGAAAAAATTGTAAATGCTTGCAAAACAAGATGAAGTAACATTGAACAAAGATTCATAGCTACATAAGATATTAGAGATGTATAAAACAAGTTGTTATAAGTAAGAGAAAACCATAAGCAAGTGTTAGTGGCTATATATTGCACCAAATAAAGTATTAGCAAGGAAAATAAAGGGGAAAATACATAAAATAAGAAGCAAAGAAGAAAATAAGGGTGATTGTGCTCAAAAGTGGAGGAAGGAATCAACGTTATTGTGCTTGCAAAGGTTCTATTCATGCCAACAAAAATAATTAGATTTCACAAAAGTGATGGGGTAGCGCTATTTCAATCAAACAACGCTTTTGTTTGGCTAGATTGGTGGTTGGTCAATCTTTTGAGATAGGTCAATCTTGGAAAAACATTGAAAATAAGCAAAAGTACTAGGACAATGCTTTGTTGAATTGTAACCCTTTTGCATAAGGACAATTTCAAGCTTGGTTTGTTTGAATTAACTTGTATAGTTAATGATCTATTGCTTGATGCTTTGCTTGAAGATATAATTGATTAAATATACTAAAATTAAATGTTTACAATTATTTACATAATCTAACATAATATATAATATAATTAAATAATCAATCATTATAAATATTTTAAATATTATACTCAAAACCTGAAATTATGAATAAAAATATTATAAAGTTTGAAGAAAATATGTATAATTAAATTCATTATAACAAGTATCTTCACTCACCCATGAAATTATGAATAAAAATACTATGATGGGGCTCATCGGAAATTATCTAGGTTTTATTACCATTCTTATCACCGATAATGTAAATGACTTATCGCATGAAGATTGCATCTTAATAAATAAAATCCTCCGTTATTGACTTGATTGAAGGTGTAAATGAAATCCTCCATTATTGACTTGATTGAAGGTACCAAGAGACACGAAGATCAAACTCTACTTTTTTTCCCTTGCTACGTGCCAATTATGTTTGATAGCCCTCTGCATAATTGATATAAATAATTGTGCCCTGGACGGTGCAAGATTAGCCTCTATACACAGAGAAAAACGTGTACCCTTTATAGGAATAATAATAATAATTGCACATAAATCGACATCAACCACATGTCCCTCACAAATACGTTTTGGATGTCATAATAAATAATCATGATGTGAACAATTCTTCTCTTTATAAAAAATATGATGTAGAGAATGGTCCTCGCTCAAAAATTTCTAGCGACAGGTTGACAAACGAGAGTTGTGGATGCTATAAGCAAGGTAGGTATGCAGGATGTGCACTTGGTACCATTACAATCGAGGTTAGGAGGAAGGTAGGTATGCAAGATGTGCACTTGGTACCATTACAATCGAGGTTAGGAGGATCACGACTATGGGCCCCATGATCCCATCATTGTTTAGGTAAGAAAATGAGTCGCATGCTATAGACATCCTTAACAACTTGTCTTTCTTTTTCTTTTCTATTTCTTTTTATATACAAAGGAATCAATAACTTTTTTTTTTAGTTACATAGGAGATTTGGTCACAATTACATTATTTTTAGTATCTGATAAGTGCAGGGTTCAAACCACACTTCCATCAATCAAATCTATTCTTCTTCATTATTGTTGATCCGATGTGAAGGGAACCACTGGTTGCTCAAGATTCGTACTGCCATCATCTATCTAGCACGCACTCAAAGGATTCATATGAAACTACTACCATTGCAAATAGGCTGACCTAAGGTTTGAACCTAGGTGTCTTCTTGGTATTTCATCATTTACACATGTTTTTATGAGGGGTCATGGTGCCCTCGTACTAGCGCAATCAAAGGATTAAGATTAAACTACTACCATTGCAAACATGCTGCCCCAAGGTTTGAACCTAGGTGTCTTCTTGGTATTTCATAATTTACATAGGTTTTTATGTGGGGTCATGGTTCCCTCGTACTGAGTGGGGTTTGAACCTTGGACCTCTCAAAGAGAAGCAAAAGCTCTTACCACTATATTAAGCTTGCAGCTTAGGAATAAACAACGTTTCAAGGTAAGGGAAGATAGTGCAATAGTTTAAGTTTTTGTTCTTTTTGCAAGGTTTAAATGGTATCGTGTATGTGGTTGTGTGTTAGATTCCATATTAATAAGCTTAGATCTCCTCTCCCCCTTATGAAAAGTCATGGTGGGATGGAGATGCCTAACCTGACCTTAAGTTGTAGAAGTTTCTCACACTACCAAATAAAAATAAGATCTTAAAATTAATTATAATATTAGAACTTTTATCTACTCTTTAAAATTATTACTTTTATTACTTGTTTTACATCCTTTAAATTCGATGAAATGAAGTTAAATCATATTAAATATTTATAATACTTTAAAATTTGATTTTTTATTTTGGGATTTTAGATAAAAATTATTAAATAAAAATAAGAATTTAAAAAAAAAAAATATTCTTCACTTAATCTTGAAAATTTATTGGAATAAATAAATTAAATCTTCATCATTCTTAAATATAATTTTTTGGTTTTTGGAATGGAGATCCTATGCTTTCTCGCTCAACTGGAGTAGAAGATTTTTAGTGATTATCTCCTAGTCAAACTGTTGGTAGAGTTGGAATTTCCTGTTGATCTGTTGCAAATGATTGTTTGAGGGGTTCTGTTTGCAGTTTTTTCTGACCTTTGAGGAGAGGCCATGTGTGTGCTCATTAGCTGCAAAGGATGGGTTCTTGAGGACTATCTTTGGGTCAGATTTGCTTTATATTTTAGGGGTATCGTGATGTTTACTGAGTTCATCTATTTTTAGGTTGTGCATTCCTTTTACTTTTGCAAGATCTCATGGCCTATGGAGACCTCTTTGTATTGCTATTCTAGTTTCCAGGCCTTCAAAAGGCCCTCCTATGTGGGCTCTCCTTGCTTGTGTAGTTTCTCCCAAGTGGGAAACTTTATTTTTTCTCTTGAGTGGGATTTATGTTTTAACTGCAAATTTTCTCTATAAGCGAGAAACTCTTTCTTCATGAAAGTGTTTCTCCTGTTTGATTCCCATTGGTTTTCCTGCTCCTGTGTGGGTCTTTCCTGTGCAAAGACTTTCTCCAATCCAATTTTTGGTTGTATTCTGTGTGGGCCTTATTTTGTGGAGGGTCATTGCCCTGTGTGCTCATCTTGGAGAGAACCCTCAAGGAGTTTTTTTTTTCAAATTTTTAATTTCGCTTGTTTGGACAAGATTCCCCTACTTCGACGATAGTTGTTATTCTTTGTTTTTCTTTTCTGAGTGGCATCCTTGCTTATGCGGGAATATTCAAATTTGAATCTCTTAGGGCCCTTTCAAAACACCTTCCACCAATTAAAAAAGTATTATTTTTTAAATTAAAATAAATTATATTTGGATATGATATTTGTCTTTATTATTATAATGCGTGCTAGAAGTCACTCAAATTCTTATTCACTTTTAGTTGGCTATCTAGATATGATAATTATAATAAAGAAATAAAATTCCACAAAACTAAAATTATGTTCTCTAATTACTAACAACTATAACTGAAAGTAATTATTTAATTTATGTGTAAGTGATAACAATAATTATAATCATTCAAAAAGAATAGGACACTCATATTGTTTGTATTTTAAAAACATTAAGATGGTTTGTTTTTATATTTTAAAAGGAATGAGTATTTGAAGTTGATGTACAAGCCATCTAAATTTCTTTAAAAACACAAGAAGTATTACTTGTTCTTGTTTTGTCAATCTTCCTAGGTATAGAATGTGTACCCTAGACCGAGGTCAAGATTGAATGACTCATAATTACTTTTGAATTAACCTTGGAAGAAGGCATATTCCTTTTCTATATCTTATGATATAAAATACTAAAGACATAAAATGGATAGGGTTGAGAGAAGAGTAGGGATAGAGAGAAAGATATAAGGTTAGATATATTGATTGAATGTGATCAAGGCTCAGGTAACAACATTGTTTTCAACTAAATGAGCATAGGCCATATTCTATAAGCAATGCCTAACATACCATTCAATTAAATCTATGCAAAATACTTAAGTGTTACAACATTCAATATTCCAAGCACCCTAGTAGAAATATATCAAACAATTTCAAGCCTATAAAATAGCACTTGAATTACTAAAGCATACCAAATAACTTCAAGCCTAACAAATAACACCTACCAAATCATAAATAAAATTCTAAAAGTGTAAATATTAATGTAATGAACAATTCTTCACACTCCAATTGAGGTAAGTCAAACAACCCTTGCTTATATTATAATAGCATAAATATACAACCTACAACATGCAAATACTAAAAAATTAGACCCTTTACAATGAGGAGCATACCTCTATTTATAACTTTTCTTGAGATAAAATGCAACTAACTACTATGTACAATCATGAGTAGAATTGATTGCGCATGATATTTAGAATGAGTTGGCACCACTTGACATCTTCAACATATCTTCTGTTAGGAAGTTATGACTTGAAAAACCTTGAGATATGCCTAGATGGAGTGGTTGTCACTTTTAGGCTCTAACAACTACCACATGGTCCAACTGCTCATTTTTGGGATGTCAATATCCTTTCATGCTAACACCTTTTGGTTTGGGATGCTACTACTACCTTTGCTACCTTTTGAACTATATTTATTTCTTTATTGTAAGTGTGCTAGAAATTTTGAGTTCTCACATCATATTTTTTGTCAAGAAGCTCTGGTTCAGAATATCACTTCCTATGAATCACACTTCGAGAAGTTCTTTATAGGATTTTTACTAGGCCAATTTTTTTTGGATATCGGGTTGATGTCATTGCTTTGAAAGTTCAAGCTTACTTTATTTTGAAATGCTCCATAGGCTTTTGCATTGTACCAAATATAAAGCAAGTTGTTGATGTCACCACCAAAAAGCTCCAACTTGCCTCTACAATTTTTGTCTTAAAGAACATCAAGTTGTTCTAAACAATTTTTTTTTGGTTTTATGAATGAGAAATTTCTAAGCAACTTAAAGTCCAAAATTGCTTCCTTAGGCTTCGACCGAAAGAATTACCAAGTTTGATGGGTCTAGTAAGCTTCCATTTTTTTCTCTATTGCCATGAATTTTTAGGGTGACCTTCATATGTACCAACAAGCTTAGACAATTTGTAGATGTTTCACAACTTGAAATCTCTATGATACTTGTGTTTCCACAAATCACTAAGTATTAATCTCATTTCGATAGAAATAGAGGAGCTTATCTTGTTCGTTCCTCCATCAGATATGTTAAGCCTCTTTTCTTCCTCCATTTTTCTTGGTTTTATTCCCCAAGGTACCTTGTTGGTGCTATTCTATAACTGCATTGAGGAATAGTGCATAATTGGATGCACATTGCAAACCTAATTGGATGAGAAATATAGTTTAGTTTTTAAACCCACCCATTTGGATGAAGGGTGAGTCCACAAATGCTATATGGGACAATATCCTTTAAAAGGTATAGCCCTTTTAGTTGTTACCAAAAAGGCTCCAAGACTCTTACTAATGATAAGGTCTAACTTAGCTACCACCAAAATGGTTGTGAACCATTATCTATCCAATCTAGTTGGTCAACATAACCTTGTGGCACAGGGTGTTTAGAATTTGCTAGAAAATTTTGACGAAGGCCTTCCATTATCAACATATTTGGTATTTTCATGGCACTGACTACTTGATATATCAATGGGGCTTTAGGTCCTCTCATGTTGATTTTCTTTAAAATCAACTTTGAATGATAATATTGCTCAAAATTCTCCTTTGCAATAGGATTTTCTCGATGTAGATAAGTTTCACTATAATTTGTCTACTCAAAGGGGGCTTCTACTTGTAGGAGATAAGGAACCCATAAATAAGGGCCCTATCTATTGGGAATAAATTTTATGAGGGAAAATATTAGGAATTTTAAAATTTCAAGGGGATGGGAGAAGAATTTCTTTCTTGAAGGGCAGGTTTGCTTGAGGGTTCATGAAATATTGAGAGGGAAGCTCTCCTATTATATGCCTTTTCCATATTGGGTGATTCGTTGGACTCACTCATCTAGTCAGTCATTTTCATCAATTTATTCTCTAACAAGCTAATATGAAAGAACTCATCCTACGTATCTTAAAAAACTATTGGATGGTAGATGATAATCTAGTGGAGGCTTTTCCTTAGTTGTTTTGTTAATTCTTAGTTATGCTTGAATTTTTTAAACTTCATGACTTATGCCAAATTTCCTCATAACGTGCCATTATGTGTTATTGTACGAGATCTACATGGTATTGATTCACATGCCTTTCTAAAATTTTAGTTTATGTGAGTCATCCTTCAAACATGCAATAGATCTCATTTTTTTATTACAACTCTAACTCATTAATTACCTACAAAACATAGACAAACATGTCAAAAGAGAATGATTTTTTAATATATACATATTTTTAGTATAGTGCAAAGTTTGGCACACTTTTTATGCCTGATATTTGAAATGTTATCCACTTATAAAAATTAGCAATGTCTAGACTAGAGCGACCCAAACTTTGGATGCTTTTATATTTATATCTTTTGGGATTCTTGACTTATGGTATCTGAAAACCTATGACTATCTAGTTTGAATAAGTAATAAGTTCCCTTTTTGGTTTCAATTATTGCATTAAAATCACTCAGTGAGAACTCATATTCTATTTTTAAATCTTCTACGAGCTCCATAAGATATTTTGGATCCTCTTCAACTAAACTAATGTTATCTTCCTCCAACTTTTCAATGTGGTAAGGGCTAGGTTTCTCCATATAGATCCTAACATTTATTTCTTTATGGGGAATCACCATATGCATGTAATCAAGAGATAGGTACCCTCCAAGCTTAGCAGTAAACTACCTTCATAAGAATATATTAAAAAGAGAAAACAAATCATCTACTTTCACCTCCTAGATCACAGTGACTTCAAAAATATTATATAGCACCATAGATACATCTTTGACTACTCCTACCATCTAGAATAGAATACCATCTAATTGTAGCACATCAAAACTAGTCTAAGTGTATTCCATACCCATTGCATCGTATATGGCCTTAGGCATCATCGTTGTAGTAGCTTTGGAGTACACCATACAATTGTGTATCACCCATCCCTCTATATGCAGAGGCATATATAAGGGTGGAGGCCTATTTTTGTCCATCCCTAGGGTCTATTGATATTGAGCCAAGTTTTGATTTTAGAAACCATATCTACTTGATGATGTATTTTTAGTGTTGCTTTGAGCAAACTAATTTTTCTAGAAATTAACAAAGCATCATACATGCTATATATTGAGGGAGTCTTCTTCAATTATTCTATGATGTTGTATCCTAAAGCCTCTAATATATTTTCTTATTTCTTTATTTTCCCCTCAAATCTTCTTTGGTACTACTACATTGCCTCTTACCTTTGCTTCCTTATGACTGAATGAAAACACTTATTTAGAGATTGTTCTATGGTCTCTTAATGATCAACCTTGGGTACTTTCAACTTAGATTATTCTTTAGGTTGCTACTTAGGTTGTTATTTAGGCTAGTTCTTCTATGAAAGACTTGAAGCCTTCAAATTACCAACCTTCTAGGGATTCGCCAAGAGAGGTCTCTTTCTAGATTTGGTCAACATGTGACATGTTTTGAACCTTTAAGGTTATTAACCTAGGAGGTTATAATCTAGATCCATTAGAATACCTACTAGCCCTTTTGAATATCTTTTTTGCTTTTTGAGCTATAGCTAGTTGACATTAGCATTATGGCGATCATTGCAATCTAGGAACCAATAATCCTCTTAGGATTTGTATGTCTCTCCCTCTTAGCTTCTAACAATAACAATTTGTAATTTGGCTACATTGTTAGTTTAGACCTCTTGTTCCCTTAGGATGTAAGGGTATCTTCTCTATGGGTACCTTTCAAATATCCTTTTAGCATTTTGCCACTCCATCACAATGATCTTGTTTGTCAAATTTTTTATAACTACTTTTAGCTCCCACATATTTGTTGATTATTTTGATTCTAGAGCAAGAAGATATTGCATTGTGAAAACTAGAGAAATAGGTTGAGGATACTGCATGGGTGCAAGCAAAGCAACTGGTAAAGGATTTGAAGGATCCAAAAGAATGCTCGTTGGTTGTGTTGGGGAATTTTTGGATACTATGGCATCACAACCTTTGGAGGCAACTTATCAATTGAGATGAGTGTGTTCTCTTCTACAATAACTTGAAATATTTGAGGATATTTCATATTATTTTATTGTTATATCTGTAAGCTTAGGTCTAGAACAAATTCCCATAGGTTGTAGATATAAACCTAAGCTTAGGATGATCTCACCTCTTGAGGTATTCTCCTTAAAGTCTTGCTAAATTGGATGTTGAAATCTACATTGTTCTCTTGAAAATACCTATATATGGAAGTAAAGTGCATGAGGAGTGAAAAGGAATTCCCTAGTTTATTTAATTTTAGGATAAAAGGCTCAACCAATTCATCCCATGTGTTGATGCTACCTTCTTCTAAATAGAAATACCATTCTAGTACGTTCCCTTTGAAAGCTAAGGTTAATAACTTGATAATTTCATCTTCATGGATGATATTGTACATAGTAGCTAAAGGTTATATATTGGTAATGTTCATATGTAGTCTTCTCATTACCATCATAAGAGGGTAAGGATTTTAGTGTAGCTTGCAAAATATCATGAAATTATTGGAGATTGAGGGCTCTAACATTGTTCCATCCAGGGTAGATTCATATAGATATAGTTTTAGGTAGTAATATAGTAGGTGGGTTTGGGTATATTTATTGCAAAGGAGTTGGTATTTGGATAGAGAAGGTCCAGACAAGTGAAAGTGAGATACCCTTATGAAGAACATGTGCTTATATTGAGAGGGGGGGTGAACAGTATAAGATAACATTTTGCCTTTTAATCCAAATGATAACATTAGCAATATTAAAGTAGTATACATCATACAAAGCATCACACACATGAGAGACATGATTTTCCATGGTTCACCCAATGTGGGCTACTCCACAAAGAAAATGTTTCTTATAAATTTTTCTCAAATAAATTTTCTTGGGAATCCTTTCCCTACAATGTTTATGGACCTTTGTCCAAAGGAGACACCAATACCCTAATCAAGTTTGTGGATCTCTATCCACATGAGAACTCCTTTATCCTTAGCTCTGACTGGTGATATTCTAGAATAATTACTACTCCCATTGATATAGCTAATGGATCTCTATCCATTGAAGACTCTTGTCCTCACTATCCTAGCTAATGGATCTCTATACACTAGAGACTGTCGTCCTCTATACTCTATCACCTTCAAAGCTTTATCTCAAATATACACTAAACATAGTTCTTCAGTATAGCACAAATCTATCCTCAATATCTGTCTCTGATCTAGCACAAACCTATCCTCAAATATGTACCAAAATCTATCCTCAAATCGGTCCTCAATATCTATCCTCTGATTTGTACTAAAAATAGTCCTTCGGTCTAGCACAAATCTATCCTCAAGACTTAACACAAATCTTGACTCAATCTCAAATCAAATCTATTGGATATGCCCCAAACATTAACTCAAGGTTTGAACAAATCAATCAATCAACTCTGCTCTCAAGTCTTCTCAAAGACTTGTCTCAAATCTACCTTATAAGCTTCCACAAAAGCTCACACCAATATGTCCATAATTCCTCTCTAAAACTTGTCCAATTTGCTCAATAAGTCCTCACTAGAACTTATCCAAATCTGCTCTCAATTTGTATTGTAAGATTTTATAAAAGCTCACACAAATCTATCCACAAGTCTTCTCAAAGACTTACCTCAAATCTGCTCAATAAGTCCTCACTAGAACTTATCCAATCTCATAGAAACATAAAGAGAATTTTTAGAGACTCAATATGCTCTACATTCATCACAATGCTCAATCACTTTCAATCACTCTCTTAGAAACATATAGAGAATTTTTAGAGACTCAATATGCTTCACATTCACCTCAATACTCAATCACTTTCAATCACTCTCTTAGAAAAATATAGAGAATTGTTAGAGACTGAATATGCTTCACATTCACATCAATACTCAATCACTTTCAATCACTCTCTTAGAAACATATAGAGAATTGTTAGAGACTGAATATGCTTCACATTCACCTCAATACTCAATCACTTTCAATTACTCTCTTAGAAACATATAGAGAATTATTAGAGACTCAATATGCTTCACATTCACCTCAATACTCAATAAATTTCAATCACTCTCTTAGAAACATATAGAGAATTGTTAGAGACTCAATATGCTTCACACTCACAAGACTCTCAATCACTTTATCAACTCAATTCAGAATTTAGAATAATTTGTTTCATAGAACTTGAAAAATCTGAAGTAGGAAAAACGGTGCACCAAATGATGATAAACAATATGTGTATCTATGTCCTATTGCGTATGAGCATCAAACGGAAGCATGCAAGTAAGATGGAAAAGATATCAAATAACAAGAAATAATGCAAAGTAAATTGACTTCTTATTAATTGGGTAGATCAAATACAGGTTACAAAATGTCCCCTTTGAGGGCTCAAATGGATTGATACAAATATTTACAAATTAGGTGCCCAAGGATCAAAATCCTTCAAGTAACTCGGGTGCACATCCAATGTCTTTCCTCGTACCCACAATAGAAGTGGGCGGGCCAATGCTGCCACCACTTGTATCTTTGATCTTTGTGTCTCATGCTGCTTCCCAATGTGTTATTTGACCTGAACCTACACACACAGAAACCAGAAATATCAAATAGCAAGTGCGTATGATGTAAAACATGCAATCCCCATAGGCGAGAAAAGAGCATATATGGTGTGCCTATATCAAATGAACTCCAAATGACGTGAAATTATAAAGGGATGTAAAATAGAAGATTTTGGGAAGATATCACCAAAAATTATGCCAAGATTGAGTCCGATGGTGCCTCATAATTGCAATGACCATGCGCAACCTACAAAACACAAAGCAAATAATTTATGGCCCTACACATATCCAAAACACATGAAAATTGGAAAGAATACATAAAATAATATTTTAAGAAAACCCATATGATCAGATTTTCAAAATCAGTAACAGTTTAGGTGTTTCTTCAGATGACCGTCGGAGACCTGCATGAGACCCTACAAAACACTAAAATTGCAATATCTCGGCCAATATAGCTCAGAATGATCTAAAATTTGAACTGCAACATAATATGATAATGTAGAAAATAAATAATTAAAAATAGTAACAAAATCATGCATAAATTTCTATTCTTCACAGGGTGGGACGAATACGACTATCACAAATTGGGGGGCGCCCGGGGTGGGATGCCCACCGTTTTCGCCTAAATTTTACCACCAATTCCACTGGGGATTGATGCAAAACACTATGGGGGGTATTTTTGTCAAATTTGGTGAGGGAATTCACTCATATGGTTCGGTTATGTGATAAATTGTGCCTACTAGTTCCCTCGTGAACCTCCTTCGCTAGGTAGAGATTTCGAGGTAAAAATGGGCACAAAAGGGTGAAAGGAAATCTTGGCAGCACTCCATTGCTTTGTCCTCAAAATCCTCTCTCTATTTTGTGTGGAAAATGCATCCACTTTATAGCCCAAGGAGGCTTCATGGGTCAAAAGGCATGCGAGGGCATGCAGGGCAAGAGGCACCACTTGGCCACCAGGGCGACATGCATTGGAGGGGGAAGATAATCTCCCAAATTGGCCTCATTCATGGAGCATGTCATAAGATCTACTACGTGCTCTGACTTGTGGGTAATAATAGCCAGGAATCTGACCATTACTGGGTGCCATTGGCCCAATTTTGACTTTTTTCCGATCAAACCTGCTATTCACTCCACCCCGGGACGAATGCTGCTATTCGCTCCAGGGTGGGATGAATAGGTTTTGTATTCATCCTAGGGTGGGACGAATAGAAATAGGGTGTTCAAAAGGTCCCAAAAGTGGCCTGAAACCTTCCAAAACCTTGCACTGAGTGGTTAGGACCATTGTATACCTACTGAGGGCTGCCCTAGGGGCCTTGGTATGTCATTTAGCCATTGCTTATGGTAGCATAATCGGATTGACCAGATTTTAGTGTCTACAGATGCCCCTTTTTGGGATGCATTGTGTGCAACATAGTGCCAAGAAAAAATAGATGACTAAAATGTTCAATTATTAGGGTTACTCAATAACCTAACCAACTTTAGATGCCCCAATCCTGGAAAGAGCATGCGTTCTTGAATCCTTGCTTTCGACGAGCTAAGGAACTTGCTTGATCTTGGACATTGTTCTATCATGAAGAGGTGAGGCCTATGATTCCATGATGCCAGCAATGCCAAGCATTTTAATTTGATATTTTGTGCTTGTTTGCTGCCCCAAGCAGGAGCGTGATTGTCTTTGTCAAAGATTTGTTGAACGAACGCAATTTGCCTGATTGAGTGTGTGCTTGTTGATTTTAAACTGAGTATGACTACCCCCTCAAGCGACGAGTCGATGAGGGAATGACTCGTGAGAAAAGCGATGAGTCACTTGACCCAGATGACTTTTGTTAAGGTTACCTTCAGTTGTATCCATTGAAAAATGACATAGTTTTGAAAGGATTTTGATGATGCTTATGGAGGTTTCATGTAGGTAAAAAGTTGAAAACTTCATTCCCGTGGGGCGGTCCGGCCACAATGGCCTTCTTGGGGAGTGAAATAGTAACTTGTCTATGCATCCATGAGAAGTTTGCATTCCATATTGACCCTGAATGAATTCCATCATATTTGACTTGTTTTTGGTGGGTTTTGGACCCTTTTCTTTGCTACTTCCTGGAGGAAAGGAATGAAAAACCTCATTTATGTGGGGTGGTCCAGCCAAAATGGTCTTCTTAGGGATTGAAATAAGGTTATTTTCAAGCATCCAAGAGTGTTATTATTTGCCTTTTGGATGAGACAAAAATTTTGACCAAAATAGAGCTATTTTTGTGGGATTTGGGACCCTTTTGGTGCATTTTAAGTTGTTTTACCCTATAAATTCTGTATTCATCCCAGGGTGGAATGAATACAAATTTGGTATTCATCCCGGGGTGGGACAAATGACCAAAAGTGTGTTCATCCCACCCTAGGATGAATAGAACTGTTGTAGGCCTATATAAACCTCAAATGCAAGTTTTGGGCTCATTATTGCATGTTTTCTCTGGCGATTTGAGAGGTGAGGAAGAAGAGGGTTATTTTTATGAAGTGAAGCACTATCAAAATCACCCCATGACCACCATGAGTCAGCAAGCCAAGGCATCCAACGGAGGAGCCGATGTGAGACGGGTATGTGGTGACTCACCTCCAATTATTTTGCTCTTAAAATTTCAATTTTGCTTTGCTGTTTATTTGATTTGTTTAAAATAAGTAATTAAACCTGAATTTAACTGGAATGCACCAAATTTTTAACTTATTATTTTATCTTCGGTAATTAAACCTAATGTAGATAAAATATACCAAATATTTTCGAGTTTTTTATTTTTATTTTTAAACATATCACATTATGAGATAGGTAATGAAACCCTAGTGTAGATGTAACATGTCAAATTTTGATTTTTCACAAAACCAAGAATTTTAAATTTTTGTATTTTGTTTTTGTGGAATTAAATTGTTGTAATGGATTAGTTGTGCATTTATTTTTGGGCCTTTTGGAGGCCATTGTGAAGCATGATGAATACCGGCTTATTGGGTTTCTTATTTATTTATTGCTTTACTAGGTGGTGAAGAGTTGGTATCACACACCAAAGCTCTTCCAGACCACCCGAGATGCCTTGACTAAGGCTGACTGGGAGTGGCTTGATGCCATGGGGCTCAAGTAGGTTACTCGATTGGAGCCTATGATAGGCGACTGGGCCTACTTGACCGCTCTTATTAACCTATGGGACTCGTGCACCAACACCTTCCACCTACCCATGGGGGAGATGACGGTGATGCTAGAGGACGTCTATCAAATTCTATGGATTCCAATAGAGGGGCGATCGATCCACTCTATGCACCATGACTAGAGAGGTGCAGTGTTGACGAGGTACTTTGAGGAGGATGCGGATGTAGCGAAGCTAGACTACCTAAATGGAGGGATACTGGTGGGGTTCTGGCATGAGGAGAGGGTATTGGGGGTGAGGCATGTGCTACTGATGACCCTCATATCCAATATGCTTCTCCTGGATTCTTTAGGAGCCAGGTTCCCTTGGAACCTGCTGGAGCTGGTGTACGCCCTGGTGGGGTGCACCAAGGAGGAGCCTCTGGTGATGGCTTGGGGATGACACTACTGGCATAGTTGTATGATGAGTTGTACGAGATCCACTACCATCGATGAAAGGGCTTGGGGTGTAGCTTCTTATTGCAGTGTTGGGGATGGTAGCACATAGTTGTGGAGCGACCACATGGACTACCATGGATGACTCAAGATGCAGCTGGCAGATCGGGAGATAGGATATGCTATCCTATGGTAGAGGGCGGAGGAGAGAGGGTAGAGCCGACACCATGCAGGTGATGTGGATCACTATGCCGATGCATTCTCATGACTGGAACCAGGGTAGGTGGTATGGCGACCATACAAGGATTGTTTGGCTTGGGCGGATGCTGGAGAGTAGCTTCGGTGGGTGAGGTGGGGTAGATGGTTGATTGCTTGATATGGTATCGAGTGGGAGTACTTCCCATTTTCTAGAGTTACACGATAGTTTGGACTATGATAGGGGTTTCCTGGGGAGCCAGTAGTATATCGACACTATGGGGATGAGAGGACATTAGGCTGGCCAGTGGTGGAGGAGGTGGGAGAGGAGGCAGACCCTATAGTAGATGTTCTTGATGTGGATGACACTGGGACTACATTAGAGTATGACTCATGGTGGGTGATGCGCCAGTGGTGAGGCGTAGGGGCTCTCAAAGGTGAGGTAGCTAGGGCAGAGGATGAGGTGATGCAGGATGCTCTGAAGGAGGACCAGGTAGATGTGGATGAGCCACATGGGCATCACCAATAGGTATATGAGCAAGTGGACCTGCTAGACTTGGGGGATCAGGGTGATGAGGGGGAGGCTGAGGATTAGGGGGCATAGGTACAACAGGGTACATAGGGTGACCGATACCTGGAGCTATAGGCTGGAGCTGGTCAGGGTCGAAAAAGAGAGGGATCTCCTTAGGGCAAAGGCATAAGAGGACCAAGCTATGATATCCTATCTATGGGCACAATTGCAAGCACAGGGCCCTAGGCAGGAGGGGTTCAGTATTGGTGAGGTAGAGAGGCTACGAGTAGAGGTGCTACAACTATAGTCAATGGTGGAGACATACCAGTCACGAGGACAACGAAGGTAGGCTTACATGGATAGACTAGAGATGGAGGTGGTGTGACTTGGAGGGTGTTAACCTAATGATGGGGACACTAGTATCTCACGTTGGACTCAATAGAGTGAGACTGTGAAGTCATTTTCTAGGTGAAGGACTGACAAGACTAGTGGCAGCAGGCCTGGGAGATCACAGCGGACCCAGACTACGGGTGGTAGTGTGAGTCGCAGCACCGGTCCTGTGTGACCATGGTGATGGATACTATTGAGACTATTTTTGGATTTTTTATATTGGTGAGGTTTGAGGACCCACTTTATTGTAGCCCACGGGTATTTTTGGAAACTATGATGTATATTTTTGCCCCATATATATATGAGATTTTGTTATGGTCATCATATGTCTCTTTTATTGTTTTATGATATGGATGCAATGTATGTGTGTGATTTATGATGGTATGTTAAATGCTAATAATTGATGTATATGGATATTATTATGTTATTTGTTGTAGTACTGATGGATGTTGTACCATGTATGCATATGTATACTTCTATGATGGAATGCAATTGTGATTGATGTTTATTATGTATGCATATGGATGTTTTTGAGTTATGATTTGCTGCTATGTATATGCATGGATGCACAATGAAATGGATGAATTGCGTGCTTTGATATAATGAACTATGACTAATGATTTGTCTCACTATGTTAGCACCATAGACTGTATAAATTGCATAAGTTCCTTTTGTTTCTTTTTGTACTATTTTTGTGTAATGGATATATGGAAATGTGTTATTGCAATGTGATGTAATGGAATAAGTGAAATGAGATGTTAAAGGATGTAGATGAGGTTTTCTTGAGACTCAAACACTCCAATTAACTTGATCAAATATTATATACTGACTATACAAGACTTTTTGACAAGGTATGAATCTGCTAGGATGACCAAGATACTTCATATCCCTGTGTGTGCAAGTGAGTTCATTCCTGTGAGATGCATAAAGATACCGCCATTTCTAGATAGGCTATCCACCAAACCTAGAATGAGGATCACCCTATGAATGTCATGATCCTAGGTTTGTACTTGGTAGGACTAGACCACTAGGCAATCTAGATTACCAAAAGCTAGCTCATCCACATGCAAACATTGGTCTGCGCACACGCAAAAGCTAATGTGATAGACATATCATCATGCGGGAGGCTACCACCATTGAAAGATAGGCTATCCACAAAACCTATAATGAGGATCACCTTATGGTTTTCCAAATGCTGAGAATTCTAGGGATTCAAGCTCAAGCTCCCTTCTTTTATTCAATTTTATTGGGATACTTGCTCATGGGTAGTGATGATAATCACTGTTTATTTTGTATTTTGTTTTCTTTGAGCAAGGGATTGGGAAGTGGTGATGACCACTTTTTATTTTGAATTTGCTTCTTTTGCTTTTTGTGGGATGTTGCTTTTGACTTTGAATTTTGAGGAGTTTGATTTTTGAACTTGGGGATTTTGATTTTTTTGAACTTTTGGGATTTTGGGAATTGGGATTTGGGATTTTTGATAGTGGTGAAAACCACTATTTATTTTGGGGAATTGGGTAGGGAAGAGCTTGTCCTTTTGCCAATTCTCAGCATTCTTGAACCATTTGCATAGGGGGATGAGCAGGATAACCTTTTCACTTAAAGCAACCTAGACCACTTTGTGGGTTTCATATTTCCTCGTACAAACTTGGATTTATTAATGTGTAAATGTGTTGGGATTTGTTGTATACAAGGTATGATCTAAGCAAGACTCTACCTCCTAAAAATCATGATAGCTTTCTACAAAATCTGAAAATAAAACTAGAGGCAGCTGAGTGACTAAAAACCCTAAGGATATTCTAGAAAAAATGACTATGTGATGGGAACAGACACGGACTATGACCAGTGTGAAATGTAAGTGAACATGATAAGTGGAGAACTGAAATGATGCGGATAATGATTTTAGCATAATGATTTTTGGAATAATGAATAATGTACAGTCTTAGTGCTAGACACGTATGAGCAACCCTATAATTTAAAGTGCAATAATGAGTATGCCTAATGCAGATGATTTTGATAATGCAACGAGATGCGATGTAATGAAATGCAATATGATATTTTTGTATTTTTGATTGATATATATGATGTTTTTGATTTTTGATGATGTTTGAAGATGCAATGTAATGCAATATTTTTATATTTTTGATGTTTTAAGATGCAATGTAATGTAATATTTTTGTATTTTTGATGTTTTGATGATGTTTTTGAGTTTTTGATTGATATATGTACATACATGTGACCAACGGGCTTATTGGGGTCCATTGGGCTATTTTGGGTGACCAAAGGGCTTATGGGTGCCTTTGGGGCTTTTGGGTGACCTAGACAGTCATAGATCGTCTAAGAGCATTTTGGGTTGACCAAGCGGGTTATAGACACCCTTGGAGCATTTTGGGGTGACCTAGATGGTTATAGACCGCCTAGGAGCATTTTACATTGACCAAGTGGGTTATATGCACCCTTGGAGCATTTTGGGGTGACCTAGACGATTATAGACCGCCTAGGAGCATTTTAGGTTGAGCCACAACACTCTAAGCATGGAAAGGCTACAAGTGAAGGATGTTCAAGGGTTCAGGGTCCTCAAAACCTTTAAGGGAGGCTAGGCAATAAGTTCCAGGTCAAATATGATTGGTAATGACATAAGGACCTACCCAGTTTGCCATAAACTTTTCCCTTAGATGGGGTGACAAATTAGAATTCTGTTGGTTCTCTTTCAAAACAAGGTCACCAACCTAAAAGTCTCTAATATTTAATCTCATATTGTAGGCTATTTTAAGTCACTCTTGATAAACGTGTAGATGCTTGAGAGCATTAATATGACATTCGTAAAGTAACGTAAGATGATCTAGGTGATCCTACCGTGCAATGTCATCATAGATGAACTCGTACATGGATATGCGTAGTGATGGGATATCCATCTCTAAAGGTATGAATGCCTCAACACCATACACTAGTGAAAACAAGGTGGCCCCAGTGGGCATCCAAATGCTAGTGCGATAAGCCCATAGATCAAGGGGTATTTGCATGTGCCAATCGGTGTGATTCTCTTTGACAATTTTCTTGAGAACAACAATCAATGTTTTTTTGGAAGCCTCTGCTTGACTATTTTCTTGTGGATAGTAGGGCATTGAAAAGATATGCTAGATATTATACTTTGTTGTTAAAGCATGCACATATTTGTTCTTAAACAACATCCCATTATCCAAAATGATCTTGGATGGAAAACCAAAATGATAAATGATATTATGCAAAATGAACTCCACGATGCGGGCTCCTATCATAGTGGTAAGGGGAATTATTTCCACTCACTTTATAAAATACTCGATAGTCGTAATGATGAACGTGTGACAGCCTGAGGATGTGAGGGAGATTTTATTGATTAAATCTAATCCCCATTATGAAAGTGACCAAGCTGGTTGGATCAATTGTAAAGCCTAGGAAGGTACGTGTGTCAAGTTAGCATTGTGCTAACACTTCACACACTTCCTCACATATGTGCAACAATATCACTCTAACGTATCCAATAATAGCCCATGCAAAGAATACGCTTCGCGATAGCCATATCGTTGAAATGGCCACCACATACCATTGTGTGCTTGGGCGATTGCCCAAGCCGACTCTTGATGCTCTAAGCAGCGAAGGAGAATCCCTTCCTAGCCCTGATGATATAGAATGTCTCCAAGCAAGACATATTTTGTCGCCTTCTATTTAAATTTTCTTTTAGCGACGTGCGACAATCCAGGAGGGAGATTATACAGCTTTAGATATTTCTTGATTTGTGTGGACCAGTCCTGTTGTGAGGAAGCCTCAAGCGTGTGAACTACCTATCCCTCTTGAAATTCATCCTGAGTGAATGTTGAGTGGGAAAGTGTAGACACCTAAATCATGTCATGCTTAGGGGAGCTACTTACATAGACACACTCATAAGATCATAAGACATAATCTTGGACTTTCCAAGCACCAACAGTGGTTCTCACCACTCATTTGGGGCCTTTTCAAGCCATCCAAGCTTGGCCGCTCAAGCCAAGAGCAACCAGATTCTAGCCGCTCAAGCCTAGAGCGGCCAGACCTTAGCCACTGTAGATGACAATGGCCAGATCATAGCCACTGCAGATGACAACGGCTAAGCCATAAGAAGTGGTTTGCCGACAAACAGGCCCAATCTCGGGTGGAAGTGGTAGTCTGCATGCAATAAAGGTGAGCGGGAGTGACTTTGCATTCCTTTTCATGACCAGTTCACATAGGAGACTTGAGTTTGCATTTAGACTTAAGTTAACCGACCTTCAAGCATAAACAAAGGACAAAAGCTTCTCATGCTAACGAACAGTTCGCATAGAAGACTCAAGTGGGCAGTTAGATTTCAGTTAACTGGCCTTCAAATATAGACAATAGACAAAGGCTTCTCATGCTAACTTGCACTACGCATGAGAAATTCATTTCTAGGGCTTGGACATAGACCTAGGGTTTCACACTATAAAAGGTGCAAGCCTAAGAGCACCAAAAAGAGAGACACATGATCGATATATGACATATAGAGACCCAAATCACATACAGGAGATCATTTCAGAGAGAGAGTTCTCTTTGAGATCACATGTGCGATGGAGCTTTGACAAATCAAAGGGCATAACACCTACTTTCTTCAACATCAGATCATAGTCTTTGACCCATAGCTTTGGGGCAAGGAGAGCAAGGTTTTCTTTAGCGATCATTGTCTTGGACAGTGGCCCACAGGCTTAGCTTAAATAGACATAGCATATTTTATCTTGTTTTCTTATATCATTAGCTTAGATTTACTTGATTCCATGGTATCATTTTATCATATTTCTATTACATTCTCTGATTACTAACAACCTTATCCGAGGAGGCAATCTCGGATAACTAAACGTGTATTGTTGTTTGAATTGCATACAGGGCCATAGGTTCATGAGACATAATCCATGACATACGAGAGCAAGAGGATCCATCCGAGAGACATACCTAGAGAAGGAGGCATCTGTAAGCCCTCAGACATTTTTGTGTGTGGAACCGAGAAGCATTTTAGAGCGTGCCACCCTTTTGCAAAAGGGGACATCTCTTCATCCACTTGTAAATCATTGTATCAAGATGGGTATCCCTAAGAGGGACCGACATGTAACCGGGGTTCAATATTAATGAAAGATCCATTCTTTGTCATTTTTATGTTATATGTTTTCTCATAATATTTTAGCTTCATTTTTGGTATAGTAATAACATCGCAAGTAGAGTTAAGAGTGGTGCATGCACCCCGGGGTCGCTACAGATGGTGATCACGATGGGACAACCACTAATTTTTCATTTTCTACTAGAAAACTAACTTAATTTTATGTGTAAGTCTAGCCACTCTGAGCTACAATCAAAATACAAGCTACAACGGCCAAGAACCAAGCCGCTACTGGTCAACAACGACCAGGACTGGAGTGCAGCAGAGGTCAAAACATTGACTCTCTCGAGCTGGATCAAAGGTTGGTATAGCTTTTCTGATATTTTATAACTTTTTATCTACTTTTGTGTGTTCAAAATAGAGAACTTAAAGCACATTTATGTTTGGAAATTGAAAGAATAAAGAAGAAAGAATTAAGCATTTCGCATATCTTAGATCTTCTTTTAAATTTTCCACTAGGCGTTGCTAGGAACAATGGCTTATGCCTAAAAATTTTACCCTAGAATCCAACGTGCTAGACATTGTATGTTGTTTGCTTGCTTTGAGGCCCTGCTAGAGGCCATAGTTGCATGAGATAAAGTGTGCTCATACAAATCATAGTAGTTCATGCATATTTCTGAATATTGAAATGTATTTTTGCACTTAGGCATATAGGAAAGACTCATTGCTGCTATATGATGCACTTTATGTTACGCAAGCTTAAAATGAACACCACACACGCACATCTCATTTAAACATTGGAGAGTTGGATTTCATCACCAACCTTCAATTCAGTCCAGTGACGTTGGAATTCATCTCCTTCCACTGGTTTTCCCCCTAGAGCTTCCTAGAAATGGATTGGGAAACTTACTTATAGTGACACTAAGTTACTTGTGTTCAAACTATCTCCCACTATTGGAACAATCATTGGTTCAGAGTGGAGGAGCTAGGCGAACCCCCCATTGGGTCTTCAATGGTGTACCCTAGCTTCTTTTGAGAAAATCATGTTTGGCATGAGTGTACTTGATTGTCACTATGGATGAGTCTTCTCATTCTTAATCCAAGAACAAGAGCAAAGAAATCAAGAGAACAACACATCAAAACACAACAAATAGTTTAGGGCACACTTAAATTGGTAATCAAGATAAACATTTGTTTGGAATTGTGTGGTCATTCCTAAATAGCAAACTCAAAAGATCAAGTCATAAAACAACATGGTCAAAACAAGAAGTAAACACCCTCGGTCTGATGTCGAGGGAGAGACAGAAGCAATTCATACCCATAGGCGGAGTCATAGTAATGTTGAACGACCTACCCGTAAGACCGTGAGACGTAGCTCCATGAGCCTAAGGGGTGATAACTCAACTCTTGGGGGATCTCCTCGAGAAACCCCAAGTAAGGAACCACATCATGGAACAAAGTCACATAAACAAAAAGAGGCTTCACAACCATCCTCATCAAGGAGACATGAGGAGACCTCAAGGGCCTCCTCTAAACACACAGAAACATCTCAAAGACATGAGGAAACTTCAAGGGCTTCCTCCTCACATGGACATAAAGAAGGTTCTAAGACTCATTCTTCACATAGGGATGATGAGACTGCCACATCTCCATCCACATGGAGAAAACATGTCACCACTAAGCCCTCTTCATCAAGAAGGCAAACAAGAATTGCAACACCTCAAGACTCACAAGAAACATATGAAATAGGTCTGCCCACTGAAGGGCAAGAAACTAGAGCTACATCTAGTCATGGGAATCATATAGAAGAAACCCTTCACACAAAAGGAAATATTCCCATAGACTATGACCTCATAGGAGTAAATGGCACCCCATAGGACCAGCCATGGAGAACGAGACAACTAGACAAGTTGGATCGATTTCCTACTCAACCAACCCAAAGAACTGTAGCTACTGAGAACTCTGCATCTGGAAGCTCATGAACTGTGACTTCTAAACATACCTCCCAATCTAGGGGTACCTCAGAGTGACCCCATAGAAGATGCATGGAGTCTGATCATAGGGATATTCAATAGTACACTGAACAAGTCACATTAACTAGCAAGAGTACAGATACAACAAAAACCCCTCGAGGAATCTATGAGTCAAGACTACAAGAACAGAGTCAGATAAACATGAGTCTTCTACAACAACACAAACTGACCGAATGAGGTGGTTAGAAAATGCATTACGCAAAGAGTGAGAGTTAGTGGAAGCTCTCGAACAAGAGAAACAAAGAGAAAGACTCTTGCGCCAACATGAGCAACATTTAAGAGAGCAATCTGAGCAGCTAGCTCTTAACAATTTATAGATAAATGGTGGTGACCACCAAAGAACAAGACACACTGACTCACCTAAGGAAAGGCACACTAGACAAGATATCCCACAATGAAACCCCCCACCAAATCATGAACAAAATCCAACTAATGGGGGAGGGCAAACATAACAAATCAAGATCACAATCCTGATTCCCCTCGTAGGAGGGAGGAAAATGGAACAAATCAAATGAATAGAGAGTTACCTCCATTGCCAATGTGAATAGGCTTGCATGAAGAGGAAATCTATGCATCAAAGGCATTTCAAGAGCTTGCTGAAAAGATGAAAACCTTTGAGAAACAAGAGGCAGTTGGGAACTCACCAACATTGAGCAAGATACACAATCAACCATTGTGCCCATCAATCCCTAGCCCTCCATATCCTAAGCACTTTGAGATGCCTAGGTTAGAGAAGTTTAAAGGTGAAGAGGATGCACAAGAGCATGTCACCAATTTTATCAATGCTTGTTTTCATCTTGAAGACAATGACGCTCTCATGCTAAGAACATTCATAATGACATTTTTAGGTGTTGCCACTCAATGGTTCAACCAACTACCTAAGCATAGCATAACCAACTTTGAACAACTAGTAAACGCATTCTTGAAGCATTTCTCCTTTGGTGCTAAGAAGAAGGTGAACCTTTCAGACCTGGAAAACCTGAAATAGTATGATGATGAGCCAGTAATGGATTATGGGAATAGGTGGAGAAAAATCATGGCAAAATTATCATTCTCCATTCCCACAGAAGAGATCATTCATATGTTTACCAAAAGTTGTTCTAAACATATCTCCCTCTTGCTACAACTCCAATAGTATCCTTCATTTGAGGAAGCTTTGGCACAGGCCAAGCTCATCGAAGAGATAAAAGTAGATGAGGGAACCATTAAGCTCCGAAACAAAAAGGAGTGGAACAAGAATGGTAAGAATGACAAGTACAAGCAGAAGCAGGGCAACCCTGCTCTAGTCAATCAAGTCGTATTGGCTACACCCAAGGATGGGGGTGCACAACAACCATAGAACTATCAAGCACATCCCCCACCAGCCAACTACGACCAAAAGAACAATCAAGGAAGAAACCGAGAATGCAAGCCACCTCATTATTTCATGCCTCTGAAAGAATCAATGCAATCAATATTTAATCAGTTGAGCGAGGCCAGGAGGATCAGATTTCTTGATATACCTCTTGTAGATCCCAACCATCCTAAGCCAAAAGGATATAGGGAAGATCAATTTTATCCTTATCATAGGATACCGAGGCATGACATTGAAGCTTGCATCGGGTTTAAGCATCAAGTGCAAAACATGATTGAGGTGAGAGAGCTCAAAGTTGACAACCCACTAGCTCTCGATAACAGAGACATGGGCATATACAGAAACCCATTGCCCAATCATGAAGCCCCTCGAGAGCAAGGGGCCCAAGTCAATCAGGTTCGAGCTGACATACCTACCCATGGATGCATTGGGATGGTTGAGATCATTAACATAGCAACAAGGACTAGGTGGTATGGTCAACCGCAACCACCTACAGCTCCCATGAACATCCCAACCACTCCTAGGCAAAGGCAAGACAACCTTCCAGGTCCACCAACGAGACCTGTGGTAACTATTCAGAGTAGATTGGAGCAAAACCTACAGATGACTCCAACTAAGTTATCCATCTATGAGCTCATACAATAGTCCCCAAAGCATAGGGAGACTCTAATGGAGATTTTAAGAACAATTGAGCTTCAACCGCAAGATGTGAATGCATTCACTCACTTTGTGGGACAAGTGCAAGAATGCCAAGAACCTGTAATCCGATTCTATGATCATGAGATTAAGACAGTTTTTGCTGCCTTACCAGACCCTCCGCTAAACATTGTAGTGGCCATCAATGACTTACCTTTCAAGAGGGTTTTGGTCGATACAGGTTCATCGATAAACATCATCACAACAACTGCAATAGAGCACCTCAAGATACCCAAGACCAATATCATTCCAGGAACTTACACATTGAGAGCTTTTAATGATGCTTTATGCAATACTATGGGAATGATAGTCCTACCCATCAAGGTGGGGCACAAGACCATCCCCATGATGTGTCATGTCTTGGAAGGTGCTATGCAGTACAACATCCTCTTAGGGCACCCTTGGATAAGGGCCATGAAGTGCGTGCCTTCGATCTTGCACCAGTGTGTCAAGTATGTGCATGAAAGCAAAGTCTATGTGGTTCTAGCCGATGAAGAGCCTTTTAAATATGTTAATCAGGTGGATATTCTAGGAGAATTCATGATCCCTTCTACTCACCTATACGTGGCACCTTCATCCCCAACCACACAAGTTGATAACAAAGACAAAGGGGTAAGAAAAGACCCAGGCACATCAACACCTCCTGGTGCACTCAAGATAATCAATGCTTCTAAAGTACCATCAACGTCAAAACCAAAAGACAATCAGAAGCTAAAGGCCCCCTTAGTTAAGGAAGAGAGGCCCAAAGAAATGCCAACTATAGCCATTGCTAAAATGCCAAGTCCTATGGAAGAGGAAGATCCTCAAGATCAAGATGAAGATAGTGATTATCACCCTGCTTCACCAGTATCATCCATGGGGTCATCCACATCGCATGCATCAATACACTTGGCAAGTACAGGCATAGGGGAATACCTTGTGCAGAACATCACCTTTACGCCTATCATTGAGTCTGCACAGGACATAGGGAGGCCTAAAGACTTGAGGCCACCAGTAGGAATAGTGGTTCCACTTGGAATCCCTCCCAACCAAACCAATTTTGTCTATGCCGACCTGGACTACGCTCATAAGTCTTCAGATATAGAAGGAGATGGTGATGAATTATTCATAGTCAATGTTCATTACCTCTCTAATCCTGAGTTTGCTCTAAGCTACTTTGAGCATTGCCATTGGCATGGCTATGGCCTTGGCGTATATGAGCAGGGGCACAGGAGGCCTTACGAGCCACTATATCAGCTTCCTTTCGATATATTTGGCTTAGGCTATTATAGCGGAGGTCGAGATGACTCGCTTGCAGTGGCATTGGAAATATTAAGCATAGGGTTGGGAGAAGACATTGATTTCATTCCTTATCACCCCTTGAGAATAGCAAATTTGAGCAATAGACAAGTAGCCACGGTAAACATACCGCCTCCAAAAACTTATCATCCAAACACCTCAATTGATTCCACCCCAATAGGGTACAACTCATGGGATGAGGAGAATGGATATGAAGCAAGTGATGATGAGGCACAACTTGGCTTAGCCTATCAAGGGCCTCGCTATTTACAAAGGTTCACATGGTCCATCCATGATGAGATTGAATATACATCAGATGAAAGTGACTATGAATCAGAAGACTCAATAGAAAGAGCTTACTTAGGCTTAAGCCATCAACCCCTGACTTTGGGGCAAGAGACAAATGCAAATGGGTTCTTCATAAGTGATGAAGAATATGAAGATGAAATAGAGATGGCCTACTTAGGGCCAAGACATGAGCCCTTTGTCTTAGGGCCGCATACCAATGCTAATAGTTTTTGGATAAGTGATGATGACTTTGAGGATGAGACCGAGATGGCTTATCTTGGACCTCACCACTTGCGGCAAGTCAACGAGCTAGTAGAGAGAGAGGTGGCACTTCATGCCATAGACCCTCAACTCTAATTTTTGGGGAGACCTATTGACCTAGCTGCCATTCATCGGATGGTTAATCCCCCTCCACCTACATTCAGAGAGCAGTTAGAGCCCAATGATCCTATTGTCCACCCTGCTCATGGGCCAGATCCAAAAATTCCCATTCCTCCAGAACCTCATCATGAGTATGGAAGAGAAACCCCTAAGACAAGATTGCACCCATGTGGTCCTAGAGATTTCATCCCATCCATCAACATGATCTCCATCGATTTGACCACTCCACTTCATAATCTAGCAGATCCTACCAAATCATTGCATCTTGATATAGATGCTATTGATTGGGATCATGCTAGTTCACCCATAGAGCCAGAAGACCTCTTCCCCAATGAAGAGATGTTACAACCATTCCATATTGCATCAAGTTGTGCGTATGACGTCTTCCATGTTGGTTTGGAACCTGAGTCAATAGGTCCTATGAATCCCATTGATGACATTCATTTGATACCCATGCCTCATCAGCTAGAGGATGGGTCACATATGGCTATAGAAGCAACTTTCGAGGTGGACATCAGTGATGATCCTACCCAACCAAGGAAAGTCAAGTTCGAAGAAAGTCTATCTCCATAGGAACAAGCCATCTTGATTCCTCTCCTCAAGGAGAGGCCAAATATTTTTTCTTGGACTTACAAAGACATGCCAGGGATAGATCCAAAGTTAGTCATTCACAACCTTTCATTGGATCCCATGAAGAAGCCAGTCAAGCAAAAACTGAGGAAAATGCATCCAACCATCGCTTTGATGGTAAAGAACGAATTGCAAAAACTACTGGATGCAGTATTCATAGTTCCTATCGACTACCCTGAGTGGGTGTCAAACATGGTACCCATAGGGAAACCTGATGGAAGAGTCCGTATCTGCATGGATTTCAGAGATTTGAATAGGGCAACACCAAAGGATTCATTCCCATTGCCAAACATAGATGCTCTTGTAGATGCAACCGTAGGTCATGAAATGCTCTCCCTAATGGATGGGTTTTCTGGATACAACCAAATCCAGATTAAGCCCGAAGATCAACATAAAACTACTTTCATTACTCCATGGGGAACATTCTGTTACAAAGTGATGCCATTCGGTCTCAAAATTTTGGTGCCACATATCATTGGGCCATGACATACATATTCCATGACTATATGCATAAGATCTTGGAAGATTACATGGATGACTTACTAGCCAAGTCCCTATTGCGGCAAGAGCATGTCGAAGTCCTTAGACAAGTCTTTGATCACCTCATAGAACACAATGTCCGATTGAATCCTAAGAAGTGCGTATTCGATGTAACTTCTAGCAAGCTTTTAGGATTCATCATATCCAAGAGAGGCATCGAAGTTGATCCTACAAAGGTAAAGGCTATACTAGAAATGGCCGCCCCTACCAACATTAGGGAGTTGAGGAGCCTACAAGGCAAGATAGCATCCATCAAAAGATTCATCGTGCAATTATCAGACAAATGCAGACCTATGAATAAGTTGCTATGCAAGGAAGTCCCCTTTCATTGGGATGAAGAATGCCATCAAGCCTTTGCAGAGATCAAGACTTATCTAGCAACGCCGCTAGTATTGGCTCCACCAAGGCCAGACATACCATTTTTACTATATATATCGGCTACTAATTTTGCATTAGGCACCATGTTAGCCCAAAATAATGCACAAGACAAAGAGCAAGCCATATATTACATTAGTCGCACCTTGGTGAGCTATGAGCTAGGATATGCGTATGTCAAAAAATTGTGTTTAGTAGTGGTCTTTGCAACTCGAAAGTTGTGACACTACATGTTGAGCCATACGACCTACGTCATATCAAAACAAAATCCTTTGTAGTACATGATGAGCAAGACATATCACAATACACGTACCGCAAAGTGGATCATGCTATTGATAGAATTTGATCTAGAGTTCATAAGCCAAAATTCCATCAAGGGACAAGTCATAGCAGATCAATTAGCAGAGGTGCCTCTTCAGGATAACAAGCCTCTCACCATAGAGTTGCCTGATGATGCGGTCTTTGCATTATCAGATCCGCCAGAGCTCGAAGAACCTAAGAAAGAAAAATACATGTCATTGTTCTTCGATGGTTCGAAGTGTGAACAAGGAGGCGGAGCAGGGATTGTCTTTATCACACCGTAGGGTGCTCCATTACCCTTATCATTCAAACTAGACTTCCCATGCACAAACAACAATACAGAATATGAAGCATTGATCTTGGGACTCCAAACAGCCATAGCGATGGGCATTAAAATATTGAATATCTTTGGTGACTCCTTGCTCATAGTAAACCAGGTCAAAGGACTCTTCCAATGTAGGTGCCCACTCCTGAAGACTTACAAGGAACTTGTTGACAATTACTTAGCCCGACTGGAATGGTATGACATCGAGGCAATCCCTCATACATCGAATAGATTTGTAGACACTATGGCCTCTTTGGGATCCTTAATCCCTCAGAATCCATCTGCTGATTTTACAACCATTCATGTGAAAGTGCTTTCGCACTCAACAATACGTCGTGAAGCTTTTGACAATCAAGAATCAATCAACATGATCAACATCGAACCAAATCAGGATTGGTCCTTCATAGCCAGAAGTTTCTTGCAAACAACACCTTGGGGGTCATTGATCTCCCAAGGACCCATAGAGTGTGGTGCGACCATATACCATAGAGTTGTTCCTCAATCCATGTTCACTACCTCAAAAATGCAGGAAGAGCAAGTTGTCTATTCTATAGAGGTTGTGGCCTATCAGGATTGGCTTTCCCAACTATGGGACTTCCTGAAGCTCGGAATAATACCTCAAGGTTTGTCGCATACAGAAAGGTGAACATTTAAATAGAGAGCAACAAGATACATTTTTCTAGGAGAAATCCTCTACAGACGAGGATATGATGGAGTATTGCTCCATTGTCTTGAGCCCCAGGAAGCATCTTGGGTAGTTTCACAAGCTCACGATGGAACATGTGGAGGCCATTTCAGTGGCATGGCCATCATTAAGCGCATCTTGAGAATGGGTTACTATTGGCCCATAATGGAAAAGGACTGCTATGAGTATGTCAAGAAATGTAGTAAGTGCCAACATCATGCAAATCTAACGCACTTACCATCGCAAGCTTTGCAGCCCATCCAAGAAGCATGGCCATTCTCGCAATGGGGACTAGACTTGATTGGGAAGATCTCACCCCCATCCTCATGCCGACATACATTCATCATAACGGCCATAGAATACTTCACTAAATGGGTAGAAGCGATCCCCTTAACATCAACAACTAGACCAAGGATTGCGGAGTTTATACTCCATAATATCATAAGTCATTTTGGGGTCCCTTCTAAGATAATATCGGATAATGGGCCATATTTTAAGAACAAAAATGTGCATGCTTTAATGAACAAATATCATATTCAACATAGTTTTTCAATGCCTTATTATCCGCAAGCAAACGGGCAAGCAGAAGCCTCAAACAAAATAATAGTCTCCATTTTGAGGAAGACAGTGCAAGAAAATCACAAGGATTGGCACATGCAATTGCCTCTTGCACTATGGGCATACAGGACTAGTATACGGATGCCCACTAGGGCAACACCATTTTCACTAGTATATGGCATTGAAGCCATCATGCCTCTAGAGTTGGAAATCCTGACTCTACGCATAGCACTAAAAGACTTCATAGATGATGAAGTTGCACGGCAAGGCCACCTTGATCAATTGATGCTTCTTGATGAACATCGAGTCAATGCTTTAGAGCATCTCCATGTTTACCAAGATCACCTTGCACGAGCTTACAATAGTAAAGTCCACCTAAGGGAATTCAAGGTTGGAGATCTAGTGCTCAAAGAAAACCAGCAGAATTCAAATCTATCGCCGCATCTACGAGATAAGTTCACGGTAAACTGGATAGGTCCATACATGATTTCATAGAGAGTTGGGCCTGGAGCATATCACCTTATATCATTAGATGGTGTTGAAGAGCCTGAACCTCTCAATATCATTCACTTAAAGGTATTTTACACATAAAAACACAAAAACATTCAAATATTTCATAAAACACAAAAACATTCAAATATGTCAAAAACAAAAACATTCAAATATTTCAAAAATAAAAACATTCAAATATGTCAAAAACACAAACAAATCATAAAAACATAAAATTCAAAAATTCAAATCAAAGGCTCCAAGGGTAATTCATCCACCCTTGGTCAAAAATCAAATCAAAGGCTCCAAGGGTAATTCAAACCGCTTGGTCAAAAATCAAATCATCAAAGGCTCCAAGGGTAATTCATACCGCTTGGTCAAACAATCAAATCAAAGGCTCCAAGGGTAATTCAAACCACTTGGTCAAACATCAAATCAAAGGCTCCAAGGGTAATTCATACCGCTTGGTCAAAAATCAAATCAAAGGCTCCAAGGGTAATTCACACGCTTGGTCAAAAACAAAATCAAAAAGGCTCCAAGGGTAATTCACACCTGGTCAAAACATCAATTCAAAAGGCTCCAAGGGTAATTCATACCGCTTGGTCAAAAATCAAATAAAAAAGCTCCAAGGGTAATTCAAACCGCTTGGTCAAAATCAATAACAAAAGCCCCAAAGGCATAATAAGCCCTTTGGTCAAATTAATCAAAAATACAAAAACAACATAAAATCAAAAATACAAAAACAATTGCACTTCACATTTTGCATCCACATCATTGCATTGCATTTTCACATACATTACAAGATATGTCATGAGAGTCTTAAAAGTGATACCACAGTTTGTCGCACAAGTCATTCATATCCATACCTCCATCCACATGTGTGTAATTGTGTTTTTCAACACAACCATTATTTGTTGCTATACATAATTACTAAGGCTTTTCGGTTAGTCAACCAAATCTAGTAATCTTATCAACTTTTGAGGAAAACAACTTTGATTAGTAGAAAGAAAGGCCTAGCTATGATAAAGCCTTGGATATTCAAGATCCCATCACTAATTGAAACACTAAAATCCTAGCTGGTACAAGGAAAATATGAAAGCTGCAAAGCGGTCTAGGTTACCTTAAGTGAAAAGGATTATCCTTGCTTATCCCCCTATGCAACCGGTTTAAAGGTGCTGAGAATTGGCAAAAGGACAAGCTTTACCCTATCAAAATCCCTTGCTTAAATCAAAATAAGCAAAATCCCAAAGCAAAAGTACAAATTCAAAAGGCCAAGCATACAGTCCAGATTTCAAAAGCAAAAATCCAATACAATCATATATTCAAAATACAAAAAAATCAAGCTCAAGAAAAAATAAAAAATAAACAGTGATTTTCATCACTAAGAATGAGCAAAATAAACAGTGATTATCATCACTACAAAAAAATCCCCGCTCAAAGAAAAAAATTAAAATCAAAATAAACAATGATTTTCATCACTACATATGAGCAAATATCCAAAGCCAAAAGAAGCCAAAAAGAAGGGAATAAAGCTTGAATCCCTGGAATTCTCAACATTGTACAAAACTGGAAGGAGAAATCCTTACGCATGATGATATGTCTATTACAATTGCTTCATGCATTTGTGTAGACCAATGTTTGAATGTGGATGAGCTAGCTTAGGTAACCAAATATTGCCTAGTGGTATAGTCCAACTAAGTCCAACATAAGGATGAGATGAACACTTGAGGATCCCTGATCTTAGCAATGGGCTGAAAGAATCCCGCCTGACATCGGAGGAAATGCTTGAGTTCTACCTCAAAATATACAATCACATGCACACACAGAGATCATGAAAAACTAGGTCCATGGTAAAAGCCTTACTTTTCAAAAGTCTAAGTGGTAAGTAGACAGTTGTTGATAGGGGAACTAGAGTGTTTGAATCTCCGAAAAGCCCCAAATTTTTTACATAGCAACAAATAATTAAATCATTCACACCATCACTTTCTTTATAAGATTCTATAAATTAGGGGGTATCAACATAGTAGGACAGATACCACATATATATTAGAAATAGTATATAGACGACCACTGACTACTTTATATATTTTAATTTACAGAAACTTATTAAGAAGATACATTACACACCATTACATCTCATATATGAATACTTAATCAATTCTTATGATAGAAGTGATTATTTAAATTCATGATTATTTTTAAACTTTTTGTGGTATCACCCATTAAGATTGTCAATGTCATATGCATTCCGTATGTTTTTAATGATTAGAGCATACAGGTTCATTTATACCATTCCATCACATAAGTTAGGTGCATATAATTAAAGCAAAGATTAAACATGCATTTAACAATAACATTTGCATCCACAAAAACAAGTCATTAATCATCCATAAACCACATCATAAAACATACAGGCAATATCCATTTGCATACCATAAATTCATCATTCATCATCAAAATACATTGCATCATATCATCAAATCATATAAGCATCTACACATCCATCTAAGCATCTTCAAATATCATCTATCATCTAACATATCCATCAAATCATCATAATATCATCATCGCATCATATCATAAAATAAAATAACAAAAAAAACATAAGCAATAAACGATACACATAATGAGTCACAAAAGGTAAATCTATCATAAAAATATGTGTGTCAAGTCCAATGGATATACAAAAATGCCCATGGGCTATAGTCATGTAGGTCAGTCGACCTCAAAAATGGATCAAGAACCAAGTAGAACATCAATCTAGTGTCGGGCCTGAGCCCCCTGCATCACCTCCTTCAGTGTCATGAGTCGAGTGATGTGAGCCTGTAGGTCTCTCTATCTGAGTCCGGGTCCACTAGCTAGGATGGGTGGAAGACTACCCCGAGGTAGAGCGCCCATTGACCTATGAACCACCTACATCTACTGGATCCTTAGGGACAATCTCGTGCCTCCTGAGCTGCATCTGAAGGAGGGTAACATGATCCGTAAGACCCTAGATCCGAGCCTCATGCTCATCCAACAAGGAATGAAGTCATCCCACCTCTACCCTGAGCCTACTATGGAACCTCCTATGGTGTAGAAGTAGGAACAACAAACTGCATCCTGACATCGCCACCCCCGATAGTAGCCTGTAGAGCCTGTATCTATGTTGTGAGCTGCTCAATCATAGCATCTCACCATTGTACCTAGATCTTAGTAGCCTAGAGCTCAGCCTCGACCTCGTGCAACTATGCTCTCAGAGGAGAGTCTCTCTCCTCAAGCTCTAACTCCTCCTCAAGAACATCAAGATCCTCTACTGCCACCTGCTCTATCGATTGGCCCCATACCTCGATCCTGGCTCGAACCCTACATCCTACCGGATCTATGCCATCACCCCCACCATCATCCTCATGCCCTAGACTACCGATGCCATGCCACATCCGATCACCCCACCACTGAGAATAGGCCTCTATAACTCCCCAACCACTATAGGGTCTACGATTGGGGCATCCTCCTCATCTACAAGCTCTATGACCTATCATGGAGGTAGGTCCCTCTCTACTATGAGGTGCCTATACAAGAATGGTACCAAGGGCACATCCTACTGCAATCCATACTGACGAAGAACCCGAGAGTAGAAGAAATACTCTTAGATGGCAATCTTATGGCCAATGAGCCATCGCTCTCGTGTCCTAGTAGTAAAACTAGCTGGATCATCCCAAACCGGACACTCATAATACGACCACCACACGACATCTCTGACCAATAGTCTAGTAAAAGCATCAATGTAGTGGGACAGCTCCCCTAAAAGTGTGGCTCTTACGCTCCTCATGCTCCTGAGCCCATCTGGCAGCATAGCACTATGTCCGAGCCTCAATAGATGTAATCTCAGCTAGGAGCCCCTTAGGGCGATCTACCTTAATGTGCTCCCATCCCCAAACCTGTAAGAGCAAACTACAAGCAATGTTGATGCATCCCCATCGATGGATGTGGTACAACTCATCGTAGCACTGAGCCAATAGTGATCTACCCCATGCATAGATGATAGGCTCCTCACTATCCAATAGGTCCTGCACCATCGCTAGGAGGTTCCAAGGGAACCTCAAACCCGAGAAGTCCAGGATAAGAACATTGTTGATCACCATCAGCAACACAACATGCCTCACTATGAAAACATGAGCATCATACCAAGTCTTGATAGATACTCCCCCGACCAGTCTCCCAGAGAGCCTATGCAGAACGTGCCCCAAACACCCTATCATAGACGACCACCTGATCATTAGTGGCCGATGAAACAATGGGCACCCCATCGAATGGGATCCGAAAGATCCTGTACACGTCCTCCGACGTGATAGTCATCTCATCGGGTGGAAGGTGGAAGGTGTTGGTCCGTGGGTCCCAACGGTGGGCTAAAGCCATAAGATAAGCCTGGTCGGCCATAATGTGGGGCAACCTGATAACATACTATAGCCCATGGGCCTTAAACCACTCCCAATCAGTGTCATCAAATCTAGGAAGCAAGTCAAGCAAGAGCTTTGGGTCCCGAGCCCGAGCAGTGAGGATCTAAACAAAGCAGAAGAAAACAAAATATAACTACAATGCATCTAAGGCATAATTCACAATAAACATGAAAATGGTGCAAAAGAGTATGAGTTACTCTAAATCTAAGCAAGAGAAGAATAAATTGCACCTAAGCAAAGCAAAAATTCAAAAAAAATCATAAAATCAATACACAAAATGCAAAAACAAGGCTCAAGCTTTAGCCGTTGTCGCCTAATGGCCAAACCTGGCCGTTGGAGGCAGCAGCGGCCAAGGCCCAATGGTCAAATTTTTGACCATTGGGATTCAAGCTTGGCTGCTTTGAGCGACAGCGGCCAAGGGGCGGCACGACAAACCCGTGAACCCTTGGCCAAAAAAAAAAAAAATTACAATTGACAAAATAACTTAAGCAAAGCAAAAAAAGGGAGGGAAAGCAAACAAATTGGAAAACAAATCCCCTACCCAAGCATCGAAACTAAGCTAAGTTTGAGAATGCCCAAAATGGTAGTAGCAGGGGAATAATGGAAAATTTTCAAAAACCCTAGGCTAAAGCCATTGAAAGATTGTAAAATTGGGGACCAACCCACCATGACAAAAAGGAACCTAAGCCTAATTACGGAGTTTGTTCATTGCCAGCAGGTTTAGTGATGTTCATTTTGCTCATTTCTTAGTGAAGTTCAATTTTACTTAAGCAAAGAAAAGAGAGCTAGGGTTTTGAAGAGAAATACCCGAGAAGCTCTGGCTCCTCCAATAGCTGATGTCTCACCTCGTGCAACCATGTCCTCAACACTAGCAAAGTTTTGAAGTCGCAACCATCATCGTTGCACCAGAGCTCTAAAAATGGAATCTTCAATAGTGAAAATGATAGGTCAAAACCCTAGAATTGCAAGTTTTATATTTCCTTAATTATGCCTTGGCCGCTGCTGACGTCAGTGGCCCGAGCTTCTTGGCCGCTCAAGGTGACAGTGGCCATAGGCAGGAAATCAGAGGCCATTGGACCTGATAGCGGCCAAGCCCATAGGTCAAAATTAAGCAGTTCCTTCAATGAGGGAATAACAAAAATAACAAATAATCACACTTTGATGGTTTAGGATCATCAGAATGTTCAAAACAACAAAAAAATTCACATAAAATCACAATCTCAAGTAGGCCTCGTATCCAGTTACCTACTCTATCCACTCGATGATTGCAGTGATTTGCACTCCATGTATTTTGGTGAGATGAGTAGGCAACCATAAGGCCACTTGGGGCAAAAGCAACTCATTTTGGAATTACGATATGTCACCCTTCAAACCCGAAGAAGATCAAGATGGTCGGATTGCTCCATGGGTGCGAAGGGGTCATTCTAATTCCCCTATGACATCAAAAACATTAAGTCAAAGTGATACAATCTAAACATAAATAGAATCACTCATCCTAACTCCCTAAGAAGGCTATTGATAGTCGGACCGCTCCTCGGGATAGGGATGGATGATTATCATAAGCAATTGGAATCACACTTGGATGTGGGATTGCCCATTAAAAGCAACAAATGCTAGAAAGGAACCAGATTAGTCATATTGGTCAAGCGACTTGTCGCTTCATTCATTGTCATTTCTTCACCAATCCATTGTGTGAAGAAGTAGTTCAAAACTTCAACTTAATCATAATCAAAATCAACAAAATATCACTTGATCATAGCAAAATCATGTTCATCCTTCGAATCATTGCATACAACAATCACAAATTTCCCTTGTTTGCTGGGAACGTAAGCAGACATGACATCTTCAATTGTAGCTCTCCTACCGATCGAAATTGTTGTAGCAGCTGAAGCTACCCGATTGAGTTTGAGGAATGAGTGCAATTTAACATGCAAAAGCCACTAGGCTAAGTCCTCCGAACATTGAGGCAATGATTCAAGGGATGCATGCCATCTTGCATGATTGGGCCATCCGACGTTGATCAGACCATTGATCACCATACACCCTACAAACGGATCAGTCTACATTTTTGCTCAGCATTGTGTTTTCCACACAACACGTCACAAAAAGGGGCATCTGTAGACACCTAAATCATGTCATGCTTAGGGGAGCTACTTACATAGACACACTCATAAGATCATAAGACATAATCTTGGACTTTCCAAGCACCAAAAGTGGTTCTCACCACTCATTTGGGGCCTTTTCAAGCAATCCAAGCTCCCCCCCCCCATGCAATAAAGGTGAGCGGGAGTGACTTTGCATTCCTTTTCACGACCAGTTCACATAGGAGACTTGAGTTTGCATTTAGACTTAAGTTAACTGACCTTCAAGCATAAACAAAGGACAAAAGCTTCTCATGCTAACGAACAGTTCGCATAGAAGACTCAAGTGGGCAGTTAGATTTCAGTTAACCGGCCTTCAAATATAGACAATAGACAAGGGCTTCTCATGCTAACTTGCACTACGCATGAGAAATTCATTTCTAGGGCTTGGACATAGACCTAGGGTTTCACACTATAAAAGGTGCAAGCCTAAGAGCACCAAAAAAAAGAGAGACACATGATCGATATATGACATATAGAGACCCGAATCACATACAGGAGATCATTTCAGAGAGAGTTCTCTTTGGGATCACGTGTGCAGTGGAGCTTTGACAAATCAAAGGGCACAACACCTACTTTCTTCAACATCAGATCATAGTCTTTGACCCATAGCTTTGGGGCAAGGAGAGCAAGGTTTTCTTTAGCGGTCGTTGTCTTGGACAGTGGCCCGTAGGCTTAGCTTAAATAGACATAGCATATTTTATCTTGTTTTCTTATATCATTAGCTTAGATTTACTTGATTCCATGGTATCATTTTATCATATTTTCTGTTACATTCTCTGATTACTAACAACCTTATCCGAGGAGGCAATCTCGGACAGCTAAACGTGTATTGTTGTTTGAATTGCATACAGGGCCATAGGTTCACGAGACATAATCCATGACATACGAGAGCAAGAGGATCCATCCGGGAGACATACCTAGAGAAGGAGGCATCTGTAAGCCCTCAGACATTTTCGTGTGTGGAACCGGGAAGCATTTTAGAGCGCGCCACCCTTTTGCAAAAGGGGACATCTCTTCATCCACTTGTAAATCATTGTATCAAGATGGGTATCCCTAAGAGGGACCGACATGTAACCGGGGTTCAATATTAATGAAAGATCCATTCTTTGTCATTTTCGTGTTATATGTTTTCTCGTAATATTTTAGCTTCATTTTTGGTATAGTAATAACATCGCAAGTAGAGTTAAGAGCGGTGCATGTGCCCTGGGTCGCTACAGAAAGAACTTGTAAAAATAGTGTGGTACTACTATCAAAAGGGGATTGAGGGAACAAAGTCCCCCAATCGACATTATTAAAGCGCTTGTGAAGGTGCGAGAATCTCTCTTGATGAGGTTCAATTTGAATCAAGTGGACTTCTGGCATGACCTGAGTATTCTCATGCTCAACCATAGACTGCGAGAGTGTTTTGACCTGAATTGTTGTCATATCATCAGTAGGGTTCTGCGGGATCAAGGACCCTAGGGAGACCATCATATCCATAAAATGATTAGATGATCAAGGGAGCACCTCGATGTCATACCATTCAAAATTTGCTAGGAATTTATCCACAAGGGTTTTATAAGCTTGCAAAACTAGGCACTTGCACTGGTAGGTCCCTTTGACCTGGTTAAAAATGAGCAAAGAATCGATGAAAATGTTAAGATTGGTTATTTTCATGGCGATAGCAGTTTGAAGACCTATGAGCAAGGATTCGTACTCGACATTGTTGTTGATGCACGAGAAATCAAGTTTAAATGGTAGGGGTATGGGATCCCAATGCGGTGTGAAAAACATGATTCTTGCACCACCCCCTTGCTCGCATTTGAAGCCATAAAAAAATAGGATCATATCTTCCTATGGCTCAGGTTTGTTAGAATCATACAATTCTGATATTTGGAAGACTCCATCATCTAGAAGCTCCATGCTAAGATACTGATCATCCTGGAGAGGAGCCTCTGCGAGTTGATCGACGATGAATTGACCCTTGATTTATTTTTATCCAATAAATTTTAGGTTGAACTCCATCAACAACATGATCCATTTCATCGTGCAACTTCTATGATAAGTGCAACTCATTATGTATCATAATACATTCTCTTTAGACACAACATACATGGTATAGCTAAGCATGTAATGTCGTAGCTTCTTGGTGGTGAAAACCACTACTAGGCACAACTTCTCAATGTATACATACCTGATCTCATAGCTGACCAGGGTGTGGTTGAGATAGTAAGTAGCCTGTTCCTTATGCAGTTCATTGTTATGGGCTAACATGACGCCCAATGCAACCTCAGTGGCTGAGATGTATAAGTGGAATGACACTCCTGGTCGAGGCAGAGCCAAAACTAGCAACAAAGCTAGGTACTACTTTATTATATCAAAGGTCTCTTGACACTCATAATCCCAATGGAATGTGACCCCATTGTTCAATAATCTGTTCATGGGCCAACACTTGTCCGACAGTTGCGCTATGAAGCGTTTGATGGACATGATCTTGCCCTGCAGACTTTGAATCTACTTGATGGTGGTCGGGGGAGACATCTCGAGGATGGCCTTGACCTTGTTAGGGTCCACTTTGATGCATTTTTTAGAAACTATAAATCCTAATAGCTTTCCATATGTGACACTGAAGACACACTTCTTGGGGTTTAGTCTCACATTATGCTCGATAAGGTGATTGTATCGTTCCAAATTTTTCGCACCCTTACCTTCAGGCTAAAGGATCCGCGCCCGAAAGGGGGATGGGAAAAGGATGGGATGGTACCTCGGACTGAGAGGCCCTTTGAAGGTCCCGCCTCTCAGGGGAGGGGTATTAAGGTGATTTTTTGACGGATGGTGGGGTTCACCAGGAAACGTTTAGTGGCGCTTTCCACGCCTAGGTTGGGAATGTGTTTAATGTGTTCAGTTTTATCTTTAAACATCCAAGTCCTAGGTTTGGCCAGATGAATCTAAGTGTTCTATTATGAAAATGCAAATTAAATAAATACAAAAAATAGATTTGGACAGAAAATAGAAAGAATACGCTAGATTAAAGAACCATACCTGATCCGGATGTCTGATGAAGGTTCTGATTTTTGAAGCAGTCCAGATCGTCTAGAATTTGATAGGATCGTCTGAGATCTGACGGGATCATCTGAGATCTGACGAATTCGTCAGACAAATTCATCAGAGACCTACAAACAGAGAAATAGATACAAAATACCAGAAATGCAACTATTCTAACAGAGAAAAATGGTGTAAAATGGCAACATAGATGCTAAGGTGATAATCACAAATAAAAATTCAAGTAGATTATGACGTTCTAATGACAAATTATGACTTCATTGTGCACTTAAGCTATATGGGTGAACTCCAAGATGCGAAACAATAAGGAATAATAATAAATTTAACTAAATGCAGGATAAATCAACAAACAAAGTGAGAAAACGCAAACCTTGGGCACTGATTGCCCCCAATGTTGACTGCAATTGAAATCATCTCGGATTGGTACGAAATCGTCTCGAATTGAACAGGATCGTCTGCGACGATCTGAGCTTGCTCCGGCTGAAAAACAATGAAGTTCCTGCAAACAAACTTGGAAAAATACAAATGCAAATGGTGGTTTAAGATAGTCTAATGCATGTAGAATTCGTGTTACAGGGAATTTCAGCCAGGGGGAATGCCAAGAGGGGGTCCTAAGGTTAAATAGGCTTAGGAGGGAGGTTAGGAGGTTGGAGATCATCCTAATTTGGAAGATCTCCAACGGGGGAGGTCTCTAACGGTGCAGACACGCTTCTGCCCGGATTAGAGACGCCGTTGAAACAGAAGCTAACTATGCACAAATCAGTTTGGGACGAGATCGTCTGGACGTTCTTCTCCAGACGAAATCATCCGATCTGAGGCGATATCGTCTGATCGGCGATGATATCATCAAACGGACAAAACAAACTCTAAAAATGGCATGAAAAACGAGGAAACGGGCAGCAGGCGATTTGGGAGCGGTTTTGGGGTTAAAATTTGAATTTGAATTATTACTAATGTAATTTTAATTATTTGCTAAGGTTTACTGCACCAATTTTAGGGTGCTACATTTTGCCCCCTCTTTAGCGAATTTTCTGAGGAAAATGCGTTAAAGATGAGTTCTTCTCGATCTACGAGAAAGCAAAAATTTATTCCCATTTTTAGGCGACGATTCTTGGTCGAATCGTACGACAGCTTACTATGATGCCCCCTCCGTGTTTTTACCCAAATCGAACGTTTGAGGTAAAAACGCGAAAAAGCCAAAATTAAATTTGTTGCTAATTGTTTTTGAATAAAATTAAAAAAAATAGGGAAAAACCCTAATTCATTTTTACTGTTCATTTTTTATTTTCTGGTTTCTAGAGCTCTGCAAACAAGATGGTCGAGACAATGCACAGATCGATAGAGGTCCGACGCGGGCTACGGGTAAGGGTCTAAACTTAGTTTAGAAGGCTTGAATTTTGAATTTCATGCTTTTTAGATTAAATTTTGATGATTTTTGAGCATCGCGGCCATTTTTGGGCCGTCGACGTCGTCGAGACGAAATCGTCTCGATTTCGTCGAAATCGTCTCGATATCGCCGATTTCGTCTAGGGGCGAAATCGACGAAATGGGGACGATTTCGTCAAAAAGGGGACGATTTCGGCTGGCAAAATCGGAGATGAATTTGCTCAAATTTGGGACGATATCGTCCAATAGTGGACGATATCATCATTTATGAAATTGAACTTTGTTTTACTTGCATTATTAATGATTGTTTTATTAATGATTTTTATTGTTTTGTTGTTTATGTTGCAGAGAGGATTACTAAAGAGCAGAGAATGGAAATACGATGGGTTGAGGGATGACTTGGCCACTCTATCTCAGGTAGAGCGAGATCAGCTGGCTCAGGTTGGCTTGCAACATGTGGCAGAGATGCCACAGGTTTCTACGGATATGGGGCTATTGACAGCCCTAGCAGAGAGGTGGTATCCGGGTTCTTCCTGTTTTCGGTTATCGACAGGGGAGATGACTCCCACACTAGAGGATGTATGGAGGATTTTGAGGATCCCCATACAAGGATGGCTAATCACTCCCACGGCCAATCAGGGCCACGCGATGATGCGACTATGCGAAGATCCGAGCTTCGCCCTGGAGAAGGGCGGAGTGAACATCGAATCTCTACGGTAGATGCCTGGGGCATCTAGACTGACACAGGTTTTGGCTGGGGTTGTAGGTGGTCTATTGCTATGCCATCAGAGTGGATGTAGAGTACCATGGCTATTGATAGATGTGGTCTACGACATGAGAGACCACGGATACAGGTTTGCTTGGGGGAGCTTTGTACTATGCCGATTGTATAGGATCCTGCATGGGGTCGTATACAAGGGCGACCGATGTCTGGTTATGACATCTCTACTACAGGTTTGGTGCTGGGAGCACATCATGGTGCGGAGGCCGGTAGGGCTCCCACTGATAGGGATTGATGGGGAGAGGCCCCGAGCTTTCTACTGGTGGCTTCGGAGAGGGTCACAATGGCGGATAGATCTGCCAATGTCCCGGAGACTACTTGATGACCTTGTCTTCGACTAGATCACCTGGAGGCCTTGGAGAGATCATCCAGGGTGGGCCGAGGATGGACAGGAGCTGGCTCGCGTCAGGCAAGTCTATTGGCTAAGGATGGAGAGGGGAGAGGTGGAGCTCCACCGCTATGACCGAGTTTTGAGGCAGTTCGGTCTACAGCAGGGGATCCCATCTCTCAGAGACTACGAGTTTTCCCGGACTGTCCGGGATAACACTACAGTTAGTGGGGCTCTAGATATGCAGCGCTTCTAGGGTCCAGACATAGATGATGCCCCCATTCAGCCGATGGATGGGGATGATGCTGGGGTAGCTGACGGCTATGATGCCTGGTACACAGGCATCCGCCCTCCTCGGATGACGAGGGCTTAGGGTCCGATTCACATAGTTGTGCATCGGATGGGGAGGCGGCGCCAGGTGGCCATTGAGGTGGCACAGGGTCACGATGAGAGAGAGCAGAGGAGACCACAGGCTCAGCAGAGGCCATGATAATGAGAGAGGAGGGAGGAGAGACCCCCTTCTCCATGGAGAGAGAGACCACCATCGCCCGATAAGGGCAAGGGTGTGGACACAGGAGAGAGTAGTGAGATGGCTACTCTCCGGGCGGAGACTGTCTGTCTCCAGGCAGAGGTGCAGACTCTACAGGATGAGGCTGCACGACATCGAGAGGAGGCCACACAGCTCAGAGATGAGGTAGCACGCCTCAGAGCACGGAGCGGAGGGGCGAGCACTCGGGATCTAGCATGGGCTATTGCCCAGGTCACATTCTATCAGACACTATACCACCATATGGTGCCAGAGGGGCAGAGGTTACCACTGTCGGCCCATATTGCGGAGCCTATCGGGATGAGGTCATCGAGGACATCATCACGATCAGAGTCCAGGACTCATAGCACCACACGGACTATGATGGGGCCACCTCGTCCACCTCAGGGCGGGGGAGGAGATGAGGCTGAGAGCTCGAGGGGTTCTCGAGGCTAGCTGCTACAGATTGCACTGCATAGATTGATTATAGTGCTTATTATTATTTTTGATAGGGGATTGAGTATGCCTAGGTATAGATTGTGGCATACCAATCTAGTTTTGAGATGATGTACATATACTGTTGAGATATATATAGATGAGATATTTTTGATCATATGACTTGTCTTATGTATTTGTATGATGCTTTAATGTTTTGATTGATTGATTCGATGATTCATGTAATTATGCCATTTGGAAATATGATGGTTTGAATGTCATGCTTTTTTAAAATTTAAATGAAATAATCTGATGTAAACAAGTTGGTTGTTTGTGATGTGATAATTTGATAAAAATAAAAGGGACTTTTAACAATAATTTCAAAGGACATTGTCACTATTATAGACCATTTCATGGAGTCGCCGCTCACTCGGTCGTCAAGCTAATCCTAGTATAGAAATATTGCTAAAAGTAAAAGAGTGCTTAAGAGACTGTCTTAAGACTTTGTTGTGATGATGCAAATGATGATGATGATGATGATTTGTTTTTCAGATTTCCATGAAAATATTATGCATGAAATATTTTAAAATGACTTTTGCTAGGCATAAATTCCTAAGTGTGATAAATTTTTTGGATAATTCCCTAGGAATTATACCATCATTGCAAAATTGAAGTTTGACATAATGACATGAAATAGAATAGGTGTTTGTTTGTTTTAAAGCATAATTGTGTAACATAATGATTTAAGTCATATGTTTTTATGATTTTAAATAAATGGGGAATAAAATTGGTACAATGGTTTGCGCTAGGCATAGAATATTTAGGTATAGACTTATACCATCATCGCGAAATCCAAAGAAGAAAATAATAGATTTATTGCATGGTTGATTTTTAATTTTTGAAATAGTCAGAAAATATGAAGATGAGGACTTGCACTAGGCATAAAATTCCAATTTTGGTTTTTGGAACTATACCATCGTCGCGAAAGTCGATAATATATATAAATGTAACTTGATTGCATGTTTTGGAAAATGATTTTGATTTTTTTGAGAATGCATGTAGTTGTCTTTATACTAAACAACTGTTCTTCAAAGAAGAAAATGAATTTATTCCAAACAATTTGCAAAAATATTTCAAAGTATCTTAAAGACAAAAGTTAGATTTATAAGGAATCCCATGTGCGTATGTGAGTTCATTACCAATCTTGATTTATCATAATGATACACAAAATCTCTCAAATACAAATGTGTGTGCAATTGCATTGTTCATTTACCAAGTTTTGAGCAAGATAATTTGATACAAGTGATTTGAATGAACCAAATAAGTGTTCATTAACCATGATTTAGATGCATACAACCATACCAGACTACTATGTAGGTCGGGTTATCAAGAGCTAGCTAATCCATAAGCAGACATAGGTCTGTACAAAAGAAGGTCGCTAATGTGACAGACATATCACCACGCTAGGAGTTACCCAAGGCCAAGCGGGTTGGGCACAAACCACCTGTTATGGGGCTTACCTCACAGTTTTTGAATAATTGAGAATTCCAGGGATTCAAGCTCATCAACCCTTCTTTTCTTTTCAAGGGGTAGGGAAAGGGATTTTATTGCTTTTGCTTTTGCTTTTTTCTTTTTCTTTGCTTTTGCTTTTTTTTTTTTGTATTTTTGTATTGTGACTTGATATTTGAGATAATGCTGAAATAACTTGTTTCTTTTTTCTTTTTCTTTTGAACTTTTCTTTTCTTTCTATGCTAGGGATACTTGCTCGGATTAGTTGTAGAGCAAGGGATTTTTATTTCGGGTAGGGGTGAGCTTGTCCTTTTGCCAATTCTCAAAGATTCTAGACCATGTGCATGATAGGATAGCAGGGGAAACTTTTCGCTCAAGAACCACTTCTACTATGTAACATAGCATGGAAATTACAAATGTAATCATTTTATTGTGAAAAGATATGCTTGGTTTAAGTAAATAACAACATCAATTCTCTGTGCTCAAACTTTATTTAATTGAATTTTGTGTACTTTGATATAAGAGAGATTAGTAATCATGCCAGATAAAATCAAGATATTTATTTTTTTGTGTTTGTGATAGTGGGGGATTCCAAATAAATGCTAATTTATCCAAAATAACTTGAAAATATAACTGCAATACTTGAAGAAGAAATATATACAACAAATATTTGTGAAGAGTTTGATGATTTTGACTCTCTCTTTCTTCTTTATTTTTATTTATTTTTTTTTTTGGGTTTCAAAAGAGTCAGTAATATTGTTGTTTTGACTTTTATTATTATTATTATTTTTCTTTTGTTTTGTTTAAAGAGTTTTATATATATCTTTAAAATGAGACAACATGCAAAATATGTACAAATGATGAAATGACCAAATTTTATGCGTAGTATCGCTTAAGATGTATAATATTCATAGGTTCTTTTAAATATTTACCATCTAAGGTAGCTAATTTGTATGCTCCTAATTCAAATTTAGCAGTAATAATATATGGTCCAAGCCAGCTTGGGCTCAAATTTACCTTTAAGGTCTTTAGTTGCATTAGTATTTTTTTGATTTTCTTTTAAAACAAGGTCGCCGACCTCAAAGGATCGATGACGAACTTTCTTGGCATATGATCTTTTAAGCTTGTTTTGGTAGGCACGAAGGTGCTCTAAAGCATTGATGCACTTTTCATCTAGAAGTTCCAGCTGATTGAGTCTGCCAGCTTGATATTCATCTCCTACTTCGGTATCTTGAAGTAGTAGAGCCAAAGAAGGAACTTCTAATTCAAAGGGAAAAATGGCTTCAGCGCCATAAACCAAGACAAAAGGTGAAGTTCCAATGGGAGTTCGAACACTAGTTCGATAGGCCCACAAAGCTGGATATAATTGAATGTGCCAGTCGCGGCCAGTTTTATTGACTAATCTTTTGAGAATTTTGATTAAGGTTTTGTTAGATGCTTCTGCTTGACCATTACCCTGAGGATAATAGGGAGTGGACCAACGATGTTGAATCTTATATTTTTGGCATAATTTTTTAACATCTTTATTTTTGAAACAAGTTCCATTGTCTGAGATGAGATTTGCAGGAATTCCGAACCTACAAATGATTTGATTAAAAATAAATTTAGAGACTTGAGTTCCAGTGCAGGAAGCTAAAGGCATAGCTTCAACCCACTTCGTGAAATACTCAGTGGCGGTTATGATGAATTTGTGTCCATCAGATGACACAGGATTAATTTTGCCAATAATGTCTAAGCCCCATTTTGAAAAGGGCCAAGGAGATGAAATAGCCTGCAGCTCTTGTGTAGGTGCATGGACAAGGTCAGCATGTTTCTGGCACTTGTCGCAATGGTGCACATAATCATGTGCATCCTTTTCCATGGTAGGCCAAAAGTAGCCTATCCTAAGGAGCTTTTTAGCAATGACACTACCATTGAAGTGTCCTCCACAAGATCCATCGTGGGCTTCACTTAAAGCTGATTTGGATTCTTCTAGATTCAAACATCTCAATAGGATACCTTCAAAAGATCTCCTATATAAAGTATTGCCAATTATTACAAATCGACTTGCTCGTCGACGTAATAACCGACGCTGGTTTCTATTAGAATTGGCAGGGAAAGTCCCATTTTGGAGAAAATCAATTATATCCATATACCAAGGTTTAGTAGTTTCATTGATTAGAAACACATCCAAAGGTTCTAAACATGACTTATTTGAAGCGGGTTCCTGGAGTCGACGAATAATGATGGTGGCATATTCGTCATCTAACTCCAAGGGCAGAAGAGATGCAGCTGCGGCCATAGCATCAGCTGCACGATTGCTAGTTCACGAAATAGCTTCCAAAGTAACTTTATCAAACAAGGATAACAATTGCAAAACATATGCTTTATATGGGCGCAATTTATCATCTCTGGTCTGATAAACTTCATTAATTTGGTTTATGACAAGCTGAGAATCACCAAAAACTAGCAGATGTTTGATTTTTAATGCCAAGGTAGCTCGTAATCCAAGGATTAGAGCCTCATATTCAGCAGTATTATTAGTGCAAGCAAATTTTAATTTAAAGGACAAAGGTATAAGATGTTTTTGTGGGGATATTAAAATAATACCCGCACCAACCCCACTCATGCATCGGGCTCCATCAAAGTATAAGGACCATTGTTCAATATGGTCTGCCTCTAATTGAAGGCATTCATCAGGAAACTCAATGATGAGGGGATGGGTAGATTGATATTCTCACAATGACACTGAGAGGGGGGGTGAATCAGTGTAGCTAAAAATCTGATCTGCAATTCTTAAAACTGAAGCAAAGAGAACTAGAAAATAGATAAAGCAATAATCACAAGAGAGCACACCACAACACACAATGTAACGAGGTTCACCAATTTGGCTACTCCTCAAAAATGACTGCTTGGACTTCAATCCAAATCCAGCCTTTGCAAAACACCAATTTTACAAACACTTTACCAGCGACCCACTAGAAGGAGCACCAACCCCTTGTTTTTCTGCTGCAACGAGATAGGAGCACCAACCCCTAATGCCAAGCACCAACTTGGACTGCAATTCTGATTTAATTCAGTGACATAAAAATGCCTTCGCTGTTTACACGACCCTGACTGGTCTGCAATTAATTAAACTTGATTAAACTCTGCACGCTCTCACGGCTCTGCTTATCTCTCTCTCGGCCCTCTTCTAACCCTCTTTACGCAGCAAATTCTCACTTACAACAACAACTTTATTCTTCTTGCAGACCTGCTTTTATAACATATAAGTCTCTATTTTTAGCTTCCATATTTACGCATGCAACCCGTAACTATTCTTTTAATATTCTCTTCTGCCACTTGTCAACTCTTTGTGTAACTCCTTTTGTATTTATAGAGTGTGCATTATGTTACATGCAACGTATATCTCTACCATGACTATACGTCTTCTTGAACATGACTGTTCGTATTCATTTCTGTGCATGCATGTATTTTACGATTCTATTAATGCGACTGTTCGATTTACTCTAGTTAACTCTAGTTCTTAAAAAGCTGCATGATTTCTATCTGTAACTATCGCATTTACTCTAGTTAACTCTTCTTATTTTAGCTGCATGCTTTTCCTCTACAACTACCCCTTTAACTGTTGTTCTATTCTAGTTAACTATCTATTATCGTGCTGTTGCGACCTGTCATGAAATCATGACACTTCTGTATCTTTCTGCCCTTCTCGCCTTTTACCCATGAAAATACAACATGTCATGAAATCATGACAGTTTTTGCCTCCTTGTCCACTTCTTCGCTTGCACCCACGAAAACCAGACATGTCACGAAATCATGACACTTTCACCTTCTCGCTACTCTTCTTGGCTTAACTCTAGCAAACTACCGACATGTCACGAAATCGTGACACCTTTCTCCTTCTCTACTCTTCTTCTTCTACGAAACATACACATGTCATCAAAATCATGACATCTTTCTCCTTTCCTTTTTCTCTTCCCAAAAGAACATGTCACGAAATCGACATTCCTTCCTTCAAAATGGAACATGTCGCGAAATCGTGACATCTTTCTCTGCCTTGTGCCTTTTCTTCCTTCCCCCGAAAATGAAACATGTCACGAAATCGTGACATCTTTCTCTGCCTTGTGCCTTTTCTTCCTTCCACCCACGAAAATGGAACATGTCACGAAATCGTGACATCTTTCTCTGCCTTGTGCCTTTTCTTCCTTCCGCCGAAAAAAACATGTCACGAAATCGTGACATCTTTCTCTTCCTTGCACTTCTCTTCGACCCTATCATGAAATCGTGACACTTTCTCTCCTTGGCACTTTCTCTTCGATCCTGTCATGAAATCGTGACACTTTCTCTCCTTGGCACTTTCTCTTCGATCCTGTCATGAAATCGTGACACTTTCTCTCCTTGGCACTTTCTCTTCGATCCTGTCACGAAATCATGACACTTTCTCTCCTTAGCGCTTTCTCTTCGATCCTGTCATGAAATCGTGACACTTTCTCTCCTTGAGCTCTTTCTCTTGAACATGTCATGAAATCGTGACACTTTTCTTTTCCTTCCTCTTCAAACATGTCACGAAATCATGACATTTTTTCTACTTGCCTTCTTCTTCAAACATGTCATGAAATCATGACAATTTTTCTTGCCTCTTCTCTCTTCACATGTCACGAAATCATGACAATTTTGCTTGTGCCTTCTCTCTCCTCGTCCATGTCATGAAATCATGACAATTTTTCTTGCGCCTTCTCTCTCCTCGTCCATGTCGTGAAATCATGACAATTTTGCTTGCGCCTTCTCTCTCCTCGTCCATGTCATGAAATCATGACAATTTTGCTTGCGCCTTCTCTCTCCTCGGCCATGTCATGAAATCATGACAATTTTCTTTGCCTTCTCTCTCCTCAACATGTCACGAAATCACGACAGAAAACATGTCGCGATATCGCGACAGTTTTCTTACTTGTCTTTTTCTTTGATTTTTTGAATCTGGGCCACTTTTATCTTCTTGGAAATTCATTGTACATGTTTGACTGACCTCTGAACTCCTGTCCATTGCATCAACTGATCTATCTGTCTATGTTGACAACAATGACAATACTTTTGTTGCACCTTGCTCAACAATCTCCCCCTTTGGAATTGTTGGCAACACTCATGCACTCTCCTGTAATTCTTCTCCCCCTTTGACAATAATACCAAAGGGCTGCTGCAGACTCCCCCTGAGTCTATGCACAACATTCTCAGATACACATTGTTATAGTTAGCAAAAATCATGAATATGAGCAAAACTATAAACATAGGCATAAATACTCCCCCTGAGAATGTGATCCCAATTGATAGTCAGTTCTTGGGAAATGTGACTACTCCCAACTTACTCCGAAGGTACTCAAAAACTTCCTTTGGCAATGGTTTTGTGAATATATCTGCTACTTGCTCTGTAGTCGGAACAAAATCCAATTTGACCTCACCTTCTGCAACTTTATCCTTCAAGAAGTGATACCGGATTGCAATATGTTTGGTTCGAGAATGCATAACCGGATTCTTTGATATGTTTATAGCACTGGTGTTATCACATTTAACTGAAATTGGCTCTTTGAAGTGAATACCAAGATCTTTCAGTGTTTGTCTCATCCATAATATCTGTGTACAGCATGTTGTTGCTGCAATGTATTCTGCCTCTGCTGTGGATAGAGAGACTGATTCTTGTTTCTTGTTGTGCCATGCTACCAACCTGTCTCCAAGATAAAATGCTCCTCCACTGGTACTCTTTCTGTCATCAATACATCCTGCCCAATCTGCATCAGAATATGCAATAAGAGTGAAGTCCTTACCTTTTGGGTACCACAACCCATACTCCATAGTACCCTTGAGGTACCTAAAAATCCTCTTTACAGCTGTCACATGAGTCTCTTTGGGACTAGCCTGAAATCTTGCTACCATGCATACTGCCTGTAATATATCTGGTCTAGTGGCTGTCAAATACAGCAGGCTTCCAATCATAGACCTGTACATGGTTTGATCTACATCTGGAGATTTGTCATCCTTGCTCAACTTGCAACCTGTTGTCATGGGAGTGCTGACAGGTTTACTATCCTCCATTGTGAACTTTTTCAGCATTTCTTTCACATATTTTACTTGAGAGATAAAAATGCCCTTTTCACTTTGATTGACTTGCAGTCGAGGAAATAAGAAAGTTCACCAATCATTGACATCTCAAATTCTGTCTTCATTTTATTTGCTATGTCTCTACAATATTCATCCATGCTCTCTGCCAAATATTATATCATCTACATAAACAACAAGTACAATAAGATGGCCATTCTCTATTTTGATATATAAATTGTTGTCCACCATACCTTTCTTGAACCCCTGTTTAATAAGATAGTTATCCAGCCTTGCATACCATGCTCTAGGTGCCTGTTTTAGACCATACAACGCTTTCTTTAACCTGCAAACAAAATCGGGATTGTCACCGAGTTGGAAGCCATCTGGCTGTTCAATGTAAACCTCTTCTTCCAGTTTTCCATTCAAAAATGCTGATTTTACGTCCATTTGATATACTTTGAAATTTTTATGGACTGCTAAAGCCAGAAACATTCTGATTGCCTCTAGTCTGGCTACTGGTGCAAAGGTTTCCTCAAAATCAATGCCTTCAACCTGAGCATAGCCTTTACAGACCAATCTTGCCTTATTTCTGACAACCTGTCCGTCTTCATTTAATTTATTTCGAAAAATCCATTTAGTACCGATTATGTTTTTATTTGTTGGCCGTGGTACTAATTCCCAGGTTTTGTTTTTCTCAATCTGATCTAGTTCTTCATTAATTGCCTTCATCCAACTTTCATCTGTGCTTGCTTCAACAATATTTTTGGGTTCAATGCTGGATAATAGAGAGTAGTTCCATACTACTGCTCTTCTTGTCTGAATACCAACTGTTGGGTCCCCAATAATCTGTTCTCTGGGATGATTTTTCTGCCAGCTGCCTGTTTTGAATTTCTTGTTCTCTTCTTCTTCTGAGTCAATTCTTAAATCAGCTGGGTCAATTTTTTGATTTTCTTCTATTTCCATTTCTTCATCTCCTTCAATGACTTCTTCATAAATAGGGTAGTTTTCTTGATAAGTAATTTCTCGATCTCTACCTTCATCAACTTTAACATCTGCACTCTCCACAATTTTCTTTAGCCTCTTGTTGTAACATGTGTAGGCTTTGCTTTTTGTTGAGTAACCAAGAAAAATACCTTCGTCAACTCTATCTTCAAACTTACCGAGATTATCTTCAGTTCGTTTGATATAACACTTGCTGCCGAACACTTTGAAGTATCTTGTTGTTGCCTTTCTGCCGAACCATAGCTCATAAGGTGTTTTGCTTTCATGCGTCCTTAACATGCACCTATTTTGAATGTAAACTATAGTATGTACTGCCTCTTTCCAAAATCTGTCAGCTATTTTGTTCTCAGCCAACATTGTCCGTGCCATTTCTTGCATAGTCCTGTTCTTCCTTTCAACAACACCATTCTGCTGAGGTGTCCTTGCTGCTGAAAACTGTCTTCTGATCCCATATTTTTGATAGTATTCTGCAAACTCCTCTGAGATAAACTCTCCTCCTCTATCTGATCTTAGGCATTTAATTCTTTTTCCAATTTGATTCTCAACCTATTTTTTAAAAATCTTGAACATCTCAAAGGCATCTGATTTAAGCTTTAAAAATAGTACCCATGTCATTCTGGAGTAGTCATCTATGAACAACATAAAGTATTTGTCACCATTTATGCTTTGTGTTCTCATGGGTCCACATAAATCAGTATGTATCAGCTCTAACGGTTTCTTGGTGAAGTATTCCTTTGCTTTAAATGTGGATCTGGTTTGCTTCCCTTTTTGGCATGAAGCACAGATGCTATTTATTGGTTTGCCAATGGTAGGTATATCTCTTACTGCTCTTTTTGAACTTATTTTTACCAGATTGTCAAAGCTAATATGATCGAGCCTCTTGTGCCACAACCAATTTTCATCTTCCTGTCCAATCAAGCATGATCCTTCTGAAGTTTTTGAGAGAGTATATAGATTTCCAGAAGTCCTCGATCCAGTAGCTATCAGCTTCCCACTGTGTGCTTTTCTGACTTCACAGCCCTACTTTTTAAAGATGACTTCATGACCTCTGTCACAGATTTGACTTACGCTCAGTAAGTTGTGCTTCAAACCAACTACAAACAGAACTTCTTTGGAATTGATCTTTCCATCACTTATCTTGACTGATCCTTTGCCAACTATTTTGGCTCCATCATTATTTCCAAACTTTACAGAGCCCCCTTCATATTTCTGTAATTTTTCAAATTTTTGTTTATCTCCTGTCATGTGACTGGAGCATCCACTATCCAATATCCATGGTGCAGATTTGTTCTATGCTTTGAATGTTGTCTGTACAATCAAGGATTCCTTTTCTTCCTTGAGTTGCTCTTTTTCTTTCCATTCTGATTTGACTGTAGTTTTGGTCACTTGTTTAGACTTTTCTTTGTCAGTGGCCTGTGCATGTTTATCTGGGAATTTTCTGTTTTGCCTTAAACTGTTTGGTTGAGTTCTTCTTCCCTGATATTTATTTGCTGCATATGTGCTTCTACAGTTTCTTGCAATGTGTCCAAAGTTATGACAGTTATAGCATTCTACTGCATAATCCATCAAGGGTGAAAATACATTTCTACTAGAAAAATTTCTTTGTCCTATATTATAAATGCAGTCTGAAATCTTATGACCGTAAGTATTGCATTTAAAACAATAACCAGAAAAGGAATGATTGAACCTGGGAGTTGGTCTTTGCCAATTTGTAGTAGGAGTCACAAATTTTCTTCTCCTTTGATGTGTGACTTTTGTGAATCCCTCATTGTCAACAGTCTTCTCGTGCCTGGCATTGTTGCTTTCTTTTGCAAGATTCATTTTTCTTTGGTCAACCTTGATCTTATCCTCTTTCTTTACTGGTTCTACTGTTATGGCCTTTGATCCACTTGATGATTCTCCTTCGACAAACCCCAAGCCAAACTTGATGCCTGTAGTCCTCGACTATTTATAATCTTTTCAAGCTTTGCAGAACTTCCTTCAAGTTTGTGATAGCAACTCAATTTTTGATTTTTTTCTTCTAGCCGCATTCTTAAAACAACAATCTCTTCTTCTAGTTTGCTTCACTCATCTATTCTCATGGTTAATTGTACTTCAAGTTCTTCAGACATTTTCTTAAATTCTTCTGTCTGTACTTTCAAACTATTTATTATGTCATTCGCATCCTCAAGCTTTCTTGAGACCTTATTATTCTTTTTCCTTTCTATCTTCAACTCTTTAAGTGCAGCAACCAACTCTCCTTCCAGATAAACTTCAACCTCATCCTTACTTTTTGTATCACCTTCCTATTTTTCTTCTATTTTTGCTTCTTCAAATGCCATGAACAGAGCTTCACCTATTTCTTCTTCAGAATCTTCACCTGAGCTATCTTCAGAAGAGCTGACATTCTTGGATATGAAACTTTTCTTTTTGAAATTGCTTTTCCTAAAATTTGGTTTCTTCTTCCAGTCACTTCTTTCTTGGTGTGACCCTTCATCACTTTTGGTTTTCTCATTCATTGGACACTTAGCTGCAAAGTGACCGACCCCTCCATAATTGAAACACTTAAACGACAACTTTCCTCTATATTTTCCTTTTCCCTTTGTAAGTTTCTGAACAAAGTTGGCTTCCATTTCATCCGATGTCTCTTCATCCTCAGATTCTTGTTCAGCTTTTGTATTCTTGTGTGCTTTAAAAGCAGCTTCTCTGTCTATGGGCTTAGTTTGTCCTATTCTCATTTCGTATGCAGTCAAGGAACCATGCATCTCATCCATGCTAAAATTGTTTAGATCTTTAGCCTCTTCTATTGCAGAAACTTTAGAATTAAATCTTTTGTGAAGAGTTCTAAGTACCTTTTTCATGACAACCGCATCTTCGATCTCTTCGTCGAGTCCTCTGATTGCATTAATGACTCCATTGACTCTCAGCATATAGGCCTCTATGTTCTCATCGTCATTCATTTGTAATGCCTCGAACTGAGCTCGATGCATTTGCAGCTTGGCTTCCTTGATCTTGTTGTCTCCTTCATGGATGCTCTTCAATTTGTCCCACATGTCTTTTGCCGATTTACAGCTCATGACCCTTATCAGTTCACTATCTACTAGCCCACACATTATGGCATTCTTTGCTTTGGAGTTATTCTCAACCTTTTTCTTCTCAACAGTATCTGTTGGAGGAGTAGCGGGTGCTGTGTATCCACTTTCTACTGACTCCCAAATGTCGTATCCTAACGCACTCAGATATGTCTGCATCCTGAGTCTCCAGAATGAGTAATTAGTTCCATTGAACAAAGGAGCTTTGTTTGATGAGAATCCTTCACTACCTGCCATTGTGTTCCTTCCAAGATCACCTTAGCTGATTAAGCTTGTTCAGGAACCTTGCTCTGATACCAATTGATATTCTCACAATGACACTGAGAGGGGGGTGAATCAGTGTAGCTAAAAATCTGATCTGCAATTCTTAAAACTGAAGCAAAGAGAACTAGAAAATAGATAAAGCAATAATCACAAGAGAGCACACCACAACACATAATGTAACGAGGTTCACCAATTTGGCTACTCCTCAAAAATGATTGCTTGGACTTCAATCCAAATCCAGCCTTTGCAAAACACCAATTTTACAAACACTTTACCAGCACCCACTGGAAGGAGCACCAACCCCTTGTTTTTCTGCTACAACAGATAGGAGCACCAACCCCTAATGCCAAGCACCAACTTGGACTGCAATTCTGATTTAATTCAGTGACATAAAAATGCCTTCATTGTTTACATGACCCTGACTGGTCTGTAATTAATTAAACTTGATTAAACTCTGCACGCTCTCACGGCTCTACTTATCTCTCTCTCGGCCCTCTTCTAACCCTCTTTACGTAGCAAATTCTCACTTACAGCAGCAACATTATTCTTCATACAGACCTACTTTTATAACATATAAGTCTCTATTTTTAGCTTCCATATTTACGCATGCAACCCGTAACTATTCTTTTAATATTCTCTTCTGCCACTTGTCAACTGTAACTCCTTTTGTATTTATAGAGTGTGCATTACGTTACATGCAACGTATATCTCTACCATGACTATACGTATTCATTTCTGTGCATGCATGTATTTTACGATTCTATTAATGCGACTATTCGATTTACTCTAGTTAACTCCAGTTCTTAAAAAGTTGCATGATTTCTATCTGTAACTATCGCATTTACTCCAGTTAACTCTTCTTATTTTAGCTGCATGCTTTTCCTCTACAACTACCCCTTTAACTGTTGTTCTATTCTAGTTAACTATCTATTATCGTGTTGTTGCGACCTATCACAAAATCGTGACACTTATATATCTTTCTGCCCTTCTCGCCTTTTACCCATGAAAATACATGTCACAAAATCATGACAGTTTTGCCTCCTTGTCCACTTCTTCGCTTGCACTCATGAAAACCAGACATGTCACGAAATCATGACACTTTCACCTTCTCGCTACTCTTCTTGGCTTGCTCTAGCGAAAACGAACATGTCACGAAATCGTGACATCTTTCGCCTTCTCGCTACTCTTCTTGCTTTCGCCCAGAAAACGAAACATGTCACGAAATCATGACATCTTTCTCTCCTTGTGCCTTTTCTTCCTTTCACCGTGAAAATGAAACATGTCACGAAATCACGACATCTTTCTCTGCCTTGTGCCTTTTCTTCCTTTCGCCCGTGAAAATGGAACATGTCACGAAATCATGACATCTTTCTCTGCCTTGTGCCTTTTCTTCCTTTCGCCATGAAAATGGAACATGTCACGAAATCGTGACATCTTTCTCTGCCTTGTGCCTTTTCTCCTTTGCCACGAAATTAAACATGTCACGAAATCATGACATCTTTCTCTTCCTTGCACTTCTCTTCGACCCTGTCACGAAATCGTGACACTTTCTCTCCTTGGCACTTTCTCTTCGATCCTGTCATGAAATCATGACACTTTCTCTCCTTGGCACTTTCTCTTCGATCCTGTCATGAAATCATGACACTTTCTCTCCTTGGCACTTTCTCTTTGATCCTGTCATGAAATCGTGACACTTTCTCTCCTTGGCGCTTTCTCTTCGATCATGTCACGAAATCGTGACACTTTCTCTCCTTACCTTTCTCTTCGACATATCATCAAATCATGACACTTTCTCCTTCCTCTCCAAACATGTCACAAAATCACGACAATTTTCTTTTCCTGTTCCTCTTCTTCAAACATGTCACGAAATCATGACAGTTTTTCTACTTGCCTTCTCTCTCTCAACATGTCATGAAATCATGACAATTTTTCCTTGCCTCCTTCTCTCCTACATGTCATGAAATCATGACAATTTTCCTTGTGCCTTCTCTCTCCTCGTCCATGTCCTGAAATCATGACAATTTTGCTTGTGCCTTCTCTCTCCTCGTCCATGTCATGAAATCATGACAATTTTGCTTGTGCCTTCTCTCTCCTCGTCCATGTCATGAAATCATGACAATTTTGCTTGCGCCTTCTCTCTCCTCATCCATGTCACGAAATCATGACAATTTTTCTTGTGCCTTCTCTCTCCTCATCCATGTCGCGAAATCACGACAGAAAACATGTCGCGATATCGCGACAGTTTTCTTACTTGTCTTTTTCTTTGATTTTCTGAATCTGGGCCACTTTTGTCTTCTTGGAAATTCACTGTACATGTTACACTGACCTCTGAACTCCTGTCCACTGCATCAACCGATCTATCTATCTGTGTTGACAACAATGACAATACTTTTGCTGCACCTTGCTCAACAAAACGGTAGAGCCTCATATTTGACAAATAATAAAAGAAAAAAAATTTATAAAAAAAAAAAAAAAAAAAAAAATTTTTGTGGGGAAAAAAAAAAAAAAACCCCCCCACACCCCCCCATAAACGGGGCACAAAAAAAAAAAGGCCATTGTTCAATATGGTCTACCTCTAATTGAAGGCATTCATCAGGAAACTCAATGATGAGGGGATGGGTAGACTCTAAGGGTGCAGCAGCTAATTGATCTGCTATGATTTGACCCTTAACAAAATTTTGTCCTATGAACGTGAGTTCAAACTCGCTTAGAGCAAGAACCCACTTGGCTGTGCGACTCGATAAATAAGGTCGACTCATGAGATACCTCAAGGGATCATATTTAGCAATGACATAAGTTTTTTGACTAAGCATATAATGTCATAATTTTTGTGTAGAAAATACGACTGCTAGACATAATTTCTCTAATGTTGTATAACGAGTTTCATAACTGATGAGGGTTCGACTAATGTAATAATTAGCATGTTATTTCTTCTCATCATCAAGCTGAGCTAACATAGCTCCTAAAGCAAAATTTGAAGCTAAAATATATAGGAGAAATGGGCGATTAGGTCTAGGCGATGAAAGCACAGGTGGGTTAAGGAGGTATTGTTTGAGAAGTTCAAAAGCTTTTGTACATTCATCATCCCAGTTAAAAGGCACATCCTTCTTAAGGAGCTTAAGAAAGGGGGTGGTTTTGTCCGCCAACTTATTGATGAAGCGACGGATGTCTTGAAGCTTACCTTGTAAACTTCGTAACTCCGATATATTGGTAGGTGCGGGCATATCAGTGATAGCCACAATTTTGAGAGGTTCGATTTTGATACCACGTAAATAAACTAAAACCCCTAATAGTTTACCGGACTTAACTACGAATATGCATTTGGTTGGATTTAATCGAATAAGGTATTCTCTTAACCGATTAAACACTTTTCTCAAATCATCTAAATGATCATCTTCTTTAATAGAGCGAGCTATAATATCATCAACATAATCATGTAGGATATCATGCATCATATCATGAAAGATATAAGTCATAGCTCGTTGATATGTTGCGTCGACATTCTTTAAACCAAATGGCATCACTTTCCAACAAAGGGTACCCCAAGGGGTAATAAAGGCTGTTTTAGCCTGATCTTCAGGAGCTATCCTGATCTGATTGTAGCTAGAGAATCTGTCCATTAGGGACATCATTCCACTCTCGGTAGTAAAGTCAATGATTTGATCCATGTTTGGAAGAGGAAAATCATCTTTAGGGCATGCAACGTTAATATCTCTAAAGTCTGTGCAAACCCTAACTTTGGTAGCTTCTTTCTTGGTGACTGGAACTACATTCGAGATCCATTCAACATAATCAATAGCTTGTATGAAAATAACATTTAGGAGTTTTTCTAACTCCCCTTTGACTAGCAGGGCCACTTTGGGATGCATTTTTCTAAGTTTCTATTTAACAGGTTTAGCATCCGGATGGACTACTAGATGATGCATGACTATAGAAGGGTCCGGACTCGGCATATCTTCATATGTCCAAGCGAAGATATCTTCATATTCTTTAAGGAATGCAATGTATTCATCTTGTTTTTCTTGACTTAATGTTGATCCAATATTGATTATGTGAGGAGTATCCTCAGTTCCAATGTTAACTTTAATGACGTTTTCTACTTCCATGTGTAGATCTCTTTCAAAATTAGGTGGGGCGGGTGAAATGCCCAATTCTTGTAATTATTTTAAGGTTAAGTTGGATAATTTGTCTTGATGAGTGGTGGCCTCAAGTTGGGCTATAGTTGGTATAGAACCATCAAAATAAAAACCATTGTGTAACAACTCTTCAACGGAGACATCATGGAAAATATCTCCTTCCAACTCCTCATCGGATTCAACAATCAATTTAGGGTAAGCTATGGATAGCATATTACATGTAAAGGGATTATTCTTTGAACACAAAGAATCTTGTTTATCTAGATAATCTTGATAACATATGAGTTGGTCATCATCTTCAAAAGGGAAGGGTTGACCCTTACTAGGAAATAGGCCCACACCACATCGGGCGGGCCATGGTTCTACCTCGATAGGTAGGTCCCAAGACTTTCCATTTATATCCCATTTTAAGCATTATGGGTTTAGCTTTAATATATTCATTAGTAAAATAACATCGTGCATATCCCTCATGATGAGTTTTGATATTTTGAGGTATTCTTCCCCAATCATATCCTTTATAAATAAAAGCACAACTCCCGACTTGGTAAGTACTTCCCATAGGTTGTGGGAGGCCCAAAGTACGAGGAGATGGCGGCAAATTATTTAAAATAATTGAATATTGCATAAAAGCATTTTTTTTTTCTGATATTAAGACTGTGGATAAATCCGGTAAAAGTTCATTAGAAAGAGCATAAGATGTAGAAGGATCATTCCCTATATCTTTAGATGTGGAAGGTATGATAGATGTTGATAATGTGGAAGTGTTAATGAATGGGTCTATAGGTTTTGAAATTATAGGGATAGAACATGAAGGATTGGTTGTGGATTGAAGATATTTTTGAGGTTCTAGTGTGGTTTGTTCAGAAGATGGTTGAGTTAAATGTATAGGTGTAGTTGATGGAGTAGATGATGTTATGTGTGTGTTTTTCACACGTTTAGATGAAAAATAAGAATTAGGATGTGTGGATGACAGAGAGGGGCAAAATTGCACTCCAACAGGTTCTACCAAAGCACACATATCAAAGGGTCTAGGGTCACCATGGATAGTGACCAAATGATTTTTAAATTCAAATTTAACACATTGGTGTAAAGTGGAGGGAACCGCTCGCATCGCATTGATCCAAGGGCGACCCAAAAGTATATTGTACGATGTTGGGCAATGTATAATAAACATAGTTGTATCTAGGGTTCTAGGACCAACTTTCAAGGGTAAGGTAATGACTCCACACGTTTCTTGTGTCTCGTCATTGAAAGCTTTGATAATCATCTTAGTTTTCTTCATTTCATCACTTTTAAAGCCAAATCTTTGGTAGAAGTCAAATGTGCAAATGTTTAGAGATGAACCATTATCAATCAAGACTCTTTTAACAGCTACATATCCAATTAGGGTAGTAATATATAAGGGGTTATCCTTATGTAAACTGTGTTGTGGGATATCTTTATCCCGAAAGTCAATACAATCGACTTCTCGAGTGATGATAGTATTGGACATGGCTTTAGGTTGAATATTTTGAGGTACCATCATTTGGCTTAATGTAAGCATTAACTCATCCCTATGGGTGGGAGAAGATCTTAACAAATCCAACAGGGAAATTCTAGCTATAGTGTTGGATAATTGTTCATTAATATTGTAAGGAGGCTTAGGTTGAACATTAGACATATGATTCCCTTTATTGGGATTTTTCAAAATAAATGGGGCTGACCCATCATTCTGAGTTTGATCCTATTGAGAGTTTTGAGCCTGTTGTCTAGTAACAACTCCGATGGTACCTACAATGTTATATTGAAGACGTTGAACTGGTCTTGGTTGAGCGTTTATGGCTTGTTCATTAGGAAGGAACTGATTAGAAGAGGGTCGAGTAGTAACTCTTCTAGGAAATGGTTCTTCCGGAACCATAGCATCTGTGATAGGTTGAATAGGATCTGATTCATTTTCAGAACTATTCGATTGGTTTGAGGTGATGTCTACTTCACTTTCAATATCTGATTCTACATCACTAGGATCGGGAGTTTGAAAATTATGTAGGGGCCTGGTCGTGACCAGGGATAAAGTTGTGTCAAATATTTGAGGATCCTGAATAGGTAATTGTCTACTAATAGTCCCTACATATCGGGTAGGAGGGGGAACATTATGATGTTCAATTTGATTGGCCACTTCTTTACCATGGTTTGGTAAAGGATGTTGAAATATATCTAATGATTGATTAGCATTTTGATTTTGATTGGGGAATGGTCTTTTGAGCGTTATTAGGAGCATTTTGTTTAGGTTGGAAAGCTTGCACCTCCATTTCATTATTATCAATCAAGTCTTGTATTTTATGTTTCAATATTTTGCAAGAATTTGTAGCATGTCCAGGTCCTCTATGAAAGTCACAGTGTAGATCGGCTCTGTATCCGGGTATAGTTGGATCAGGTTCCCGGATAGCTGGTAATTGAATCAAGCCTCATGCTAATAATTGAGGTAGAATGGTTGATAAAGGTTTATTCAATCTAGTAAATTCTCGAGGAGGTTTATCAGGGAGTTTTAATATAATTTTTTTTGTTGTCTTTGTTGTATTGATATTAGCAACATTTATGCTATCAGTGACTCCGTCACCTACAACTTGTTTATTTTTATACTGATTTCTGGATGTTTTCTCATCATATTTCTTTTTGAGGTGACCTCTCCTAATGAGATCATCTTCTACCCTTCGAGCTAAGTCTATAGCTTGATCGAAGGTGGTTAAGGTAGCAGTTGATAACTCATAGGAGATTTGTTCTTGCAAATTATTGATAAAAATGTCCAACATTTCCCTATAAGGTAACACAAAGTGCAGTTTTCCTGTCAACTGCCACCATATAGCCAAGAAATCAGCAAAACATTCATCTTTGTCATGTTTTAAGTTGTACAAATCTTTAATGGTGACATGCCTCTCGATGTGGGCACTAAATTGATGGACAAACGATTCAGCTGTTTCTTCAAAATTTCTCAAAGAATGAGTGGGAAATTGATAGTACACTTTTCGGGAACATTTTTAGTAATAGCAAGTCATCATGTGATATATCATGAAATGCTATCCTAAACATGCGAAGATGCTCCATGGGATCTTTAGTTCCTTTATATATAGGCAGGACGGGCATGGGGAAGTGTTTAGGGTATGGTTGTGCTACAACTATGGGATCCAAAGGTTGACTACATATCTCTCGATAATTGTACGAGGGACGATAGGGATCTATCTGGTCCATACGTGAAGCTAACTATTTCACCATGGCTTCCAGATTACTAGTTTGCCCACCATATTGGTTCGGTAGGGAATTAATATGATATTTGTGAACATATGGAGGGACATGAAGATTAGATGCTATGTTGCTATTGTGTAAATTTTTGGTAGGAAAGGTGTTATGAAGAAATCTTGAAGTTGTATTATGTTGTATCCCAGATTGTTGAAAATTGGTGTTTGGCTTCATTTTAGGTTTTTGTTGATTTGAAGCATATTGATCAATATTTTGGCGAAGTAAAGTAGTGAAGGAATTTTTCTTTTGTGTGGGAATGATTTTAGGCTCAATAACAGGTTCCTTAGGGGGTTGGGTAACCTGTTGTTTTGGCATGTTCTGAATCATAGTGACCATATCTCTATTGGATGGTCCAACTTTATCACTTTCTTGATCAACAAGGGACAAGGGATTAGTGTGTATGTTAAACATATCTTCCATAGCTGCTTGAGTGTCACTAATTTTTCCTTTATCAATACGAACTGCCATATTAAGAGCACCAATGTTATTATTGAAAAATTTCCAAAAATGATCTAAGTTATCAAAAGCAATAGTTCCATCTAGAGCTATTCTAGGGGATGAGGATCCTTCCTCTTTAAGGTTTTCTTGTTGTTCATTTTCTTCAGCCAGGTCATCTTCTGGCTGTTCTAGAGTTTCTCCTTCCGAAATTGATTCCTCAGGAAGGACATTTGGGTTTTTTGTTTTGTCTTCTAACCAATCTTCTTCTTCTTGTTCAATTTTTTTACCATTTCTAAGTTTAGGCATTGTGCTTAAATTTAAATTTCAGAAAATATATATATACTTGTATATATATATATATGCAACAAGGTATATATTTTAATTATATACCTACTATAGTATTTAAAATAAAATGTTTTGGATTTTTGTTATGTTTTCTATTTTTTTTGTTTTGTTTTTGTAACAATATTATAAAGATAACAAACAACACAATAAATGCAAGAAATAATAATGAAAGCAATGATCTAGTTTTCTATAAATAATTTATAAATTTCATTAATGGGCTTAAGTTCTTCAGGAGTCATGAAGTGTTCTTCTTCAAATTGGAAATTTTCTTTCAAGAATTTAACAAAAAGTGCTATAGTGATATTATCTGTCTCAGACTCTGGTTGGTAGAAATAGAGTTCGTGGCAATACTCTCGATATAACATAGCTCGAGGAACTCTCCTCCATATTTCCCTATCCATAAGAACGACCTCTTGATCTTCTACACGACCTAGGAATTGGTGTATAACAGCTGCGTTCTCGAGGTATTCCTCAAAGGTGAACAATTCTGAAGACACAAGAGCTCTCCTATAAGCTAACCACCTATGGTAGGCTCTTTGAAGTTCATGATAAAAAATGAGTTGATGAGGATCCAAGATCCTATCTAGGGCAAACCTCTTGATTTGTCTAAGTTCGGTTGATCTAGATGAAATGACACCTAGCCTCCTATCAAGTTCTTTCCATAGAAGTTGGTTTCTATCTTGTTTGAGAGCACTAAGCACATAATCAACTTCTATGGCTACTAATTGATTTGCAAAATTTATAGTAACTGCTAGTCTTTTCTTAGGAGCTACCATCTAGACATGATATGCAACTTAGTAGTTTTCTAATAATTTTAAATGCATCTATGTTTTTTTTTTTTTTGTTTTGTTTTCAAAAGGTTTTAGTTTCACGTCGGGTTCACCAAAATGTATCGTTCCAAATTTTTTGCACCCTTACCTTCAGGCTAAAGGATCCATGCCCGGAAGGGGGATGGGAAAAGGATGGGATGGTACCTTGGACTGAGAGGCCATTTGAAGGTCCCGCATCTTGGGGGAGGGGTATTAAGGTGATTTTTCGACGGATGGTGGGGTTCACCAGAAAATGTTTAGTGGCAGTTTCCATGCCTAGGTTGGGAATGTGTTTAATGTGTTTAGTTTTATCTTTAAACATCCAAGTCCTAGGTTTGGCCAGATGAATCTAAGTGTTCTATTATGAAAATGCAAATTAAATAAATACAGAAAATAGATTTGGATGAGAAAATAGAAAGAATACTCTAGATTAAAGAACTATACCTGATCCGGATGTCTGATGAAGGTTCTAATTTTTGAAGCAGTCCAGATCATCTGGAATTTGATAGGATCATCTGAGATCTGACGGGATCGTCTGAGATCTGACAAATTCGTTAGAGACCTACAAACAGAGAAATAGATACAAAATACCATAAATGCAACTATTCTAACAGAGAAAAATGGTGTAAAATGGCAACATAGATGCTAAGGTGATAATCACAAATAAAAATTCAAGTAGATTATGACGTTCTAATGAAAAATTATGAGTTCATTGTGCACTTAAGCTATATGGGTGAACTCAAAGATGTAGAACAATAAGGAATAATAACAAATTTAACTAAATGCAGGATAAATCAACAGACAAAGTGAGAAAACACAAACCCTAGGCACTGATTGCCCCCAATGTTGATTGCAGTCGAAATCGTCTCGGATTGGTACGAAATCATCAAACGGACAAAACAAACTCTAAAAATGGTGCAAAAAATAAGGAAACGGGTAGCAGGCGGTTTGGGAGCAGTTTTGGGGTTAAAATTTGAATTTGAATTATTACTAATGTGATTTTAATTATTTGCTAAGTTTTACTGCGCCAATTTTAGGGTGCTACAGTGATCATGGAATTTGTGCAAGACATCAAGATGCTCATGGCGTAACAAAGACTTAGCCAGTAAGTCATCCATGTAATCTTCCAAAATCTTATGCATGTAGTCATGGAAGATGTATTTCATGGCACGCTGGTAGGTGGCACCAGAGTTTTTAAGGCCAAAAGGCATGACCTTATAGCAAAATGTTCTCCAAGGTGTTGTGAATGCTATTATGAGTTGGTACTTTTGGTTGATACAAATATGATTGTACCTAGAGAAACCATCCATAAGGGATAAAATTTTGTGGCCCACTATGGAATTTACCAGGGCATCGATGCTTGGCAAAGAAAAATCATCCTTAGGACTCGCTTTGTTTAGGTCTCAAAAATTAGTGCAAATGTGAATCCTCCCGTCAGGCTTCTTGATGGGAACCATGTTGGAAAACCATGGTGGATAATCTACAGAAATGACAAACCTGGTATCCAATAGCTTATGTAGCTCATATTTGACCATTAAGTCCACTTTGGAATGCATATTTATTTGCTTTTGCTTGACAAGATTGGACTTGGGATAGAGCGTCAGATTGTGGGTGACTAGATTTGGATCTAGTCCGAGCATGTCTTTGTAAGACCATGCAAAAGCTACTTTTTTCTCTGTGAGAAGGGCTATGTAATTGGCTTGCTTTTCAGGGGATAGAATTTCCCCTATCTTGATACATTACGAGTTTTCGAGATTCATGCCGATATCTTTTTTCAATCATAGGCTCAATTGACATATGAGACCCTTCCTTCAACTAGTGGGGAGTAGGGATCAAATGGATGTCATTAGCTAGATTTAAATCATCAATGGGAACCTCGGGTTCCTCCTCAGTATGGAAGACATCATGAGTTGGCCTTGTAGGGAAATGAAACAACTGTAACATCTCATTGCAAGGCCAATACTTAGAGGGTGAGGGCAGTGAATCTCCCCGATCAAAGTTGATTACCCCCAATTCGAGGTGCAATGGCTCCAACAGGTTATTCGAATCTCGTAGGGGCTCAAAAAGATCTATGGAAATCATATTTATAGATGGATGATTTCCCCTATGTGGATGATGGTGCCCAAAGACCTGTGAATGTCACAAGACCTAATGAGGTGGCCATGAAGGCAATGGAATGACTGGTGGTGGTCGATGTGGCTACGGGCGAGCTTAATCCTCTAGAGGTAGAATTTTTTGCTAGACGGGATGATGTAATGGAAACATGCATAGATAGAAATCATCCTTTTCATATATAGGGATAACCCAAGGGCCTTCTTCGTCTGAACTACTAGAGTCAATGGATGCGACTACATAATCTGACTCATAATTTGACGTCCACTCATAAGGGGACCCTGGATCCTCTTCCTCATTATCGTGGGGAAGAGTACACGACGCTTCACCTCTATCATAAGAGAGAATATCATCAAGAGGTGGTTCATAATCTCCCAAGAGTATAGGCAAGTAGTCCCCCAGTGAGTAGACACGATTGGGGTTGGTGAAAGGATCTCGCACGAGCTCATCTCAAAATTTGAGTGTCATGCATCCTAAGTTGTCTGTTAGGATGTCAAGGGGTAAAGGCATGTTGTGTCCCAAACCAAACTTATCATAATGTATTTGATACTATGGCTGGTAGGGAACTCAAGTGCCCTACTTGTACAGGCCCAACCCATAACCGTGCCAATTACATAGGTCAAGGTATTTCATAGCGAAGTTCAGGTTAGACAAGTAGTTAATGTCTTCTCCAAAGGGCTCTTCATCTTCTTCCTGCTGCTGATAAGGCTCGATGCAATAGTCAAGGCCCCCATAGATAAAATTAATTTGATTAGTGGGGAGGCCAAGAGGTACGATGGTACCTATGGGAAGACAAGGTCGACCCATGTCTTACACCGACACTAGAGCAAAGGTAGTTGTAACATTCCTAACCATGTACTCCCCCAATCTAGTGGAATCCAGGTGCACCGTGACCTGAGGCTGAGGATAGAAGAGGGATGAGAGTGAGACCTGATCTGATTCATCATTCATCTCATGCGATAGCTCCTCATCTATTGGGCTAGGAACCTTTTTCATGGAGATGGTGGATATGGTCGGTTGGGCCTCCTCAATAGGCTGCTTCCTCAGGTTCCTAGGAAAAGGATCCATAGGTGCAGTAGAAACATTTGGGGGTGCCGATGATGTGGATGGTATGGCCTGTAATGGTGACAAAGTCAAACCTTGGTTGGATTTATTTGGTTGAAAGTCCAAATGGGTTGATGGTAAGGTTGACTCGGGGAGCTACTGCACCATATTGCAATACTTGAAGGGCTCTAAGTCTACAGGGATGACATGAACTTACCCTTCATGAGTGTACTTGAGACATTGGTGAGCAATGGAGGGGACATATTTTATGTACCTGATCCATGGTTTGCCTAACATGATATTGCATGCCATATCATCCTCTAGGATGTGGTACAACATAGAGATGATCTTTTATCCTACCTAAATAGGCAGGACAATCATACCAATCATTGAGCATATGGCATCATTGAAGGCTCAGAGGGTGTAGGTAGATGCGACAATGTGGGATGCTGGGAGCTTCAAATGCTTAAGGGTTGTTGTCATGATGATATTGCTAGAGGACCCAATGTCTATCAACACTCTCTTGTATGGCATTTAGTTCACATATGTGATGATGTGCAAAGGGGGATCTACCATGTCATTCAAAACCGGTTTAAGTTTGTCTTCCCAGAAGGTAATCACCGGTTCCATGCATTGTCGCACATGCCCCACAAAATTGTTGGAGTCAAAATCTTGGGGTTGAAGCTCGATTGATTTAAGGATCTCCATCAAGGCTTCTCTATGAGATGCTGATTGCTGAATGAGCTCATAGATGGAGAGCTGCGTAGACGTTGTTATTAAAATATAGGTGAGCTTCCTCTTAATGGTGACCATAGGCTTAGGTGGGAGGCTCGGCATAGGAGGCGGGAAAGGCTATGATGTCGAGGGGACATCACTCTAAGCCATGGGTGGTGCGATTGGACTTGGGTACCACCTATTCCTCATTACAATGCTGATCATGCCAACATACCATTTCTTAGAAGGGGTATGATGAAGGTCATTTACCTAGGGTGCTGGCTTGGCCTACTCTTCATGGGCAAGCAAGGGATATTTGAAGACCTCCATCTATTGTTTGTTTGGTGCAACAGGGTTGTCCACCTAAAGGGCGTTCCTATCAATCATGTCCTGCACCAAATGCTCGAACTTGTAGCATATTTACACATCATGTCTGTTTTACCTATGAAAATTACAATATAGGTCTTCTTTGTATCCTTTGGGCTTCAATGTATTTGGGTTGATAGGTCGACTCTCAAGCAAGTGGATCGCATTAGCCGCTAGGAGGTGATCAAACAACGAGTCCATAGACTCTGTAATGGTGTGAACTATCACTTGGGATGACATTGTTGATTTTTCCCTTGACTGTTTTGGTTATCCTTGGCATAGTTCCCTAGTGTGGCATGATAATTAGGCTTTTGAGACGGTGTCGCTTGCACTGGCCCCAAGACACTAATGGCAACCTGATTCACTATTTTTGGCTTAGAATACGTTGGGGTGTTCTTACCATTATTGTTCCACTCATTGTGAGGCTTCGTAATTTCTTCCTATTGAATCTTAATGTATTTGATGATCCTAGCCTATGCTAGGGTATCTTCAAGAGTCAGATACTATTACAATTGCAACAGTAGGGAGATAGGCTTCAGGAAACTCTTGGAGAACATCTGAGTTAACTTCTACATGGGGATAAGTTAAGGCAACTTGGTGAGTAGGGCTCACAATCTATTGCCATAGTTTGTTATTGACTCATCGCCATACTATTTCAACCCAGCTAAGTTGGCCAACATCGCCTTCATCTTGGTATTGAAGGTGAAGCATTCTAGGAACACATCTGCAAGTTGGTCTAAGTTGTGGATGCTATGCTTAGGGTGTTGGTAAAACCACTTTGAGGTAGGGCTCGAGAGGGTAGTCATGAATGTTTGCAAAATCAAAGCATCATTGTCATGGATGCCAAAGCATTGACCCAAATCTGGTGACATGTTCCTACACATCTTCCTCTTCTTTAAATGTAGCCAACTGAGACAACTTAAATTGCTCTAGATAAGGATGTGCAGGAATCAAAGGATGGATGGGTTGACTGCGCAACTAGCGCATAGTCAGCTTTTGAGATCCAGACCCAAAAGTTTTGTTCTCTACTAACTCTAGGTGCTCTAGCAACTCTTTATATGTGTCTGAGGATTTGATCTCCTCATCCTTGCTCACATCCTGTGATGGAGGTCTGGGGTCCACCAACCTATTACGGGCCAGTGGCATGTCACCCCCATACCTTGGTAAGGCGTCTCCAAGTACTATACTTCTAGCTCATGCTTAGTGTAAGACTCATTGGGTATTTATTGATCTAATATATGAAAAGGGTTATCTACCCACGATAGGCGCCCTATGTTTGGACTAGGAGGCATGTCCTGATCTAGCCTAGGAGGTCATGGAGGCTATGCTAGATAAGGCCTAGGATACCTATCTCGAATGAGTGTGGGTTGCCTTGGATGAAGCTCCTACATATGTGTCTTAGGGATGGGAACCCTCTCCCATAGAGTCTTATGGAATGCCTCACTGGTCTACCGTTCAATTCTTTATTTCTCAGGCTGATGCAAACAGTCTAGTTGTTCCTTGTCACATCGAAGCTACTTGAACTGAGCTTGGATTTTAGTGTATCTTGTAACTACTTGATTAATTTGGTCCATGGTGCAGGGCCTAAGAGGCCTAGGAGTCTCACCCTGAGGCCGACATCACTCAAGATAATCTGTGATATCCATCGTGTGCTTCCCTCGATCGAGGGTTGTCACATTGACTTGAGGTTTGGGTCAGGGGATATGCTCATTATACTCAGTGGGCATAGTGACAAATTGGGCATGCATGGAGTACTACTCCTAAGGAAAATATGGGATCTCCTCATGCCTTCCTTCATGGACGAGGAAGGGCAAGGTGAAGTTGGCTCATCCCGAGTAATGAGTATCATACTCGTCCTATCAAGGCGATGCATAGGCAAGGTCATACAATTTGGCTCTACCCAGTGTGTGAAGTTGTGCCCAGGCCTATGAATAGGTGTGTCAGCACTAATGAGTATGTGAATGCGTGGCACTACTTTGTCTACTAGTGCCTCAATGCGCTATTGAATTTCATTCAAGAAGGCATGTGACGTATCTAAGTATTGGGAACACTCTCCCAAGTAAAGTCCATCATCCCTAGGGGTGTCCCGCATAGGGCTCCCTCATAGGTGTGGATCATACCCCACTATCTTGGGGCTAGGGTGAGTAGAGGCTCACCAGGGAGGTATGACCAAGTCCCTTGGGATATAGCAGAGATGACTCATGTCTTCTAGTCCACTCTCCATAGCTTCTATCTATGATTGGGCTTGGCTACGGGTGCACACCATTGTAACTCTCTACCAAACCCTAGATGATTATCTTCTTTTACAAATTCTTGATGAAACAAAAAGAAAAGAATGGAAAAACTCAATAATACAGATGATTATCTCTTTTAATTTTTATATGTGAATCCCTGGACTGTTTTGTGTGTTTCAGATGTGTTGTTTGTGAAAGAGGACCTCATGTCACGTGTTTGAAATACTATTGAATTATAATCTCATGTTTAATTGGCTTTCACCTATATATTCACAGCTCGACAACCTAGCTATGAACTCCAGGTCATGTTATCCCACCTATAATATATGGTGATGAGGTCCACACACGACCAAGGAGCACAGGTCCTACCAGTTCCTCACCCAGTTCACCCACAGTCTGTGATATACCTCTTCGAAGAGAGATACGTGCTATAACCCATGGGCTATGAAGTATCTTGGAACCAACCTTGGCAAAGAACAAAGTTTGTGGTATTTGAGACAATGGGTGGAGATGAAAGCCACCTCGTTGAACTCTACTAGTGGATGGTGATGAAATCCACCTCACTAGCATTTAAGTGAATCGTGGTGTGTGTGGTTCTTTTTAAACCAAAGAAAGTAAGCACAAAAGCATTCGATGATCATTCACTAGATGCATGCAAAAGGATCATTTTAATTTTAGAAATTTAGTATAAAAAGAACTCACAAATGTATCTAGAGATGCAAAAACCCTAAATGCTAGCCTACCCATTGGGTATGCTACAACCAAGCAATCCAAAAAGATGCATTCCTACTTCTAATTCGTTTTCTTTGATTTTTCTTCTTTTATATGTTTTTGTTATTTGTTTTTTAGGAAAGAGGAAAACTAACTTTTAACCTTTCTAAACAAGCAAGATATGTGAGAAAAACCAAATAAAGCAGTTTATGGAAATGGAAAAACAAAGATAGAAGATTCAGATGCCTACCTCATCACTGTCAAAACTTGCTATTTTTGGAATTTTGCTCAAAAAAATCTCTAGTTTCTATTCACTCTAGGGTGGGATGAATAGCAGGTCTGTATTCATCCTTGGGTGGGATGAACTCGCATTCATCCCAGGGTGGAACGAATATTAGGTCAGGGTTCATTTCAGCCCATAACGAATAACACCTGCAACATGAAAAGATGAAAAATAAGTTTTAAAATTCACCTAAAGCAAAAGGGACTAGGTCCCACCATGATCACCACTAAATTAGGGAAAAATGGTGCACCAAATTATGATAAACAATATGTGTATCTATGTCCTATTGCTTATGAGCATCAAACGAAAACATGCAAGTAATATGGAAAAGACATCAAATAACAAGAAATGAGGTAAGGTAAATTGCTTTATTATTAATAAAATGGATAAAATACAGGTTATAGAATGTCCCATTTGAGGGCTCAAATTATTGATACAATTGTTTACAAATCGGGTGCCCAAGGATCAAAATCCTTCAAGTAACTTGGGTGCACATCCAATGTCTTTCCTCGTACCCACAATCGAAGTGGGTGGGCCAATGCTACCACCACTTGTATCTTTGATATTGTGTCTTATGATACTTCCCAATGCATTCTCTAACCTGAATCTGCACACACAAAAACTAGAAATGTCAAATAGCAAGTGCGTATGATGTAAAATATGCAATCCCCATAGGTGGGAAAAGAACATATAAGGTGCACCTATATAAAATGAAATCCAAATGCTATGAAATTACATAGGTATCTAAAACATAATATTTTGGGAATATATCACCAAAAATTGTGCCAATATTGCATCCGATGGTGCCTCGTAATTGCAAAGACCGTGCACAACCTATGAAACACAAAGAAAACAATTTATGGCCCTAAACATATTCAAAAAACATGAAAATTGGAAAAAATACATAACATGATATTTTAATAAAACCCATATGATCAAATTTGTAAAATCAGTAACAATTTAGATGTTTCTTCAAATGACCACCGCAGACCTGCATGAGGCCCTGCAAAACACTAAAATTGTAATATCTCGGCAAATATAGCTTAGAATGACCTAAAATTTTAACCTCAAAATAATATTATAATGTAGAAAATAAATAATTAAAAATAGTAGCAAAATAATTCATATATTTCTATTCATCACAGGGTGGGACAAATATGATTATCACAAATTGGGGGGCACCCAGGGGTGGGACACCCACCGTTTTTGCCTAAATTTTACCACCAATTCCACACGGGATTGATGTAAAAAACTATGGGGGGTATTATAATCAAATTTTGTGAGGGAATTCACTCATATTGTTTGGTTATGTGACAAATTGCGCCTACTAGTTCCCTCGCGAACCTCCTTCGCTAGGTAGATATTCTGAGGTAAAAATGGGCACAAAAGGGTGAAAGGAAATCTTGGTAGCACTCCATTGCTTTGTACTAAAAATTATCTCTCTATTATGTGTGGAAAATACATCCAATTTATATCCCAATGAGGCTTCATGGGTCAAAAAGCATGTGAGGGCATGCAGGGAAGATGACCGTCAGAGACCTGCATGAGGCCCTGCAAAACACTAAAATTGCAATATCTCGGCCAATATATCTCAGAATGACCTAAAATTTGAACTGTAGAATAATATGATAATGTAAAAAATAAATAATTAAAAATAGTAACAAAATAATGCACAAATTTCTATTCATAATAGGGTGGGAGGAATACGACTATCACAAATTGGGGGGCGCCCGGGGGTGGGACGCCCATCGTTTATGCCTAAATGTTACCACCAATTCCATTGGGGATTGATGAAAAAAAATATGGGGGGTATTTTAATCAAATATGATGAGGGAATTCACTCAAATGGTTCGGTTATGTGACAAATTGCACCTACTAGTTCCCTCATGAACCTCCTTCTCTAGGTAGAGATTCTGAGGTAAAAATGGGCACAAAAGGGTGAAAGGAAATCTTGGCAGCACTCCGTTGCTTTGTTCTAAAACTCCCATCTATTATGTGTGGAAAATGCATCCAATTTATAGCCCAAGGAGGTTTCATGGGTCAAAAATCATGCGAGGGCAAGAGGCGCCACTTGGCCACCAGAACGACATGCATTGGAGGGGGAAGAGAATCTCCCCAAATTGGCCTCATTCATGGAACATATCATAAGTTATACTATGTGGTCTGACTTGTGGGCAATAATAGCCAATAAGGCACCATTAGCCTAGGTTTAACTTTTTTTTTGGTCAAACCTGCTATTCGCTCCACCCCGAGATGAATGCTACTATTCGCTCCAGGGTAGGATGAATAGGTTTTGTATTCATTCCAGGGTGGTACGAATAGAAATAGGGTGTTCAAAAGGTCCCAAAAGTGTCCTAAAACCTTCCAAAATCTTGCACTGAGTGGTTAGGACCACTGTATACCTGCTGAGGGCTGCCCAAGGGGCTTTGGTATGTCATTTAGCCATTGCTTATGGCAGCATAATCAGATTGACCAGATTTTAGTGTCTACACAATCAGTTCAACACATTCACTAGACTAGGCTCTAAAAATTCTACTCAATCAATCATTCAATGAAATAACCCTTGCTCACAAACCCTAGCCCAATCACATGAACAATCACTCAATGTTCCCAACAATTCTTATCAATCAATTCTCACATAATAATGATACTCATGTTATTTTCAAACCCTACTTCAAGTTCTTCACTCAAATTAATCACTTCAACAACAATGCTTATAAAACAAGGTTTTATCAACAACTCTTTTTATTCTAAAAAACCTTGAAGCATTAAATCAAAAAAATCTCAACAATATTAACCAAACAATCCTTTTCACTCCAACTTTTCATACACAACTTTCAAAAATCACTCACTAGGAAGAATATGCCCATACCTTTTGTTGGATGTAAAAGTACCTTTGGAAAAACTTGTCTTGGTCACAATTTCCTTCTTTCCAATTTCAATGGTTAAACACAACAATATCACTTCAAAACTTTCTCAAAAATATTCCTTTAGACACAAAATAATCACAACTCAATTTATGCCTTATTTCTCCCTTTTAAAAATAACACTCATCATAACATACATAAAGATAATTTCTTTGATACACCTTATAAACTCCAACTTAAAATAATATCCAACACCATAAAATATCAACCAAATACCTTACAATCCTTTCAAAAAAATTGAGCAAATAACATTAAAAATTTAAATTTGTAAAACCCTTATAACTCCCTTTGCAACCTCAGAACCAATAAAAAATATGCAAAAATTAAATTTTAAATGCCCAAACTATATTCTTGAAATTTTCAACAACCAATATTAAAGCATACGTCTTTCTTTACCAAAAAGGGGATTCGACGAGATTCTATCCACCGTCTCCTCTAGCCTAAGCGCCTTAGTTCTTGGGAGCCCATCGCGTGGGATACTAGTACCCACGTGAAGGAAGGAAGAGTCCCTTCCTCTTATGCCTCCGTCATCGTTTGAATTTCCACAAATTTGCACATTCTTTTTCTTCCTTGGACGCAATGCAAATTATAAGGCTTACAATTTATTTTGAAGGCATGGTTAGGTTTGGTAAAGTGGGAGTTCCCCCTTATATACACGTTTTTAAAATTCTCCTCACATCGGTGCTTTGTCATTCAAAATAAAATTTCAAATTTTAATTTTAATAACCTACCTTATGGTTATTTAACCTTATAGCTTAAATTAATTCATAATTAATAATAAAATTAATTAATAATTAATTTAAATAACTTTATAAGTTACGTAAATTAACTAATAAATTAATTTTAAACTTCCTTTGTATAATATTATAATTTTATTCACTTGGGATTCTTTTTGCACTTTGGACCAAATATGACTTCCTAGAATCGAGTCTTGAAACTGAAACCAAATTATCCTTTTGCGTTTATTGGAGAACCGAAAAGTGATGATGCAAACTGAAACTACCATTGACTGGTGCTAAAAGCTTGACATAAATGACCAATCACTCTTGACATCAATGATAACTTATCACTCAAAATGTCCAACAATATCCCCCTTTGTCATTGATGGTAACCCAAATTCTTTTTACCAAAACTTGACATTTTTCCTGTTTTGTTCCCCCTGGAAAACTACTCCCCCTGACTCAATGCTCTCTCCTTAAACCATATCTCTCCCCTTACTCAAATCTCTCTCCCTTTGACATCAATGAAAAAGGGTCACCTTTGGGGCTCGGGCCTAAGATTGAATCTCTTAGCTTAGCCCCTCCTCCACCTCCTCTTGAGGTGGTTAATTCTGGGGTGGGAGTATTTCTACTCCTAGAAAGCACTGGTCTTTACCTTTATCCTATTTTCTTCTCATCTGATACTTCTGATTTCTTTGACTATTCCTATTCCTTTTCCTATCCATGTCCACACTCATCATAACATACATAAAGATAATTTCTTTGATACACCTTATAAAATCCAATTTAAAATAATATCCAACACTATAAAATATCAACCAAACACCTTACAATCCTTTTAAAACATTTGAGCAAATAAAATTAAAATTTTAATTTTGTAAAACCCTTATAACTCCCTTTGAAACCTTAGAACCAGTAAAAATATGCAAAAATTAATTTTTAAATGCCCAAACTATATTCTTGAAATTTTTGGCGACCAATATTTAAGCATACATATTTCTTCCCCAAAAAGGGGTTTCGGCAAGATTCGATCCGCCGTCTCCTCTAGCATAAGAACCTTAGTGCTTGGGAGCCCATCGCGTGGGCTACTAATGCCCACATGAAGGAAGGAAGAGTCCCTTCCTCTTATGCCTCCGCTATCATTTGACTTTCCACAAATTCACACGTTATTTTTCTTCCTTGGATGCAACGTAAATTATAAGGCTCACAATTTATTTCGAAGGCATGGTGAGGTTTGGTAAAGTGGGAGTTCCCCCTTATATACACATTTTTAAACTTCTCCTCACGTCGGCACTTTGTCATTCGAAATGGAATTTTGAATTTTAATTTTAATAACCCACCTTAGGGTTATTTAACCTTAGCTTAAGTTAATTTATAATTTATAATTTATAATTAAATTAATTAATAATTAATTTAAATAACTTTACAAGTTAAGTAAATTAACTAATAAATTAATTTATAATTAATTTTAAACTTCCTTTGTATAATATTATAAAAGAATATTATAATATTATTCGCTTGGGCTTATTTTTGCACTTTGGATCAAATCTAACTTCCTGGAACTGGGTCTTGAAACTGAAACCAAATTATCCTTTTGCATTTATTAGAGAACCGAAAACTGATGCTACCGACTGAAACTGCCATTGACTGGTGCTGAAAGCTTGACATCAATGAACACTCACTCTTGACATCAATGACAACTTATCACTCAAAATATCCAACACCTTCCTAGATTTTATAAAGGCTAATAGCTCAATAAACTATAGGGTTTTTTTAGCTTCTTGGATCAATTTTATAGTCATAAGATTCATGTGTGGAGTCACCAAAACTCTTACATTCTTCAAGTGTGGAGTTTCTAGGTGAATATGTTTCTTATACTCTTATGAGATCAAGATCTTCACTATAATCTTGATCATCCAGAAATTTGGGCATACCAAAACTCTTGTGCAAATGGTAACTTTAATAGTCTTTTGACTTTTTGACTTCTAATCAGGTAAATTATTATGATTTGTACCACCAAAAATACCAAAACTCGTGATTGCTTGATTCACCTAGGTATAGAATATGCACACTAGATCAAGGTCAAGATTGGATGAATCATAAATACTTCTAAATCAACCTTTAGAGAATATCAATTTATTTTTTAAATCCTACTATGTAGAAGACTAAAGAAAAAAAAGGGATAGGGCTAAGAGAAGAGTAGGGATAGAGAGGAAAAGGTAGGGTTAGAGAGATTGGCTAAATGTAATTGAGGCTTAGCTAGCAATATTGTTTTCAATTGAATGAGCATAGGCCATCTTCTACATGCAATACCTAATAGATCTTTCAATTAAAGATTTGCCAAATACTTAAGTGTTACAACATTCAACATTCCAAGCACCCTAGCAAAAATATACCAAAAAAATTCAAGCCTAACAAAACACTTCGATTAATGAAGCATACCAAACAACTTCAACCTTAACATATAACATTTCCACCAAAGCATAAATGAAATGTTGAAAGTGTAAATATCAATGTAATGAATTTTTTTTAATACTCCAATTGAGGTAGGTCAAACAACCCTTGTTTATATTAGAATAACATAAACATGCAACCTATGACAAACAAACATTGAAATATCTAACCCTTTACAATGAGGAGCATACCTCTATTTATAAAATTTGTTGAGCTAAAATGCAACTAACTACTATGTATAATCATGAACAAATTTGATTGTGCATGATCTTTAGGATGAGTTGGCACCACTTGAAATATTTAGCATGTTTAGCACATCTTCTATTAGGTGGTTATGAATTGAAAAATTATGAGACATGCTTAGGTGGAGTGGTTGTTATGTTTGGGCTTGAACAACTACCACGTAACCCAAATGGTATTTTATAGGGGGTTGGGATCCTTTCATGCTAAGAAATTTTGGTTTGGGATGCTATTGTTTTATTTGCTATCTTTTAGATTGTATTTCTTTCTTTACTGTAAGCATGATAGGTATTTTGAGTGCTGACATCACCTTTTATGTTGATAAGCTCTAGTTTGGGATTCTACTTTCTTTTATTAGTGCTCTAGGCAATTATTTGTAGGCTTTTTACTAGGCCCAAAATTTTTGGAGGTTAGGATAACATCATTACTTTAAAAGTTTTGTCTTGTCTGCTTCTAGAATCTCTATAGGCTTTTGCACTATATTAGAGATTTATAAGCATGTTGTTAACGTCACCACCAAAAATTTCTAGTTTGCATCCTTTGTAAGTTTAGTCTTAAGGAACATTAATATGTTCCAGAAAAACATTTTTAGCTTTGATGAATGAGTAATTTTGAAGCAACTTCAAGCCCAAAATTGCTTCCTTAGCCTTTGGACAAAATAATTGGAAAGCATAATGGTTCCAAAAAGCTTCCCTCTTTTTCTCTCTTGCCATGAATTTTTGGGGTGAACTTCATATGGACCATCAAGCTTAGATGATTTTTGAAGGTTTCACAACTTGAAATATTTGGGATGCTTGTGGCTCCACAAGTTGCTAAGTATTAAACTCTTTTTGACATAAATAGAGGAGCTTATCTTGATGATTCCTACACTGAACACCTTGGGCCTCTTTTCTTTCTCCTCTGTTCTTGGGTTTATTCCTTGGGATCCCTTGTTGGTGATATTTCATAACTACACTAGATAATAGTACATAATTTGATACACATGGAAAATCTAATCGGATGAGGAAGATAGTTTAGTTTCCAAACCCATCCATCTAGATGAGAGGTGAGTTACAACCGTTTTATGAGATAAAATTCTACCAAAAGTGGAGTCCTTTTACCTATAATTAGAAAGGCTCTAGGACTCCTACCAATAGCAAGATCCGAATTAGCTTCCAATAAAAACGCTATGAGATATTATTTGTCCAATTTGGTTGGTCAAAATAGCCTTGTGGTGCAGGGATCTTAGAATTTGCTAGTAGCTTTTGATGAAGGCCTCCCCTTGTACTTGATAGATCAACGAGGATTTAGGTCCTCTCATATTTTGTTTTTCAAAATCATCTTGTTGGCATTTTTGCCACATTGTTTTGATTGTTGCTTTTTCATGCATAAACTATTGAAGTTCTCACTCCTCTATGTTTCTCTACGAGTTTTGGTGCCAAAACAGCTAAGTATGAAGACTGTCGTGATATCGTGACCAAAAATAGCATAGAGAGCACAGGTTCAAAACTATCGCGATATCGCGGCATGTCGCGTTATCACAGGTTTTTTAAGGAGAGAGAAGCAAAGCCGAAGAATGTCACGAAATCATGACGTGTTCCAAAATCATGGTCAAAGTGGTCAACAGAGGTAGAGCAGTAAAACTGTCATGATATCGCGACATGTCATGTTTTCGCAACTTGCGATTACCATGGAGCAGAGTGATAGAAAACGTCACGATATCGCGACATAATTGAGCAAAGGGCAATGGCAATGAACCTCATCATGATATCACGACCAAAAAGTTAACACAGGAGCATAATAGTATGGAACATCACGATTTCATGACGCGTCGCGTTTTCGCGACCTAAGGTGACGAAGGAGAACAAAGGAGCCAAATACGTCACGATTTCGTGACATGGTTGGTTTTCGCGATCCAAAATGGCAAAAGCGTACGGAAGAAGGAAAATGTCACGATTTCGTGACATGTCACGTTTTCGCGACTCGTCATGGTTTCGCACCAGAAATTAGTTCAACGATCCGATGAGGTATTGTGATTTCCAAAGGTTAAAAGCACTCCAGAATTTAATGTTTTGTTGCTTTCCGATGCATGCAAGATAGAAGAACGTGCTCAGGCTGTAGCTGAAGCCACCAGAATTGAAGACTCCTCCATTATCCAAAGCTTCTGTTCATGATTTTTCTAACGGTCCAAGCATGCTTCGAGAACGACCATTTAATGAAGACGATCGATTCCTTGTTTCATTTAATTTCTGGTTTCTCCGAGGCTGGTTTAAGGGGATCATTTCCTTGTTTTTGTTGCACATTTTGTAGATCTCGAGGAAGTTCGTTTCATATTTTAAATGCTACAAAGAGGCAAGACCTCTATAAATATCAATGTAGATCTCAGAAAGAGGGATCGAGAGAGAGACTTTTGCTGAAAGCTTTTCAAGTTCTTTGCATGAATGAAAGATATTTGGCCTCTGGTTTTGCAAGCAACTTTCTGTGTGATTTTTCCTTCTATCTTATGCATTCCTCATTTACGCTCGTATTTCTTATCTGCTGCTTAATTTGAATTTTGCGTCTGAGTTTAAATATTGCTAGTGAGGAAGTGAGTTCTGGAATGCGATTCTGAAGGTTATCTGTGCAAGGTTGTAAGTAAATTACGTCGATATCTTTTGTTATATGTTGTTAGTGTGCTTGAGGTTATCTCATTGCTAATATTTCCCGATCTGATAAATTCGGCCTGTGGCTATATTTCCCATTTCTTTCTACATATTTCCGATTTCTTTCCTGCAACTCTAGTCTTCATCAAACTTAGATTTAGTAAGGGAACCAGCCCTCTCTGGAGATTGGTCTGGGAGGCATTTCTTTCTCCCAGCCTTTCAATGTTGGCCGGGTCTAGGGTGCATTTATTTTAAAATCCTTTCCTGTGGCAGATTCGTGACCAACAGTTTTTGGCACGCCCGGTGGGACAGACTGTTTCTATCTCAGAAAGATCCTATAGTATTGAGGGTTTAATGTTCGCCTTCATGCCGTATAGTTAGAACATTTGGTGACTCTGTAGTACCCAAAAATCTTTGAACGTGGATACAGTGAAAGCTGTACTTCATGATCACGAGATCAAAGTCCAAAAAAGTTGAAAATCTTGTTGAGTTTTTTGAACTTGACAACACAAAAAAAGGTGAACACTCTAGGTTGGTTTCCCCATCGCTTGCACAAATCCTTGGCATTGTTACTAGTTTTCCATCTTCTCAGTCACATACACTAGTCCCAATGGCCCAGTATCCTCAACCCAGGAAGTTCTCGGCATGGAATGGTTCGGGAGCTTTGAACTTATTGGCACAAAATCCAGTCCCTCAAGCTGCTTTGAAAGCTTTGCCGACCTATGATGGTACTGGTAAGACTGCTTATGAGCATATTAATGATGTAGCTTCTTTGGCGGCCATTCATGACATAACCGATGAAGATGTGATGATAAAGTTGTTGGTGTTATCCTTGAGAGGTAAATTGCTGTATTGGTACCGATCATTGCAACCAGGCACCATTACATCATGGGATCAATTAGGAGAATTGTTAGTCAAAAATTTTCATGAACAAGCTGATCCATACTCTTTATTGCATCAATTTAATGTAATTCAAAGGCACCCGTAGGAAGAGATAGCTGACTTCAATGTCAGATTCACCAGAAGCTGGCAGAGAATTCCTGATGGTCTTCGACCTGCTGATGAGCTAGCTGCATTTTACTACCTCAGAGCATTTAACACAGACATCGGTTGGGCTGTCCGACAGTCCAACGTGACTACATTTCCAGAGCTATTCGAACAAGCGTTAAAGGCGAAAGCTGATTTGATTGCTATAGGTAGGCTTCCTCCAAAGGTAACAATGCCTATCATACCTGATCTTCCTAAGTATTTGTACTCTGGTTCGCTTTCACAGCCCATGCCTTCCATGTATCCTACCCCATCATGGAGCTCAAGTGCGCCTCAGATTGCACCCATTCCAGTTCCTCAGCTCCCTACTTCAGCAAATCCCCAATTGCCTGCACCCAGCATTCTGCCATTCCCTGCTTCCACTTCATTCCTAGCATTGCCGGTGCCACCAGCACCTTTGCCCTTACCAGAACCTCCTGCACTTGTAAATCCTGATCCTTATACAACACTCTTGCAAGAGGTAAAATCTGCCAATTCCGCTATAAGAGCAATGGGCAATAAGATCACACTTATTGAAAGGAAGCAGGCTGAGCGAGATTTCCAGCCTAGGAGATTTCAGCCTCCATCGATTACTAGAGAACAAGTTGCTTCAACAAGCAAAGCACCCGAGAAGAACTTGACTATTTTGGCAAATGAAGATGCAGTCCTTGCAGAAAGAACATATTGGTGTTCAACATGTAATGATCCACATGGCGAAGACACTTGCATGGTTCATTTGAACTATGTGCAGACATTGGCCGCTAGCTCTTCGGGAGGGCAAGTCAATATGATCTCTGAGGTAGGTCATAGCTTAATGGTTCCATCTGAAGAACAAGTTTCAGTTCTCACGAGGACTGGAAAGAAGCCTGTTACAGTAGATCCTGCTGAGCTAGAGCCATTAAAAGTGCCAACTGATTTGAAGAAACAAGTGAAAACTCCTGTGTCAGTATCAAAGCTAGATGCACCTATTTTACCAAAAGATCCTGTTCCACACAGAGTACAAGAAAAAGCCATAGCTACACAGGCAAGATCGAAAGCAGAGGAGCAAGCAAGAGAAAAGCTGAAGTACCCATCATTGACTAAAAGGTTGAGAGTAGAAGCCACTCAGCAGTATCGAAGCAGATATGACCCCCCATTGAAAAGAAGGAATCTGCTATGGTTGCATACAACATTGTCGAAGAATTGAAGAAGATCCCAGCTAAGGTTAGTCTTTATGATGCATTACAATTGCCTGGACAGGTAGATTTATTGCAAGAATCCTTGAAATCTGTAAAAGATAGTGAGAAGAGTCCTACCCAGACAATTTATGCTCAAGCATTAACTACTTCGATCACTGGAAAGAATAGACCACCCCCATTTTATCTGTCACTTCGAATGGAGGGTTGGATCGTGCATAACTGCATGATTGATTCCGGTGCCGCTACAACTGTCATGCCAAAGGCAGTTTGCGAAGTTATGGGTATGGAATACACACGAAGTAGCCCTAGAGTCTTGCAGTTGGATGGTACTCCTATGAAAATGGTAGGTGTAATCAAGGATGTCCCAATTGTTTTACATAGTATGCCTCAGATTACAGTCATTCAAGAGATAGTTGTGGTTGATCTAGAACCGTATTTCAGTATGTGCTTATCAAGAGAATTTACTGCAAAGTTGGGAGGCTACCTTTCACTGGATTATTCTCACTTGGAGATCCCTTTTAAAGGAAAGAGAATCCGGATTCATAATGAAAAACCTTCCTCTTTTCATATTGAAAGGTTGGATGAAGCAGGAAAGACCATGCAATCTGTCAACATGCTAACCGAAGAGTTAGAAGGTTCTGATTTGATGAATGAGGTTTTGGATGAGCTTCAGTTGGAAGATGAGTTTTCAATGCTTGATTTCAATGCTATGCTGGAGACCGAAATCGGTTGTTATTCTATCACAAAGCCCGAGGATGGTGCAATGCAGGTACCCCTTAACCAAGATGATCAGAGTTCTGTCCCTGATCAATTATGGAAGTTGTATTTTGATGGGGCAAGATGCAAAAATGGTGCAGGAGCAGGTATTGTTCTAATTTCTCCCTCTGGCTTACAAAGAACATATTCATACCGTCTCACTTGGAATTGTACTAACAATGCTATCGAGTACGAAGCATTATGCCTAGGCTTGAAAAAGGCAAGAAAATTGGGAATTGAACAGTTGCAGATTTTTGGTGATTCTGAGTTGATTGTAAACCAAGTAACAAACAGGTGTATTTCCAAGCAACATTATCTCAAAGCATATCGCAATCAAGTTTGGGACCTGTTTGAGTCTTTCACAACTCTGAATATTCAAGCCATTTCACGAGAGCTGAATAAGCATGCTGATCTTCTAGCATCTCTTGGAGCAAATTTTTCTCCCATTGAGCAGGTAGTAAAGAAACCAAAAATAGTAAGAATGGTGTACAAACCTAGTGTCCCGGATAAAGATACTTTCTGGCAAGTTTTTGAGAGTGATGAGCAAATCGTTAACTTTTTGATTCAAGAAGCTGCCACTATCAAAGGAAGAACCTTGGAGCATGAAGAAACCGATGGTCTGATTCAGTTGTGAAATAATCATATTTCGAAAGGTCTTATCACTCTTGAAAGTTTGTTTGATCAGCATGATCGGTCCAAGAAACATCGGATTGAGATCGACAAGAAAGAGTATATGGAGCTGCAGTTGGAACCTAATAAGGTCATTAAGATTGGGACTGATTCTACTCCTGATGAATTGCAAGAGATCAGGCAACTGTGTCAAGAATTTTTTGATATTGTGGCCTGGAGTTATGAGGATCTGAGGGGATATGACAAACAGATTATTCAGCATACTATTGAGTTGGAGGAAGGAGTCAAACCCTTCAGGAAAAAGCAGCGACCAGTGAACCCAAATATTGAGACTCTCATGAGGGCCGAACTTGTGAAAATGTTGCAGGCCAAGATTATATATCCGGTTAAGCACTCGACTTGGGTCGCTAATCTGGTTTCGGTTCGAAAGAAAAATGGAGACATACGACTGTGTGTAGATTTTTGAAATCTGAACCGTGCATCTCTGAAAGATCACTATCCCTTGCCTCGCATTGATCAGATACTTCATGTTGTTGCTGGGGCTCAGCGTTTCTCACTGCTAGACGGTTTCTCTGGATATAACCAGATTTGGGTTAGGGATGAGGACCAGTACAAGACTGCATTCACAACCAAGTGGGGCACTTTTGCCTATCAGCGTATGCCTTTCGGATTGTCCAATGCTGGGGCCACATTCCAGAGAGCCATGGACATTGCATTCGAGGAGCTTTTGAACAAGATTATTGTCATTTATCTTGATGATATGACTGTCTTTTCACATAAACGGGAAGATCACTGTTCTCATCTGAGACAAATATTTGGAAAATGTAGAGAGTTTGGTATTTCCATTAATCCAAAGAAGTCAGTTTTTGCAGTGAAGGAAGGTAAACTCTTGGGGCATGTCATTTCAGAAGATGGTTTGGCAATTGATCCATCTCGAGTTGAAGCATTGAAGAAACTGTCGCTCCCTGCCAATAAGAAAGAGCTGCAGTCTTTCTTCGGGCAGATTAATTTTATCAGGAAGTTCATTTCTGACTTTGCCCAGGTCGTCAAGCCCATGACTGAGTTGTTGAAGAAGGATGCAGAATTTAAGTGGACGACTCAGAGGAAGGAGGCATTCCAGGAGATTAAGGACAGAATAGCACAGGCTCCTGTATTAATTAATCCTGACTATTCAAAAGATTTCATTTTGTATGCAGTTGGAGAAGATGAGAGCTATGCCACAATACTCACAAAAAAAGGAGATGATGGGAATGAAAGGCCCATTGCTTTCCTTAGTCAGGTTATCTTACCTCATGAGGCAAGATATAATTTCATTGAAAAGTAGGTATATGTTGTCATGAAGTCTCTTAAGAAATTCAAGCATTTCATATCTCAGAGTAGGACAGTTGTCTATGTTATACATCCCGATGTGAGGAATTTCATCATTCAGGGTGAGATGGGTGATAAACGCGCTGGTTGGGTCACCAAAATTCAAGAATTTGATGTTGAGATTCATCCGACCAAGCTGGTGCGGGGTAAGGCCTTATGTCGGCAATTAGCAAAGACTGCAACATCTGAGATAGTTGAGTTTCAAGCAGATGATCTTGTCGAAGATAAGAATTTGGTGAACCTCTTAGTACAAGGACAAGATTGGGCTGATGATCTGGTTAACTATTTCACAACTGGCAGATGCCCTTCATAGTTAAATGCCTCACAACGGAGAAGGTTTCGCCTGCAAGCTCTCAGGTATGCGTTGCTGCCCGAAGGATTGTTTTTCAAGAATATTGATGGCATTATTTTAAGGTGTGTCAAGGAATCAGAGAAGGCTAGACTCCTGGAGGAGTTTCATTCTGGCATATCAGGAGGACACTATGCAGGTAGACCAATGGCTTTAAAAATTATTCGGGCTGGTTACTATTGGCCAACTTTGTTCACAGATGCTTTCAGGATTGCCCAAGCATGCGACAGATGTCAGAGGTATACAGGAAGGGTTAGAAATGCATCATTGCCCCTGCATCCAATTCAGGTTGAAGCACCTTTTCAATAGTGGGGGCTGGACTTTATTGGGATTATTGATCCGAATTCTTCAGCTGGACACAAGTATATCTTGACAGCTATAGATTATTTCACGAGATGGTCTGAGGCTATTCCAACCAGGGTTGCAAATCAAGATGTGGTGATTTCTTTCATTGAAGGGCTGATTACACGTTTTGGCATTCCTGATGCTATTATCACAGATAACGGGACTCCATTTGTTGGAGCTGAGCTAGCAGAATTTGCAAACAAGTATGGTGTTTTCCTGAAGACATCCTCTAACTATTACCCTCAGGGGAATGGCTTGGCGGAGTCCACAAACAAGAACTTGCTACGGATTTTGAAGAGATCCTTGGGGGATAACAAGAGATCATGGCACCTTCTGCTAAATCAAGCCTTGTGGGCAGATAGGATTTCAATCAAGAAGTCTATCAAGACTTCACCATATGCCCTGGTATATGGAAAAGAGGCAAGGTTGCCTGTTCATCTAGAATTGCCAGTATTGCAGTAGTTGTAGGGATTTCAGGATGATGAAGCAGATATGGATTCCATGGATATGCGGTTGGCTCAGTTGTTGCACTTGGAAGAGCAACGTTCTTTGGCCTATGAGGAGTTTGCTAAGCATACACAGGTTATTTCAAAATGGTTCCATAAAAATTCCACTGATCGTCCACTTAAGGTGGGTGATTTGGTCCTGAAATGGAATGAAAAGAAAGCCAAGCCAGGAATGCACAAGAAGTTTGATGCTCTATGGGAGGGTCCATTCCGCATTGTCAGTGTCGGTGCAGCAAATTCGTTTCATCTGGAAGATTTGGATGGCAGCCCACTTCCTATTTCGGTGAACGACTTTCATCTGAAAGCCTACATTCCATGAAGTATGAGTCCAGTATTACCTTGTACAGTTATTTTGCTTTTGTAAAAAAAAAAGAAAAAAAAAACATAGAAAAAAAAAAAGTATTGTGATCGTCAACTTCGGCTCTTTTTGTATGCGAGCCCGCAGGTACGTTTATTTCTTTCTTTTTTCTTCTTCCTTCCCAACAGATAGTGGCTTTCCTTACTTTCTTCCTTCCCCTCCCTTCTTTTCATTCCCTTCCTCACTCATTCCTTCTTCTACCGTCCGTAACCAAGCCACTACTGTTGTTTCTATTCCCCTCTCTGATATTCCCGTTTCTTCTTTTCCTTTTCTTCTAATTCATTGTCGTTTCAGCATTTATCCACAGTTTCCACCGCTTTCACCATCTCATCCACTTCCATTTCATTATTCCATTCTTTCCTCCATCCCCTAGCATGGTGACACAGTAGCCCCCTCTTTAGTTGCTGTATCTACCACTTTCACTCTTTCCTCTCCCACCATTCCATCATTGACCATTTCCATTCCATAGTCCTCACTCCACTTATTTCATTCATTTCCATTTTGCAACCCTGGTGCTTTCATCACTACCATGGAGATCCTTTTACAGCACCTGGTGAAGCTAGGCCAAATACAGATTTATTTGAGTTTTCTGTAAGTCAGCAAGAGTTGTTGCAGCGGTCAACAGAGATGTTCCCCATCAGTCAACACTTCATTCTGTTCCTCCAATTTTTCTTGACTCTGTTGCCCAATGGATTCATGCCTGGGATTCGTGCATACAATAGAACTATATACCCCACGAGCCACCAAGAATGTTGGCATTTTTGCCACATTGTTTTGATTGTTGATTATTCATGCATAAGATGTTGAAGTTCTCACTCCTTTGTGTTTCTCTACGAGTTTTGGTGCCAAAACAGCTAAGTCCGAAGACTGTCGCGATATCGCGACCAAAAATAGCATGGAGAGCACAGGTTCAAAACCGTCGTGATATCGCGACATGTCGCGTTATCGTGGGTCTTTTGAGGAGAGAGAAGCCAAAGTCGAAGAATGTCGCGATATCGCGACGTGTTCCAAAATCACGGTCAAAGTGGTCAACGGAGGCAGAGCAGTAAAACTGTCACGATATCGCGACATGTCGCGTTTTCGTGACTTGCGATGGCCATGGAGCAGAGTGATAGAAAAGGTCACGAAATCATGACATAATTGAGCAAAGGGCAATGGCAATGAACCTCGTCATGATATCATGATAGAAAAGTGAACACAGGAGCAGAATAGTATGAAACATCGTGATTTCGCGATGCGTCGCGTTTTTGCGACCTAAGGTGATGAAGGAGAACAAAGAGCCAAATACATCACGATTTCACATGTTTGGTTTTTGCGACCCAAAATAGCAGAAGCGTACGGAGAAGGAAAATGTCACGATTTCATGGCATGTCATGTTTTCGCGACCCGTCACGGTTTCATGCCAGCAAGCAGTTCAACGGTCCGATGAGGTATTGCGATTTTCGAGGATTAAAAGCTCTCCAGAATTTAATGTTTTGCTACTTTCCAATGCATGCAAGATAGAAGAATGTGCTCAGGACTGTAGCTTTCGAAGCCACCAAAATTGAAGACGCCTCCATTATTTAAAGCTTCTGTTCACGATTTTCTAACGGTCCAAGCATGCTCCGAGAATGACCATTTAATGAAGACGACCGGTTCCTTGTTTCATTCAATTTCTGACTTCTCCGAGGCTGGTTTAAGGGGATCATTTCCTTATTTTTGTTGCACATTTTGTAGATCTCGAGGAAGTTCGTTTCATGTTTTAAATGCTACAAAGAGGCAAGACCTCTATAAATATCAATGTATATCTCAGAAAGAGGCATCGAGAGAGAGACTTTTGTTGAAAAACTTTTCAAGCTCTTTGCATGAATGAAAGATATTTGGCCACTGGTTTTGCAAGAAAATTTTTGTGTGTTTTTCCTTCTATCTTATGCATTCCTCATTTACGCTCGTATTTCTTATCTGCTGCTAAATTTGAATTCTGCGTCTGAGTTTAAATATTGCTAGTGAGGAAGTGAGTTCTGGAATGTGATTCTAAAGGTTATCTATGCAAGGTTGTAAGTAAATTACGTCGCTATCTTTTGTTATATGCTATTAGTGTGCTTGAGGTTATCTGTTGCTAATATTTTCAAGATCTGATAAATTCGGCCTGTGGCTATATTTCCCATTTCTTTTTGCATATTTCCAATTCCTTTCCTGTAACTCTAGTCTTCAAGAATATAAAATTTAGTAAGGGAACCAGCCCTCTCTGGAGATTGGTCTGGGAGACATTTATTTCTCCCAGCCTTTCAATGTTGGCCGGGTCTAGGGTGCATTTCGCATAAAATCCTTTCCTGTGGTAGATTCGTGACCAACACATCTCTGGGTGACAATCTTGCTTAAAATTCTCCTTTTTGGCAAAATTTTCTCAATGTAGTGAAATTCACTAAAATAGTGTCTTAAAATAATATTTTGTTTGATTGTATTGTTTGTTTGGATTAATAATTTGATGTATAAATGCTTATATTAGCTCTACCTTTTACTAGAAAATGTCTTAATTTTATGATTATGTGAAAGAGATTATCTTGAAATCTCTACTAAATAGCTCAAGGAATTTGATATCCCTTATTTATTTCAAACTTTTTATTACTATTATATCAAGCAAATACCTTTCAAAACTAATAAAAATTTAAAATATTATGAAATTATATAGAGAAATAATTTTAAAAGAAAATGTTATTAGATAAATATACTTCATATGTATACTAGGCAATCAATTTCATAATATGCATTTGTTATTTAGTATACTTAACACATATTAACATGAAAAATCTATATTCCAAGAATCTCATGCCTTAATTCTATTGGATGACAATGTATTGTGTACTAGGATGAAGACTATATGTACTAAAAAATAATTTCATAAGGGGATTGGATGTGGATGATAACAATAAATCACTATAAAAATATGTTTGATTAATAATTTTAAACTACTACCGTCAAATGCTTCTAAATTTCACTCATATTACAACAAATAACTGACTTAAAATTATAGATTATGGTTATGAAATATAATTTATATTATAGGGATCTTAACCAATTTTTATATGAAAGAAAAAGAAAAGCTACAAGTTAAATGTGTATATATATTTTAATTATTTAATAAACTTACTAACATTATCATTTTTATGTAATAGCCTAGGAGACTAGTATAAATTTTACTAGTGGAAAAATATCATTACAATCTTAATGGCTATAAACACAATTACTGCTACACTCAATGATACTCTATTTTTTTTCATAATAAAATTTAATACATGAGACTTCCGATAACTTTAACTTGTAATAAATGGATAATAAAACATACAAAAAATTTATATGGTGCATGTAAAGATTAAGCAAGAGAGTGTTATTGTAAAAATAAAATTTTATTCATTTAAAATCATTTGTATCGACATTCAATTGTATATCCATATTCTATATTTTTCTAGTCTTGAAGATTTTATATTTCTATGAATTAATTAGGGAGAAGCTAAAGGGGAAGTCACACTATACACTAAATATATTAGTGGAAGGAATTTTATTTATTGCAACAACCAACATGGCATATGAACCAAAAAGCATTTTTAAAACATGTATTAAGGATTAATTAGAAACATATTTTCTTATTGAAAATCTATAAAGGACGAATGTGTTAAAAACACTTTTGTTGGAAGTATTACATTATTTGATAACTTGAGAGAATATTGCAAGTACCATGTAAATAGTTTAGTTTAGAGTGTGGTAAATATTTGAGTATATAGTAGGTGTCATGTAAGTAAGTGTGGAGTTATGTAAGAGTTTATCATTTAGTATGTGCAATCATTAGAGTCTTTGTCCTTATGTGGATATGTGGAGTCAATAATAAATTTATTATTATGTGATATTTCTCCCATAATAAATATGAAGTGTTAGATCTCCTATGTGTGTGAGGAGATGAAAAGTTTGTGTAAGTAGAAAGGTAAAGGGTTATGAATGTGAAGAGTCTCATATCCATGTGTGTATATATTAAAGATAAAATATTGTAATATGTGATTGAAGAAGCTTTGCAATACAATGTATTTGCATTGCTTAAGTAGATATATATTTATCAATAATATTTTCTATGAGTTTGTTATTATCATGGATTGAATATATGTAATTGTGTGAATATTTATTCTTGATATATTGTAAGATCCTGCAAGAAAAGTATTGAGTTGCTAACCATGGTACCAGATCCATATTTGGAATGCTTAGAAAAAAGAGAAAGAATTGTGAGAGGAGCAAGGTTGTGATAGAAGCCATGAGAGTGAGCAAGTTAAAATAATCTATGTTGAAAGGAGTGAAGGCTGAGAGAAGCCAATAGGAAAAAGTTGCAGGTCTAGACGTCACCAGAGCTATTCTATAGAAAATCGAGTGTAGAGATAGAGAAAGCAAAATATTGGAGAAGGTAGCACATTATAGATCGAGGTAGAGGGAGTAGAAATTTGGAGAACCAGAACAAAATGCTTTAGGAGAACTAAAGCAGAGTGCTTGAAGAAAACTACAGTAGAATTCTTGAGAAAAACTAGAGCAAAGAATAGACACCAAAGATAACAAGACATTGAGTTGGAGAGATCCAAACGTAAAGGAATCAACAAAGTGTGTAGAATAAAAAGAGAAATTTTGCACTAGAAAGAGACAACTAGAATATGAGATGGTGGTTATAGAGCCTAAACATGTAGGATATGCAAAAGGAATATGTTAAAGGAGCATTGTAACGCTTGTAAAATACATAGAGTGTAGATATCATAAGGATACAAATGTCAGAGGAAGAATGTTGAAATACAAAGAATTAACCTCATTCAAAAGTATTTAGTAATAATATTTAATTTATTTTCTGAAAGGATAACCTTAAGAAAGAATCAAATAAGGGAAAGTATAATTTATGGCTAGTTACAAGGAGCACACCATATTTGATTTGTTAAGTAGATATATATTTATCAATAATACTTTCTATTAGTTTGTTATTATCAGGGATTAAATATATGTATTGTGTGAATATTTATTCTTGATATATTGTAAGATCCTGCAAGAAAAGTATTGAGTTGCTAACCATGGTACCAGATCCATATTTGGAATGCTTAGAAAAAAGAGAAAGAATTGTGAGAGGAGCAAGGTTGTGATAGAAGCCACGAGAGTGAGCAAGTTAAAATAATCTATGTTGAAAGGAGTGAAGGCTGAGAGAAGCCAATAGGAAAAAGTTGTAGGTCTAGACGTCACCAGAGCTATTCTATAGAAAATCGAGTGTAGAGATAGAGAAAGAAAAATATTGGAGAAGGTAGCACATTATAGATCGAGGTAGAGGGAGTAGAAATTTGGAGAACCAGAACAAAATGCCTTAGGAGAACTAAAGCAGAGTGCTTGAAGAAAACTACAGTAGAATTCTTGAGAAAAACTAGAGCAAAGAATAGACACCAAAGATAACAAGACATTGAGTTGGAGAGATCCAAACGTAAAGGAATCAACAAAGTGTGCAGAAGAAAAAGAGAAATTTTGCACTAGAAAGAGACAACTAGAATATGAGATGGTGGTTATAGAGCCTAAACATGTAGGATATGCAAAAGGAATATGTTAAAGGAGCATTGTAACGCTTGTAAAATACATAGAGTGTAGATATCATAAGGATACAAATGTCAGAGGAAGAATGTTGAAATACAAAGAATTAACCTCATTCAAAAGTATTTAGTAATAATATTTAGTTTATTTTCTGAAAGGATAACCTTAAGAAAGAATCAAATAAGGGAAAGTATAATTTATGGCTAGTTACAAGGAGCACACCATATTTGATTTGTTAAGGAAATATTAAAGATGCTCGTTTATAAGGTGGAGAAAGGGAATATTCTGAGAATAATTAAAGAGATAGTAAATGCATTAGAAAGAGAAATTTGAAAGTGAGATTATTTAAAAGAGAAATATGAAAGTGAAATTATTTGAAAGAGAAATAGAAGGGAATTAAATTGATAAGGGAAGTAAAATTATTTTCGAGAGAAGAACAACAAAGGAAGAAATAATTAAATTGAAGGAGAATTATATTTTTTATTTAACTGAAGGTATTGAAAGAGATTACATAATTTGAAAATATTATTGAAGATAATTGTTAAAGATTAAAAGATTGAAGAAAACAAATTGTTTAAGATAAGGAAATTGTTTGAAGAATAAATATTAATTTGGGAGTAATAAGGTTTTCAACAACAAAGGAAATTAATTAATTGTTATTTGAAGGAAAATTATATTAGAAGAAAATTTAATTTTTGGAGTTATAAGGATTTCAACAACAAAGGACATTAATTTATTGAAGTTGAAAGCATATTTGAAATAAGAAGAAAAAGTGTTACTATTCAAAGAGTTATTGTTGAAGTAGAAGCATAATTAAGAATATTGTAGATAGATTATTTTATTTATCATAAGCAAATTAGATAAAGAAAGAATATATTAAAAATTGAAAACATATCATTGAAATTTTGTTGAAGACAAGACACGCAACATGGAAATTAAGAAAAGAAAGCCAATAAAAAGAAAAATAGACATTCAATGTGCATCACGAAAGAACATAAGTGAAACATATAGTTTTATGAATATAAAATCATTGCGAAGGATTAGGATTTTTTTGAAAAATGTCTCATATTTTAGGAGCATATCTTCACGAAGGGTTATCTGATTCAACTAATTCTTGGACCAACTTGTGTGGAATTTGAATAGCTTTAAAATGAGTGATCATATGAAAGAATCTAAACAATATTGAGGGAGATATGACCCTATGAAGTCAACCATTTGGAACAAGGGCAGTGACAATTTTTCAAGTCATGAAAAACAAAATTATAGATATTTATCAGCTAGGATTCAGATGATGGGAAGAGCAATGAAGGGTTAGGAATTCAGTGAGGCAAGATATTCTATGTAAACAAATAATGTTTTAGCTAAGTTTTTGTTTCCCTTCTTTATCTTTGAAATTTTGCATGTAAATTATTATAAAGTTTTTATCAAATATTAGATTTTCTATAGGACATTTTGATAAATTTCAATAGATTTTGAGTTTGAGTTTCCTTTCCATGGACCAATTTATAATTGAATTATTAAAATCATCTCTAGTGGTAGAGGTTAGTGAGCACACCTTAGAGAGATCTTTGTTGCTTAAATATAGGGTAGTTTTTGATAAATTTAATAGGTATTTTCCAGGGGCTTTAACATTGATAAAATAGATTGATAGGAGTTGGAAGTATCTAGGAGTGATTATATAATTTCTTCCCAAAGGTTTATTCCTAGACAATTTTTGTTGTACGGAAGAAAGAGAAAAAATCCTAGAAGGGGGTCCTTGGTTTATGGGAAGATTAGGACTTTTCCTTTCCCGTTGGTATGAAGGTTTTTTCCTGAAAATATAAATTTATCTCTAGTACCCGTTTGGGTTAGGATATTTGGGTTAACCATTGAATTTTGGAAAATAGATACCTTTAAGGCAATAGGAAACATTCTAGGAGAATTCCTTGAGATTTTAGATACTACGAAAGATGGATTATTAGCTATTTATGCTTAGATATTGGTCATGATTGATAAAAGTAAAGCTTTACCAGAATTAATCATTCCTAAGTATGGGGATAAGATGTGGATTCAAACCATAGATTATGAAAATGTATTTTTTAGATGTAGAATATGTCATGAGGTGGGGCATATTTAGAGATCATGCCCTAAGAAGATCCCAAAATAATCATATGTAGAAAACCATAAGAGAAACTTACAAATGGTTATGGATGAATATGGTTTTCAACTTCCAAAAAATAGATCTAGAAAAATGAAAGAAAATAAATAGTGGAGACCAGTAAGGAAGGATATTGGAAGAAATACCAACTCTTTTGAGGCTTTAGCCTATGAAGAAAAAGTAGATAAAAACTTAGAAGACACAGTACACCAATTTCACAATATGAACAAGGAATCATCTATTCCGTATAATCCTAATTTAAGGAAGAATATTCTCAATGAATCTAAGGAACGTGTCTTATCATATTTTGAATACTCTCTTGAAGTACCATGCACCACTCAAGAGAAAATAAATGGTAAAGAAAATGTAATTTTAGAAGTAAATACCTCTACCATTAATAAGGAAATACCAAAAAATGACCAAGACAAGTCAAAATATTTTGTAGTAGAACAAGGAGAGGATAAATATGATGAAAAATAAATTATGAAATAATATTGAGGGATAGAATAATAAAACCTACTCCTGATATATGCAAAACAAAAAGAGGAAAACCCTCAAATTATTAAGCAATATCCAAGGGAGCAAGAACAAACATAGAGAAAGGAATACAAACTAAGTTGGTTGAACTTCTCTTTACCAAACAATAAAATAATATTGGTAATATGTAGGTAGGGCCAAAATCCCCTAGTGATACATGATTATCATCTCATGTAATATAAGGGGTGCTAATTCCCCCTCAAAGTAGAGGTGTATCAGGGACCCGTGTTTAAGTAATAAGCCTGATATTATTTGTATCTAGGAAACTAAAGTGACAAAAGAAGTTTCAAAAAATATGAAAGCAATATGGGCAAGATGTGAATGGGATGCTATGGATTCTGAAGGAGTGAAAGGGGGAATTCTAACTTGTTGGAATCCTTCTAGAACCTCTTGTGTAACCATTCATAAAATTAGGCATTGGATAGCCTCTTTAGTCACGTTCTACTTTGTAAATATTCATTTCATCCTTATCAATGTCTATCGATCTACAAATAAGTAAGATAGATTAGAAGTTTGGAGTGAGATTGAATCCTTTATGAGAAGTAAAAACAAGAAACCCGATTTATGATCATAGGAGATTTCAATGCCATAACCAAGTTGGATGAATTAGGAAATTAACCCTAAGTATGAGATATTTATTAGCTTTTATTCAAAATAATAATCCATGGTAGGTCGAGTTTGAGGAAGACAACTATACTTGGACTAACAACAAGAGAGGCTAGAACCTAATAGTAGAAACATTAGATGCATTCTCTCAGATTATTTGCTAGATGAAGGAACTTGTGCTAAAATTAATATCTTAATAAGGATTGGTTTATATAAATGTCCAATAAGAGTTAAAATGGTGGTAAGTGAATTAAAAAAAAATCACATTTTAAATATGAGAAGATGTGGGAAGACCATCCTCAATTTGTTGACATGATAGCTCAAACATGGAATTCTTTAGGTTATGGTGGGTTCTGTGCTCTTAAAAATAAAATTAAATCTATGACATCTAGACTAAAAGAATGGAAAAAGAACACTTTTGGAAATATTTTTGAGAAGAAAGAACTAAAAGATAAACTTTCAAAATTCCAAAAAAGTGATCATAATAATCCAAGCTTAGAGGAAAGGAATTTTCTTGGTGAATATCATAATATTTTGAGTAAGAGAAAATATAGAGATTAAAATCAAGATAGAATAAGTTAAAAGAAGGAGATAAAAAGAGTGTTTTCATAGGATGACTATAGTACAAAGATCAATATCTAGAATTTGTAGAATTAAATCAATATAAGGGGTTTGGATTAAATATCAAAGTGAAATTAGAAAAGAGGTAAAGTATTTTTATAAAAATATTCTAGGATCAAAGGAGATTGAAGTTCTTAATGATAAACTTCTTCAAGATGTTCCTTCAATTATAACGAATGAAGATAATAGGAAACTAATGAAGCCTATTACTCTAGAAGAAGTTCATATTATCTCTTTTCTCTTTTAATAAGGATAAATCCCTAGGTACAAATGGGTTCTTTACAACTTTTTACCAACATAATTGGGATATAGTGAAGGATTATTTATTGGAGATAGTGGAACAGTCTAGGGTAAAACAATACATACCTTATAAAATAAATGCAACATATCTTACCCTAATTCCAAAAAAGAAGGATGCTAAATTCTTTAATTCATTTAGATCCATAAGCCTATGTAATATGAAATATAAGATTATATCCAAAGTGATGGTGAAACAACTAAGGCTATTGTTAAATAAAATTATTTTAGAAGAGCAAGGAGGATTTGTGAAAGGGAGACAAATTTTGAACAGGATCATAGTAGCTCATAAAGTTATACATTCAACAACTTCAAGAAAAGAGAAAGCAATGACCTTAAAACTTGACATGAGTAAAAATTATGATAGGGTTAAATGGGATTTTTTTTTGTAGTTTTGGAAAAGTTTGGATTCAAGAAGAAATGGGTTATATGGATTAAAGCTTGTATCTTTACATTTTCTTATTCAATTTTGGTCAATGGATTAGTAACAAAATATTTTAAAGCCAAGAGAGGCCTTAGCCAAGGAGATCCTCTATCTCCTTATTTATTCATTATTATGGTAGAGGTTTTGTGTAGGAACTTAAAGAAGGCTTCTAAGTAAACTTAAGGCTAGTGATAACATCAAAAACATCACCCATCAACAATTTACATATGATACAACCCTTTATGGAAGGGCAAGGATAAATGAGGCTAGAGCTTTGAATAAATTTTTAAAGGAATATGAAAGAGCATCGGGGCAAAAAGTTAATAGGACGAAGTCCAAAATTTACTACCTTAATTTCCAGGTAATATCAAAGCAAGAATTTATAGGTTACTTCAAATGGAGGAGGTAAAATTTCTAACAACTTATGTAGGGATGCGTTTATTTGAGAGGAGAATGAGGATAGAATTATGGAATCTAGTTATTAGTAAATTTCAGAATAAACTACAAGTTTATAAAGGTAGATGGTTATCATTATGTGGGTGAAATTTTGCACCCCTTCACCCACTCTTATTTATAAGATGGTTTCTTTCAAATTTGGCCAAATTTTGAGGCATTGATTGTCAAGCAAAAGATAAAGGTAAATTTATCGATGGGCATAAACAAGTAGCAAATGGAAAGAGGATTCAGAATAACCGAGTAAAATAATAGCTCAAATTCCATTGCAGGAGTTAAGTTTTTGAAGAGAAAGCATAGAAGTAGTTGGGCAGATTATTAGACTCTACCTTAGGGTAGAGGTATCCTAAAATCCTACCCATTGGTTGGGCAAGAAATTTCACCAGTCAAGAGGGCAAAACTATAGTAGATCCCCACTTGCAAGTAGGATGGAAACTACCACCGGTTAGGAGGGCAATACTTTGAGAATTTAGAATGGTGGAACTTTTGTAAAACCCTACCCAATTTGGGAATAATGCACTTGGTAGAGTATAACAAAAAGGATAGGCCCTAAGTGTCTATCCTTCATTAAAAGCTACCTAGATATCAAGATATTTAGTTTTGGTTCATCGAAGAATGAGATTTCTAGTCAGAAGATGAACTTTAAAATATGGAACCTAGGGTAATTGTAGCCTGATTTCCTTCCCTCCTTCATAATGCTACAATGAGCGAAAGTTTGGGAAGCTAACGAGCTAGAATTTTTACCCAGTACTAGAGTCACTACCCATATCGAGAATCTCAAAGGGACGATATTAATGACCCTAGCTACCCAAATTTGAGTTGTTCATGGGTGCGAAGGTGTTGATTTGAAATGTGTTGCTCCCAAGGTGATAAATTCTTATCATTTACCTACCCAACTAAGGGACATTTGAATGGTTGAAGGGGTAAAGTACATGAGGATTAAATAACTTGATAGAAATGTTAGAATTATCGAATGTCCAGATTCATGCAAAAGTGCCTACCCCCATTTAGGACGGTCACTACTTTGTAACTACTAGATACCTATCCATTTTAGAAATGCCCTCCAACCTAACACCATTAATGCATTTAATTTGAATTTATTGTAATATTTCTATAAATACTGGGATGTTAGACATCCTAGGCATGACTCTTTGGCCATTACAATTCATATGTAATACATCTCATCATTTTGTAAATACAAGTATACTACTGTTTGATCTCCAATCTCATTTTTACATCTTTGTGTTGACTTTATGATGCTTATTTTTGCTATGGCTATCTAAGTAATCTCATTTAATTCTGCTGTCTAGATTTCATGGGTTTTACTTAGTGGTTTTGGAATTTGCATTATTATTGGATTGGGGTTTATTTTTGCTTAGGCTGGTTGGGTGGGAGTGCTTTAATTTTGAATCCTAGAATTTATGCACCCATTTTCTGGTCTTGAAATTCACTTTTCAACCCATTGCATTGAGCATTGAGTAGGGGTGTGATTGGTTGATCTATTAGGTAGTATGCTTGTGTTTCTACTTGCGGTCTTCAAGGTACGTGTATCTTGATGCAAACATAACCCATCCTTGTGAGTTCTGGCTATGACCTCCTTTTTATCTCTTTACCACTTCCTTTTCCCCATTATTTTAGGTATAAGTAGCTAGGAACTTCCTTGAGGAACCGACCTTCTCTAGAGATCGACCATCCTGCATCCCCTAGCACAACGACCATTCGATGTTGGCAAAGGTCCACGAGCGCATCGGGCTTCTCAAACCTTACCTTATTGTTAGGTGTCATATCTCCAACCAAAATATTTTGGCACACCCTATGGGATCGAAAGGTCTCATCCCTATATATTTTGGTGAAACTCTTCTATGCAATATCTATTTGTTCACCTGGTGACTCCGCTGCATAACGAATCGGGTTCCTTGTAACCGATTGCCTTCGAGTGAAGAAATTTTGGCAAATATACTAGGGACTCATAAGGTCTTCATTATATAAGGAAATTAGAGTTCCATGATGCTATGGCTTACCCAAATCTGGTCAAATCACTTGGTGACTCCATTGAGAAAAAATATCCAGATCCAAAGATTAGTTACCTCTTCAACACTTTGAAAGATCCTAACATCCTGAAGGACTCAATATTTAATGAGTAGTCTTGACCTCATTGGTAGAGAAAGTATGCTCATTTAGAAACTCCAAATCCAACAAAGATATTGAGACTCCTGAAGACTAGAATCACAATAGCTCAGTAGTGCTATCCCCAATGGGATGATCCTAGTCCACTCAATCTCCAATGCTGGCATGAGATTCCTAAAAGTGCCCTAAAGAACCTAACAAGATATGATGGCACTGAAGGAACTACTTGGAAGCACCTTAAAGATATTTCTACACTGGAAACCCTCCATGGTATCACTCATGAATATGTCATGATCAAACTTTTGGTCTTATCTCTTGAAGGGAGGGTGTTATTGTGTTACCGATATCTTGGGTAGAAAAGTATCTGTTCAGGGGAAGATTTTATCGGAGCTCTTATTGACACATTTGATGTCTCCAGGGATCCCTTAAAAATCTTTATGCACCTCTCATTCATCAAGAGGACCCCTTTTGAATCTATCAAAGACTTCAACATATTATGCAAAAGGATCTTGGAAAGGATTCCCTTTGAATACCAACCTTCCCTGCTCAGTTTTACATGTATTATGTTTAAGTTTTTGGTTTGGATATAAGCCTCCTCCTGCATCAATATAGGGAAAAATGATTCCCTCAAATATTTTAGGAGGCTCTATAGGCTGAGCGAATCCTACTTCAAGTAGGAAAGATATCTTCAAGAGACTCTGCCCTCCTATCCCATTTTCCAATCACTCCCGTTCCCCTTCTGATTGCATAGTATCCACAATGGTTACCATTTAAAGCTGTGTAGAATCAAGGCTATAGTTATGCAAATCACAAAGAGTGGATACCTTCTCAAGCTCACATAGAGGAAATGAAAGTATGATCCCTACAATGGATAACTTTATTGCTTGCAATATTCCCCAGCAATAAAAGGACCCAAACCAATAGGATGACAAAATGGTGGATCTCACCTTAAAAGAGGGTACATATTTACATCCTTTTTATATTCAAAAGCACACTTAAAAAAAGCTAAGCCATTTCCCAGAGGGCTGGGCCAGTAAAAATATAGGTTTTGAGGATATCCTAGTAGCACAGTTGCTACTAAATGAGCCCTGCTGTCAAACTTGTGTAGGGACATCGAAGGAGCATGTAGTAGGGATTTCAAAGTAGGTGGATCCTAAAGAATGGTGATATTGGAGTCTTTTTCCATTTAAACTAGTACCTGAAAAGAGCTTCCACATGACAAGAATCATTGCCATGCTGATCATGGATTGTATAAGTATTGGTATAAATAATGGTTCACCAAGTTGTGGATATGCTATAGCTTGGAATGTCTTGGGGCAGTGTCATCCAAACTATAAAGAGCACCTCAAGTACAATTTGGTATAGCCATTATTTATTTACTGGATTATTTACAAGATTAATCAATAGTTACATCGTGCCAATCAGTCGTAGTTTTGTGTAAATAAGCCAACAACTAAATAAAGGTGCAAAAAAAGTACATGGTCATGCAATAAATGAGATCATATTATACCAAGGTGACCCAGTATGGAAAATACAAGAAAAAGCTTCAAGAAAGCACATCGATTTTGAAGCACTCCCCCTCATAGTTTGTGTCCTTCCTTGTGTTTTATTGTTGTGACCCCATGCCCAATGGATCAAGGCTCAAGATTCAAACATCATTTCATACAATATCCACTAAATGTACTAGTAACAAGCACGATGAAGAGTGATTATAACATGAAAGGGTAAGATCTAGATCCACCCGAATCACTCTTGTCAAACCAAATGTTTTGAGATTAGTACCCACTCCTCAATCAAATGGTAAAATTGACCTATAAATAGGACCCCAAAAGGTGATAGCAATATATGTTGTCCAAGATGAAGCTAAGAATGATGCTACAACTAAATATTTCCAAGAGGAGTGGTAATTTGCTTGATTGCATCAGAAAGAAGAGTTAGATCAGGACTAGCAAATACTTTTGGTATTCTATTTATTCTTGAATGAGACTTGGTATTTGGTGGGATATGTTTATGGGAATGTGATCTATGGGGTGTCCCATGAATCACCTTCCATTTCATTCTCGTTATTTTTATTCATTCTTCCATTCCTTTTCTTTCCTTAGTTCCTTGTTGCCACTAACCAAGGATGTTAGTGGTCATCATCTTATTGCCTCTGCTATTTCCTATGCTTCCCTCCCTCCACTCTTTCCCTGGTTTTGCTTATTTTTTTTGCTTGTGGTCCCCCTTCTTTTATTCCCTTCTATCTTGTGCTGCATTGTTTTCCTTTCACCTTTGGTTGCCTTCCTCCTTTGTCTTGCAACCTTTGTTGGTTGCTTTTGTTTGTGCCCTCTTTGTTCCCTTCCTCTTTCTTATTTTTGAGTGTTTCAAGGCATAGATTTTTGGGTTCTCTTTTTTTGTAGAGGATTTTCTTTTGAGTCACCAAGAGTGTGGGTGAAATTTTGCACCCCTTCACCTACTCTTATTTACAATATGTCTTTCGAAGTTAGCCAAAATTTGAGGTATTGATGGTTGGACAGAAGATAAAGGTAACTTTACCGATGGATAGAAACAAGTAGCAAATGGATGGAAGATATGGAATAACCAAGTAAAGCAATAGCTCAAAGTCCATTGCAAGAGTCAAGTTTTTAAAGAGCGAACAAGGAATTAGTTGGGTGGATGATTAGACTCTACCTTGGGGTAGAGGTATCCTAAAAACTCATCCATATCTAGGTAAGAAATTTCACCAGTCGAGAGGGTGGAACTATCATAGGTCCCCACCTACAAGGAGGATGAAAACTACCGCTCGTTAGGAGGGCAAAACTTTGAGAAGTTAGGAGGGTGGAACTTTTGTAAAACCTCACCCAAATTGGGAATAATGTACCTAGAAGATTATAGCCAAAAGGATAGGCCTTAAGGGTCTACTATTAATTAAAAGCCACCCATATATCAAGACATCAGGTTCTAGTTCATCAGAGAATGAGCTTTCTATCTAGGAGATGAAATTTGAAATATGAAATCTAAGGTAATTGCAGCCTGATTTTCTGCCCTCCTTCATAATGTTGTGATGGGCAAAAGTTTGGGAAGCTAATGAGCTAGAATATTTTCCCAATACCAAAGTCATCACCCGTATCGGGAATCTTAAAGGGAAGGTATTTTTGGAGCTAAATTTGATTCAACATTAGATACCCCACTTTTAAATTTTTGGCTTAAATAAATTCACCAAATGTTGTTGGTCTCTGTTACTTTCCCCCCTAAGAAATTGATTTTCAATGGTTTGTTTCCTAAGAACAATTATAAAAATGTTCATCTTAACCAAATAAAAATTTGTGGCCTTAATCATTAATAAAATTGATTTTTTTTTTAAAACCCTGTCAATGGCATCAACCAACAATCTCGATGTTTTTTGCCATAGGTGCAGGGCATGTCATGAGGGCAGATTTGATGGCAGCAAGACTCTAGTCGGGTTGAGTGTTTTTGAGGAGTGCAATGATTCTACCCATCACAGCTCACTGTCAGTCTACGTGTTTTGTAGGCAGCCATTACTATTGCCATGACAAACGTCACAGTGAATCCCTGCAAACAATGAAGATTGCGTGTTGAAGATATTCATACCAGAGGAGGAAAGTACTAGATTGCATGTCCGAAGCATCTATTGCTAGCATCAAAGAAAATCACATCTGAAGGTTCGATTTCATTATATGGTATCACCTGTTGCTAGCATCGGGAAGCACCTGTCATCATCGTCGAGGCCTCGCTTGCGATTGATGGCTCCACTGCTGATCTCCTCCTCGGGAGCGGAGGCTACACAGTGGCGGTGGAGCGTGGACGGGCTCGGGGAGACTCCTCAAATACGAGGGGGTCCCCTGATCCTTTCGGATCAGCCCGCTAGCCCACCTGGTTGTGGGTTGAGCGGTAGGGCTCAGGGAGCCTTGAGGTCGCGGGTTCGAGTCCCGTCGACCCCCCAAAAAAACAAAGGTATAATTTTTTTATTTAAATTTTTTTTTTATATTCTTTAATTAAAATTAAACTTAATAACATTCTAATTTATTTTATAATAGTTTTAAAGTTATTATTTAAAAAAATATATATATACTTTTTTACTATATAAAATAAAGTTATTTGTTTTAATTTTAGTTATAAAAGAATGTTTTAAAATGCTTTATAAAGAAAAATTTTAAAGGGGGGAGTATTTTTTTTTCAAAAATCAAAGGGGATAGAGAGTTTTTTTTTGAAAAAGCAATTTTTGGCATTATTGTAAAGGTGCATTTTTGGCAGCGCCCGACACCTAGTGGTTTATTTTCTGTGGGCACTTTTATGTTGTATGTTGCATTTTTTCTTGCTTTGCACTACATCATTAAAAGTTAAAATCAAATTCACTCCCTAAGTCCCCGAAATAATTAAAACCCATCCGTGCAATTTATTGCACTGCAGTGTTCGGTATTTGTGATACCTCTGGCTAGCACTTACAGGTAAAGATTTCGTGATTGCGCTACTGTATCCATCGCCTAATATAGCTGCCAAAACGACGTCTGAGCTTGTTCTCTATAAATTGTCGGGGAGAGATAAGTTTGCCATTTTTTTGCATTTTCACTCCATCCATTACCCTAATAGTTCTTGTGTTTAGGCATAAATCCTGACGAAAGTTCTGAAATCCAAAGTGTTTAGGGGAAGTTACGCCCCATGCATGAGGATTGCAGACTTTCTATGGTAGGTGCCATCAACAAGACTATTCCCTTTCAGTACTGCTTAAGTACCACGTATCGTATGATCTCTAAAAATTACCTATAGTTTCCCTCACGTAAGGGCGGGTGATTTTTTTTATCTTTCTAAATACCTATAGTCTCCCTCACGTAAGGGCGGGTATTTTGTACGGTATAACGGCCTAGCAAAAGGTATATCGAAAGGGGGACCAATTGGTGTTATAAGGAACCTTCACCATGTCTGCAAAGTTAATGACTGATTCTCATCAGTTGTTGAAAGGTCCTAATTACACACCATGGAAAAACAAGATGAAGGCAATCCTAGCAATGGATGACTTATGGGATGTTGTATCTGGAGCAACAAAAAGACCTTCATCTGCTGCTAGCGCTACAGCTCCATCTACTGTTCAGAAAGACTTTGACAAGAAAGACAACAAAGCAAAAGTGCTCATTTTGCTTGTTGTGTCTGATGAAGTTCAACCCCATATTGCTGACTGTGAACATAGTAAAGAGGCATGGGATGCCCTTAATACTATATATGAGGGAAAGAATGATTCCACTATTCTATTTCTTCAATCTCAATTACATAGTCTAAGCATGAAGCAGGGGGAGACAGTTGAATTTTTTCTTTGCAGAGTGTCTAAATTGAAGGCAAAGTTGAACTCTTTGGGAGAACCAGTTGATGACAAGCTCCTTACCTCAATTGTATTGAGAGCTTTACCTGATTCTTATAGGGTGTTGATCACTTCCCTTCAGGTGTCACAACGAAAAGTTACTTTTGTAGAGTTGGTTAATATGCTTCAAGAAGAGGAGGCACGCCAACTACAGCGAGATGATTCTTCTAACACTGCCCTCTACACCAACAGAAAGGGGCCAAACAAGAAGAAGGGTAATTTTCTGAAAGGAGGTGGTTCTCAAAAGGATTCAAAAGGGAAACAACCTCAACAACCAAAATGATATTGCAAGATCTGTGACAAAGAGGGTCATGATACAAACAGATGTTGGCATAAGAATAAACAACCTAAACAGAAAGGCCAGAACAAACCACCCAACAAGAACAAGCAACCCAAGGTGAATGTTGTTGTTGAAGAATCTGACTCGGATTCTGAGTGGGCACACAAGGTGCTCATGACTACCACAACCTCCAAGCAGACGGATCCTGTATGGTATGTCGATTTTGGTGCTAGTAAGCACATGATTGGCGACAAATCATGGTTTGAGTCCTTTGAGGCCAAAGAGGGCAAACCTGTCACTATTTCTGATGATAAAACCTACAAGGTTCAGGGAGAAGGTACTATTTTAGTTACTCTTTTTGATGGCAAGTGTCAGATTGAAAAAGTCCTCTATGTTCCAGGATTGGCGAACAATTTGTTGTCAATCACACAAATTTTGGACAAAGATATGGTTGTGAACTTTAGTGTTGAGGGAGGCAAGAAGTGTTGTTCTATTACCAGGAGGGGTAAGAAGATTGCAACCGCTTCATTTAAGCATGGCTTATTTGCCTTAGATGCTATCTCTACTCCACATGTCACCATGACAGTCTCTACAAAGGAGGCAACTTCCCTATGGCACAAGAGATATGGGCATCTTAGTTCTGGTTACTTACTTGAGCTAAGTAAGTATGAAATGGTAAAGGGTCTTCCTTCCCTTTCTACCACATTTCCAGTGTGCTCTGACTGTTTGGCAGGAAAGCAACATAGAGTACCTTTTGAGAAAAGCTCTACAAGAGCAAAGAAACCTCTGGAGTTGATTCACATCGATCTGTGCGGTCCTTTCACACCCATCAGTTGTGGGGGGAAGAGGTATTTTTAGTTATTTGTAGATGATTACTCATGGAAAATGTGGGTGTTCTTTCTTACTCTAAAATCTGAGGCATTTGGTTTCTTTCAACAATTCAAGAAATCTGTTGAGAAGGAGTCAGGGGCTTCTATAAAGACTCTCTGCTCAGATCGAGGGGGGAGTTTACCTCTAAAGAATTTTTTGCATTCTTGGCTGCACATGGGATCATGAGACAGTTAACTACTACTTATACTCCTCAACAAAATGGAGTTGCTGAAAGGAGGAATCGTTCCATCATGGAAATGGTTCGTTGCATGCTCACAGGAGCTAGTCTTGGGCAACTATATTGGGCAGAAGCTGTCACCACAGCAGTATATCTATTGAATAGGGCACCCACAAAGGCCCTACAAGGAATGACTCCATAGGAAGCATGGAGTGGTAGGAAACCCTCCATTTCTCATCTACGCATTTTTGGATGTAAAGCTTTCATGCACATACCAAAAGAGAAAAGGAAGAAGCTAGATGAGAAGACATTGAAGTGTATTCTTCTTGGCTATGATGAGCACTCTAAGGGTTATCATTTGATTGATCCCTTGACCAAGAAGATACACATTAGTAGAGATGTAGTTTTTGATGAGGCTTTCACATCAGGAAACACATCAGATGTATACCTAGACCTTGTGGAAACTAAGGTTGAGAAGTCTCCTTCATCAAAGGTTGGAGGTCCTTCTTCATCTTCTTCAACACCTCAGAAGAAGAATCCAAAGTGGTATACAAATACAATCAAATATTCTAAGCTATCCACTCCACCAGATTTGACATTGGATAGGCCTCGTACTCGCAACATGGCTCGACAGGAGAAAGCTGCAACAGAGAATACTAGGGTTGATGATCTGTGTCAATATTTTGAGGAACTTTCTGTAGATCCAGAGAGAGATACAAAAGATATGGATATTGATGATGATAGGGTGTTTATGTCCTCAATAGATGATCTTGAACCTACATCAGTGCAAGATGCTCTTGGTGAGCCTCAATGGAAGGCCGCTATGGATGCAGAGTATAAGTCTTTGATGAAAAACAAAACTTGGAAGCTTGTCGATCTGCCATACGAAAAGAAGCCCATAGGCTGCAAATGGGTGTATAAAGTTAAGTATAAGGTATATGGGACAATAGATAAGCATAAAGCCTAACTTGTTGCAAAGGGCTATGCTCAAAGAGAAGGCATTGACTACGAGGAAACTTTTGCACCTACTGCTCGGATGACAACCATTCGAGTTCTTTGTGCTATGGCAACATAGTATGGGTGGAAAGTACACCAAATGGATGTCAAGAGTGCTTTTCTAAATGGTGATCTCCAAGAAGAAGTCTACATGACTCAACCGAAAGGATTTGAAGTGGAAGGCCAACAGCAAAAAGTTTGCAAATTGGTCAAATCCTTATATGGTTTGAAACAGGCCCCTCGGGCTTGGTACATAAAAATGGATAATCATCTACTGCAACATGGATTTAAGAGATGTCCATTAGATGCAAACCTCTATTTCAAGAAGCAAGGCTCTGAAATAGTGTTGCTTGTACTCTATGTTGATGATCTACTCATAACAAGGAGTTCAAAAACAATGATCTCTACTGTCAAACAAGATTTGAGCAAATATTTTGAAATGATAGATCTCGAACTTCTCCATTACTGTCTTGGTCTGGAAGTGAACCAGAAGGAGCACTACATCAAAGTGTCTCAAAAAAATATGCCAAGACACTACTAGAAAAATATCGCATGACTGACTGCAAGCCGATGGCAACACCAATGGAAATAGGTCTTCAGTTATCATGATATGACAAATCACCTCAGGTAGATGCTACTCTCTATCGTCAGTTGATTGGGAGTCTCATATATCTGACCAACACTAGGCCAGATATCGTATTTGCTATCAACTATCTTTCGAGGTTCATGCAGGAACCTAAGACTACACACTGGAAAGTAGCAAAGCGAGTTCTTCACTATGTCCGTGGCACAATGGAATATGGCCTAGAATACAAGAGGAACAACAAATTCTTCTTACAGGGATACACGGACTCTGACTATGCCGGATCATATGATGATCGTAAATCAACTTCAGGATATTTGTTTCATCTTGGATCTGGTCCTATCTCTTGGCACAACAAGAAGCAACAGGTGGTTGCTATTTCATCAACAGAGGCAGAATATCGTGTCGCACGTGAAGCCGTGTGCGAAGTGATATGGTTGCATCGCATCCTGACAAGTATGGGTCTTCCATCAAAATCTCCAATACACTTGTTCTCGCGACAACATGGGTGTTTTGAATCTTGTCAAGAATCCAAGTACATCATGAAAGAACCAAGCACATTGACACACAATGTCACTTCATTCGAGACGAAGTTCCAAGGCACCGAATTCAGCTTCAGTACATTCCCACAAATGCTCAAGTTGCAGACATTTTCACTAAGGCACTTGCACGTGTCAAATTTGAATTGTTTCGTAGCTCTCTTTGTATTGCAAAATGATGTAATCAGGGGGATGTTAGTATAGCTAGTAGTTATCCTATTACCCAAATAATGTAATAAGGGGGGATGTTAGCATAACTATGATATTCCATTATTGGCTATGTTGTTATATTGTTGTAACCAAGCCTATTTGGTGCCTAGGTGGTTCCGTAACCTACGGGCTAATCTAAGGCTTGCTATGTATTATTTATTCAATTCAATTCAAAGGATTGTTGATCGATTTCACACTAAAAATAGGGTATGTGCCCCCTTTGCGATTAAAAATCATGCAAGTTCGAGGATTCAGACCATTGCACTTCACCCTCTAAAATCTGAATGGATGCACTCACATAATCAATCCAAAAAATAATTAAAAATAAATACCATAGTCTTGGTTATGTAACCTAAGGTCTTAGGCATATGAATTGATTAAATACAAATAAGAGTCACACCCCCCATTTGGATAAACATTGAGAACTTTTGGTAAATCCAACGACAACGCTCAAATCCGTATCGATTGGACTGATGCTCCCTCATAAGTAAACCAAGGGTTAAATAAAATGAGTAAATAATATTGCATGATCAAATTTTTATAACCTAGAGTCTAAAGGCAACTAAGTCGATTAAAATAAGGGTTACGTGCCCCTCTTAACTAAAAATCATGCAAATCAAAAAGATCCAAAGGCAACGCTCCATTCGGGTGAAATCAGATGATCATGGTCGCTCATATTATAAAAAGTGTTAACATTGAGTTGGTCAAGCACCCAAAAATTAATTAATTGCTAATTGTAAATTATCAAGGGTCTTAATACATTGATAGTTATTTCCCGATTGCTTAATAAAAGATTAATAAAAGTTAAAAAGTGTGCATCCTTCAATTGTTAGTCTTGTAGGTCAAAAGAAGATCTACAACTGTGCTTGATCAGGATTCGATCCAATAGACGCGTTTTGCTTGAAGGGGTTAACTTTAGCCATAGGATCATTTGACTAAGGCATCGTGCAACTTTGAAATATCTAATAATAGCGATTACTCCACCCTGATCTGATGAATGTGCGCTCGCCAAAAATAACCAATGGTTAAATGAAAATCTTATACGTGCTAATTTTTTTAATCTTGTGTAGATCTAAAGAAATCAATGGTTGCACTCATTCAGAGATGATCCAACGGTTGCACATGTAGAAAGATGACCAAAAAATAATGACATCATTTTAACGGTAAAAAGGTTTGCATCTTTATTAAATTCGACAACGGTGCATGCTCCAAATCTGATCCTACGGTAGTGCTTCCATGAAGTTTTAAGACTTTGAAAAGTAAAATATAGGGAATAATGAAGCATACCCTAAATATGATCCAACGACTGTGCTTGAGCCCGCCTAGATCCGATGATAACGTTTTTCCAGAGCAATAAAGAGTAAAAGGACATCAACGATCGCGCTTAATTTCGCTAAATCTGATGACTGTGATTCATCAAGATAACATAAAGAATATAAAATACACATCATGGGCTAGTATGATAGTAGCAATTGGCCCTGATCTATGCTTTCACCAAAGCAGTCAAAAGTTAATAAAGCGGTCACCAATGTAATTGCGATCAAAGAAGATCTGGCGATCGCGCTTGTCTTTACCCAGATCCAACAAAAATGCTTGATCGAGATTATCAAAGGATAATAAAGTGGGATAAGAGGTGTGAATATCTATCTAATCGTAATGGCATTGATTACAGAATGGTTATGAAGTAGGCGAGAGTAATGGGAATTGATTCGTACAGTAGATGGTGGGGAGATGATGCTTGGTATGATGAATGGTTATTATGGACAAGAGAAGATGCCCAGAAGGAGGAGGGAAATGATAGGTAAGAAGAAAGATAGAATAGAAAAAAAGAGCTGAAAGCATCTATATGATACTTCCATAATTATACTTCGTCGGAGTTACCTCTCTGTAACTATATTCCATCGAAGTGCTGAGTGAGCAGCTTTCTGTAAGATGAAATGATTTCTTACTCTTGCCGCACTTCTTACATAATATGAATATGCAAAATAGGAACCGGTTGCACCAGTGAGACTTATGTATTTTAAAATCCATTTCCCTTCTCATGGATGACCATTTATCACCTTTTATTGTCCTTATTTATAAGTTTAGAAACTTCTCGTATGAGTCCACTTCGAGCAGGCTTATTTTATTTTTGCATAGTACGCAATCACATTCAGTGGGTATGCAAATATCTAATTTGGTTCTTCAGTATCAGGATTTTTCACTCAAACAATCTGTATAATCCTTGTTTTGGTACCATCCGTGGGATTCTGTTTGATCTTCTGAACATTTTCTTCCTCAACTATTGTCTATATTTGCAGCTACTATCAATTTTTTATCTATACCTTTTGGTATGATCTGACATTGTAGTCATTACTGTTTGTTGCAGGTCTCTCTTTATAATGAATATTTTCATGAATGATCCACCACCTTGGTCTGGCACAGGAGCTAGCTTAAAATACATACTGTTATGAGGTAACCCTTTTTCTAGGTGTTGATTGTTAGATTTGCTCATGGAGGTGCATGTCCATAAAAATTCTTTAATCTTGGTCATAATATTTATCTTCTTGGGCATCGCATACCATACTTACCGTTATATCTAATCAATTTCAATCATCACCATTGATCTCTATGAACATACATAGTTGTTAGATACACCACATAATAGATGTATGCTAAGGTAGTCATATATATCAAGTTTGAAATACTATGGTTAGAAGCAATGTTGAATCAAATACTTAGGTCCAAAATTAATAACCATTGTATTCATTAGTCAAAATATTAATCCCATGAATAAATCCATTTTATTTAGGCTAATTGTGTGATTATAGAATTTATAACTTGTTAATAAAACATAGGCCTTTATAATGTAATCATATCTCAAATGCTCACCATTTTATTGAAAAAAATTGACATGCACGCTTGTCCTATCCTCCATATATACGTCAATATTAAGCAAGGAAAGGAATTTATTAAAAATGTATTAGACCCCCCCCTAATTTTTATCAGGCATAGGATTAATTTTTTATTAACCTTAAATAATAATCCCATATAAAAAAATCATCTGGATTAACCTTCGGATGCCTTGGACACACGTTGTCGTTAGATCTGAGTGGGTTCAAACATCGTTGTCAGATCAAATAGAGATGCACCTCTTATACCAATTTATTATCCTTTGATAATATCAATAAAGCACTGCCATTGGATCTGGATAGAGACAAGCATGATCATTAGATCTTCTTTAACCGTGATTACATTGGTGATCACTTTATTAACTTTTGACCACTTTCATGAAAGCGCTACCATCGGATTAGATCTAGACCAATCTCTGCCATTAGATTATCCCATGATGTGTACTTTATATTATTTATGTCATCATTGTTGGATGTGTCTCATCCTTTGTAGAGGAAGTACTATATGACAGGCCCTGTCTTCGGTGGGTGGGAGCCCCCTCAATGGGTGTTTGGGGGCAATGGCCCCAAAATTTTTTTTGGGCTCCTACTTTTTTGGAGATATTATTGGAAATATTATCGAAGCTATTTTTGAAGGCATTGGTGGGATTCCCGTGATTAGTGGGTATGGGTGGTTTTAGCCCATGGTATTGTACCCACGGTATTCTAATACCACATTGTGGTTTAGGGTTGTAAGAGTTTCCTTTATATTGATTGTAATGTCCCATTACGGGTAAGGTGAATAATAATAGAAAAGGAGGTGTGGCTCTTGTTTGCTAGACATAGCCTATATTGGGTGAATCAGGATAAATCTCTTGTGTTCTCTATGAATGTATCTTATGAGTTATTTTTCTTCTGAGTTATTTATTTCTGCATTAATTATTCTGGAATAGGTTTGGGTAAAACTCTTCAATCGTGATGAAGCGCGGCCATAATATTTAGTGGAATTAAGCATGATCGTTAATGTATATTGCTCTAGAAAAATACTGTTGTCAGATCTAGGTGGGCTCAAGCGCAGCCATTGGATCAGATTTAGGGCGTGCTTTATTATTCCCTATGTTTGACTTGTCAAAGTCCAAAAACTTCATGGAAGCACTTCAGTAGGATTGAATTTGGAGCATGCACCGCCATCGGATCTCATAAAGGTGCAAGCCTTTTTACCACTCAAAGGATGCCATTATTTTTTGGTTATCTTTCTACATGCGCGACCATTGGATCATCTTGGAATGAGTGTAGCCATTGATTTCTTTAGATCTGCACAAGATTTAAACAATGAGTGCATATAAGACTTTCACTTAACCTTGGTTATTTTTGGTGAGCGCGCGTTCGTTGGATCGGGGTGGAGTAAGCATTGTTGTTAGATCTTTTGGAGTTGCATGATGCCTTAGTCAAATGGGCGTATGACCAAAGTTGACTTCTTCGGGAGAGCGTGCATCCGTTGGATCGACTCTCGATCAAGCACGATCATAGATCTTCTTTGACCTGCAAGACTAATAACCAAAGGGGCGCACATTTTTAATTTCATTAATCTTTGATTAAGCGAAAGGGGAATGATTATCAATGTATTAAGACCCTTGTTAATTATGATTAGCAATTTAATTAATCTTGGGGTGCTTAACCCATTCAATGTTAACACTTTTATATTTTGAGCGAGCGCGATCATCCGATTTCATCACAATGGAGTGCTGCCCTTGGATCTTTTTGATTTGCATGATATTTAATCAAAGGGGTGTGTAACCCTTATTTTAATTAATTTGGTTGCCTTTAGACTTTGGGTTATAAAAATTTGACCATGCAATATTATTGACTCATTTGATTTAACCCTTGGTTTACTTATGAGAGCATGTCCGTCCGATTGAGACAAATTTTAGCACTGCCTTTGGATTTACCAAAATTGCTCGATGTTTACCCAAAGGGGGGTGTGTGACCCTTATTTACCTTTAATCAATTCATATGTCTAAGACCTTAGGTTATATAACTTGGACTATGGTCTTTTCTTTTTAATTATCTTTAGTTGATTATGTGAGCGCATCCATTCAGATTTCGAAGGGTGAAGCGCTATCGTCCAGATATTTGGACTTGCACGATCTTTAATCACAAAGGGGTGCATACCCTCATTTTCCCATGTTATAATTTTTAAACCTTAGACTTATGTACTTAGGTTCGAATGTTTTAATCAATTTCATTAGAGACCCAAGGACTTAGGGGTTTGCTTTAATGAATATTTCAATAATTGAATTTCATAACCCTTTTAATAATTAGATGCTTTCAACGGTCAAGGCAATTTAGTGAATTTGATTATCAGATAAGATTAATGGTCACAAAGATAATTTTATTAATGGTTAAGGCCATGACTTTAGACTTGATTAAGATGAATATTTTTATAACTATTCTTAGGGATCAAACCATTGAAAATCAATTTCTTAGAGGGGAATGCAACAGAGACCAACAACATTTGGTGAATTTATTTAAGCCAAAAATTTAAAATTAGGGGTATCTGATGTTGAGTCAAATTTGGCTCCAACATAGGCTCTGACTGGGACAATGTGCTGAAAACCTGAGGCACTTGAGAATTCTAGAATCTCCTGGTTTTATTTCAAGCCTTGGACAGAATCATAAACCATCAAGCCTGATTAGAAAATCAAAAATATAAACAAAGAAAACTTAAAACTGAAAAGATACAATAAAGCAATAACAAACATGATATCAAAGCAATAGAGTATCCAAAAATTGTTATTCTCCTTAGTCAAATTTAGATCAAAGGATCAAAATTTTAAGTTCAGATGAGCTTTTGGAATATTTTTATGATTGTTCTACAAAGTCCTAAGATATGATTATACATAATGCATCAAAGTCACTTGCTCCATCATGCCTTGGCCTGAGTGTGTGTTAGTGCATTCATTTTGATTTTTGGGTCTTCTAGAACTTCATCATGTTTGGAAAATGGTCAAGCCTAATAAGTAATTTCACTCTTTAAGATTTTTGCCATTTGTAGGGCTCCACTGCTAGTCAAGCGTCTATAGCCCCGATGGAGATGCTACTGATCCCATCTGGTTTTACTCTACTGCCAGCCAGGCGTCTATAGCCCCGGTAGAGGTTTTCCAAGATATCTCAAATACAAACTCAATCTGCATTATTTAAATTTTCTTTCTCTTTTGAGAAATATTTGGATATAAGCAAATTGTGCAATGAGTGTACCTGAGTTGAGGATCAAATTTTGGCTAAAGGATAGAGTGTAATGATTTTTAGCTCAACCATCTTACCAAAGATAATTCTATCCCTTGGACCCTAAAATTCTTTTAGTATGATTTGTAATGTGAGGCTTTGTCATGATGGACCAACAACTCTGATTTTACTCTATTTTATTTCATACCATATGACAGTTGCATGAACATTCAAATTTGAAAATTGTAAGCATCATCAAAATCTAAAATAAATTTCCTCTTCTCTATTTATCTTTAGGAAAATAGACAGTAAGGAATACTCATCATCCTATGATAATCATGAGAAACAACACAATTGAAACCACACAAAGCAAAACAAAACAATAAAAAGGAAATTACTTAACTGACAAACAAAATAACATAAAAATTGACAAAAATTACATCACTTTATTTTTTGTTTTTTATTTTTATATATTATTATTTATTTATTTATTTTTTTTTAGGGCTTTTACTCCCTATTGACCCCATGGCAGGGGTTATAAATCTTGAGATGTATACCATTGATGGGGATTTTCATCAGTTCTCCCTCCAAGGTTTGCAACTTGTAAGTGTTTGGACCAACAACTTGAGCTATTTGATAGGGGCCAATCCACTTGGGTTCAAGTTTTCCTTTCTCACCATGCTTATCATTTTTGGGATCCCAGTAGATTACTATATCACCTTCACAGAAGGGAGTACCCTTTGCTTTCTTGTTAAATGATTTTACAGTTTTCTGAGTTTGATCAATTATTCTATTTAAGGTCTCTCTTCTTTGTTCTTGCAATTGGACAATTTGGTCTAATCTCCTCTACAAGGCATCAGGGTTCTCATGGTCCTGTAACAATAGGGAAAGTGCTAATTTCTCTATTCTAGGAGGTAGCAAGGCTTTTTCTCCATATACCAGTTCGTAAGGAGTTCTCCCTATATTTCTTTTAAGTGATAATCTATCTGCCCATAGAGCAAATTTTAATTCACTATCCCAACTTCTCTTATTTTTACCCAATGATCTCTTAATTCTAGTAATTAAATTCTTATTTGATGACTCAGCTAGACCATTTCCTTGTGGGTAATAATTTGCAGAGTGAGAGAGTTCTATTCCATACTTAGCACAAAATTCTACCATCTCAAATGATACAAAATATTGTCCATTATCTATCACTATCTTTTGAGGAACCCCAAATCTGGTTAGAATACTTTCTTCTAAGAAATTTATAATAGTTTGAGATGTAGAACTTCTAAGAGGAGCAACTTCTACCCATTTGGTGAAGTAATCTATTGCAGTTATGATCCATTTATGTCTACCTGATGAGTTTGGATTGATTTCCCCAATTAGATCAATGCCCCATTGTGTGAATGGTGCTTCTATGATCACTGGTTTGAGAGGCATAGCAGCCAAGTGCTTCTTACCTACAAAAACTTGATAATTATGATAATTCCTAACATATTGATATACATATTTAAAAAGTGAAGGCCAATAATAACCTGCTCTCATAATTTTATTAGTTGTAGCTTTGGGAGAAAAATGTCCTCCATAGAAACCATCATGAAATTCTTTCATTATTTTTGGGACTTCACTTTCATACAAGCAGACTAATAACACACCATCAGGGTGTCTCCAATAGAGCACACCATCCTGCACATGATATTTTTGTGTTTGCAGTTTTACTGATCTCATTCTATTAATTGGCATGTCCTTTGGGAAAGACAGAGTTTGTAGGTATGCTAATATTTCATCATACCATTTACATTCAACATTATTAACTCTCCTGATGTCATGCATCTCATCTACTATAATGATATTATTAGAGTCTTCTCCTTTATATGCTAGATATTTTGCTAAGCCCTGCCCTCTTACAGTTTTGACTATTTTGAATTCTGCATCATATTGTAATAGTTTCACCATCCACCTTGCAGGCCTTCCTAGTGGTTCAGACTGGGTGAAGACATCTTTTATTGTTATGAAAGGGATACAACAGTAAACTTTATTTGAACCAAATATACCTTTGAAATGTTCTAAAGATTGAATCACTGCATAAGCATGTTTTTCTAATAGGGTATACTTAAGATGTGCTCCTTTCAATCCTGAACTCATGAAGGCTATTGGCCTTTCATTATTTTCATCATCCTTCTGAGAAAGGACTGCAACAATGGAATGTTCAGATGCGAATGAATAGATATTGAAATATTTTGAGTAATTGGGGCAGGTTAAGGTTGGGGCAGTAGAAATGGCCTCTTTTATCTTTCTAAAAGCTTCCATGTTTTTTGTTGTCCATTTTATTTCTCCAGTATTTTTAACCATGTCATTTATAGGTTTGGTCATCTCTGCAAAATTGGGAATAAATCTTCTAACAAAATTAATTTTGCCAAAGAATGACCTGACTCCTTTGATGTTTCTAGGAGGGGGAATTTTTGAGATAGCTTCTATTCTTTCTGGATCTATACTCACCCCTTTTTCTGACACTATGTGTCCTAGTAATTTCCCCTGTGTTGTTCCAAATATGCACTTTTTAGGATTTAGGGAAATTCCAAACTCTTTGCACCAGGAAAAGACTACAGCAAGATGTTCTAAATGGTCCTCTAGATTTTTAGAAAATATTGTTATATCATCCAAATATACCACTACTATTTTGAACATCAACCCTTTGAAGGTAAAATCCATTGCTCTCTGAAAGGTAGCACCTGCATTCATTAGACCAAAATGTATTCTCAAATATTCAAAAGTGCCCTAGGGTGTGGTGAATGTTGTCTTATGTCTATCTTCTGGATTAATCTGTATCTGATTATATCCAAAAAATCCATCTAACAGGGACATTCTAGATGAACCAACTACAACTTGCAATAGTTGTTCCATATTAGGCAATGGATAATTATCTTTTAAGGAGCTTTTATTCAAGTTTCTAAAGTCTACACAGAGTCTAATATCCCCATTTTTCTTTCTGACTGGTACTAAATTGGATATCCAAGATGAAAATCTTACCTTTTTGATGATTTTGGAATCCAACAATTTTTGTACCTCTTTTTGCATTATTGGGTGCAGAGTAGGGTTATACTTCCTCTGTTTTTGTTTGAATGGCTTGGAATCTTCCTTCAGAGGTATTATATGTGACATTACATCAGTTTTGAAGGTTTTAAGATCTTCATATGTCCAAGAAAAATGTTCCTTATTTTTCTTTAGAAAACTTATATACCCAACTTTTTCCTTTTCTGGTAAGGTTGTGTCTATTTTCACTATTTTGGGCTCTTTAACTGTACCAATATTAACATCTTCAGCTATAGTCTCTTTCAAGAGAGGTTTGAAAGCTTTATCAAAATCATCAAATAAACTTTCTAGAGAAACCAATCCTTTTGGTATTCTATTTGTTTTTAGTTGGATTACTTCTACTGGTTCTCCTATTTGATCTTTTAATTTTTCTTCATCCTTTTCATCACAAATTATATCAGCATATTGATTTTGTAAGGTCATGAAGTCTTTTATGTCCACATCATCTTGGAAGACTTGTAAGTAAACAATGTTATCTGGTACAGAAGGCTTATAGACTGAAATGGTTGGGAACCTATCCATATATTCTGTAGTAATTTTTGGATGATCTAGGCCTGATGCATTTACAGCTAAGAGGTCAGCAACATGATTCTGTTCTCTAGGAATATATGAAATATTGAAAGCTAAAAATTTATCAATCTCTTCCAATACTGTAGTTTTATATTGTTTTAACCTAGGATGCTTAGTTTGATACTTTCCTCTTATCTGTTGGATAATTAATTCTGCATCTCCTATTACAGTTAAGTAATTTATTCCCAATTCTTTAGCTTTCCTCAATCCTAGCAATAGAGCCTCATACTCAGCTACATTATTGGTGCAAGGGAATTCTAGTATATAAGGAATACCAAGGTAGTTTCCTTTTATGTCAGTCAAATTAACTCCTGCACCTGCTCCAGATTGGGATTTAGCTCCATCAAAAGTCATGGTCCACATTTCTTGTGTTAATACTCTATCTGATTCAACATCAACCATCTTCATGACTTTTGGATCCATGTTTTTGGCCTCTGGTACTTCTACCAGGAATGGGTTATGCCATATTGAATAAACTCCCATTCCTTTTTCTTCCATTGAATTTACTAAGTTTATCATGGTTTCATCTATTTTAATTAACTCTACAGAATATTTGTTGAAAGGTTCTCTTCGTAGAGTTACATTTTCTTTATCTGACATTGGAATGGTAGCATAAGACCAATCCAATTGAATTGATCCCCTAATTATTCTTCCCAATGCCTGCTTAGTAGTAGTGAGAAGAAAGGATCAACATCCACTACTGCAACATCCATCACTATACCTTTCTTGGGGTGTTGGTCTAGGAAAACCAATAATCCAGTTATCACTCCAACGCAAGGTACTTGCCTACTATCCATTACTGAAACAGGGGCATAATCTCTTGTACAGATTAACCCCATTTGGTCAGCTATCATTTTGGGCATGATATTATGTGAAGCTCCACTATCCAACATACAATTATGAATTACATACCTCTCTCCTTCATCAGAATTATATCTTAATGACACATAGAAGGGTCTGACTGAGGATGGTGACCTTGTATCATGCTGATTTTGTCTAGCAACATGGCAAGTTGGATCTTCTTTTTGTTCAATTAGTCCAAATGCTCTACAGACTTGTTCTCTGTACTGTTGAACTTTCATAAGCTCACCAAATGTGATATTAACCTTTTGCTTACTGAGTTCTGACCCAACATCAAATTCTATCTTTTTTATATCAAGTGGTTTGTTGCATTCTTCTTTAGGTGTTTCCTCTTCTAACTCTACTAGCTCAGGGATTACCTTTTTGGGGATTCTATCAGTTTTCTCTTTACTAATATTTTTGTTTGTGAAGGACTATTTTCTTGTTTCACTAGTGGAAGCTTTCTCTGTTCTATCAGGAACTATTCTATTTCTTAAATTCAGAGTATGGGTAGCTTCTAATTCCTCCACTTCTTTAGCAGTGGGGATTAATTTCCCTTGCTTCATTTTATCATATCTTGACTCATGTGGTTTTTGCAATATTTTGGTACCTTCAGCTACTAAGATCTGAGGATGATGATTTGAAGCATACTTGTCCATGTTCTCTTCAAAGAGCCTTTCTCTTGACTCATCTTCTAGAGACCAACAGACATTAATCCTTATATCTTCTTCTGAATCATCATTAAGATCTATATTGTGTTGTTTACTTAAGTAAATACCACATCCTTCTAGGTTATGGGGGCATCACAGGTTGAAAAAAATAAGGAAAACCTTCTGTTATGTTAGCAGATGGCATGGGGTTTGGAACACTGTTCTGATCTCTATCAGATTCTCTATTCTTCCAATTATTATTCCCATTGTTCCTATTTCTATTTCCTTCATCAGAGCCATTATTGTTTCCCCAATTCCTATTGAAATTTTTCTTGAAGGGAGGGTGATTATCAACATGTGGTCTCTCTGGTTGTGATGGCTCACCATTATTACCATTATTTCCATTATTTCTTTCTATTCTTGCTAACCTGTTGTTCATGGTATTAAACATCTCAACCATCTGATTAGTCAATTTCTCCATTGGATCTACTTCAACTCTTCTTTGTAAATCAAAAGCTACTCTTTTGGGCTTTTTATCAGGTTGATTTGTCTCCAGAGAATAAGGTTTCATTTTACCACTATCTAGCATATTTATTTCGATTTCAATCACTTTATCCATGCATTCATCGATAGTGGTGGCTTGTTCTTACCTTAATTCATAATTGAATTCTCCTTGGAAAGCATTTTTATAGAAACAAATTGATTGGATGTCACTAGGCCTGAGGTTAATAGGGATTTTATTCCTAGTTTTGGAAAATCATCTATTAAAATCATTGACAACTTCATTTTCCTTTTTCTTCATAGTGGCCAACTCAGTTAACAAGGATTGTTCATTTTTCCTCTCTCCAAATTTCTTTAGGAACACAGTTTCCATTTTAGAAAAATCTAGAATGTCATTGGTTGGGAGGGAGTTAAACCACTCCCTGGCATCCTTTTCTAAAGTTTGCAGGAATAGCCTTAGGACTACATCTTCATGTTCTACCTCTAAGCTATCCAAAGCATATAAGAAACTTTTGATATGATCTTCTCCAGTTACTGCATTATTTCCTAAAAACTTGGGAAGATACTTATGGGCTTTATTTGGTAAGGCATTCAAATTTGTAGGTAAAAAAGGCATGTACCTATTAGTTCTCCATAATTGAACATTATTTTGATTTGGTTGAGCCATTGTGACTGTAGGTGTAATGGGATTTGGATTCACAGAAACACTACCTATAGGAATATGGGGTTGGGTAACCTTAATATAATCTGATGAATTATCTACCATAATATTACTATTAATTGGGCAATGAGAATAATCAAATGTATCATCTACAACAAAATTTAACCCACTATTAACAACTATTTCTATAGTAATAATATTCTAATTTCTATTTTTCTTTACGTACTTTCTACTTGTAGGACAAGATTTACTTTCATGCATAGTACTCTTAAGAAGTGGTACTTTTTGATTATAGGTAAGTACCTCAGGGTTCTCAAATTTTAGAAATAGCTCCTTACCGCTTCTCCTAGTGTGCACCAACACTTTTTCTCCTTCTTTCTTGATTTTTGATTTTTGGGTTCATCCAGACAGAGTCGCCAACACAGGTAGTGCAGAAAGAATAGAATGTATGATCAAGATTGCTTGATATTTTTACTCTCAGCCTCACAGGAGATGGTTCTTGGGGGAATTTCAAGAAAATCAAGAAACATCAAGAACACTTCAAAAGATAATTGAAAATTATAGGCAAAAGAAAATAAAGAACATAAAAGTCATAAAAATCAAAAATGTAGGTTCTTTATTCTAATTGGTCTCCTATTGATTAAAATATAATCATTTATTCCCGAAAAAGTGCCAAAAAATTGTTGGAACAATTTCTTGCATCCATAGGATTCGATTGTCATGCTACAAGAAATCATTTGGAACCAACGAGCTATTACAGGCTCTGGTCAACCTACCTCTTTATTCTGATAAAAGATATATTGCTAAAGAAAATAACCAGAATGGGTAAGGAAACCCCAGTGATAAACTTCAGATATTACAAGTTTAAGCACTCCAAATTTTAGTTATACACTACTTATATTAAAATGACCAAGCAAAGACAACAACTATTATTATGCCTTATGTAGATCAGTGCCTAGATTCATTGGGTTGTTATAGCAATTTAACAATGTTTATAATATGAACAGAAAGAATGGGGAAAAGAGAAATTGGCGCTATTAGACTCATTCGAATATCGTAATAAACCTAATAGTTGACCAATGAAAGAAACGCTCATAACACATTCAAATAATGTAATATGCTATGAGGAAACACACATAACTGAAGACAAAAATTGATAGAATTGACCCCCATAATTGTATTAATTTTCCAAATGAATTACATGCAAAGTTGGCAGAATGCCATTAAACTCTGTTAAAATCTCTTAATACAATGAGAAATATTTGTTCAAATAATGTAACAAGACTTCTTCAACTTCTCTCGTTCCAATATGGTAACAGGAAAAATCTCTGAGTTTTAGGCTCAAAAAGAATTGGAAATATTCTTAGCTTCTCAAGCACAATTCTACCAAAACCTGCACAACAAAGGGGAAGAATGAGGGATGATAGAGAAAAAGACACAAAGGGAATACAACAACACAACTCACAGGGCATAAAGCATTAGAGATAGCATTTTTTATAAGAGGTATACTTGAGTGTCCTATGATTTGTGTTGTTGTATTTCTTTAGTGTTTTTTTCTCTGTCATCCCTTATTCTTCCCTTTGTTGTGCAGGTTTTGGTAGAACTGTGCTTGAGAAGCTGAGAATATTTCCAGTTCTTTTTTAGCCTAAAACTCAAATATTTTTCCTGTTACCAGATTGGAATGGGATAATTTGAAGAAGTCTTGTTACATTATTTTAACAAAGATTTTCTCATTGTATTAAGAGTTTTTAATGGAGTTTAATGGAATTCTGCCAACTCTGCATGTAATTCAATTGAAAAATTAATACAATTCTGGGGGTCAATTCTATCAATTTTTATCTTTAGTTTTGTGTGTTTTCTCATAGCATATTACATTATTTGAATGTGTTATGAGCGTTTCTTTCATTGGTTAACTTTTGGGTTTATTACGATATTCGAATGAGTCTAAAAGCACCAATTTCTCTTTCCCCCATTCTTTATGTTCATATTACAAGCGTTGTTAAAATTGCTATAACAACCCAATGAATCTAGGCACCGGTCTACATAAGGCATAATAATAGTTGTTGTCTTTGCTTGGTCATTTTAATATAAGTAGTGTAACTAAAATTTGGAGTGCTTAAACTTGAAATATCTAAAGTTTATCATTGGGGTTTCCTTACCCATTCTGGTTATTTTATTTAGCAATATATATTTTATCAGAATAAAGAGGCAGGTTGACCAGAGCCTGTAATAGCTTGTTGGTTCCAAATGATTTCTTGTAGCGTGACAATCGAATCCTATGGATGTAATAAATTATTCCAAAATGTATTAATGACCTTGGCTACCCAAATTTGAGTCGTTCATAAGTGTGAATGAATTGATTTGAAATGCACAACTCCATAGGTGATAAATTCTCATCATTCACCTACCTAACTTGGGGACTTTTGAATGGTTGAAGGGGTAAAGTAGATGAGGATTAAAGAACCTAGCAAGAATGTCTAGATTCATCCAAAAGCACAAACCCTCCTTTTGTATGGTCGTTGCTTTGTACTTACTACATGACTGTCTATTTAAGCAATACCTTTCACCTAACACCATTAATGCATTTAATTTAAATTTATTGTAATATTTCTATAAATACTGGGATTTTAGACACCCCAGGCATGGTTCTTTGGCCATTATAATTTATATGTAATACTTCTCATCATTTTGCAATACAAGTATACTACTGTTTGGTCTCCAATCTTATTTTTACATATTTATGATTCTTATTTATACTATGGCTATCTGAGTAATATCATTTAATTATGCTATCTAGATTTCATAGGTTTTACTTAGTGGTTCTATAATTTGCATTATTATTGGGTTGGGATTTATTTTCGCTTAAGTTGGTCAAGTGGGAGTGCTTTAATTCTGAATCTTGGATTTCATGCACCCATTCGTCAGTCCTGGAATTTGCTTTTCAACCCGTTGCATTGAGCATTGAGTAGGGGTGTGATTGAACAATCTATTAGGTAGGATGCTTGTATTTTTGTTTGCAATGTTAAGGATACATGTGTCTTGATGTGGCCATGACCCGTCCTTGTGAGTTCTAGTTACAACCTCCTTTTTATCTATTTCCCGCTCTCTTTTTCTCTTATTTTAGGCATAAAGAGATAGGATCTTCTTTGAGGAACTGATCTTTTCTGGAGATCGACCACCGTACCTCTCCTAGTGCAACGACCGTTCGATATTGGTATAGGTCCGTGGGCACATCGGGCTTCTCAAACCCACCTTTTGGTTGGGTGTCGGATCTCTGACCAACATATTAACAGGAAGAGTACAATTAATTAAGTTAGTATTAAAAACCATTCCAACACATTATATGTCATTGTATTCTATACCAAAATTAGTCGAAAAATGTTTAATCTATATTATGGTAAGGTTTACATGATAAAAGGAAATTTCCTTTGGTGAAATGGAGCAAGGTGTGTGATGATAAAACTATGGGATGTCTTGGTTTAAGAGTTCTTATAGATGCAAACTTAGCTCTTAGGGGAAAATTAATATGGAGATTATACAAAGAGAGTCAAAGACAATGAGCAAAAATTATTCTAAGTAAATATGTTGAGCTCAATGACCCAAGTTTAATATTCACTACATTCTCTCTACCAAATAGTTCTACTCTTTGGAATGGTTTAAAAAAATCTATTGATCTAATAATTAAAGGTTTAAGATGGATGGTGGGAAATGGAGAAAAAAATTCTATTTGGATGGATGCTTTGTATTATAAAAAACCACTCAATTTAGATCCAAATTTGAAACCTTATATGAGATTGCTTCAAGATAAATATGGTGGTACGATATAAAACATTTTATAAAAGGATCAAGAAGGAATATACAAATGGAAAGAAGATTTTTCTACAAGTATACAATACATTGATGCTATAGGATGAAATTGAGTAGAAAGATAATTGTGATTATTCTGAGGGGAGCCAAGAATAAATTGATTTGGGATTAGAATAGTTAAGTAGAATACACTACAAGAAGTGGATATAATGCACAATACCAACACAATAGTAATATCAGTAGAATATGGAGAGATTTTTGGGATAGCCCAAGCATTCATAAAGTCAATTTGTTTTTTTGGCTAGTAGGTCATAGAAGAATTTTATCCTGAGATAACCTTATGAAAAGGGTTTTTATGGCCCCTCTCAATGTGTTCTTTGTAAAAGGAGGAGGAGAGTATAGACCATATCTTAGGGCATTGCTCAATAGTCTAGAAAATATGGTAATGGATTATTAATATGTTTGGTAAATGCATGGTGATGAATAGTAAAATTGAAGATTGGTTAAAGTAATGGCATAACACTTATAATAGTGAGGCTTTATAAATAATATGGGATATATCAAAAGATACAATACTTTGGACTGCATGGCTAGAAGGAATACAATAATATTTAAAGGAAAGGAAAAAAATTTAGAGGTAATAAAAATGAAGATATGTTTAGCCATAGAGGAGTTTAAACCAACCCTATCAACTCACCCAGTCCCTAATCCAGAAGTAGAGAGCCTTGATAGATGGAGTCAAATCATTAAATGCAATTTTGATGTTGGGTACAAGAGAAGCAAAAAGAAGGCAAATAATATAAAGTGGAAATCACTAGATGTGGAGTGGGTTAAATTTAATTTTTATGGAGCATCTAAAGGAAATATAGGACTAGAAGGAGGAGGAGGAATAATTAGAAATAATAGAGGAGATATTTTGTCTCATTACGCTTTCAATAGTGGATTTAAGACAAATAATGAAGCTAAAGCTTCAATAACTTTAGAAGGGTTAAAAATATATAAACAAATAAAATGGAACAAAGTATGGATGAAAGGTGATCCTCTCATAGTAATAAATGCAATTTTGAGGAAAGAAAAGGCTCCATGGAACATACAAGAGATAATTATATAAATTCAATATATTTCTAAAGATTTTGAAAAAATTACCTTTTCACATACTTAAAGGGAAGAAAACAAATATGTAGATAGGCTAGCCAATAGAGGGGTTTTAATTAAGGATCATGAAGTTAAATTCTCCTTTCCATGGTTAGAGGAAGTAGTAAATTTAGCTGAAGCTAACAAGAAAATGTTGATTGCCTGAATCAAATAATGATTAAGATTTACTTTAATTTTTTCCATTGGTAATATCTACTATATTTTGTAACAATAATGTGTTTTCATATAAACTATTTATTATAATTTTTGTGGTTGCACTTGTGTTTTAGGAAGGAAAATAGCAATCCATATTTTGTAAAGTGAACTATGATAGTGCGATGGTTTAGAAATATTACTCTACAAAGATGTGATGCATAGATAGTAGAGGTGAAATTTTGGTATTGTGAAGGTTGCTATAGAAAATTATCAAGAAGGATGTTGAATTATAGAATATTTGTATTCATACAAAGAATTAAAAAGATCCAAAAATTGAAAATCAAGAATTCAAACATTTTATGTAAAATGTTGTAGGTTTCTAGCTATAACATCTCAATTGATATGAGAAGTGTATCTATTTGTAAACTCTCAAGCTCTAAATAAGAGAGTTGTAATTTGTCAAGGGTAGGGGAACCGAGTACAATCCCTTATTATTTAGCTAAAATAAAAATATGCATCACGAAAGGATAGAATAGTTAAATAAAAGACAACTAAAAATATCTTACAATTTGTCTCTCAAGGAGCTACTGAAGATGAAAAATATGTGTTAGCAAAATTGATGGGACATTTACAATCCATTCACAAAGAAGCTAAAAATGGATATTTTTCAATACTTCAACACTACATACATGGTCTTCTCAATGATGCTAATGATTATTATGAAAATTACATTACAATACCTATTAGTATATGGAAAATAGTATACAAGGCAGTAGTCACTCTAAATGTTCTTAAGACAAAAAGACAAGAAAATTTTGAAGAATTGAAGAACAAACCAATTATGAAGAACGCATGTAATAAAAATGACCTTATATATAGTTCGTGGGTCTAGGTGGATTGGTAAGTTGGGACACTTACCAAGAGGATACCTAGGTTCCAATCCTATGGGTGTGCCCATGCATAGCCAGTAGCCCGATATTACTCCTCTGTGTGTTGCACTTGACTAATGATGATGATCTGTTTCTTGCTTGTTCGACGATCTCCTTCATGCCACGTGTTGAACCAGAATGATGAAGATGGTGCAGAACCCTGTGCGTCCAGTGGTCCCCATATCATGTTGGGTTACCATTAATAAGATGGTGGGTGTGTTGGAAGCCTTCGTTGATAGTTTGAACCCTGCCAGCTGCGCTGGTAGTTACTAAAAATTGTGATTGTAACCAATTCATCTATGTAACCAAAAAAAAATGACCTTATAAAAAAAGGATGTAAGCCATGAATCAAGTGATTTGAGGCTATGCCAACAAGCATATGTTGTGATACTAGTGACCTATTTCAAAAGACACATGCAAGTTGTGATAGTTGTGATTTGAGACCCACAAAAATAGATACAAGAGAACTTGTTTTGGGAATAAACATTGCATGCGACACAAGGGATTTAAACATTATGTATGAAGGCAAATAAAATACAAAAAATGTTTCAAATGAAATCATAAATCGTAACAAGGATAGTGATGAAATGAAATACAAATAATTGGGTTTGAGAAAATGTAAGCTATTTTTGAACCAAACATCAAACATACAAAATTTGTTAAAGAAAAAGAAAAAATAAAATAAAATTTATAATATGAACAATTGTAATCATTGCAACAAACATGGACACAAGGAAAAATTAATACCAAGACCATAATGAAGGATTGATAGCACATGGGACCTTCATACCAAATAATGTAAAATAAAGGTGTGTTGGAAGTATTACATAATTTGGTAAGTTGTAAGAATATTGTAAGTACCATGTAAATAGATTAGTTTAGAGTGTGGTAAATATTTAATTATATAGTAGGTTCCATGCAAGTAAGTGTGTAGTTATGTAAGTGGGTATTTATGTATCATTTAGTATGTGCAATCATTAGTCTTTGTTCTTGACTGGATATGTCGAGTCAATAATATATTTATTATTATGTGGTATTTCTCCCATGAAAATATGAAGTGTTAGATATCTCATGTGTGAGGAGATGAAATTTTTTTGTAAGTAGAAATATCAAGGGTTGTGAATCTGAAGAGTCTCATATCCATGTGTGTATATATTGAAGATAAATCACTATAATATGTGATCACATAAGCTTTGCAATATATGCAGATTTATATTCATCAATAATATTTTCTATGAGTTTGTTATAATCATGGATTTAATACATGTAATTGTGTGAATAATTATTCTTGATATACTTTAAGATAATTTGAGGATAGTATTGAGTTGCTAACAATTTTCCCATATGTGAGAGGAAAAGGATGAAAGCCATATGATTGTAAATCCATTTACATGCCAAGAATTTATTATCTTCTTTATTAAAAGGATAATTCTATTTAATCGACTCACCATATTTGTATAATAATAAGCTACCTATTCTACTCAATCATAGGCAATAACTTCTATTAATTTTATTAATTCTAAAAAAAATATTTTAATATAAACAAAATAAAGTTTGTATGTTTCATTATACATAGAAATGAGAAGGAGGACCGTCAAGATATAACTAATGCTAGTATATACAATTATATAGATGTATATTAGGAAATTTAGTTTAATCTATGTCATCCTTGCATATAATTTATTTATTTATCATTTCAAATATTACTACTAATATTAACATTGTAAATATAAACCTTTTGACTAATTATGGTACTCATTTTTCAACTTTTGATTTATTAGTTCATGAATAAATTATAAGAAATAGGAAAGAGTTAAGGATTATGTATTTTAACACAACATGAAATGTGGAGTCATACATTTGACATTGTTGTCCATAAATAAAGTGTATAACAAAAATCTACAATATGTATTAAAATCAATACCAAATCACTTGTAAAATTTTACATGCTAAAATGATGCTTTATATTTTAAAATATTAGAATATTAAGAGGATGGATAAATATATTGAAAGTTCTTCAAATAAGGGACATATGATCATATCACCAAGTATAAGAAAGAGGGGGCATAATCATATTGTTATGTGTGAACCCTATTTTATTGCCACATAAATTGAGGTGATAAGTTGGAAATTTCATTTGCTTGCAATGAAAGTAATGAGAGTACTTAGTGATGACAACATGATAGGATGGAACTTGATGAATACCAAGTTGAATTTATAAGGGATAAGTTTTATATAAAATACTTTGGCATGATAATTATTGACCATAACCATTTATTTCAACATATCTAATAGAAATTAAGTTAATCTACAATATAGAATTTAAATATGTAGATATATGTATTTGCATCGCTTAAGTAGATATATAATCATCAATAATATTTTTTTGTAAGTTTGTTATTATCATCGATTAAATATATGTAATTGTGTGAATATTTATTCTTGATATATTGTGGGATCTTGGAAGGAAAGTATTGAGTTGCTAACAATTTTCCCATATGTGAGAGGAAAAGGATGAAAATAATATTATTGTAAATCCATTTACATGACAATAATTTATTATCTTCTTTATTAAAAGGATAATTCTATTTAATCGATCACCCTATTTGTAGAATAATAAGCTACCTATTCTACTCAATCATAGGCATTAGCTTCTATTAATTTTATTAATTCTAAAAAATAAGATTTTAATATAAAGAAAAGGAAGTTTATGTCTCATTATCAATAGAAATGAGAAGGAGGACCATCAAGCTATAAATATTACTAGTACATATGACTTATCTATATGTATATTAGGAAATTTAGTGCAATCTATGTCATCCTTGCATATAATTTATTGACTTATCATTTCAAAAATTACAACAAATATTAACATTGCATAAATAAAACTTTTGACTAATTATGGTACTCATTTTTCAACTTTTAATTTTTTTAATAAGTTATATGTGGCTTCTATTGGGGGTCACTCCCATCAAAATACCAAAATATTACATTTTCTGCAGCTCCTTGACATCATTTTCATTAAATATATTCTTTACTACATTTTCATTTTTTCTCATAACTATATTCTTCAACTTCCTAGAAGTGCAATGTTTCTACAAGAAGCTCCTTGACATCATTTTGATTAAGACATAAAATATCACTTGGCTAGTTTCCTTCTATAATTTAATTTCATCAGGATGAATATGAACACCATAATTCACTTATTTATCTGCTACCCGATTTATTTTAAATGTTATCAAAATATTCGACATTCCATATCTTCATTTGCTCCTTTAAATACTTTAACTTTTGAATAAACCATTACATACATGATCCTTCAAATTTTGATTCATCCCACCATAATATAACCATATGGAAAAATTCAGGTTCTTGAAGCCACATATAGTGGAAGCAAAATGGTTTTAGATGACCATTAGTAGATAAGTCACAAGTCAAAAGAATGATTTGTGATCCAATCCTGCTTGTTATAAAATATTTGAAGAGATTGTATAATTTGTTTGTAACCATTTATTGGATAACAAGAATCTATCTAGTATTTCTGCTATATAATTTTTCCAATGCATCTATATCCCATGTATATTGAAAGCTTGAGGGACTAACATCCCAAAGATCATTTGAATTGACAAATGAAGAAAAATGTTACATTGATTTAGACCATCCTAGAATGCCATCCTTCATTTCCAAAGGAGATATAATTATATTAAAATCACCCCCAAGAATCCATAGATCATAATGAATCATCATTGTATTTGACAAAAATATGCTAAGGTCCTTCCAACATCATTCACGAGGAGTAACTATAGTTGAATCATATACATTTATAACCCCAAATTTGATATTTTTCTCTTTCCTACAAAATAATCTAACAACCCAATTAATTTTTGTTTCTAATAGTTGTCCATCCCATTTGCATTTGTCCTATATTATTGCAATATCGCCCGAAGCTCTTGTAGAAGAAACTACTAAATAATCACCTAACTTCCAAATCTTCTAAAAATCATCCTGACATTCCTCACTACTCAATTTTATTTCTTGTATTAAAATAAACTCAAGGCTATAAAAACCTATTAATTCCTTAATAACTCTTTTTTTAGAGTTTTTATTCATACCCCTAATATTACACAATATCATTTTCATCATGAACACTTTTTATTTTTATTAGTGGGCTTAGCCCCACTTCTTGTAACACCTGTGATATTGAAGAAAACATGCTTATAGTGAGAGGGGGGATGAACAGTATAAGATCAACTTTTACTTTTCTTTCCCAAATAATATTATCCAATATTATCAATGGCAATATCAATAGCAGTAATCAAAGCAATGCACAAATAATCACACACATGAGAGACACAAATTTAACGTGGTTCACCCAATGTGGGTTACGTCCATGGAGAAAATATTTCTTCTAATTTTTCTCAACAAATATCTTGGGAATCAATTCCATATTACAATGTTTATGGACCTCTATCCAAAGGAGACACCAATCCCCTATAATTTGATTTGTGGATCTCTCTCCATAGGAGAACTCTATCCCATTGCTATGGTTCATGGATCTCTCTCCATGGGAGAACTCTTTCCCCTTGGTTTGGTTCATAGATCTCTCTCCACAGGAGAACTCTATCCCCTCTCTGGTTCATGGAACTTGATCCAGGAGAAATCTATCTCCTCAACTGGTTCATGGATATCTATCCACAAAAGAACTCTATCTCCCTATATGGTTCATGGATCTCTTTCCATAGGGAAAATATATTCCCTCTCTAATCTGTTTCATGGATCTCTCTCCATAGGAGAACTCTATCCCCTCTGCTCTGGTTTGTGGATCTCTCTCCACAGGAGAACTCTATTCCCTCTCCTCTCCTCAACTCTGCTCCAATATTCCCCAAGCCTTAACACAAGTCTTGATCAAATCAACAACCAAACTTGATCTTAACTTTATCTCAAATCTACCCCAAGCCTTAACACAAAGCTTGATCAAATCAACAACCAAACCTGCTCTCAAATCTATCTCAAAATTGCACCAAGTCTTAACACAAAGCTTGATAAAATTAGCAACAAAACCTGCTCTCAACTCTATCTCAAATCTGCACCAAGACTTAACACAAATCTTGATCAAATCAGAAACCAAACCTACTCTCAACTTTGTCTCAAATCTGCACCAAGCCTTAACACAAAGCTTGATAAAATTAGCAACCAAACCTACTCTCAACTCTATCTCAAAACCGCACCTTAACACAAAGCTTGATCAAATCAGCAACAAAACCTGCTCTTAAAACTATCTCAAAACTACACCAAGCCTTAACACAAAGCTAGCACAAATCTACCTCAATGCTGCTTCAAGTCTTCTCACAAGACTTGCTCAAATCTAGCTTAAATTTGCTTCAAGTCTTCTCACAAGACTTGCTCAAATCTGCCTTAAAGCCTTCAAGCCTTCTCAAAAGACTTGCTTAAATCTACCTTCAAGCCTTCTCAAAAGACTTGCTCAAATATGCCTTCAAGCCTTCTCAAAATACTTTCTTAAATCTACCTTCAAGCCTTCTCAAAAGACTTGCTCAAATCTGCCTTCAAGCCTTCTCAAAAGACTTGCTTAAATATGCCTTCAATTCTGCTCACAAAACCTGCTTAAATATTTCCAAATCTTGCATACAAACACAACTTAAATCTCTTTCAAAAAAGCTTTCTTCAAATAGATAAATTCTACTTAGAATTTGTTTAACCTCTGGAACATATAGAGAATGATATGCTCTATCAAAAACCCAATATGTTCTTCACATTCACAAATCTTGCATTCAATCAATGCAATCTCTATCTCTTGCAAAATCCCTTTCAAATCAAATCAAAATAGTGTATAACTTGTTTCACAAAACTAGTCTATCTTTCTTGCAAATTTTCTCTCAAAGATCAATCACACTCATGCACAATTTTCCTTCACAAAAGTTGATCTCAAACACTTTCACAATTTATTTCAATATCTCTCAAACCAATATTCAAAAGGTTTTACAATGATGCACTAACTTGTCTTCAAACCTAGTACAAGTAGTTCACAATTACTAGCACAAATGTCTCAATCTCTTTCAACAATAGAAGCACAATTTTATTCTCAAACTCTATTCCAAATGTTTCCAAAACCATTCAACAATGAAGTACAAACCCTAACTCAAATATTTCCAACAATGCATACCAAACAACCCTTTTATCTCCACCTTATGTTTTAGAAATATTTACTCAACAAAACACCTTAAATAAGGAATGATGTGCCCATACCTCTTAATTTGCTCTTATGGAAATATGTCTTCAAAAACCTGTCTCACAAACAACTGATTTTTCTAGTGCCACTTCAAGGGTTAGATAGCAAAATACTTTCTCAAACCATCCACATGAACTTCCTTCTCAAAATGTGTGCACAATTTTATTCCAAACCAATGCACTATAACTCTCTTGGTTTTTCAAAATAAAACATCAAATCATGAACCAAGTCCTTCAATATTAATGCAAATATTACAAACACTAAAGACACATTTTACACCTTTTATCTTCCACTTTCATAAAATAATTTCCAAACCACTTAATGACCCATAACACAGATTTACAATATTAAATCAATCATTTACACCTTATCACTCCTACTTTTGCATATATAAAAATAAAACTTAATGACAAAAATACCTTCAAAAATATTTGGCAAAAATAAATTACCCTTATACCTCCTATATGCCAAAAAATTTTACACCATAGCACACCTCTCAAACTTCATGAAAAGAAAATATTAATCAACCTTAGCACATACCTTTTAATAAAATATTATCACTGGCATAGATGGGAATCGACCCTTTGACCTCAACCTCCTAACACAACACATGACCGCTTGTGCTAGCCAAGTGGTTGAGACCTAATGTATAGGCCTCCACTCTTATTTCCCTCTGGCATGTTCACCAAAAAAATTAAACCCTTCAAAACTGGTGCTAGGGAGAATCGAACCGTGAACCTCTACCTCACAAATGACTTAGCATGAGTCTAGCCACCGCTGGGCTACCCTGGTGGATGATATCAAGGAGAGAACACAAATTATTTATTTCATTCTCCTTATATTCTCTAAAATCAATGTTGTCCTCTCTTCCTTTTTCGTTGTCACCACTTTTTACGAAAATCTAACATCAAGCACGAGTAACCTTTATTTCCAAAGTCTTAGGGGTATTTATATGTTTCCATGCATGTTTTAGATGTCGACCCTCTTTCAAATTTATTTTGAAATAATTTGAATTATCTTTGGTGCCATGTAACTTTATACTTAGGTATTATAATATTTTAAAAAAAGTATTATAATAAAACCTCTTGCCTTGGGTCTTTTTCCACCAATGAGAAGTCTTGTCTTTTCTTTGCAATTTAAAATCTCCCTTTGTTTTTTGTTTACCAAATGAAGCCCTTGTTACTTTCAAACTCTCTTAATAATATTTAAATTTAAAATTTAAATATTATAATCCTTTTCTTCAAAATTCTCTTTGCTTGCTTTCACAACCATGGAAAATTCCTTTGCATTTATTATTTCAACCTTGAAGACAAAACTCAACCTTTTCACCTTTGACATAAATGACAACCAATGACATCAAACCTTTGACATCAATGACAACACTATACTCAAAATTTCCAACAATCTCCCCCTTTGTCATTGATGGCAACCCTTTCTAAAAATTCCTTTTCCTACAATTGGATTCCAAATCTGCTCCCCCTGAGAAACTGCTCCCTGATTGAATGCTCCCCCCCTTACTCAAATATCTCCCCCTTTGACATCAATGGAAAAGGGACTCCTTTAGGTACTAAATATAATAATTCTTAGCTCAACCCCCTCCCCACCTCCTCTCCTTGAGGTGATTAATTTTGGGGTGGGAGTATCTCTACTCCCAGCATACAATGCTCTTTTTCTTTGTCAACCTTCTTTTTCAATATTTTTGTAGCCATATCCTTTTGATCCTTTTGAGTGTCCCTATTCTTGATTGTCTTTGGAAGTTTTGGAAACTCTATTCTACACCACTTGGCCTTATGCCCAAGATTATTGCACTTGTAACACTTAATGTTGTAGTTCTTGGAAGGTGCAAATATCTTGAAGTTCCTCTTGGTGAAGCCATACTCATTTCTATCATGAACCCTGCAATGGATTGCTTTATGACCAAAGTGATTACAAGAGTAGCAATACCCTTGAAAGAAATATCCATATTTGAATAAGTTGAAATTCCTTTTAGTGAGACCATAATCCTTCTTTCCATGAGTCCTGCAATGCATAGCCTTGTGACCAAAACGATTACATGAAAAACAACATCCTTTGAAGAAATCTTGTCTTGAAACCTTTGGTCTCTTAGTCCTTTCTTTTCCTTTCACTGTGATGATCCTAGTTTCTTGTTTGTGCATTGTTTCCTTTCTTTATGAAGCTTCTATTCTTCAACTTATCCTCATAAGTCTTTATCTCTTATTCACTCTCTTCCTCTAAAACTTCTTCTTCTTTTGAGCTTGAGCTTGACCCTTCTTCTTGTTTCCCTTGTCCTTCTTCAAAACCAAGTCCTGTTTTGATAGATGAAGATCTTTGTGCATTGATAAATTTATCCAAATTCTTCGAAATTTTCTCAAACTTGTGTATTTTGTCCTTGGAATATTTCACTTCCATCCTTAGTGAAACTACCTCATGTTCTAATCTTTCACATTCTAACTCTTTTACCTCTAACTTTTCTTTAAATCTCCTTGCCTTAGCTTTTGAGTTTGTTAGGTCTTGTAGAAGCTTTTCCTTTTCTTCCTCATGTTCTTGAACTTGAGCCTTTAGTCTTGAATTCTGCTTTCTAACCTTTTTCAATTCTCTGAGAGCAACAATAATTTATGCTTCTAGATCAACTGTGCCTTCCTCTTCATTTTTTGAATCTTTCTCTACTTCTTGATCTCCAAGAGCATCTTCATACTCTTCAACTTTATCTTCAACAGGAGCATTTTATTCCTCTTCTATTACCAAAAATAGAATCTCTTCTTCTTCACTATCTGAGAGTCTTTCATCACTATCACTTGAAGCCTTGCTTGCCTTGTTAACATAGAAACTCTTCTTGTGCCTTTGAAAGAACTTCTTTTCATGCTTGCCTTGTCCATACCTATTTTTCTTTTCATGCCTAGATTTTCCTCCTTCCTTTTTCTTATGATCCTGTTTCTCTTCACTACTACTGCTACCGAATTCTGGAAAATTAGATGCATAGTGACCAAAATTACCACAATTAAAACATTTCACAGTCTTCATACCTTTGTGCTTTCTTGAGTCCTTGTTTCTTTTCGCATAGTTAGCTTCTTCATCACTGCTTGACTCACCACTTGATTTTGGTTTCTTATATTTTCTCTTCTTTGAATCTTTGAAAGCTACATCTTTCTTGGGGTTGGGATCCTTTACTATTCTCATCTCATAAGCTGTGAGGATTCCATGTAACTCATCCATAGTCAAATTTTCAATATCTCTCATCTCTTCTATAGCTGAAACTTTTCCATCATACCTCATAGGAAGTGATCTTAATACTTTCTGAGCAACACTAGAGTCTTCAATTTCGAATCCAAGTCCATGCATGGTATTAACAACCTCATCCACACGAAGTAAGTATGTAGCAATATCTTCCTCATCTTCCATATTCAAATCTTCAAACATTTTCTTGTGGTTTTGTAGTTTTGCCATCTTGACCTTTTTATCTCCCTCATATGTTTGCTTCAATTTTTCCCATATCTCTTTTGTTTATTTACAGTGCATAACCTTCACAAATTCTACTTCACGTAATCCACTTAAGATTCCATTCATAGCCTTGGAATTATTCACATGTAACATCTTACCATCTTTATCTATGGGAGGAGTAGCTATAGGTGTGAACCCATCCTCAATGGATTGCCATGTCTCATATCCTTGTGCCATTAAGTAAGTCTTCATTCTTATACTCCAGAAGGTATAATTGTTCCCATCGAACAATGGTGCCTTATTTGATGAGGATCCATTCTGAGATGCCATTTATGTTTCTGTAATATCTTCCTTCAAGCTGTTAGACTTTTTTGAAGGAACCCGCTATGATACCAATTGAAGAAAACATGCTTATACTGAGAGGGGGGTGAACAGTATAAGATCAAATTTTACTTTTCTTTCCAAAACAATGTTATCCAATATTATAAATGGCAATATCAATAGCAATAATCAAAGCAATGCACAAATCATCACATACATGAGACAAAAATTTAACGTGGTTCACCCAATGTGGATTACGTCCACGGAGAAAATATTTCTTCTAAATTTTCTCAACAAATATCTTGGTAATCAATTCCCTATTACAATGTTTATGGACCTCTATCCAAAGGAGACACCAATCCCCTATACTCTAATTTGTGGATCTCTCTCCATAGGAGAACTCTATCCCCTTACTCTGGTTCATGGATCTCTCTCCATAGGAGAACTCTTTCCCCTTGCTTTGGTTTGTGGATCTCTCTCCATAGGAGAACTCTATCCCCTCTCTGGTTCGTGGAACTTGATCCAAGAGAACTCTATCTCCTCAACTGGTTCATGGATCTCTATCCACAGAAGAAATCTATCTCCCCAGTTGGTTCACAAATATCTTTCCATAGGGAAACTCTATTCCCTCTCTAATCTTGTTTGTGGATCTCTCTCCATAGGAGAAATCTATCCCCTCCACTCTAGTTTATGGATATCTCTTCACAAGATAACTCTATCCCAGTTTCTATGCTCAACTCTGCTCCAATATGATATTCTCACAATGACACTGAGAGGGGGGGTGAATCAGTGTAGCTAAAAATCTGATCTGCAATTCTTAAAACTAAATCAAAGAGAACTAGAAAACAGAGGTTCACACCACAACACACAATGTAATGAGGTAAACAAAAGAGAGCACACCACAACACACAATGTAATGAGGTTCACCAATTTGGCTACTCCTCAAGAATGACTGCTTGGACTACGGTCCAAATCCAGCCTTTGCAAAACACCAATTTTACAATCTATTTACCAGCACCCACTGGAAGGAGCACCAACCCCTGATTTATCCGCACCTACAGAAAGGAGCACCAACCCCTATCCAAACACCAACTTGGATCACAGATTTGAAAGTTATATCAATGACATACAAATGCCTTCACTATTACAAGACCCTGATTGGTCTCCAATTTAAAACATAGTAATTACTCACTGCTCAGCTTGTCGCTCTCTTACAACACTCTTCTCACCCTCTTTCGATAGCACTTTCACTCTTGCAATAGCAACCTGACTTCTCCACGCAGACCTGCTTTTATAACAGATTAATCTCTATTTTTAACGCATGCAACCTGTAACTGTTTCTTTTTAAAAAATCTCTTTCGCCACTTGTCAACTATAACTGCTTTTAAAATTTCTCATGCGCCACTTGTCAGTTGTATCGCTTTCTAACTGTAACTGCTTTTGTCTTATATAGGGTAGGCTTTTTGTCAAACACGATGCATGTTACGACTCTATTTATGCGACTGTTTGATTTCTCCTTCTATGACTGTTCTTTAAAAAGTTGCATGAATTCTAACTAAAATTGCACCTGTAACTGTCGCTTTTACTCTAGTTGACTCTTCTAAAATTGGCTGCATGTTTTTCCTCTACAACTGCCCCTTTAACTATCATTTTGTTCCAGTTAACTGTCTGTAGCGACCTATCGTGAAATCGTGACACTTTTGTCTCTTTTTGCCCTTCTCGCCTTTTACCCGTGAAAATACAGCATGTCACAAAATCGTGACATTCTCGGCCTCCTTGTACTCCTTCTGTCTTGCCGTCGCGAAAACCAGCATGTCGCAAAATCGTGACATTCTCGTCCTCCTTGTTCTCCTTCTGTCTTGTCGCCACGAAAACCAGACATGTCACGAAATCGTGACACTTTCACCTTCTCGCTACTCTTCTTGGCTTCAATCAGCGAAAACGGAACATGTCACGAAATCGTGACATCTTTCTCTGCCTTTTGCCTTTTCTACCTTTTGCCCGCGAAAACGAAACATGTCACGAAATTGCGACATCTTCGTTGCCTTGTGCCTTTTCTGCCTTTCGCCCATGAAAATGGAACATGTCATGAAATCGTGACATCTTCGTTGCCTTGTGCCTTTTCTTGTCTTTGGCCAGTGAAAAAACAACATGTCACGAAATTGCGACATCTTCGCTGCCTTGTGCCTTTTCTGCCTTTCGCCCGCAAAAATGGAACATGTCGTGAAATCGTGACATCTTCGCTGCCTTGTGCCTTTTCTGCCTTCCGCCCATGAAAACAGAACATGTCATGAAATTGCGACATCTTCGCTGCCTTGTGCCTTTTCTGTCTTTGGCCAGCGAAAACACAACATGTCGCGAAATCGTGACACCTTTCTCTATCAGACTCTCTCTCCTGCATTATGTCACGAAATCGTGACACTTTTTCTCCTTGGCGCTTTTCTTCCCGTCGAGTCGCGAAAACCCGACATGTCGCGAAATCACGACACTTTTTCTCCTTGGCGCTTCTTCTTGCAACTTGTCACGAAATCGCGACACTTTTTCTCCTTAGCGCTTCTTCTTGCAACTTGTCGTGAAATCGCGACACTTTTTCTCCTTAGCGCTTCTTCTTGCAACTTGTCACGAAATCGCGACACTTTTTCTCCTTAGCGCTTCTTCTCCGAACATGTCACGAAATCACGATAGTTTTTCTTGCAAGTGCTTCTTCTCCAAACATGTCATGAAATCATGACAATTTTTCTTGCAAGCGCTTCTTCTCCGAACATGTCGCGAAATCGTGACAGTTTTCCTACTTGCTTTCTTTTCTGCCAACATGTCGCGAAATCGCGACAGCTTTCCTTGTGCTTTCTAAACATGTCGCGAAATCGCGACAGCTTTCTTTGCACCTTCTAAACATGTCGCAAAATCATGACAACTTTCTTACTTGCCTTCTTTGCTTCCAACATGTCGTGAAATCGCGACAGTTTTTCCACTTGGCTTCTTTGCCTGCAACATGTCGCGAAATCGCGATAGTTTTGCTTGTGCCTTCTCTCTCCTCATCCATGTCGTGAAATCATGACAATTTTACTTGCGCCTTCTCTCTCCTTCGATATGTCATGAAATCATGACGTTTTTCTTTTTGCCTTCTAACTTCTCAACCTGTCGTGATATCGCGATAGAAAACATGTCGCGATATCGCGACAGTTTTCTTACTTGTCTTTTTCTTTGATTTTTTGAATCCGGGTCACTTCTATTTTCCTGGAATTTCACTGTACATGATCTGACTGACCTCTGAACTCCTATCCACTGCTTCAACTGCATCAACCGATCAATCTATCTGTGTTGACAACAATGACAATACTTTTGCTGCACCTTGCTCAACAATCTCCCCCTTTGGAATTGTTGGCAACACTCATGCACTCTCCTGTAATTCTTCTCCCCCTTTGACAATAATACCAAAGGGCTGCTGTAGACTCCCCCTGAGTCTATGCACAAAATTCTTAGATACACATTGTTATAGTTAGCAAAAATCATGAATATGAGCAAAACTATAAACATAGGCATAAATACTCCCCCTGAGAATGTGATCCCAATTGATAGTCAGTTCTTTGGAAATGTGACTACTCCCAACTTACTCCGAAGGTACTCAAAAACTTCCTTGGGCAATGGTTTTGTGAATATATCTGCTACTTGCTCTGTAGTTGGAACAAAATCCAATTTGACCTCACCTTCTGCAACTTTATCCTTCAAGAAGTGATACCAGATTGCAATATGTTTGGTTCGAGAATGCATAACCGAATTCTTTGATATGTTTATAGCACTGGTGTTATCACATTTAACTAAAATTGGCTCTTTGAAGTGAATACCAAGATCTTTTAGTGTTTGTCTCATCCATAATATCTGAGTACAACATGTTGTTGCTGCAATGTATTATGCCTCTATTGTGGATAGAGAGACTGATTCTTGTTTCTTGTTGTGCCATGCTACCAGCCTGTCTCCAAGATAAAATGCTCCTCCACTGGTACTCTTTCTGTCATCAATACATCTTGCCCAATCTGCATCAGAATATGCAATAAGAGTGAAGTCTTTACCTTTTGGGTACCACAACCCATACTCCATAGTACCCTTGAGGTACCTAAAAATCCTCTTTACAACTGTCACATGAGTCTCTTTGGGACTAGCTTGAAATCTTGCTACCATGCATACTGCCTGTAATATATCTGGTCTAGTGGTTGTCAAATACAACAGGCTTCCAATCATAGACCTGTACATGGTTTGATCTACATCTGGAGATTTGTCATCCTTGCTCAACTTGCAACCTGTTGTCATGGGAGTGCTAACAAGTTTACTATCCTCCATTGTGAACTTTTTTAGCATTTCTTTCACATATTTAACTTGAGAGATAAAAATGCCCTTTTCACTTTGATTGACTTGCAGTCCGAGGAAATAAGAAAGTTCACCAATCATTGACATCTCAAATTCAGTCTTCATTTTATTTGCTATGTCTCTACAAGATTTATCGTGACTGCTGCAAAAATGATATCATCTACATAAACAACAAGGACAATAAGATTGCCATTTTTGGTTTTAACATACAGATTGCTGTCGACCAAACCTTTCTTGAACCCTTGTTTAATAAGATAGTTATCCAGCCTTGCATACCATGCTCTGGGTGCCTGTTTCAGACCATACAACGCTTTCTTTAACCTCGCAAACAAAATCGGGATTGTCACCAAGTTGAAAGCCATCTAGCTGTTCAATGTAAACCTCTTCTTCCAGATTTTCATTCAGAAATGCTGATTTTACGTCCATTTGATATACTTTGAAGTTTTTATGGACTGCTAAAGCTAGAAACATTCTGATTGCTTCTAGTCTGGCAACTGGTGCAAATGTTTCCTCAAAATCAATGCCTTCAACCTGAGCATAGCCTTTACAGACCAATCTTGCCTTATTTCTGACAACCTACCCGTCTTCATTTAATTTATTTTGAAAAATCCATTTAGTACCAATTATGTTTTTATTTGCTGGCCGTGGTACTAATTCCCAGGTTTTGTTTTTCTCAATCTGATCTAGTTCTTCATTAATTGCCTTCATCCAACTTTCATCTCGTGCTTGCTTCAACAATATTTTTGGGTTCAATGTTGGATAATAAAGAGTAGTTCCGTATTACTGCTCTTATTGTCTGAATGCCAACTGTTGGGTCCCCAATAATCTGTTCTCTAGGATGATTTTTTTGCCAGCTGCCTGTTTTGAATTTCTTGTTCTCTTCTTCTTCTGAGTCGATTCTTAAATCAACTGGGTCAATTTTTTGATTTTCTTCTTTTTCTATTTCTTCATCTCCTTCAATGACATCTTCATAAATAGGGTAGTTTTCTTGATACGTAACTTCTCGTTCTCTACCTTCATCAACTTTAACATTAGCACTCTCAATAATTTTCTTTAGCCGCTTGTTGTAACATGTGTAGGCTTTGCTTTTTGTTGAGTATCCAAGAAAAATACCTTCGTCAGCTCTATCTTCAAATTTATCGAGATTATCTTCAATTCGTTTGATGTAGCACTTGCTACCGAACACTTTGAAATATCTTGTTGTAGCCTTTCTATCGAACCACAACTCATACGGTGTTTTGCTTTCATGTGTTCTTAGCATGCACCGGTTTTGAATGTAAACTACAGTATGTACTGCCTCTTTCCATAATTTGTCAGCTATTTTGTTCTCAGCAAACATTGTCCGTGTCGTTTCTTGCATAGTCCTATTCTTCCTTTCAACAACACCATTCTGCTGAGGTGTCCTTGCTCGCTGAAAACCTGTCTTCTAATCCCATATTTTTGATAGTATTCTGCAAACTCCTCCGAGATAAACTCTCCTCCTCTTGTCCGATCTTAGGCATTTAATTCTTTTTCCAATCCGATTCTCAACCTCGCTTTTTAAAAATCTTGAACATCTCAAAGGCATCTGATTTAAGCTTTAAAAATAATACCCATGTCATTTTGGAGTAGTCATCTATGAATAGCATAAAATACTTGTCACCATTTATGCTTTGTGTTCTCATGGGTCCACATAAATCAGTATGTATCACTCTAACGGTTTGTTGGTGAAATATTCCTTTGCTTTAAATGTGGATCTGGTTTGCTTCCCTTTTTGGCATGAAGCACAGATGCTATTTATTGGTTTGCCAATGGTAGGTATATCTCTTACTACTCTTTTTGAACTTATTTTTACTAGATTGTCAAAGCTAATATGACCGAGCCTCTTGTGCCACAACCAATTTTCATCTTCCCGTCCAATCAAGCATGATCCTTTTGAAGTTTCTGAGAGAGTATATAGATTTCCAGAAGTCCTCGATCTAATGGCTATTAGCTTTCCACTGTGAGCTTTTCTGACTTCACAGCCCTACTTCTTAAAAGTGACTTCATGACCTCTGTCACAGATTTGACTTACACTTAGTAAGTTGTGTTTCAAACCAATCACAAACAGAACTTCTTTGAACTTATCTTTCCATCATTTATCTTGACTGATCCTTTGCCAACTATCTTGGCTCCATCATTATTTCCAAACTTTACTGAGCCCCCTTCATATTTTTGTAATTTTTCAAATTTTTGTTTATCTCCTGTCATGTGACTGGAGCATCCACTGTCCAATATCCATGGTGCTGATTTGTTTTGTGCTTTGAATGTTGTCTGGACAATCAAGGATTCCTTTTCTTCTTTGAGTTGCTCTTTTTCTTTCCATTCTGATTTGACTGTAGTTTTGGTCACTTGTTTAGACTTTTCTTTGTCAGTGGCCTGTGCATGTTTATCTGGGAATTTTCTATTTTGCCTTAAACTATTTGGTTGAGTTCTTCTTCCCTGATATTTATTTGCTGCATATGTGCTTCTACAGTTTCTTGCAATGTGTCCAAAGTTGTGACAGTTATAGCATTCTACTACATAATCTATCAAGGGTGAAAATACATTTCTACTGGAAAAATTTCTTTGTCCTATATTATAAATGCAGTCTAAAATCTTATGACCGTAAGTATTGCATTTAAAACAATAACCAGAAAAAGAATGATTGAACCTGGGAGTTGGTCTTTGCCAATTTGTAGTAGGAGCCACAAATTTTCTTCTCCTTTGATGAGTGACTTTTGTGAATCCCTCATTGTCAACAGCCTTCTCGTGCCTGCCATTGTTGCTTTCTTTTGCAAGATTCATTTTTCTTTGGTCAACCTTGATTTTATCCTCTTTCTTTACTGGTTCTACAATTATGGCCTTTGATCCACTTGATGATTCTCCTTTGACAAACCCCAAGCCAAACTTGATGTCTGTAGTCCTCTGACTATTTATAATCTTTTCAAGCTTTGCAGAACTTCCTTCAAGTTTGTGATAGCAACTCAATTTTTGATTCTTTTCTTCTAGCCGCATTCTTAAAATAACAATCTCTTCTTCTAGTTTGCTGCACTCATCTATTCTCATGGTTAACTATACTTCAAGTTCTTCAGACATTTTCTTAAATTCTTCTGTCTGTACTTTTAAACTGTTTATTATGTCATTCGCATCTTCAAGCTTTCTTGAGACCTTATTATTCTTTTTCCTTTCTGACTTCAACTCTTTAAGTGCCGCAACCAACTCACCTTCCAGATAAACTTTAGCCTCATCCTTATTTTTTGTATCATCTTCCTATTTTTCTTCTGTTTTTGCTTCTTCAAATGCCATGAACAGAGCTTCACTTGTTTCTTCTTCAGAATCTTCACCTGAGCTATCTTTAGAAGATCTGACATTCTTGGATATGAAACTTTTCTTTTTGAAATTGCTTTTCTTAAAGTTTGGTTTCTTTTTCCAGTCACTTCTTTCTTGGTGTGACCCTTCATTACTTTTGGTTTTCTCATTCATGGGACACTTAGCTGCAAAGTGACCGACCCCTCCACAATTGAAACACTTAAACGACAACTTTCCTCTATATTTTCCTTTTCCTTTTGTAAGTTTTCGAACAAAGTTGGCTTCCGTTTCATCCGATGTCTCTTCAGCCTTAGATTCTTGTTCAGCTTTTGTATTCTTGTGTGCTTTAAAAGCAGCTTCTTTGTCTATGGGCTTAGTTTGTCCTATTCTCATTTCGTATGCAGTCAAGGAACCATGCATCTCATCCATGCTAAAATTGTTTAGATCTTTAGCCTCTTCTATTGCAAAAACTTTAGAATTAAATCTTTTGTGAAGAGTTCTAAGTACCTTTTTCACGACAACCGCATCTTCGATCTCTTCGTCGAGTCCTCTGATTGCATTAATGACTCCATTGACTCTCAACATATAGGTCTCAATGTTCTCTTCGTCATTCATTTGTAATGCCTCGAACCGAGCTCGATGAGTTTGCAGTTTGGCTTCCTTGATCTTGTTGTCTCCTTCATGAATGCTTTTTAGTTTGTCCCATATGTCTTTTGTTGATTTACAACTCATGACCCTTATCAGTTCACTATCTACTAGCCCACACATTATTGCATTCTTTGCTTTGGAGTTATTCTCAGATAGTTTCTTATCGACAACATCTGTTGGAGGAGTAGTGGGTGCTATGTATCCACTTTCTACTGACTCCCAAATGTCGTATCCTAAAGCACTCAGATATGTCTGCATCTTGAGTCTCCAAAATGAGTAATTAGTTCCATTGAACAAAGGAGCTTTGTTTGATGAAAATCCTTCACTACCCGCCATTGTGTTCCTTCCAAGATCACCTTAGCTGATTAAGCTTGTTCAGGAACCTTGCTCTGATACCAATTGATATTCTCACAATGACACTAAGAGGGGGGGTGAATCAGTGTAGCTAAAAATTTGATCTGTAATTCTTAAAACTGAATCAAAGAGAACTAGAAAATAGATAAAGCAGTAAACACAAGAGAGCACACCACAACACACAATGTAACGAGGTTCACCAATTTGGCTACTCCTCAAGAATGACTGCTTGGACTACGGTCCAAATCCAGCCTTTGCAAAACACCAATTTTATAATCTGTTTACCAGCACCCACTAGAAGGAGCACCAACCCCTGATTTATTTGCACCTACAGAAAGGAGCACCAACCCCTATCCAAACACCAACTTGGATCATAGATTTGAAAGTTATATCAATGACATACAAATGCCTTCACTATTACAAGACCCTGACTGGTCTCCAATTTAAAACACAGTAATTACTCACTGCTCAGCTTGTCGCTCTCTTACAACACTCTTCTCACCCTCTTTCGGCAACACTTTCACTCTTGCAGCAACAACCTGACTTCTCCACGTAGACCTGCTTTTATAACAGATTAATCTCTATTTTTAATGCATGCAACCTGTAACTATTTCTTTTTAAAAAATCTCTTTTGCCACTTGTCAACTATAACTGCTTTTAAAATTTCTCATGCGCCACTTGTCAGTTGTATCGCTTTCTAACTGTAACTGCTTTTGTCTTATATAGGGTAGGCTTTTTGTCAAACACGATGCATGTTACGACTCTATTTATGCAACTGTTCGATTTCTCCTTCTACGACTGTTCTTTAAAAAGCTGCATGAATTCTAACTAAAATTGCACCTGTAACTGTCGCTTTTACTCCAGTTGACTCTTCTAAAATTGGCTGCATGTTTTTCCTCTATAACTGCCCCTTTAACTATCGTTCTGTTCCCGTTAACTACCTGTAGCGACCTGTCACAAAATCGTGACACTTTTATCTCTTTCTGCCCTTCTCGCCTTTTACCCGTGAAAATACAGCATGTCACGAAATCATGACATTCTCTGCCTCCTTGTACTCCTTCTGTCTTGCCGCCGTGAAAACCAACATGTCACAAAATCATGACATTCTCGTCCTCCTTGTTCTCCTTCTGTCTTGCCACCGTGAAAACCAGACATGTCGCAAAATCGTGACACTTTCACCTTCTCGCTACTCTTCTTGGCTTCAATCAGCAAAAATGGAACATGTCACGAAATCGCGACATCTTTCTCTGCCTTGTGCCTTTTCTGCCTTTCGCTCGTGAAAACGAAACATGTCGCAAAATCGCAACATCTTCGCTACCTTGTGCCTTTTTTGCCTTTCGCCCGTAAAAATGGAACATGTCACGAAATCGTGACATCTTCGCTGCCTTGTGCCTTTTTTGTCTTTGGCCAGCGAAAACACAACATGTCACGAAATTGTGACATCTTCGTTGCCTTGTGCCTTTTTTGCCTTCTGCCCACAAAAATAGAACATGTCACGAAATCGCGACATCTTCGCTACCTTGTGCCTTTTCTGCCTTTCACCCGCGAAAATGAAACATGTCGCGAAATTGTGACATCTTCGCTGCCTTGTGCCTTTTCTGTATTTGGCCAGTGAAAACACAACATGTCATGAAATCGCGACACCTTTCTCTATCAGACTCTCTCTCCTACATTATGTCATGAAATCGTGACACTTTTTCTCCTTGGCGCTTTTCTTCCCATCGAGTCGCGAAAACCCGACATGTCGCGAAATCGTGACACTTTTTCTCCTTGGCGCTTCTTCTTGCAACTTGTCGCGAAATCGTGACACTTTTTCTCCTTGGTGCTTCTTCTTGCAACTTGTCACGAAATCGTGACACTTTTTCTCCTTAGCGCTTCTTCTTGCAACTTGTCGTGAAATCGTGACACTTTTTCTCCTTAGCGCTTCTTCTCCGAACATGTCGTGAAATCGTGACAGTTTTTCTTGCAAGCGCTTCTTCTCCGAACATGTCACAAAATCGTGATAGTTTTCCTACTTGCTTTCTTTTCTGCCAACATGTCACGAAATCACGACAGCTTTCCTTGTGCTTTCTAAACATGTCGCGAAATCGCGACAACTTTCTTTGCACCTTCTAAACATGTCACGAAATCGTGACAACTTTCTTACTTGCCTTCTTTGCTTCCAACATGTCGTGAAATCGCAACAGTTTTTCCACTTGGCTTCTTTGCCTGCAACATGTCACGAAATCATGATAGTTTTGCTTGTGCCTTCTCTCTCCTCGTCCATGTCACGAAATCATGACAATTTTACTTGCGCCTTCTCTCTCCTCCGATATGTCATGAAATCGTGACATTTTTCTTTTTGCCTTCTAACTTCTCAACCTGTCACGATATCGCGACAGAAAACATGTCGCGATATCGCGACAGTTTTCTTACTTGTCTTTTTCTTTGATTTTTTGAATTTGGGTCACTTCTGTTTTCTTGGAATTTCACTGTACATGATTTGACTGACCTCTGAACTCTTGTCCACTGCTTCAGCTGATCTATATGTCTATGTTGACAACAATGACAATACTTTTGCTGCACCTTGCTCAACACAATATGTCCCAAGCCTTAACACAAAGCTTGATAAAATTAGTAACCAAACCTACTCTCAACTCTATCTCAAATTTACCCCAAGCCTTAACACAAAGCTTGATAAAATTAGAAACCAAATATGCTCTCAAATCTATCTCAAAATTTCACCAAGCCTTAACACAAATCTTGATCAAATCAATAATCAAACCTGCTCTCAACTCTATCTCAAATTTACACCAAGCTTTAACACAAAGCTCGATCAAATCAACAACCAAACCTGCTCTCAAATCTATCTCAAATCTGCACCAAGCCTTAACACAAAGCTTGATCAAATTAGCAACCAAACATGCTCTCAACTCTATCTCAAATCTACACCAAGCCTTAACACAAAGCTTGATCAAATTAACAATCAAACCTGCTCTCAACTCTATCTCAAAATGGCACCAAGCCTTCACACAAAGATAGCACAAATCTACCTCAATGTTGCTTCAATTCTTCTCATAAGACTTAATCAAATCTACCTTAAAGCTGATTCAAGTCTTCTCACAAGACTTACTCAAATTCGCCTTCAAGAATTCTCAAAAGACTTTCTTAAATATACCTTCAAGCCTTCTCAAAAGACTTGCTCAAATATACCTTCAAGCCTTCTCAAAATACTTGCTTAAATCTACCTTCAAGCCTTCTCAAAATACTTGCTCAAATATGCCTTCAAGCCTTCTCAAAATACTTGCTCAAATATGCCTTCAATGCTACTCACAAAACCTACTTAAATATTTCCAAATATTGCATACAAACACAACTTAAGTCTCTTTCAGAAAAGATTTCTTCAAACAGAAAAATTCTACTTAGCATTCGTTTAACCTCTAGAACATATAGAGAATGATATGATCTATCAAAAACCCAATATGTTCTTCACATTCACAAATCTTGTATTCAATAAATGCAATAACTATATCTTGCAAAATCCCTTTCAAATCAAATCAAAACAATGTATAACTTGTTTCGCAAAACTGATCTATCTTTCTTGCAAATTTGCTCTCAAAGATCAATCACACTCATGCACAATTTTCTTTCACAAAACTAATCTCAAACACTTTCACAATTGCTTTCAATATCTTCCAAACCAATATTTAAAAGGTTTCACAATGATGCACTAACTTGTCTGCAAACCTAGTACAAGTAGTTCATAATTACTAGCACAAATGTCTCAATCTCTTTCAACAATAGAAGCATAATTTTATTCTCAAACTCTATTCCAAATATTTCCAAAACCATTCAACAATGAAGTACAAACCCTAACTCAAATATTTCCAAAAATGCATTCCAAATAATCCTTTTATATCTACCTTATGTTTCAGAAACATTTACTCAACAAAACACCTTAAATAAGGAATGATTTGCCCGTACCTCTTAATTTGCTCTTATGGAAATATGTCTTCAAAAACCTGTCTCACAAACAACTAATTTTTCTAGTGCCACTTCAGGGGTTAGATAGCAAAATACTTTCTCAAACCATCCACATGAAATCCCTTCTCAAAATATGTGCACAATTTTGTTCCAAACCAATGCATTATAACTCTCTTGGTTTTTCAAAATAAAACATCAAATCGTGGACCAAGTCCTTCAATATTTATGCAAATATTATAAACACTAAAGACACATTTTACACCTTTTATCTCCCACTTTTATAAAATAATTTCCAAACCACATACTGACCCATAACACAAATTTACAATAGTAAATCAACCATTTACACCTTATCACTCCTACTTTTGCATATATAGAAATAAAACTTAATGACAACAATATCTTCAAGAATTATTTGGCAAAAATAAATTACCCTTATACCTCTTATATGCCAAAAAATTTTACACCATAGCACACCTCTCAAACTTCATGCAAAGCAAATATTAATCAACCTTAGCACATACCTTTTAACAAAATATTATCGCTAGTGCAGACAGGAATCGACCCCCTGACCTCAACCTCCTAATGTAGCACGTGACTACTTACAGTGGCCAAGCCGTTGAGACCTAACATATAGACCTCCACTCTTATTTCCCATTGGCATGTTCACCAAAAAATTAAACCCTTCAAAACTAGAGCTAGGGAGAATCAAACCGTGAACCTCTACCTCAAAAATGACTTAGAACAAGTCTAGCCACCGCTGGGCTACCCTGGTGAATGACGTCAAGGAGCAAACCAAAATTATTTATTTCATTCTCCTTCTACACTCTAAAATCAATATTGTCCTCTCTTCCTTATTCGTTGTCACCACTTCGCACAAAAATATAAAATAAACATGGGTATCCTTTATTTTCAAAGTCTTAGGGGTATTTATATGTTTCAATGCACATTTTAGAAGTCGACCCTCTTTCAAATTTATTTTGAAATAAGTTGAATTATCTTTGGCACCAAGTAACTTTATACTTAGGTAGTATAATATTTTTAAAAATATATTATAATAAAACCTCTTGCCTTGGGTCTTTTTCCACCAATGATAAGTCTTGTCTTTTATTTACAATTTAAAATCTCCCTTTGTTTTTATTTACCAAATTAAGCCCTTGTTACTTTCAAACTCTATTAATAATATTTAAATTTAAAATTTAAAAATTATAATCCTTTTATTCAAAATTCTCTTTGCTTGCTTTCACAACCATGGAAAATTCTTTTGCATTTATTATTTCAACTTTGAAGACAAAACTCAAACCTTTTCACCTTTGACATCAATGACAACCAATGACATCAATCCTTTGACATCAATGACAACACTATACTCAAAATTTCCAACAAATATTTTTATTTGGCTTCCTAGATCAATTTCCATTTGAGTTTATTTTTCTCTTTGTTCCTGCTTTAATGGCCTTCCTATCCTTATTTATTTCCTACCAACACTCTCATCTTCATAATTATCTTCTATTTTTTTATATTGTTCAAAATAAGACTTATCTTCTAAAGATTTATGTTGCCCTAAAGAGTCAAAAGTGCAAGGAATAGCCTCATTATAATTTTCTTCTTTATGTTGCCTTGAAAACTCTAAATTGCATAGATGATCCTCCATAGTCATCACTTTCTTATGTTGCCTTTAAAATCCTAAATTTCCTTGGATATCATCAAGATTTTATTTACTATACTGCTCATGAAATCCTAAAGTGCAAGGAATACACTCCGTACTACTTTCATTTTTATTGTAAGGATAAGATTTAATGCTACTTGAGGATAATAAAGGTGATTTATCTGGATTAAGCTTGACCTTCTTCACCTCATTTGCTTTAAAAATCGTCTCCTCATATTCCTTTGTTTTTAAAATTTTCCTTCCCCTCTTTCTTCATATATTTACCTCCTATATTTGAATTTGTGCATTGTACTTGTCAGGAGGGAAACTGAAGGGGATATTTTATTCATGAAATGAGTTACAATATATAGGCATAAGCCTCTATGAAATGCATGACACTTGTCAAGTGAAACTGACAAGTGTCAAGGAAGGCATAGTGCACATTACATTAACTCTAACATTCCCCCTTAATGTGCACTATCCTAACTAAAGAAAAAAAACAAGTCAACATTAGGTAACATTCCCCCTTAATGTTGACTTCTTTAACAAAAATCTACATCCTCCTTAATTGCTGATTTGGTCTTAGGCTCTTACTCTTTGTGCTTGGCTCTCCAACTGTGAATAATGCTAGATTCACTGTGTATACATCTTGGTCTGTTGCCTCAGGGTCAGCCACTTCCACGGGTCTGTTGCCATTGGGTTAGCCGTTTAAGTGCCTCGGGGTCATCATGGGTGCCTCAAGGTCAGCCACTTCTGGGTCTGTTGCCTCTGCAGGTCATCCTTAGAGGATGTTGCCTCTCGTAGGTCACTGACTAGATTCACCATGAGTATGAAATCCCTCCTCATGGTGAACTCAATCTAGAAGGTGTCGGTCTCTGCCGAAAATGCACCTAATTAAAGGAAAAACGAGCCATATAAGAGTGTCGGTCTCTATCGAAAATGCACTCAATACAATAAAATGAGCCATAGATCAAAATAGGAGGATAGGAGAAGAAAAGAAGAGAATATTTTGAAGTGTCTTCGTCTGTAGTCTTCAGAAGTAGATCCAAAAAAAACCTTGGATAGAGTCTAGGGTGTCTTTGTCTGTAGTCCCTAGTATAAGTGTCCTTATGGTGACCATGTCATCCCACCGAAATGCATGGGTAAATAGTCGCTGCATTCGCCAAGTGTATAGAAAAAGTCACTAGGTACAAGGATCACAAATAAAATTACCTTGGGAGTGTCGGGTACAACCGAGAGTGCACTCCAAGGTAGAAAAAACTTTGAGGCTAAAAAACTGAATTGAAATAGCCTCAAAATTAGAATATGACACCACCATTGTGTCCGTCACGGAAAAACATTTCCAACGACTATAAATACCCCTATATTCCACCATCAAAGGGGCCTTCATCATGTGGAAAAACCATAATGCCTATCTAAGGCAGCAAAATAAACCTCAGGAATATCATATTCCTGGCATCGCACTGTGGCGGAATAAAAAAATAGTCTTAAAATTTCCCTCGCAGGGGAATTACATAGGCCAAAAAGATGTCGGCCATCTGCTCACGGGTACTATAATGTTCCTCTCCATACATGTGGAAAATAAAGTTCCCCCTTACAATTAATAGTGGTCCATCCCCACTGAGGAAAAAGAAATATGCCCCATTGCTTTTAAATAATTATCCCTTTATATGTTGTTGACCTTTTTAATCATATAGATAAAGTCGGTGGGCCCCATGCCCACAGACTTTAAAAAAAACATGCTGAAGACTGCCCGTATACAACAGCGGCACCAGCGCCCGCACGGGCGGCGAAAAACATGGCCATCCCCGAAATAACATTCGCATACAGTTGGAACATCCGGCGCGCGGCAGCTCTTTCCGTAAGTGGAGGACTTACTTTCCATCCGCATAAACAGCATCGGTGATGGACTGAAACTGATTAAATGAGCCATCCGTAGCTCGATTCAAAAATCTACTCCACGATCTCCCGATCTTCACTCCACTGCCCACAAAATTTTTCCAACGGTCAGTCTATTCTATTGGCTCTCTGCATAGCTGCCCACGATCGCTGCCTTCTCCAGCTATTGATGCCAAGCTCTTAACAGTGGTGAGAGTGAAAATGATTCGATGACAGCCCCACAACCAGCTCACAAAGCAACAGAGCCACTGAGCTGGGCAGCAGGGTCAGACTGCACTACACTGCACTCTCTTCCATGGTGCGAGCAGACGCAATACAGAAGCCACACAATATTGAATTCATAATTTTGTGGAGCATGAAAATGAAGATTCTAGGGTCTGAACGAAAATCAGGAAAGAATATAGGGCTCGAATGGAACTATCGCCATTGTTGATGTAAACAGTCAAGGTTGTTTTCGCTATTCAAAAAAGAAAAAGAATTCTCCCTTTTCTCCGTAATCCCACAATCAATATCCTCTAGTTCCCTTCACTAACAAAGCAGAACCCCTAAAGGATACTAAAGGAAAGCATAAGCACGTACATGCTCTCAAAATTTAGATGATGAACATATAGAAAAGACAGGGGATTTTGCTTGCTTGGGCGTTACTGATGGCACAAACAGCATGGTTGCTCCTGCGTCTTTTCCATGACACAAATGTACATACACTCGTTGAAAAGCTTCCAAGCAATGCAACAAACCAGATTCCACGTTGATTGAGACAGAGAGCAGCGGCCGGGGGGGGTTTCGAAACATAGAATCAAATTCTGGAGGTGGAAAATGGGGCACTGGCCTGTATACGTGAGCGACATCGTTGCTCGAGTCGACGCTATGATCGAAGGATGACGACGACCTGTTGCAGGGCTCCGGCACCTCCAGCGTCAACTTCTTCATCTGTGCACCACAATTTGATAGCTGTTCCAGGCTCCCTGTCCTCTGATTTCTTGATGGCCTCTAGCTTGGCCCCAATGAGCTCCACCCCATACTTCTCCAGAGCACCACTCTCTGCCAGAGCCACTGCAAGATTTAGCACTGTCTGGCCCCCCATTGTTGGCAGAAGCACATCAGGCCTTTCTTTCTTTAGAACCTACTCCAGATGGTCCCTTGACAGTAACAGGATACAGGTGAAGCTCCCCATTTCCTTGCTTAACTGTTGTACTTTTAGAGATATCTGAATCTTTACTGGGGGTACCTTCCACTAAATGTTTAGGTCCATTTGCAATAGAATTACAATCTTTTGATGCATCTGAATTATGGCCACACTGATCAACAAGTTGATCTTGCCCTGAAGAAATTTCAGGTGCAGCAGTTTCTCCATCCAGCACTGAATTATTGTGTGCAGAATTCTTTGAAAATTTTCATTGCTTCTCAGTCCAAGCGAAAGCTCCCGTCTAGGCCAGCAACAGCAGAAGACTCCATATTTTAAAAATACCTCAAATATGCATTCTTTCTTGAATAAGCGAGACATTCAAAACCACTCTCCCCATCATAGTATGGAACTGCTTGTCAGTTCATTCAACGAAGAGTATAAAAAACTGCTTTGTCACACTTTACAATGCACAACAAGCCTCCTTCAAAAAAACTTCTGCAAAATAATTGTCACATTCTGCAATGCACCATGTTTCATTCTGTTTCAAAGAGGAAAGCTACTTTTGGGTACATGAAGAAAAGGGTGGTTCCTTTAAAAACTTTACCCTCATGTTCAACGAAAAGTCTAGAAAAAATCGTAACATCCACCTCAAAATACCAGATAGTGATGTGAGCTTCCGGCAATAGAGCACCCACCACAACAGCATTGGGCCCGAACAAAGAACCAGCAAAACTTTAATTAGAACCCTAAAAAACTAAAAACTTTTCCCATCATCCATGGTTTTTCCAAAGGTCTGGTTTCTGATTCATCCATCACGGATGAAGAGCATACTCCCTATTTTGAAAAAACAGTGGGGGGAAAATGATGGGGAGGGAGGATTTCCATGAGGGAAATCCCCCCTTAAGGGTTTTCATAGGCAAGTAAAGCCTGCTCTGATACCAAATGTCAGGAGTAAAACTGATGAGATATTTTATTCATGAAATGAGTTACAATATATAGGCATAAGCCTATATGAAATGCATGACACTTGTCAAATGAAATTGATAAGTGTCAAGGAAGGCATAGTGCACATTACATTAACTCTAACAATACTTCCTCATACCCCATATCATTTTTTATTCTAATGGTTGATTCGAGTGAAATATAATAGCATTTGCCATCTGAGTATTTATTGGGATTTTTGTAGCCACTTTTTTAGGAGTGGAAAACCCTTGATTTGGCTTAGCTTCTCCTATAATATGATATTATTGTTTCAAATTAAAGCTACCATCATGCCCAAACATTTCCATCTCTTCCTCCATTTTCACTTTGTAATATCTTACCGCATGCCTAGTTTCATGACATTTGCAACATCGAAATACAATGTTTTCATAATCCACTTGTTGATCCCATTCTCTTGATTAATATTTAGAAATATCCATGGCAACACATATTCAAGTGTATACAACATGCCTTCTCTCCTTATTAGTTTATCCCTCCAAGATGATTTCACCTAGAGTATTACCAATATTCTTCAAAACCTCTTTATTGATGAGTTGATAAGGAAGTATAAAAAGCCTAATCCATACCAAAAGCCTTTTAATAGTTTTTTAGTCCATAAAACATTCTCACTCCAAGGTCTAAAATATAATTCATCTTTACCCCTAAACCATGGTCCTCCATCCATTATTTTATCCCTTATTTTTGAACTAGAGAAAATGATGAGGAAAAATCCTTTTGGAAGAAAAGTCATGGAGTAATTTGGATTCAATTCCCACTTCAACTTGGTCCAATTTTGAATATAAAATAAACCTATCCAATATCCATGAAACTTACATATTAACCCGCTTGTTTTAAGAACCATTATATCATGCTCATTCATCTCATCCTTGATAATCACTTCTAGAGTAGAATATGCTACACGGATTGGGTTTTCCATAGATTTTATCTTCCTCTTATTGCTAGCTATGGCATCCATACTTCCAACTTGGTCATTCATACTTTTAGTAAGGACTTTCACAAATGAATTTATTTCCATATTACCTATATTTTCTTCAAATGAATCCTTTAAATTCTCCTAAGATCTAGAACAAGAAGTGAAACTTGTTCCTTGATCACACTTTGCTTTCTAATTTTTGCTTCCCTGCTTGCACTTTATCCTCATTCATAGTTCATGCTCATGATCACTTTTAGTTGCACTCACTCCCAACTCATGCTCGCACTTGCTTTTGAATGTAGCTACACTCACTCCTAACTCGCACTTACACTCACTTCCGACTGCACTCACTCTCGGCTTGTGCTTGCACTCACTTCTAGCAACACTCACTCCCAAATTATGCTCACACTTTCTTTTGGCTGCACTCACTCCCGACTCGTGCTATTTTCAACTTTTGATTTATTAGTTCATGAATAAACTATAATAAATAGGAAAGAGTTAAGGACTACATATTTTAACACAACATGAAATGTGAAGTTATATATTTGACATTGTTGTCCATAAATAAAGTGTATAACAAAAATCTACAATATGTATTAAAATCAATGTCAAATCAATTGTTAAATTTTACATGCTAAAATGATGCTTTATCTTTTAAAATATTAGAATATTAAGAGGATGGATAAATATATTGAAATTTCTTCAAATAAGGGACATATGATCATATCACCAAGTATAATAAAGAGGGGGCGTAATCATATTGTTATGTTTGAACCTTATTTTATTGCCACATAAATTAAGGTGATAAGTTAGAAATTTATTTGCTTGCAATGAAAGTAATGGGAGTACTTAGTGATGACAACATGATAGGATGAAATTTGATGGACACAAAGTTTTTGAGGATTTATAAGAGATATTTTTATATAAAATACTTTAGCATGATAATTATTGACCATAACCATTTATTTCAACATATCTAATTAAAATAAATTTCATTTGCAATACATTTTTTAGATATGTAGATATATGTATTTGCATTGCTTAAGTAGATATATATTCATCAATAATATTTTTTGTGAGTTTGTTATTATCATGGATTGAATATATGTAATTGTATGAATATTTATTCTTGATATATTGTGAGATCCTGTGAGGAAAGTATTGAGTTGCTAACAATTTTCCCATATGTAAGAGGAAAATGATGAAAATAATATTATCGTACATCCATCTACATACCAAGAATTTATTACTATCCCAATCAGAAGGACAATTCTGTTTAATCAACTCACCCTATTTATAAATTAATAAGCTACCTATTGTACTCAATCATAGACAATAACTTCTATTGATTTTATAAATTCTAAAAAATAATATTTTACTATAAATAAAGAAAGTTTATAGGTCTCATTATCAATATAAATGAGGAGGTCCATCAAGCTATAACGAATACTAGTACATAAGACTCATCTAGATTTATATTAGGTACTTTAGTGCAATCTATGTCATCCCTGCATATAATTTATTGAATTTTCATTTCAAATATTACAAAAAATATTAACATTGTATATATAAACCTTTTGACTAATTATGGTACTCATTTTTGGACTTTTTATTTATTATTTCATGAATAAAATATAATAAAAAAGAAAGTTAAGGATTGCGTATTTTAACACAACATGAAATGTAGTCATACATTTGACATTGTTGTCCATAAATAAAGTGTATAATAAAAATATACAACATTATTTAAAATAAATTCCAAATCAATTGTTATATTTACATGCTAAAATGATCCTTTATATTTTAAAATATTAGAATATTAAGAGGATGGATAAATATATTGAAATTTCTTCAAATGAAAGACATATGATCATATCACCATGATAGCTTTTGACTCTAAATATTTAATAAAAAGCAACCACATGATCTAGAATAAACATGATATATCAAATATAAGATAATAAAAATATTTAAAGCATATAAAACTCATGAAAGACTTCTGCAATAACTCAAAAAACTACCATTAAAAAAATCTCATGAAAATAGTATTTTGATATAGAATGGAGATCTCAAAATATCCATATTTCATACATGCTTCTACATTGCATATCTACCTTATTCTCTACTTTTACTCTATATTGTGTCTCATCATATTCTCACACAAAGGCCAATATATAATGGGATGTGACTCTTGACCTTTCATATTCCTGTGACTCTTCACCTTTCTATTCTATGGACTCATGTGCATATGGACTATTATGCACATTTACATTATTGAATACTTGGCACATTCTAATAATACTTTTGCATTTATTACATTGCATAAAGTAACTACTCACACCCTAATATAAGACACACTCCAAATCTAAAGATGTATCCAAGGTGGCACATTAGCATGTACCAAATAATGTAATATATTCCAACACCCCCTTGTATTACATTATTTAGTTATTAAAGACTTTAGTCTTCAATATGGTCTTTATCCTAGTTTTGGAACTTGAGCTCTTCTTTTTTTGCTTTCTTCATTTTGCTCCATGTTTGTATTCTGATCAAGTAAATTATTATTATCTTCATAAAATACTATTTTTGTTGAAATATATTTCACTTCATGTTTTTCTGTAGGTTCTTCCAGGTACTGAATTTCTTGAATCTCTTGAGCTAGGTGTCCCTTTTGTTTTCCTTCTCTATATTGTAGTTGAGGTTGATTGTATTGATTTTGAGAAGTATATGGATGCTAAAATTGTTGCTGATGTGAATTATATTGATTATGATATTGTCTTGGTTGAAATGGCCTATTTGGTTGGATTCTAGAGTTTGTTTTATTCCCTTGATACTGATTTCTTGGATTGAATCTACAATAGCTTGTACTATGTCCTCTCTTTTTGCATACTTAACAATATCTATTATTCCATTTTGATCTACCCCTTGAGAATGAAGCAATATTTCCTTGTGGATTATCTTTTGAGACTAAGGCATTGTTAGTCATTTCATATTTCATAGAATTTTCTACCTCATATTCTTGTAGTATATTTTCTAACTCATCAAATTATGTAACCTTACTTAGAGTTTGTAAAGATGTGACTAGATGCTTGTAGATTTTTGGAAGTGCTCTTAGGATTACTTGAACAAGAAACTTGTCATCAACATTTTCTCCTGAGGTTAAAATTTTTCCTTTTATATTTACCACTTTTCTTAGAACCAATTCTATACATCACCACTATTAACTTTGAGATAATGCAATTTGGTTTGAAGATTCAATCTACCACTTTTCTTAGAACCAATTCTATACATCACCACTATTAACTTTGAGATAATGCAATTTGGTTTGAAGATTCAAGATAGTGACTTTATTCTTTCCTTCAAATATATTGGCAAAAGTATTCCAAGATTTTGTAGAAGTTGTTGTTGAAATATTGTATGGTTGTATATCATCTGTAATTGCAAATGTTATTATCTTAAGTTCTTTTCCTTCATATTATTCATATTTTTTAATCTCTCTAGTACCTTTAGTAGGCTTAGTTTTTGCTCCTTTAACAATATCCCAAAACTTTTCAACTATTAATATCAACCTCGCTTTATTTTTCCATGAAGTGTAATTAGGTACTTTAATAAGTTTGAAATCCGAGAGAAATATTTTATTTGTTGCCATGATAACACTTGTAGACTACCTTATATCTCCCTAGTGCTATAATATAAAATGGCTTTGATAAGATACTTAGCTTTCTAAATTTTTCTTTGAGTTGAATTCCTTTTGTTTCCCTAATAATGAATGGAAAGCTAAAGATAATCTTGATGCAATTTCAATTTTGATAAGATTATATTTTCAAGAACTTGAAGTTGGATTCCTTATGTCTTGTTAATTTGAGCAAGAGACTAATACCAATATAATTTTCCAAATTTAAAACAACTCTATGTTGTGTTTCTTATATTTTTCAATTTTCAATTGTATGGTTTCTAAATTTCAAGAACCTAAGTTGGCATTGAATTCCTTATAACTCCTTAATTAGAATTTTAGAAAACAAAGATATTTGCAAATTCAATATTCCTATTTTTATTTATAAAACCTTGTTCCTCCAAGTCAAATTATTTGCAAGTATATCCATGCTTGAATTTCAAGTAAAGTAGCTTCAAAAACTTTCAAATTATATACTCATTACTTAAAAATATTCTAAATAATTCAATAAGTCTTCTAAGGTTATAAATTATCAATTTATTACCTTATACCTCCATTTATTTAATTAATCTCCAACATAATATATTTTTCAATATTAACCTTACTAATAATATTGCTTGTCTCCCAAACCTTTTGCAATAGCAAATTAATTAAAACATTTTATGTACCTCCTTAAATATGGCATGCTACTTTTGACTTTCTTCTCATGAGTCTTCTCAATTATATAACCTATACTTATAAAATAATCTTCATCCTTTGCAATGTATTAAATAATCCTCGTGTATGGCACTCAATAAATTTGGTCTTCAAGACTCATACTCTCTTCTGCATGCACTCTGACTTCTATGACCATCAATGTTCTTAATACACATTCAAAAATTGTTTGGACTCCTCCAAGACTATTTATATTCCTCTTCTCATATGACATATGACTCTCAATTTGTTCTTAAAGTGTTTATATTCTCCAATATTCTTCTTGCTATGTTACTATACCGAATTTGGTGATGTTATGACAATATGGGTATTACTTTTGACAAGTGGCTTCCCTCAATCATTCACCTGATTCTTGGGTTCTTGAGTTTGTTTTTGTTTGATCTAGTACATTTTATTTTGACCTCCTTGAAAACCTCACTTAATGTAACACCCATTCAAAAATATTATAGCTTCTTGGATGTGCTAGGTTTAGTCTTATTCCATGCACGTAAGAAGGTATTTCACCTTTATTATATGATGGTTGGTGTTCCTCCTTCCATAAGGACATGAGGCATACAATATCTTCATATGATTCTAAGTGATGCTTTTTCCTCTTGGGAATTATGGTTTTGATTCTCTTCACCTAAAAATGGTCTCCTACCAATGCTTTAATGATGGCACTCCTTCCAGGTTGTTTCAAGTATTATAAAAATAATTTCCACTTAATATTTTTGCTTACCCTAGCACTGCATGTTGATAGAAGCTATGTCTCTCTATTATTTTTGTCTTCCTTTGAGTGACTATTTAATGGCTGAAGGTAAATGAATCTTGGTGCATTTACAATGGCAATTGAACTTTTGTATTTTATAAGTGTTCCTTATGGTGATGCTTTGGTGTTTCTTCCTTGCACATAGGTGATGTTCTTGCAGCTTCTTCACTACAATTTTTTTGAAATTTGGTTATTCTCCTTAGTGTCTTTTGGCACTTTAAATCTTGCTCTATCTTGGGCCCTTATTCGATATCCTATTATTTCAATAAATATCCCTTTTGTAAGCTTGTAAAATGATATTTTTTATCAATATTATTTTCTCCTTATTTCTCCTTTTTGAGCAACTTTTAACTCTATATTGTGTTGATGTATTTTGAACGTTTTGAAATAATCAAAATACCTTTGAAGATTTAAATTCAGCTATTTTTCTTTTTTTTATTTGTGAAAAACATCCCAAAAGGGATGCCACTTTCGGGTAAGACCCAAGGAGGTAGGGGTATCCATTCCACCAAAAACGCCCAGGACTCGGACCTGGCCTACCACCTTTGACATACTAAAGGAGCAAACAAACACACAAAACCAATTTAAAAATAAGTAAATAACAATAAAAATGATAAAATAAAATAAAAAACATGCTCCTTGAGTGTGTCAAAAACAAAAGCACAACCAAACACGCACAATAAGATGAAAGAAACCACAACACAAACCACATAGAAAAATACAAGAACCACATAACAAAACACAAACAAGACAAAAACAACAGAACACTACAAAGACATAACCCAAAAAAAACATGAAAAATAAACACAACCAAAACCTAAAAAATAAAAAAAATAAAAATAAAAATAAAAATAAAAAACAACCAACAACAGACAATAAAAAAACAAAAAACATAGAAAACACTCACACATAAAAACACAAAATAACACAAACAAAGAGAAACCCAAGAACAAGAATGAAAAAACACAAGAACAATAACAAAAAACATCAAAAAAAAAAAAAACAACAAAAACACATGAATAAAAAAAAACAACACAAAGAACACAAAAACAAAACAAAAAAAAAGAACCCACCCACCTTAAAAAACTAAAAAAAGAAAAGAAAAAGAAAAAAATTGAACATAACAATGACCTATCTAGACCAGAAGACTAATAAGGCAAGAATCAATAGAGGAAACAAAATAAAGAATAGAATGAGCTAGGGAACTAAAAAAAACTGAATGAACCAAAGAGAAGCAAAAAAAAAAAAAGCAAGAAGAAACTAGGTACCTTCAGAACTAGAGCCATCCAAAGAAATGATAGAAATAAGAGCTCTAATTTGAGAAGTCCACAATATAGGAGGGTGGCCATAACAAGTAAGATCACCTTTTTCCAAAGCCCAATTAGCTAAAGCATCAACACTATTGTTTTGATCTTTGACCACATGATTGTAATCAAATTTCAAAAATCCCATCTGGATTAATTGAATCTTCTCAATAATTATTTTTATTCTCCAATCCACCTTATGATTCTTAGAAGGAGTCTTCAAGAGATTAATCATAAGTTGAGAGTCAGACTCAACTAACACCTTTTCCCATCCAACCTTAGTAGCCTCCTGAAGGCCTCTGAGGATACCATACCCCTCATCAAGGTTATTGTAAAGAATACCCAAATTCTCAACAAAAGTAAAAACCAGGGAGCCATCTGAAAGTCTACCAATTCCTCCCACATTGGATTTTCCAGGGTTCCCTCTAGAGGATCCATCAGTATTGACTTTTCCAAAATCCTTAGGAGGAGGTTGCCAATTTCTAGTCATATCCATCTTACTAATACTCACATTACCTTTAAGTTGGTTGCCCTTAGAAGATTTAATATTCAATTTTTGCATCACTTGATCCCATATTTGGTGGGAGTTTTGGGGGTGATTAAGGAGTTGATGGACTGATTCAACTAAGTTGGCTATGGTCTTTTGCCAAATATAGTGAATATCCTTCCTATCTTGATTAAAACTTCGGTTGTTCCTTTCATTCCAAATATTCCAAAGAAGAATGGTAGAACCCATCCAAACTAACTACATAATAAAATGATCAACACCCTCTTGATTAGGCCAATCCCTCCAAAGCTGTTCAAAAGTAAAAAAATTGGACCACTGTAAGCCAAGTAAAGTGGCTATTCTCCTCTATAGCTCAGATGCTAAAGTACACTCAATAAAAATATGGTTGAGATTTTCTACATTCTCTTCACACATTTCACATCTAAAAGGGCCATGAAAACCACGCTTCATAAGTTTCTCACCAGTAAGCACCCTACGATGCAATAAAAGCCAATTAAATAACCTCACCTTAGGCCAGAGCTTTTGAGTCCACAATCAAGAAAATATGTTAGAAGAATGGTTGGGATTATTATGGCATAAGGTCAAATAACCTTGAGCAACTGAATACTCACCCTTAGTAGTGTTGTTCCATCCAAAACAATCTTTTTCATGGGACCAAAAGAGGGATATCATATGAAGGATGCCTTGGATATCTTGTCTTTGCATTTATGGGATTTGAATAGGCCAATCCTCAATAGGGATCCAATATCTACCAACCTTTGAATTACTAGTATGGTATCAAAAATAATTAGCCACCTTTATCCAATTAGCTCGGTGAAGCTCCTCCATCCAAGGCCTCCAATCGGGAAACTAAGTTATCAAAGGCTTGTGACCATCCCAAGAATCTGTCCAAAAATTTACCTGTTGACCATTATGAATGATCCAAAATATTTTTTTCTTTATCAAATCCTCACCAGTCTTAAGAACTGCTAAAATGGGAGAACCTTTGGTAGGAATTTGATAGCGAACAAGGTCTTCAAGACTTTTGTTCTCAACATATTTAGCACGAAGATTATTGGCCCAAAGAGCATTGGGGTTATGCAACATCCTCCAATATAATTTAGAAGCTAAAGATTTTTTGTTATTAATAGAAGACTGAAATCCTAACCTCCCTTCACTCTTAGGAAGACATAAAGTATCCCATTTCACCAAGGCCCATTTTCTTTTCTCCTTAGTACCACTCCAAAGGAAACGATGACCGATTTGATCCAATTCTTGAAGAACAGCCTTTGGGATGTTCAAAATGGAAGAAACATAAATAGGAATAGCTTGAAGGACTGATTTTACCAAGGTGATTCTACCCCCAGAAGAAAGCCACTTGTTGGTCCACTTTCCAATTTTCTTCTTGACTTTGTCCAACAAACAATTCCAATATTTATTTTTTTGCCTTTGAATATTTATGGGAATACCTAAATAAGTGATTGGAAGAGAGGTCTTCTTATATATTAATTTATCCAAGACCATGGATTCCTGTCTAGTAGAGCAATGAAAGAAAATAACTTTAGATTTGTCTTCATTGATCAACTTCCCAGTAGCCTTAGAAAAATAGCTAATTATTTGCTTAATATTTGAAGCTTCCTTAACTGTAGCTTTACCTAAAAGAGTAGAGTCATCCAAAAATTGAAGATGAGAGATAGTTCTAGATACATGAGCAATGGTAACTCCCTCAAGGGTTTTGTTTTCCCTATTTTTGGTTATAGTCCTACCCAAGCATTCAACAAGAATGATGAATAAATAAGGGGATAGCGGGTCACCTTGCCTAATACCTTTGGAAGCTAGGAATGACTGAGAAGGCTTGCCATTGATAAGAACTAAGTAGGAAACTAAAGAGATACATCCCATAATTCAATCCATCCAATCCTTAGAGAAACCAAATTGCCTCAAAACTTTGATAAGGAAGTGCCAATCCACTCTATCATAAGCTTTGGATAAGTCTAACCGAATGAACATGGAAGGAGAATTTTGCATATCCATGGAATGGATGGCTTCCTGAGCAAGAACTATCTCATATACTATTTGACGTCCTTCCACATAACCCCCTTGCTCTGGGAAAATAATCTTATGCAAAATAGGCTTCAACCTTTCTGCCATGATTTTAGTAATGATTTTGAGAAGAACATTACATAAAGCAATAGGTCTAAAAGCTGAGATATGATCAACCTCTTGAGATTTTGGAACAAGAGTAATATAATTCTTATTGATAACCTTTAAAATTTCTTTGGCTTTCTTGGATTCTTCCACCACCTCTAATAAATGAACATGAAGGATATCCCATAACTCTTGGTAGAACTCAATGGGAAAACCATCAGGACCTGGGGTTTTTCCTTTTTGCATTTTAAAAACTACTTGTTGAAGCTCATTGATAGTAACAGGAGCAGTCAAAATAGAGTTCTCCTCAAAAGTGATAAGAGAAGGGATTTCTTGAAGAACATTTTTTTGAGAAGCTGAGTCAAGAGGAGTAGCAGTAAAAATATTGGAAAAGTAATCAACAACAATAGAGTTCATGCCATCCCAAGTATAAACAACATCTCCAGAATCTAATTTTAAGAAAGAAATAAAGTTGTGAGATATTTGAGCTAGAAGATATTTGTGGAAGAAATTTGTGTTTCGATCTCCTTATTTGAGCCATTGAATTCTAGATGTTTACTTCCATAAGATTTCTTCTCTTTTTTCCCATTCCTCTAACTGAGTTGTGAGTTTAATTTCATCTGCACTTCTCTTCTCTCGTGAGGCCATATAAATGGATTTTCTTATTCAAATTTTCAATATGAGCAATAACTTCATTTTTTTTTATGAACATCCCTAAACTCTTTCCAGTTCCAAGTCTTGATTTTGGATTTAATGTATTGCAGTATTTTGGTAAAACAGAACATCTTAGTCCCATGCCTAGGTTTACCTTCCTTCCACCATTGTTGCACACGAGGTCTAAAGAAAATTTCTCTAAGCCACATTAATTGAAAACAAAAAGGAGAGAAACTCACATTGGTTTTCCACATTTCCACCATTACTGGCCAATGATCCGAACCAACATTATTAAGAGTCTTCACTTTAGGAATGTGACCATGGATTAAGAAATTTTCAAAGAGAAAAAACCTATCCAATCTCTCCATTATACAAGCTAAGCCTTGCCTTCTGTTAGACCAAGTCATAAGGCCATTATCTAGTTGGATATCCACAATATGGATGTTTGCAATATATTCGCTCATGAGGTCAATGCTTTTGTCCAAATTTCTATTTCCCCCCATTTTCTCATCCAGAGAGAGGATGGTATTGAAATCTCCTCCGATCAAGATCCAAGATTTAGGAAAATGAGAGATAATATGAGTAATATCCTTCCACTGTCTTCTTTTTTCCTCCAAAGAAGTCGGAGCATAAATAGTAATGCAGATCATAATCTGGTTGGAATGTCTACTTGGAATAGCTATAGCCAACAAACCCCAACTGCCAACCATATGGTGAATAAATACCTCTTTTGGGTCCCAAAGACAAGCAATGCCACCCAAAGTCCCTTGGGAACTGAAAGAAACCAATTTTCCAACTGGCCAAATTTTACTGACAATTGAGTCCATATCCTCCATTGACATCTTTGTTTCTTGAAGGAAAACAAGATGTGGATGATTTATCTGAATCATTCTTCTAATTTCATTTTGTTTTGAAAGACTCCCTTTGATTCCTCTAATATTCTAAGTGATGATTTTCATTAATAACAGGGCTAAAAACGTTGGGAAGGGCATTAATCTTACCTTCCTCTACAATCTTTTCACCTTCTTTTACCATATGATATTGATCGGTCTTGCGACCCACTTTTTGATTAGAATCCTTATTCAATTTGTTTTTTCCTATTTCTTGACTTATTCCAATTGAATCTGAGATGGCTTCTAACCTTGAAGAATGCTCGTACATAGCCAAAAGTTTACTAGATGGTTCAACGGAGTCTATATTGGGACTTGCATTATTTGATGTTTTAACATTTGAAAGATTGTTTTTCTTGTGTAAATTTTCTCCTTTTTTTTTGTTGAAAACCTTTGATTTGTTGGTTTGTCTCTGAGTTCTTCCCTTCATATTTAAATTGTGTTTCTAAGATTTTAGTTTCCATTATTTCCTCTTCCTCACTTGGGACATCATTTGTGGAAAGGATTTCAAACATATTAGAAGATGACTTTGATTGATCCTTCATAACTGGTTTTTTTTTCGAGTGTTCTTCTTCTTAGGTATTTGGAAACCTGTTGAGTTTATATCTTCTTTCTTTTGATCAGAAATTTTATTTGGGCAAGCACTGGCCAAATGACCATATTCATGGCAAATTCTACAATGAAAAGGAATGTTCTCTTAGTCCACTACTTGCTCCCAAGCGTCTTCCCCAAATTGTAATGTGATATTTTTAGGTAGGGGTTTGTCAAAATCAATTAAAACACAAATGCGATCATAAATAATATGTTCAAAATTTTGAGTACAATAAACATTCATCATAAAAGTTTCTAAAGAGTTTCCAATTGAAGAAAAAATAGTAGGATTCCAAAATTCAATAGGGAGGCCAAAGAGTCTAACCCACATGGGAGATATAGAAGGCATCTCTTCTTCGAATTTAAATTTAGTATGTCAGGGCTTCATGAAAAACCCTACCCTTCCAAAAAACCAAGGACCCCCTTGAAAAATTTTCTCTCTATCTTCATTATTAGCAAATAAAACAAGAAAATAACCATTTGGATAAATAGAGATTTGTAACTTTTGGAACAAAATCTACCTTTGGTTAATAGTGTTGCACCTTAGACTTTGCCAACATTGAATAGACAGACCTTGCTTGAGATCATCTATCTAATCTCTAGAGAAGGCTAGTTCCTTTGAGTTTTTTAGAGGAAAGGGAAATAAGAGATAAGGGAAATATAGTCGAAGCTAGAACTTTTCTCATGGTACATATTAGACAACAACTAAAAAATGATGATGCAGATTACTATCTTTAGAGTTTCTTTATATCTTCCTATAGAAAACATGAATTCTTGAGTGCGATTTTAAATTTTCATCTAAATACATATAAATACCTTTAATATTCAACTCTAGAGATAAGGTTTATACATGCACAATTCAAATTTTAGAACATATACATTATAAAACTTAAAATGAATAAAAGTTAAAAACTAGATACATACACTGGCATACAAAATTTCAGAAGCTAGAGGAAGAATATCTCTTATTGCTTGTAATCCAGTAACATGTACATCAAGTATGTAAATTTCCAAGAGCCGACCTTTTTCATGATCGAATCACTCCTATTTATACCCTAAAAAGAGTATCTTCTACTATGTACATTTAATTTCCTTAATCAATTACAAGTAATTATCTGTAGTTTCTAAGCATATACAATGGATTTCCCACAGATTAGATATATTTCCTTCTGGCTAAATTCAGATGAGCCTGTTATTCTGCAATCATCCAGCGGACCTGCCATGTTATAATCAACTAACCATTCTTCATAAATTAGCACATGATGTCAGTGCATGCCCTAGTTGCCAAAAATATACTATATTTCTCTATAGCGTGTATGTCATGAAATCGTGACATTCTACCTTTGTGAAGCCTTCTTTACTTTTTTCTTTAGCGAAAACTAGACATGTCACAAAATCGTGACATTTCTATGTCTTCAGCCCAATTCTTCTTTTTGCACCGCAAAAATTGACCATGTCACAAAATTGCGACACTTCTACCTCCTTAGCTCTTTGTCTTGGTTTTGACTGTGAAAACATGACATGTCAAGAAATCATAACACTTCCACCTCCTTAGCTCTTTGTCTTGGTTTTGACAGCGAAAATGTCATGAAATCATGACACTTATGCCTCCTTGCTCTCTCTTGTTGCTTTTGGCCACGAAAAAGGGACATGTCGCAAAAAAGGGACATGTCGCGAAATCGCGACACTTTGTCTCTTTAGCAATTTTGCTATTCTTCTATAAAAAATAAGCCATGTCACAAAATCACGACATTCTCCCTAACTTCTACCCTTTTATTAATGGACTTGGATAAAATGGGAAACGTCACGAAATCGTGACTTTTTCCTCTGCTTTCTCTCTTTGTTGTTTTTCATCGTGAAAACTCGACATGTCATGAGATCATGACACTTTTCTTCCTTAGTGTATTTTGATTTTTCTTTGTTCTTTAGCATATGGGCTACTTCGGTCTTCTTTGAAAATATGCAAAAAAGGTGCATCAGCCATTTTTTGTAGTTAGTCACTTTTTGACTAACATTCTTGGTGCCTTCCGGGGGATTTTTTTCTTGCAAAAATAAATAGAAACCAGTCCTTTATCCATTGGGAAATGGAGTCACCAACACAGTTGCGAAAATTAAAATTTCAAGTGAAAAAGCAAAGATAAAAGAAAAAGAATGCACTTTGGAATATAAGTGATCTTTACCTTATCAAAACTTTTTTCTACCGCTTAGTGACTTAACTTTTTTCTGAGGAACATAAAAAATTAAATTCTGAGAGCTGGTCCCAGCTCTGGCTGCTAATTTCTAACCCTGATGTTTAGATCTTCAATTTTTTTCCATTGCTATAATTACCTCTTGATAAGTTTTGCAAACTCAGTTCCAGTCTTCATATTCTAAATCAGAAGAATCAATGAAAAGTTGATATACATACTATAACTCCTCCACTTTATCATAAGAAATGATATTTTGCCTTAAAATTAGTTCTTGTAAATAGGCTTTAATCTGTGTCAGCCTTTGGATCATCTCCATGACCTGTGTTTCTTCTATAGGTTCCTGCCCTTCGTCTATGTCCTGTTTCATCCTCATCAAAAGCTTTTATTGATGTCTGAAAGGACCTCTTCCTTCAACACTTTTGAACCATCATCCCGGAGGTAAGGAAGCCCATTATGGATAGCCAAATCAAGGTTTTGGAGCAACCCTTTCACTTCATCTTCAAGCTCCTGCAGAAACTTATTTCCCTATGCTATCAATTTAAACTTTCTAAAGAAGTTCTTTGCTACGATTTTAGCTTGAGACCAGGCTTCGCTTTTGAGCTTGGCTTCCATGCTTCCTGGCATCTTTTCTGAAAAAATCTAAATTTTAGTAGCTACATATTCTCTTTTCAATAAAAATGCTTTGGCAGCTCCAAATTCTTGTTTTACTACTTCAGTAGTTTCCTTTACTTTAGCTAAATACAATAATAAAGGTCTAGCCTTTAATACTAAATATAACAAATATTTTAACAATTCTTTCCTCATTTTCTTTACTTTATCCTTTGAAAATATGGAAGGAGGGTTTTGTTGTTCTACCAACTGTTGTTGTAGCTGCTGTATCTGTGTATTCAACGCCTGAATCTGAGCTTCTACCACACTCAAATTTTCTTTACATTTTACCGCTTCATTGGCAGCAGCACTGAATTTACACTCCTATTTTTTAGCTTCCAGAGTAAGAGCCTTCTCTGCTGTTTTTTTTTCTTTCACCACAGTATCTAATTCCTTCCTCTTCTCCTTTCCATTTAAAAACATTTCTTGATAATGTCCTCCCTATAAGTATATGGTCCCAAAATGTGCTTGGGCTTTCACCCACTCATCTTTCATAGGCAGTTGAGATATATCTTCATTTATCTCTTCTGCTTGGTAATCTTTTGCAATCATTTCTCCCTTTGATTTCTTAGTAATAGGAGTTAACTTCAACTTCTTCCTTTGCATACTAGCTATGTCTAAAGCAATGATTTCTCTTATAGTAGTCGGTGCTTTATAATCCTCAGATGAATGTGAAGTCCACCAATCTAAAGCATTCCTGCTTACTTTTTTTAGATTTTCAATCTTGGCCATGGTGGAGTGTGATTCAGTCCCTTGAGAAGTTGTAACTCCAGTCATCGGAATGTCAATGTTGGGGAGCAAAGGAATGGGAGCAACTACAAATCCAACATTTAGCAGATTTTGGAAATATGTTGCCATTTTTGGGAGAACAAGGTAATTTTTTGGCAAGAACATTATACTTTTGTTGATTTTAGAAAAGGAGGGAGAATTACAATGGGAATGAGTAGGAGAATGAGAAGAAGAAAGTAAAGAAAACATACCTATTTCTGGCTGGATTTGCTGTTGGTGTTCTTCTTCTTCTTCATGTTCACTGACGATCATTTCTTCACTCAGCGCTTTGTCTTTATTAGGAGTTTTATTTCCCTCATCACTTTCGTCCAAGTTTATAATATGTTTCTCTTGTTGTTGTCCTACTGTCATGATTTATTTTTTACCTGAAATTTGTTTTTTATTTTCACTATTTTGGCTCTCTTGAGCTAAACTAGGTGGGCCACGTGAGACTTCCTTCTATGAATTTTTATGCTCAACTTCCTGAGTATCTGCATCAGTGTTTTGTTCAATCATATGGTCTTGTTCACCTTCTTGAGTCATTTTCTCTGAGTTGTCTTCTATATCTTGAGGCTCTTGATCACTAGAAGAAGTTTGAATAATATTCTTGTCTTTTCTTCTATCAGCCATCATTTTCAATTTTCTCATTCTTTTTGCTATGGATTCATCAGATTCTGTACCTGAGTTCGAAGGTGGAATGAATTTTACAATTCTTGAGGAATGATGTCTTGACGTCAGAGTATCTGCCCCAAGTTCTAGACGCTTCTCTCTTTTTGTTACTAGAATAGGTTCAACTATCCCCTGTCCTTCTTTGCCCAACCCTTTTCCATCATAACCCATTTTCAACATCATTTGGGTGACCTTCAAACTATAAGTATTTCCTTGCTCTTCAGTAAAAACCTCTTCTATTGATATTTTCCTATATGTCCTAGGTTTGGTCTGAACAAGGGGAAGATTCTGAGCCTCTGTAATTTATTTTTCTTTACCAGCTTCGAGCTGCTGGGATTCCTCAGGTGGCTAGGATACTTTAGGTTGCTAAGATACTTCAGGAGTAGAAGAATGACTACCTCCTATGCTTGGAGGGATTCTAACAGGGAAACTTCCTCCCCAGGAGTCATGGTTTTCATTATACCAAGGTTCGAACAGATTGTCATTTTTGGTGGGGTATCTCGATGAAATCGAATTTGTCTGGAATCTCATTACCCACCATTCCTGAATTTTAGCCACATCCCAATCTGGCCTATTCTTTTGAATCTTGGTGATTTTACCCTCTGTCAATTGATGAGCTTTTATATTTTCTGGGTCAAACTGAACAATTACTTCATAAAAATCATGCCAAGGAGGCAAAGGCTCCATCTTTTCTATGTGCCACTCCAGGGGTTCATATTTTGTGTTATTTATATTTTCTTCAACATCATCTCTGAATTTAACATGAAATTCTTTAATCTATGTTTTATTCAAAATGGATTGTCTCTCAGCAAATCTGTTCATGGGATCATATTTCCATCTTTGTGGAATCTCAATAAGCCCCAATTTTCTCAAATACTCTGTTATCTGTTCATTTTGCCCCTTTCTTGAAATAGTAATTACTTCAAAACTAAAAGGCATATTACAGGTACTGGTTTTCCAAATTCCAGTCCCAAATTTGACATTAATGCTTTCTATTTGCCTAACATATTCTAATGCAAAGAATCTGTCAGTCACATAATGAGGAAGTAAAAAGGGTTTGTCTGTAAACCCATACAATCTGATGCATACTCCTTGTGTTAGAATAAAATAATCCCCCTCCTCTACAAACTTGGTTTCCAATACCTTTTTCGCTTTGGGGGTCAATATTGTTATTTGTCCATACATGATTTTTAGCGTAGGGCCCAAAAATTCCCTATTGAAATCATAATATGACTCAGATTTGTATAACACATTGGTCCATTTATACACTGGTAAGATTTCTCCCTTCTCATTCTTATCATTTTTTGAAATGAAAGCTAACTCTTGAGACATAAAGTAAAAGAATAACCATACCAAATATGAAGTGTATCTGAATGAAAACTGGGTTCCAACCTTCAATGTCGTCAAACCCTCATGAATTTCTACACTTAAAAACTCAGGCCAGTCAAAGAAAATAGGTTTCACACTCCTGCTCATAAAAAATAAATCATACATTATAGGGTTCGACAAACATTCTACTATAGCCACCTACCACTTCTGAACCTTTTCATCATTTTTTCATCCAGAAATCATGGCCAGGATGGAATATAGTTCACGATTTTTAAAAGCTGCCATGTCAATTGGGGGTTCTGGTGGATTTACCCCTTCTGGAAGATTTTTTATCTGAGTGGCTAGGAAACCCTTCACCTTTTCGGATGAGCCAAAATATGTAGCCTATTCTAAGGGGTCAAAATTCTTAGGTTCTAAGAAAGGGACATGGCCCGCAGCAAAAGCAGAAACAAAAGCATCTTTGGACAGAGAAAATAGAACCTTCCCTGAAAAATCTCTAACCTTTCTCTCCTTTTCATCATAGAAATTTGCAATTTCCCTTACCAATTCTGGGCAGGAATGAACAAGAATATATACATACCAGTACAAGAAATAATGGTATGCAAACATTGAAGGAGAAGACGTAGAAACCCCAGTCGCTACTCGGTTCTTTATATTGCTCCGAATCTCTGTCGGGTCCTTCCATGTTATTATTGTCTCTGCAATTCGGGAGTCTTTGTCAATAAAAACAGTGCTATTCTCCTCCCTTATTTTTACTATCGAAGTATTCAGGGGTGCTGAGGTAGATGCTACCTGGTTCTTCGCCTTCTTAGGGGCCATTATGAATTATCAGGTACACAAACTTTGAACTTCTTCTGATTGCTTCACAACTCCTTCCTCACTATGCTATAGTGTGGTGGTATAAAAGTGGCTGATGATATTTTTGGCTTTTCAAGCGTTACAGAGATAGTTCCTCACTTCTTTTTCTTCTTCAGGAGTTTCAGCAAGTTTGAAAATGGTGAAATGCCTTTCCAAATCCTTGAATTTAATTTTATGTAGCTTGAGAGGACATGCAAAATTAATGCATTAAATGACGGTTGGTTGATTTGATTCATCCATATTTCCTTGGTTTCTGTTCTTGCCACCTTCCTTAGGAAACTCCTAAAAACACTCGCTGGCTCATTAAAAAACCACTTGGGGACTGGGAATTATCCCATGCCAAAAAATATGCTACCTGACAGATTAATTATCTTCTTCCACTGAACCCCGGGCATGTGGTTGCTTAGAAACATTCGACGGTGGATCTTTAGAAATATTTCGAGAAGCACACATAACATATTTCAAAACATTATTTTATCATTCCCTCTTGCGAATCTCAGGCGACCACGAGGCAAATCCAGATTTGAAAATGCAAAATAACAAGGGCAGACTTTTCCCTCCAGATTTTATTCAAAATGTCGGACTCTGATAGTCCTAAAAAATGATTCTTATTAGGCCACAAAAATGGAATATTTACAAAACTCAAAACTTATAATATACTGTACATATAATGGTGATCTATCAATTTTATTGGAAATATAATTTTAGGTGAAACGCATTCACCATGATGGGTAGAACCCATCCATATTTATATTTTAAATGGAAGGCATTGAATTGCTTTTCTAAAATAATTTCAAATGGCTTCTCCTAGAATGCGTCAAACTTGTCATGACATCCTAGTTTCACTTTCTTGATGTTCCATTTTAACACCAGGTCACCTATTTTGAATTTATTGAAAGTGGTTTTCTTATCGAACCACCCGGATGTTTTCAACATATGTTTTTGATGATGATTGTAGGCCTGTTCCCTAGACTCTTCTAGCTGCAGAAGTTGCATCAGTCGGGCATCCATTGTATGGCCTTCGTATTCATTAACTTGGTTTAACAATTTCAAAGCGGGTATCTCCATATGAATCGGCAAAACAACCTCTTTGCCATAAACCAAAGCATATGGTGATGTATTGATTGATTTCTTGATTGAAATTTTGTCGGCCCACAGGGCCTGATTCAGGAGTGAGTGTCAGTAATTCTTATTATCCTCTAATGTTCTTTTCAGGATTCTTAAAATATTCTTATTAGTAGACTAGGCTAATCCATTACCTTATGGATAATAATTAGAGGAACTCTTCAGGTAAATTCCATATTGACTGGCAAATTCGATCATCTTTGCACTAGTGAAAGGAGATCCGTTGTCTGTAATCAAAGAGTCTAGTATGTCAAGCCTTGTGATTAGAATCTCAAAAAATTCTATCACCACTTTCGAATCAACTTTATTTATGGGTATTGCTTCTTCCCACTTAGTGAAGTAGTCCATGGCAGTGAGAATGTATTTGTGGCCCGATGATGAATTTGGCTCTATTATACCTACGAAATCCAACCCCCACTACTGGAACTATTCCTCGACTTGAATAGCTTTTAAGGTCATAGGTGCATTCTTGTTCCTCCCCACATACCTCTGACACTGTTCGCACCTCTGGGTCACTTTGTATACATCTAGGAATATGGAAGTCCAATAACATCCAGCTCTAAGGATATTCAAAGTTGTGGTTCATCCTGCATAATGTCCCCCTGAGATACCCCCATGAAATTCATCTAACACTTTATGTTTTTCATTATCGGGAATGCATTTCAAAAATACACCATCGATATTAACCCTATACAACCCTTCTGTTCGAAGGGTATATTTTAATGCTTGGGTTCTGAATCTCCTTCTCTGGGAAGCATTCATATCTTCAGGGCATGGCCCAGTCTAAAAGTACCTCACAAAGTCGTCGATCCAACCTGAAATTACTCTGTCTTGATGTTGCTTAGTGTTTGCCATGATGGGGTGGCTCTCCCCATATCCACTTGCAGTTTGCTTGGCCAATTCCTGGCACAAAACTTTCTCTCTGACTATTTTAGTAGGATGTATTTCTACATCATACTCTTGGATGCGAGTCACCCATCTAGCTCTTTTTTCACCCAGTTATCCTTGAATTATGAAATTCCTTACATCGGGATGAATAACATAAACCATCATCTGACTCTGGGATAAGAAGTGTTTTAGTTTATTCAAGGATTTCAAAATTGCATATACTTGTTTTTCTATGAAGTTGTACATTTCCTCGTGTTTGTGCATGGTGGAACTTAGAAAGGCTATGGGTCTTTCTTCATCATACACTCCTTTCTGAGTGAGAACTGTAGCATAATTATCTTGTTCTCCGATAGCATATAGTATGAAACATCGAGAATAGTCAGGGTTAACTAGTACAGGAGCTTGAGCGATGGCTTCTAGAATTTTTTGGAAAGCTTCTTTCCTTGGCTCTGTCCATTTGAAAGGAGCATCCTTTTTCAATAATTCAGTCATTGGTTTAAATGTATGGGCAAAGTCTGCAATGATTTTTTTGACAAATTTTATTTGCCCAAAGAAGGACTACAAACCTTTCTTGTTAACTAGAAGTGACAACTCAAGAAGTGCCCTCACTCTATCAGGGTCAATTGAAAGCCCAACTTTAGAAATAACATGCCCAAGGTGTATTCCTTCTTCCATAGAAAAAATAGACTTTTTAGGATTTAATGATATTCCAAATTCTCTACATTTCTCAAATACTTTCCGCAGATGAGTGGCATGGTCTTTTTTGTTGTGAGAAAATACAGTCATGTCATCTAAATAGACGAAAATAATTTTATTTGCAAGCTCCCCAAAAGCTACGTCCATGGCTCTTTGAAAATTTTCTCCTACGTTAGATAATCCAAAGGGCATCCTTTGGTATGCAAATGTTCCCCACTTAGTGGTGAATGTAGTCTTATATTGATCTTCATTTCTCACCCAAACTTGATTGTAACCAGAGAAGCCATCTAACAAAGAAAACCTTTCTGCTCCTGCCACATTACGAAGGATTGGGTCAATCTAGGGTAAAGGATAGTGATATTTTAAAGAGGCTATGTTCAAATTTTTGAAATCGACGCATAGTCTTATTTCTCCATTTTTCTTGCGGATCGGGACCAAATTTGCCACACAGGTAGAGTGCTTGATTGGGTATACTATCTTAGCCTATAGGAGTTTTAACAACTCTTATTTCATTAAGGCTTCAATTTTAGGATTCACAGGCCTCTGCTTCTGCCTAAAAGTTTTAGCTCCTTCCTCTAGTTCGATGGTATGCTGAATGACCTCTTTCCTGTACACTTTTAGATCACTATAAGTCTAGGCTATTATATCCGGATACTCTCTACATAATCGTTTTATTTTCTCTAGTTCTACTTATGTACAATCGATCCCTACTTTGATCATATTTCCCGGTTCTAGTTCTACTTCTTTATATCGACATTCATCTACCTTGATCCTTCGGCCTACAACTCTATCGTTATTGTCGAAAAGGCTCTCCAGGGTGATCAGTCCCCTAGGGATATGATTGTTTTTTGGTTGAATAAGGCTCTCTTCATCATCTTCTTGTAATGCTCTATCTGCAGAGAAATTCATCTCATGAATAAAAAAATCTAGGATCTGCTCATCATTCTCAAATACTTGCCAAAAAATGTCCTTGTCGGGCACAAAAGGCCTGTATATAAGTCTGATTGTTTTAGACTTCTGAATAATATTACTGACTAGGAAAAAATTGGATCCTACTGACGCTAACAGGTCTGCATGTGTGTTCTCTCTGGAAATGGATTTCATGTTTAGTGCTTCCAAATTTTCCAATAGATCCAACACTTTGTTTTTGTAATCCCTTAGGTAATGTTGCTTACAAATGCATTTTCCAGTAACCTGTTTAACAATAAGCTCCGAATCTCCACATATCAGCAGCTATTTTGCACTTAGTTTTTTAGATTTCCTAAGTCCCAAACACAAAGCTTCATATTCAGCTGTGTTATTGGTGTAAATACATGTCAACCTATATGAAAAGACTTTTCTTTTCCAGTAGGTGAAATCAAAAAAATTCCATCTCTTGCTCCTTTTTTGCACCTTCACCCATCAAAGTACAATTTCCATAACTGGTTGGCCAAATCACTTGTTTTAGGGACAACAATAGGGAGTTTTTTTGGTTTCTCAATGGAATAGCTTCCCATTTCTCTCTCTACCATAGCATTGAAGTTATTCATTGAAAATTGATCCTTATATTGGAGTTCCTCCAGGGTTTCTTCCATTAAATCGATATTTTCCAATTCCTCAGACATCATGTTGATGGTGGTTGTTTCCTCCAGTCTTTCTACATGAAAAGTAGATGGTTTTTCATTGTAGGTCTTGACTCTTTTACCTTTGAAAGGTACCTCCAAATGAGAATAATCTAGAGATAGATAATCACCCATTTTGGCCATGAACTCTCTGGATAAACACATACCGAAATATGGTTCTATGTCTACAACGACTACCTCTTGTATGACGACTACTTATGGTATTCTGTGGAGTTGAATAGGGATATATTTAATCACCCCAACAAATTTTACTGGAGTACCATCTAATTGCAACACACCAGGATGACTCTGACTATATTCCATCCCCATTATGTCACATACGGCTTTCGACATCACCGTAGTTGTGGCCCTTGAATCAATCATGCAATTGTGAACTATCCACCCCTCCATTTGCAAAGATAGATAGAATGGGGGCGGTCTATTTTTCCCAGAGGTTGACATAACATTTGCTTGTATAACATTTGAGAAGGAGGTATCATTATTTAAATTTAGGGATTCTTGGAGGAGGTCAATCTGACCAAGAATTTGTAGTGCATCATACATGCTTATTTTGGAAGGAGTCCTCTTCATTTATTTTGCAATGTTGAACGAAAGGGTTGTAGCTGGGGATACCTCAACACTTTTCTCCTTTCCACTAGTCGATGCATCATATCTGTATCTATAGACCTGCGTGGCTTCTGTTCTTTGTATTTTTGTCAATGAAGGAAATATGAGTCTTTCCTTCACTTGCTCTTGAGTCTCGCTCCCTTTTCTAGGAGGAAATTATTTTCTTGGTGTAGTTGCAGAAGTCTGAGGAGGGTCAAAATGTCCTTTCTCATTAGACTAGTTTTTCTATGGAGTCACCCTGGGGGTAGGAGGAAAACTTAGTGGTTGGAGTTCCTTAGGGTCGACTTGTAATGACTTTTTTCTCGATCTTGTCAGGATTGAGACTTGTTCCACGGATGAAATTCCTAAATTATGGTGGACTTCTCTGATTATGTTCACTTATATCTTACCAATTTCTTTGGCTCTCTCATTAATAACCACTTGCACATGATGTTGATAAATCATGCATGAATCTTCTCCATGAGGATCGTTGCAAGTGGTACACCAGTAATCAGAATTAGTGGGTTCTCTATTATCTCCTTTCTCATTCGCATACACAACATTTTTTCTATATTGCCCTCTACCACTCATTGAAGCACCATATTTTTGTATCTGTGGAAATATTCTTTCTTGGACATTCCATTCAACTTCCCTCTTTTTCATGGATGCCATTTCATTTGACAATGTTTTCATTGTATCAATTATGGTCGTGTATTGGTCATTCGAGGGAGCTGATGCAAGGGGTGGGGCTGGTAATGCAAGGAGTGTATGAGGTGTGGCTATAGTTGGGAGAGCCTATGTTGATGGGAGTATAGGAAATTTAGAAATTGATGCTTGGGAAAGTTTTGGTACAAGTGGAAATAGACTCTTTGATGGATATTTCTTTGTAGCGATGAGATCAGCTTCGCCCTTTGCTGCCTCTAGATAGTTCTCAAAAAAAGTGGTTACGCGAGATTGCCTTATTATCATACTAAGATCTGAATCAAAAGACCTTAAATAATAGCATATAGCTTGTTCTTCCATGGGTTTATGCCCTGAGGTACTCTATCACGAGTTCTGGTAAATTTGATGTTGAAATCCTGGATTTCTTCTTATGGATGCCTCTCAATGACAGTGAATTGATTCAACAATGTGAAAGGATCCACATGTACATTAAATTCATCGAGCAAGCACTGCCCAAGAAGTAATGGATCCAGTGGGAAGCGCTCTGTACCAATAGAGCATATTTCCTTTCAAAGATATAACCAGCAATTTCACCATTACATCTTCCTGAGTGATATTGTAAACAGATGCTAGTGATGATACATCTAAACAGTGCTCATTTGCTATTTTTCTTATTCTATCAAAAATCGACAATGCTTTTAGTGCAGCTTGTGGAATTTGGTTTTGTGCTCCCAAGTTCAAAGGACCAGTTTTATTCCACACAAGATGCGCTGAGACAGGAGCAGCTGCCATGGTTGCTAAAGGAGTTACAAATACTATAGGATTGCTTGCAGATGCTCCTACAACGGGTGTTAAAGAGGTGCTAATGGTGCCAAGTAAATTTCATTGCGTGGCTAGCACAGGGTGTGCCTTTAGGATTCTGATATGTAGCTCAAAGAACTCGATGGGTTCTTCGAAGTTTCTAGTTCGGGATTTGGTTATCATATGGCTATATAACCAAAAAAATTTAGACAAGGTCTTTCTTTTATGGTCTAAATTTTATTGCAATGGAGTCGCCAGGTAGTTTTTTCTTGATATTTTCAAACAAAATGCTCTAAAGTAAAACACCAAAACTTATATAATACTATGGGATTTACTAGTCCCACCGGGCGTGCCAAAAACTATTGGAACAAAATAAGCCTTCTCTGGAGATTAGACAGATGATATCAAGTAAGGTATCTATTCAATGTTGGCAAAGTCTAAGGTGCAACACTATTAACCGAAGGCAGATTTTGTTCCAAAAGTAACTCACCTTTAGTTTTTCAGCTTTTTTTTTCCCAGAATTTGAAAGCAGATAGACTCAGACGAAAACCCACGAATCGACAAATTAGTCCTTTTTTTTCCAAATATTCAATGCCAGTCTGAATGTTACCCATATCAAGCTTAACAATAGGAGTTCCATCAGCTCATTTAAGACATCCTGACTCTGTTTTCTTGGGATCAATCTTAGGCATTCTTATAGGTTTGTGGGAAGCCCTAAGATTGATATTAGCATTGGGCTGAGGCTGTCCACCACAAAGGGCATCCCTAAAATTCATTTTTGGGACTGAGTCTTCGAAATTCTTACCCTTGATAGGGGTTTTCATAGTAGAATTATTTTTTGGTTGCACCTTAGCACCAGATTCACTTGAGATATGAGCCATTTTTTCATCAAATTCTTGAAACTTGTTTCGTGATATACTTGCCCTAGATGCCATGGAAAGGTATGGTTTTCACTTTTCTTTTATGCAGCAAATTGGAAGCTATTGTCACTCAAGTTCATAGTATGATCTGTTGAAAGATAAATTTCTAACCCATCTTGGATCCCATGGAACATTTCCTACTAAAATATTGAGCATAAACCACAAAAATATTGGCCGCTAGGTCCTGAAGGCCCTAAAAACCAACCTCTAAAGCTGCTTGCACTCAACCCAGATGAAACCCTCGCATAGTCGCTTGCAAAATATCTTGTTCACACATAGGGATGCGCTAGGATATGTGTTCCTCCAAATGATAAAAAAATTGGTGGAGGCATTCTAGGGTTTTTCAGGCATCTACCCTTAAAATTTTAGCTCAATTCGAGTCCGGATGAGTGAGATATGGCCGAAATGCATTCGAAAGTTTAGGCAATCCTACGAAAAATGTCTAAATATCATATAACTTATTTTCATTTGTGCATGGCTACAATTCCTAGAGAATCTAAAAACCCATACTTTTAACTAATCCAAATTCAGCTATTTTTCAAAACTACATATTGAGCACAATATTGTGAGTTCTTCTTTTTGTATTTGAAGCTTCGTAGCTTGTTAATGATTGCTTTCTTAATAGCATACAAATATGATTTTAAACTTAAAATGAACCAACTTCTTTATGCTATATTAACACACTAATTTGAAAGCTTCTAAAATTCCTTATTTAACTAGGAGATAGTAAACTTAAAGTTCTTCTTTCTCCTGATTTGAACTGTCTAATATAAGGTGCCAAATAAACTTAAATTATATCCACTTTTTATAAAACTAAAGTATTCTTTTAAGCACCTAATTTCAAACATCTTTGGTTGTCTTTTGTAGCTCATCTCTTCTCCTTTATTGCTACTTGAACTTGTTGTTATATACCTTCAAATTTGTAGCCTTCGCTTGCTGCCCAAAATTATCTTATATGCTGTTAAAGAATGCTCTCAAATATGCCCTAAATTTCTCCAAAATACAACTCTTTTTTCTCCTACTAATGCTGACCAATTTTGTAGTCTAAATGTCTCAAATTGCTGCTCCAAAGATCTGATTACTTCTCCTATATATTGCTGACCAAAAATGCAATGATCTTTCTATCTATTGCTTAAAGAACTTACACGGATAAATACAGTGCAAACCGAAAGACGAAATAAAATGAATAAGCAGTGAACGAATGGAAATAACGAGCCACTCCAGGTGGGCACACCCTCGCCGTATAGGCTAAATGCAGAACGCAGATGAAAGAGTATAAAATATAAGATGATGCTATTCAAATCAACTATTGTGAATATATATACTAAATGTTAATCTCTTGGAAAAACATAGCCGACGCTGCTATGTTTGGACTGCAACATGACTCCCCTCCTCGGAAAGCTTTGTCCTCAAAGCTGGAAATGTCTGGAAGATACTTTCAGGTTCCCATGTTGCATCTTCCTCTGATAAATCTTGCCATTTAATGAGAAATTCGTGAATCTGACGTGATCTCAGTTTTCGGACTCTATGTTGTAGTATATCTTCCGGTTGGAGATGTATGCGTCCTTCCTCATCGAGCACTGGTAATTCTGATTGACTTTGTACTTTTTGACCAATTACTTTTTTGAGACATGAAACATGAAATACCGGGTGTATTCGTGAAGATGTAGGTAGCTCTAATTGATAGGCTACTTCTCCAATGCGGCGCACAATTTGGTAGGGACCATAGAATCGTGGGGCCAATTTTTGGCTGGACTTTATCTTCAACGAGGCTTGTTTGTAAGGTTGCAACTTTAGGAACACCCAATCACCAATATTAAAAGTTCTCTCTGATCGGTGTAAGTCTTGTTGTTGTTTCATACGATTCTGTGCTTGGACTAAATTCTCTTTGAGGATGGTGAGTGTAGACTGCCTTTGTTGGAACCAATCATCCACTTTGGCTACTTTGGATGAGCCCTGTACGTAATCGACGACTTTTGGAGGTTTGGTGCCATACAATGCTTCAAATGGAGACATCTTAATTGAGTAATGGTAAGAAGTGTTGTACCACCATTCTGCCAATGCTAACCAATGGCTCCATTGGTATTGTTTATCTTGAGCAAAACATCTTAAGTACGTACCCAAACATTTGTTAACTACTTCTGTTTGACCATCTGTCTGAGGATGGTAGGCTGAAGACATGTTCAATTTGGTACCACTTAATCGAAATAATTCCCGCCAAAAGTTACTAGTGAAGATGGGATCTCTATCACTTACAATATTTTTTGGCATACCATGTAATTTGAAAATTGAATCCATAAATACCTTTGCCACCTTGCTTGCGGAAAATGGATGTTGTAAAGCCTGAAAGTGAGCGTATTTGGATAACCGGTCTACGACAACGAAGATTACTATCCTGCCTTCTGACTTCGAAAGACCCTCAATAAAATCCATGGATATATGTTCCCATTGTCGTTCAGGGATGGGTAATGGTTGTAACAATCCTGGTGATTTGACTGTTTCTCCTTTATTGCGCTGGCAAACTTCACATTCTGCTACCCATTGTTTGACTTCTGCTTTTAATCCTTTCCAACAAAATGATTGTTTGGCCCTTAAATATGTCTTCAAAAATCCTGAATGTCCTGCTGATGGAGAGGCGTGTGATTCGTCTAGGATCTTTGATTTGAGTTCTGAATTGTGTGGAACATAAATGCGGTTTTTCTTCCGGAGGATTTCATCTTCATAAGAGAACAAAGGGTATTTAGAGGACCCTATAGATAATTCTTGAATTATCTGAGCAGTTTCGCTATTGGACAACCATTCATCTTGTAATTGATTCACCCATTGGGAGCAAGGACCTGAAATAGCGTTAATGACTACTTCATCTTCATATTTCCTGGACAACGCATCGGCAGCTATATTTTCCTTCCCCTTCTTGTATTCGATAACAAAATCATACCCCAATAGTTTGGTTAACCACTTATTTTGTTTCGGATAGGAAAACCTCTGCTCAAGAAAATGTTTGAGACTACTATGATCTGTTTTGATAATGAAGCGGCTGCTGATTAGGTAGTGTCTCCATTTTTCTACGGCATGAAGAATAGCCAACATTTCTTTTTCATATGTCGATCTTCCCAAATTTTTCTCGGAGAGCTGTTTACTTTCAAATGCCAAAGGATGACCTTCTTGCATTAATATAGCCCCAATTCCTGTTCCTGATGCATCACATTCGATAATAAATGGTTTGTGAAAATTGGGGGTTGCTAATACTGGAGTTGTACACATGGCCTCCTTAAGAGCTTCAAAAGCTAGAGTAGCCTCTTCCGACCAACGAAAAGCATCCTTTTTTGTGAGTGCCGTGAGAGGTGCTGCAATCTTACCATAATTCTGTACAAACTTGCGATAGTAGCCGGTGAGACCCAAAAAACCACGAAGTTTCTTGATGGTTTTAGGTAAAGGCCACTCTTGAATTGCCTTAATCTTATTGGGATCCACTTTGACGCCTTCGTGTGAAACTATATGACCAAGATACTCGACTTCTTGAACACCAAATGAACATTTGGAACGTTTAACAAATAATTTTTCTTTGTGTAAAATGTGAAGGGCTTGATCCACATGATGTAAATGGTCCGTCCATGTTTTGCTGTATATGAGAATATCATCAAAAAAAACTAACACAAACTTACGGAGGAGTGGACGAAACACTTGGTTCATGAGGCTTTGGAATGTGGATGGTGCATTAGTGAGACCAAAAGGCATGACCAAAAATTCGTAATGACCTTCATGAGTACGAAAGGCTGTTTTGGGAATATCTTCTTCTCTAACACGGATTTGGTGAAAGCCAGAGCGAAGGTCTAATTTTGTAAAAAATTTTGCACCATGCAACTCATCTAATAGGTCATCTATGACAGGGATAGGAAATTTGTCCTTGATAGTGAGTTTATTGAGAGAACGAAAGTCGGGACACATACGCCAAGAGTTATCTTTTCGTCTAGCCGGGACTACAGGTGAGGAATAAGGACTAGTGTTGTGACGAATGACTCCATGATCCAACAAATCCTGAACGATCTGTTCGATTTCTGTCTTTTGTGGTTGAGGGTAGCGATAAGGACGACTGTTAGGTGGGACACTCCCTGGCATCAAATGGATGGCATGATCATGAGATCGTTTAGGTGGTAATCCTTGAGGTTCTTGGAAAACCTCTTCGTAATGTGTTATGATATCTTGTAACTCAGGTGCAATAATATCCGAAGTTGCTGAAGATTGTTTTTCCAAACAATTAATTTGAGCTATAAACCCATATCCACCCTTTTTTAACATCTTCTCCATACTATGAGAGCTCACCATTTGTGATGGAGGAGTAGTAATGCCTTGTAAGCGAATGACTCGTCCATTTTCCTTCCATTCCACAAATAATTTTTTGAAGTTGAAGCTAACCGTGTCTAATGTTTCCAACCATTCAACTCCCAAAATGACATCGGAGTTCCCTAAATTCATGACAAAAAGGGATCCTAACCAGGTATAAGTTCCCATATTTATGGAAACTTGAGATGTGCGACCAACACATTGTGCGTTCACCCCGTTGGCCACTAGAACCTGGAATTTGTCTTTGTTGGAAGAGTTAATGAATAAATTCAAAGCTTTTGCTGTTTTGATGTCGATAAAATTGTGGGTGCTACCAGAATCAATTAGCACATTCACCTTTTTCTGGCAGAGAAAGCCTGGTACCTTGATGGTATGGTGGGCGGTTAAACCCATGAGAGCATGCATTGAAATCGCCATTGTATCCTCTTCTTTTTCGTCTATAGTACATGGTAGGTCTTCTGGCATAGGTTCTTCTGATTGGTAAGGTTCATCCTCTTCTCCTTCACATTGATCACCTTCAATATGAAAGTTTTGTTTTTGGGCACATGCTTGTTCCCTGGGGTGATGAGTGCGACATTTATAGCAAAAATATCTTGATGGTTGATCATTTCTACGAAAGGAATTGTTGCGATATGAGGGACGACTATATGTTTCCCGCCGTGCAGACAACTGATGTCTCTTCTCGGCCAACTTGGCTATTCTTATACAACTGTTCAACAAGGTTGGATCGTGCATGTCTACCTCCACTCGAATACTTTCTTTCAAACCATTGCGAAAGGCACCTACCACTGTGTCGGGACTGAGGTCTGAAGTGTATGGTAGTAAACTGGTAAACTCCGAAACGAATTCACTAACTGACCCTTCTTGTTTAAGAGATAACAATCTTACTGTGTAGGATGATGTAGCTCCGTCGTCAAATCTTTCTAAAAAAGAGGTAGTGAATTTTCTCCAAGTAATAATAGCTTCATTCTCTCGTTTAAGCCATACAAACCATTGGTAGGCCTCAGTGCCTAATTTTGATGCAGCGAAAGGAACTCTATCAATTTCCTTAATTTGATATAAGTCAAGGATGCCTTCCATTTTGGCTAACCAACCAACCACGAGGATCATGACCTTCAAAAGTGGGCATATCAATTCATGGAAAATTAATATTAGGGCCTCTTGGTTGGTGATAACCCGTGTCCCTTTCTTGATTTTGGTTATACCGCTGTCTTTGATAGGGATCCCTGTAATTATCCGAATCACCTCGTTGTTGTTGCCAATCATCATTAGGATCGACATTTTCTTCATTCCTTTGGGCATGGGAGTGATTTTGGGGATTAGGATTGGGATTAGGCTATTTTTGTGCTTTCACAAGGTCTTTTAGGAGGATACTAATTTCGTCCATACCATCTAGTAAGAGTCGAAGAGAATCCCTATCGGAAATGGCTGAGTTACTTGAGTTTCCTTGTGTGATGTTTTCGTGAGTTGGAGAAGGATTAGTAGCCATAGGATCTACTAGTGGATGATGTGGATTATAACTACCAATTTTAAAAGGAGAAGGAGAATTTTTTGTACCTGGGCTTCGATTTGGTCTTCTTGCGTTGTTATTGGTCGTCTCCGAGCTTGATAATCGACCGTCAGGCCCTTTGATCCAACTTTTACTCATGCACTGCTCAAAATTGTTTGCTTAGTAGTTCTTGAACTTCAAAATTTCTTGCTTGGGTAGTGTCCTTGAACGTCAAAAATTTCTTGCTGATTAGTGTCCTTGAACGTCAATTTCTGCAAAATTGAGCTATGGCAATAGGAACAAAATTTGTTGTCCGCTTTACTGCCACTCCAACTGTGACGCGGAACAGGATGTGGTGGGCTCCGTGAGGACAACTTCAGAGGCAACGGACACGATGTGACCTTACTAGACACGGACACGACGCGACCCTACTAGACACGTGACAGCGACACCAACGATAACCCCAAATGACACGATGCGGACACTCGACACGTGGAACGAGAGACTGCGACATGACACCAAGCGACACGGAGGACCAGGACAGGACCGGACGCGAAACAACGAACGGAGGATAGGACGCGAAACAACGAACAACATGGAGGACAGACCAAACGCATGACACGGAGGATAGACCAATGCGAAACAACGGACGACACGGAGGACAGACCAAACGCGAAACCATGAACGGGCAACTGAAATGCGACGACGGTGACAGAAGGACGCGAGAAGATGAAGCGACAGGACCGAACGCGCGTAGGAGCCGGACGTGACCGTAGTCACGCTGAATAAGGCGTGCTAACTAATTTTTAAACGCTTTCCCAACCAAAGCACTGCCAATGTGGGATAATGCACGATGCCGAATTTAATTAAAAAATTGGACACTGACGTCAGCGTAATTAAAAATCGAACAAACCTTAGGTTGCAGAAAAAATTAAATCGAATCGCGAGATCTGATTGGTGTATTGGCTGCGAGAGACTGGCAGGGATTACCAGCAGTTTTGTGAAGGATTTGCGAAGGATTTGCGATGGGGAAGATTTACAGTAGCCGTCTGCGGCTGACTGTAATCGAAGAATACTGCGAAACGCTTGATGGCGCTGGCTGCAGTGGAAAACGCCCTATAAAAGGAACGCCTGCAGAGTGCTTCGAGACGTCGGTAGAAGTTTTTAGAACGGCGTTGCGAGATGGCGGTGGTGCTTCAGAATCGAAAGACAACTGATACCACTTGCAATGATCTTTCTATCTATTGCTTAAAGAACTTACATGGATAAATACAGTGCAAACCGAAAGACGAAATAAAATGAATAAGCAGTGAACGAATGGAAATAACGAGCCACTCCAGGTGGGCACACCCTCGCCGTATAGGCTAAATGCAGAACGCAGATGAAAGAATATAAAAAATAAGATGATGCTATTCAAATCAACTATTGTGAATATATATACTAAATGTTAATCTCTTGGAAAAAACATAGCCGACGCTGCTATGTTTGGACTGCAACAAAAAAACAGTCTTTAACTCCTCCAATTTGTTGCCTTAATTTTATATCAAGCCTTCCTTTAATTGGTGTATAAAGCGCACTTCAAAATCTTCTCAATTCTTCTTCAATTTGCAGCTTTATGTCACCTTCAACTTGTTGTCCTATGAATCTTCAAATTTTGCTACAAAAATCAGTAATCTTCTCCTCCACAAATCAACTTGGTGGCCTCTTAAATACTCTTTCTCCTCCTTAGCTCTCACTTTAAACTTGACCTATTTGGTTGGTCTCTTCTTCAAGAATCTGAATGTATTGAGATCTTCAAAAAATTATTTCTAAAAATTTGGCAAACTTCTTGCCAAATCCTTTTTTCCTTTGGGCTTGTTGTCGGATGGAAAAATTTATCCCAAATTATTATTTTTAGGAGCTTCTCTTGCTTGTAATATTCTACTTCAAGTTTTCTTCAAATATTCTCCAATGGCCACTTCTTCAATTGTTTCAAAATGTCTTCTATAGCCTTCTTCTTATTTCTCCTTCCAAGTTTTCCTAAGACCTCTTTTCTTGGGTCTTCAAATTCTGCAACTCTTTAATATAAATTTTTCTTAGTTCTTTACAAATCTCCAATGGGTACCTCTTCTCTTGGATATCCTCCTTATCAATATTCAATACAACTAATTTCGTCTTTCTTCAATCTACAATATATAGTCTTCAATCTACAATCTACAGTATTCAATCTTTTATGGGGACCTCCTTATTGGATCTCCTCAATATTTAATCTTCAATATTCAATGGAGCCTTTTTATTGAACCTCCTTAATCTTCAATATCTACGCTATTGTTGTAATTCAAAAACTAATCTCTGCATGAGGAAAACACATAGACTTTCAAGTAATCAAAGATGAAATTTTTCTCTATCCGTTGTATGAAGCTTCTCAACTTTTGAGAACTAATTTTCTATAACAAAACTTAGACAACAACAAGCAAATACATGCAAATATCTAGATATCTAAAAAACAATAAACTTCACTAGTTATCCTTAAATCTAGTGGAAAGTAATATTTACTAAGCCCTAGTCTTCATGAGTTTTCTTACAACCCTCTGGAAATACTCTAGCCAAAAAACAAATTTAAATTTTTTGAAAATGAGATCTTCTTATCTCATCTCAATTTCTCTTGTGGCTCTCCCTATCTCCTATCAATCTTCCTTGTGGCTCTGATAGGCCCTGATACCATTTATAGATTTTGATGTTAAATATTTAATGAAAAGCAACAAGAATATCTAGAATAAGCATGATATATCAAATATAAGATAATGGTAATATTTAAAGCATATAAAACTCATGAAAGGCTTATACAATAACTCAAAAAACTACCATTAACAAAAGCTCATGCAAATAGTATTTTGATATAGAATGGAGATCTCAAACTCTCCATATTTCATACATGCTTATACATTGTATCTCTACCTTATTCTCTATTATATTTTGAAGCTAAATACTTTATATAATATAACCATAATATCTAAAATAAAGTTGCAATACAATATATATGATAATGGCAATATTCTAAAAGTATAAAACTTGAAAATAACTTTAACAATCACTCATAGAATTACCATTAACAAATGCTCATGAAAATAGTACATTAGCTTTGTAAGTATCAAGTAAGTGTCACATAACTCAAGGCTATAACATGTATAAATAGCCTTTCTACAATGACTCTTGGATGGCTATGACTCTTCCATACCTTGTGACTCTTGGCTCTCTTTTGCACACATATGGAGCTCTATTTGACTCTTCACTATCTTTTCCTAATATATGGACATATGTACACATGGAATAATGTGCACATTTACATTATTGAATACTATGCATACTTTAATAATACTTGTGCATTTATTATATTGTATAAAGTAAAAACTCAAACTCTAATCTAAGATACCTAACCTAATCTAATCATGTATCGATGATGTTATATTGTCATGCACCAAATAATGTAATATTCTCTAACACCCCCTGTATTACATTATTTGGTTATTAAAGAATTTAGTCTTCAATATGGTCTTCATATTGAATATGGAAATTGTGCTCCTTTGTTTTGGTTCAGTATTGTTCCTAAAACTTATGCTATCTTTTCTTGCTTGTCTCTATCTTTGAGTCTTCAATCTTCCTTAAGTAGACTAATGTCTAGATCATAATTCTGGAACTTGTGTTGTTCATCCTTGCTCTCTTCAATCTGTTACCTTTCTATATTTTGATCAAATGAATGGTTAGTATATTCTAGTGTTTGTACTTTCAATATTACAAGTTTCTTGAGCTCTTTCATAGTCATCAAATTCTTCCATAAGTATTTTTCTTTTCTCTTTGTCCTTAGAATCATATGACCCTTTCTTTTGCTATGGAAACTTCTGCTTCATCATATTCATTCTTTGATTCTTGTGTATGAATATGGAAGGTAAATTTAGATCACAATTGATCCATTTTTCTTTTCCATTTCCTACAATCTACTTCTTAGAAAATCCACTAGTGTTGTTTTGAACAACAATATCTTGTGTGAACCCAAATGAGTCTAGAGCATATATACCATTGTTAATAGATCCTGTAGTTTCTATTTCATTGTGTCTTTTGATAAGACATTTGTTTTCTCCATTTACATACTTGAATTCTACCATCTCTTTACTTTCAATTAGTTTGGTTACTGAAATGAGGTTTTGTTGTGGCTAATCCACAACACACCCCAAAATTGGGGACCCACCTTTTTTGCAGGCTTGCGGACGAAATCTCGGTGACCCAGATGCTAAAAATGAAGAAAAGAGAAAAAATGCCTAAGTGTTGAAAGTGTCACGAAATCGTGACATGTCGCGAAATCGCTGCCAAAAAATAGAAAAACGTCGCGATATCGCGACATGTCGCTCCATCACTGAAAAAAAAAGAAAAGGTGTCACGAAATCGCGACATGTCGCTGGCAAAAATGAAAAGTTGTCGCGATATCGCGACATGTCGTAAAAAAATGAAAAGGTGTCGCGAAATCGTGACATGTTGCTCCGTCGTGTCCCAGGCAGGAGAGAGAAAGGCAAGAATGAAAATCGTCGCGATTTCATGACGTATGGAGCTGCCACTGCTTGGAAATGAGAAGTGTCACGATTTCACGACGTGTTGCTACGAAAAGTGTATGGAATGAAAATGGTAGCGATTTCACGACAGGAAGCGGGAAGAAGGTGCCAAGTGAGAAAAGTGTCGCGATATCGTGACAGAAAGCTACAAAGCACGCTGAAGCACAGAAACGTCACGATTTCACGACGTGTTGCTGCGAAGGGTGTACGGAATAGAAAATGGTCGCGATTTCACGACAGGAAAATAGCATGGCGTACGGAGAAGAGAAACGTCGCGAAATCGTGACAACATTGAGCAAAGAGGTGTCGAGTGAAAAACGTCACGAAATCGCGACAGATTGCAGGTGGAAGGCATGAAACGAGAAATCGTCGCGATATCGCGACATGTCGCATTTTCGTGACTCCAAGTAGCCAAAGGTGTACGAAACAAAAATGGTAGCGATTTCATGACAAAAAGCAGGAAGGTAGTGCGAGCAAGAAAGGCGTAGCGAAATCGTGATAGGTTGCGGTTTCGCGGCTCTGAAGCAGCGAAGTAGTACGGACAGAGGTAGCGTAGCGATTTCGCGACAGAAAATTGGCAAATGTACGGAAGAGTAAAATGGTAGCGAAATCGCGACAGAATCGACAGGAGGACATGAAGCACAAAAATGTCACGATTTCGTGACAGCATGCAGCGAAGGTGTATAGAGAAGAGAAACGTCGCGATTTCATGACAGAAGGTAGCATTACAGCTCGAAACGAAAAGGCGTCACGATTTCGTGACAAGTAACAGCGAGAGGGTACGAAACGAAAAAGTGTCACGATTTCACGATAGGTGGTGAGGAGATGGCCCGAAGTAGAAAAACGTCGCGATATCGTGACATGTCTCATTTTCGTGTGAGGAGGAGAAACGATCTTGTTGGTCAAAAAGCGTCGCGATATCGCGACATGTCTCATTTTCGCGGCCGGGGAAGGTGAACGGGCTGCATGCTGTTTTGTCATGTTTTGCACGGGAAGACGTTACAGAAGGCGCAGAAAACATGAGACACGTGGCATACAGGTGTCAGAGTTGCAGAGGCGTTACATGCAGCGGTAGATTTCGAGCGTTTCAGAATCGAGCATGAAATAAAAGCATCGAAAAGGCGGGAATTTGAAAAGTCATAGGATGGAAGGTGAAACGAAGCAACACAGGGAGAACCGAAGAGCCGTTTCAGTTAGTACAAAACCAGGAGTGCAGATTGAAGAAAGGGTTGGAAATTGCTGCTTGCAGAGTTGCAGAGACAAGGGCTTCATGCCATTCTGGGCCTGCACTTGGGCAATTTCCTTCATTTGTTCTGGATTTGTAAAACCTGGAACATTCTGTAATTGTAATTGATACATCATTTTAATGTAGAAATACAGAGAGTTGGCATTTCATTGATGAGAAAGAAGGAGTCATTTTTGCATGCATGATTCAATGTGTTATCTTTCCCTTTCAGATTTCTAGGCTTATAGGTGAAGTTGAATGCAAGTGTTCTTGGTTGCTTCATGCGAATGCCTAAATCTGAAACTACGGTAGAAACCCTAGAAACCCGCACCTGGCTTATCCGAATTGTGCGAATTTGCAGGTTCAATAGGTTGGGTTGCATGCAGAAACCTCATTGTCTTCGGTTTTATCAATCAAGATGGTAGTACTCTGGATGTAGCTTAGTTGCATATTCATTTGCATTTATTTTTATTTTTAAACCCGTATTTATTTTTGATATTTTAATTACAGTCATTTAAATAAATAATTGAAAACCCATCAAAGCTTAGAGTCCATTGCAAATCCAAATTAAAGTGAACTACAGTGCCCCTTGTTAACATCCACTTGCAACCCTAAGGTATTCCCTGCATTTACATTGAGCAGCATCATTGGTGTTTTAGAATCAACATAATAGGAACCTTGGAGAAATTACTTTCTTTGCAAGCAGAGGATTTTGGGACTCAGATCCTACCGGAGAGTGTGCTTTCACAATTGGGTGAAAACACCACTCAACAGATTGGCGCTAGAAGGAGGGCCCGAATCGGTTTACTTTATTTTGGTTTTCATACATGAATAATATCTTTTAATTTAATTTTGAAATATTTTCTTAAAGCTCACAAACGGCTAAAGCTGCAGCTTTTGCTTTCTTTTGTTGCGGGTTTTCGTTGAAATAATCGGGGGTTTCATCGAGCGGGGTTGGACCCACCGCGTCGTATTGCGACCGGGTCCCAAACAACCGGGGAAACCATTTTTCATGACCTTCCTTGGTACTCCCAAGAGTAAAGCCAAGCAAGTCGTAAGCTCACCAGTCACAAAAGACCTATTTTCTCTAGGAACATCGAGTGGATCTACGCCCGTAATATCAGTTGCCACTAGTGTTCCTATTGTCAGTAATATCTCTACTGCTATTGTAGGTTTGTCTTCATCGATTTTGAGTCAAATGGCTCAAGCTCCAGCAGCTCCTTGGTATGGAGCTAATAATACTCCTTTGAACATTGCTTGGGGATATCCATGAAATCCCCAAGAACATTGAAATATTTCTGCCTAAATACAAACCGAGATGGCCTAAGAGCAATGAGGAAGAACATATCCAAGCCTATAGGGATGTTTTAATTAGGATGCAAGTTCAATATGAAGATGTGGCCTGCAGACTTTTCCCCATGAGCTTAGATCCAATAGCATATGAATGGTATATATGCTTGCCCTACTTGGTTCAATCACCTCTTGGACACAAATGGAAAATGCCTTTGTCAATCAATTTAGGTCACCCTTAGATCCCGCAACTATTTACAATCGGTTTATTACGTGCAAAAGGGGCCAAGGGGAACCGATTGGAACGTTTAATCAGAGATTCCAAAAGTGCTATAATAGAGCAATTAGGCACTTTGCCATCGATCCCGTAGTGGCTTTGCAGATATATTTTGGGGCATTGGACCCCATGACAGCCATGTTTGCGAGACGCAATCCTCAGGTCACCACGTTGGCTTTGGCCTATAATGAAGCCATGACTATCGAGCAACAAATGACACCACAAGGCTACGGGTTTACCCAGATGCCTGTGATGGGACAGTATGCTCCATATGGTCAAGCTCCCCAGGCAAATCAACTCATGGCACCACAAATGCCAAGCATGAACGCCTTCCCATATCAGCAACCGTATCCACCAGCACCCGCGTATGCACCCATTCCAATCCAACCAATCACATCCATTCCACCTGTCCTTGCATTTTTGCAGAACAGTCAATCAACTATGCAAGGAACTAGCCAAGTCAATCCTCAAGCCATAGTTCCTTTTCCAAATCCAACCCCGATTCAAAGTGTCAATCCATACGGGAATCAAATTCCTCAGAACCCGACCCAAATTTTGAATCAAGACCCCATCAATTATGCGAATCCAACGGGGGTTAACAACAATGTGATTCCACCGAAGGAGATTTATTCAGAAGTCGAAGAGCTCAAGAAATTAGTTCATAAAGCGAGCAATGACAGGGTTCAACAGTAGAAGTATGAGTCCCATGCCCCTCACCCAAATCAAAATTTTAACAATAGAGGGAGGCACTGGAACACCAAGCCAAACAATGGGGGAGTTCCCGCTCCCATTGCTAATCAACTAGATACTTCTACAGGACCTAGCCAATCCAATTCTCTTTTGAATCTTTCAGATTTGGCGTGGGAAAGGGGGTGCAGGTTGCACAACACAAAAGAACACAATGAGAGGAATTGTCCTGAGATTGCTAGATACACTCATTGTCTTCAGGCACAAGTTGATGATTTGGAACTGGTATCAAATGAGGGTCCATCACAACATCAAGATGATAATATTATGGTGATGGAAACTGTATATCATCAAGAAGGTGAGAGTGAGGAAGAAGAAGACGAAATTTTGGAATAGGAGGTGCAAGCTTTTCGAGATTTTAGGAAGGGGAATCATGGATACCATTTGAGAAGTAAATCTAAAACCCCTAAAACCTCATCAACACCTCCAAACAACTCTATTCTTCCTCCCGATACTAAGGCAAATAATAATCCTCCCCCTCCACTTAGAAGAGAAATGTCTAATGATGTGCAGAAGACAGTCAAATTCGAAAAGCCAAACTATGACATAGTGGAGGATCTAAAGAAGTCCAAATCTAGCCTTTCGTTCTTGGACGCAGCTAGATTGCCGGGCCAAAAGGAGGCATTGATAAAAGCTTTGAACTCACCTGATCAAACGTGGAAAGGAAAAGGAGTTGAATCCCATCTCATTTTGCGAAAGGAGAGAAGGGATGTCCCGCCATTCTTACGACTACGAGAATTGCGGGTAAGAATTTGCATAAGTGTTTGGTGGACACGGGTGCCACGAGCAACCTCATGCCTGCAGAAATATGTAAGATGCTAGGCCTGCAACTTTGTTTCATCCAAATGTACGATCCTGCAACTGGACGAGATCGGAGGTAAATGTAGTGGGGACTCTATATGATGTCAAGATTCAATTGAATTCTGAACCCAGGGTTCAGCAGGTTGTGGACATTTTGGTGGTTAATATCCCAAGTAGGTATGGAATGTTACTTGCGAGGGATTGGATGAAAACTCTGAATGGCTATTTTTCAACAGACTGCTCACATATGTGGCTACCATGGAAGGGAATTGCAAACCAAATCAGAGTGGAAAATGAACCGAGGCTTAAGGAGATTATAACAGATTTTAACAAGCCGAATGAAGTTCAATTTTACGAGCCAGAACTAGGAGTTTATGCACTTGATGTTGAGGAAGCAGTTGAAGAGCCTAAAGAGGAGGCATGTCATGGTAGCTCTTCTGATGAAAATGATTACACGTGGTTGCTCAGGTTCGATGGATCAAAATCTAGACAGGGAGCAGGGGCTGGAGTCGAGCTCACTGGCCCCGGAGGTAAACCATTATTGGCTGCCTACAGATTGCAATTTCCTTGCACGAACAATGTGGCAGAATACGAAGCATTGATCTTTGGTTTACGTCTAGCATTGAGCAAACATGTTAAATGCTTGAAGGTTTTGGGAGATTCGAGTTGGTAGTCAAGCAAATCAAAGGACGGTATACATGCCACGACAGAAGGCGAGCCTTTATAGAACTAGGGTTATGGACCTCATTGAGGAATTCGATGCATTCAATATAGCCCTTATTTCCAGGAAAGGAAATCAAATAGCAGACTCTCTTGCAGTCGTCGCGGGCATGTTAAACCCGGTTGATATAAAAAGATGTAAAAAGTTTTCTATTGAGCTGGTTCCTTGTCCATCAATACCCGATAATGTAAAGAATTTCCAGGTTTTTGAAAGTGACAGACATATTTTCAAATTTGTCACGAACTCGGGCATTTTTGAAAATCAGGTGATTGATGAGGAGCAAAGGTGGCGGGATGAAACAGAAGATGAAATTGAAACTGCGTATCAATCCAACAAAATTCCTAAAGACGTGGTTTCATTGGAAAAGATGTTCGACATGGGATGCAAGACCAAGAAAGGAAAAAGAGTCCCACTCCCTAAAGATGCATGTGATTCAATTAATCTAGGGAGTGCGGACAATCCAAAGGAGGTGTACATAGCAAAGGCATGTACGAGAGGAAGAAAGGAGCAATATAATGCAGGCATTGAAACATTACATAGATTGTATTGCTTGGAACTACAATGAGCTGAAGACATACAACCAAAACATTATCACACATACCATCCCTTTGAAGCCAGACTCCAAGCCTTTTAGGCAAAGACAGCGAGTTGTTAACCCGCTATTGGAGCCTTTGATCGAAAAGGAGGTTAAAATATTATTGGAAGCGAAAATCATTTTTCTGTTAGGCACTCAACCTGGGTGGCTAACCTCGTTCCAGTGAGAAAAAAGAGTGGAGAGATTAGGTTGTGCATAGATTTTCGAAATCTTAATAAAGCCTCTCAAAAAGATAATTATCCACTTGCCATCAATCGATGAAATTCTACAAATGGTAAATGGATCCGAGATGATGTCCTTTCTCGATGGGTATTCAGGTACAACCAGATTCTTATACATCCGGATGACGGGATGAAAACAGCCTTCACTACCAAGTGGGGGACATTTGCATATAAGAGAATGTCGTTCGGATCTGTTAAATGCTTGGTGCAACTTTTCAACGCGCCATGGATTATGCATTCAAGGGGCTCATAGGCAAATGCATCATCGTGTATGTGGATGATATCCCAGTTTTCTCGAAGAAGAGAGAGGAACATGTCAAAGATTTAAAGAAAGTGCTTCAAAGATGCAAGAGAACATGGAATTTCCTTAAATCCCAAAAAGTGCATTTTCGGAGTAATGAAGGAAAATTATTGGGTCACATTATTTCAAAAGAGGGCATATCCATCGACCCGAGAAAGGATACAAGCTATCCAAAACCTACCTCTCCCGAGTAGTAAGAAAGAATTGAGATCTTTCTTTGGGCAGGTTAATTTTGTGAGGAAGTTTATCTCTAGCTTTGCTGAGATAGCCAAGCCTCTGAACAAGATGCTCAAGAAAGATGTGGATGTAAAATGGAACGAGGAAAGTAGAGTGGCCTTCAAGAACATCAAAGATGCCATTTCCAGAGCCCCTGTCCTTATAATCCCAGACTACTCCAAGCCTTTCTATATTTATGCTTTTGCATCAGAACACTCCTTCGCGAGTGTCTTAACCCAAAAAGGCGAGGATAGTGCCGAAAAACCCATAGCATTTTTAAGTGCCCCCCTGAAAGATGCTCAATTAAGGTATTCGATCCTTGATAAGCAAATGTACGCACTTTTTAAAACGGTGAAAAAATTTAGGCACTACATTGTACACAGCGAGTTATTGCCATCGTGCCCGACTCTGCTGTCAAGACCATGTTTTTACAAAATGAACTAGGTGAGAAAAGAGGAAAATGGATTTCCACCATCCAAGAATTTGATCTCGAAATCCAACCTATGAAACTAGTTCGAGGATAGGGACTGGCGAAGGCGATCGCAGAAAATAATCCGCAAATAACGAGGCCAATGCTCGAATACGAGAATACATTGCTAAGGATGAGCTGGTATGTTGATATTGTGCAATTTTTATTGAGTGGTAAGTGTCCTTCTAATCTGAATTCAACACGAGAGAAGAGCTTTAAGGCTTAAGTCTGTCAATTATACGATGAAATCTGGTGTGCTTTACGGGAAGAATCATGAAGGTATCTACCGAGGTGCTTGAACAAAGAAGAAGCCGCCAGGGTGTTGCGGGAATTTCACGGGAAACATGGAACTGGTCACGGTGCGGCCAATGCTACAGCACATCAAATCCTGAGAGCAGGATACTACTGGCCCCATATTTTCAAAGATGCACATGCCCATGTACGATCTTGTCATATCTGTCAAGTGGCTGCCAGTAGAGAAAGAAATGCAGCCATGCCGTTACAACTTGTAGTTGAAATGAGACCATTTGCACAGTGGGGACTAGATTTCATTGGGGTTATTAACCCAAATTCTTTTGATTCTCATAAATTCATATTGACAGCTACGGACTACTGTACAAGGTGGACAAAGCGATTCCTACTAAACATGCCACCACGAGACGTTGTAATTAAATTCCTTGAGGACCATATTATAACAAGATTTGGAATGCCTAATTCTATTGTCAGTGACAATGGTAAAGCATTTATTTCTACGCAATTTGCAGATTGGGCATATGATAACAAAGTGAGCTTAAAATTTGCATCCAATTATTATCCTCAAGGAAATGGGTTGGCCGAATCTTCAAATAAGAATTTGTTGAATACCATTAAGAAGTTGCTGGAAAAGAACCCTCGGGACTGGCACGGCCAATTGAAGTTTGCCCTTTGGGCGAGATAGGACCGAGTGAAAGAGTCCATAGGGAATACTCCCTATCATTTGGTCTATGGGCAAGACCCGATATTTCCTGCAAATTTGAAGTTGCGGACCTTACATTTCATACAAGAGTACTTGGGGACGAGATGATCAAGTTGAAGCCGGGTCAAGTCATTTGCTTGCACCTTGATGAAAAGAGAGAAGAGGCCATGAATCACATGAATAAACACCGGGAAGTTATCAAAATATGGTTTGACGGAAGGGCCAAAGTTAAATCATTCAGAATTTCAGATTTGGTATTACTATGGGACAAAAGACATGAGGAAAAAGGGAATCATCAAAAGTTTGATTGTCTTTGGTTAGGCCCATATCAGATTTCAGAGATTCTTGGGAAGAATACCTTCAGGCTAAAAACTTTAGAAGGGAGAGATTTTATGCTACCGGTTAATGGGCAGATTTTAAAGCATTATTTTAGCCCTTAGGTTGTGAGATTTTTGATATTATTCTTTCGGTTTTGGTGGGAGTTTTCAGTTTTTGTTTTTATTGTTTAGGATTGTTAGTTTAGCTAGGATTTTGGTTGTGGATTTGATTTCAATTGACATGTTTTGTTTATTCTGATAAAAAAATAATAATAATAATAAAAATAATAATAATAATAATAAAAAAAAATAATAATAATAAAAAAATGAGATGTCAACTTATGCTTAAGGTTAGGAGAATATGAAATATTGGAATTATCCTGTAAAAGCTCCACAAGTACCACAAGCATCTTAAGTTATATTGTTTGATTTTGTGATGCATGAAAGAGTCAGTTTTGCATGACAAATCATTTTCATTTGCAATTCAAGAGATAATGCATTCATGTTCCATCTCACTTTACATACATTTCATCTTAGTTGCATATGCATCTTAGGTACATATCATTTAAGTATGTCAATCCCTCTTAGGGTTGTGTTATAACATAAATGTAAGAGGAATCCTAAGGTTGGGAAGCTGAGTCTTGAGATATCTAGAACCAAGCACGTCTCATACATTAAAAAAGGATCTTGAGCAAAATGATCATGACCTAACTTGGAAGAAAAGGTTGGGCGAAAGAGGTTGTTCATGTCTATCCTATTTATGCAGCATGATCCTTAAACAGTGGTTTTGACCACTTCCATAGAGCTTAAAGCCTAAAATCGGAGTAGTAAGGATAGGGTTAAATCCTCATCGAACTTAGGTTGAGGATCCAATTCCCCAAAGCTTTGATTTGACCTACATGGAGTAGTAAGGATAGGGCATAAATTCTCATCTCGCTTAGGTTGAGGATCCAATTCCCCAAAGCTCTTATGTCTCATTTCATAATAAATCTTGGATTGTAAGGATCGTACTACTTGTCCTCTGCAAAGGATGGGTAGTCTCCCAGGTCTGAATTTTTTTCCCTCCTTCTTGGGGGGTGGGGTCCCTCAAAGGATGGGTAGTCATCCCCAAGGTCTAAGCAACAAAATTAATATTTTTCATCTAAAGTTTGGATTATAAGGATCGTACTACATGTCCCTAGCCTGGATGGGTAGTCATCCCCAAGGTCCAAGAAGTAAAAAAATAAATTTTTCCCATCTCATCTTTATATTGGATTGTAAGGATTGTACTACTTGTCCTCTGCAAAGGATGGGTAGTCATCCCCAAGGTCCAAAGAAATGAGGATAAGTTTTGGATTGTGGGGTTAGATATGCCCATGCATGGCATCATGTCTTGCCTCAAAAACAAGACCACTGATTGTCTAGAGGGTTAGACTAGCATGACCATTTCTTCCATAATTGGTTTAATTATTTTGCTTAAAGTGAGGTAATGAACTCTAAATCAGAATAGTAAGGATAGGGTTAAACTCTCATCTCGGTTGGTTGGGAGTCTGATTCCCCAAAGTTCTGATTTCACATTCACTTGCACATGGGTTCCGGATAGTAGGGACTCATAACCAACTTTGGGATACAATAAGGTAATGAATTAGTGGATCCTAAGAGGGTTTGGCAATCTTGAATGCTTGTACATAATAATAGAAGAATGACTATGCCTTTTACGAAAGCAAAATCTCTTAGCATATTCATTAGGGTACACAAATCATTCACCATCTCACATATGCATTCATGCAAAACTGACAATGGAGTGTGGATCAATTTCAAACGATAGGAAAAGAAATCCATTGCACACACTGAGCTAATACTTGATGATTCTAATGATTCATGTACTTCTGATCTTTGGGCATTTGTTTGTATTGCTTATGTGCTAACACATGTTTTCGAGTTTGTGATATGTTTCAGGTTGGGTTCTTACTAAAAATGCTCAAGAGCATTTTACAGCAGAGTCGCCATTTGTTGTGGCTAATCCACAACACACCCCAAAATTGGGGACCCACCTTTTTTGTAGGCTTGCGGAAGAAATCTCGGTGACCCAGATGCTAAAAATGAAGAAAAGAGAAAAAATGCCTAAGTGTTGAAAGTGTCGCGAAATCGCGACATGTCGCGAAATCGTTCGACATGTCGCACCATCACCGAAAAATAGAAAAATGTCGCGATATCGTGACATGTCGCTCGTCGCTGGAAAAAAAAGAAAAGGTGTCGCGAAATCGCGACATGTCGCGGAAAAATGAAAAGGTGTCGCGATATCGCGTGACATGTCGCTATAAAAAATGAAAGGTGTCGACGAAATCATGACATGTTGCTCCGTCAGGCGGGCGGGAGAGAAAGGCAAGAATGAAAATCGTCACGATTTCACGACGTATGGAGCTCGCTTGGAAATGAGAAGTGTCACGATTTCGTGACGTGTTGCTGCGAAAGGTGTACAAAATGAAAATGGTAGCGATTTCAGACAGAAGAGGAAGAAGGTGAAGGAGAAAAGGGCGATATCATGAACGATTCGCGAAGAAGGTGAAATAGAAAATGGTCGCGATTTCACGATAGGAAAATAGCATGGCGTACGGAGAAGAGAAACGTCTGAAATCGTGACAACATTGAGCAAAGAGGAGTGAAAACGTCAGAAATCGAAGGTGGAAGTGAAAAGAGAAATCATCGCGATATCGCGACATGTCGCATTTTCGTGACTCCAAGTAGCCAAAGGTGTACGAAACAAAAATGGTAGCGATTTCACGACAAAAAGCAGGAAGGTAGTGCGAGCAAGAAATGACGTCGCGAAATCGTACGGGTTTCGCCAGAGACGAAAGGTAGCGTAGGATTCGCGACAAAATTGGCAAATGTACGGAAGAGTAAAATGGTAGCGAAATCACGACAGAATCGACAAGAGGACATGAAGCGAGAAAATGTCACGATTTCGCGACAGCATGCAAGGTGTACGGAGAAGAGAAACGTCGCGATTTCGCGACAGAAGGCAGCATTACAGCTCGAAACGAAAAGGCGTCGCGATTTCGCGACAAGTAACAGCGAGAGGGTACGAAACGGAAAAGTGTCACGATTTCGCGACAGGTGGTGAGGAGATGGCCCGAAGCAGAAAAGCGTCGCGATATCGCGACATGTCTCATTTTCTCTGTGCAGGAGGAGAAACGATGTTGTTGGTCGAAAACGTCGCGATATCGCGACATGTCTCATTTTCGCGGCCAGGAAGGTGAACGGGCTGCATGCTGTTTTGTCATGTTTTGCACGGGAAGACGTTACAGAAGGCGCAGAAAACATGAGACACGTGGCATACAGGTGTCGAGTTGCGAGAGGCGTTACATGCGGCGGTAGATTTCGAGCGTTTCAGAATCGAGCATGAAGAAAGAGCATCGAAAAGGCAGGAATTAGAAGAGTCACATGATGGAATATGAAACGAGGCGACACAGGAAGAACCGAAGAGCCATTTCAGTTAGTATAAAACCAGGAGTGCAGATTGAAGAAAGGGTTGGAAATTGTTGCTTGCAGAGTTGCAGAGACAAGGGCTTCATGCCATTCTGGGCCTGCACTTGGGCAATTTCCTTCATTTGTTCTGGATTTGTAAAACCTGGAACATTCTGTAATTGTAATTGATACATCATTTTAATATGAGAAATACGAGAGAGTTGGCATTTCATTGATGAGAAAGAAGGAGTCATTTTTGCATGCATGATTCAATGTGTTATCTTTCCCTTTCAGATTTCTAGGCTTATAGGTGAAGTTGAATGCAAGTGTTCTTGGTTGCTTCATGCGAATGCCTAAATCTGAAACTACAGTAGAAACCCTAGAAACCCGCACCTAGCTTATCTGGATTGTGCGAATTTGCGAGGTTCAGTAGGTTGGGTTGCATGCAGAAACCTCATTATCTTCGGTTTTATCAATCAAGATGGTAGTACTATGGACGTAGCTTAGTTGCATATTCATTTGCATTTATTTTTATTTTTAAACCCGTATTTTTTTTTTGTATTTTAATTACAGTCATTTAAATAAATAATTGAAAACCCATCAAAGCTCGTATTCCATTGCAAATCCAAATTAAAGTGAACTACAGTGCCCCTTGTTAACATCCACTTGCAACCCTAAGGTATTCCCTGCATTTACATTGAGCAACGTCATTGGTGTTTTAGAATCAACATAAGAGGAACCTTGGAGAAATTACTTTCTTTGCAAGCAGAGGATTTTGGGACTCAGATCCTACCGGAGAGTGTGCTTTCACAATTGGGTGAAAACACCACTCAACAGGTTTGTAGTTAGCCTTTTCAAATCAAAACTATTTGTGACTTCAAGGCAATCAAACCATTGTAGATTTCCTGTCATATGTTTACTTGCTTTAGAATAATCCATAATTTTCATTGAATGATATATCTTTCAAAATTTTAAACCTTTGAGTTGAATCCCTTTTGACTCCCTAATTTGAATGATAGGCTAAATATAATTCTTGATGCAATTATAATTTTTAACTCTACTTTTCAAGATTCTATGTTGGATTCCTTATAACTCCCAAATTTCAAATAATTGAGTAAACAAATTCTAAATTTCATAAATACCTAAATTGGTGTTGAATGCCTTTTAACTCCCAAATAAGAAATTTAGAAATTTGTAAAAATAATATTTGCAATATTTCAATAATCCAATTTGATGTAGTAGACCTTATCTCTCCAAAATTATTAATTTGCAAATATTTAAAATGATTTTCAAAACTTAATAAAATAATTACAATAGATTTGTAGTTAAATTTTTCATATATTCAAATCAATTTTTCAAATAGCAATAATAAATTTCTAGGGTTTCAAATTTCATTTCTATATCTTTCTCTCCAATCATATCATTAATTAAAGTATAAACCCAATTAATCAAATTAAACCTTAGTCAAAATCTAATATTTCTCAATCCTTATAACTCCTAATAAAAAACTTATTTTTTAAATTTATTATTTAGAACTATAGACGACAGGAAACCTCATGTTCTTTTCCCTTTAAGTCTAATTAATGTCAAGTGTGCATAGGGGAGATTCATTAGAACTTCTACTTCCCCACTTGAGGATCTCTTTCCAAAGGAAGCCCTAAGGATACAAAGATCCTCAACACAACTAGACTCCTACTCAATGTATTTTTCTATGGTTGTGTGTAATTTGATGTAATGCTTGTGTTATCAATGTTTTAGGAGTTTAATTAAAACAAACACCTAAAATTTTTGGATCTCTATTTATCCGACTCTTTATCGAGCCTTAACGATTATTTAAACCTAAATCATCAAGAATCATATAAATGAAATTATTAAGTTTAAATCATACAAAATGCATGAAAACAAGAGTGATCCTATATGTTTTTTAGATTTGAATGAGATAAGTTGAGGAGATCTCGATTCTAGGGCAAACAAGAGAAATGCAAGCAAACAAACTAGCATAGATGCAACTAGATGACTTTTGATTCCTTGCCTAAGTACTTGAAAATGAAGGAAATGCTAAAATTCAATCTAAGGTTCCTTAATTGATTAGTATTTTAGTGTTTTTTAAAGAAATTAAGGTATTTTGTAAATAAATTGCAAGGTTTTGTAAATGATTAGGGTTTTCTAGCTAAGGTTCCTTAATTTGCCAAAGTAAATGTGATTTCTACTTACAAAATAGTAGAAAACAGAAATAAAACACAAAAAAAATAAAATTATAGAGCTAAGGAAGGGCCAAGTGGTTGAATTACCTCTCTTGGAGCTTATCTACCAAATTTACCACTAAAAAGTGCCAAATTCATCACTAGGGTGGTGAATTTGGTACAACTGCACAAACACTTTAAAAAAAAAAAAAAATTGTGTAATTTAGGGCGTATGTCTGAGTGCAGTGAGGTGATAGAATATCTCCCCTATCTGATTAGACCCCCTGTTTATAAAAAATTGAATTTGCTTACCTCCTGGGATGGATTTTGGACTATTGCCAAATTCACCACTAAGGTTTGCCAAATTCACCACTGGTAAAATTTGGTCTAAGTGGAAAATTTGGTTTAGTGTATTATGACTACCAAATTCACCACAGATAGTTCAAGGTGGTGAATTTGGTCCTGGGATGGGTTTTTTAAAGTTTTAGAGGTTGATTTTGGTAGAATTGGCTGTGTTTTGGGTTGAAACTCAAGGGGAAGATTCCTAATGTGATTTACAATGTCTATGACCGATAGAATTAGAGGATTTATATACAAAAATAGAGAATTTAAGGACTAAGATTTTAAATATCTGTAAATAATATGAAAATTCTCAAATTAACTAAAAAATTGAGCACATGAGAATGCTATGAAATAAAAATACCTGTAGATTTGTTAGGAATGATTCTAATATTACCTGTTACTAATATGACTATAGAATAAATACAGATTTGCATAGATTATTTACCAATTTGATATTTAAATGAGAACTTGGATGAAAGAGGCAAGGAAAATACCTCTATGACTATTTTGAATAGTTAGAGGGCTTAGGAATAGGGAGTTAGGAATGCAAAAGGATTAGGAATATAGTGGGATAATTTTATCTATATCCCAATCCTTACAATATATATGAAATTGATAAAAAAATCAGCATAAAGTGCTTAAAATGAGGTAAATAGGAATGCTATAAAATTCTTGAGAGAACAAATTAAATTGCTACAATATTTAAAACATGGAAGTAAAATAACATGGATGTGAAAGAAAAGAGGTATGCATATAAATGAAAGTAATGTGAGAACTAAAGAGCATGGAGTAGATAAAAGGATTAGTATGCTTCCAATATAAGCCAAAGGACTATAAATAAAAGTGCAACAAGAAAATATGATGAGTAATGTGTTAGAAAATTTTAAAATACCTTGCAAAACAAAGAGTTATTTGCAAAGTATGATGATGAAATAAAAATAAACTAGAATAATCCTGTAAAGAGATGTTAGACATGATAATAAGGATGCTATAATTGAATAAAAATGCTGCCACAAAACTATTAGAATGGCTACACAAATGATGTTAGAGGTTTCCAGAAAAAGGATTAGAACCCTGCAAGGAAAGTTAGAGCATAAGATATAAAATACATTAAAGAAAGGTATAAAGTGAGCAAGGCTACAATCTAGAGGATAAAATGCAATGAAGCTAAGGTGGAAGGAGAGAAGAAAGAAGCTAGGAGAGCTCTCTTTATTGCCTCCAATGGTGGCCTCCTTGCTCCAAAATCCTCCTTGCCTTGCTTAACTTGCTCTCAATGCTCACACAATGCTCTAAAATGCTTGATGAAAACTTAGAAATAGAGAATGCTATTGAAAGAGAGAATGCTAGAAAATGTGGTAGAGCTTTGCTATAGTGAAATTGCTTGTGGAATGCTTGCCCCATGACCTCCTTAAATAGGATTTGGAGGAGGGTTGGAGGGAGAAATGGATAAGAACAATTCAAAATTGTTGCATCTAATGCATTATTAGAGCATGTGAAATCAATGGTAGAGGTGAAAAGGAGGTCAATCCATGCCTCTCTAGTTCGTGTGGAAATATTCTTAAAGTTTTTGCCAAATTTACCACTAGCGAATTTGGCGATCCGGGTGGTGAATTTGGTAAGGAATCAAATTTGATTTTGTGAAGTTTAAATTTTGAAAATTTGCCAAATTTTCCACTAGCCAAATTGGTAAAAACTGATTCTGAATGCTAGAAGTCAATTTTTGCAGTTTTTCCAAATTCACCACTCAACTTGCCAAATTCACCATTGGAAAATTTGGTCAAGGTGGCAAATTTGGTAAAGGTAGAAAATGATACTCAAAATGATGGGGAATGATCAAATTGAGGTTTTGTGAAGTTTGCAATTGATTTTGGGAAGTTTTGAAGTGTTTGTGACTAGTTTTGCAAAGTTGTGACTAGTGTCAATTAAATTGTGACTAGCGTGTCAAAATTGGGTGTCTGCATTTTACCCCAATTTTGATGTGATATCTGAGATTTTGCATCAAAAGTTAAGTTTTGACACTATAATGGATTGTTGTTGTATTACTTTATCGATTTGAAGAATTGCTAGTTTTTATGATTTCATATACATATACCTCACTTTGCATGCCTTGATATCTAGAGATGATTGTTTTACCCCATGAAAATTTTGCCCCATGGAAAAGTTCTCTTTTTGATAACAATGTACCTATTCAAAAGTTTTGGTATGAATTTTTAGGAATATGGGATGCTGAGCTAGTTAGTGATGATGAGTGGATGGTTTAAAAATTAGAAGGGGAAGGTGAAAGTGCCCTCATTTGCACTTTACCTATTTTAGAAAGTTAGAGAAAGTGAGACAAAGCTGCTAGAGAGGATGGCTCATACCAAAGGATGGGTGCATCATGTGTATGTTATTCAAGGGATGATTGATGTGTCAAAGTGATTCTGAGAGGTATGTCTTCATTCCAAGTAAATTTTTTTGATTCTGGATCCCTTTTTTCAAGTTTTTTGTGAGCTATGGTGAATTTGGTCCCAGTGGTAAATTTGGCACTGGTGAATTTGGTGCTAGTGGTGAATTTGGGACAATATAACCAGTTTTATTTTGAATATTTTACTTTGATATGTGTGCAAATATAGAAATATTTATACTTGTCAAAAATCTCTTTTTGGGGGGTATCCAATGGTAGTGCTTTTATGAAATTTTAGGAAGGTTTGATGGATTTTATAACTTGATATTTTGAATGGTTTTGGTAGGTGATGAAGAATTTGATTAGTACAGAGCATCACCCTAAATTCTTGGGGAGCATCTTAGCGGGTGAGCAGAGGACTAGGGATGTGGAGGTTTTAGAAGTGATAGGGCTGTATTATGTTGCCTATATGCCTAAGTTGGAGTTTGATCACTCCTTACTGATAGCCCTTGTAGAGAGGTGGTACCCATCCACCAATACCTTTAGGTTACCAATGGGTGAGATGATAGTTACTTTAGAGGATGTGTGGTGCATCCTCAAGGTGCCTGTTTGAGGTGTGCCCATTCACTTAGGGATGAGTGTGAGAGCTGGGAAGTTAGCCTTCTCAAGGAAGGATGACTTCTCAAGGATGAAGGATGGACTGAGGATCAATGATGCCTATGTAGGAGGGCATATTGATTGACAAACTATATTCTTAGTAGTGGTGGTATTAGGGTTGATGATGAGTGATAACAATAAGAGTTTTATACCATGGGGATGGGGATCGATCATAGCAGGGTTGAGGGATAGTCAGATTATCTATGCATGGGCCCCTACCATCTTGGTGATATTATACCATACTTTGTACAGGGTGGTATACAGGCAGGGTTAGAGTCTGACATGTTGTACTTTGCTCTAGGTCTAGGCATGGGAGCATATAGCCATTCATAGACCCATTGTAGTGATGAGGGGTGTTAATCCTGAGAGTCCTACAATTTATAGATGGGAGAGGTGCATCCATACTTCATCTTGCTCTCTAGCCTAGGTGAGGTATCTTATTGATGATATGAGGGTAGCACATGTTACATGGCGACCATGGAGGGACATGTATGTGTGGTCTGAGGATCACAAGGAGCTAGCTAGAGTGAGACAAATTCGATGGTTGGATTATGGGAATAAGGCCTATGAGTTGTACCAATTTGATCATGTGACCCATCAATTTGGAGAGGTACAATGATTACTAGTAGTAGGTGAGATTTGGGTATGATGAGTGCATCGTGAGACCTGGTGGGATCCTATGGATCTGGTTACCTTTCTAGAGGTTGATGACGATGATCCAGTGGTATTGAATACTAGGCTAGATGATGTGGGAGTTGCAGTGGAGTATAGTGATTGGTATGAGCAATTTAGGCCTCATAAACTAATAATGGGCCCACCATAAAGGGATCAAAGATAGGTTTTTAGGATATATTGAGTGCTCTAAGAGGATCTAGGTGCCATTGCAAAAGAGAAGGATGGTAAAAGAGGATGGCCAAATTGGGGACTAGGGGATTAGCTTCTTTATATGTAGCTCTATTGGATGTAATTCCACTCTTGTGTGCCCTAGATGGTAGAGGAGGATCAGGTTTAGATGGAGTAGAGCCAGACCTTGGTGGAGCAAGGCCAAATTTTGGGGGAGAGGTGGGTCCTAGTAGGATGGTAGAGGAGGCTACGATGGTGGAGTTGAGGGTTCTCCATCACACTTTAGAGGATGTGAGGAGCCAGTTGGCAACATTTGAGGTTATGCGAGTGGAAAAGGCTACCAGGGGCAGAGATGAGGTGACCAAGATTAGGGATGAGATGGCCTAGGTGTAGGTAGATAGTGAGGAGACCATTGCTAGGCTTTAGTTGAACTTAGATCAAGTCATAGAGGAGTAGGCCCATGAACCAAGTGATCAATGTTGGTCTTAGGTCTGACTTGGAGTGGGTGATGAGAGAGAGAGATGAGGTCGAGTCACAGGTTGGGTGAGGCTTGGATAGTGTAGTGGTGGCCATGATTATGAGGCCACTAGAGTGATAGTTGGAGGCTTTTGGAGCAGAGTTAGTGGTGTTGGATACTATGAGGGTATATCTTATAGAGAGGCTACATCGTTTGATGGTTTGGATTGAGAGGGAGTAGGGTAGGACCACATACTATCACCAGCTGTATCATATGGTGGTCCTTGTGGAGTAGTGAGAACCATCTCCTTCGGGTTCATGATCGAGGGCTCCATCAATGAGTGATACCTCTCATAGTTCTACTATATTTTAGCCTCATCCTCATCCTCTAGTAGGGGTGCTAGAGAGGTTGGATCCTCTTGTTAGGTGGTCTTAGGGGCATTCAGGAGTGAGTGTACCAATTTTAGGGATGTGGTACATCCTCCTATTATGAGTTGAGTGTATCATTTTTCCTTTTGTGATACACCTTCTCCATCGATATGTATAGTGCAAGATATATATATATGATGATATTTGTTTTTGAGACTTGATATGATGTTTTGATTCTTTTGTGGCTTGAATTGATGATGCATTTATGTGTTAATGTGTGATGTTTTGATGTGATGTAGTTGACTAAGTAATTGTATTCTTGATTGATTTTCTTTAGTAATGATTTTATGATCAAATATAGATGAGGGGAGATGCCTCATTTGAGAGATGTGTTGAGTATTTTGGATGATAGATGACCATCCAAAAATGTATGTTGTGAGTGGTGGTCTCTAGACCTGATATAGGAGAATACTCATGTTCTTTAGAGGTAGATGTTTTACCTTTTATGCATTCCCATAGGTGGGAACATGATCTCATTATGTTTAAATGGTGGCCTATGATGCCATATTCATGATATCATTTAAGACATAATGAGGTACCTATAATATGTACAATGAAATATATTGTTTTGAAAATATTTTTCTTCTCATCAATGTTCAAGTGTCATTCTCTATGAAATACTTGAATACATAGATGAGGTACCTATAGTATTTACATAATATATAATGTATTAAAAATATTTTTATTCTCATTAATGTTCAAGTGCCATTCTCTATGAAACACTTGATTGTGTAGATGAGGTACCTGTATGATTTATTTTGCTCCTTATCAATGTTCAAGTGCCATTCTCTATGAAATACTTGACTACATAGATAAGGTGTTTAATTTTTATCAATGTCTAAGTGCCATTATCTATGAAACACTTAGCTATGTAGATGATATGATTTGATTTTCATCAATGTCTAAGTGCCATTCTCTATGAAACACTTAACTGCATAGATGAAATAGTTTGATTTTTATCAATGTCTAAGTGCCATTCTCTATGAAACACTTAGCTACGTAGATGAAATAATTTGATTTTCATCAATGTCTAAGTGCCATTCTCTATGAAACACTTAGTTACATAGATGAAATATTTTGATTTTCATCAATGTCTAAGTTCCATTCTCTATGAAACACTTAGCTGCATAGATGAAATAGTTTGATTTTCATCAATTTCTAAGTGCCATTCTCTATGAAACACTTAGCTACATAGATGAAAGATAGTTTGATTTTCATCAATGTCTAAGTGCCATTCTCTATGAAACACTTAGCTATGTAGATGAAGTAGTTTGATTTTCATCAATGTCTAAGTGCCATTCTCTATGAAACACTTAGTTGCATAGATGAAGTAGTTTGATTTTCATCAATGTCTAAGTGTCATTCTCTATGAAACACTTAGCTACATAGATGAAGTATTTAGAATTTTCATCAATGTTCAAGTGCCATTCTCTATGAAACACTTGACTACATAGGTGAAGATGTTATGCTTCTTATCAATGTTCAAGTGCCATTCTATATGAAACACTTGAACGTAGATAAGATGTGGATTGATTTTTCAATAGTGTATTTTGAAAAACTTAATTGTGTGGATGAAATTTTTATTATCCAAGCCTTTTGCAAAGTTTCAAAATGATGTTTGAGAAAGCTATCAATGCTGATTGTAAGATTTTTGTAAATATTTTGCAAATGGAGTAATGAAGCACTTTTGATAATTGATTTTTGATCCTTGCAAATATTTTACAAAGTGAAGAAATGATTTTGTGATTGATATTGTGTTCTTTGCAAATGGTTTCATGAAGTGATAAAAATGGTCTTTGTAAAGGTTTTGCAAAGTAATAGGATGATATTTGCAAGTGTTTTTGCAAAGCAATGAAATGGTCTTTGCAAATGTTTTTATAAAGTAATGAAATACATTTTGCAAATGCTTTCATAGGATGCATGATAATGTAATCGATGCTTGTAATTATTTTTGCAAGGTATTTTGCATGATATTCCATAATATAATGACAAATATATGACGATTATGTTTGTAATAAAATGATGTTGAGATGTTTGCAGAATAATTATTTATGTTTTTCTTTTGTTTTTACTATTTGAGATTAAAAAAAAAAACTTTAAAAGAAGGAAGGACTTGATATTATTGAATTTATTAGCATATGAGAGAGGGTAACAAGAGTATATAAGTCCATTACCTAATGCATATGCAAATATTTTACATGTACGTGAGGAATTGGACTTAATACTCATTGCCCCCTCTGATGTGTTGAAAGATTCAAGAATTTGGTTATTAAACAAAATATTTCACACTGAGGGTAACACTCCTATATGAAAAATCCAAGAGAAGAAGTCCTTCTCCTTTTCTTGACATCTGTACATGAAAATTAATATGCATAGAGCATGGAAAAAAGAAATCCCCTTATCTAGGAGGTCCATGTGATAACATTTCCCTAAGTCTGAAGGATCTTGTTTGTATGAATGAATAGATGACATCCATACTGGCTTATAGGCCATTAGGAGGCACAAGGATATAATAATAGACTACTTGATGCAATCATAAATTATTATGGGTACGTGAAGTGCTGATTACCAAATCCCAATGTTCTTGAAGGACCCATTAGTTAATCTGGATGTTTTAGTTTTGAAGAAAAGAAGAAGTGATAACTTGTTATCACATATCAAGAGGGAGGAAGTTCTCTATCTATTTTGTATAAACAGATAGAGAATATCTAGCTTGATAGGTGACTATTTTTTGAGATTTGATATTTTATTGCATATTTGCATAACAAGCTAGTTGGAAATAGAACTCTATTAATCCAATAGTATTATTAGGAAAATAGATGATGGTGAGAGTATGATTCATGGATGTTCTATTATTGTAGAGGCTTAGGCAGATATGAAGACAATATAAATCTAGTATCTGGTGAAGCGTACAAATAATTGCATGCTCACAAGGCATTGAATCTATGTAGCCTCATAGTCTGATAGACCCATTTGAACAACAACAGGTGATAGATCATGATTTTAGTTTGATAGAATGCCAACGATATGAACCAGAAGGCTATGAGGATAATATTGATCTAGTGCCTGGTAAGATATACAAATGATTGTAGATCTACAAGATATTGGATCAATAAAGTCTTCAACAACCTCATGGACTATCGAAGGTAATCATTAATATTTGTGAAGATGTGATAGCAAGCTGATGTAGTAAGTCAAAGACGAAGTAATGGTAACATTGATCCATTACCTAATGAGATTTATAGGGGATTTAAAACCTATGCATCATTAGATCAAGGGAACCATACAATCCTTATGACCCATTGGAGAGGTAACATGTGAGAATTTGATTTATGTTTGATTGCATACTAAAAATGATATGTCGAATGGGGAAGAGTACCCATAATCATCCATTTCCATATAAAGTTGACAAGTAATTGTTAATCCATAGGGGAATGGATGATTAGGGGACTCTTGGCCCATGCGACCAATCGAATGAGTAAGTAGGTGATAATATATTAGGTAAGATTTTGTGAAATTGGTAGATAGACCAATCAGGGAAGAAAACCCCATTTCAACCAATAACTAGTAAAGTTCACAAATGATTATGAACTTATGAGAGATTGGTTGAATGCAATTTCTCATCCCTAGATGGTCTATCAAATGAGTTATATATGAAGAATGTGATGAGATGATATCATGATACATTCAATAGACTACTCTTAAAGTTCTCTTATAAAATACATCATTTTGCAAGAAGGTTGCAAAAGTCATAGATGCATTATAGAAGAGAAAAAGGTGTCCTTGAGGAGTCTATTGAATAATCATGAGAGTTGATGAAAAATGAGACTCTTTTTTTGAAATATGTTGTAGATATATTATTGATAATAATGTTGTGAAGTTTTGTTGATATTAATGATGTAACTATGTATGAAATAGAGGAAAGTGGGTTGCGTACATTGCTTATTTTGAAGAGAGAGAGGAAGTATGATAGATGAGAAGGAAGTAAGTATAATTAATTATTGTTTATTGTTGGATGCCCCAAGGTTGGGATAGAAGAAAGGGAAGAGGTCAGGTCATCAGGGCTATGGATGATCACGTCATACATCACTTAACCCAAGAGAGGGAGAAGAAGAGAAGAAGTATGATAGTAACGAAGCAGGATGTAGAAGAAAATTTTAGAGGATAAGATTTTTGGACTGAGAGAGTTTACTCAACATATGGTTAGCCTAGGTGGATGCAATGCAGATGTATTTGTAATAAGGATTGGCATTTGCATCATAGTAAACCCTCCTGACTCGATGGTATGATCAAGAAAGCCAAGAAAACATGCAAGGGGTGAAGTGTATATGATGATATGATGATTCTTGACGTGTATTCAATCAAATGAGGAAGCAAATGACTTGATGTGTTTTATGCATAATATCATTTAAGATGAATGATGTTGATTGGTTCTTTATGTTCTTGGCCATCCAATGTGGCTAGGTGGTAGGCTCCTGATCCAAATTTGGTTGTGATGATGAAAGGTCCTAACCAATTAGGTTCAAAATTTCCTTTTAGGTCAATGTCGACGTTAGTGTTCTTTTGATTTTCTTTGAGGACTAAATCCCCAACTTCAAAGGATCTAGGGTGCACCTTCTTGTTGTAGGTGCATCGAAGCCTATTATGGTATGTTCTAAGGTGTTCTAGAGCATTGATGCATTTTTATTCTAAAATTTCTAGTTGTTGTAAGTGACTTGAACGGTATTCATCTCCTACCAAAGAATATTGTAATAAGACTCTTAGAGAGGGTATCTCAAGTTCAAAAGGAAATACTACTTCAGTGCCATAAACTAAAGCATATGGTGTTTCCCTCATGGGAGTATGCACACTTGTGCGATATGCCCATAAGGTAGGATAAAGTTGTAAGTGCCAATCTCGGCCATTTTTGTTGACTAGCTTCTTGAGGATTTTGATTAACATTTTGTTGGAGGATTCAACTTATCCGTTTCCTTGTGGATAGTAAGGTGTAGACCATTTTTTTGAATATTATATTTGGTGCACATCTTGGAAATATCTTTATTTTTAAAAGGGGTGCCATTATCTGCAATTATGGTAGAAGGGATACCATATCGACTAATGATTTGGTTTAGAATGAATTTTGATACTTGAATTCCAGTTACGGAAGATAGAGGTATTACCTCGACCCATTTAGTGAAATATTTTGTAGTCGTGATGATGAATTTATGTCCATTCAATGATTGGGGGTTGATATTACCTATGATATCCAATCCCCAAGAGGAGAAATGCCAAGGTGATGTGATAGGTTGAAGTTCTTGAGAAGGGGTGTGAACAAGGTTATCATGTCATTGACACTTATCACATTTCTTGACATAGTTGTGGGTATATTTTTCCATGGAGGGCCAGTAATAGCCCATTCTAAGGAGCTTCTTAGCTATGGATAGTTCGCTAAAATGGCCACCACATGATCCATCATGGGATTCTTTTATGAGAGCTTGAGCTTCATCCACATTTATGCATCTAAGGAGTATACCTTCAAAGGAGCATCGATATAAAATATCTCCAATGATGACATATTTGTAAGCTTTTAGCCTAAATTGTCTATGTTTTTGAGAGTTGAATCCTTTAGGGAATGTACCTTCCTTGAGGAAATTGAAGATATCTTGATACCAAGGCTCTTGAGGTATAGATATTTTGATGTTACATATTTTGAGGGGTTGTAGGTATGATTCGATTGTAGAAGACTCATTAATCGATCTTATGATGATAGAAGCTTCATCATATTCCAACTCTAAGGGTATAAGAGATGCAATTGTTGCCATAGCATCAACATGGTGGTTGCTAGAATGTGGTATGGCTTCTATAGTTATTTGGTCAAAGTGAGTTTTTAACATATCTACAATATCTTTGTATGGCTTTAGCTTCTCATATTTGGTTTGATAGGTGTCATTCACTTGGTTGATCACTAGTTGTGAATCATCGTACACTATTATGTTCTTGATATTTAGTTTTTTTGTGGCCCTAAGACCTAGGATAAGTGCCTCATATTCTACTGTATTGTTGGTGCATGAGAAGTAAAGTTTAAAGGATAGTGGGATGAGTTATTGTTGTGGGGTAACTAGAATAATTCCTGCCCCTACACCTTTAGCGCATCTAGCTCCATCAAAGTACAAGACCCAAGTTTCAAGCTCTTGGGCTTCTATTGATGAGACCATCTCATTAGGGAAAGAGATATTTATAGGATGTTCTAACTCTAAAGGAGTTGCAACAAGTTGATCAGCTATTACTTGCCCCTTTAGTGATTTTTGGTTTACAAATTCTATGTCGAATTCACTGAGGGCTATGACCCACTTTGTAGTTCTACCAGATAGGTAAGGTTTTGACATAAGGTAGCACAATGGATCTACCCTAGCTAATACATAAGTCTTTTGACTAAGCATATAATGTATTAGTTTGAGATATGAGAAGACAAATTCTAGGAAAATATTCTCTAATGGTGTGTAGCGAGTTTCATAGTTCACTAAAGTTCTACTAATGTAGTAGATTACCCTTTCTCGATGTTGTTCATCGTATTGTGCTAGCAAAGCTCCTAGGGCATGTTTAGTAGTAGCTATGTATAGCAACAAGGGTTGATTTAAATTTGGTGGCACCAATATGGGTGGTGTTAAGAGATAAGTTTTTAGGGCTTTGAAGGCTTCTTGACATCCTTCATCCCATTTGAACTTAGCTCCTTTCTTCAATAATTTGGAGAAAGGTTGACACTTGTTTGCAAGTTGTGATATGAACCTACGAATAGCTTGTAATTTTTCTTGAAGACTTCGTAATTTAGTCAAGTTCTTAGGTGGTGGCATGTTTGTTATGGCCATGATTTTAGAGGGATAAATTTCAATCCCATGATGAGATACAATGAACCCAAGTATTTTTCCTAATTTTACCTTGAAGATATATTTTAGGGGTTTTATTCTGACTTTATAATTTTGTAGTCTTTGGAAGATGCACCTAAGGTATCGAGGATGGTTTTTATTTTTCTAAGATTGTCCTATAATATCATCCACATATTCCTCTACTATTTTATGCATGAGTTCATGAAATATATATGTCATGGTCCTCTGATATGTCACTCCAACATTCTTAAGACCAAAAGGTATGAAATGATAGTAGAAGATTCCCCAAGGGGTAGTGAAAGCTATTTCAGATTGATCTTCTATTGTTATATTAATTTGATTGTAGTATAATAATCCATTAATTAAGGATAGAATTTCAGACCCTACAGTGAAGTCGACTATCATATCTATGTTTGGTAAAGATAAATCGTCATTTGGACAAGCATTATTTATATCCCTAGAATCAACACAAATTCAAATGGATCCTTCCTTCTTGGTGATGGTGACAATGTTGAATATCTAGTTCAAATAGTCTATAGCCTTTATGAATCCAACATCTAATAGTTTTTGTAGTTCATATTTTACTAGAAGAGCAACTCTTGGATGTATCTTTCTTAATTTTTATTTGACGGGCTTGGTGTCAGGATGGACTACTAAATGGTGGACTACCAATGAAGGGTCAAGTCCTGGCATATCATCGTATCCCCAAGTGAAGATATCAAAGAATTTCTTTAGTAGGTTTGTGTATTTTATTTGTTCTTCTTGGGTTAGGACTTTCCCTAGCTTGATAAGGCGAGGATCTTGTTCTATTCCAATGTTGACTTCTATGGTCTCTTCGATTAAGGCTTGTGACTCATCTTCAAAATGAAGAGGGGCATCTATAATCCCTATTTCCTTGAGTTCTTGTGGATCTATAGATGTTTATTCCAAATTAGAAGGTTGGGTTGAGTTTAGATTGAAGATTTGGTCGAGATATTCTTCTATATGGCAATTATCTAAAGACTCTTCAAGATTTTCTTTGGTTGTAATTGCTTCTAGATATACTAATTCTAGCATATTAATGCTTCCAAATCATATAGTTTTACGAGGTGTTTGATTGAGGAGTGACCATAGTTCTACTTCATCCTCCTCACCCCATTGAGAGCCTTGTATTGATTTGGAGTCTTTGTCCTTGTCATCTTCTCCTGATATAGGAGAAGGTTCATTTTTGTTGGGGATGAATCCAATCCCACATCATGCTGGCCAAGGCTCAACCTCTAAGGGTTATTTAATACCTTGTTCATAATGACCTAGGCCCTTACCTTGATAACCCATATTAACAAGCATTTGTTTAACTATGGGGAATGAAGGTGACATGTAACATGTGGCATAGGTTCATTTTCTAGGCATGAGGTTCGGTCCTTGTATCTTCTCATTGAGGGTCTTTCCCCCATGGATGAAAGTACAAGATCTTATTTGTATTTTAAGTCCATTTCTATTATGTATACCTATGTCACAAGGGGAAAGGAACATGCTTACTAGTTCTACGAATGGGTATGGATTTTGAAAAAGAAGGTTGACTTGCTCATTGGAAAAGGATGGTTGAGGAATATATTCTAAGTTTATGAGAGGTTCCTCTGATATTTCTTTTCCTTTATCTATTTTTGGTTGATTTCTTGACTTAGTCGATTGTATGGAAGGATAGAGATTGATCTCTTGTAAGTCTATAGAGTTGCACATGGTGAAAGGTTTTGGATCTTTGGGAACATGGATAACCCTTCCTTGGTATTCATATTTGAGGCATTGATGTAAGGTAGAGGGCACGACCCTCATGGCATGTATCCATGGCCTTTCAAGAAGCATGTTATATGTTACATCACATGATATGACATAGAAGAGAGTATTTAGGACATGAGGCCCTACCTTGATGGGTAGGGTGATGGTACCTATCACCTCTCATTCTTCATTATCAAAGGCCCTAATGATGAGGTCTGATTTTTGTAAATAATTTTTAGTTAAGTCAAAATTTTGTAAAAATTTGATGTTGCAAATGTTCAAGGCTGATCCATTGTCTACTAGGACTCTCTTGATATATTTATCACCTATTTGAGTTATGATGTAAAGGGGAGAATCCCTTGATATGGTTTTGAGAGGAGTATCTTCCTCATGAAATGCTAAGATAGCATTGTTTACTCTAGTTAGCCCAACCATGTTGGTGATGTCATTTGGAGATATGTCTTGAGGGACTTCTTGTTCACTTAAAAGTTTCAACAATATTTCTCTATGGGTAGGTGATGTTTTTAGGAGTTCTAGGAGGGAGATATTTGTGGGTACCTCCTCTAATTGTTGATGAAGATCGAATGTATGCAAGGTGTTTTGAGAAGGTGTAATCACCAAAGGTGACTTATTAGGAACGTTGATTTTTGCCTTCGAGATAACCAATGGAGGTTGATCCGAAGATTGATTCTTTGCTTGTTGCCTAGTTATGGCGTGGGAAGATCTTGATAAATGAATGGCACCTACAAAGTTAGCTGATTTTTGATCACACGTTGGTAGGGGATCTTGAAATATTCCCATGCCTTTGTTGGTGTTTTGAGGTTTATTAATCACTACTTTTCCGTCCTCAATGAGGTCTTGGATAATGTTCTTTAGAGTTCTACACTTGTTGGTAGTATGTCCTTCTATTCGATGAAAGTCACAGTATTCATCTTGTCTATACCAAAAGGGGGCTCCTTTTGATAGGTCCCAAGGTCTAATAGGTGGGAGTTCTATTAGTTTAGATTTGAGGAGCATTTTTAGCATGGTTCATTTGACTTTGTCCCATGTTGGTATATTGCCTTTGAGGTTTATCCTCCTTTTGGATAACCAACTTTTGAGGAGCATTTTGAGTAGTGTTTATGTTGTTGTTTTGTCGAGAGTCGGTTACACCATCTCCTACAACATGTTTGTTTTTGTATTACCCCTTGTTAGAGGGCTTTTCATATTATTTATTGTTATAGTTGAGTTGGCCTCATCTTATGAGGATGACTTCTACTATTTTAGCCATGTCGATGGCTTCTTCGAAAGAGGTTAAGTTTATCATTTCCAAAGGATATGAAAATTGTTCATGAAGGTTTCGTATGAAAATATGCAAGAGTTCCTTGGGAGGGAGAATGTATTGAATTTTTCCTACTAAACCTCTCCATTTGACCAAGAAGTCTAAAAATTTCTCATTCTTGGCTTGTTTAAGTTGATAGAGGTCATCTATGGTAACCTTATCTTCTATGTAGATCAAAAATTATTTAATGAAAGGCTTCCATATGTTCTTTGAACTTCTTGATGGAATGATGAGGTATTTGGAAATACCATTCTAAAGCTAAACCGCTAAGGCTTTTAGGGAATAACCTAAGGAGAAGTTTTTCATCATGATTGATGTCACTATAAGCTATTTGAAATAGCCTTAGATGGTTGATGGGGTCTTACTTTCCATTGTACATTTGAAACTTTGGGGTCTCAAAATTCTTTGGAAATGGGTGATTAAGAATTTTAGGATCCAAGGGTTCATTATAGAATTCTTCAAAAGAGTATTTTAGTTTAGAAGTACCTTGAAGGGAGGCAATTTGATGCTCAAGTTCTTCGAACTTGGCATTCCTTCTTTTCTAAGTCCAAAATTTTAGTATTGATATCTTGAATGTCATTTGATGGAAGGAAATGTTATCATTGGTTGAGTACATGGTTGAGCAAAGGTTTGCATCATAAAAGGTATGCTTGTAAGGGTTGAAGCATTTTGAGTTGTTGTTATGGTGGGAGGGACTTGACTTGATCCTACATTGAGAGTGAAAAAGGGGTTTGTAGAATTAGTATTTTCATTAGGAAATACCAAAAGGGATTTCCTAAAGTAGGCATCTCTATAGACAAGCTAGGTGTCGTAGAATCAGTAGGTTGTGTCGCAGCCACATTGAGACTTACCAAGTTGTTATGAATTTCATTAATTTGAGTAGCAGTTGATTGTTCATTAGAATATCCAATGTTATCATGCATTGTGGAAGATTCCACTTTCGCTTGTTCTCTAAGTTCATATTTAAGAACATCTAAGATGATGTCCTTGTTTCTTTTGATGTATTATTTGACATGATCTAAAGTTTGAAAATAAATTTGTTCAACAATTAGTTCTTGTTCCCTAGGTCCTTGTTGCGACCAAGGGTTTACCTCTTGTTCAATTTGTCCATGAGAGGATGATCCTTCTTGATAAGTAATAGGTACACCCTTGTTTTGGGTGTTGTAAGGATGTTGAGACATGGCTTGAAGACTTAGATTCGAAAGGGGGTTAATTTATTAGAGTTTTATTTCCAGAGAACTTATAGCAAAGAAGAGAAGATGTTTGAGATCCTTATGTCACCCAAATAAGTAACCCTCCTTATGAATCCCACTAATCCACCATGATATACTTTCCAAAGAATATTTATCCCCTAAGGTTCATACTTCGGTTTACTCAAGGGGTCATTATCCTTCCCCCACTAGGATTAGCAATTGGTTATATTCTTGTTATCTTAATTTAATGTGATGTAATACAAGAAAACAAATTAGATGATCTTGTTTAAGTTTAACAATATTTTATCTTATTTAAGGTAAAATAAGTGTTCACGTTGGGTTCACCAATTTATGTAGACAATGGGAAAACCTCATGTTCTTTTCCTTTAAGTCTAATTAATGTCAAGTGTGCACGGGGGAGATTCATTAGAATCTCTACTTCCCCACTTGAGGGTCTCTTTCCAAAGGAGACCCCAAGGATACAAAGATCCTCAACACAACTAGACTCCTACTTAATGTTTTTTCTATGGTTGTGTGTAAGTTGATGTAATGCTTGTGTTGTCAATGTTTTAGGAGTTTAATTAAAACAAACACCTAAAGTTTTTGGATCTCTATTTATTTGACTCTTTATCGAGCCTTAATGATTATTTAAACCTAAATCATCAAGAATAATCTAAATGCAATGCTTAAGTTTAAATCACACAAATGCATGCAAACAAGAGCTAACCTATATGCACTTTCAGTTTTGAATGAGCTAAGCTAAGGAGATTTTGATTTTAGGGAAAACAAGGAGAGAATGCAATCAAACAAGCTAGCCTAGATGCAACTAGATGATTTTTGATTCCTTTCCTATGTATCTTTGAAAATGAAAGAAATACTAAAATTGAACCTAAGGTTCCTTAATTGATTAGTATTTTAGTGTTTTGTAAAGAAATTAAGGCATTTTCTAAAGAAATTGTAATGTTTTGTAAACGATTAGGGTTTTCTAGGTAAGGTTCCTTAATTTGCCAAAGAAAATGTGATTTCTACTTACAAGACAATATAAAATAGAAATATAACACAAAAGAAATGAAATTATAGAGCTAAGGAAGGGCCAAGTGGTCCGGATTACCTCTCCCAGAGCCTATCTACCAAATTTGCCATTGAAAGTGCCAAATTCACCACTATTGCCAAATTCACCACTAGGGTGGTGAATTTGGTAAATCTGCACAAAAACATTTACAAAAATTTGTCTAATTTGAGGAGGTATTTCTTAGTGTAGTGAGGTGGTAGACTATCTTCTCCAATTGATCAGACCCCCTGTTTATGAAAAAAATAGGTTTTCTTACCTCCTGGGATGGATTTTGGCATGTTGTCAAATTCACCACTAGGGTCTACCAAATTTACCACTGGAAAATTTGGTTTGAGTGGAAAATTTGGTTCAATGTATTAGGACTACCAAATTTACTACATATAATTTAGGGTGGTGAATTTGGTCTTGGGATGGATTTTTTGAAGTTTTAGAGGTCGATTTTGGTATAATTTGGTTGTGTTTTGAGCTGAAACTAAAGCGAAAGATTCCTAATATGATTTGCAAGATCTATGACATAAAATTAGAGGATTGATCTACAAAAATAAATAAATTAAGTAATAACATTTTAAATGTATGTAAATAATATGAAGACACTCAAATTAACTAAAAATTTGATCACATGAGAATGCTATGAAATAAAAATGCTTGTAGATCTATTAGGAATGATTCTAATATTACCTATTACTAATATGATTATAGAATAAACAAATATTTGCATATATTATTTACCAATTTAATATTTAAGTAAGAACTTGGATGAAAGAGGTAGGGGAAATGCCTCAATGACTATTTTGAATAGTCAAGGGTATTGGGAATGGGGAGTTAGGAATGCAAAATGATCAGGAATATAGTGAGATAATTTTATCTATACCCCAATCCTTGAAATATATATGAAATTGATAGAGAAATTAGCATAAAGTGCTTAAAACAAGGTAAATAGGAATGTTATGTGAAGAACATGTGCTTATACTGAGAGGGGGGGTGAACAGTATAAGATAAAACTTTTTGCTTTTCAATCCATATGATAACATCAACAATATTAAAGTAGTAAACATCACACAAAGCATCACACACATGAGAGACATGATTTAACGTGGTTCACCCAATGTGGGCTACTCCATGGAGAAAATATTCCTTATAAAATTTTCTCAAATAAATTCTCTTGGGAATCCTTTCCCTATTACAATGTTTATGGACCTCTGTCCAAAGGAGACACCAATCCCCTAATCAAGTTCATGGATCTCTATCCATAGGAGAACTCCTTCTCCTTTGCTCTAGCTGGTGATATTCTAGAAGAACTACTACCTCCACTGCATTGGCTTATGGATCTCTATCCACTGAAGACTCCTACCCTCACTCAAAAGACCTATCTTCACTACCTTGGCTAATGGACCTCTATCCACTAGAGACTATTGTCCTCTATACTCTATCACCTCCAAAGCTTGTTCTCTGTACTAAACATGTCCTTCAGTCTAGCACAAATCTACTCAATATCTATCTCAAATCTGCACTAAACATAGTCCTTCGGTCTAGCACAAATCTGCTCAATCTCTATCTCTGATCTACACTAAACATAGTCCTTCGGTCTAGCACAAATATGCTCAATATCTATCTCTAGTCTAGCACAAACCTGTCCTCAAATCTGCACCAAAATCTATCCTCAAATCTGTCCTCAAGCCTTAACACAAAGCTTGACTCAATCACAAATCAACTCTGCTAGATCTGCCCCAAACCTTAACCCAAGGTTTGAACAAATCAATCAATCAACTCTGCTCACAAGTCTTCACCAAGACTTGTCTAAAATCTGTATTGTAAGCTTCCACAAAAGCTTACTCCACTCAACCAATCACTCAATGAAATTTTAGTCAACAATGCTTATCAAACAATCTCACATAACAATGATACTCATGATCTTGCACAAACCCTAGTTTCAAGATAGTTCTCAACTTCACATAACAATGATACTCATGATCTTTCACAAACCCTAGTTCAAGCATATGAAAGCTTACTTCAATATTTCCAACAATGCTTATCAAACAAGGTTTTTATCATCAACTTTCACTTAGAAAAACCTTAACACTTAAACTCAACAATGCTTATCAAACAACCCTTTTCACTCCAACTTAGCATTCACAACATCCAACAATCACTCACAAGGAAGATATGCCCATACCTTTTGTTTGATGAAGAATTGACCTTAAAAACCTGTCTCAATCACAATTACTCTTTTTTCCAATCTCAAGGGTTAGGTAGCAAAAACCTTCTCAAAACTTCATTCAATAATTCCCTCACAAATTATTCTCACCATACAAAACATTAGATCTCAATTACACCTTATTACTCCTCTCAAATATTAAACACAATAAGACTTTATTTTAAAATAATATTTAAAACCCTCTAAAGCCTTATCACTCCATTCAACACTTAATCACCAAAATCACAATATAAAAATTAATTTTCATAAACCTTATATCTCCCTAAAATCTTATGCCAAACAAACCTTAGGACAAAAATTAAATTTAAAAATTTAAATACCTTTTGCCCTTGGTGGGAATCGAACCCACGTTGCACTGCCACCAACGCCCTAGCCACGACTTCAACTACCGCGTGAGCTAGGTACTCACCTTGGAAGCAAGGAGCACCTCATGCGCTATATGCTTCCCTTTGGTGCCTAAACCAAAAAATGAACATGTTGCTTCCTTTGGTGCCCAAACCAAAACCTTCACCAAAAACTGCCATCGAGATTCGATCGTGGGTCCTCCCGCTTGCCAAAGCCTTAAGTCACAACCGCTTGCCACCAGGCCAACCAGCTGGTTGGTTATGAGGCTTAGAGCCTCACCAATCTTGTCCCTTCGCTGGCGCAAACAAGACAAAAACCTTTTGTCTTCTTCCTCGCATGAAAATCGTAGAAATCGTAGGCTTAGTGTTATTCGAACGAAGGTAATTTCTTTGCCACCAAGGCACATGGTATTTATACCATTGTGCCACCACCATATTAGACGTCGATGGAGGAAATAATTTATGACGTCGACGCATTTATTTTTTCCCTTATAACCCTAACTTTAGGGTTAATTAAATTAGATTATAATTTAATTAATAATAAAATTATTATAATTAATTTAATAACTATAAAGTTAATCAAATTAATTTATAATGAAATTATTTAAAATTAATTTATAATTAATTTAATTTCTTTAGGTCTTACCATTAGACCTTTAATATTATAATAAAATATTATAATATTATTTTTCTTGGGCCTTCTTATTTCTCCTGTAGACCTTATCTGATCACCTTGAATGACTTATTTCTAAAACTGACTCTTGACATCCTTCCTCTTGCACTGCTCACTGAAACTGACTCTTGACATCAATGACAACAAATCTTGCTCATATTTCCAACAATCTCCCCCTTTGTCATTGATGGCAACCCATTTTCCTTTTACCATTCCTTTTACCTTTTCCTTTTCTGCTCCCCCTGAGAAACTACTCCCCTAACTGAATGCTCTCCCCTAACTCAAATCTCTCCCCCTTTGTCATCAATGGCAAAGGGTCACCTTTGGGGCTCGGGGCTAAGAATGAGACTCTTAGCTTAGCCCCTCCCCCACCTCCTCTTGAGGTGGTTAATTCTAGGGTGGGAGTATAACTACTCCCAAATTTTCTCGTAGGTACTCAAAAGTCTCTTTCGAAAGTGGCTTAGTGAAAATATCTGCAATCTGCTCCTTTGTAGTAACATATTCCAACCTGACCTATTTATCCATCACCTGCTCTCTCAAAAAATGATACTTAATCGAAATGTGCTTTGTCCTAGAGTGCATCACTGGATTCTTTGAGATATTTATAGCACTTGTATTATCACACAGTATGGGAATAGGATGATCATGTTTTATCTTAAAATCCTCTAGAGTTCGCTTCATCCATAATACCTGTGTACAACTGGCAACTGCTGCAATATACTCTACCTCTGCTGTAGATAAGGATATTGATGCTTATTTCTTACTTAACCAAGAGACCAAATAGTCTCCTAGAAAGAATGCTCCTCCACTTGTACTTTTTATGTCATCAATACTGTCAGCCCAATCTGCATCTGTATAAGCTGTGAGAGTGAAACTATCACTTTTGGGATACCAGAGCCCAAAATCCATAGTCCCTTTTAAATACCTGAGAATCCTTTTTACTGTTGCTACATGTGTTTCCTTGGGTGCTGCTTGAAACCGTGCCACTAATCCCACTGCCTGCATGATATCTGGTCTAGTAGCTGTGATGTACAATAAGCTGCCAATCATAGATCTGTATAATTTTTTATTTGCCTCTAGAGATTCATCATCTTTACTTAACTTACATCCTGTGACCATGGGAGTACTTACTGGTTTGCAGTCTTCTAACTTGAATTTCTTTAGCATCTCTTTTATATACTTGGTTTGTGAAAGGAACACCCCTTTCTTTGATTGTGAAATCTGAAGTCCAAGAAAGAAGGACAACTCACCAAGCATAGACATCTCAAATTCATTCTGCATGCTCTTTGCAAATTTTTGACACATCTTATCATTATTTCCTCCAAAAATGATATCATCAACATAAACAACCACAATTAGTAAGTCATTCCCTTCATTTTTGATGTATAAGTTACTGTCCACTATTCCTTTTCTGAAACCCTATTCCTGTAGGTACTTATCCAATCTTGAATACCAAGCTCTAGGAGCTTGCTTTAGTCCATAAAGTGCTTTCTTTAGTCTGCATACATAGTCTGATTTATCAATCAAGTTGAAACCTTCTGGCTGCTCAATGTAAACCTCTTCTTCTAAAACACCATTTAGAAAGGTTGATTTAACATCCATATGATATACTTTGAAGTTTTTGAAGCTTGAAAAGGCTAAGAACATTCTGATAGCTTCAAGTCATGCAACTGGAGCAAATGTCTCATCAAAGTCAATTCCCTCAACCTGTGCATAACCTTTGCATACTAATCTTGCTTTATTTCTGACCACCTGACCATCTTCATTTAACTTGTTTCTGAATACCCATTTAGTGCCAATCACATTTTTACCTTTTGGTCATGGAACAAGTTCCCAAGTCTTGCTTTTCTCTATCTGATCTAATTCCTCATCCATTGCCTTAATCCAGAACTTATCTTCACTTGCCTCATTGAAGTCTTTTGGCTCAATTTTAGATAACAAAGAAAAATTTGCTTGTTGAGATGGTGTTATTATCCTTCTCCTTGTCTGTCTCTCATCTGGATTCCCAATGATTAGCTCTTTTGGATGATGTTTCTGTACATACCTGGATGGAGTCTTAGGAAGAAGTCTTTGTGTTTCTTCCTCCTCTTCATCTGATTCCTCACGAAACTCTTCTTGACAACTTCCATCTTCCTGATACACAATTTGTTGAACTGGTTCTCTTGAATCTATCTTCTCATCAACTATTACATTTATACTTTCTACAATAGTGCGTGTCCTTTTGTTGTAGCATCTATAAGCTTTACTCTTAGTAGAATAACCAAGAAAAATTCCCTCATCACATCTTGGGTCAAACTTGCCCAAGTTTTGCTCTTCCCATCTTATGTAACACTTGCTTCCAAAAACCTTGAAGTGTTTTACAGTGGTCGATCTTCCTTTCCAAAGCTCATATGGAGTCTTGTGATGGTTTACCCTCATTTGAGCCCTAGTGATTATATATACTGTTGTGTTGACTGCTTCCCTCCAAAATCCATCTGAAATCTTGGATTCATTTAACATAGCTCTAGCCATATTCTCAATAGTCCTATTTTTCCTTTCAACTACTCCATTTTGTTGAGGAGTTCTTGCAACTGAGTATTCTCTCTTGATTCCATGTTGTTCACAGAAATCCACAAATTCATTTGAGGTAAACTCTCCTCCTCTGTCAGATCTCAAACACTTAATCCTTTTGTCGATTTCATTTTTGACCCGTTCTTTAAATGCCTTGAATTTATCAAAAGCTTATGACTTATCTTTTAGGAAAGCTACCCAAGTCATTCTGGAGTAATCATCTATAAACAATATGAAGTAACTTTCACCTTGAATACTCTATGTTCTGGTAGGACCACATAGATCAGTATGTATTAGTTTTAATGGTTCTTATGACATATATCCCTTTGATTTGAAACTTGTTCTAGTTTGCTTTCCATGTTGACAAGGTGCACAAATTGTGTTTTGTGGCCTTTTTAGCTTGGGTAAGTCTCTGACAGCCTGTTTATTGCTTATGTTGACTATATTGTCAAAATTCAAATGACCCATTCTTCTATGCCACAACCAACTCTCATCTTCTTGTGATAGAAAACACTTTTCCCCTTTGATCTCACTAAGCATATAGAGGTTGTTTGGAGTTCTACTTGCATTTGCAATGACTTTTCTAGTTTCCAACTTTCTTATCTCACATCTATCTGGGTGAAATGTAACCATATGACCTTGATCACAAAGTTGGCTTACACTTAGCAGATTGTGTCTTAACCCTTTGACATATAGTACATTTTTTGTTCTTGTTTTCCCATTATCTAAACTCAGAGTTCCTCTTCCACCAATTTTTGTTGATCCATTATCACCAAAACTTACTGATCCTCTATTAGTTTCTTTGAGTACAATAAATTTGTCTTTGTCTCCTGTCATGTGTCTAGAGCAACCACTATCAAGAAACCATTGTTTCTTCTTTATCCTGAGCATGAAGAGTTGTTTGAACTAACATTGATCTAGCCTTTTCATTTCCCTTTTTCTCTTTCCTAGTTGTTGAAGTTGTATTCTTTTTACTAGACTCAGGAAGTACCATTTTGCACCATCTAGCCTTGTGCCCAAAATTATTGTATTTGTAACATATGATATCATTATTCATAAGAGGTGCAAAAGAGTTGAAATTTCTATTGACATCATTTTTCACATAACCAGTGTAGTGTACAACTCTATGACCATATTTGTTACAAGAAAAGCAATAGCCATGGAAGAAATTATGTAACCTATTTGGATGCCTTTGAGATTGTGGTTGAGTGCTTCTCCTTCTGTGATTAACTCTCATCCATGGTTCTTCTTTGCTTTCTTCCTTCCTGATGTCTTTTCTTTCTAGAGTATACGTCACTTGCTTATCTTTGTTTGAAGTTTTTACTTCTTGAAGACTTGACTCCTCTTTCTATTTCCCAAACTTTATATCTGGTAGTACCTTGGTATTTTCAACTTCATTCCTTAGATAAACAATTTTTGCTTCCAATATTTCACATTCTGTTTCTCTTACTCTTAATAGATCTGTCATATCCTGTTCAATTTTCTTTCCCTCTTCTACCTTTATCTTGAGTTCTGTGAGACTTTGTAGAAGTTCTATCCTTGCTTCTTCATCTTCTTGAATTTGATCCTTCAAACTTGAGTTTTTATTTCTAACCTTTTCAAGGTTCCTGAGAGCAGCAAAGAATTCCTATTTTATGTCAAACATGGTCTCTTCTTCACTATCTGAAGTCATGTGTATTTCTGATGGATCTTCCTCCAAGTTGTTAGTCTTTTCATGGAGAAACCCACTCTGATACCAATTGAAGAACATGTGCTTATACTGAGAGGGAGGGTGAACAGTATAAGATAAAAATTTTTACTTTTCAATCCATATGATAACATCAACAATATTAAAGTAGTAAACATCACACAAAGCATCACACACATGAGAGACATGATTTAACGTGGTTCACCCAATGTGGGCTACTCCACGGAGAAAATATTCCTTATAAAATTTTCTCAAATAAATTATCTTGGGAATCCTTTCCCTATTACAATGTTTATGGACCTCTATCCAAAGGAGACACCAATCCCCTAATCAAGTTTATGGATCTCTATCCATAGGAGAACTCCTTCTCCTCTACTCTAGCTGGTGATCTTCTAGAAGAACTGATACCTCCACTACACTGGCTTATGGATCTCTATCCACTGAAGACTCCTACCCTCACTCAAAAGACCTATCTTCACTACCCTAGCTAATGGACCTCTATCCATTAGAGACTATTATCCTCTATACTCTATCACCTCCAAAGCTTGTTCTCTATACCAATCCTTCAATCTAGCACAAATCTACTCAATCTCTATCTTAGATCTACACTAAACATAGTCCTTTGATCTAGCACAAATCTACTCAATATCTATCCTCTAATCTACACTAAACATAGTCCTTCGATCTAGCACAAATATGCTCAATCTCTATATCTGGTCTGGCATAAACCTATCCTCAAATATGCACCAAACTCTATCCTCAAATCTATCCTCAAGCCTTAACACAAAGCTTGACTCAATCACAAATCAACTCTGCTAGATCTGCCCCAAACCTTAACCCAAGGTTTGAACAAATCAATCAATCAACTATGCTCACAAGTCTTCACAAAGACTTATCTAAAATCTGTATTGTAAGCTTCCACAAAAGCTTACTCCACTCAACCAATCACTCAATGAAATTTTAGTCAACAATGCTTATCAACCAATCTCACATAACAATGATACTCATGATATTGCACAAACCCTAGTTTCAAGATAGTTCACAACTTCACATAACAATGATACTCATGATCTTTCACAAACCCTAGTTCAAGCATATGAAAGCTTACTTCAATATTTCCAACAATGCTTATCAAACAAGGTTTTTATCATCAAATTTCATTCAGAAAAACCTTTAACAATCAAACTCAACAATGCTTATCAAACAACCCTTTTCACTCCAACTTAGCATTCACAACATCCAACAATCACTCACAAGGAAGATATGCCCATACCTTTTGTTTGATGAAGAATTGACCTTAAAAACCTGTCTCAATCACAATTACTCTTTTTGCCAATCTCAAGGGTTAGGTAGCAAAAACCTTCTCAAAACTTCATTCAATAATTTCCTCACAAATTATTCTCACCATACAAAACACTAGATCTCAATTACACCTTATTACTCCTCTCAAATATTAAACAAAATAAGACTTTATTTTAAAATAACATTTAAAACCTTCTAAAGCCTTATCACTCCATTCAACACTTAATCACCAAAATCACAATATAAAAATCAATTTTCATAAACCTTATATCTCCCTAAAATCTTATGCCAAACAACCTTAGGACAAAAATTAAATTTAAAAATTTAAATACCTTTTGCCCTTGGTGGGAATCGAACCCACGTTGCGCTGCCACCAGTGCCCTAGCCGTGGCTTCAACTACCATGTGAGCTAGGTGCTCACCTTGGAAGCAAGGAGCACCTCATGCGCTATATGCTTCCCTTTGGTGCCTAAACCAAAAATATAACGTTGCTTCCTTTGGCGCCCAAACCAAAACCTTCACCAAAAACTACCATCGAGATTCGATCGCGGGTCCTCCCGCTTGCCAAAGCCCTAAGTCATAGTCGCTTGCCACTAGGCCAACCAACCGGTTGGTTATGAGGCTTAGAGCCTCACCAATCTTGTCCCTTCATTGGTGCAAACAAGACAAAAACCTTTTGTCTTCTTCCTTGCATGAAAATCGTAGAAATCATAGGCTTAGTGTTATTCGAATGAAGGTAATTTCTTTGCCACCAAGGCACATGGTATTTATACCATTGTGCCACCACCATATTAGACGTCGATGGAGGAAATAATATATGATGTTGGCACATTTATTTTTGCCCTCATAACCCTAACTTTAGGGTTAATTAAATTAGATTATAATTTAATTAATAATAAAATTATTATAATTAATTTAATAACTATAAAGTTAATAAATTAATTTATAAATTAATTTATAATGAAATTATTAAAATTAATTTATAATTAATTTAATTTCTTTAGGTCTTACCATTAGACCTTTAATATTATAATAAAATATTATAATATTATTTTTCTTGGGCCTTCTTGTTTCTCCGATAGACCTTATCTGATCACCTTCTTATTTCTGAAACTGACTCTTGACATCCTTCCTCTTGCATTGCTCACTGAAACTGACTCTTGACATCAATGACAACAAATCTTGCTCATATTTCCAACACTATGAAATGCTTGAGAGAACAAATTAAAATGCTACAATGCTTAAAACATGGAAGTAAAATAGCATGGATGTGAAAGAAAAGAGTTAGTATGCATGTAAATGAAAGTAATATGAGAACTACAAGAGCATGGAGAAGACAAAAATATTAGTATGCTGCCAATATAAGCCAAAGAATTGTAAATAAAAGTGCAAAAAGAAAATACGATGATAAATATATTAGAAAATGCCAAAATACCCTACAAAACAAAGATTTATTTTCAAAGTATGATGATAAAATAAATGTAAACTAGAATAAGCCTAGAAAGAGATGTTAGAGATGATAATAAGGATTCTATAATTGAATAAAAAGACTACCAAAATACTATTAGAAGGGCTGCAAAAACAAAGTTAGAGGCTACCAAAAACAAGGATTAGAACCTTGCAAGGAAAGTTAGAGAATAAGATATAAAATGCATTAAATAAAGGTATCAAGTGAGCAAGGCTACAACCTAGATGATAAAATGCAATGAAGTTAAGGTGGGAGGAGAGAAGAAAGAAGCTATAAGAGCTTTCTTTCTTACCTCCAATGGTTGCCTTCTTGCTCCAAAATTTTCCTTGCCTTTCTTAACTTGATCTCAATGCTCACATAATACTCTAAACTTCTTGATAAAAACTTAGAAATAGGGAATGCTATTGAAAGAGAGAATGATGAAAAATGTGGCAAAGCTTTGCTACAGTGAAATTGCTTGTGGAATGCTTACCCCATGACCTCCTTAAATAGGATTTGGAGGAGGGTTGGAGGGAGAAATTGATAAGAATAATTCAAAATTTTACATCTGATGCATTTTTGGGGCATGTGGAATAAATGGTAGAGTTGAAAGGGAGGTCAATCCATACCTCTCTAGTTTGTGTGGAAGATTCCCGATAGTTTTTACCAAATTCACCTTTGTCGACCAACCCAAGTGGCAAATTTTGTAAGGAATCAAATCTGATTTTGTGAAGTTTGAATTATGAAAATTTACCAAATTTTCCACTAGAAAATTTGGTAAAAATAGATTCTAAATGCTAGAAGTTGACTTTTGTAGTTTTTACCAAATTTACCACTCAAGTTGCTAAATTCACCACTAACAAATTTGGTTAGGGTGGCAAATTTGGTAAAGGTAGAAAATGATGCTCATAATTATGGGGGATTATTAAATTAAGGTTTTGTGAAGTTTTCAACTGATTTTGGGAATTTTTGAAGTGTTTGCAATCCATTTTGCAAATTTGCAACTAGTGTCAAGAAATTGCTACTAGCATGTCAAAATTGGGTGTCCACAAGAACCTTTAAAAAATAAAAAAAAATTTGACCCTTGTATATCCCTCCTCAATGTTAAATTAAATTTCAAAATAAATTTTTACATCAATGTCAACATCCCTTATTTAACCAAATAGAATTCCATCAATGTCTCGATCTCAATGATGGTAGTAAGTCTCTTTCGGATAGCCCACCATGTATCCACTTGTTGACCTTAAAGGAAGTGCTCTAGTTTCTAGCTAATGGTCCTATGCAAATATGAAACATCTCCTCATTTTTGGTAACATCTAGTCTAATCTAAAAGGTAATCTGATGCCTTCTTCCTTCACTTGTACTCAGTTCTTCAGAGTCTTTTAGGTGACTATTTTAACTATTTCCACCTTAGCTCCACTCAGACCACATAGACAAACTCCAATTGGGTGTGCAATGTATTTCATAATGACTTGCAATGACTAGCAAGGCTATTTTTATCCTTAGTGTACTACGTTCTTTACCACCTCCGTGACTCGAGTATTCCTTCCCTATCTATGTGGTGATCGACCAAAAAATAGAATAACTTCTACAAGAAATACGTCCTGCACATCCATAGATGTGCACCAATAGTTCAACATGTCTATTACTCCAACAACCAGTCCTGCATGGAATAGTCTTTTACTACCACATGTATGTAGAAGGTTAGGCATCGTGTTGGAGAAATTTTTTTTTTTTTTAAATTCCTCCTTCATAGTGTGCATGTCATATCCATTGAATGCTCTCAGCATGTAGATTTCTCCTTTGCATATGATGGTTGTCTATCTATTTGTTATGTGATTTGATTTGAAAAAATCCTCCACTTGGACCAAATCTCTAGTGACTTTTCTCTGAGCTTTTGTTGCACACAACCTGGTGACCATTTGTTAATTTTTTACTTTGATTTGAAACAAACCTGTATGTAGATGTTTCACTATTAGTAAATTTCAATTTTCACTCTTATTTGATGAACTCTATTATTTTACCTAGAAGAAGTTACATCTTCTCCAAATTGCAACCAATTCAATCATTTGGTTTTGTTCCCCTTATTGCTTCATCTTGTAGCATATTATCCTTCTCAATGCTTCACCTTGCACCTAAGTGTGGTTCTACCTTTGCTTTGACATTCCTATTCTTGCAAACAATGCTTCCTCTTCTCTAATGGTGGCTCTTCCATGTAGGCACTCCTCTACAGGTGGCTCTTCATGGTGGCTCTTCTTCTAGTAACTATTTGAATGCTTTTTCCCTTGTGCTTCAACATCACCTTGGATCCTCTTCTATGGTGCTCAAACTTTGCTATTTGGTGGTGCTTTACTTGGTGGATCTACCACTCTTTTTGGTGGCTCTTCTTCACCAATGTATTTTGCAACTTTGATGCTCCTCTTGGTGTCTTTAGACACATTAAATATACCTTAACTTTGAGCACTATTAGACCCAACAGAACTTAGAATAAATCTATACTTATTTTATTATAAAAATAACATATAATACTTTTCCTTATCACTCCCTTTTAGCACTTTTAACTCTAATACTTGTTATATTTTACAGATTTTAGAATGATAATGGTGTCTCCTTTCTTGGCTTGGAGACACTTAACTCAAACTTCCTTTTGCTAGATTTTGATAGTTCTAATATGATGCTTCCAAAAAACTTGAAATAACTATTTTTAATGCTTGTATAAGAACTCTTTTATAACATCAATATTACATATATTATGACCTCCTTTGTAGATAGTATTCTAGGTAATTTTTTGTCCTAAATTTATGTATTTTTTTAGCTTCACTCATCCTTTACTGCTCCAAAATTATCAATTTTTAGATCTAATTGCTGCTCAAATACTCTCTCAAACCTTCCTCTAAGTTCTCAAAAATCGTAACTCTTTCTCTCCTTCTGATGATGTCCAAAATTTTGATTTTATGGCTTCAAATATTCACCAAAATCATCCTCCCAAAATTTGAAATTTGTAGTTATGCATGCTTCCCAATGCTGTAAATCCATTAGCTGATGTCAATGCCCCTTATTCTTCAACCAAATAGGATTTTGTTAACATCTAACCTCAGTGATGGTAGTAAGTCTCTTTTGGCTAGCCCACCACGTATCCAATGTGATGACCTTAGAGGAAGTGCTCTAGCTACTAGCTAACAATCAGGTGCATATCTAAAATGTGTTGCATGCATATCTAAAAAAATTGTATTCACTTTAGATGAATGATGGTGACTCTATGGTTGAACATATGAATGCTTTTAATACTGTGATAAGTCAATTAACCTCTGTAGAAGTAAAAATGGATGAAGATAAAAAGTGTATCACTTTACTTTGTTCATTACCTTATTCATGAGATAACCTATTTATGGCTATCACCAATACTACATCTACATTGAAAGTAGAGGATATAGTATAAACTTTTCTATTTGAGGAGATGAGATGAAAATTTTCTAAGTATTATCATAAAAAGGATGCCTTGGTTGCGAGAGGTCATTCTCAAGAAAGAAACAAAAAGAAATTGAAAGAAAGAAAATCAAAATCTAGGGGTAAATCTGTTGCCCCCAAAAAGAGAAAATGTTGGAAGTATGGTAAAGCATACATTATAAAAGATACTGCAGATCTAAAAAGGCTGATAATAATTGATCAAATGATGAAGGAACTTCTATAGAAATTAATACCACAAATGAAGATTTAGGGGACTTATTCTTAGCTACAACATTCTCAAATGAATGTCATGACTCATGGTTGATTGACTCAGATGTTTCTTTTCATATGACTCCTCATAGGGAGAGGTTCTATGAATATGAAAATATAAATGGAGGTGAAATATTCTTGGGAGATAATTCAACATATAAAATAATAGAAGAGTTAAGTTAAGGTTAAAGTATAGAAGAATTAAAACCCTTCCTGGTGTGTTGCATATTTTGGGTTTGGCAAGGAATCTAATATGTGTGAGTCAGATGAATGATGTAGGTGTGAATGTGGTATTCAATAAGGATAGGTGAAAGATGGTTTTTGGAGACTTGGTTTTGGCAAGGTAAGTTCATATAGGAACTTTGTTTAGACTGGATTCATTACTATAAGAATTAATTGCAATAACTCTTCAGTTGTAGAGGAAAATAATACGGTAGAAATAGCTCCAACTATTCCTGTAGCGAATACAATGTTGTGGCATCAACGCATGAGGCATATTGGTGAGAAAGGTCTTCAAACATTAAAAATGAAAGGTATGGATTTTATTAACTTATAAACCCTTAAATTTCTGATTTCCCATTGAATTTTTATTTTTGTGATCATTGTGTTTTTGGAAAACAAACTAGATTCAAGTTTCCTAGTAGTGCTACAAGGTCTGAAGGAATTCTACATCTAGTTCATAGTGATGTGTTTGGACCTGAAAAAATACCATAATTAGGTAAATCTATGTATTTTGTTACATTTATAGATTACTTATCAAGAAATATTTGGTTACATTTTATATAGAACAAATCTGAGGTTTTCAATAAATTAAAAGACTTTAAGGCTTTTGTAGAAAATCGTATAGAGAAAAGGATAAAGGTTTTGAGAAGTGATAATGGTGGTGAGTATTGCTATAATGAATTTGAGTAGTTTTGCAAGGACTATGTAATAGAAAGGTAAAAAAAAACTTCGTATACTCCACAAAAAAATGGGGTTACAAAGCAGACGAACAAGACATTGATGGATAAGTCCATAAGAATGCTAAGTGGTGTAAGGTTAGAAAATAAATTTTGGGCATAAGCTAAATTAACTACTTTTTACCTCATTAATAGATATCCTACCTCAACTTTGGTGGACAAGACTCCATAGGAAGTATGGACTATTAAGAAACCATGTCTCAATTATATAAGGGTTTTTGATTGTGATGCTTATATGTATGTCCCAAAAGAGAAAAGAACTAAGCTAGAATATAAATCTGGAAAATGTATATTTATGGGTTATAGTACTAGTGTTAAAGGATATAAGTTATGGAATCCAAAAACATAGAAGGTTGTTTACAGTCGTAATGTGATTTTTAAAGAAACAAAAGGGGTTTTGAAACAAGAAATGCAACCAAGAAAAGAACTTGAAACAACTCAAGTAAAATTGAAACCAAATAAAGCAACTATGTCAGAGTATGATGCTACAAAAGAATATTAACTACAGATATAATCTAAAGAGGAAAATTTAGAGGAAGAATGTGGTGAGGAAGCTAAAGATGCAAAACATAGAACTCCAATTTTGAGGGTATCATATCGATTGATAAGACTCCCAGATAAGTATAGCCCTTCAAATATTTGTTTTGCATTATCTGTTATTGATGAAGAACCCAAGATTGTAAAGGAAGCACTTTACTCAAGTGAGAATAAGTCTTGGAAAAGGGCTATGGAGGAAGAAATGGAGTCCTTGAATAAAAATAAGACATGGGATTTGGTGAACTTACCTCCTGGAATAAAACCTATTGTTTATAAGTGGTTATTCAAGAAGTAAAATGTAGAAGGAAGGTTGGAGAAGTACAAGGCTCACCTAGTAGCAAAAGAATTTTCTTAGGTTGAGGGAATTGAATTTGATGAGATTTTTTCTCTTGTGGCTAAACTAACTTCAATTAGATTTATTTTGTCTATTTCTACTACTTTTGATCTTGAAATAGAATATATGGATGTAAATATAACTTTTCTACATGGTGAAATTGATGAAGACATATATATGTCACAACTAGAATGCTTTAAGGTAAAAGGTAAGGAGGACTAAGTTGAAAAAGTTCTTTTATGGATTGAAGCAATCTCCAAGAATGTAGAATCAAAATTTTGATAGGTCTATTTTGATACTTGGGCTTGAAAAAGGTAAAGCAGATATGTATATATTTCAAACAAGAAGGTAAAAATTTTGTTATCATTGATTTGTATGTGGATGACATGTTGTTAATTGGTAACAACAAGGAGAAGATAAAGCTACTAAAATCTCAATTATCTTTAGAATTTGACATAAAGGATTTAGGTGCTACAAAATTTATTTTGGGTATGGAAATAATAAGGGATCTTGCAAATAGAAATTTATGGTTAAATCAAAGTAAATATATTGATTCGATACTATAAAAATTTAGGATGTAGGATTGTAAACCAGTAAGTACTCCATACCATGTTGGTCAAAAGTTATCTATTGAACAATGTCCTAAAATAGACGAGGAAACTGAAGAAATACATCATGTTCCTTATGCTAGCACTAATGGTAGTATTATGTATGCAATGATTTATACTATACCTGATATTGCACATGTAGTGAGAGTAGTCAGCAAATATATGTCCAATCCATGAAATGAATATTGGACTGTTGTGAAGAGGATCTTCAGATATTTGCATGGAACTTTAGATTATGCTCTTTGTTACCAAGAAAAATATGGATATATTAATAATATAAATATACAAGGTTTTGTGGATGGCTGACTGGGTTGGAGATCTTGATAAGAGAAGATACACAAATGCTTATGTGTTTAGACTATTTGGAGGGATAGTAAGTTGGATGAGTATAAAGCAATTAGTGGTTGTTTTATCCACAACAAAGACAAAGTACATTGCAACAACTCATGCTTGTAAAGAAGTAATGTAGTTATAGAGGTTGTATTCAATAGTTGATCTTAAGAAAAAGGTTGTGAGAGTTGATAGTGATATTTAGAGTGCAATATTTTTTGCCAACAATCTTGGTTTTCATGATCAATCAAAACATATTGATATCAAGTACCATTTTGTGAGAGAGATGGTTCAAGGGAATTGGGTGATGTTGGAGAAAGTTGATATAGAGAATAATGATTTTGATTCATTAACAAAGGTTGTACCTCCTAAAAAAATTTCTTGGTGTAGGAGATCTATGGGTATGGTTTCTATTGATAATTGACGATGGTAGTTTTTGGTCCCTATGGAAAGTATTCAACAAGTGGGGAAATGTGAGAAATATGTTGAATATTTTCCATATTATTCTAGTGGGGTTAACACTAAAAGGCACTAGACACTTTTACCTATAATCAATGGGTTTCAAGGCTAGGCCAAACCCTGAATAGGGGTTTGGGGTGGTAGCCCTTCAAAAAATAGGGGTTCAGGAGCAACAACCCCTGACCAAAATTTTAAGATTTTTAAAGTTATTTTCAGACCCATATGGCCTTTTTTGGGTTACTATATTTGAACCCATATTTTTGCCCATGATATTGTAAAATCTATGCATGTGCCTTTGTTATATATATTGCACTTGCATTAGGTTTTGGAGAGATACAAAAGAGGAATATTATTGTATTGGAGACAATCAAGTTTATGCAATAAGAAGATAATATTGTGTTGGTTTTTCTTGGTTAAGGGTTTCTAGGATAAATATTGTGTTATGTGTGTATCTTATATCTTCTTATTTTGATTATGCAATTACTACTTTTCTAGATTTAGTTTATCGAGGCTCTTTATTTCTCTTCACTTCCATTATTAACATTGCTTTCATGTAGATATTTTTCTAGTGTTAAAACATATATCAAATTTTTTAATTAAAAAACATGTGTCATATACCTCTTCTAGGATGACACTATCTTCTCTATTTGGGCTTTGTGAGGTCTTCCAAATGGAAATTATTTCATGCCTTTGAGCCTCTACAAGAGCTTTCCATACAACACTTTTTATAAATTTCTATAAACTATGAACTTAAAAATATTTAAAAATAAACGATCCTCTTCACTCATGGCTAAATATCTACTTTGATGCCACATGTTAACTTCAATACGAAACCAAAGAGATTATATTATTCATATTCAACTTGATTACAATGCTCAAGAATACATAAGTCCATATAAATTACATCTTGAAGCTTCTTCTTGAAACTTGTAGTCTTGTAGTTTATTTGAATAAGGAGTATTATTTTAACAAAACCGAAACTAAATAAGGTAATAAGTGACTAACAAGTTTTAAAGTATGAAACTTTTTACTCCCACCAATTGCTCTAGATATCATGGGCCATTTTTGTTTTTTAAAATTTTGATATAAAAAAGATACATTATATTTTAATATGAATGTTGTATCCTCTAAATTTATTTTAATGATAAAAATTCAAAGGAGATGTCAATACAAGATGGTATATATGGATGAGCACCTAAATTTGAGTAAGGACAAGAAATTTGAACCATGTATGTGATAAAAAAATCTTAAAATAGCTTAAAAATATGATATTCACCATACAAAAAGTACTTTTCTTGCAGTGAGAAAAAATCAAATAAATATATTTTGGTTTGATATGGATGTTACATCCTTCAAATTTATTTTGAAAAAGAAGATAATATGAAGGATTTCATGCAAAATAGAATGTTATAGTTAAGTGAAAATTTAAAGTTGGGTGACTACAAGGTATATGAACCACATGCACCATTGAATTCTGCCATCATGCAATCTGGCATAGGATTTAAAGTTGATATAAAAAAATGTGTTTACCTATACAATGATTTATTTATTTTTCATAGAGAATAAATCACATATTAAATACAAATAGTAGAGCAAGTGTCGATGCATCTTGTTAAGTTCATACATTTAATAGTACATCTGGAAACTATTTGATTATTGACATAAATTCTCAACATAATCGTCTCAACAAGAGTATTTAAGATCACTTGAAAAGGCACTCAAGAAATATAGAATTAATTCTAAAGAAAGGCATGATAGATATTACTATTAAAAATAACAAAAAGGAATTGATTCTTATGTCTATATGACATATAATAAATAAGAGCATAGATTAATTGAATGTATATATAAAAAATGCAGTGTGTGCATTATCAAATGCATCAAGCTTTAATATGTATATGAAGGGGTGCAATTTTATTTACTATTGGGTCCTAGAACACAATGTTTTGTTTGGTTTACATTTTGTAGCATAAGGAAGAGTTTTATTTAAACTAATTTCAAAAGCATGAACATTTATAAAGTTACTATTTTTTTGCATTTTTATTGATGTTAACAAAGTTTCAACTTAACATAGGTTGGAATTTCATTGGTGAGAATTATGGGCCTTCATAAAATTCCCATCAAGATTCAATTTTTATGGTTCTAGTTAGGGTTAGGTTTGATCCTGTCATGACCCTCTCTTGGCAAGCTTTTTCATATGATGGACTTATGAATTGTTATGTTGTTTTGAAGATAGATTAAATGATATTGAGTTGATTATTTGCAATGTATAATTGATTTATTTAAGAATATGGTATTGTTGATAGTCTACATTAGTCTGCATGGTTGCAGGAATAAGAATCCTTCAGATAGAGTGGACCACTGAGGACAAGAAAGAAGGAAAATATGGATGGAGATCCATAATAGCATTAATGATTATTTAATATTAACTATAATTTTAATTAATTAATTGTTATTAGCTTTAATCAGATGATTTAATATTAATTATAATTTTAATTCATTAATTGTGATTAGCTTTAATTAGATGATTTGATTATTTAGCCTATTTTTGTAAAATAGGATACTGAGTTGGAATTGGATGAAAAAGACCCCTTCCAAACCAAGGGAGGAGAAAGAACATATTTCCCTTGGAATAAAATAATAATTGACCAAATTGACCACCCCTCCAAATTAAGGGAGGAGGATTGGTATCTTTTCTAATGGGAATTTAATATTGATTAAATTAAGGCATCTTACTATTTCAATAGTAGACCTTTTGAATTAGGGAAAAGGGCCAAAAAGAGAAAGGGCTAATGGATTAGGACTCCCCTCCAAATGGATGGAGGAGGAAGGCCTAAATGGTGGCTAGGAAAGGGCCAAATTTAAAAGATAAAATAATAAAGAAAATCTCATTTCTTAAAACACCTTTCAATAAAGGAAATAAAATATTATAATAATATTATATTATATTATTAATATTAATATAATAATATTATAATATATAATATAATATAATATATAATATTATTAATATTATAATATTGAGCCACCTTCATGACTCATAAAGGTAGAGAATTGGCATAATTAGCTTAACTTATTAATGATGTTTAGCATTAATAAAAGGGTTTAATTAATTATCATAAGGGATTGTGCTATGACAAAGACCTTAACATTGCCTATTAAATCCTTATTTTAAATTCAAGGGTAGAGAATTGGCATATTTCCTTAGGAATTAAATAATGCTTTTCAAAATAGACCCCCTTTCCAATCAAAAGGTGGAGAAAGGACATCTTAATAAAATGATTATTAAAATAGGAGGCATAAACCCTTTTGATGGTAACCTTTTCCAAATTAAGGGATGAGAGTAAAATGGGGCTATAATGGAGGATATTTCTATCATTTAACATTAACTCATCTTTATGACTCATCGCAGGTATGGAGTATCATCATAGGTTTGGTGTTGGCACCTTGAATGGGGAGGATAGGGTAGCCAAGATATTTATCACGAGGAGTGATAAATACCTTAATTAGCTAGTTTAGTAATTAAGAACTAAGAACTAGGTAGCTCACCATGGAGGTGTAGGTATCTAGGCTTCAAGGCATTATGCTTAGATCCATAAGTTAATATAGGATGTGGCCACATCCTAACCACTTGAGTGTCATCTGCAGTGACTAGTCTCAGTTGTGGTATGCCTAGGAATGAAAAATAAATTTGGAATACATCTAACAATACTCTAGGTGGTGTAGCCTAGGGTGGGTATTTTATACATCTATGTGAAATTTATCTAATGAACTTAACATGTGTTGTTAAAATATATTATATATATTAGTCTATCAATGGGGTTTAGTTAACATTAGGATTGTTAAAGATCCTTAGGTGAATTTGATAAAATGAATCTCACTTATCATTGTAACTTAACCTAATAAAATTTGTATTATCTACCTTGAAATATGTACAACTATATGATGTGTGTAGATATTCACATAATCATTCATTAATCAACCTCCCTAAGAATAGATATGCCCTTATCTTTGTAAGCATGAGATATTTTTCCAAAATTTTCATATATATATATATATATATATATATATAATAGGTAGAATTTTTTGGCCTAAAATTCATATCCCTATAAATATCAAAATTTCTTATGAAGAAACACCCTATAAATGAAAGGCGATAAGTAAATCATACCATTAATTCAAACATATAATTTTTTATTTATTAAATAAGTTGTGTGGCTTATATTGGGGGCCAATGCCATTATAAAAACAAAATATTACAATGCTCTCATTACATTTCTAACAAGTTATTTAACTATTCCTTTCGATCAAAGATATTCTTCATTTGCCTTTCTATCAATCTCCATCTTCCTAAAACTACTAAGTTTCCACAATCAACTCCTTTTATATCAAATGACTTCTAAAATTAAATTTTTCCAAGATGAAATTCAACACCGCTAATGGCTAAAATATTTTATGTCCAATCTCTATATCTATAAATATATATATATATCTATAACAACCTCACAATATCTTAATACCTTTTTTTATGGTTCTTATCCATTCCCCTAATATTCCAAGTTATTATTTTTATTGTTTTTATTTTTAGGTTTAGCTCCACTTCTTGTTAGTGCTTGTGATATTTCATCTTCATAAATCTCTTCAATCTTCTCAAACAACTCATAGTAAGACTTATCATCTTTAGGTTTGCCTTGTTTTTAAGTGCAAGGAATAACCTCAAAAGCACAATCTTATTTATGTTTCCCTAGAAATCCTAAAGTGCAAGGATGCTCTTCCGTAGCAATTACCTTCTTATTCTACTCTTACAAAACTAAATTGTTATGTGTTTCCTTCATCCCTTTTCACTCTTATTGCTTGGAGAGGACTCTATACTACTTGAGGAAAATGAAGATGATTTACGTAAAATAAACTTGACCTCTTTTGTTGGATTTGTTTTAGGATTTCTCACCACATCTTATTTTGCACCTTTAATTCCTTCTAAACTTATCAAAATGATATTGTAGATAGACTTTCTTTGCCTCTTCTTATAGAGTAGAATATCCCTGATCTGATCTAGCTTCTATTATTATATAATTTCCTTACTTTATCTTGAAGTTTATCTTATGGCCATAATTTTTTCTCTTTCTTCATAGTTTTCACTTTGTAAACTCTTGCCATGTGTCCAATCTCATAACAATTGTGGCAAAAAAAAGTGATATTTTCATAATTTACTTGATGATCCCATTCTCTTGATTCAAATTTTATATTAATGGATTGTAGGAAAGGTTTTGAAATATCCATAGCAATACATATGTGAGTATATATAGCATGGTTTCTCTCCTTAGTAGTTAGTCCTTCCTTTATGGATTCCCCTAAGGTATTTCCAATATTCTTTAGAATATCCTTATTTATAAGCTAATATGGAAGTCCAAAAATCCTAACCCATACTGTAAGCTTCTTAATAGTTTCTATCTCAACAAAAAAATTCATCCCATGGTCTCAAATAAAGTGCATATATTCCCCTAAACCATGGGCCACCAACCATTATTTTATCCCTAATTTTTGAACTAGAAAAGATGATGAGAAAAAATATTTAGGAAGAAAAGTTAGAGTAATTTGAATTTAATCCCCACTTCCACTTGATCCAATTTTGAATCTCCAAAAACCCTGACCATGATCTATAGAACTTACATATTAATCCTCCACTTTTAAAAACCATTATATCATGCTCAATCATCTCATCCTTGATACTCGCTTTTGGTGTAGCAGCTTCTACATGGATTAAACTTGCCATGTATTCACTCTTTTGCTTATCTCCAAATTGGGCCTCCATACTTCCAACTAGGGCATCTTGACTTCCCATTAGGGCTTTCAAATATGACTTTTCTTCCATACTAGTTAATGGAGATTACTGTTGGCTTGCACTCCCTCTTGTCTCACCTTCTCTTTTGTCTTGCACTCACTCCCAGCTTCCACTCTCTCTTGCATCACACTTACTCCTAGCTTGCACTCTCTCTTGGCTTACAATAGCCCTTATCTCTTCTTTTTCTTGATGTTTATTTTCTTCAACAATTGTTTATAAATAATATTTCATGCATTCATGGTAAGGGTTTGAAGCATTGATACACTCTAGATGAACCCGCTACTTTTTGACCATGACTAAATCATGGCTTGTAATCCCTCTTAGATCACACTTCCTCCTAGTTCATACTATATTTTCTTCAACTAGATCACTCTTTGATTTCTACTTCCAAAACACACCTCCTCCTCACTCCTAGCTTGCACTTGCACTCACTTTTTACTACTCTCACTCTCAAATCACGCTCGCACTCACTACTACACTCCCTCCTGGCTCATGTTCATGCTCATGCTCAATTTTAGCTACACTCACTCCTAGATTGTGCTCGCACTTGCTGCTACACTCCCTTATAGCTCATGTTTGCACTCGCTTTAGGTTGCACTCTCTTCCATCTCGCTTTAAGAAGACCAATATAACTTTAGAATGAATTTCAATTAATGCTTTTCAAAAATTTGAGTTTACATAGGTTTTATGAGGGGTCTCAATCCCCTATTACCGGGGTTTGAACTTGGGTATCCTTGATGAAAACCCAAGGACATACCACTAAAGTTCCCTCACAGGTTTAATTCAAACATATAATTTAAATAATAAGTAAAAATTAATTAAATATTGATGATTTTAAAAATGCATGCATAGCAATTTGTTCATCCAAACCCCATAAGGGGGGCAGAGGTCCAAGGTTCAAATCTCGGGCCTCACCAGACTGAATGTTTGTCCCTTTCTTGGTGCTTTCAGTGGTGTAAAAGGTTTATAATGATTGTGGCATGACGTTTATAAGGGTAGACTACGCAAAGATCTGCGTGGTGGCTTCCAGGGCGGACAGTGCAGAATACTGTGGTGACCATAAAAGTTGGACAACTTGCCTAGATTCGTGGCAGCTACTAATTCCACTATGTTAAAAAAAAAAAAAGCATGCATAAAATATGGAATGTGTGTATTGTCACATAAATCAATCAAGTGGAAGGAAATGATACAATTTTCTTCACTGTCAAGTTCTAGATCGTAACAACATTTTTTTTGTCTCTATTTCATGCTATACAAAGGTGTTTCATTAAATCCAATTCTAAAAGCATGAATATTTATAAATTAATAATTTTTTGCACATGTATTAATGTTTATAAAGTTTTAATTACCCATGGCATTGAAATTCCATTGGTGAAGATCATTGACCCTCATAAAAAGCCCATCAAAATTCAATTTTTATGGTTATAACTAAGACTAGGTTTGATCCCTAAGTGATACTAGCAAATGGATCCCCCTTATGGTGGTAGTTCTTAACCTAATAAATTTTGTACTATCTACCTTGACATACATGTAGCTAGATGATGTGTGTACATGTTCAATTAATCATTCACCAAATAAACCTCTCTAAGAGAATGCCACTCTCTATGTAATCATGATATGTTGCTCTAAAACAATTAGCTTCTAAAACTTTTATAAAATATGTAGCTTTTTCTACCATAAACCCCTATCCCTAGATAAATATAAAATTTTATTTATAAAGGAATACCTCGTAAATGAAAGGTGATAAGTTACAATAAACAAATATATAAGTTAAGAAGTAACTATAAAATAATTGTAAAATATTCTATATTGAAAGATATTTGGTGCTTGTAATATACATAATTATAATCTTAAATAGAAAAATACTATATACCAAGAAAACCTAATAGAATGTGAAAATATAACATTGATAAAGAATAACAAAATCTGAAGATCTACAAATATTTGTTAATAAATTATATAATATAATAAAAAAATTAAGGAAGGACTTTATTGGTTAAGCATTCACATGTTAAAAGAAAATTTAAAACAATATATTTTAACATTGACTCATTTTTAACTTAATTTAGTTCAATTTGTAATATTTGTTTTTGGTATTGATTAAAAAAAGGGGTTGAAGGGCCCCGATCCTTTACACAGATCTTGAAATATGTATAGGAAAACACAAGAGAAGATTAGACAAATGCAAGATATCCCTATCTTAGTAAAAAAACAAACCTGGGCTAAACCTATTGATGGAGAAGCTGAAATAATATCCCTCCCACTATCCTTCTATTTGACATGGCTTATGTAGTGCTCAATGCTTTACATAACTGATAAAGAAATTGTTGACAACAATGTAATTTAGTGTGCTCAAATCCTTCATCGCATGATCCCAATAAGTATTTTGCTTTGCTTTTCCCTCTTTATCTACTAGCTTCATTATCAATTCTTATAATCTCTTCCAATTCCATGGGGACGTATGACCAGACCTTGAAATTCTTAGATCTAATTGCTATATTATCAACAAATTTGTTTTCCTTTCTATAAATATGTTTAACTTAAATTTCTTCTAGGCTTCCAAAAATAGTCCTCGCATCTATAATTATTTGTAAAATTCTAGAATTATTTAACTCCCTTTTTTGAAGGGAAGTTATAATATTCTTAGAATCACCCTCAAGAACAATTCTCCTAAAACCCAAATTCACTACAATTCAGAGGCTTGTAAGCATCACCCTTGCTTCAACTTGGTGATTTATGGTAATTCCTAGATCCTCAGCATATGCAGCCACTACTTGACCTCTATCATTCCTAATGAGGCCTCCACCACCAGAATGACCCGGGTTACCTTTTGCAACTCCATCGAAGTTAATTTTTACCTAGTCTTTGTGAGGATGTTTCCATCTAGTATCTAGTCTCACCTTATTGATTTTTTTCATATTTAAGATATATTTTTCTCTAGAAAGGATCATTGCAAGATTTTATTTTCCAACAATGTTTTAATACAATCCTCTAATAGGGTTGTTTTTATTCTGGTATAAATCCCAATTATTCCTTTGGTTTTATTTTTGAACACTTGTTTGTTTATTTCCAACCAAATCCCCCAGCAAATATGTGAAATGTATTTTTACGAAAAATTACTGCTTCCTAAGTGCCACAATGACCCAAGTAACATTAAATTCTCTCACTAATATATTTAGGATATCATAAAAAAAATCACAAGTTCCAAATAGGTGGTCCACACACTCATCCTCTTTGTTACATAAGACACAAATAGTTGGAACCACAATCCCTATTTTGAACATATTGTCTTTTGTGAAGATATTATTAAGAATGGCAGTACAAAAAAGTATAGCAACCTTAGGTAAGATGTTTAGCTTCCAAATTATTTTAAGCTCAAGTTTTTCTAAGGTTACTTTGTCCAAGACTCTATATCCATCCTTCACCAAGTACTGGCCTTACTAGTTTCTTCCCCAAATTATCTTATCCTCCTTTGAACCTCTACCTAAATAATAAATCCTTAAAATATTTTGCATATCTTTACTCCTCAGGCCTTGCATATTTTCTTGTAGGATTTTCCACTCTTGAAAATCATCCACCCTATGAATGTAACCATTAATTTTCTTACCATAGGTTCTAGTTAAATATTCTTTAATATCTTTGAAATTTTTGTAGTTCACTAAAGGCTCCTCTTGAATCCAAGGGTATTTCTAAAATTTAATTTTATCCCCCCTACCTACTCTCCATTTTAGACCTTGCCATAGAAATTTCCTGCTATTGATAATATTTTGTCAAAAAATAGACCTATGTGGAGGATTAGAAAAACTGATAAAGTGGTTTTTGCCCTCCAAGTATTTATTTTGGATAATGCTAGCCCATTTCTCTGATGCTCTAGTGCAAAGCCTGCAACCATGTTTAGCTAGAAGGGCTCTATTTAGATCTTTCAACTTCCTCAATCCAATACCCCCATTCTATAAAGGTTGGCAACAGGTATCCCAGGTTACAAGATGTATACATTTTTTGCAATCAGTGCCATCCCATAAGAATTTTTTTTGTAGTCTTTCTAATGTCTCTTCTACTTTCCTTAACATCCTTAGGAAAGACATGAAAGAAATAGGGATGCTTTGAAGCATGTGATTTATGAGTTGTACTTTTCCCACAAATGATAACAAAGATCCCTTCCAATATTGAAGTTTCCTATTTAATTTATCAATAATCAGATTCCAAAGTTTATATTTCATTTTGCCTATAAACAAAGGTAAACCAAAATAGACGATAGGGAAATTTTCCTCCTTACAACCCAACAATTTAATTATTTGATCTCTTATACTTTCCTTCGTGTTTAAAAACATAATCCTACTTTTTTCATAATTTATTTTTTGGCCTCTAGCTTTTTCATAAGAATAAAGGACTATTTTAAACTCAAAAGCTTCTTTCTTTGTAGCTTCCCCAAGCAAGAAAGTATCATCCACAAACTGTTGATGGGGTAAAGCTTCACCAATGGATGAATGTTTTAGAACTTTGATATTACCATCCTTTCTATTTATTTCCAAATTTCTTCCCAGAGCATCTGCCATAATGATAAAGAGATATGGAGACAACAGATCTCCCTACCTAATTCATCTAGTAGAAGGAAAGAACCCAACAGATTGTCCATTGATCAGGATCAAAAAGTGAAGGTTATAAATACACATACCAACCCATGTCCTCAATTTTTCACTAAAATCCATTTACTCCATTATTTTATCTAAGAAAGACCAAGAAACCCTATTACAGGCTTTGTTCATGTCTAGCTTAAGGAACATGTCTGACCCTTTCCTCCTTTGAAGAGAGTGTGTTGTTTCATAAATGGCAATGATGCTTTAAGAAATATGCTTGCCTGCCACATCATGTCCTTGATATTCATTAAATCAGCGTGTTGTGGTTGATCCACAACACACCCCAAAATTGGGGACCCACCTTTTTTGCAGGCTTGCAGAGAAGAATCTCGGTGACCCAGATGCTAAAATTGAAGAAAAAAGAAAAAATGCCTAAGTGTTGAAAAGTGTCGCGAAATCGCGACATGTCGCGAAATCGTGACATGTCGCAAAATCGTGACTTGTCGCGCCATCGCTGCTGGAAACGGGAAAGTTGTCGCGAAATCGTGACATGTAGCTCCATCGCTGCCGAAGAGGAGAGAAAAGAAAAATTGAAAGTTGTCGCGAAATCGCGACATGTCGCTGAGAAGAAAAGAAATGGTGTCGCGAAATCGCGACATGCCGTTGGAAAAGAATGAAAATGGTCACGATTTCGCGACGTGTTTTGCCGAAGCGTACGGATGATGAAAAGTGTCACGATTTCGCGACGTGTTTTGGCAAAGTGTACGGAAGCGAAAAAACGTCGCGATATCGCGACAGGAAACAGCGAAAGGACTCGAAGAGGAAAGACGTCACGATTTCACGACCGATTGCAGCAAAGGTGTACGGAACAGGAAATGGTAGCGAAATCGTGACATGTTTCGGAGAAGTGGCCCGAAGGAGAAGGTGGTCGCGATTTCGTGACGTGTTTTAGCAAATTGTACGGCACAAGGGAGATGTCGCGAAATCGTGACAGAAATGAAGACCATGCCCGAAGCAGAGAAACGGTAGCGAAATCGTGACAGGTTTTGCCAAGGCGTACGAAACAAAAAAATGGTCGCGATTTCGTGACGTGTTTCGGGAGGCGTACGGAAAGAGAAAGCGGTAGCGATATCGTATCGTAGCGATATCGACGCTTGGCGAGAGAGCCCGAAGGTAAAAGCGGTAGCGATATCGCGACAGTTTGAGGAGAGAGAGCCCGAAGGTAAAAATGGTCGCGATATCGCGACAAGATGCTGCCGAGGATGTACGGCCGGGAAGAGTGTAGCGATATCGTGACATGTCACGATTTCGTGACATGTCGCATTTTCGCGGCCAGGAAGGGGAACAGGCGGCATGCAATTTTTGTCGGGTTTTTCGTAGAATGGCGTTATGAAAGGCGCAGAGGGCGTGTGACACGTGGCATGCAGGTGTCAGGTCTACAGAGGCGTTACATGCAACGAAGGATTTTAGGCGTTTTGGCGTTAAACATGGAATAAAGACAAGGAAAAGGTGGGAATTTGAAGGGTCACATGCAGGAAGATGAAACAAATCGACACAGGGAGAATCGAAGAGCCGTTTCCGTTAGTATAAAGCCAGAAGTGCAGATTGAAGGAGGGGTTGGAAATTGCCGATTGCAGAGTTGCAGAGACAAGAGCTTCGTGCTATTCTGGGCCTGCACTTGGGCAATTTCCTTCTTTTTATTGTTCTGGAATATTTTTTCCTGGAACATTCTTTGAATGTAATTGATATATCATTTAATATAAAATACAGAGTATTGGCATCTCATTGATGAGAAAGAAGGAGTCATTTTGTGCATGCATGATTTAATGTTTTATCTTTCATTCCAGGCTTCTGAGGCTTTTAGGTGAAGTTTAATGCAAGTGTGCTTGGTTGCTTCATACGAATGCCTAAGTCTGGAATTACAGTAGAAACCCTAGAAGCCAGCACCTAATTTATTTGGATTGTGCGAGTTTGCAGGTTCATTAGATTAGGTTGCATGCATAAAACCTCAGTATCTTCGGTTTCATCGAATTGATGAGAGTATTCTGACTGTAGTTTAATCTTATTTCTATTTATTTTGCTCTATCTTTCAAATCTTTATTTTATTTCTTACAGTTTAGTTATAGTATTTTGAATAAGCAATTGAAAATCCATCAGAATCCAAGATTAAAGTACAATTATTCACTTTGAGTCCACTGTAATTTCAAATTAGATAAACCCCAGTGCCCCTTGTTAACATCCACTTGCAAACCCTAAGATATTCCTGGCATTTCATTTGAACAACATTATTTAAGCATAACAGGAACCTTGGAGAAAGTTCTTTTCTTTGCAAGCAGAGGATTCTTGGACTCAGATCCTACCGGAGAGTGTGCTTTCACAATCGGGTGAAAACACCACTCAACAGATTGGCGCTAGAAGGAGGGCGAATTGGTTTATCTATTTTGATTTTCATATCTGAGTATTTTGTTTTTGATTTAATTCTGAAATTATTTACGGCTAAACTGCAACATCGTTTTTGTTTTTGTTGCAGGTTTTCTTCGAAATAGCCGAGGGTTTCTTCAGGCAGGCTGGACCCACCACGCCGTATTGCGACCAGGTCTCAAACAACCGGAGAAACCATTTTTCATGACCTTACTGGTACTCCCAAGGGTAAAGCCAAGCAAGTCGTAAGCACACCAGTCGCAAAAGGCCTATTTTCTCCAGGAACGTCGAGTGGACCTACGCCAGTAATATCCTTTGCCCCTAGTGTGCCTATAGTTAGTAATATTTCTACTGCTATTGTAGGTCTGTCTACATCAATTTTGAGTCAAATGGCTCAAGCTCCAAGAGCTCCTTGGTATGGAGCTAACAATACTCCTTTGAATATTGTTGGGGATATCCATGAAATCCCCAAGAACATTGAAATATTTCTGCCTAAATACAAGCCAGATGGCCTAAGAACAGTAGAAGAACATATCCAAGCCTATAGGGATGTTTTAATTAGGCCGCAAGTTCAAGCATGAAGATGTAGCCTGTAGACTTTTTCCCATGAGCTTGGATCCAATAGCATATGAATGGTATATATGCTTGCCAACTGGTTCAATCACCTCTTGGACACAAATGGAAAATGCCTTTGTCAATCAATTTAGGTCACCCTTAGATCCCGCAACTATTTACAATCAGCTTTATTACATGCAAACGGGGCCAAGGGGAACCAATCCGAATGTTTAATCAGAGATTCCAAAAGAACTATAACAGAGCAATTAGACATTTTGCTATCGATCCCGCAGTGGCTTTGCAGATATATTTTGGGGCATTGGACCCCATGACAGCCATGTTTGCAAGGCGTAATCCTCAGGTCACCACGCTGGCTTTGGCCTATAATGAAGCCATGACTATTGAGCAACAATTGACACCGCAAGGCTACGGGTTTACCCAGATGCCTATGATGGGACAGTGTGCTCCATATGGTCAAGCTACCCAGGCAAATCAACTCATGGCACCACAAATGCCAAGTATGAACGCCTTCCCATATCAGCAGCCGTATCCACCAAGCACCCGCATATGCACCCATTCCAATCCAACCAATCACAGCCATTCCACCTGTTCCTGCATTTTTGCGTAACAGTCAATCAACTACGCAAGAAACTAGTCAAGTCAATCCTCAAGCCATAGTTCCTGTTTCGAATCCAATCCCGATTCAAGGTATTAATCCATATGGGAATCAAATTCCTCATAACCCGACCCAAATGTGGAATCAAGACCCCATTAATTATGCGAATCCAATAGGGGTTAACAACAATATGATTCCACCGAAGGATGTTTTTTCAAAAGTCGAAGAGCTCAAGAAACTAGTGCATAAACTAAGCAATGACAGGGTTCAACAACAGAAGTATGAGTCCCATGCCCCTCACCCAAATCGGAATTTTAACAATAGAGGGAGGCACTGGAACACCAAGCCAAACAATGGGGGAGTTCCTGCTCCCATTGCTAATCAATTAGATGCTTCGCAGGCCCTAGCCAATCTAATTCTCTTTTGAATCTTTCAGATTTGGCATGGGAAAGGGGGTGCAGGTTACATAACACAAAGGAACACAATGAGAGGAATTGTCCCGAGATTGCTAGATACACTCATTGTCTTCAGGCACAAGTTGATGATTTGGAACTAGTATCAAATGAGGATCCATCGTATCATCAAGATGAAAATATTATGGTGATGGAAACAATATATCACCAAGAGGGTGAAAGCGAGGAGGAAGAAGACGAAGTTTTGGAACAGGAGGTGCAAGCTTTTCGAGATTTCAGAAAGGGGACTCATGGGTACCATTTGAGGAGTAAATCTAAAGCCCCTAAAACCTCATCAACACCTCCAAACAATTCTATTCTTCCTCCAGATACAAAGGCAAGTAACAACCCTCCCCCTCCACTCGGAAGAGAAATGTCCAATGACGTCCAGAAGACAGTCAAATTCGAAAAACCAAATTATGACGTGGTGGAGGATATGAAGAAGTCCAAATCTAGCCTTTCATTCTTGGACGCAGCTAAATTGCCTGGTCAAAAGGAGGCGTTGATAAGAGCTTTGAACTCACCTGATCCGATGTGGAAGGAAAAAAGAGCTGAATCCCATCTGATTTTGCGAAAGGAGAGAAGGGATGTCCCGCCATTCTTATTGACTCTGAGAATTGCGGGTAAGAACTTGCATAACTGTTTGGTGGACACAGGAGCCACGAGCAACCTCATGCCTACGGAGATATGCAAAATGCTAGGTCTGCAACCTGTTTCATCCAAATGTACAGTCCTGCAACTGGACAGATCAGAAGTAAATGTAGTGGGGACTTTATATGATGTCAAGATTCAATTGAATTCTGAACCCAGGGTTCAGCAGGTTGTGGACATTTTGGTGGTTAATATCCCGAGTAGGTATGGAATGCTACTTGCTAGGGATTGGATGAAAATGCTGAATGGCTATTTTGCAACAGACTGCTCGCATATGTGGCTACCATGGAAGGGAATTGCAAATCAAATAAGAGTGGAAAACGAACCGAGGCTTAAAGAGATTATAACATATTTTAATAAGCCGAATGAAGTTCAGTTTTCTGAGCCAGACTTAGGAGTCTATGCGCTTGATGTTGAGGAAGCTGTTGAAGAGTTTAAAGAAGAAGTGTGTCATGGTCATTCTTCTAAAGAAAATGATTACACGTGGTTGCTCAAGTTCGATGGATCAAAGTCTAGACAGGGAGCAGGAGCCGGAGTCGAGCTCACTGGTCCAGGAGGTAAACCATTGCTAGTTGCTTACAGATCGCAATTTCCTTGCACAAACAATGTGGCAGAATACGAAGCATTGATCTATGGTTTACGTCTAGCATTGAGCAAACATGTTAAATGCTTGAAGGTTTTGGGAGATTCTCGAGTTGGTTGTCAAGCAAATCAAAGGACAATATACATGCCACGACAAAATACTGAGCCTTTATAGAACTAGGGTTATGGATCTCATGGAGGAGTTTGATGCATTCAACATAGCCCTTATTTCTAGGAGAGGAAATCGAATAGCAGACTCTCTTGCAGTCGCCGCGGGCATGTTAAACCCGGTGGATATAAAAAGATGTAAAAAGTTTTCCATTGAGCTGGTTCCTTGTCCATCAATACCCGATAATGTAAAGAATTTCCGGGTTTTTGAAAGTGACAGCACATCTTCAAGTTTGTCACAAACTCGGGTATTTTTGAAAACCGGGTGATTGATGAGGAACAAAGGTGGCAGGATGAAACAGAAGAAAGTGAAACTGCGTATCAATCCAACAAAATTCCTAAAGACGTGGTTTCATTAGAAAAGATGTTCGACATGGAGTGTAAGAACAAGAAAAAAAAAAGAGTCCCACTTCCCAAAGATGCATGCGATTCAATTAATCTAGGGAGTGCAGACAATCCAAAGGAGGTGTACATAGCAAAGGCATGTACAGAGGAAGAAAGGAGCAACATAATACAGGCATTGAAGCATTACATAGATTGTATTGCTTGGAACTACAATGAGTTGAAGACTTACAACTAGAACATTATCACACATACCATTCCTTTGAAGCCAGACTCCAAGCCTTTTAGGCAAAGACAACGAGTTGTTAACCCGCTATTGGAGCCTTTGATCGAAAAGGAGGTTAAAAGATTATTGGAAGCGAAAATCATTTTTCCTGTTAGGCACTCAACCTGGGTGGCCAACCTCGTTCCAGTAAGAAAAAAGAGTGGAGAGATTAGGTCGTGCATAGATTTTCGAAATCTTAATAAAGCCTCTCAAAAAGACAATTATCCATTGCCATCAATTGATGAAATTCTGCAAATGGTAAATGGATCTGAAATGATGTCCTTTCTCGATGGATATTCTGGGTACAACCAAGTTCTTATACATCCAGATGACAGGATGAAAACGGCCTTCACTACCAAGTGGGGGACATTTGCATATAAGAGAATGTCGTTCGGACTGTTAAATGCTGGTGCAACTTTTCAACGCGCCATGGATTACGCATTCAAAGGGCTAATAGGCAAATGCATCATCGTGTATGTGGATGATATCCCAGTTTTCTCGAAGAAGAGAGAGGATCATGTTAAAGATTTGAAGAAGGTGCTTCAAAGATGCAGAGAACATGGAATTTCCTTAAATCCCAAAAAGTGCATTTTCGGAGTAACAGAAGGGAAATTGTTGGGTCACATCATTTCAAAAGAGGGCATATCCATCGACCCAGAAAGGATACAAGCTATCCAAAACCTACCTCTCCCGAGCAAGAAGAAAGAACCGAGATCTTTCTTTGGGCAAGTCAATTTTGTGAGGAAGTTTATCTCTAGCTTTGCTGAGATAGCCAAACCTCTGAACCAGATGCTCAAGAAAGATGTGGATGTAAAATGGAACGAGGAAAGTAGAGTGTCTTTCCAGAATATCAAAGATGCCATTTCTAGAGCCCCTGTCCTTATAAGCCCAGACTACTCCAAGCCTTTTTATATTTATGCTTTTGCATCAGAACACTCCTTTGCGAGTGTCTTAACCCAAAAAGGTGAGGATAGTGCCGAAAAACCCATTGCATTTTTAAGTGCCCCCCGAAAGACGCTCAATTAAGGTATTCAATCCTTGATAAGCAAATGTACGCACTTTTTAAAACTGTGAAAAAATTTAGGCACTACATCGTGCACAACAGAATTATCGCCATCGTGCCCGATTCTGCTGTCAAGACCATGTTTTTACAGAATGAACTAGGTGAGAAGAGAGGAAAGTGGATTTCAACCATCCAAGAATTTGATCTCGAAATCCAATCAATGAAACTAGTTCGAGGACAAGGACTGGCGAAGGCGATCGCAGAAAATAATCCGCAAATAACAGGTCAATGCTCAAATACATAATACATGGCTAAGGACGACTGGTATGTTGATATTGTGCAATTTTTATTGACAGGTAAGTGTCCTTCTAATCTGAATTCAACACAGAGAAGAGCCTTAAGGCTTAAATCGTCAATTATCTGATAAAATCTGGTGTGCTTTACAGGAAGAATCATGAAGGTATCTACCTGAGGTGCTTGAACAAAGAAGAAGCTGCCGGGGTGTTGCAAGAATTTCACGGGAAACATGGAACTGGTCATGGTGCAGCCAATGCTACAACACATCAAATCCTGAGAGCAGGATACTATTGGCCACATATTTTCAAGGATGCGCATACCCATGTACGATCTTGTCACATCTGTCAAGTGGCTGCAAATAGAGAGAGAAATGCAGCCATGCCGTTGCAGCTTGTAGTCGAAATGAGACCGTTTGCACAGTGGGGACTAGATTTCATCGGGGTTATTAACCCAAATTCTTTTGATTCTCATAAATTCATTTTGACAGCTACGGACTACTGTACAAGGTGGACAGAGGCGATTCCTACTAAACATGCCACCATAGATGTTGTGATTAAATTTCTTGAGGATCAGATTATAACAAGATTTGGAATGCCCGACTCTATTGTCAGTGACAATGGTAAAGCTTTTATTTCTACACAATTTGCAGATTGGGCATATGATAACAAAGTGAGTTTAAAGTTTGCATCCAATTACTATCCTCAAGGAAATGGGTTGGCCGAGTCTTCAAATAAGAATTTGTTGAATACTATTAAGAAGTTGCTGGAAAAGAACCCGCGGGACTGGCACAGCCAACTAAAGTTTGCCCTTTGGGCAGATAGGACCAGAGTGAAAGAGTCCATAGGGAATACTCCCTATCATTTGGTCTATGGGCAAGACCCGATATTTCCAGCAAATTTGAAGTTGCAGACCTTACATTTCATACAAGAGTACTTGGGGACAGATGATCAAGTTGAAGCCAGGTTGAGCCAATTGTTGCACCTTGATGAAAAGAGAGAAGAGGCCATGAATCACATGAATAAACACCAGGAAGTTATCAAGAGATGGTTTGACAGAAGGGCCAAAGTTAAATCATTCAGAATTTCAGATTTGGTATTACTATGGGACAAAAGACATGAGGAAAAAGGGAATCACCAAAAGTTTGATTGTCTTTGGTTGGGCCCATATCAGATTTCAGAGATTCTTGGGAAGAATACCTTCAGGCTAAAAACATTAGAAGGGGAAGATTTCATGCTACCGGTTAATGGGCAGATTCTAAAGCATTATTTTAGCCCTTAGGTTGTGAGACTTTGATATTATTCTTTTGATCTTGGTGGGGGATTTTCAGATTTTGTTTTTATTGTTTAGGATTGTTAGTCTAGCTAGGATTTTGGTTATGGATTTGATTTCAATTGACATGTGTGTTAATTTTGAAAAAAAAAATAAAATAAAAAATAAAATAAAAAATAAAATATAATATAAAAATAAAATAAAAATATAATAAAGAATAAAAAATTGAGATGTCAACTTATGCTTAAGGTTAGGAGAATATGAAATATTGGAATTGTCTTGTAAAAGCTCCACAAGTAACACAAACAGTTTAATAATATTGTTTGATTTTGTGATGCATGAAAGAATCAGTTTTGCATGACAATTCATTCCATTTGTAATTCAAGAAATAATGCATTCATGTTCCATCTCACCTTACATACATCTCATCTTAGTTACATATGCATCTTAGGTACAAGCCATTAAAGTATGTCAAATCCTCTTAGGGTTGTGTTATAACATATATGTAAGTAGCTCCTAAGGTTGGAAACTGAGTCTTGAGATATCTAGAACCAAGCACGTCTCATACATTAAAAAGGATCTTGAGCAAAATGATCAAAACCTAACTTGGAGGAAAAGGTTGGGCGAAAGAAGTATTTCATGTCTATCCTATTTATGCAGCATGATCCTTAAAACAAGTGGTTTTGACCACTTCCATAGAGCTTAAAGCCTAAAATCATAGTAGTAAGGATAGGGTTAAATCCTCATCAAACTTAGGTTGAGGATCCAATTCCCCAAAGCTTTGATTTGACCCACATGGAGTAGTAAGGATAGGGCATAAATTCTCATCTCGGTTGGTTGAGAATCTGATTCCCCAAAGCTCTTATGTCTCATTTCATAGTAAATCTTGGATTGTAAGGATTGTACTATTTGTCCTCTACAAAGGATGGGTAGTCATCCCCAAGGTCTAAGCAACAAAATTAATATTTCTCATCTAAAGTTTGGATTGTAAGGATCGTACTACATGTCCCTAGCCAGGATGGGTAGTCATCCCCAAGGTCCAAGAAGTAAAAAAATATATATATAATAAATAAATTTTTCCCATCTCATCTTTATTTTGGATTGTAAGGATCGTACTACTTGTCCTCTGCAAGGGATGGGTAGTCATCCCCAAGGTCCAAAGAAATGGAGATAAGTTTTGGATTGTGGGGTTAGATATGCCCATGCATGGCATCATGTCTTGCCTAAAAAACAAGACCACTGATTGTCTAGAGGGTTAGACTAGCATGACCATTTCTTCCATAACTGGTTTAATTATTTTGCTTAAAGTGAGGTAATGAACTCTAAATCAGAATAGTAAGGATAGGGTTAAACTCTCATCTCGGTTGGTTGGGAGTCTGATTCCCCAAAATTCTGATTTCACATTCACTTGCACATGGGTTCTAGATGGTAGGGACTCATAACCAACTTTGGGATACAATAAGGTAATGAATTAGTGGATCCTAAGAGGGTTTGGCAATCTTGAATGCTTGTACATAGTAATAGAAGAAGGACCATGCCTTTTATGGAAGCAAATCTCCTTGCACATTCATTAGGGTACACAAATCATTCACCATCCCACATATGCATTCATGCAAAACTGATAATGGAATGTTGATCAATTTCAAACGATAGGGAATGAAAGCACATTGCACACACTGAGCTGATACTTGATGATTCTGATGATTCATGTACTTCTGATCTTTGGGCATTTGTTATTTTGCTTATGTGCTAACATATATTTGCGAGTTTGTGATATGTTTCAGGTTGGGTTCTTACTAAAATGCTCAAGAGCATTTGACAGTAGAGTCACCATTTGTTGTGGTTGATCCACAACACACCCCAAAATTGGGGACCCACCTTTTTGCAGGCTTGCAGAGAAGAATCTCGGTGACCCAGATGCTAAAATTGAAGAAAAAGAAAAATGCCTAAGTGTTGAAAAGTGTCGCGAAATCGCGACATGTCGCGAAATCGCTGACTTCTCTCAGCCATCGCTGCTGGAAACGGGAAAGTTGTCACGAAATCGTGACATGTAGCTCCATCACTGCCGAAGAGGAGAGAAAAGAAAAATTGAAAGTTGTCACGAAATCGCGACATGTCGCTGAGAAGAAAAGAAATGGTGTCGCGAAATCGCGACATGTCGCTGAGAAGAAAAGAAATGGTGTCGCGAAATCGCGACATGCTGTTGGAAAAGAATGAAAATGGTCACGATTTCACGACGTGTTTTGCCGAAGCGTACGGATGATGAAAAGTGTCGCGATTTCGCGACGTGTTTTGGCAAAGTGTACGAAAGCGAAAAAACGTCGCGATATCGCGACAAAACGAAAGGACTCGAAGAGGAAAGACGTCACGATTTCGCGACCGATCGCAGTAAAGGTGTACGAAACAGGAAATGGTAGCGAAATCGTGACATGTTTCGGAGAAGCGGCCCGAAGGAGAAGGTGGTCGCGATTTCGCGACGTGTTTTAGCAAATTGTACGGCACAAGGGAGATGTCGCGAAATCGCGACAGAAATGAAGACCATGCCCGAAGCAGAGAAACGGTAGCGAAATCGCGACAGGTTTTGCCAAGGCGTACGAAACAGAAAAATGGTCGCGATTTCGTGACGTGTTTCAGGGAGGCGTACGAAAGAGAAAGCGGTAGCGATATCGCGACAGTTTGCGACGAGAGAGCCCGAAGGTAAAAGCGGTAGCGATATCGCGACAGTTTGCGGCGAGAGAGCCCGAAGGTAAAAGCGGTAGCGATATCGCGACAGTTTGAGGAGAGAGAGCCCGAAGGTAAAAACGGTCGCGATATCGCGACAAGATGCTGCCGAGGATGTACGGTCGGGAAGAGTGTAGCGATATCGCGACATGTCACGATTTCGTGACATGTCGCGTTTTCGCGGCCAGGAAGGGGAACAGGCGGCATGCAATTTTTGTCGAGTTTTTCATAGAATGGCGTTATGAAAGGCGCAGAGGGCGTGTGACACGTGGCATGCAGGTGTCAGGTCTGCAGAGGCGTTACATGCAGCGAAGGATTTTAGGCGTTTTGGCGTTAAACATGGAATAAAGACAAGGAAAAGGTGGGAATTTGAAGGGTCACATGCAGGAAGATGAAACAAATCGACACAGGGAGAATCGAAGAGCCGTTTCCGTTAGTATAAAGCCAGAAGTGCAGATTGAAGGAGGGGTTGGAAATTGCCGATTGCAGAGTTGCAGAGACAAGAGCTTCGTGCTATTCTGGGCCTGCACTTGGGCAATTTCCTTCTTTTTATTGTTCTGGAATATTTTTGCCTGGAACATTCTTTGAATGTAATTGATATATCATTTAATATAAAATACAGAGTATTGGCATCTCATTGATGAGAAAGAAGGAGTCATTTTGTGCATGCATGATTTAATGTTTTATCTTTCATTCCAGTGCTTCGAGGCTTTTAGGTGAAGTTTAATGCAAGTGTGCTTGGTTGCTTCATGCGAATGCCTAAGTCTGGAATTACAAGTAGAAACCCTAGAAGCCAGCACCTAATTTATTTGGATTGTGCGAGTTTGCAGGTTCATTAGATTAGGTTGCATGCATAAAACCTCAGTATCTTCGGTTTCATCGAATTGATGAGAGTATTCTGACTGTAGTTTAATCTTATTTCTATTTATTTTGCTCTATCTTTCAAATCTTTATTTTATTTCTTACAGTTTAGTTACAGTATTTTGAATAAGCAATTGAAAATCCATCAGAATCCAAGATTAAAGTACAATTATTCACTTTGAGTCCACTGTAAGTTCAAATTAGATAAACCCCAGTGCCCCTTGTTAACATCCACTTGCAAACCCTAAGATATTCCTGGCATTTCATTTGAACAACATTATTTAAGCCTAACAGGAACCTTGGAGAAAGTTCTTTTCTTTGCAAGCAGAGGATTCTTGGACTCAGATCCTACCGGAGAGTGTGCTTTCACAATCGGGTGAAAACACCACTCAACACAGCGCAAGGAAGGTATTATTCCATTCTTTCAACAACTTACAAAATTCCTAATAGAAACATAGAATATAATTTAAAATTATTATTATATTATTTTTTAAAATTTTAAATAATTTATATAGTAAGAAGTTTTTCATAGCTTATTTAATCAATAAATGAAATTTAATATTAGCTTACTTTTAGTTAAGTGTAATAATTTTTAAAAGATAAAATAATTTTTAAATTTTAACTACATTATAAATAATTTTCCTATAAAAGTAAATTTAAAAAGTTATTAGACTTAAAAAATTAATTCTATTTATACTTATAAATAAATGAGGTATGATTTTTAAAATAATTAAATTAACTTAGAAAATATAGTTAAATATTTTTATAATTATTTGATAGAAAGAAATTTTAAATTTAAATTAATTATTTTGAATTGGTAGTTCAATATTATATAAACTAGTGCTTGCAAATGTATATATTAGTTATACATTTACAAGCACTAGTTTACCTGCATCCTTTCCTTGTCCCTATCCTAGGACCCTGCTCCTTTCCTAGTTTCCTTGGCACCTTTCCCATCCTTTTTGGAAGGAAGGTGTTGCAGATGATCTCCTTTGGGGGGGGAGATCCTTGATCCACTGTTCTGCCCCTTTCCTTGCCCTTTGGTGGGAAAATCTGTCCCATTTTCTGTTCCACTGTTCCATCCTTTGGTGTCTAGGTTCTGGGTTGTGTTCAGGTTTTCCCTGGGACTTTTCCTAAGGTTTTTTCTCAGGATGTTTTTGGAAGTCTTCCTCTCGACTGTCCTTTGGGTTGCTTCAGTTGTGGTTTGTTGGGTCTTAGGATTTATGGCTTCATGAGCAGTTCTGCACAACATCCTTTTGGTTGGTAGGACCATGTGCTTTATACTATGGCTCTGCTCTTTGGGTTTGAAGTGGTGGTTCTTGGAGGTTTTCAGCTCCTTTCATGGCTTCAGGGATGGGCCTCTATTCTTCTTGTTGTTGATTCCTTTCAAGACTTCCTCCTTCATCTCCTTGAAGCTATTTTTTGGTGGGTCTGAGGAATTTTGGCTTCATGAGCAGTTTTGCACAACATCCTTTTAGTTTTGGAGGATACCGTGTGCTTTCTACTGTGACTCTACTCTTTGGGTTCGTGGTGTTGGTTCCTATAGGTTTTTAGTTCCTTTCATGGCTTCTGAGGATGGGCCTCTGCTTTTCTTGTTGCTGAATCCTTGCAAGTTTTCCTTCTCTGCATCCTTGAAGCTTTGGTGTTGAAGGTTGTCTGGGATGCCTGGCTGCTTCCTTTCATTTTGGGCTCTTATGTCTACAGTCGTGCCTCCTCGTGACTCCTTCTTCTTGGATTCCTGTGGCACTTTCCTGCCTTTGATGTGTTGTTCCACTACTATTTTTTCCTGCGCTGGGCCATTATTTCTCGAAGACTTCATTTTTACTTCTTGAGGACTTTATAGCCTGGGAAGTTCCTCTTGTTCCTATTCCATTGTTGCTCCATCCTCTAGGCTGTTGTTCCACTGCATGAGGATTTCATAGCCTATGATTTTCCTCTTTATGTTGATTCATTTTTTAAGGCTTTCAGGGAATGGTCTTTTTAGTTTTCTTAATCTTGCACTTTCCCTGTATGTTTCATTCTGCTTCACTGATCCACCTTTCTGTTCATGGTGGATTTTATGTTTCTTTCTGGTTTTCCCCTACGTGGGAAGGTGTTTTCTCTCAGGCCTGATTCCCAATGGTGGTTTCTGGTTTTCCTGCCATTGGGTTGATTCAAAATTTAAATTCTTGGCTTTGATTCCTTTTCCCGCCCTTGGAAAAGTTTCAAATTGGTTTTTAGTGGATGGGGTGGTTTGGCACTTTCTCCCGCCCTTGGTTTTCTTGAAATTCTTGTTTCGCGCCCTTTGATTCAAATTTGATTCTCTGGCGGGATTTCCCTTCCTGCCCATGTTTCCTTTGGTGCTTAGGAAGTAGTCTTCCTCTGGCGCAAAGGATTGTGCCTTCCTCTGGTGTTTAGGATGGTGCATCCCTTTTCTTGTCTGTGTTCCTCTAGTGTTTCCTTTTGTTACAATATGATGTATTGTGTTGCATTCTGATCCTTTGTAATCAGGTTTTGGGATCCTTGATAAAAACCCACTTTTAATATATAACTTACCAAAAAAAATGTATATATTAATTATATATTATACTATTACAATTTAAATATATTTAAAATATGATTACAACTCTTATTTTGTTAAAATTTTATATTTAACATATTGTAGACACCCAATTTTGAACATAGGACTAACCACCAAGTTTGTCATTCCCCTCATAAATTAGCCTTCTAACCATCCAAATTAATTCCACCTTCATTATGCCCAAATTTGGAGCATATATTGCTCTAAAATTGATGGCATTGTGGCATGAGCAATAGCACCAATGGAACTACCATGATTTTAGTGGTTCTTTTGCCAAAATTTGACATTTGACCTCTTCCTACCCATTTTTACCTTCACTGGTCATCTCATGCTAGCGATAGTATGGTAGTGCTACTAGTTCTATTGCCTCCTAGTGATTCTAATTTATAACATGCCAAATCTAAGAGGCATGACTCTTTGTATCTTTCAAGCCACCTACAATTAATGAACTCAATCACATCTTCTGATCCACCCCTACAACAAGAACCTAAGACCAAGACTTTCCATTCTCATGATCTTCCTATTGATCTCTTTTTGATCCATTTCAATTCCTTACCTTCTTCCATCATGTCTTCATTCACTTCATATCCTCTTCCAACGAGCCATGGATGCCTATAATTTTGGCCCTTGAGGTGGCTATTTCATCAAGTTTTTCAAGCACCAAAACTCTATCAAAATCTCTTTAGGATCACAGGCACTTTAGCATTTTACATGAAAATATTATGCCAAATATTTAGCTCAATATTGAAACGCTTAGCTCTCATCCTTAAAGCATTCAATATATCATTCTAAGCAAGAATTTAAGAATCTAACCAAGCCTCCAAGCAAGCTCTCAATCAAGTAATCATCATCAAGCTCAAGTATTTGGGAGGGCCACCAACAAGCAACGAGCAAGCTTTCAACAAGCTCCCAATAAGGGGAAAAGAACCTGTTATCTTAGATTATGCCCTTTTCCTTCACCTTTGTTTGTTTATTCTTATTTACTTTTATCTTTAGCTTTAATTTTTTGCTAATCCTTGCATTTTGCATCTTGCACTTCCATCTAACATAGTATTTCATTTTTTAGCATTTAATATTTTATCAAACAAGCAAATATTTATCTCTCTATTGTTTTATAGGGTCTCTATCCTCCTAGTTCAAAACCCTTTATCATTGTCATAATTATTTTAAGCTATCCATGTAATCTTACTATTTCACTCTCAAAAGTTATAGTACCACCAAATTGTAGGTTGGTGGTGATATTGCTCTTTATTTTACATTGAGAAAAGTGCATGCAATGATAGCATCAAGACACTATTGCCCAATAGTTCTTATACCATCATAATATTTATTTTAGGTTTTTTTCATTTTCAACATTTTATGTCATCTAAACAAGGTTTGATCATTTTATGTCTTCCAACAAATCAAATAGACCTCTCTACAATAACTCCATCATTTTCTATCTATTTTACAAGTTTTGGCGATAGCACTAGAAACTGACAATATTAATGATGATACTTCTATGAGCATGTTATGCTTTGGTGAGTAGGTACTACTTTTGTGAATAGGTGTTTCTTCTACCACTATAGAAAAAATCAAAATTTCTACCCCCAATCCCTATCATTTCAACATCTAGGAATTATACTCTATTTGTTATTTGCTTAGATAGTTTCTATTTTCTATTTATAATTAAAATTTATAAAGATAAAATAATGAACTAATCAATATTATCATATAAGGGATATACCTTAATCTATTCCTTTTATATTTAGCATTGAAATCGAAATTGCATGTATCTTGCATCTTAGGCTTGGTTTATTAAATTTCCTATTGTGTCCTAACTCTTGAAAAGAAAATTGTTATTTCATTTTATCATTAATTCAAAAGCATTTTAGTTATAGGTATGTTGTATTCTTGTATGTACATATAGACTAGATTAAGGTTAGATTTTACAAAAGATAAATATTAAAAGAAACATAGTTTGTTTGAGAATATAGGTGTTCTCTAATTAATCCATCAAACTGGTCATTAGCTCACAACATCCCCTAGTCCTCTAGAAGTGATAAGAAATGAAGATATGCATTGGATACCTTTAAAGGTCCTTTGTGATCCTATTCCCTATATCATATTTTGGTGAACCCAACGTGAACACCACCATAGTTCCCAAGATTTTTTTATCCAAGCTAAATCTTACTCAACTAAATTTATCTAAACTTAATCAAAACCACCTAATCTTGTTTGTGTAGATAACATCACATTAATCAAGATAACAATAACATAATCATGTACTAGTTCTACTAAGGGTTTTAACAACCCTATGCATAACTATTATACGAGCTACTAGGCTATATTGGGTATATTGTGAGCTTGGGCTGCCAACCACCCATATAGGGTGTCATGCATACTTATGCCTAGTAAGGAGTATATTGTAGTGGACTAGTGGGGGTCATAAGGAGGTATACTATTAACCCTTATATACCATATTGGTCATGTATCCAAGCAATAACTTCCACATATCGTTGGTGACCCACATATCAAATTTTTTTCATGTACTAACTAGTATAGAGAGGAGTTAGATATATAGGGCCCTTTAGTATATGGGGAGGTCCTTGAGGTATATAGATCAGATGTGATATGTTGAGGGAAGGAGATATAAGGTTGCTAAAACATCTTCTCTCTCTTCTCTAATCAACTCTATATAATTTAAAACTTAATTGATTGAACCCTTCTTTCCTTACAATCCATGGCCAATAGATGCTACCTAACCCATAATAGAGTGCATAAATAATTAATTATCTCTAACCCTTTGATGGATAATCATGAGGATCCATCAAAATTTGAGAACCCTAATTTTGAATAAGTAGATGAGGGTGCTTTTCCCTTGGGTTCTCTAACCCCCATTTATAATAATCAAGAAAGAGTGGTCTTCAAATTCTTTGATCACATGGATTCCTTTCTATATATACATAGGAACTTTGTGGTGTCCATATATATGGAGGGTAATGACAATCTAGGTGTTTATGCAAGGGAGGGTTCACTCTTAAAAAATCCCCAACAACCTAGCTCTAACCCTTTGTCTTTTAATCAAGAAAATCCATTCTCTAGATCCTTAAATGCAAACCTTAATACATTAAATTCTAATCCTCTGATAATTACTACTTTTGTGGATTTTAGAATGCTAAACATCCCATTATCCTTGATAAGTCATCCATATTTTCTTCTCCTTGAGGCATTGTTATGGGTCAATGTAAGTTGTCATGCATCTCAACAAGTGGACATAAGAAACACTCATAACTTAGATGTATCATATAGTATCTCAATATATAATCCTCTTTTCAATAACCTTCCTTATATTCCCACAAGCATGATTAATTATTTTTCTCAAAATTCTACTCTTGCAATCCCTTATCCTTCATTTTATAATTCTTTTATTTTGACTAGCTTGGGGACAAGTCATACAATGACAACCTCAACATCGCATGTCCCACTGCATCAATCATATCCTCACATCAATTATCAAGGTCATATTACCTCTCAACACATGCCTTATATTAAATAAAATCCTATTTATTTCAAGCTTCAATCTCTAACCTCCCAATTAGAGCTGCTAAAACAATAAATGGCCCAAATCCAATGGTTTTCATCCTCTAGTCACAAGTACTATTATTATAACTTGCACAACCAACCATTAGATCCTTTTATAGCTAGTTGCTCCTTTCCTCCTAAATTAGAAACCCCTAAGTTTCAAATGTACAAAGGGAAGGAACATCTCATCAACCATCTTAGACTATTTCAAACCACTTGTAGCAACATTTCTTATGAGAAAATGTTGTTGCTTAAAATATTTCCTAAGAGCCTTAGTGGTCTTGCCTTGGAATGGTACTACCAAATACCAAGGCATTTCCTTAAAAAATTTAGGGATCTTGTTGAGATATTTGTCAAGTAATTCTCCATCTACATCAAGGAAAAGGTCATGATTAGTGACTGATATAGGATTAAGCAATCTAAATAGGAAATTTTTTCTAACTTCTTGGAATGATGGCAAGCCCTAATGGGGATACTCCAAGACATCCTCCATTGAGAGACCTCCTAGATATCTTTATATGAAACCCACATGAGCAATTGGAATTCTTTTTAAAGATGGCCAATGTATCTTATTTTGAAGATAAAATTGATATGGCTAAGAGAGTAGAGACTACCATCCTAAAAATAGGAAAATTGAAATCCAGATCCTATAAGGAAGATAAATTCTTTCTCCCATCCAAAGGAGAAATATAAAAACAAAAATATTATAAGAAATGGAGTTACAAACTTATGCCAAACCAACAATGTGAATGTTATGGTGGCCCCCCAAAATATTGTCCTAAGGAAACCTCAACAATAAAAACTTAGGAGGAAGTACTCCCAACTAGATCAACCTCCTTTATCCATCCTAGACCAATTTATTAAAGCTAAAATAGTGGAGCTTCCATGTATTAATCCCATAGAAGTTGGAAGGGAGAAAGCTTTTTGGTTCTACCTCAATGAGGACTATGTCTTCCATCGTACCAATAGTCATGTGACCAATAAATTCTTGAGCCTTAGGAATATTATCCAAGACCTAAATAAAAAATGTCAACTTGTTTTTAGTAGCTCTGATTCTCAACTTTATTCTAATCAAGATCTTGGAATTTTTTAAGATCCAATTCCCAATCATAATCAAAATCAAAACGCAAAAAAAAAAATGTTCACTATAGGAACATTATACCTCTAAACCAAAGGATGGTGGGAATGGTCCTTTCTTCTAGTCAATATTCTTATATTTATGTTGTATCAAGGGAAAAACACAAAAATCCTTTATCTAATAAACCTTCTAGATTTCCTTTGGTCCTTCATGCAAAACAAACTTCTCCCCCTAAAGGAACATCATTAATATTCCAAACACTAAATAAACATAAGGGTTCTTTCAATCCGTGTTAAAAAATTGTATGCACCCCAACAAAAATCTCTCTTGAGATTTTTAGAATCTCTCTAGAGCATAGAGACATATTGCTCAAAATTTTAAGTGAACAAGTTGTTCCTCAAGATCTCAACCCTAATGATATTACTTCTATGGTGGGACCTATTAGGGTAAATCATGTAATCATATTATTTTTTGAGGGTTATATTATCTCTCATTGTACATTATAAGCCATATCAATGACACCTTAATCTAGCAAATTTATTTAATAATGGATCTAGTCTCAAAGTTTATAGCATAAAATTCATCAGTAATTTTGTGGGCTAACCAAAAAATATTTGGAGAAATCTAGTCTTGTTATTAAGGTATATGATAATGGGGAATGTGATTCTATAGGCACTATAGTATTACCTCTCAAAGTTTATCCCTACATTCTCAACACTCTCTTCTATGTCATACCTTGTGATATAACATATAGTATTCATCTTAGAAGGCCATGGATCCACATGATGCAAATCATTTCCACAACTCTCCATTAATGCCTAAAATATCAATATTAGGATAATATGTAATACATTCTAGCAAATCGTAGGCCATTCACATTTTTTTAGGTGATTGAGATTAAAAATCCTAAGGCTCATCTTTACCCTTCTCTCAATTCATCTCTTCAACCACTTTATTCATCTTCTTCTTCACAACTTCCCATTACTGATGCATTAAGATATCTTTATGAGGACACTATTGTACCTTAGTCTTATCCATAAGCCTAAGATATTTTATTTCTTGCATTGTATTACATGAGGTATAGTATTCCCACATTAGATATGATTTGGTTAGTTATTAGGATGCATGGTTATGCTGCTAGAGATTCCCTTTCTCTTATTTTAGGTTGTTGGTTTGTTTGCATCTATTTGGTTGCATTTGGTTATACATTCTTAGCATATTGTTGTAGGTTGTTATAACCCACATAAACTCCTTGATTCACTTTCATGTATTATATATTTAGTAAGCATTAAAAAATTCTAGCTTCATGTTTTGATTCTATATTATTGGTAATCAGAGTTGTAGGATATTTTTGAGCAAGAAGGGAGGGAAGGTGCCAACTTCATTACATCATTTCCTAGGCTAATTGTTGCAATAATTTATCTTGGACCAGCCCATAACATAATTGTGAAGCTTCTAAGGTGACAAAGGGTGTGAATATTACCCCTGCACCAAATATTGTTGATAGAACATCAAAGGGTAACTAGATTTTCTGATATGAGAACCAAAATTAACCTATGGAAGGCAAGAAGATATAAAACATTATAGATTAGATTTCAAAATGGAGGATATAATTTTGTTGATTTGAGGCTCAATTGCAACAATATTGAGGTCAATTATGGCCAAGAGAAGGCCTTAGCACTAATTGTCAAGGAGGCATCTAGGCAACATAAGTAGAGGAAGTTGTACAGATTTTGTAGGCATTAAAATATATTGAGGGCTATTTATAGGTATTGGAGGTTCAATAATTACCCCCTTTACCTCTATTTCCTCTCTCCCTTCATTGATTGATCAACTATATTTCCAACCAACACCCTTCCTGATCGACTACCCTATCGATCGATGGAGGAGAAGTTTGCCCTTATCGCCCCCCCTTCTTCCCTCTCTCCATCCTATTTTCATTACATTTTTTTAACCCTATCCCCCACCCATGATGGGCTTCATTTCTCATTATAGCCCAGGATTCACCCTCGATACTAATTAGACACTATTTGGATACCCCTACAACTGTAATAGGTTGATATCATGGTCCCTGCACAAGAGATCGATGAAGTCCAACTAGATGATCTCTCATGAGCTCAAAGACAATAAAAATAGTCCTTGAATTATTGCAATCATCCATGCAATATGTTTATTGGTGGAATCGCAATTGCAAAAGAAAATTATAAGCAAAATGGTAGATGGAGAATAAAAAATTAAACTAATCCTAAGATTCAAAAGTTTTCTAATCACATTGAAGATATAGAAAACGTTGACCAATCAAACCATAGGAGAAAAAACCTAATTTATTCCCAATTGGTGTGAGACACATGGTAGTTTCTAGATCTCATGGTGAGGAATCTACTACATCCACTAAAAATTGGATGCATGGTAGATCATAATTTACGAATGTCATAGGTTTTGGCATGCACTTTGGGCAAAGGTGAAGGTTATTTTTAAAATTTCACTTGGAATTTCATCCCACATTGGTTGTACAATGGGTCAAAAGGATCTTATAAGAATGAAAGTTCATAGATCTTTGTGACTACCTCTCAATTGTCATGCTAGAATTTACACTCGTACGCACATCCATGCTGGTTGATGGCGTAGACTGGACACGTATCCAACCTATGGTGTTGCCATTGTTTGACTTAGGTGTATTGTTTATTTATGAACTAAGTTGACCTAAACCTATTGATAGGTAAACGTTGATCTACGTGTAGTTGAATTTCTTGCATGTTGACTAGTAAAACAAATTTTTACCATTGATTCAAATTTTGGTTACAATTAGTGAAATTTTTATTTTTGCCTTGATTTATCTTTTTATTTTTACCTCCAAATTTTCTAACCTTAAATAATCAACCTAATATAAATTAAAATCCCAAACATCTAATTTAGCAAACATTACAACAATAATATAGATAATAATAAATTATTTTTAGACCTAGGCAAGCTCCCTCTATCTCCCTAAACCTTAGGCTTACCTCTAATAGCAAGTGTAAAATAGTACAAATTAAAATTTGCTTCTTTATTTGCATGAATACTACTAACGATGACCAAATCCATGGTATTAAACCTATCCTAGCTTAATGATAGTATTATTCATGCTACTTTTCAAACTTGTATCCCATTTTAAATTAGATGCTTTTTGACATGGGATATTAAGGTAAAGGGCTAGTATTACATGAATAGGGCATCAAATATCCCTTAGAGGTCGATGCTTGAATGGGACCCTATGTAATTGGTTACATTCCTATCCATAATTAGTCTCTTCCCCTTCCTCTTTTTCTGATAGTGAATATAAAACCAACCCTTCCTTTACGTAGTCCCATGACAACATAGTTTTCTTAAATAAATTGGATTGGGATGAGGAGGATGAAAATGGGTCATCACTCCTCATAGATCCTATCTCTTATTTTATACTATAAATATTCTAACCCTAGTCTATCCTGAGATGATTACTAATAAATATCATTGCGAGATAAAGGATGATCCACATAATATTCCTCAAGATGATCCCTCAAACTATCTAAGCCAAAATGACTTCTATTTTGGAGGATATTTTACCCAAACTATGAATGTTGCTATCTTGTAGAAAATCAATCACAATCACTCATCCCTAGATAATATAACTCTTAAGATCCTATCCAAACCAGGTCTTTTGTGTTTATCAAATGAAAGACAAAAATCTTAGGCTATATAAATACATAATTTCTAAGCTAATATCTAATTTTGAAAAAATCATCATCAAAGCTATCCCTCAATCTAGAAATTGCCATGTTGATGTTATGTTCATAGTTGCATACCTTATCTATTTATATTTGGATGAAAATAAGCCACAATCATCATTCAATTAAGTAGGAAGCCCTTCACCATACAGTCTAGCAAGCTTTCTCTACAAGTCTTCTCTATAGAAGTATCTCCTCTTAATCCTTGGTATACGAATATCTTTATCTTCCTTAGGTTTGGTATGTTGCCTACTAGTTTGAATCATAACAAACACAATAATCTTAAGTAACATGTTTGTCGATATGTTATCATTGGTAATATATTATATTGTCATTCTTTTGATGGAATTATCCTGAGATGCTTAAGCTTAGCCAAATCCTAGGTAGTCATCAAAGAGGCCCATGATGGATCATTTGGTGGTCATTTTAGTGGATTTTCCACCACCAAATGACTCCTATGAATGGATTACTATTTCCCATCCATTTAAAATGACCCCTGCAACTATGTTAGGAGGTGTAATAAGTTTCAAAATCATGACAATATTATCCATGCTCCATCCTAAGCTCTTCAACCCTTGATCTCTCCTTGGATTTTTTCCATTTGGGGATTAGACACCATTGGGATGATCAACTTGGTATCATTTATTGTGCATAAGTTCATCATTATAACTACTGAGTACTCCACCAAATAGGTTAAAGTCATACCTTTAGCCTCAAAAATTGAAGTCCAAGTCTCAAAATTTATCCTTAACAAGACCCTTTATTGTTATGTATCCCTTTTATGTTGATTTATAAAAATAGAACAACCTTCAAGAATAAGGATATCCATAAAATTTATGCTATGTACAAGATTAAAAAAAATGATCAATACCTTACTATCATCAATGCAATGGCTAAGCTACAACTGCTAACAATATTCTTACCAAAATCCTTATAAATATTATCAAAACACTAGTTGACATTAACATCTTTAGCTTCATCTCACCTTGTGGGGATACAACATAAATATTCAAACTTACATTAGTGTGATGCCCTATGCTTTGGTTTATAAAACTGAATTTGTCTTCCTTTTCAAGTTTTAGGTGTCTTTCTTGTGCATTTTATTGCAGGAATCTTCTGTTAAAGAAACATATCATCTAGCCTATATTATCCAGTTGGAATTGCTTGAAAAAAAGTAGATACATATCCTTTAGAACCTATAGGTCTATCTATAAAGGCTTAATCATATCTATAGCAAGAAGGTATGATATTTCTTCTTCAAGTTTTGTGACCTCATTCTTAGAGAGAATAAAAAATAATAATGTCAAAGCCAAGCTCAAAGGAAAGTTTAAGTCTAGTTGAATAGGTCCGTTCATCATAACCATTAAGTTTGGTTTAGGAGCTTACCACATTGCGACACTTGATGAAAAATAACTTTAAAAAAAAATAAATATAGTGCATCTTAAAAGGTATCACATTTTATTCTACATTGGTTGCATGTTTCATTTAGTCGCTTGATGCTACTTACTTATATTTTGCTTGATTTTCTACCTACTTGTGTGTACATGCTTTTCTATACCTAGAATGACTATTGATTCTTGATTTAGGGATTTATAATGATTGAAATGATGATATTAGACATAATAGTTCATTCTTGCATTGCACTAGGTTATTGATGTGAGTGGATCCTCCTAGTCCCCTCCTTGCAAATCAAATCTAGGTTTGTGTAACCATTTACCTCTCTTGATCTATCTCTATCAATTTTTATCAATCAAATATCTAGCTTAATATGGATTATTTCATATTTACCAAGTCTTCAAAACTACAAATCCCTTGTTGCATGATGAATACTATGAAGTTCATAGGTTTTGATGGCAAATTGAATATAATTAACTTCTTTCATATCATCAATGACTAGATGATGAATACTATGAGGTTTTGTAGGTGTTGGTAGCCCTATCAATTTCATCATCTATTATTCTCCCATATAATAGTTTATGTGGGGGTAACTAGGGGCATCATTCGTTGCTACACCAATCAATATCAAGTCCTTTATGATACTTCTCTATGAGGTAAAACAATCTAATCAAAGATCCTTTATGCATTTGTCTAAAGGCCAAGCAAATAGGCATCTGCTTAAGGGTAAATCTAAATCAAAATACCCTAAAGCTAAAGGGTAAAGTGAAATTAAAATGCTCTATATCTAATGGGAAAAGCAAATTAAAATGTCCTAAATCTAAAAATCAAAGCAAAAAAAAATACCCTAAGGCTAATGTGCATAACAAAATTAAAATGCCCTATAGCTAACTAGCAAAGCAAATCAAAATGCCCTAAAGCTAATGGGTAAAGCAAATCAAAATACCCTAAAGCTAACAAGCAAAGTAAATCAAAGTTCCCTAAATATAACAGGTAAATCAAATAAAAATGGTCTAAATCTAATGGGTAAATCAAATCAGAACACCCTAAAGCTAACAAGCAAAGCAACAAAAAGTCCTTTAAGCATGAATATTTGCTTAAAGGAAAATATCAGTTAAAACTCTTAGCAACAAAAGTCCTTTAGGCAAGAATATTTGTTTAAAGGAAAATGTTATATATATATATATATATATATATATATATATATATATATATATATATATATATATATATATATATATATATTGTATCGTAGTAAGCTAACCAAAATTCCTTTGGGCAAATCTAACAAAATTCCTTTAAGCATGAAGCTTTACTTAAAGGTAAATCTTAGTAGCAACAAAAGTCCTTTAGACATGAAGCTTTGTCTAAAGGTAAATATTGTATATAGTTGTACATACTTGTATATGTTTAAAAAATAATAATTTTTGGTAGATTTTTGTGTCCCTCATCATCTCTTTCTTCCCTATCATATTTTATATTTCATTATTTAATATTTTAAGCAAATTTTAATTAATCATCTTTAATTCAAAATCAACCATCACGTTCATGCCCATCTAATCTAAATTAATCCTCATCATATACTATATAAAAAAATCTATTTTAAACTTTAATCTATCCATCCTCACAATGTCTATTCCTCTCAATCTACTCATGCATCTTTACTCCTTCATCATTAACCTCATCCTTCCAATTTCAACCTCTCTCCTAATATTTCATCACTACACTAGTGTGGATAATTATCAAGTTGAATTTTCTTAGTCCAACTTGATTTTCCCTCTAAAACTTTAGGGGACACATTGAAGCAAGATAGCATTTTAATATTGTTTGAAATATAATTTTAATATTACTTTTAAAAAATCTCTACATCCCTCATCCAACATCAACTATAAGCAACAAAAAATCTTTCTATCTCAAAATTGGGGCATCTACATTAGTTTCATATGCATTTATTATGTAATATGTAGTTCAAAAAGAGAAAAATATAGACACCCATTTTTGACCATGGGGCTAATATTAAAGTTTTCCATTCCCCTCATCAAATAGCCTTCTAACCATCCAAATAAACTCAATATTATGTGTGCCCAAATTTAGAGCATTTATTTCTCTAAGAGTGATAGCATCAAGGCATGAGTGGTAGAATGGTGCTACCATGGCCCTGGTTGCACTTCTACCAAAATTTAAACTTGGAAATCTACCTATATTTTTTATACCTCCAATGACCATCTTGTGATAGCATTTCTAGTTCTATTGCCTTCCAATGCTTCTAACCTATCATGTACCAAATCTCAGAGATGTGACTCCTTGTCTCTTTCAAGATGCTCTCCACTAATGAATCCAATCATACCTTTTGATCCACTATCCTTGTAGAAGAACTCCACGACCAAGAATTTCCATTCTCATGATCTTCCTCTTGATCTCCTTTTGATCCCTTTCAAATCCTTACCTTCTTCTATCATGTGTCAAATCATTGCATCTCATCCCCCAAGGAGCCATGGATGCCTATAAATTTAGCACTTAAGATGACCATTTCATCACGTTTTCCAAGCACCAAAACTCTATCAAAATCTCCTTAAAATCATAAGAATTTTAGCATTTTACCTGGTAATATTATCCCACAAATTTGGCTCAATCTTGTAAGCACGTAGCTCTCATCCTTCAAGCATTCAAGATCTTATTCTAAACTAGCATCTAGGCATCTAAGCAAACCTCCAAGCAAGCTCTTAATCAAGCCGTCATCATCAATAATCAAAGCATCAAGCTCAAGCATTTGGGAGGGCCATTAAACAATAAGTGAGATTTGAAAAAACTCCCAACAAGGAGGGAAACAACCTGCTATCTTAGGTTATACTATTTCCCCTTTAACTCTACTTATTGGATTTTTTTTTGCTTTTTTCTTTAGCTTTAATCTTTACGCTACTCCTTGCATTTTTTTATCTTACACTTGTATATAGCATAGTATTTCATTTTTGAGCATTTAATCATTTTTTAAAGCAATTAAATCTTCATCTCTTTATTTTTTATAGGGCCTTTGTCCTTCTAGGTCAGATACCTTCATAATTATCTTAAGTTATCTGACATCTAATCTTAATATTCTACTCTCAAAAGTGATAATGTTACCAAATTGTAGGTCGATGGCACTATTGCTCTCTGTTTTAGACAGAGTAGAAGCATAAATAATGATATCATTAATGACACTTCTACCATCATAACATTTATTATAGGTGTTTGTCATTTTTAGCATTTTAGATCATCTGAATTGGGGTCTGATCACTATAGTAAGGAAGATAAATATCCTCCACTAGATCAGATAGGTCCCTCTACACTCACTCCATCATTTTCTACCTATTGTATAGGTTTTTGTGATAATGCCAACAACTAACTATAGCATAAATGTCACATTTTTGAGCAAGTGACGCTTCTTCCATTATGAAAGAAACATATTTTTTGTTCCCTAATATTTTTCATTTCAACATTTAGGAATTATATTTTGTTTTTTTTTTTTTGCTTAGATTAGTTTCTATTTTCTATTTATCATTAAAATTGATAAAGAGAAAATAATGAACTAGTCAATCTTAATCATATAAAGGATACATCTTAATCTAATATTTTTAGCATTAACATTGAAATCAAAATTGCATGTAGCTTACATCTTAGGCTTTGTTTGTTCCATTCCCTCTTGCTCCCTTGCACTTGAAAGAAAAATTATTATTTTATTTTATTATAAAAAAAAAGAGCATTGTAGTTATAATTCTTGTATGTTGCATTCTTGTATGTGCATCTAGACTAGATTAAGGTTAGGCTAAATAAAAGAAATCTTGAAAGGAATTTAAATTCTTTGAAAATATATACATTCTCTAATTAATCCATCAAACTATTCATTAGCTCATAACATTTCTTAATCCTCTCAAAGTTACAAGAGAGGAAGAAAAGTATTAGATACCCTTAAAGGCCCTTTTGACATCATCTTCCCCTTACCACACATATTATATATTCTATGTTTTAAAGTAACTTAAGATATGTAATGTATACCATTTATATTATGTAAATTAGGAGAGTGTGATCATGTTATAACCATTCTCAATTGTTTTAATTAAAATAATTAGAATTATTATTTTTTAAATATTTTAAATGTTATATATTTTATGTTTTAAAAAACACAAGATATATCCATTTATGCCATTTTAATTTTCACAAGTAAATTAGGAGTGTATAATTCTTTCTTTTTTATTGTATTATAAGGTTGTAGGCTATATGAAGTATTTAGTGATAACTTTTACATTTGAGGTATGAGGTTGTGAAGGCGTAAACATATAGGATACATAAAAAAGAAGTTAAAACTATCTATGTATTATTAAAATGTATTCATGCATTTGATAAAAATTTGATATATAATCAAAAATATAAAAAGTATATTTAAACACTATGATAGAATATAAAATTATCAATAAAAATATCTAGACATCATTATATTTTAACTATATTAAATTTTTTATATAAATAAATTTTAAAAATAGAGAGAGAAAGAGGGGGATTGTAGGCTACCAAAACAATGAGGACTGCACGCTTTCTACAAGTTAGCTTCTTGGTGCCAATGGGGGATGTCCTCATAGGATTTTCTATAGACTATAGGCTAGCCTTTTCTCTGAGTTAGAAGGACGTAGTCTAGCATGAGGTTATCCTTAGAGTACTTAACTAACACAGATTTAACAAAAATAGTCCACTAGTGGATATGGTGTTTCTATCCTCGGCACTATAGGTATACTCACAACATAAGACAAAAGTAATTCTCCATGACAAAAGAGGTATGGAGTCCTCATATTTATATAGTTTCTAAGGCAATATGGTGCCTTTGAGAGAATAGATAGTTGTAGAATGTACATTGTAAAAGTGGACATCTTTAAAGTGGGAAGAAGAGAGTAGACACCTGTTTTGGAAGTATTTTTTTGAGAAGACACTTGTAAAGGTCCTTGTAGAAGATAGACAGTTGTTCTAGAAAGCATATTTCTAGAAGATAACATGTCTCTCTCTCTCTTTTATTTTGGAAAATATTTACATGTATTGTAAGCCTTATCACAACCATGGAGTCTTAACACTTCCATGTGTCAGTGTCTACCATGGTATGATATTACATCATGGTTACATCAACATAAAATTAAATGTTATGTAAGAAATATTCATGTTGTTTACAAACACCATTTGGATCCCATTGGCAATATGTACAATGTTGAATCATATAGTCCATTGCTAACTTAATATCATCATTTTCTCCTTGTGCATCTTGGAAATTATCTTGTTGGGATGAACTTGACTATAGATTTGGTGGAACTAAGGGTTTTTCATCTACATACACAAAAAATTTTGGGACCTCCGTGAAGATAATTCTAATAATATGAGAATTTAACATGTCTCTCCAAGTAGTGTTAGAAACTAAAGTATTAAATAAATCCAATAAAACTGTGGATATTCGTTGAGATACATTTCTAAGAATAATGATATCATCTAGCTTGGAATTTTTGAACACATATTGTACCATTGTTGATGTCGTAAGACTCGATTAGGTAGAATTTACCTATACATTTATTCTACCTACATAATTATATACAAAGTCTATGTATGACATATAATTGAAAGTTATTTGAGATGCAAGAGGAAAATATTGTTTGATTTGTTGACAGAATCTGTGACAATATTCTAATGTGTTGAGCCTCCACTTTTGCCATGGATAGGATTGTCTACTAAACATTTTAATTTCTGCCACTTCTCTATTTAATGCATCTGCCAATGAGTTGTATTTCCCTAGAATGTATTCAACAAAAAATTGATATTGTGATAGAATACTTGACCACCATGCATATCTTCTGCTACAAAGTTGAGCTAATATTTTTTTGGACATGAATCATTTGGCTATCAATTCAAATTATAAATTATTTAGACAATAATAATGTTATGTATTTTTCTATGCCTTTGACAATAGCTAGTATTTCTTAAGAACACAAGCTTATATTGAAAGGGGGGGTGAACAATCTAAGACCACTTTTTACTTTTCTTTTCCAAACAATATTATCCAATATATCAATGGCAATATCAACATCAGTAATAAAAGCAATGCATAAATTATCACACACAATAAAGACACCAATTTAACATGGTTCACCCAATGTGGGCTACATCCACGGAGAAAATATTTCACTAAAATTTTCTCAACAAATATCTTGGGAATCCTTTCCTATTACAATGTTTATGGACCATCCCCTAATCAAGTTTGTGGATCTCTATCCATAGGAGAACTCTTTCCCCTATGCTAGTTCATGGATCTCTATCCACAAGAGAACTCCTCCTCTACTCTGGCTGGTGATCTCCTAGAAGACTACTACCTCCATTGTCTTGGCTTGTGTATCTCTCTCCACTGAAGACCTCTATCCTCACTCAGAATACCTCTGTCCTAACTGCCCTAGATAATGTATCTATATACATTAGAGACTACTATTCTCTACTCTGTCACCTCCAAAGCTTAATCTTAGCTCTGCTTAATATTTGTCTTAAATTTGTACTAAACACTATCCTTCAGTCTAGCACAAATCTACTCAATATTTGTCTCAAATATCCACCAAACACTATCCTTCGATCTAGCACAAATTTGCTCAATATTTATCTCAAATTTGCACTAAACACTATCCTTCGATCTAGAAAAAATCTACTCAATATCTATCTCAAATATGCACTAAACATTATCCTTCGGTCTAGCACAAATCTTCTCAATATTTGTCTCAAATATACACTAAACACTATCCTTCAGTCTAGCACAAATATGCTTAATATTTGTCTCAAATTTTCACTAAACATAGTCCTTAGGTCTAGCACAAATCTTCTCAATATCTATCTTAAATATGCTCTAAACACTATCCTTCGGTCTAGCACAAATCTGCTCAATATCTATCTCAAATATGCACTAAACATTGTCCTTCGATCTAGAACAATTTTTTTGAATTTTTGTTCTCAAATATGCACCAAACACTATCCTTTAGTCTAGCACAAATCTACTCAATATCTGTCTCAAATCTGTACTAAACACTATCCTTATATCTAGCACAAATTTTCTCAATATCTATCTTAAATATGTACTAAACACTGTCCTTCGGTCTAGCACAAATATGCTAAATTTCTATCTCAAATCTGTACTAAACACTATCCTTCTGTCTAGCACAAATCTGCTCAATTTTTGTTCTTAAATATGCACTAAACACTGTCCTTTGGTCTAGCACAAATCTGCTCAATCTCTCTCAAATCTGCACTAAACATTGTCCTTCATTCTAGCACAAATATGCTCAATTTTTGTCTCTAATCTGTCCAACAAGTCCTCTCTCGAACTTGTCCAATCTGCTCAACAAGTCTTCACTAAGACCATTTGATTGTAAGCTTCCATAAAAGCTCACAGAAATCTCTCCTTAAGCTTTCACAAAAGCTTACTCAACTCTATTCTTAAGTCCCCTCTAGGACTTACTCAAAATAATCCACTAGCTTTCACAAAAGCTTATTCAAATCAATTGCAAAACTTGCATACACAACTCAACTTAATCCTTTCAGAAAACCTCTTCAATCACACAAACAAGTTTCACTCAGAATCTTGTTTAACCATAGGAACATATAGAGAATGGTAAGAGACTCAATGAAATGCAACTTGCATACAAATCCTAACCAAGTGTTTCACTATACTTCCAACAACTCACACTATAAATCTTGACTCAAGATGATTCCAATTTTCACATAGCAATGATACTTATGTTCTTTCACAAACCCTAGTTCAAGATAGGTTTCAACTTCACATAACAATGATACTCATTATCTTTCACAAACCCTAGTCATGCACATGAAGGCTCACTCAATTCTTTCCAATAATTCTTATCAAACAATCTCACATAACAATAATACTCATGTTCTTTCACCAACCCTAATAATGCACATGAAAACTCACTCAAATATTTCCAACAATGCTTATCAAACAATCCTTTTCAATCCAACCTTGCATTTCACAAAATTCAATCCAAGAATATTTCACTCATAATGAAGATGTGACCATACCTTTTTTTTTTATGGAGATATATCTTCAAAACCTATCTTAACCACAATAAAATCTTCTTTTCCAATTTTAAGGTTAGATAACAACAATCTTTCTCAAAATATCCTTGCAAATATTTTCCCAATAATTATTTTACCATACTATAGCACCCCAAAATTGGTGCAGTAAACCTTAGCAAATAATTAAAATTACTTTAGTAATAATTCAAAATTCAATTTTAACCCCGAACCGCCCGTTAACCGCCTGTTAAACAGCTTTCCCCATTTTTTGTGCCATTTTTAGGATTTGTTGTGACCGTTGGACGATATCGTCTCCGATCAGACGATATCGCCTCAGATCGGACGATTTCGTCTGGAGCAGAACGTCCAGACGATCTCGTCCCAAACTGATTTGTGCATAATTAGCTTCTGTTCCAACGACGTCTCTAATCTGGGCAGAAGCGTGTCTACATCGTTAGAGACCCTCCCCATTGGAGATCTCCCAAATTGGGATGATCCCCAACCTCCTAACCTCCCTCCTAAGCCTATTTAAACCTTAGGACCCCCTTGACATTCCCCCGGCTGAATTTTCCTGTAACTTGACCTTTGCGCGCATTAGAATACCCTGGATTACCATCTGCATTTGTGCTTTCCAAGTTTTCTTGCAGGGACCTCATTGATTTTCAGCCGGAGCAAGCTCAGATCGTCGCAGACGATCCTGTACAATCTTGGATGATCCCGTCAAAATTCGAGATGATTTCGACTGTAGTCTGCATTGGGGGCAATCAGTGCCCAGAGTTTGCACTTTTCCTATACTTTGCTGCTATTTTATTCTGCATTTAGTCAGTTTTATTATTATTTCTTGTTATTCTCGCATCTTGGAGTTCACCCATGTAGTTTAATTGCATAATAAAATCATGATTAGCTATTAAAGCATCGTAATTTACTTGCATTTCTATTCGGGATTATCTTATTAACATCCTTATTATTATTTCACATCATTTTCCTTTATCAGCATAGCTGCATTTTCTGTATTTTGTATCTATTTCTCTGTTTGTAGGTCTCTGACGAATTCGTCAGATCTCATATGATCTTGTCTGATTTCAGATGATCCTGTCAAATCAGAGGCGATCTGGACTGCTTCAAAAATTAGAATCTCCATCAGACATCCGGAATCGGTATGGCTTTTCTCATCTAGCATATTCTCTGTGTTTTATGTTTAATTCTATTTTTTGTATTCATTTAATTTGCATTTTCATAATAGAACAACTTAGATTCATTTGGCCAAACCTAGGATTTGAATGTTTAAAGATAAAATTGAACACATTAAACACATTCCCAACCTAGGCGTGGAGACTGCCACTAAACGTTTTCCTGGTGAACCCCACCATCCGTCGAAAAATCACCTTAATACACCTCCCCCGAGAGGCGGGACCTTCAAAGGGCCTCTCAGTCCGAGGTATTGTCCCATCCTTCCCGCATCCCCCTTTCGGGCGTGGATCCTTTAGCCTGAAGGTAAGGGTGCGGAAAATTTGGAACGATACATTTTGGTGAACCCGACGTGAAACTAAAACCTTTTGAAAAAAAAAAAAAAACATAGATGCATTTAAAATCATTAGAAAACTACTAAGTTGCATATCATGTCTAGATGGTAGCTCCTAAGAAAAGACTAGCTGTCACTATAAATGTTGAAAACCAATTAGCAGCCATAGAAGTTAATTATGTGCTTAGTGTGCCTGAAACAGATAGAAACCAACTTTTGTGGAAAGAACTTGATAGGAGGCTAGGTATCATTTCATCTAGATCAACCGAACTTAGACAAATCAAGAGGTTTGCCCTAGATAGGATCCTGGATCCTCATCAACTCATTTTTTATCATGAACTTCAGAGAGCCTTGCCATAGGTGGTTAGCTTATAGGAGAGCTCTTGTGTCTTCATAATTGTTCACCTTCGAGGAATACCTCGAGAACGCAGTTGTTATACACCAATTCCTAGGTCATGTAGAAGATCAAGAGGTCATTCTTACAGATAGGGAAAGGTGGAGGAGAGTTCCTAGAGCTGTGTTATATCGAGAGTATTGCCATGAACTTTATTTCTACCAACCAAAATCTGAGACAGATAATATCACTATAGCACTTTTTGTCAAATTCTTGAAAGAAAATTTTCAATTTGAAGAAGAACACTTCATGACTCCTGAAGAACTCGAGCCCATTAATGATATTTATAAATTGTTTATAGAAAACTAGATCATTGCTTTCATTATTATTATTTCTTGCATTTAGTGTGTTGTTTGTTATCTTTATAATATTGTTACAAAAACAAAAAATAGAAAAAACAAGAAAAACCAAAATATAACAAAACCAAAACATTTTATTTTAAATACTATAGTAGGTATATAATTAAAATATATACCTCTTAAGCTTGTTGCACATATATATATATATACAAGTATATATATATTTGCTGAAATCTAAATTTAAGCACAATGCCTAGACTTAGGAATGGTAAACAAACTGAAGAAGAAGAAGAAGATTGGTTAGGAGACAAAACAAAAAACCCAAATGTCCTTCCTGAGGATTCAATTCCGGAAGGAGGAACTCTAGAACAGCCAGAAGATGAGCTTGTTGTAGATGAACAAGAAGAAAATCTTAAAGAGGAAGGATCCTCATCCCCTAGAATGGCTCCGGATGGAACTATTGCTTTTGATAACTTAGATCATTTCTGGAAATTTTTCAATAATAACATTGGTGCTCTTAATATGGCAGTTCGTATTGATAGAGGACAAATTAGTGACACTCAAGCAGCCATGGAAGATATGTTTAACATACACACTAATCCCTTGTCCTTTGTTGATCAAGAAAGTGATAAGGCTGGACCATCCAATAGAGATATGGTCACTATGATTCAGAACATGCAAAAACAACAGGTTACCCAACCCCCTAAGGAACCTTGTTATTGAGCCTAAAATCATTCCCACACAAAAGAAACCTTCATTCACCGCTTTATTTCGCCAAACTATTGATCAATATGCTTCAAATCGACAAAAACCTAAAATGAAGCCAAACACCAATTTTCAACAATCTGGGATACAACATAATACAACTTCAAAACTTCTTCATAACACCCTTCCTACCAACAATTTACACAATAGCAATATAGCATCTAATCTTCATGTCCCTCCATCATATGCTCACAAATCCCATATTAATACCCTACCGAACCAATATGGTGGGCAAACAAGTAATCTGGAAGCCATGGTGAAACAGTTAGCTTCGCGTATGGACCAGATAGATCCCTACCGTCCCTCGTACAATTATCGAGAGATGTGTAGTCAGCCTTTGGATCCCATAGTTGTAGCACAACCATACCCTAAACACTTTCCCATGCCCGTCTTGCCTATATATAAAGGAACCGAAGATCCCATAGAGCATCTTCGCATGTTTAGGATAGCATGTCATGATATATCACATGATGACTTGCTATTACTAAAAATGTTCCCAAAAAGTTTAGGAGGAATGGCATTAGAGTGGTACTATCAATTGCCCACTCATTCTTTGAGAAATTTTGAAGAAACAACTGAATCTTTTGTCCATCAATTTAGTGCCTACATCGAGAGGCATGTCACCATTAAAGATTTATACAACTTAAAACAAGACAAAGATGAATGTTTTGCTGATTTCTTAGCTAGATGGAGGCAGTTGACAGGAAAACCGCACTTTGTGCTACCTTATAGGGAAATGTTGGATATTTTTATCAATAATTTACAAGAACAAATATCCTATGAGTTATCAATCGCTACCTTGACCACCTTCGATCAAGCTATAGACTTAGCTCGAAGAGTGGAAGATGCTCTCATTAGGAGAGGCCAGCTTAGGAAGAAAGATGATGAGAAAACATCCAAAAATCAGTATAAAAATAAACAAGTTGTAGGTGACGGAGTCACTGACAATAAAAAATGTTGCTAATATCAATACAACGAAGACAACAAAAAAATTTATATTGAAACCTCCCGATAAACCTCCTCGAGAATTTACTAGACTCAATCAACCATTATCAACTATTCTACCCCAATTACTCGAAAGAGGTTTGATTCAATTACCAGCTATCCGGGAACCTGATCCAACTATACCCGGATACAGAGCTGATTTACATTGTGATTTTCATAGAGGACCTGGACACTCTACAAACTCTTGTAAAATATTGAAACATAAAATACAAGATCTGATTGATAATAATGAAATGGAGGTGCAAGCCTTCCAACCTAAACAAAATGCTCCTAATAATGCTCAAAAGACCATTCCCCAAAATCAGAATCAAAATGCTAATCAATCATTGGATATATTTCAACATCCTTTACCAAAACATGGTAAAGAAGTGGCCAATCAAATTGAGCATCATAATGTCCCTCCTCCTACCCGATATGTAGGAACTATTAGCGGACATTTACCTAATCATGATTTACAAAAATTTGACACAACTTTATCCATGGTCACGACCAGGCCCCTATATAATACTCAAACTCCGGATCTCAGTGATGTAGAATCGGATACTGAAAGTGAAATAGACATCACCTCAAATCAATCGAATAGTTCTAAAAATGAATCAGACCCTATTCAACCTATCACAGATTTTATGGTTCCAGAAGAACCATTTCCTAGAAGAGTTACTACTCGACCCTCTTCTAATCAGTTCCTTCCTAATGAACAAGCCATAAACGCTCAACCGAGACCAGTTCAACGTCCTCAATATAACATTGTAGGTACCATCGGAGCCGTTACCAGACAACAAGCTCAAAATTCTCAACAGGATCAAACTCAGAATGATGGATCAGCTCCATTTATTTTGAAAAATCCCAATAAAGGGAATCATATGTCTAATGTTCAACCAAAACCTCCTTACAATATTAATGAACAATTATCCAATACTACAGCCATAATTTCCCTTTTGGACTTGTTAAGATCTTCTCCTACCCATAGGGATGAATTAATGCTCACATTAAGCCAAATGATGGTACCTCAAAATATTCAACCTCGAAGCCATGTCCAATACTATCATCACTCGAGAAGTCGATTGTATTGACTTTCGAGATAAAGATATACCACAACATAGTCTACATAAGGATAACCCCTTATATATTACTGCCCTAATTGGAGATGTAGTTGTTAAACGAGTCTTGATTGATAATGGTTCATCTCTAAACATATGCACTTTTGACTTTTACCAAATATTTGGCTTTAGAAGTGATGAAATGAAAAGAACGGATATGATTATCAAAGCCTTCAATGACGAGACACAAGAAACGTGTGGAGTCATTACTATACCCTTGCAAGTTGGTCCTAGAACCCTAGATACAACCGTGTTTATTGTACATTGCCCCGCATCGTACAATATACTCTTGGGTCACCCTTGGATCAATGCGATGCGGGCTGTCCCATCAACTTTACACCAATGTGTTAAATTCGAATTTAAAAATCAGTTGGTCACTATTCATGGTGATCCTAGACCCTTTGATATGTGTGCCTTGGCAGAACCTGTTGGAGTTCAGTTTTGCCTTGCTCTGTCATCCACACATCCTAATTCTTATTTTTCATCTAAAAGTGTGAAACACACACCTACAAATTCATCTATTTCTCCTCCATTAATTTCACCCCCATGTATAGCTCAACAATCTTCTGAACAAACCACACTAGAACCTCAAAAAGATCTTAGATCTACAACCAATCCTTCATGTTCCATCCCTATAATTTCAAAACCTATAGACCCATTTATTAACACCTCCACATTATCTACATCTATCATACCTTCCACATCTAAAGATATAGGGAATGATCCTTCTACATCTTATGCTCTTTCTGATGAGCTTTTACCGGATTTATCTAAAATTTTAATATCAGAAAAAACAAATGCTTCTATGCAAGATTCACTTCTTTTAAATAATTTGCCGCCATCTCCTCATACTTTGGGCCTCCCACAACCTATGGGAAGTACTTACCAAGTCGGGAGTTGTGCTTTTATTTATAAAGGATATGATTGGGGAAGAATACCCCGAAACATCAAGACGCATTGTGATGGATATGCTCGATGCTATTTTGCTAATGAATATATTAAAGCTAAACCTATAATGCTTAAAATGGGATATAAAGGGAAAGGCTTGGGACCTTTCCAAAATGGTATGAAAGAACCTATCGAGGTAGAACCATGGCCCGCCCGATGTGGTGTGGGCTCTGTTTCCTAGTAAGGGTCAACCCTTCCCTTTTGAAGGTGATGATCAACTCATATGTTATCAAGATTATCTAGATAAACAAGATTCTTTGTGTCCAAAGAATAATCCCTTTACATGCAATATGCTATCCATAGCTTACCCTGAATTGATTGTTGAATCCGATGATGAGTTGGAAGGAGATATTTTCCATGATGTCTCCGTTGAAGAGTTGTTACACAATGGTTTTTATTTTGATGGTTCTATACCTACTATAGCCCAACTTGAGGCCACGACTCCTCAAGATGAATTCTCCAAGTTAACCTTAAAATAATTACAAGAATTGGGCGTCTCACCCGCCCCACCTAATTTTGAAAGAGATCTACACATGGAAGTAGAAAACGTCATTAAAGTTAACATTGGAACTGAGGATAATCCTCACATAATCAATATTGGATCAGAATTAAGTCAAGAAAAACAAGATGAATACATTGCATTTCTTAAAGAATATGAAGATGTCTTTGCTTGGACATATGAAGACATGCCATGTCTGGACCCTTCTGTAGTCATGCATCATCTAGTAGTCCATCCGGATGCTAAACCCGTTAAACAGAAACTTAGAAAAATGCATCCCAAAGTGGCCTTGCTAGTCAAAGGGGAGTTAGAAAAACTCCTGAATGTTGTTTTTATACAAGCTATTGATTATGCTGAATGGATCTCAAATGTAGTTCCAGTCACCAAGAAAGAAGCTACCAAAGTTAGGGTTTGCACAGACTTTAGAGATATTAACGTTGCATGCCCTAAAGATGATTTTCCTCTTCCAAACATGGATCAAATCATTGATTTTACTACGGGGAGTGGAATGATGTCCCTAATGGATGGATTTTTTGGCTATAATCAGATCAGGATAGCTCCTGAAGATCAGGCTAAAACAGCCTTTATTACCCCTTGGGGTACCTTTTGTTGGAAAGTGATGCCATTTGGTTTAAAGAATGCAGACGCAACATATCAACGAGCCATGACTTATATCTTTCATGATATGATGCATGATATCCTACATGATTACGTAGATGATATTATAGCTCGCTCTATTAAAGAAGATGATCATTTAGATGATTTGAGAAAAGTATTTAATCGGTTAAGAGAATACCTTATTCGATTAAATCCAGCCAAATGCATATTCGGAGTTAAGTCCGGTAAACTATTAGGGGTTTTAGTTTCTTTACGTGGTATCAAAATCGACCCTCTCAAGATTGTGGCTATCACTGATATGCCCGCACCTACCAATATATCTGAGTTACGAAGTTTACAAGGTAAGCTTCAAGCCATCCGTCGCTTCATCGATAAGTCGCGGACAAAACCGGTCCCTTTCTTAAGCTTCTTAAGAAGGATGTCCCTTTTAATTGGGATGACGAATGTAAGGAAGCTTTTGAACTTCTCAAACAATACCTCCTTAACCCACCTGTGCTTTCACCGCCTAGACCTGATCGCCCGTTTATCCTGTATATTTTAGCTTCAGATTTTGCTTTAGGAGCTATGCTAGCTCAACTTGATGATGAGAAAAGAGAGCATGCTAATTATTATATTAGCCAAACTTTAATCAGTTATGAAACCCGCTACACAACATTAGAAAAACTATGTCTAGCAGTCATATTTTCTATGCAAAAATTATGCCATTATATGCTCAGTCAAAAAACATATGTCATTGCTAAATATGATCCCTTGCGGTATCTTATGAGTCGACCTTATTTATCGAGTCGTACAACAAAGTGGGTTCTTGCTCTAAGCGAGTTTGAACTCACATTCATAGGACATAAGTCTATTAAGGGTCAAATCATAGCAGATCAATTAGCTGCTGCACCCTTAGAGTCTACCCATCCCCTCATCATTGAGTTTCCTGATGAATGCCTTCAATTAGAGGCAGACCGTGTTGAACAATGGTCCTTATACTTTGATGGAGCCCGATGCATGAGTGGGGCTAGTGCGGGTATTATTTTAATATCCCCACAAAAACATCTTATACCTTTGTCCTTTAAATTAACATTTGCTTGCACCAATAATACTGCTGAATATGAGGCTCTAATCCTTGGATTACGAGCTGCCTTGGCGCTAAAAATCAAACATCTCCTAGTTTTTGGTGATTCTCAACTTGTTATAAACCAAATTAATGAAGTTTATCAGACCAGAGATGATAAATTGCGCCCATATAAAGCATATGTTTTACAGTTAATATCTCTATTTGATCAAGTTACCTTGGAAGCTATTCCTCGAACTAGCAACCGTGCAGCTGATGCTATGGCCGCAATTGCATCTCTTCTGCCCTTGGAGTTAGATGACGAATATGCCACCATCATTATTCGTCGACTCCAGGAACCCGCTTCAAATAAGTCATGTTTAGAACCTTTGGATGTGTTTCTAATCAATGAAACTACTCCTGAACCTTGGTATACGGATATATTTGATTTTCTTCAAAATGGGACTTTCCTTGCCAATTCTAATAGAAACCAACGTCGGTTATTACGTAGACGAGCAAGTCGATTTGTAATAATTGGCAATACTTTATATAGGAGATCTTTTGAAGGTATCCTATTGAGATGTTTGAATCTAGAAGAATCCAAATCAGCTTTAAGTGAAGCCCACGATGGATCTTGTGGAGGACACTTCAGTGGTAGTGTCATTGCTAAAAAGCTCCTTAGGATAGGATACTTTTGGCCTACCATGGAAAATGATGCACATGATTATGTGCGCCATTGCGACAAGTGCCATAAACATGTTGACCTTGTCCATGCGCCTGCACAAGAGCTGCAGGCTATTTCATCTCCTTGGCCCTTTTCAAAATGGGGCTTAGACATTATTGGCAAAATTAATCCTGTGTCATCTGATGGACACAAATTCATCATAACCGCCACCGAGTATTTCACGAAGTGGGTTGAAGCTATGCCTTTAGCTTCCTCGCACTGGAACACAAGTCTCTAAATTTATTTTTAATCAAATTATTTGTAGGTTCGGAATTCCTGCAAATCTCATCTCAGACAATGGAACTTGTTTCAAAAATAAAGATGTTAAGAAATTATGCCAAAAATATAAGATTCAACATCGCTGGTCCACTCCCTATTATCCTCGGGGTAATGGTCAAGCAGAAGCATCTAACAAAACCTTAATCAAAATTCTTAAAATATTGGTCAATAAATCTGGTCGCGACTGGCACATTCAATTATATCCAGCTTTGTGGGCATATCGCACTAGCGTTCGAACTCCCACTGGAACTTCACCTTTTGTCTTGGTTTATGGCGCTGAAGCTGTTTTTCCCTTTGAATTAGAAGTTCCTTCTTTGGCTCTACTACTTCAAGATACCGAAGTAGGAGATGAATATCGAGCTGGTAGACTCAGTCAGCTGGAACTCCTAGATGAAAAGCGCATCAATGCTTTGGAGCATCTTCGTGCCTACCAAAACAAGCTTAAAAGATCATATGCCAAGAAAGTTCGTCATCGATCCTTTGAGGTCGGCGACCTTGTTTTAAAAGAAAATCAAAAAAATACTAATGCAACTAAAGACCTTAAAGGTAAATTTGAGCCCAACTGGCTTGGACCATATATTATCATTGCTAAATTTGAATCGGGAGCATACAAATTAGCTACCTTAGATGGTAAAGATTTAAAAGAACCTATGAATATTATGCATCTTAAGCGATATTACGCATAAAATTTAGTCATTTCATTTGTATATATTTTGCATGTTGTCTCATTTTAAAAATATATATAAAACTGTTTAAACAAAAACAAACCAAAAAAAAAAAAAGAAGAAGAAAGAGAGAGTCAAAATTATCAAACTCCTCAAAAATATTTGTTGTATATATTTCTTCTTAAAGTATTGCAGTTATATTTTCTTATTATCTTGGATAAATTAGCATTTATTTGGAATCCCTCACTTTTGCAAACACAAAAATAAATATCTTGATTTTATCTGGCATGATTACTAATCTCTCTTATATCAAAGTCCACAAAATTTAATTAAATAAAGTTTGAGCATAGAGAATTGATCTTGTTATTTACTTAAACCAAGCATATTCTTTCACAATAAAATGATTACATTTGTAATTTCCATGCTATGCTACATAGTAGAAGTGGTTTCTTGAGCGAAAAGTTTCCCCTGCTATCCTATCATGCACATGGTCTAGAATCTTTGAGAATTGACAAAAGGACAAGCTCACCCCTACCCGGAATAAAAATCCCTTGCTCTACAAACTAATTTGAGCAAGTATCCCTAGCATAGGAAGCAAAAGAAAAGAAAAATCAAACAAAATTATGAGCAAAAGAAGCATTATTCCAAAGATCATTTTGTACTATCTCAACACTATTTCAGCATTATCTCAAATACAAAAGCAAAAATACAAAAAAAAAAAGCAAAAATACAAAAAGAGCAAAAGAGAAAAGCAAAAGCAAAAGCAATAAAATCCCTTTCCCTACCCATTGAAAAGAAAAGAAGGGTTGATGAGCTTGAATCCCTGGAATTCTCAATTATTCGAAAACTGTGAGGTAAGCCCCATAACAGGTGGTTTGTGCCCAACCCGCTTGGCCTTGGGTAACTCCTAGCGTGGTGATATGTCCGTCACATTAGCGACCTTCTTTTGTACAGACCTATGTCTGCTTATGGATTAGCTAGCTCTTGATAACCCGACTTACATAGTAGTTTGGTATGGTTATATGCATCTAAATCATGGTTAATGAACACTTATTTGGTTAATTCAAATCACTTGTATCAAATTATCTTGCTCAAAACTCGTAAATGCACAAAGCAATTGCACACACATTTGTATTTGAGAGATTTTGTGTATCATTATGATAAATCAAGATTGGTAATGAACTCACATACGCACATGGGATTCCTTATAAATCTAACTGTTGTCTTTAAGATACTTTGAAATATTTTTGCAAATTGTTTGGAATAATTTCATTTTCTTATTTGAGAACAGCTTGTTTAGTATAAAGACAACTACATACATTTTCAAAAAAATCAAAATTTCTTTCAAAACATACACTCAAATCATATATATATTATCGACTTTCACGACGATGGTATAGTTCCAAAACTTAAATTGGAATTTTATGCCTAGCGCAAGTCCTCATCTTCATATTATCTGTTTATTTTCAAAAATTAAAAAATCAACCATGCAATAAAACTATCAATTTCTTCTTTGGATTTCGCGATGATGGTATAAGTCTATACCTAAATATTCTATGCCTAGCGCAAACCATTGTACTAATTTTATTTCCCATTTATTTAAATTCATCAAAACATGTGACTTAAATCATTATGTTACACAATTATGCTTTAACAACAACGCACATTGTTTCTATTTCATGTCATTATGTCAACTTCAATTTTGCAATGATGGTATAATTCCTAGGGAATTATTCAAAAATTTTATCACACTTAGGAATTTATGCCTAGCAAAAATCATCTTTAATATATTTCATGCATAATATTTTCATGGAAATCTGAAAACAAATCACCATCATCATCATCATTTGCATCATCACAACAAAGTCTTAAGACAATCTCTTAAGCACTCTTTTTCTTTTAACAATATTTCTATACTGGGATTAGCTTGACGACCGAGTGAGCGGCGACTCCATGAAATGGTCTATAATAGTGACAATGTCCTTTGAAATTATTGTTAAAAGTCCCTTTTTTTTTTTATTATTATTATCCCACAAACAACCAATTTGTTTACATCAGATTATTTCATTTAAATTTTAAAAAGCATGACATTCAAACCATAATATTTCCAAATGACATAATCACATGAATCATCAAATCAATCACACCAAAACATTAAAGCATCATACAAACACATAAGACAAGTCATATGATCAATTTATATATATATATATATATATATATATATATATATATATATATCTCAACAATATATGTACATCATATCAAAACTAGATTGGTATGCCACAATCTACATCTTGGCATACTCAATCCTCTCAATCATATATTCAGTCTATGCAATGTACTAGCCTAGCCTCGAGAACCCCTCGAGCTCTCAGCCTCATCTCCTCCCCTACCGAGGTGGACGAGGTGGCCCCATCGTAGTATGTGTGGTACTACGAGTCCTAGTCATCGATCGAGATGAAGTCCTCGATGACCCAACCCTGATCGGATCCGCAATGTCAGCTGGCAGCTGTACCCTCTGGCCCTCTGGCACCAGCTAGAAGTAGATACCCTGATAGAACGTGGTCTGAGCAATCGACCATGCTAGCTCCTGAGTGCTCGCTCCTCCGCTCCGTGCTCTGAGGCATGCAACCTCATCTCTGAGCTATGTAGCCTCAGCTCGGTGGCATGTAGCCTCATCCTGTAAAGTCTGCACCTATGCCTGGAGATGGACAGTCTCCACCCGAAGAGTAGCCATCTCACTACTCTCTCCTATGTCCACACCCTTGCCCTTATCGGGCGATGGTGGCCTCTCTCTCCATGGAGAAGGGGGTCTATCCTCCCTCCTCTCCCACTATCGTGGCCTCTACTGAGCCTGTGGCCTCCTCTCTCTCTCCCGCCATGACCCTGTGCCGCCTCAATGGCCGCCGGTGCCACCTCCCCATCCGACGCACAACTACGTGAATCGAACCCGAGCCCTCGTCATCCGAGGAGGGCGGATGCCTATGTACTAGGCATCATAGCCGTCGGCTACCCCAACGTCATCCCCATCCACTAGCTAGATCAAGGCATCATCTGCATCCTGACTCTAGAAGCGCTGCATATCTGGAGCCCCGCTAACTGTAGTGTTATCCCGGACGGTCCGAGAAAACTCGTAGTCTCTGAGAGATGGGATCCCCTGTTGTAGACCGAACTGCCTCAAAACTCGGTCGTAGCGATGGAGCTCCACCTCTCCCCTCTCCATCCTCAGCCAACAGGTTCGCCTAACATGAGCCAGCTCCTGTCCATCCTCGGCCCACCCTGGATGATCTCTCCAAGGCCTCCAGGTGATCTGGTCGAGACAAGGTCATCAAGTAGTCTCCGGGACATTGGTAGATCTATCCGTCGTTGTGACCCTCTTCGGAGCCACCAGTAGAAAGCTTGAGGCCTCTCCCCATCAATCCCTATCAGTGGGAGCCCTACCGGCCTTCGCACCATGATGTGCTCCCAAGCACCAAACCTGTAGTAGTGATGTCATGACCAGACATCGGTCGCCCTTGTATACGACCCCATGCAGGATCCTATACAATCGGCATAGTACAAAGCTCCCCCAAGAAAACCTGTACCCATGGTCTCTCATGTCGTAGACCACATCTGTTAGTAGCCATGGTACTCTGCATCCACTCTGATGGCATAGCAACAGACCACCTACCACCCCAACCAAAACTTGTGTCAGTCTAGATGCCCTAGGCATCTGGCGTAGCGACTCGATGTTCACTCCGCCCTTCTCCAGGGCGAAGCTCGGATCTCCGCACAATCGCATCATCACATGGCCCTGATTGGCCATGGGAGTTATTAGCCATCCTTGTATGGGGATCCTCAAAATCCTCCATACATCCTCCAATGTGGGAGTCATCTCCCCGTCGATAACCAAAAATAGGAAGAACCCGGATACCACCTCTCTGCTAGGGCTGTCAATAGCCCCATATCTATAGAAACCTGTGGCATATCTGCCACATGCTGCAAGCCGACTTGAGCCAACTGATCTCGCTCTACTTGAGATAGAGCGGCCAAGTCATCCCTCAACCCGTCGTATTTCCATTCTCTTGCTCTTTAGTAATCCTCTCTGCAACATAAACAACAAAACAATAAAAATCATTAATAAAATAGTGATTAAAAATGCAAGTAACACAAGTTCAATTTGAGCAAATTCGTCTCCGATTTCGCAAGCCGAAATCGTCCCTTATTTGATGAAATCGTCCCCATTTCGTCAATTTTGCCCTGGATCGAAATCGGCGATATCGAGACGATTTCGATGAAATGGAGACGATTTCGTCCCGACGACGTCGACGGCCCAAAAATGGCCGCGATGCTCAAAAATCATTCAAAATTAATCTAAAAAGCATAGAAAATCAAAATTAAAGCATTCTAAACTAAGTTTAGACTCTTACCCGTAGCTCGCGCCGGACCTCTGTCGATCTGTGCGCTGTCTCGACCATTTTGTTTGCAGAGCTCTAGAAACCAGAAAATGAAAATGAACAGTAAAAATGAATTAGGGTTTTTCCCTATTTTTCTTAATTTTATTCAAAAACAATAAAAACATTTTAAAATTTTGCTTTTTCGCGTTTTTACCTCAAACGTTCGATTTGGGTAAAAACACGGAGGGGGCACCATAGTAAGTTGTCGTACGATTCGACCTAGAATCGTCGCCTAAAAATGGGAGTAAATTTTTGCTTTCTCGTAAATCGAGAAGAACTCGTCTTTAACGCATTTTCCTCAAAAAATTCGCTAAAGAGGGGGCAAAATGTAGCACCCCAAAATTGGCGCAGTAAACCTTAGCAAATAATTAAAATTACTTTAGTAATAATTCAAAATTCAATTTTAACCCCGAACCGCCCGTTAACCGCCTGTTAAACAGCTTTCCCCATTTTTCATGCCATTTTTAGGATTTGTTGTGACCGTTGGACGATATCGTCTCCGATCAGACGATATCGCCTCAGATCGGATGATTTCGTCTGGAGCAGAACGTCCAGACGATCTCGTCCCAAACTGATTTGTGCATAATTAGATTCTGTTCCAACGACGTCTCTAATCCGGGCGTAAGCGTGTCTGCGCCGTTAGAGACCCTCCCCATTGGAGATCTCCCAAATTGGGATGATCCCCAACCTCCTAACCTCCCTCCTAAGCCTATTTAAACCTTAGGACCCCCCTTGACATTCCCCTGGCTGAATTTTCCTGTAACTTGACCTTTGCGCGCATTAGAATACCCTGGATTACCATCTGCATTTGTGCTTTCCAAGTTTTCTTGCAGGGACCTCATTGATTTTCAGCCGGAGCAAGCTCAGATCGTCGCAGACGATCCTGTACAATCTTGGATGATCCCATCAAAATTCGAGATGATTTCGACTGCAGTCTGCATTGGGGGCAATCAGTGCCCAGAGTTTGCACTTTTCCTATACTTTGCTGCTATTTTATTCTGCATTTAGTCAGTTTTATTATTATTTCTTGTTATTCTGCATCTTGGAGTTCACCCATGTAGTTTAATTGCATAATAAAATCATGATTAGCTATTAAAGCATCGTAATTTACTTGCATTTCTATTCGGGATTATCTTATTAACATCCTTATTATTATTTCACATCATTTTCCTTTATCAATATAGCTGCATTTTCTGTATTTTGTATCTATTTCTCTGTTTGCAGGTCTCTGATGAATTCGTCAGATCTCAGATGATCTTGTCTGATTTCAGACGATCCTGTCAAATCAGAGGCGATCTGGACTGCTTCAAAAATTAGAATCTCCATCAGACATCCGGAATCAGGTATGGCTTTTCTCATCTAGCATATTCTCTGTGTTTTATGTTTAATTCTGTTTTCTGTATTCATTTAATTTGCATTTTCATAATAGAACAACTTAGATTCATTTGGCCAAACCTAGGATTTGAATGTTTAAAGATAAAATTGAACACATTAAACACATTCCCAACCTAGGCGTGGAGACTGCCACTAAACGTTTCCCCGGTGAACCCCACCATCCGTCAAAAAATCACCTTAATACACCTCCCCCGAGAGGCGGGACCTTCAAAGGGCCTCTCAGTCCGAGGTATTGTCCCATCCTTCCCGCATCCCCCTTCCGGGCGTGGATCCTTTAGCCTGAAGGTAAGGGTGCGGAAAATTTGGAACGATACACATACAAAAATAAAAAGTCTCAAATACACCTTATAATCTCCAAACTTTCAAAATATAAGTCAAAAATTTTATTAAAGGAAAACAAACACAATAATCTCCTTTATGCACCTTATTTTTCCTCTCAAAATAATTAACACAATATAGCTTTATCTCAAAATGTAAAATATAATTTCCCTTGCATACCTTATCACTCCTGTTTTATTGAATAAATTCTAACCACCAAAATTAAAATAAAATATTTTAATTTTTTTACACCTTATATCTCCCTTAACAAAATCACAAGCTATCCTTTCAAATTTCATGCAACAATTTAATGCAAATTTCCATATATCAAACCCTTTGAAAATCAAATCATAAATTGCATACCTTTTAATTTAACTCTACCCAAAAATATTTCCAACAAAATTTAAACTCACAACCTTGCCTCCTCAACACCCTAGCCCAATGCTAGGCCACCGGTTGGGCTATGCGCCCACACAAAAATCAAGAGCGCATGAGTTTCATTTTATCCTTATCTCCTCTGTCCTTTAGCACACAATAAAAATGATTTCCCTTGCAAAGCACAACAGTGTGAATCGAATCCACATGCTTGCCCTCACAAAATTCTAGCTTGGTCTCAACTGCGACCTGCACTAACGATGGTGGTGGAACTTCTTTCCTGCATGCTTGCACATAAACCTTTTTTCTTTTCCTTCAATCTTAAATGCGAAATCTTCCTTCTATCATAGCAAGGCAGCGCACAAAGTCCTTTTTAAAGCATAACATAGCATTCAAAAATTATATTATCGGGGAGGAAAACAATGAAGATTATTTCCCCTATAAATATGTTTGTTTTTCATCCTTACACGTCGGCTCAATATTCAAATTTTTAAATTCAAATTTAATTTTAAATATTAATTAAAAACCTTTGAAACCCAATATTTATTTAGATTAAAATTTTAACCATATGTAAAAGAAAATTTATTTAAATAAATAAAATTAAATATTTTGTGGGGTGCATAGTGGGTCTTTGTAAGGATAAGATTATTTTTAATAAATCCTTGGACCTTGTTTTCTTCACCTTATAATTTTGCTCAAAAATATTATAATATTATTATTTTAATTGAAACTTGCTTCTCCTTCCTTGAGTCTTCAACCGTTTAGACCTTTTAGGCATATGATATTTAAAAATAAATATTATATAATATTCATTTTTAAACCTTTCTTGCCTTTGGAAAAACTTCCTGATGACATTAATGATGATGAAACTGAAACAATAATCTCTTGACATCAATGACAACAAAACTATTCAAAATTTCCAACAATTTATTTTTCAACAGACCAATAATTTAACTCATATTTCTTAAACTGCCCTGATTTATAACCTTCTATTTTTTCTTCCTTTCCTTTTTTTACTAATAATATACAACCCCAAAATTCCTTAGAAGCATCTATTTGGAGTACATAAGGGCCTGAAAGAGCTAGTTCAATGGGAAGATCTTGGCAATGTATTTTCAATTCTTTAACTACTTCAGAGGTATTTTTATCCCATTTTTAGGGATATTTCTTCATACAGTCCCTGATAGGTTTTGTAACCTTGGACAAGTGTGGAATGTAATCATGTAAATATTTAATAAAACCTAGAAATATTTGGCATTGTTCTTTATTTTCTAATTTATCTAGGAATTTCTTGATTTTTTCCAGAACATGTGGTTGCATTACAATTTTTCCATTCTATAAAATAACACCTAAAAATTCAACCTCTGAGACAACTATATAAAATTTCTTTTTATCTACTAATAGCCCAATTCCATGTTTCAACACAATTTTTTTGAATTGTTACAGATGTTGTTCATGATCCTGGATTGTTTGGCTAAATACATGAAAATCATCAATATAATTGGCAATAAAGCCATAAAAATTTTGGAAAATTGTATCCATGCGCATTTGAAATTGAGTAGGTGCATTCTTCAACCCAAAAGACATCACTAACCATTCATATAATCCTAAAGGAGTTGAAAATATTGTTTTATGCACATCTTTAGGATTTATCTTAATTTGATGATAACCAGAAATACAATCAAACTTAGAGATGATTTTTCCCTGTTCAACTCTTTGTATTAATTTTTGCTTGTCTGGTAAAGGCCATTTAATATTTTGTGTGAAAAAATTCAAAGAAATGTAATTAATTACAATTCGGGCTTTACCTCTTTTCTGTTCTGAATGTTTTATGACAATAAAAGTTGGACATGAATAAGCAAATTTTGAAGGACGAATCAATCCTTTCTGTAAGAGTTCATTAACTTGATTTTTGGCTTCTTGATCATCTTGTTTGTTCAAAATAATTTTCTTTCTTGTTATGGGTAAGTCACAGATTGTGGGAATTTTGGCCATGGTAGAATCTGTACTCCATTTGTCTAATGGATTTTCAACACAACACTGCAACATTTCTTTAGAAAGCTATTCAATTAGTGTTGGACTAATTTCTAATTGAAGGATTGAATATTGTTTCAATATTTTCTTTTGATTCTTTTTCTTAAGCATTTGTGCCTCATGCAATACTATCTATTCAATGGAAGGATATGTCCATTGAGCCTTCATTTTATGAGCTTGAAATACTGTTGAAATTCTAAGAACTATAATTTTTTTCCATCAATGTTTAGAATCATACAATGTTGTGCTACGGTATATGGCCCATACTGATCATGAAATGGACTGCCTAATCCCACATCATAGCCTGTATCTTTCAACTAAAAAAATGTGTATGTACAATTTTTCTCCAATCTGAATTGGAATATCAAATCCAAAATATTTAAGTCCTCTAGATCCATTCATTATGGACACTTGATATTTATTTTTAGATTCAACCCATCTAGTAATCATTTTCTCATGATAAAAATTAATATTGCATGCAGTATCAATAAATGCACTATTTTCTTAAATTGTACGTTCCCATCTACTGCTATTTTTATTGGGCAAATAATATCATTATATTCATGCACCATATTATTAATTTGTAACTAAGCAGATTTACTGGCTAAAGGAAATTTATGATACTAGAATTTCATAAATTTTGGAATACTAACATGTTTCTTTATGGGGTTTAAAGCCCGTGGATCCTTTGTAGGATTATATGGCAAAGACTGATTGTCTTGGGAGCTATAACCAATATGTGTCTTATTCAATGGAAAAATTAGAAGAGTATCCTGATGATTAATTTAATTCTTCTTTTTCTTCCTTTAAAGAGCTGATATACATTATTAGATTATTTTTCTGAGCATAATATTTGCCTTCTTAAATTTCTTTTTTTGATGGCTCTTCATCACTTGTGATATCTTCTAAAAGAGGTATCTCTAGATCACATTGTGACATCATGAATAAATTATTGATTTCATCTACTTCATTTCCATCAATTTCTTCTAATTCATCAAAAAATGGCTTATCCTTCTCTATAACAAACCCATCTATTTTGTAAATTGATATGCCTGGAATTCTCCATTCATCTAGTTGAGAAGGTGTTTCACATATTTCCCATTTATTTTCAATACGTGGATTTAAGAATAAGGCTTTCACATTCTTTGGAGATTTTGCAGGACAAGAATGAGCATAGTGCCCCTTCTTTTTTTATACATAAAAACATACTTCTTTTGCAGGTTTAGCTTTCCTATTCCTTCATCAAAAATATTTGAAAGGCTTGAATTTTCTAGCCTTAGCTTTTCTAAACTTTTTTCTTTACTTATGTTTACAAAATTTATATGCACCCTCAATACTAGCACATTCTTTTGTGGATAATTTTTGATGTTTTCTAAGTATTTTTCATGAAGACATATTCATAGGATCTCTTGTCTTATTGCTTTTATTATATCCACAAATATAAAGTATTTACATCTATACCTTGTTGTACAATTTCATCTAACACTAATTGACCAATCGCATTAAGTAATGAAGATACAAACTAAATTTTGACAAATTTGTCTCTATACAGATTCAAATCATATACCTTTTTCATATAATCTAGCACAAATTATTCAAACCTTGTCAAATCACCTAGTTTTATAAATGCAAGAGCTAATTGATCATCCTTTTCCTTATTTACATTATTTGGTGTGAATTTTGTAAGCAAAGTCAGATGTAACTCATCTAGTCCATTTGTATATACAAGTATTTTAAAATCATCTGATGCATGTGTCCACCAATTCAAAACCATACCAGCCATATGCCTTGTACCAATTTCTACTATTTCACTGTTAGGAAGATTATGTATTCCTTGCAGGGACCTATAATGATTAATTGATATATAAATGGTATCTTTGGTATTAGGATTACCATAAATATTTAGGATTATTGCACTTTCCCTAATATTAAAAGGAAATAAAAATAATTTTTGGGTAGAGACACCTACATTTTTTGGCACTTTGGCCATTTTAGCTTGAGATGTACCTTCTTCGTTGGTTGGTGTTTTTCCTGCTTTCTTTTGTAAAGCATGATATCCTTTTGGAATAACTATTAAAGGGTTGGAATTCTTTTGAAGTTGAATTGGTTTTTGTTCTCTTTTTTATTTCCATGCTTCTTATTTTTTTTATGTGGTTTTTTATTCCATGAATAGTTTACAGCTTCCAAATTTTCATTAGCTATTTTTAATCTCAGTAACTATTTCAGCTAATGATTCTTCCATTCCATCTATATGCGCTTCTGAATATCTTGTCCAATTATTGACATAATTTAACTGTTTGATTTCCTCTTTTTAATCTATAATATTATCCAATGAATGCTCTAATATGCATGACACATCTGCTCTAATATCAATTTATGTGAAATCATACATTGTAACACAATTTTTTTTGTTTCAATGGCCATCTACTTCCTCTATGAAATATGTTTTCTCCTTTTTTCCATGTAATATAAGAGGATGATCCCGACTTGATAGAATTAGGAGAACTTGGAGGGGATGCCATACAAATTTTCATGTGCACTGATGTAGGCTGGACTTCAACAAATGGCTGAGGATATTTTGTTTGTATCACTATGATAGACACACTTTGAGGTAAAGATAATCCTTTGACATCCTTAAATTCTACATTTTTTTGTACAACATTATTTACAAGAGTAAGTGCAAGATTCCTGAGATATGGACTCATGGTAACTATTGGCAAGGGCCTTGTAGTTCTTAATGATTGGCTTCGTGAAATGTACGACCTATGTGATGGATGATTTATAATAAATTTTGCTGACTGTCCATCATCAAAGTATTCAATTTGAAAAAATTTCATTGAATTAGAGTATTTGTTGATTGCATAAAGATTTCCCATTCTTTGGAAATATCAAAATATGTGAAACAAATTGGCATAGATAATGCTCCTTCAGAAAGTGGTCTTACTAGAACTGCTACTTGACTTTTATCCACTAGAAACTTTATAGGTACCAATGTATTACAAACCTGACACAAAAATTTTATTGCAATTTATAATTCAAAACTTCCTAGCTTTAAATCTAGACCATTAGTTTGAATTATCAGGCTCTACATCTTTCCAAAATCATCCATTTCTAAAGGATAAGTAAAATCAGGGTAAAATGTAACATATTGTGTACCATTTTCCAAAGTACACACTATTTTCCCAACAATGCCTTGATGGAAAATTATAAACCTTGAATCTAGCAAGGCCACACAAGAACTACGAGGTAAACATTTTCTTAATAAAGGTGTGATAATTTTTTTTTTGTAATTAAGGTACAATTTCATTACATCCGGGTTTTCTGGGTTGACCCAAAACCTTTTACAAAAATCAGCACTATGCTATTACAGATCAAAACCTCAATAGGGACAGTCTGTCCTTTGCTACTAGTACCCTTATGAGGCCACCCTGCCAAGAAAGAGCACAACCCCTTACACATATTTAACAAACACCTTAGAACATAGGCAATGGCCCACTGCATTGCTTTCTTGCTGCACCAGCCGCGAAAATGCGACCTATCGTGAAATCGCGACGTACTAAAGTCTTCTCCTTCATTTACTTTGGAGACTCATGAAATGGTGACATGTTGTAAAAATGAGACATGTCGTGAAATCGTGACATTCTACCTTCGTTCTGCTCCTTTAATGCTATTAGTCGCAAAAATGTGACATGTCACGAAAATGAGCCATATCGCGGAATCGTGACATTCGTCTCCCATTTTGCACTCTTTCTGCTTCCAGCCGCGAAAATGTGACATGTCACGAAATCACGATGTCCTTAAGTCATTTCCATATTTTACTTTGGATATTCGTGAAAATGTGACCTATCGCGAAAAAGAGACATGTCGTGAAATCATGACATTCTGCCTTTATTCCGCACCTTTGCCGTTGCATGTCACGAAAATGCGACATGTCGCGACAATGAGACATGTTGCAAAATCACGACATTCGTCTCCCATTTTGCACTCTTACCGCTTCCATCCGTGAAAGTGCGGCATGTCACAAAATCACGACGTCCTTAAGTCTTTTCCTTTATTTGCTCTGGATAGTCATGAAAATGCAACATGTCACGACAATGAGACATGTTGCAAAATTGTGACATTCGTCTCCCATTTTGCACTCTTGCCGCTTCCATCCGCGAAAGTGCGACATGTTGCAAAATCACGAAATCATGACAATGAGACCTGTCACGAAATCGTGACAATCTTCCTTCGTTCTGCTCCTTTGCCACTGCCTGTCGTGAAACTAAGACATGTCACGAAATCATGACATTCGTTTCCCATTTTGTTCTCTTGTCGCTTCTAGCCGCAAAGAATCGACAAGTCATGAAATCATGTCGTCCTTGAGTCTTTTCCTGCATTTGCTTTGGATCGTCGCGAAATTGTGACATGTCAAAAATGCAACATGTCTTGACATCGCGACACTTCTGCCTCTTTGTCCTCTTTTGTTGCTTTTCAACTCAAAAAGGCAACATGTCACGATATCGCGACACACTTGCCTCCTTGCTCCTTTTCTTGGCTTTTGCCTGCAAAAATCCAACATGTCGTGATATCGCGACCCTTTCACCTCCTTACTCTTTCTCTTCTCTTTTGGTCATGAAAATGCGACATATCGTGATATCACGAAACTTTTTCCTTCCTACTATTTCTCTTCTCTTTTGGTCACGAAAGTGCGACATGTCGCGATATCGCAACATTTTTCCTTCGTACTCTTTCTCTTCTCTTTTGGTCGTAAAAATGCGACATGTTGCGATATCGCGACACTTTTCCCTCTTGCTCTTTCTCTTCTCTTTTGGTCGCAAAACTGCAACATGTCGTCAAATCGCGACACTTTTTCCTTATTGCTCAACATGTCGCCAAAATGCGACACTTTTTCCTTCTTGCTCAACATGTCACAATATCGCGACACTTTTTCTTTCTTGCTCAACATGTCGTGATATCGCGACACTTTTGCTTTCTTGCTCAACATGTCGCGATATCGCGACACTTTTGCTTTCTTGCTCTACATGTCACGAAATCGCGACACTTTTTCTTTCTTGCTAAACATGTCACAAAATCGCGATCCTTTTTCCTTCTTGCTCAACATGTCGCGATATTGTGACACTTTTTCTTTCTTGCTCAACATGTCACGATATCGTGACACTTTTTCTTTCTTGTTGTATTTTGCTTTTCCTTCTTTCTTGCGATATCACGACATTTTTCCTTCTTACTCTTTCTCTTCTCTTTTGGTCACGAAAATGCGACATGTCACGATATCGTGACACTTTTTTCCTCTTGCTCTTTCTCTTCTCTTTTGGTTGCGAAACTGCGACATGTCGCAATATCGCGACACTTTTTCCTTCTTGCTCAACATGTCGCCAAAACGCGACACTTTTTCCTTCTTGCTCAACATGTCGTGATATCGCGACACTTTTTCCTTCTTGCTCAACATGTCACGATATCGTGACACTTTTTCTTTCTTGCTCAACATGTCGCGATATCGTGACACTTTTCCTTTCTTGCTCTACATGTCATGATATCGTGACACTTTTTCTTTCTTGCTCAACATGTCATGAAATCGTGAGCCTTTTTTCTTCTTGCTCAACATGTCGCGATATCGCGACACTTTTTCTTTCTTGCTCAACATGTCGCGATATCGTGACACTTTTTATTTCTTATTGTATTTTGCTTTTCCTTAAACTATGACATGTCACAAAATCATGACATCGGTCCTTGGCAGCTACCTTTACCCCTAACCCCATAACATGAGGCCACCATGCCACCTGGATCCTTCCCCTATTGCAAAGAAAACTAAAGCCATCACAAGAAAGACCGAAGCAATACTAACAAAACAAAAATGAAACTCCTCTCCCTTTTTTCGAACCCCACAGTTTCATCATCATTGGTGATCATTTTGAATAATTTTGTCCACATCACTTGGGACCCCATGTTCCCAAGTGACCATCCCATCGGCTTCCACCCCTATATTGGCCAAGATATCAGCTGTTTTATTTGCTTCCCTAAACACATGCTGGGCCTTCCGATCATTCCTGGCTTGGTAGAGGATCCTAGCCTCTTTGATGACAGTCTTAATCCACCATAGAGGATTTTTCCCATTGCTGAGAAGGTTTATGACATGCATCGAATCTCCTTCGATAATTAGTTTACCTTCAATATCCTAAGCCAACTGAAGACCCCTCCATAACGCTCTTGTTTTTGCCTTGTTGTTAGTCCTTGTTCCCAGCTGCTCAGAAAAGGCCATCACTAGCTTGCCTTGATGGTCTCTCACTACTCCTCCAACCCTTGCTTTTACAGGGTTACCTTTAGAGGCCCCATCAAAGTTGAGCTTGAACCAACCAACCGGGGGTAGTTTCCACTTGACATCTAATCTGGGATTGACCTTGGTAGACATAGGTTTCTTGCCCAGAGTAATATTTAAGGATTGAGCGATCAGCCTCTCCCAGGGGGAAGGATTTCAAGCTTCATGAGGAATAAGGCTGACGTTTTCATGGGTGAAGGTAAGAATCTTATTGGTGATGGAGGTGACATCATGGCTCGACTCATGGAAAGCTCTATGGTTTCTTTCTAGCCAAACCTACCAAAGAAAATGATGGAGACAAATCTTCCAAAAAAACCTCAGTCTAAGGCTAACAAAGGGATTTGGCCATTGGTGGAAGAGGTTAATGATGGTGGCTGGTCTGACCCAACAAATGCTAAAGGCTTGAAATAACCCATTGAGGATACTTAGAGAGATCGGGCATTCAAGGAAAATATGGAGGGTGGACTCCCAATTGGCCCTACACAAAAAATAGCGATTAGAAACTATCATACCTTTCCTTATCAAGTTGTCAATAGTAAGAATCCTGCCTTGGATCACCAGCCACGAGAACATTGCAACTTTAAGAATAATATTTTTGACCCACACTAGCTATGTCTGGAGTGTGGGGTCCTCGATATCTAACATTAGCATGTATGCAGATTTGACTGAGAACTGCCCATTTTCGGTAGCTACCCATATTACATGATCTTGCTCAGGTCTCATAGAAATGAATTGTTGATGTAGGATGCTTTGGATTTCTTCTGATTCAGCTTCAAATCCTTGAATCCTTATCTGTTTCCAAATAAGCCTTCCTCTATCCTGTCTCATGAAATCAGCTATTTTCCTTCCTATGATATCCTCTGTGATTCTTTTGATCCTTGATAGGTGAGGAACCTGAGATAAAGCTTCATCCTTGGCCCACCTATCATCACAAAACTTGATCTTCTATCCATTACCTAGAACCCATATTAGGTCTTTCTTTATGAACTCTTTGCTTGTTAAGATTGCATTCCAGAACGCCGAACCTCTACTGTGCACCATTTCATTTAGGAATTCGGTATCTTGAAGATATTTTCTTTTAATTATGGAAGTCCACTCATTCTCCTCATTGTTAATGAGACACCAAGCTTATTTGGCTAGCAAGGTTGTGTTTAGTTGAGCAACTCTTCTCAGTCCTAGCCCCCCATTTTCTTTCGACCTACAAACCTTGCCCCAGCCCACAAGGTGGACCCTCTGTTTTTCCTCTGACCCAGACCAAAGAAAATTCTTTTGGAGCTTTTCAATTTTTTGGTATACTTTGGTTGGGGCATTAAACACAGATAGAAAATAAACTGAAATGCTCTTTAAGGATACCTTAGTGAGAGTAAGTTTCTTGGCCTGAGATAAAAAATGTTCTTTCCAGCCAGCCAGTTTCTTTTAGATTATTTCTACCACTCTATCCCACATAGATTCTCTCGAAGAACCATAGAAAAGGGGAAGGCCTAAATAAGAGGTAGGAAGATTTGCTATCGAACATCCCAAAATATCTGCTATTCTGGCTTGTCTCTGAATTGGGGTGTTGAGGAAGTAAATCTTACTCTTGTTGAAGTTCACCTTCTGTCCCGTCGCATCCTCGTAGAGTTGGAGAATGTGCTTAATCCTTCCGGCTTCAACCACTAACAAGCTGTGTCACCATCGAGTGTCATCAAAAAATTGTTGGTGAGTAAGCTGGGTTGGTGAGAGAGGTGGCTTTAATCCCCAAAATTAATCATGCAGTGCATGCTGCTTTAATAGTTCTACCTAATGCCTCTGCTACTATAATGAACAACATTGGGCTAATCGGATCTCCTTGTCTGAGCCCCCTATGGCTCTGGAAATACCTAGCTATCGTACCATTGACCAACACTGAGAACCAAGGTTCGGATATGCACTCTTTTATCATCCTGATACACTGAGGATGAAAGCCAAACTTTAGAAGAACAACCGTCAAAAAATCCCAGTTAATGCGATCAAAATATTTATTCATATCAAGCTTTAGGGCAAAGACCTCCTTGTTGGTTTGCCTAGCAGAGTGCAGAGCTTCATGGACTGTTATCGCACCATCCACAATTGATCTCCCCTAAAATGAGCTTCCTTGACCAGGGTTAATAATGAGGGGCAATATTTCTTTCATCCTGTTATCAATGGCTTTTGTTAAGATCTTGTAGGATACGTTACATAAACTAACCGATCTGAAATATGCCATTGTCTTTGGTGTTGGGCCCTTAGGAATCAGGTCTATAAAGGTGGACTTGAACCCTCTCGAGATATTTTTTGAAACCTAAAACTCTTTGATAGCAAAAATGACATCCTCTCCTACAATATCCTAGAAAACTTGGAAGAACCGAGGTGGTAACCCATCAGGGCCAGGGGCCTTCTCAGGTTCCATACTAAACAAAGCATTTCTGATTTCCTCATCAGTGAAGGGAGCAAGAAGCTTACCATTAATGGCCTCATCAACCAAGCTAGGAATGAACTAGAGGAGAGTGTCCTTGGATTCCTCTATACATTGGGATTCATCCCCGAGAAGGGAGCTAAAATAAGCAATTGCTTCCTCTTTGATCTCAATCAAATCCTGGGTTTTGGATCCATCAACTTTGGTCAAATCTCTGATCTTGTTATTACTTTTGTTCCTCAAGGTTGTGACATGAAAGAACTTTGAGTTCAAGTCACCATCCTTTAGCCATAACGCCCTGGATTTTTGTCTCCAGTATATCTCTTCACAAGCCAAAATATTGTGATATTTTGAAAGCTTGGCTTGCTCCTCCTTCCTAGTAGCTTCATCATCGATACCATTTTGTATTGAGTTGTCAATGACCTACATCCTTTCTCCCACTTGTTTCTTATTCTCAAATAGGTTTCCAAAAACCTCCTTATTCCAAGTTTTAAGATTATCCTTTACTAATTTCAGCTTTTGAGCAAGTTTGAAACATGAACTTCCTTGAAAGGGTTGCTGCCACCATCTAGAAATATTTTCTTTTAACTCTAGGTGCCTGGTCCACATTGACTGGAATCAAAAATGTTTTTTGAAGGAGTTTGATTTTGGAACCTCCAAAAGGATGGGATTGTGATCAGAGGAAATTTTGGGAAGAGTTTGCAGAGTAGAGTCTCCAAACCCAACAATTGCCTCCTTAGATAAGAAAAACCTGTCAATTCTTTCTTGGCTAAGTTGGCTTCCTGTTCGCCTGTTGCTCCAAGTATACTTGGCTCCTCTTAGCCTCACATCCATCAGTTGGTTTGAGTTTACAAAGTCATTGAAGTCTTCCATACTTCTGGTTGGGAGCCCTGTTCCACCCTTTTTGTTCGAGGGGTATAATGGCATGTTGAAGTCGCCAGTCACCACCCACGGGATGTCATGGAAAGCATCACCTAGTTTACCTAGGTACTCCCACAAAGAAGCTCTCCCTTGAACAAAATTGGGAGCATAGACATTTGAGAAGATCCACGATCTATTATTGTCAATATCATGGAAAAAAACACTCCACATCCTGTCATCAGCTTGGATAATGCTGCCTTCCACCACCCGAGGATCCCAAAGAACCATGAGCCCCCCTGAAGTTCCTCTAGCCATTTTGTACACCATTTCCCCTTGACTCCACATATTTTTTGCTATTATTTTTGACTGGGCTTCGTCTAATTTTATTTCTTGAAGCATCAAAATTTTTGGATTGTATTGCCTTCTTAACGAGCTAACCACCCTCTGAGTGGGTCGGCCATTGAGGCCTCTCACATTCCATGAGAGAACCTTCATTTAGATTGTTTAGATTTTTTCCCCCCTCCCTTGAGGAGGTTTTCCTGATTTGTTATCTTCATGCCCTAGGATAACTTGTTGTATCAGTGTTTTCTGTTTGCCACTAGCAATCTCATTGTCAGTCCTCATTCTGTTGTGCTCTACATTTGACATCCTCCCCTTCTTTCTCTCACTGCCATAGTCAATAGGTGACTTAGTAGTACTCCTGGTCTGCATGGGGCTAAAAGGTGGATGAGCTATCTATTGTAGAACCAAACTAACGCATTCCTCAAAATCACTCATTTCTACCACCTCAATCCGTGATTCTCACTCCTCCATCTGTTTCCTGTATTCTCTTAATTTTTATATTGAACCTTCTATATGGTTTGAGGGGATTTTGGCTATGATTTTGGGAAGGTCTATTTTCGAAGACTCTATCTCCTCCACCCATTTTCTATATTCTCTAGGATTTTGCCTTACCCCTCCCTAGGGGCTTGAGGGGTTCTTGGTTATGGGGTTTGTAGGACCCGCCCTTGATGGGGATTCTAGGGTTTTAGGGATTTCACCTTGTAGGTTTCCTTCCTCTAATTCCTCACTCTCCCCTTCTACCATTAGATCATCTAAAATTTTGAACTTATTTGAGCTTGGAATTTTAGGGCTTACCTGATTTTCCTATTCTTCGGTGAGATGTTGCTTGTCTTTGCTCTGACCTTGCCCTACCCCTTGTTTTGTCTTCTCCTGATAAAAGTGGTCATTTTTAGATGGCCTAAACCCTCCTTTGCCCATAGGGCCTCCTTTTAGAGGGAGGTTCCTAGGAAACCCTTTCTCATTTGCTCGTTTGCCTTTCGTCCTTTGGATTTCTCTACTAGCTGCTAGATTAGTGTACTGATTTTGCAAATGGCCTTGGGTTTTGCACTCAGGGAAAAAAGCTGGCCTGTTTTCATATTCCATCGCCTATTTTCTTAGGTAGTTATCGTACCCTAGCTCCATAATATTTTGCAGCTCATAGTCTAAATTAGCGTTGATGCATATTCTTGCATGTGTCATCCTTGTCCTAGCCAAGGTTGCATGATCTATGGAAACCAGTTCTCCAATCGCTCTGGCGATGCATTGCAGCCAGTACTCGTTGAAAAATTGATTTGGTAGGTTAGGAAGTCAAACCCAGATAGGGATAGTATTGATATTATGTTTTTCAGGGTCGAAATCCTCCCCCCACTTCCTGAGGAATAGACTACGTTTCCCTAAAAACCAGGGTCCTCTAGTTAGAACGTGGTTCGCATCCTCCTTGTTATTAAATCTTATGATGAAAAAACCCCTGGATAGAGCAAAAACCTCCATACTCCCCACCATTCTCCATTTGGATAGAGCCCATGATCGTATAGTCTCTATATCCGGCCTTCCACCCAGAAACTTACCCACTAAAGAAAACTCTTCCATGGATAAAAAAGAACCCATCGAAGCAGTAGGAGCCATGATGAGGCCAGGAATTGCCTCATCTATGAACACTTTTTGGATATATTCTACTTATTTGAATCACCCTTTTTATTATGTTTCTATGCTAATTTTGGGTAAAATGCATTATGTAATGATATTTGCATTTTCTGAAATGTTAAGTGCATATATTCTGTTTTACTGTTTATTTTTGCAGTTTCACCTATTTTCAGCTAATTTGTCAGTAGTAATTTAAAATCAGTAGTAATTTTTGAGTGTTTGGTGCTTAATAGTAGTATTCCTCTGTTTGAGCTAATTCAAATGCAAAATGCACCAAAGATCTTGTCCCCTGTAGCTGACTGTGCAAGAAAACAGACTGTAACTGTGACAGTTCCAGCTAGCTGTACATATATAGAAAGGCTTGGAAACGGTCACTCTAGCACATGCCACCAATGCAAAAAGGATTTACAAGATAAAGGAAAACATTCTAGGCAGTCAAACACTTCTTCCCTACGCGTTTGGAGCATGAAATAGTAATTAAATGTCACTTTTTGTTATTTCGGAGCAGTGCAGGAATAATAGCGTAGGAATAGGGAATAGCGCAGGAACAACAGAGGATGGTCAAAAAGTGACAGATCGGTAGAGGAAAGTATTGGCAATTGACCAAAAAGTTGCCCCAACTCATATTAACTAATTTCCTCAATGAATGCAGCTCAATAAGGTTGAATGGATCAAGTTTGACAAAGCAAGCTCATGCATTTTAGAAAATAGTTGTGCAAACAGTTGTAAATCCCTACAAATCAGCAACCAAGCATATCAGCATTACATTATAAATAAGAAAGCTCCCAACATGGTTGAGCATATAGAGATATATACATATAGGCATATAGGAGAGAAATAGGCAATAGAGTGTAGTTATTTCTGTAGCAGAACAGTAATCTGTAGGTTTTTCCTGCATTACTGTAATGCATTTCTAGATTTAATAAAAGGTGCAATTTTTAGTTATCAATTAGCATATTGATTTGATGATTAGCATTTAAGTTTCTTTAGCATAACTTTTCACCTTCATCTGGTTCTAGAAGCAAGGGCCACTTGCAGGACCAGAGGAAGGCATCTTCTGACAAAATACATTGCTAATTCCTTGCTACAGCAGGTTAGCAAAATTCTGCCAGTTTCATTTCTTTAGCAGCTTTAAATTTAAATTTCAATCTTGACAGCATTTTTCCATCATTCCATGCAACTTCAATATTTCTGTTTCAGATTTGCAACAACTTCAAGTTTTTTGTCATTTTACTGTAATTTACAGAATTGTGACATTTTCTAGTTTTGCAATAGATGATAGTTTGAATTTCTAGATTTAGAACATGCTTAGGGAATTGTAGTTTAGTTAGCTCTCAGCCTCATCTCCTCCCCCGCCCTAAGGTGGATGAGGTGGCCCCATCGCAGTATGTGTGGTACTACGAGTCCTAGTCATCGATTAGGATGAAGTCCTCGATGACCCAACCCTGATCGGATCTGTAATGCTGGCTGGTAGTTGTACCCTCTGGCCCTCTAGAACCAGTTGGAAGTAGATACCTTGATAGAATGCGGTCTGAGCAATCGACCGTGCTCGCTCCTGAGTGCTCGCTCCTATGCTCCGTGCTTTGAGGCATGCAACCTCATATTTGAGCTATGTAGCCTTAGCTCGGTGGCATGTAGCCTCATCCTGTAAAGTCTGCACCTATGCCTGGAGACGGATAGTCTCCACCCAGAGAGTATCCATATCACTACTCTCTCATGTGTCCACACCCTTGCCCTTATCGGGCGATGGTGGCCTCTCTCTTCATGGAGAAGGGGGTCTATCCTCCCTCCTCTCCCACTGTCGTGACCTCTGCTAAGCATGTGGCCTCCTATGCTCTCTCCTATCGTGACCCTATACTGCCTCCATGGACGCCTGGTGCCACCTCCCCATCCGATGCATAACTGCATGAATCAGACCCTAAGCCCTCGTCATCCAAGGAGGGCGAATGCCTGTGTACCAAGCATCATAGTTGTTGGCTACCCCAGCATCATCCCCATCCACTAGCTGGATCGGGGTGTCATCTACATCTTGACTCCAAAAGAGATGCATATCTGGATCCCCGCTAACTATAGTGTTATCCCGAACGGTTCAAGAAAACTCGTAGTCTCTAAGAGATGGGATCCCCTGTTGTAGACCAAACTACCTCAAAACTCGGTCGTAGCAGTGGAGCTCCACATCTCCCCTCTCCATCCTCAGCCAGCAGGTTCGCCTAACGTGAGCCAGCTCCTGTCCATCCTCAACACACCCTGGATGATCTCTCCAAGGCCTCCAGGTGATCTGGTCAGATACAAGGTCATCAAGTAGTCTCCAGGACATTGAAGATCTATCCGCCACTATGACCCTCTTCGAAGCCACCAATGGAAAGCTCGGGGCCTCTCCCCATCAATCCCTGTTAGTGGGAGCCCTATTGGCCTCTGCATCGTGATGTGCTTCCAGCACCAAACCTACAGTAGTGATGTCATGACCAGACATCGGCCGCCCTTGTATACGACCCCATGTAGGATCTTATACAATCGGCATAGTACAAAGCTCCCCCAAGCAAACCTGTACCCGTGGTCTCTCATGTTGCAAACCGCATCTGTTAGTAGCCATGGTACTCTGCATCTACTCTGATGGCATAGTAGAAGACCACCTACCACCCCAACTAAAACCTATGTCAGTCTAGATGCCCCAGGCATCTAGCGTAGCGACTCGATGTTCACTTCGCCCTTCTCCAAGGTGAAGCTCAGATCTCCGCACAGTCGCATCATCACATGGCCTTGATTTTTTGTAGGAGTTATTAGCTGTCCTTGTATGGAGATCCTCAAAATCCTCCATGCATCCTCCAATGTGGGAGTCATCTCCCCTGTTGATAATCAAAAATAAGAAGAACCCGAATACCACCTCTTTGCTAGGGCTGTCAATAGCCCCATATCTATAGAAACCTGTGGCATATCTGCCACTTGCTGCAAGCCGACTTGAGCCAACTGATCTCACTCTGCTTGAGATAGAGCAGCCAAGTCATCCCTCGACCCCACCGTATTTTCATTCTCTCGCTCTTTAGTAATCCTCTCTGCAACATAAACAACAAAACAATAAAAATCATTAATAAAATAGTGATTAAAAATGCAAGTAACACAAGTTCAATTTGAGCAAATTCGTCTCTGATTTTGCAAGCCAAAATTGTCCCTTATTTGACGAAATCATCCCCATTTCGTCAATTTCGCCCCTGGACGAAATCGGCGATATCGAGATGATTTTGACGAAATGGAGATGATTTCATCCCGACAACGTCGACGGCCCAAAAAATGGCCACGATGCTCAAAAATCATTCAAATTAATATAAAAAGCATAGAAAATCAAAATTAAAGCATTCTAAACTAAGTTTAGACTCTTACCCATAGCCCGCGCTAGACCTCTGTCGATCTGTGCACTGTCTCGACCATTTTGTTTGCAGAGCTCCAGAAACCAGAAAATGAAAATGAACAGTAAAAATGAATTAGAGTTTTTTCCTATTTTCTTAATTTTATTCAACAACATTTTAATTTTGCTTTTTGCGTTTTTACCTCAAACGTTCGATTTGGGTAAAAACACGGAGGGGGCACCATAGTAAGCTGTCGTACGATTCGACCTAGAATCATTGCCTAAAAATGATAGTAAATTTTTTCTTTCTCGTAAATCGAGAAGAACTCGTCTTTAACGTATTTTCCTCAAAAAATTCACTAAAGAGGGGGGAAAATGTAGCACCTCAAAATTGACGCAATAAACCTTAGCAAATAATTAAAATTACTTTAGTAATAATTCAAAATTCAATTTTAACCCCGAACCGCCCATTAATCACCTGTTAAACAACTTTCCCCATTTTCCATGCCATTTTTAGGATTTGTTGTGACCGTTGGACTATATCGTCTCCGATCAGACGATATCGCCTCAGATCGAATGATTTCGTTTGGAGTAGAATGTCCAGACGATCTCGTCCCAAACTAATTTGTGCATAATTAAATTATGTTCCAACGACATATCTAATCTGGGCAGAAGCATGTTTGCATCGTTAGAGACCCTCCCTATTGGAGATCTCCCAAATTGGGATGATCCCCAACCTCCTAACCTCCCTCCTAAGCCTATTTAAACCTTAGGACCCCCCTTGACATTCCCTTGGCTGAATTTTCCTGTAACTTGACCTTTGTGCACATTAGAATACCCTGGATTACCATCTGCATTTATGCTTTCCAAGTTTTCTTGCATGGACCTCATTGATTTTCAGCCAGAGCAAGCTCAAATTGTCGCAGACAATCTTGTACAATCTTGGATGATCCTGTCAAAATTCGAGACAATTTCGACTGCAGTCTGCATTGGGGGCAATCAGTGCCTAGAGTTTGCGCTTTTCCTATACTTTGCTGCTATTTTATTCTGCATTTAGTCAATTTTATTATTATTTCTTGTTATTCTACATCTTGGATTTCACCCATGTAGTTTAATTGCATAATAAAATCATGATTAGCTATTAAAGCATCGTAATTTACTTGCATTTCTATTCAGGATTATCTTATTAACATCCTTATTATTATTTCACATCATTTTCCTTTATCAGTATAGTCGCATTTTCTTGTATTTTGTATCTATTTCTCTGTTTGCAGGTCTCTGACGAATTCGTCAGATCTCAGACGATCCTATCAAATCAGAGGCAATCTGGACTGCTTCAAAAATCATAATCTCCATCAGACATCTGAAATCAGGTATGGATTTTCTCATCTAGCATATTCTTTGCGTTTTATGTTTAATTTTGTTTTCTATATTCATTTAATTTGCATTTTCATAATAGAACAACTTAGATTCATTTGGCCAAACCTAGGATTTGAATGTTTAAAGATAAAATTGAACACATTAAACACATTCCCAACCTAGGCGTGGAGACTGCCACTAAACGTTTCTTGGTGAACCCCACCATCCGTCGAAAAATAACCTTAATACACCTCCCCCGAGAGGCGGGACCTTCAAAGGGCCTCTCAGTCCGAGGTATTTTCCCATATTTCCCGCATCCCCCTTCCGGGCGCGGATCCTTTAGCCTGAAGGTAAGGGTGCGGAAAATTTGGAACGATACACATACAAAAATAAAAAGTCTCAAATACACCTTATAATCTCCAAATTTTCAAAATATAAGTCAACAATTTTATTAAAGGAAAACAAACACAATAATCTCCTTTATGCACCTTATTTCTCCTCTCAAAATAATTAACACAATATAGCTTTATCTCAAAATGTAAAATATAATTTCCCTTGCATACCTTATCACTCCCTGTTTTATTGAATAAATTCTAACCACCAAAATTAAAATAAAATATTTTAATTTTTTTACACCTTATATCTCCCTTAACAAAATCACAAGCTATCCTTTCAAATTTCATGCAACAATGATGCAAATTTCCATATATCAAACCCTTTGAAAATCAAATCATAAATTGCATACCTTTTAATTTAACTCTGCCCAAAAATATTTCTAGCAAAATTTAAACTCACAACCGTGCCTCCTCAACACCCTAGCCCAATGCTAGGCCACCGGTTGGGCTATGCGCTCACACAAAAATCAAGAGCGGACGAGTTTCATTTTATCCTTATCTCCTCTGTCCTTTAGCACACAATAAAAATGATTTCCCTTGCAAAGCACAACAGTGTGAATCGAATCCACATGCTTGCCCTCACAACACTCTAGCTTGGTCTCAACTGCGACCTGCACTAACGACGGTGGTGGAACTTCTTTCCCGCATGCTTGCACATAAACCTTTTTTCTTTTCCTTCAATCTTAAATGCGAAATCTTCCTTCTATCATAGCAAGGCAGCGCACAAAGTCCTTTTTAAAGCATAACATAGCATTCAAAAATTATATTATCGGGGAGGAAAATAATGAAGATTATTTCCCCTATAAATATGTTTGTTTTTCATCCTTACACATCGGCTCAATATTCGAATTTTTAAATTCAAATTTAATTTTAAATATTAATTAAAAACCTTTGAAACCCAATATTTATTTAGATTAAAATTTTAACCATATGTAAAAGAAAATTTATTTAAATAAATAAAATTAAATCTTTTGTGGGCTTCATAGTGGGTCTTTTTAAGGATAAGATTATTTTTAATAAATCCTTGGACCTTGTTTTCTTCACCTTATCATTTTGCTCAAAAATATTATAATATTATTATTTTAATTGAAACTTGCTTCTCCTTCCTTGAGTCTTCAACCGTTTAGACCTTTTAGGCATATGATATTTAAAAATAAATATTATATAATATTCCTTTTTAAACCTTTCTTGCCTTTGGAAAAATTTCTTGATGACATTAATGATGATGAAACTGAACCAACAATCTCTTGACATCAATGACAACAAAACTATTCAAAATTTCCAACAATTTATTTTTCAACAGACCAATAATTTAACTCATATTTCTTAAACTGCCCTGATTTATAACCTTCTATTTTTTCTTCCTTTCCTTTTTTTACTAATAATATACAACCCCAAAATTCCTTAGAAGCATCTATTTGGAGTACATAAGGGCCTGAAAAAGCTAGTTCAAGGGGAGGAAGATCTTGGCAATATATTTTCAATTCTTTAACTACTACAGAGGTATTTTTATCCCATTTGTAGGGATATTTCTTCATACAATCCCTGATAGGTTTTGTAACCTTGGACAGGTGTGGAATGTAATCATATAAATATTTAAGACAACTTAGAAATATTTGGCATTGTTCTTTATTTTCTAATTTATCTAGGAATTTCTTGATTTTTTCCAGAACATGTGGTTGCATTACAATTTTTCCATTCTATAAAATAACACCTAAAAATTCAACCTCTGAGACAACTATATAAAATTTCTTTTTATCTACTGATAGCCCAATTCCATGTTTCAACACAATTTGTTTGAATTGTTACAGATGTTGTTCATGATCCTGGATTGTTTGGCTAAATACATGAAAATCATTAATATAATTGGCAATAAAGACATAAAAATTTTGTAAAATTGTATCCATGTGCATTTGAAATTGAGTAGGTGCATTCTTCAACCCAAAAGACATCACTAACCATTCATATAATCCTAAAGGAGTTGAAAATATTGTTTTATGCACATCTTTAGGATTTATCTTAATTTGATGATAACCAGAAACACAATCAAACTTAGAGATGATTTTTCCCTGTTCAACTCTTTGTATTAATTGTTGCTTGTCTGGTAAAGGCCATTTAATATTTTGTGTGAAAAAATTCAAAGAAATGTAATTAATTACAATTCGGGCTTTACCTATTTTATGTTCTGAATGTTTTATGACAATAAAAGTTGGACATGAATAAGCAAATTTTGAAGGACGAATCAATCCTTTATGTAAGAGTTCATTAACTTGATTTTTGGCTTCCTGATCATCTTGTTTGTTCAAAATAATTTTCTTTCTTGTTATGGGTAAGTCATGGATTGTGGGAATTTTGGCCATGGTAGAATCTGTACTCCATTTGTCTAATGGATTTTCAACACAACATTGCAACATTTCTTTAGAAAGCTTTTCAATTAGTGTTGGACTAATTTCTAATTGAAGGATTGAATATTGTTTCAATATTTTCTTTTGATTCTTTTTCTTAAGCATTTGTGCCTCATGCAATACTAACTATTCAATGGAAGGATCTGTCCATTAAGCCTTCATTTTATGAGCTTGAAATACTGTTGAAATTCTAGGAACTATAATTTTTTTCCATCAATGTTTAGAATCATACAATGTTGTGCTACGGTATATGGCCCATACTGATCAAGAAATGGACTGCCTAATCCCACATCATAGCCTGTATCTTTCAACTGAAAAAATGTGTATGTACAATTTTTCTCCAATCTGAATTGGAATATCAAATCCAAAATATTTAAGTCCTCTAGATCCATTCATTATGGACACTTGATATTTATTTTTAGATTCAACCCATCTAGTAATTATTTTCTCATGATAAAAATTAATATTGCATGTAGTATCAATAAATGCACTATTTTCTTAAATTGTACGTTCCCATATCCTGCTATTTTGATTGGGCAAAGAATATAATTATATTCATGTACCATATTATTAATTTGTAACTAAGCAGATTTACTGGCTAAAGGAAATTTATGATACTAGAATTTCATAAATTTTGGAATACTAACATGTTTCTTTATGGGGTTTAAAGCCCGTGGATCCTTTGTAGGATTATATGGCAAAGACTGATTGTCTTGGGAGCTATAACCAATATGTGTCTTATTCAATGGAAAAATTAGAAGAGTATCCTGATGATTAATTTAATTCTTCTTTTTCTTCCTTTAAAGAGCTGATATACATTATTAGATTATTTTTCTGAGCATAATATTTGCCTTCTTAAATTTCTTTTTTTGATGGCTCTTCATCACTTGTGATATCTTCTAAAAGAGGTATCTCTAGATCACATTGTGACACCATGAATAAATTATTGATTTCATCTACTTCATTTCCATCAATTTCTTCTAATTCATCAAAAAATGGCTTATCCTTCTCTATAACAAACCCATCTATTTTGTAAATTGATATGCCTACCATTCTCCATTCATCTAGTTGAGAAGGTGTTTCACACATTTCCCATTCGTTTTCAATATGTGGATTTAAGAATAAGGCTTTCACATTCTTTGGAGATTTTGTAGGACAAGAATGAGCATAGTGCCCCTTCTTTTTTTATACATAAAAACATACTTCTTTTGCAGGTTTAGCTTTCCTATTCCTTCATCAAAAATATTTGAAAGGCTTGAATTTTCTAGCCTTAGCTTTTCTAAACTTTTTTCTTTACTTATGTTTACAAAATTTATATGCACCCTCAATACTAGCACATTCTTTTGTGGATATTTTTGGATGTTTTCTAAGTATTTTTCATGAAGACATATTCATCGGATCTCTTGTCTTATTGCTTCTATTATATCCACAAAATATAAAGTATTTACATCTATACCTTGTTGTGCAATTTTATCTAACACTAATTGACCAATCGCATTAAATAATGAAGATACAAACTAAATTTTGACAAATTGGTCTCTATACAGATTCAAATCATATACCTTTTTCATATAATCTAGCACAAATTATTCAAACCTTGTCAAATCACCTAGTTTTATAAATGCAAGAGCTAATTGATCATCCTTTTCCTTATTTACATTATTTGGTGTGAATTTTGTAAGCAAAGTCAAATGTAACTCATCTAGTCCATTTGTATATACAAGTATTTTAAAATCATCTGATGCATGTGTCCACCAATTCAAAACCATACCAGCCATATGCCTTGTACCAATTTCTACTATTTCACTGTTAGGAAGATTATGTATTCCTTGCAGGGACCTATAATGATTAATTGATATATAAATGGTATCTTTGGGATTAGGATTACCATCAATATTTAGGATTATTGCACTTTCCCTAATATTAAAAGGAAATAAAAATAATTTTTGGGTAGAGACACCTACATTTTCTGGCACTCTGGCCATTTTAGCTTGAGATGTACCTTCTTCGTTGGTTGGTGTTTTTCCTGCTTTCTTTTGTAAAGCATGATATCCTTTTGGAATAACTATTAAAAGGTTGGAATTATTTTGAAGTTGAATTGGTTTTTGTTCTCTTTTTGCTTTCCTTTCTTCTTATTTCTTTTATGTGGTTTTTTATTCCATGAATAGTTTACAGCTTCCAAATTTTCATTAGCTATTTTTAATCTCAGTAACTATTTCATCTAATGATTCTTCCATTCCATCTATATGCGCTTCTGCATATCTTGTCCAATTATTGACATAATTTAACTGTTTGATTTCCTCTTTTTGATCTATAATATTATCCAATGAATGCTCTAATATGCATGACACATATGCTCTAATATCAATTTATGTGAAATCATACATTGTAACACAAATTTTTTGTTTCAATGGCCATCTACTTCCTCTATGAATTATTTTTTCTCATTTTTTCCATGTAATAGAAGAGGATGATCCCGAATTGATAGAATTAGGAGAACTTGGAGGGGATGCCATACAAATTTTCATGTGCACTGATGTAGGCTGGACTTCAACATATGGCTGAGGATATTTTGTTTGTATCACTATGATAGACACACTTTGAGGTAAAGATAATCCTTTGACATCCTTAAATTCTACATTTTTTTGTACAACATTATTTACAAGAGTAAGTGCAAGATTCCTAAGGGGACTCGTGGTAACTATTGGCAAGGGCCTTGTAGTTCTTAATGATTGGCTTCGTGAAATGTACGACCTATGTGATGGATGATTTATAATAAATTTTGCTGACTGTCCATCATCAAAATATTCAATTTGAAAAAATTTCATTGAATTAGGAGTATTTGTTGATTGCATAAAGATTTCCCATTCTTTGGAAATATCAAAATCTGTGAAACAGATTGGCATAGATAATGCTCCTTCAGAAAGTGGTCTTACTAGAACTGCTACTTGAATTTTATCCACTGGAAACTTTATACGGACCAATGTATTACAAACCTGACACAAAAATTTTATTGCAATTGACAATTCAAAACTTCCTAGCTTTAAATCTAGACCATTAGTTTGAATTATCAGGCTCCACATCTTTCCAAAATCATCCATTTCTAAAGGATAAGTAAAATCAGGGTAAAATGTAACATATTGTGTACCATTTTCCAAAGTACACACTATTTTCCCTACAATGGCTTGATGGAAAGTTATAAACCTTGAATCTAGCAAGGCCACATAAGAACTACGAGGTAAACATTTTCTTAATAAAGGTGTGATAATTATTATTTTTTTTTTTGGTAATTAAGGTACAATTTCATTACATCCGGGTTTTCCAAGTTGACCCAAAACCTTTTACAAAAATCAGCACTATGCTATTACGGATCAAAACCTCAATAGGGACAGTCTGTCCTTCGCTACTAGTACCCTTCTGAGGCCACCCTGCCAAGAAAGAGCACAACCCCTTACACATATTTAACAAACACCTTAGAACACAGGCAGCGGCCCACCGCATTGCTTTCTTGCTGCCCCAGCCGCGAAAATGCGACCTGTCGCGAAATCGCGACGTCCTTAAGTCTTCTCCTTCATTTGCTCTGGAGAGTCGCGAAACGGTGACATGTCGCGAAAATGAGACATGTCGCGAAATCGCGACATTCTGCCTTCGTTCTGCTCCTTTGCCGCTATAAGTCGCGAAAATGCGACATGTCACGAAAATGAGCCATGTCGCGGAATCGCGACATTCGTCTCCCATTTTGCACTCTTTCTGCTTCCAGCCGTGAAAATGCGACATGTCGCGAAATCGCGACGTCCTTAAGTCGTTTCCATATTTTACTTTGGATAGTCGCGAAAATGCGACCTGTCGCGAAAAAGAGACATGTCGCGAAATCGCGACATTCTGCCTTCGTTCCGCTCCTTTGCCGCTGCATGTCGCGAAAATGCGACATGTCGCGACAATGAGACATGTCACGAAATCGCGACATTCGTCTCCCATTTTGCACTCTTGCCGCTTCCATCCGCGAAAGTGCGACATGTCGCGAAATCGCGACGTCCTTAAGTCTTTTCCTTCATTTGCTCTGGATAGTCGCGAAAATGCGACATGTCGCGACAATGAGACCTGTCGCGAAATCGCGACAATCTGCCTTCGTTCTGCTCCTTTGCCACTGCCTGTCGCGAAACTGAGACATGTCGCGAAATCGCGACATTCGTTTCCCGTTTTGTTCTCTTGCCGCTTCCAGCCGCGAAGAATCGACAAGTCGCGAAATCGCGTCGTCCTTGAGTCTTTTCCTGCATTTGCTCTGGATCGTCGTGAAACTGCGACATGTCGAAAATGCGACATGTCGCGACATCACGACACTTCTGCCTCTTTGTCCTCTTTTGTTGCTTTTGGACACGAAAAGGCAACATGTCGCGATATCGCGACACACTCGCCTCCTTGCTCCTTTTCTTGGCTTTTGCCCGCGAAAATCCAACATGTCGCGATATCGCGACACTTTCGCCTCCTTACTCTTTCTCTTCTCTTTTGGTCACGAAAATGCGACATGTCGCGATATCGCGACACTTTTTCCTTCCTACTCTTTCTCTTCTCTTTTGGTCGCGAAAGTGCGACATGTCGCGATATCGTGACATTTTTCCTTCTTACTCTTTCTCTTCTCTTTTGGTCGCGAAAATGCGACATGTCGCGATATCGCGACACTTTTTCCCTCTTGCTCTTTCTCTTCTCTTTTGGTCGTGAAACTGTGACATGTCGCGATATCGCGACACTTTTTCCTTCTTGCTCAACATGTCGCCAAAACGCGACACTTTTTCCTTCTTGCTCAACATGTCGCGATATCGCGACACTTTTCCTTTCTTGCTCAACATGTCGCGATATCGACACCTTTTCTTCTCACATTTTCTCCCTTTTCCTTCTTCCCACTTTCTTTCCTTCTTTCTTGCGATATCGTGACATTTTTCCTTCTTACTCTTTCTCTTCTCTTTTGGTCACGAAAATGTGACATGTCGCGATATCGCGACACTTTTTCCCTCTTGCTCTTTCTCTTCTCTTTTGGTCGTGAAATCGACATGTCGCGATATCGCGACACTTTTTCCTTCTTGCTCAACATGTCGCCAAAACGTGACACTTTTTCCTTCTTGCTCAACATGTCGCGATATCGCGACACTTTTTCTTTCTTGCTCAACATGTCGCGATATCGCGACACTTTTCCTTTCTTGCTCTACATGTCGCGATATCGCGACACTTTTTCTTTCTTGCTCAACATGTCGCAAAATCGTGACCCTTTTTCCTTCTTGCTCAACATGTCGCGATATCGCGACACTTTTTCTTTCTTGCTCAACATGTCGCGATATCGTGACACTTTTTCTTTCTTGCTGTATTTTGCTTTTCCTTAAACTACGACATGTCGCGAAATCGTGACATCGGTCCTTGGCAGCTACCTTTGCCCCTAACCCCATAACATGAGGCCACCATGCCACCTGGATCCTTCCCCCATTGCAAAGAAAACTAAAGCCATCACAAGAAAGACCGAAGCAATACTGACAAAACAAAAATGAAACTCCTCTCCCTTTTTCGATCCCCACAGTTTCATCATCATTGGCGGTCATTTTGAATAATTTTGTCCACATCACTTGGGACCCCATGTTCCCAAGTGACCAACCCATCGGCTTCCACCCCTATATTGGCCAAGATATCAGCTGTTTTATTTGCTTCCCTAAACACGTGTTGGGCCTTCCGATCATTCCTGGCTTGGTAGAGGATCCTAGCCTCTTCGATGACAGTCTTAATCCGCCACGGAGGATTTTTCCCATTGCTGAGAAGGTTTATGACATGCATCGAATCTCCTTCGATAATTAGTTTACCTTCAATCTCCTGAGCCAACTGAAGACCCCTCCATAACGCTCTTGCTTCCGCCTCGTTGTTAGTCCTTGTTCCCAGCTGCTCAAAAAAGGCCATCACCAGCTTGCCTTGATGGTCTCTCACTGCTCCTCCAACCCCTGCTTTGCCAGGGTTACCTTTAGAGGCCCCATCGAAGTTGAGCTTGAACCAACCAACCGGGGGCGGTTTCCACTTGACATCTAATCCGGGATTGACCTTGGTAGACACAGGTTTCTCGCCCAGAGTAATATTTAAGGATTGAGCGATCAGCCTCTCCCAGGGGGAAGGATTTCGAGCTTCATGAGGAATAAGGCTGACGTTTTCACGGGCGAAGGTAAGAATCTTATTGGTGATGGAGGTGACATCATGGCTCGACTCATGGAAAGCTCTATGGTTTCTTTCTAGCCAAACCTGCCAAAGAAAATGATGGAGACAAATCTTCCAAAAAAACCTCAGCCTAAGGCTAACAAAGGGATTTGGCCATTGGTGGAAGAGGTCAATGATGGTGGCTGGTCTGACCCAGCAAATGCTAAAGGCTTGAAATAACCCATTGAGGATACTCAGAGAGACCGGGCATTCAAGGAAAATATGGAGGGTGGACTCCCAATTGGCCCTGCACAAAAAACAGCGGTTAGCAACTATCATACCTTTCCTTATCAAGTTGTCAATAGTAAGAATCCTGCCTTGGATCACCAGCCACGAGAACATTGCAACTTTAGGAATAAGATTTTTGACCCACACCAGTTGTGTCTGGAGTGTGGGGTCCTCGGTATCTAACATTAGCATGTATGCAGATTTGACTGAGAACTGCCCATTTTCGGTAGCTGCCCATATTACATGATCCTGCTCAGGTCTCATAGAAATGAATTGTTGATGCAGGATGCTTTGGATTTCTTCTGATTCAGCTTCAAATCCTTGAATCCTTATCTGTTTCCAAATAAGCCTTCCTCTGTCCTGTCTCATGAAATCAGCTACTTTCCTTCCTATGATATCCTCTGTGATTCTTTTGATCCTCGCTAGGTGAGGAACCCGAGATAACGCTTCATCCTTGGCCCACCTGTCATCCCAAAACCTGATCTTCTCGCCCGTTACCTAGAACCCATCTTAGGCCTTTCTTTATGACCTCTCTTGCTTGTTAAGATTGCATTCCAGAACGTCGAACCTCTACTGTGCACCGTGTCATTTAGGAATTCGGTATCTTGAAGATATTTTCTTTTAATTATGGCAGTCCACTCATTCTCCTCATTGTTAATGAGACGCCAAGCTTGTTTGGCTAGCAAGGCTGTGTTTAGGTGAGCAACTCTTCTCAGTCCTAGCCCCCCATTTTCTTTCGGCCTGCAAACCTTGCCCCGACCCACAAGGTGGATCCTCTATTTTTCCTCTGACCCAGACCAGAGAAAATTCTTTTGGAGCTTGTTCAATTTTTTGGTATACTCTGGTTGGGGCCTTAAACACAGATAGAAAATAAACCGGAATGCTCTGTAAGGATGCCTTAGTGAGAGTAAGTTTCTCGGCCTGAGATAAAAAATGTCCTTTCCAGCCAGCCAGTTTCTTTTGGATTCTTTCTACCACTCTATCCCACATAGATTCTCTCGGAGAACCATAGAAAAGGGGAAGGCCTAAATAAGAGGTAGGAAGAGTCGCTATCGAACATCCCAAAATCTCTGCTATTCTGGCTTGTCTCTGAATTGGGGTGTTGAGGAAGTAAAGCTTACTCTTGTTGAAGTTCACCTTCTGTCCCGCCGCATCCTCGTAGAGTTGGAGAATGTGCTTAATCCTTCTGGCTTCAACCACTGACGACTGGGTCAACATCAGAGTGTCATCAACAAATTGTTGGTGAGTAACTGGGTTGGTGAGAGAGGTGGCTTTAATCCCCAAAATTAATCCAGCAGTGCATGCTGCTTTAATAGTTCTACCTAATGCCTCTGCTACTATAATGAACAACATTGGGCTAATCGGATCTCCTTGTCTGAGCCCCCTATGGCTCTGGAAATACCCAGCTGTCGTACCATTGACCAACACTGAGAACCAAGGTTCGGATATGCACTCTTTTATCAGCCTGACCCACTGAGGATGAAAGCCGAACTTCAGAAGAACAGCCATCAAAAAATCCCAGTTAATGCGATCAAAAGCTTTATTCATATCAAGCTTTAGGGCAAAGACCTCCTTGTTGGTTTGCCTAGCAGAGTGCAGAGCTTCATGGACTGTGATCGCACCATCCACAATTGATCTCCCCTGAACCGAGCTTCCTTGACCAGGGTCAATAATGAGGGGCAATATTTCTTTCATCCTGTTAGCAATGGCTTTTGTTAAGATCTTGTAGGATACGTTACATAAACTAACCGGTCTGAAATCTGCCATTGTCTCCGGTGTTGGGCCCTTAGGAATCAGGGCTATAAAGGTGGACTTGAACCCTCTCGGGATATGTTTTGAAGCCTGAAACTCTTTGATAGCAGAAATGACATCCTCTCCCACAATATCCCAGAAAACTTGGAAGAACCGAGGAGGGAACCCATCAGGGCTGGGGGCCTTCTCGGGTTCCATACTAAACAAAGCATTTCTGATTTCTTCATCAGTGAAGGGAGCAAGAAGCTTACCATTAATGGCCTCATCAACCAAGCTAGGAATGAACTGGAGGAGAGTGTCCTTGGCTTCCTCTATACACATTGGGATTCATCCCTAAGAAGGGAGATGAAATAAGAAATTGTTTCCTCTCTGATCTCAATCAAATCCTGGGTTTTGGATCCATCAGCTTTGGTCAACTCTCTGATCTTGTTATTACTTCTGTTCCTCAAGGTTGTGACATGAAAGAACTTTGAGTTCAAGTCACCATCCTTTAGCCATAACGCCCTGGATTTTTGTCTCCAGTATATCTCTTCACAAGCCAAAATATTGTGATATTCTGAAAGCTTGGCTTGCTCCTCCTTCCTAGTAGCTTCATCACCGATACCATTTTGTATCGAGTTGTCAATGACCTGCATCCTTTCTCCCACTTGTTTCTTATTCTCAAACAGGTTCCCAAAAACCTCCTTATTCCAAGTTCTAAGATTATCCTTTACTAATTTCAGCTTTTGAGCAAGTTTGAAACCTGAACTTCCCTGAAAGGGTTGCTGCCACCATCTGGAAATATTTTCTTTTAACTCCGGGTGCCTGATCCACATTGACTGGAATCGAAAAGGTTTTTTGAAGGAGTTTGACTTTGGAACCTCCAAAAGGATGGGATTGTGATCAGAGGAAATTTTGGGAAGAGTTTGCAGAGTAGAGTCTCCAAACCCAGCAATTGCCTCCTTAGATAAGAAAAACCTGTCAAGTCTTTCCTGGATAAGTTGGCTTCCTGTTCGCCTGTTGCTCCAAGTATACTTGGCTCCTCTTAGCCTCACATCCATCAGTTGGTTCGAGTTTACGAAGTCATTGAAGTCTTCCATACTTCTGGTTGGGAGCCCTGTTCCACCCTTTTTGTCCGAGGGGTATAATGGCGTGTTGAAGTCGCCTGCCACCACCCACGGGATGTCATGGAAAGCATCACCCAGTTTACCCAGGTACTCCCACAAAGAAGCTCTCCCTTGAACAGAATTGGGAGCATAGACATTTGAGAAGATCCACGATCTATTGTTGTCAATATCATGGAAAAAAACACTCAGCACCCTGTCATCATCTTGGATAATGCTGCCTTCCACCACCCGAGGATCCCAAAGAACCATGAGCCCCCCTGAAGTTCCTCTAGCCGGTTTGTACACCATGTCCCCTTGACTCCACATCTTTTTTGCTATTGTTTTTGACTGGGCTTCGTCTAATTTTGTTTCTTGCAACATCAAAATTGTTGGATTGTATTGCCTTCTTAACGAGCTAACCACCCTCTGAGTGGGTCGGCCATTGAGGCCTCTCACATTCCATGAGAGAACCTTCATTTAGATTGTTTAGAGTTTTTCCCCTTCCCCCTCCCTTGAGGAGGTTTTCCTGATTTGTTATCTTCATGCCCTGGGATAACTTGTTGTATCGGTGTTTTCTGTTTGCCACTGGCAATCTCATTGTCGGTCCTCATTCTGTTGTGCTCTGCATTTGACATCCTCCCCTTCTTTCTCTCACTGCCATAGTCAATAGGTGACTTAGTAGTACTCCTGGTCTGCTTGGGGCTAAAAGGTGGATGAACTATCTGTTGTAGAACCGGACTAACGCATTCCTCAAAATCATTCATTTCTACCACCTCAATCCGTGATTCTAACTCCTCCATCTGTTTCCTGTATTCTCCTGATTTTTGTATTGAACCTTCTAGATGGTTTGACGGGCTTCTGGCTATGATGTTGGGAAGGTCTATTTTCGAAGACTCTATCTCCTCCACCCATTTTCTATATTCTCTGGGATTTTGCCTTACCCCTCCCTGGGGGCTTGAGGGGTTCTTGGTTATGGGGTTTGTAGGACCCGCCCTTGATGGGGATTCTAGGGTTTCAGGGATTTCACCTTGCAGGTTTCCTTCCTCTAATTCCTCACTCTCCCCTTCTACCATTAGATCATCTAAAATTTTGAACTTATTTGAGCTTGGAATTTTAGGGCTTACCTGATTTTCCTGTTCGTCGGTGAGATGTTGCTTGTCTTTGCTTTGACCTTGCCCTGCCCCCTGTTTTGTCTTCTCCTGATAAAAGTGGTTATTTTTAGATGGCCTAAACCCTCCTTTGCCCACAGGGCCTCCTTTTAGAGGGAGGTTCCTAGGAAACCCTTTCTCATTTGCTCGTTTGCCTTCCGTCCTTTGGATTTCTCTGCTAGCTGCTAGATTAGGGCACTGATTTTGCAAATGGCCTTGGGTTTTGCACTCAGGGCAAAAAGCTGGCCTGTTTTCATATTCCACCGCCTATTTTCTTAGGTAGTTGTCGTACCCTAGCTCCACAATATTTGGCAGCTCAGAGTCTAAATTAGCGTTGACGCATATTCTTGCATGTGTCATCCTTGTCCTAGCCAAGGTTGCATGATCTATGGAAACCAGTTCTCCAATCGCTCTGGCGATGCCTTGCAGCCAGTACTCGTTGAAAAACTGAGCTGGTAGGTTAGGAAGTCGAACCCAGATAGGGGCAGTATTGATATTCTATTTTTTAGGGTCGAAATCCTCCCCCCACTTCCTGAGGAATAGACTGCGTTTCCCTAAAAACCAGGGTCCTCCAGTTAGAACGCGGTTCGCATCCTCCTTGTTATTAAATCTTATGATGAAAAAACCCCTGGACAGGGCAACAACCTCCATACTCCCCACCGTTCTCCATTTGGATAGAGCCCAGGATCGTATAGTCTCTATATCCGGCCTTCCACCCAGAAACTTACCCACTAAAGAAAACTCTTCCATGGATAAAAAAGAACCCATCGAAGCAGTAGGAGCCATTATCCTATTATTCACCGGAATGAGGGGCGGGAGTGAAAGGAAATCACTCTTTCTCCCCTTAACAGTTTTCGCAAAGGACCGGCCTCCTCTGGGACCCGCATCGCCCTTCTGGGTCCCTTTGTCCGGATCTTTTTGAGGAGGGTCGAGCCCTCTTTGGACAGCCCCACCTGTCGCCGAAGGCCTCCCTTCCTCTGGATCCTCGCCTGATTCCTTCTCGAGGTTCCTTCCCAAACCCTCCGTGCCTTCTCTGTTGTTCCCGCTCGAAACTTTCAAACTTCCTCCGCTGCTTCTCTCCTCCATTCCTCCCATAGGTGTGATAATTATTTTTACTGCTCCAAAGTAAATATAATTATGGCCTTTTTGTTTCAAAGATTGTAGAGCAGCCAATTTTGCAGATGTAAACATATTAAGTTTTATGCAGGCCTTATTAGACCTGACTTTGACATTTATTTCTGTTGTCTTGAATACTTGCTTTATTTTAGGTCTATCGACACTTAATGGAAAATTCTTTTTAACAACATTCTTCTCTGTTTTCTATAAAATTCTTTTATGTTCTACTAACTTATATATTTCCTTTTCATCCAATTTAGAGATTAACAGAGACAAGTTGTATTTGTCTTTTTTTGCTTTTTCTTCAAGAATATCATCAACTTGACATGCATAATTTACAAGATTTTCATCCGCAAAAGTAAAAGGGTCAAAGGAATCCATGCTTACAAAGTATTTTGCTCCTCTTCTTCAACTATGCTTGATGATGCTCCAAACGATTGCAGCCAGCAGCAAGAGTACGATCAACACCAACGCTATTCTTCTGGTCAAGATGATGAAATGTTTATTGCAAAAAAAATCTAGTTAAAGTTTTGATTCACTAAACAATGAATATAAACAAAGTAAAATTTTCCTATAAAATATTTTATTATCTATAGTTTCAAATAAAATGCTAATATATATTCACGTCACATCATACATACATCATTCAAGCAAAAGTTTTCAACTAAAATCGGACAAAGTCGGTGGTGTGTTGCGAATATAATAGTGCACGTTGAGACGATGGCATGCTAGGTTGGATTGATTTATTTATTAATTAATTTCATCTTCAAAATTATAAAAATGTTCAACGCATTTTTTTTTCTATTTTCTTCATCGGTTCTATCTTTGCCAGCTAAAGTGGGATTTAAAAATAATAAGATGGTTTCACGTGTTTTCGTCTTAAACCAAAAGTAGTTTCGTAATGATTTCATTTTTTTTTTTTTATCAGATAATTGTCATTATAATCTTTACATTTAAGGAGATTGTCAGTTATTTGGAATGGAACCTGAGGTGGACTGGTGCACATCTATTACTTTATTCCATAAAAACTTGTCTTTAAAATTAAAATTTATTTTTTTTAATAAAAAATAAAATTTATTACCAAAATTTAAAATTCATTCAAACTGTTTTGATTCATTTTATCAATAAGCTTTTTTTTTTTTCTGGCCTGTGGACGGTAGCGGTTGATAGTCTCGGTATGGGCGTCAATATTCTGGCCACATCGTGGATCTCCGTGCGTATAAATATTCTTCATACATCATTAGCGGCAAATCACATTTGGATACCAAAAATTCTTCATACATCATTAGCGGCAAATCAAATGAAACTATTGTTATAGATAATCGAGTTTTGCAATGGATTGATTTAGCGTGATTTGGTCCAAGTAATAACATCCCGGTTGCATTATATGCACATCTGTTACAGTCGACACCCGAATTTATCTAATTCCATCTAGCGACCTGCTAGTTGACGTGTTAAATTGATGATGCCCAGAGCCTAGAGGATATTCTTTTTTTTTATTATTTTGGAGAAGATGACATTATTAAGAATAGCAAGCAAAGGAAATGTGGATAAGAACGAGGCAAAATAAAGATGTTTCCTTGGAGCACTCAACGCACGTTCAGGACCGCAGAAAGTGGTATGTGATGCGAGGAATGGAAAATGCTAACAAGGCTTGATATTTGGAGTGACGCCAGCAATGGACTGACCAAACCCATAAGCCTATAAGGGCACTTTTGCCTTCCGTGTACAGTGGTTTATCCTTTCTGGAATCGTTTATGTTTTTTTATTTCACGTCAGAAGGTCGGTGTTGTTTGGACTATATGCTTTCTCTAATCGTTTATTCTTTTTTAATTTTGCGTCAGAACAACAGTGTTTTATGCATAATTATTCTAAGCGACACCTAGTTGACGACAGTGTTTTATGGATAATTATTCTAAGCGACACCTAGTTTAACAGCGACACCGATAGCAACACCACTTTTAATCAAAGACGTAACTATTTCTTTTGTTTTACATAGTTAATTATAACGGATGAATGCGATTTAGGTTTATTTTTTTGCGTACATTCTGTTCGGATATAAGGTATAGTTGGTGAAAGTTCTGTGTGTTGGTAGAAGCCGAAGGTTCCATTTTTTTTATGCTTACAGTTAACAGTAAAAATGATATACCTATATCTGAGTTATTGGTAAATAAAAAGTCAACAATAATAAATAATAAAATAGATAAGAGTTATAAGAACAACTTGAAGATTTGAATCCTGAAAAAGATTGTAGATGTTTATTTATTTATTTATTTTTTTATGGTAAGAAGGATATTATGGATAGGGTAATGTGGTCCCACGTTGCTGCTTCAAACGCCGCGTAGGAAATTTCGTTGTTTCATCAAGATGACTCTCACACCAAGACCTTATTCAAATCGATCTATAAATGGATCTTCCTCCCCACCTCAATGCAAAGCGTTCTTGCTCTTGCTATTCTTCGTGCCCCATAGCGATCTAGATATCGAGCTACGTTGAGCTCCTTTTTACTTTTAGTGCCGTAGTAAAGCAAGCCAGTGAATATGTGTGGAATCTTAGCTGTGTTGGGTTGTTTAGACACGTCCTATGCCAAGCGTGTTAGAGTATTAGAACTCTCCCGCAGGTATAATCTTGTAAAATATCACAAGTTTATTGCATGGTATGAATTAGTAGATTGTTTCTATTTTGTCTCTTTCCATTATATTCCGAAACATCTGTAATGGAAATTGGTAATTGCCTCTTAACGCTGATGATGTGCAGGGAAGAGTATGCATGTATTCTCTTCAAGTTTATATTTTTCTAAGAAAGTGTTCTACTATTTTTTTTTTTCTCTCTAGGTATATTTAAAGATTAAAATTAAGATTAACATATCTATCTGCGACGTTGGCAAAGTTAGATCTAGCCTTCATGGCACATGGAACTAGATGGAGCTGATTAGTTATATTGATAATAAGTATTTCCGAAAGGAAACTTGATGTATTATGATATTCCACGTTTAGCTTGGGGGATTGAGAAAATTCGATGAAAGAAAAGTTTAATTTAGTATAATATTTTATTTATTTTTCTTCGACTGACTCCCACCACCTCCCACGTTAGCCGTTGAACGGATCAGGGAATAAAAATTCAAAGCTAAAAAATTGGAGGCTTGTATTGTTGTGCAGGCTGAGGCATAGAGGCCCTGATTGGAGCGGACTGTTTCAGAGCGAGAACGCCTTTCTTGCTCACCAGAGATTGGCCATAATAGATCCGACCTCTGGAGATCAACCACTTTACAATGAAGATGAGAAGATTGTCGTTACTGTGAGTCTTCTTATTTCTATTTCCTATTCCTTACTAACTTGGTTCCACTGTGCTAAAGTGTTTAATAAATCTGCACTATATCAAAAATACAGGTTTGCTTAGATTCCATTACAAGTGCTAAAAATAGCCAAGGTTTACATTGAAGGATCGTGTTATTATAAGGGCTTTATTGGAGATTTGAATGAATACCAGGCCTCTCTAGCAGTTTCATCAAAACTTTATCTATGTCGATTTGAATTTTTATCATTGTATCCTTAGATGTATTGATGCATTCCCTTGCAATCGCAGGTCAATGGAGAAATATATAATCATGAGAAACTGAAGGAAGGGCTGAAATCTCACAGTTTTAGGACTGGTAGTGATTGTGAAGTCATAGCTCATCTAGTAAGTAACCTGCTAAAGAGGATATGTTCTTAGGTTTGACTAACTTTTTTTTTCAAGGCACCGCTCTCCAAGGGATGTAATATTCATAGGGTCTGAATTGCAAAGGCTTGTTTATTGTTTATAATGAAATCCATTGTGAATTGGTATGCAAGTACGAGGAGCATGGAGAGGATTTTGTGGACATGTTGGATGGGATGTTTTCGATCGTTCTGCTCGACACACGCGATGGCAGCTTCCTTGCCGCTCGAGACGCCATTGGAATTACATCTCTTTATATCGGATGGGGAATCGATGGTAATTACTCTAAATACATACGACTTAGGCTGATAATTTAGCTTTCATGGGCTGATTCCATTACTATTATTACTTGCAGGATCTGTTTGGTTTGCCTCAGAAATGAAAGCCTTGAATGATAATTGTGAACGTTTTGAGGCTTTTCCTCCCGGCCATATATTCTCCAGCAAAGAAGGTATGTACATGGCAGTAGGAAACCTTATGACTTTTTTTTCCCCCTTCTTTACTTTTTGGGATAAGAATTTCTGTGATTCTGTTCGTTCTGTATAAGCTCTGATTTGAACTTGTTTATGATGATTGTTACAGGAGGCTTACGCAGATGGTATAACCCACCATGGTTCTCAGAAAAAATTCCATCGATTCCATATGATACCTTGGTTTTAAGACGAGCTTTTGAGAATGTGCGAACCATCCTTGTGCCATGCTCTATAATGTCGACTAATAAAAATCATGAGTCCTTCACAAAATCTGTCGGTGTTTGACATTGATACATAACTTTTCTTGAGATGTTTATCGTTTAACTAAACTGGGTTTTTGAACGATGATAAATTGCAGGCCGTAGTGAAAAGGCTGATGACGGATGTTCCTTTCGGAGTACTTCTTTCAGGGGGGCTGGACTCCTCATTAGTTGCTGCTGTTGCTGCCCGCCATTTGGCCGGAACCAAAGCCGCCAAACTGTGGGGGACACAACTCCACTCTTTCTGTGTCGGATTAAAGGTCTCATTTTTCTTTGCGTTAGTCCTTAATTGTATCCTTTCTCTTATAAAAGTCTAAACTCCGTTCTGTAACATCTTGCTTTCCATCCAAGCAGGGGTCACCTGATCTGAAGGCTGGGAAAGAGGTTGCAGACTACCTCGGTACTGTTCATCATGAATTTCACTTCACTGTGCAGGTATATTCTTCATTAATTGAAGGCATTTGCGTCTATCTCTAGTCGTAACTTCTAAAGTGATGTGATTCATTGGAGAGGGGAATATAAATATGTTTCATTGCATGACAGGACGGCATAGATGCGCTCGAGGATGTTATCTATCACGTGGAAACATACGACGTAACGAGCATAAGAGCTAGCACACCCATGTTTTTAATGTCTCGTAAGATCAAGTCTCTTGGAGTAAAGATGGTTCTTTCTGGGGAAGGCTCCGACGAAATATTTGGGGGTTATTTGTATTTCCACAAGGCGCTTAACAAAGAGGAATTTCATCGCGAAACCTGTCGCAAGGTCAGCACACCCTCAACTTCTTCTTTTGCCTGTAGAATGACTTGACCTTAAACTTTATGTCGGAATGTGTGAATCGTGGATGCAATGCAGATAAAGGCGCTTCACATGTATGACTGCTTGAGGGCGAACAAGTCCACATCCGCATGGGGCTTAGAGGCGCGTGTGCCATTTCTAGACAAGGAATTTATTAACGTTGCCATGGAAATTGATCCTGACTGGAAAATGGTAAATTCTCCTCTCTTTTATGTATAAATATTAAATAATCCACAATTCGATTTGACTGGATTAAGAAAAATTGTGACAGGTGAGGCCTGACGTGGGGCGGATGGAGAAGGAGGTTTTGCGCAAGGCATTCGATGACGAGGAAAATCCTTATCTTCCAAAGGTTTTGATTGACCATAACCACGCCCCAGATTTACCTACGGTTATATTTATTTTAAAACTCTATTTAACATTTCAGACCGTGGTACTGCAGCACATTCTGTATAGGCAAAAGGAGCAGTTCAGTGACGGGGTTGGCTACAGTTGGATTGATGGTTTGAAATCACACGCTGCAGCGCACGTGCGTGTTCCTTTTCAGAAAGTTTTCTCTTTATTTTGCTTATGCTGTATACTTTTAGCCAGCAATTGTTCTGTATATGTGTTCTCCTAAACAGCGGTATAGAAAAAAAAAAAGGTTTAACAATATCTTAGCTGATTTGGAGGGCTCCAAGTGAAAGGGTTTTTTTTTGGGGGGTTGATTTTCAGGTGACAGACATAATGCTGGGCAATGCCGAGTACGTATTTCCTCACAATACACCCACGACGAAGGAAGGCTACTACTACAGGATGATATTTGAAAGATTTTTTCCTCAGGTGGGTCGACTTGTTAATCGCTCTTCACATGTTATTTGTGCAAAGGGTGTAATTATAGGTAGTGATATCAAGTTGAAATGACATGTGCAGAACTCAGCAAGGTTAACAGTTCCAGGAGGGCCAAGCGTGGCGTGTAGCACAGCCAAGGCACTGGAGTGGGACGCAGCATGGTCCAACAATCTCGATCCTTCCGGCAGGGCTGCTCTGGGTGTTCACGTGTCCGCTTACACAGCAGACAACGTCCCCTCCTCATACCCGCTCACAGGGGGCGTCGACGTTGGCGTTGTAGCCAACACTATGGCGAAAAACGCAATTGTGCCCAGGGAAGTCACCATTAAGGGCTAAATCTTTTATACCTAGTAATTATTGATGGTATGTGAATAGATCTTCACAAAAAAAAAATGGTTCATTTAATATATCTAACTATGATTTAGTTAATATATTAGTGAAACATAATGTATAATCTACTTCTAAATCTTTATTAAAGTTGCAAAATCAATCTCACCGTTTATTTAAATCCTAAAGCACGAGCACTTCGGTTTAGTAATTGTGCGTTGTAATATTTCTTTTTGTATACATGTGTCATATTATCTCTTAAAGAAATGTACGTATTTTTAATTCGTATATTCTCCATGTCTGAACTAGATGATATTCATCTAGCGTGCTTAGGATAATAATAAAAGAAAACTACAGTCATAAGTCTTTTTGTGTTTTGTGAGGACATGTAAGATATTCAAGTTAATATGTTTTGAAGTTTTTATTAGGGAAACTTAAGATTTAATGGAAGACAACGGGATTGTATTTCTTATCATTCTTTTCTTAAAGAAAGTGGCTTATAAACTAAAACTATAACAAACAAGTTAATATGTCTTGAAGTTTTTATTAAGGAAATTTAAGATTAAATGAAAACTATAACAAACAATTATAATAGCAATTTCTCTTGTTTAAGAAAAGTAGCAGCAATGAGTTCTAAAAATGTTATTAAAATTTAAATAATCGGTAACTTTTGGCCATGGAGATTAAGTATAGAGGCATGATAAACAATAGAAATCTCACTAACTCTTACAAATTTGAGTTGAGAGACATTTAATGCTCTAGAATATGTGTTGCCAAATCAACGTGGGAGGGGTTGGACTTTGTTTATTAGTTTTTTTTGAATGAAAAACCTAAAATTGTATTAATTAAGTTTAATCATATAAAACAGTGTGGGTGGGATTAACACACCCCAATCAACCAAGAGAAACTATTACAACTAGGAAGAAAAGTCACACTATCTGCAACAAACATATCACCTAACATATCTTTGTACAGAATATCAGGAATCAACTAGCAGAAAACATAAGAGCAGCAATCATGTAGAAGGAAATGAGACCAGTGACGAGAAGTTGCAGATCCATGATCCCGGTGCGTTCTGCCAATGGTTCATAAGTTGCCGAAGGTATTGAAACTCCATGTTGACTTTCTTAATTTGGGCAAAAATCTGCAACCAACAATCATAGAAAACCTCATATTTATCAGATAGTGAAAAATACAAAGAGGATTCTTGCTGGGAAAAAATAACTTTGTTGCGGGTTTTCCATATGTGGAAGAGAATAACAATTCTGAATATATGCCAAACCACTGAAATATTTGTGGAGAACTGAATAGGGTCTCCCAATAAGATATGCCTCCAGGAACATGAACCAACAATAAAAGGTCTAAAAAATGAAAGAATCCAAGACCAAGCCTGTCTAGCCCGAGAGCATTCCCAGAATAAATGAACATAGTTTTCCTCCTGACCACAGAACTTACAAGAGACATCATCAACTCCTAAGTATTTCAGGCGCTGACCAAGAGGAAAACCTTGAAAAAGCACACTCCAAGCAAAAAAAGACTGCTTTGGTTCAATATATTTAGCCAATACAGTATGAAACTGAGATTTCCAAACAAACTGAGAAGAATTTAAATTCCATCTTCCATTGAGCATGGTTGCCATAGGAACTGCAGGGGAAAGCCAGGAATAACCCAAATGGGCAGAATACTTACGCAATGAAACATGTTTAGGCCATTCCCAGTCACACCACATGGCTTTTGAAAATGTCTAGACAACTTAGACCATACACAAAAGAGAGTGTGATCAATAACAGCTTCATAAGTGCATTTATTAGTTTTTTCAAGGATATTTTTGAATTTAATGTTTGAAGTTTAAATTTTTTTGTGTTTGGTTGTGCGTTAAATTTTTTTTGATAAGTTTAATTTTTCTCCTGAAATAAAAATATCCAATTCTAAACATTTGATGTAAAATTTCTAGCAGTAACCAAATCTTTTTACTAAAACACAAAAAATACCAAATTTATTATATATAATAGTTGTTATATATATAAAATTATAATAATTAATTTTAATAGTATAAAAAATTAAAGAAAAACATCGTCATACATTCAATAAATTTAAAACCATACATTCACAACATAGAAGATTACTAAATAACTTAAAATTCAAGTTTGTAGACGACATATATTAATTCACTTGTCAAATTAATTAAAAGGCGTATAGTAATTTTAAAATTAATATGTAGAATGAAAGGTGACTTCCGTACATAAATAATAAAAGTGATATGGGTGACTTTAAAGTCCATTATTTTAATAAAAAATGTTTTATTATTATAATTATTCTTTTAATACATATACACGCTTCATTGTGGGTTGATATTTTATTATAGGAATCAAAGGTGTTAGGGTGTAGCACACCAAGCGTGAGTTGAGAGACATTTAATGCTATAGAATATGTGTTGCCAAATCAACGTCGTTCTCGGCAGAAGTTGGACCTTAAGAATGTGTATATTGTTTATTAGTCTTCCCGAATTCGAATTATGTGAATGGTTTTTAGTAGTTTAAAGTATAAACAGTGGTATAGGTATAATTGTGTGTTTAATTTCTTATAAATAATTTTAATTTTTTTTTAATGAAAAATCATAGTAAGATGAAAATACTAACTTTAACTATTAGTTATAAAAGTTATATACTAACCAAATCTAAAAAAATAAAAAAAATACTGAATTTATTATATATAATGATTGTAATATATATATATATATATATATATTTATTATTATTATAATATAATAATAATAGTTAATTTTAATAATATAAAAAGATAAAGAAAATATGAAGTCATAAATTCAATAAATTTAAAACCATATATTCACGTCATAGAAAATTTAATAACTTAAAATTTACGTTTCAAACTTTGAGGATATGTTTGTTTGTATAAAATTTACCAACATCCTCCTCATCTTGGGCTAAATAACAATGAGGTGGAATATGTGTTATAGGTGTTGTTGGACAGTCCCAAGAATCCTCTTTAATAATAGAATAAGATTGTCGATGTAACTGTTGGTCATCAAATCTGCCCAGGAAAGGATTTTGGGTAGTGTACGCGCCCTAGACCTGGACCAACATTGAAAGGCCGAGAGGAAGAGATGCCCCTCGTGCCAATCTCCGGAGAAAGGCCGGCTCCTTTACTAAACTACTTCGGTGTTTTAAGACAAGAGTGCAGGAAAGAGATAAAAGAGTAAGGGTGCAAGAAAGAAATAAACAGGGTAAGGGAAGAAATGTCAATAATTTAAAGTGGGAAAGAACCAGAAGCACGATCGCTGGCTAATAGCTCAAAACAGCAGCAATAAATACCAAGAATAAAACGAAATGAACACGATATTAGCCCCCCTATGTATCCTCTGGACGAGTTCCAGGATTACCCTCCCCCTTACGTCGAAATCCAGAGTTCAGAATTACGACGACCAGGAAATAGGTGAATATAACAGAAACACTATCCACAGGCAGCATAAAAGAGGACTAATATAGCGTTTTCCTCCCCTATGTATCCTTCGGGAAAATTTCAGGGTTCTATCCCCAATCGCACACCTAAATCCAGAATGCAGAATTACAGTATGCAAATGAAGAAAAGATAACAGAAATAATCACAGAAGGCAGCATACAAGAGAGAAATTAAGCCCAAAGCTCTTTAGTATTAATCGCAGGGATTCAAGTTACAACAACTTTCTAGCAGAAAGTTCCCCCCCTTTTACATTACAATGCCTGGGTTTTTATAGAGGACCCGACCCTCTGAGCCATCAATGCACAAAATGGAGGAGTACATCCTCGAAAACCTGAGAAGTCGGCTCCCGCAGCTCTCGTGATCGAGCTCTCAAATCCTTTTCTATATCTGGCAACTACGACCGGGTCAGCCGGGGAAACATGCATTTATGAGCCGTCTGAACGTCCTTGGTCTCCGGGTGCGGAGCTCGAGTGGCCGCCATGTCCGTCGGGTTCTCCTTCAGGGACTGATACTTCCTTTCCAATTGCCAAAAATGAGCAACGAGTTCATCGGGCACGTAAAAATACATTTATGAGGCACTTGATTGCCTCAAAAAAATACCCGGCTTGGAGTGCGTGCCCTTGAAGTGCTTCACTGAATTTTCGTTCGCAACTCCGCTTCACAATGGATGCGAGCCGAAGCAGATCCTCCTTCTTGGTTTTGCACTTCGCATGAATGAACTTCGCAAGACAACTTCGGGGATGTGAAATGTCGAAGTAAATATTCCTCCTCAAGATGGCTCTCGATCTTTTGCCGCTTCGATGGAAAGGCGTGTCAAAACTGCTTCGCTGAGGTTCTCCGCCCGAAGTGGATGCTTCGCTGGTGAGTCTTCAAAATGCTTCATCGCGATCCTCCCTCAAAACTGTGGTTCGGGGTTTTTTGGCCGAAGTGCATCCTTGGCTTGCAAAATGTTCTGCTCTTCACGGGCCACTACCACTTCGGGTGAAAGCGCTTCGCACGAAAGCTATCCGAAGCAGATGCTTCGCAACAACTTTCGGTGAAGTAAAAATGGTTCGCCGATGGGGAGGCCCGAAGTGGGTGCTTCGGCGATTTCTTGGCGAAGTAGTTTTCAATGTTTGCACTCCTTCAAATTCCGCTTCGCGAGTTTTTCGCCCGAAGCAACTGCTTGAAATGCTTCGGGTGCGAAGCTCTTTTCATGCCTTAGCAAATTTAGACCATGATCTAGACTTCTTTGTCTTCCTTCTTCGATGAAGCTGCTTCTCAATGTTTGAAATTCTTTGAATGCCGCTTCGCAAGATTCTCGCTCGAAGCATCTGTTTGAAATGCTTCGGGTGCGAAGCTCTTTTCATTCTCTACTTCTTTCTTTTGGCGAAGCTATCTTCCTTTTTCTATGAAGCTCTTTTCCTTAGCTTGCTCAGTAGCGAAGCTTTTGCATCTCCATTCTATATACAAAGGGGGTGGCAATGGAAGCCAAAATTGCTGCATACTTACAAATATTTTCAAAAACAATAAAATAAATACTTTACAAAAAGAAACACTTTTACAAAAATTTGATTTTTCTACCCCTCTAAGGCAATGTGACAAAATTGTCAACATTCTTGGCGGCTCGTGGGGCAACGAGCTCGCCTCGGTGGAAGAACCCTCAGCCTTGATCCGTTGGGCCAGAGTTACCTCCAGACCCTTCTCCTTTTTCTCCTTCTGGGGGTGCTTCCACGACTTCTTCTTCTTCTTCTTCTCCCTCTCCTTCTTCTTCTTCCTCTTCTGGCGAGGCTTCCTGTTGCGGTGGTGGGAGAAGGTGATCGTGGATGCGTTCCATGGTTCGATGAACATGAGCCCAGGCACCTTTCTAGAAAGGCTCTCGGTCTTGTAGTGCTTTGACCAGAACATGGAACCGATCAATTTGCCCTATGTCGGCATGTTTAGCTCTTGTGCTCAGATCATTCAGGCAAGCCACGATCTTGCAATGTCTCAGAATGAAATCTGTGACTTGTCCTTCTGTAATTGGCTCTTCCCAGCCGTCTATCTCTGAGACATCGCTCTCAAAATGTAGCCAAGCCGGCTTGAGCTCTTCCTTGGTCAAAAGGTTCCCATCCTCATTCATGAAACTTGGGAAACCTAATGAAGAGAGGTCTTGGAAATACCCCAGTGATGTGCGTTGCTCATGTTCGAATACATCCAGGAGGTCCTTCGCCTTCTATGCTTTCCTCACCTTGGAGAAGAAAGCGCGGACCATGGCTTGAGCTGTGGACCAATCTCTGGCTGTCCGGCTCATCGCGGCGACCTGCAGGTCCTGATATTTGATACTTTGGACCTCAAAAGCCAGTTTGAGTCGCCTTCTGATTTTCTGGATGATCTCATCTACTATTGGCCCTTCTTGAGCAGCGGCATACTGGGCTTCGGTAATGTAGGTCAAAATTGACAGGGCACTGGAGGCCCGAGATCTGAAGTTTTTTAGTAGGTGTGAGCGGATTTCTTTTATTCGGCCCCTATCAAACAGCTCCAGGCTTTCTTTTTCGTACAATTGCTCGCATCTGCAAGATCTTGCTTTCAAACTCTTTGGCCTTTAGATCAGCTTCGGCCTGTATCTGGCTTTGGGTTTTAGTTGCACTCTGTAGTTGTCTTACTTGTTGTTTCAAGGTGACTACTTCCTTTTTCATCTGCTCACACTGCTTCTCTACGTCCTCTAGCTTGGAGCGAGTCCTGGCTAGCTCCTCTTCCAACTTGATGTTGGCGCTCTCTGCTTCAAATCTGTGTTGATTGGCGATGTTTGCATGTGCGCGAAAAGTTTCAATTCTTACATGCATGGATGTAGATTCATTATCTACATTTAAGTGCTCCAGGTCCTTAGTCTTCTCCTGATAGTCGTAATCTGCTGGAGTCATCTCGTCCAGAGGTTTCTGGACCTTGGGGACCTTTTTCACCTTATGCAACTTTCCGCCTTTCAAGTAAAAAATGGTGCATTTTTCTACTTCGGCCAGAGAGCGCCCTCTCTTTTTCCTCGCCTCCTTCAACATCTTATCTGTGTTCTATCGAGCTTGGAGTAGCTTCTCAGCTAGAGGGCATTCCTTAATCATGGATAACTCAGTTTCAAATGAGGCTGGATCTCCAGCCAAAGGGGTGAACAAATACAAGGAATGAACGGGGGATGCCTCACCAGTAGGTTCGACGACGGGTGTGGTAGGAGTTCCGATGAGTGAAACAATGTCGTGTGTAACAGGGGAGTGGGGAACGGGGTTCGGCATTGGAGTACTACCTTCGCCCTAACTGAGGACCAAGGGAATGGTGGCATGGGGGAGCGAAGTAGTATCGATGGACTTGTCCTGGCCTGATGACTCGATCGGGGTAGTTATGCTTGTGGGGCTAACGGGATCGTGAGGCGAACTCGAGGTGGCGAAGGGCGAGTGATGGGGTGACCGAACTTCCGTGAGAGAGGGAGACTGATGAGGACCTTCGATCGGGACCATGGTGGATACATCTTGAGAAACCAAGGGGATGGGTGAGGAGTGCGTACCTGTGTGCTCCCCTGATGGAGCAAAAGTGGTGGCTTCTTGCGTGATTGGCTCTTGCTCCTTTCCAGCTTCGGCACTCCCGACTTCCACGACCTCTCCTTCAGGGTCCCCTTCTTGTTGGAGGAGTTCCTCCACATCAATGACATCTACGTCTGAGGCTACTTCGGCCCTTTGTGACGTCGTCCCTTCAATATTTGCCTCGATTGGGCCTATCGTAGGTTGTCCGCCAGAAGCACCTGGAAGCTTTGTACGTGGTCGCTTCGGGTGGGTTGGAGGCACTTGAGCTTGCTCTTGCCTCTTTCTTTTCTTCTTTTTCGATTGTTGCATCGATCCCGTAGCACTGGTGTCATGGCTTTCCATAGGTTCCTGAGGCAGTTCTTCTGGTGCAGCTTCTGCCTCCTCCTCTTCTTCTTTCGAAGCATCATCATCTCTCCTTGGGCTTTCGCCCGAACCTGGGGCACTTGGGGGAATGAAGTCGATGAAGGAGGTGGGCTTCCAAGTCCCAACATTGGCTTCATAAACAACCATGAAGTCCTTATCCATCTCCAAGAGTCCGTATGATTTCATCTTTTGTCGATGAACTCTCATTTTCCACCATTCCTTTAATTGTTCTACGCCCCAATCCTTCAATTCCTCCCTCAGATCGTCTTTCATCTTCCTCCAAAAAATGGAGTCTAGGCTTGGGAAAGGATGTTGAACAGGATCAAACTCAACTTCCATAGGGTAGAATTCATGCCAGGGAGGCAAGGTCTTCATCCTTTCTAAATGCCACTCCAAATCCCTCCCATTGGGGTTATTTCTTTGCTCCACGATTTTTGGGTGGGGGCAGACATGAAAATTCTTGAATCTGAGGTGGTCCCTCATCACCCCCAAGGGATCGTAGAGCCACCTTTGAGGAATCTAGAGCAGACCAAAGCTGGCAAGCTTCTCCTCCAAGAATACATGTTGCTTCAGGGCAAACACTTCAATTACCCCCATTTTGAAGGGGAAGTCGCAAGTGTGCGCCCATTTTCGACCGTGGCCATAGACGACATTTGTTGCGTCGCTCTGCCGAGCGACCTCTAATGCGAACTGGTACTCGGAGGGGTAGACAGGTAGCAGGAAGGGCTTCCCCGTGAAGCCGAACAGGTGAACCACAAGCCCCTGCGTCAATTGAAATATGTCTCCCTTCTTCTCCTTCACCACTCTGTCTCTTAAACTGAGGGGCACCCGAGGGCAAGAACCCTTCAACAAATGAATGGCAGGTCCCAAGAATTGTTGATTAAAAGAATAATATGACTCCGTCCTCTCCAGGAGGGGAGTCCACTGGTACACCGGTAGAGGAGCTCCATCCTTGCCGCTCGAAGAAATGGCAATGTGGGGGAATTGCTTATGTACATGATAGAAAAATAACCAGACTAGGAAAGAGCAGGGTGCGAAGTACTGGCCCGTCCTAGAATTCTTCATGCTGGTTAGCCGCGTGTGCAAGGTTCGGGCCACCCATTCTGCCCAGTCAAAGAAGATCGGGTTGGTGTTCGGCCTTGAAGCATCAGGGGCATAAAATTCCCCTCTTGAAATACATTCGGCCAAAGACACCTGCCAGGGGTGCACCGAAGCATCGGTTGACAGACCCGCTACCCATGCAATGATGGAGAAGATGTCCATGCTCTTGAAATCTGTCAATGGGCGAGGCATCTGAGGAAGCTTGCCTGAAGGGAGCCCATCCTTGAGGTTCTCTCTTAGAAATTTCAAAATATAGGTGGAGGAGGTGAACCTCTCCATTTGTTCGCTCAGGATGACATTGCGAACCGAATAGCCCTTGGGCGGCCCTTGCTGCGATGCGAAGGTTGCTTGCACATCTTCTTTCAAAATTGAAAACAATTTATGGCCCACGACGTCCAACACTTTTCTGGAGGAGGGCTGGTAGTTCTGCGTGATGGCACAGATTAATTCGGGACAATGGTGAGCGGGCGAGGTCAGATACCAATAAATCTATGAATAATACGTAGCTGCTCTCTTGTTCTCCGAGGAGAGTCTGCTTGTCATAAACTCAATAGTATATCGAAGCTCGACCACGCTCTTTGAAAGCTCGGTATCTAGAATTTTCTCCCACCCATCAATTGGTGGCTCTTCAAGTTGCTCCTCTTCAGAATCCTCTCCTTCCTCCATCGGCTGCTTTTCTGGGCGGGGATTGAGGTTGACCTTCTTAGGTCTATGTTTTTGCTCTTCTTTGCCCTTCTTCGTTTTCTCTGGGCCTGCTACCTCAGGCTCCTTCCCCTTCTCTTTAGAATTTTTCTTCCCCATTCTGGATATGGGCGGTGGTAGAGTCCTTGATGCAGAGAGCTTCGACGCGAAGGACTTCGATGCGAAGGGCGGAAGAATTGCAGAGTAACAGTGGGGCTCTTAATCTTGCATGAACCAGTTGGCGAACAACCCTTTTACCGCTAAGCCTCATGTTTTATAGCCTTAAAAGGCAACTACCTCAATTTATGGCACCTGCCAAAATTAAATCTGCAACTCGGACGGAGGAGGTCGTTTCGCCATTTGATTGGCTTTACGACGGCGTGGTACGCTGGCCCATGTGGTTCGATGATTTGCTCTGCATTGGGAGTTTAACTTCCTGCCACCTCGTACCTGGGCGCGAGCTTTTCTCGCAATAGAATCTTCTCGGGATGCGCTCCGCCACCTTGGCATTAAAATCATTCACCCCGAACATTCCCCTAGGTTGTCGTTGGTGCGTCTCCCAAGACACATTTTAAATGCTTCTCGTCTCGCGCGCCATAGGGTTGGCGAAGTGGAAACCGGTGCTGAAGATGCTTCACGGCGAACCTCCGATGCGAGCCGATCTTCTATGCTTCGGGCCCGAAGTAATTTTACTTCGCCGCGTCACCACTTTGTTTCGTGGAAGGTTGCCTCCGAAGCTTGTTCCTTTTGGAAAATGGTTCGCTAGATTTTCTTTGAAAACTGCTTCGCTCAAACTTCTTTTGCGAAGCATTTCTCAAGCCTTGTTTCTTTTGAGGACTCCTTCCAAGCCAAAGTGCTTCGCTGCGAAGCATATCGCGTTAGTTACTTCGCACACAAAATCCCCGAAGGAGATCCTCGCTAGGTCCAGCGAAGCTGGGGCTCGTTGCTATGGTAGTCTGGGGTTGAACCTTCTGGCAATCATGGAACAGAGTATATACAAAGATAAAATTTTACATACAAAAGTAAAACTTGAAACACATTTTTTTTTTTTTTTTTTTTGTTTGTTTCGTCTCAACGATGAAAAGTCTTCAGATGAAGACCATTGACAGAGATCGGCAAGATCTGACCATCGACATCCTTGAGGATGAAAGAGTTGGCCGAGTTTACCTTCACAATTTCGAACGGTCCGTCCCAGAAAGCGTCCAATTTGTCATGATTCCCAGGCTTGGCCTTCCAAGAGTCCCACTTCCATACTAGATCTCCCACTCTGAAAGTGCGGTCGGAGGACTTCTTCTTGAACCAGTCTCGGGTGATCTGAGCATGCTTAGCGAAGCTCTGGTAGGCCTTCTCACGATCTTCCTCTAGCTGCAGTAGCTGAGCTAGCCTATTTTCCATAGGATTAACTTCTTCTTCCTCATCTAACAACTGCAACGCAGGGATCTCTACATGGGTAGGTAAGATGGCCTCTTTGCCATACACCAGGGCGTAAGGTGATGTCTTGATTGACTTCTTGATAGAAATTTGATCGGCCCACAAGGCCCGATCTAGAAGGAGGTGCCAAGTTCTTTTGTTTTTCTCCATGAGCTTTCTTAGCACCCTTAACAGAGTCTTGTTAGTTGATTCTGCCAATCCGTTACCCTGTGGATAGTAATTGGAGGAGACCTTATGATATATCCCATATTTGTAGAGGAACTCATTGATTTTGGCGCCTGAAAACCCGGGACCATTGTCCGTAACAATTGCTTCTGGGATGCCGAACCGGGTGATCAATCCCTCTAGGAAGGCGATGACGGTCTCTTGATCAGCATGCTTCGTGGGTACTACTTTGGCCCATCTGGTGAAGTAGTCGGTTGCGGTCAGGATGAACTTATGCCCTACGAAAGAGTTCGGTGATATAACCCCTATGAAATCCAACCCCCATTGTTGAAAGGGCGTTTCTACTTGTATCGGTCGGAGAGGCATAGGAGCACTTCTGCTTCGATCAGTGAATCTCTGACATTGCTCGCATCTGCGACAGACCGCAAAAGCATCGACGAAGAGTGTAGGCCAATAATAACCAGCCTTAATTATCTTCAATGTCGTTGTTCTTCCTACGAAGTGACCTCCAGATAATCCTGAATGGAATTCTCCTAGGACTCTCTTCTTATCATCTTCTTTTATGCACCTGAGAAGAACGCCATCTATGTTTCTAAAAAATAGGCCTTCGAGGCGCAACGTATATCGGAGGGACCGCATCCTGAAGTGCCTTCGCTGTGAAGCATTTAAATGTGGAGGACATCTCCCGGTGTTGAAATATTCAACTATCTCACCGACCCAGTCCTTCTCATCCTCTTCTTGGTTTGCGAAGCATCCTTCTGCTATCGAGTCATCCCACTGACAAGCTGTCACTTTGGCCGCTACGCTCTTCGCTAGCTCTTGACATAACGTGCGACCATGAACCAATTTTGTGGGTCTGATCTCGATGTCGAACTCCTGTATCTTGCTGACCCAACCGACTCTTTTGCTTCCCAATTCTCCTTGGATAATGAAGTTGCGTACATCGGGGTGTATGACAAAGACTATAACCCGACTTTGGGAAATGAATTGCTTGAATTTCCTAAGAGATTTCATTACTGCATGCACTTGCCTTTCTATGAAATTGTATTTTTCTTCATGGGGGTGTATCACCTGGCTTAGAAACGCGATGGGGCGCTCTTCGCCATTCTCCCCCTTCTGTGTCAAGACTGCAACATAGCTCTCAGGTTCTCCTATGGCATATAGGATGAAATCCCGGTTGTAGTCAGGGTTGGTCAGGACTGGTGCCTGAGCGATTCGGGCCTTGATCTCTTCAAATGCTTCTTTTCTCTCTTCCATCCAGATGAATTCAATGCCCTTCTTTAAAATTTTAGACATTGGCTTGATGACCTGGGCGAAATCTGGAACAAACTTCCTCACGAAGTTGATCTGGCCAAAAAAGGATTGAAGTCCTTTCTTGTTCACGGGGAGTGGGAGCTTCAATAGAGCCTCGACTCTATCAAGATCTACGGTGAGACCCTTCTCTGATATCACATGTCCCAATAACTTCCCTTCGTTGACTGTGAATATGGACTTCTTTGGATTGATTGAAATGCCAAACTCTCGGCATTTTTTGAATACCTGTTGTAGGTGTAAGGGGTGATCCTCCCTTCTTCGGGAGAAGACGGTCATGTCATCCAAATAGATAACAATAACCTTATTCAAAAGCTCGCCAAAAGCTAAATCCATGGCCCTCTGAAAAGTGGCCCCCGCATTCGAAAGGCCGAATGGCATTCGCTGGTAAGCAAATGTTCCCCACTTAGTAGTGAATGCGGTTTTATGCTGGTCTTCATCCCTAACCCATATCTGATTATATCCGGAGAAACCATCGAGTAGGGAGAAGCGCTGAGCCCTAGCCACTGAGTGCAAGATCTGATCTATCTACGGGAGAGGGTAGTGATCTTTGAGCGAAGCCTGGTTCAGGTTGCGAAAGTCCACGCATAATCGTATATCTCCATTCTTCTTTCTAACTGGGACTAGATTCGCTACCCAAGAGGAATGCTTTATGGGATAAATTATCTTTGCCTCGAGCATTTTTAGGAGCTCAGCCTTCATCAAGACCTCGATCTTCGGATTAACAGGCCTTTGTCTCTGTCGGAAGGGTTTGATTCCCTCCTGCAACTCAATTGTATGTTGGATCAGTTGTCGATCGTATCCCTTCAGGTCTTGGTAAGACCATGCCACTATGTCAGGATACCTTCTGCACAGAGATCGGATCTGTTCTAGCTCTTCCGAAGTGCAATCTGTTCCAACTTTTATTGCTTTTCCAGGTTCAAGCTCCAGATCTTGGTACTGCTTTGCATTGACTTTGATCCTATGAGAAACTGCTCGATCATTCTGATCAAAGAGGCTCTCAAGAGTAATTAATCCCTTGGGTACATGATTATTCTTCAATTGAACTAGCCCTTCATATTCCTCATCATCAAGGCTTCTTCTTTCAATGGTGGCTGCTTCTTGAATCATAAAATTCACAATCTGCTCATCACTATCAAAGACTTGCCAATGCAGATCTCTATCCAGGACAGAGGGCCTATAAATCATCCTCACAACTTTAGGCTTATGCACCATGTCTTCTGCTGGAGAGTACTTGGCTGCGATGGATGCTAGAACATCGGCATGTCGATTCTTTTCTCATGGAATAGACTGCAGATTGAGAGATTCGAACTGGTCAAACAAGTCCCATACCTTATTACGGTATGACTTGAGATAGTGCTTCTTTGAAATGCACTTGTTTGTGACTTGATTGCATACCAATTCTGAATCTCCAAAGACTTGGAGATGCTTTATGCCTAACTTTTCTGCTTTCTTGAGTCCTAGGCATAATGCTTCATATTCTACTGCATTGTTGGTGCAGCTCCACACCAATCGGTAACAATATTCCTTTTGCTCTCTAGAAGGTGATACTAAAAGAATCCCTGCCCGACGCCATTTTTGCATCGGGCGCCATCGAAGAACAACTTCCATAGTCCTTCTTGGGCAAATGTTTTGTTCTCTGACTTGATGTGTTTCTCAGGCTTGGTGATGGCATAACATCCCATCTCGGTTTCTATCATGGCATTAAAGTCTGCCAATGAAAACTCATCTTCACAACTTAACTGTGCGAGGGATTCCTCGACCAGGTCCACTTGCTCTATCCCTTCCACTATCGCATGCACGGGATCACTGCTCTCTTCTTCGGACATCTTCTGTACTAGGAAGGTAGAAGGTTTCTCATTGTAGATTTTTACCTTCTTCCCTTTGAATGGAATCTCTAAGTGCGAGTAATCCATAGATAGATATCCTCCTAGCTTCGTTGTAAACTCTCTTGACAAGCACATACTGAAATATGGCTCCAAGTCGATGACCACCACCTCTTGTATAACCATGATCTGAGGCATCTTGTGTAGTCGGATAGGTATATCTTTAATCACTCCTATAGTCTTCATGGGAGTACCATCCAACTGGAGCACGCCGTGGCTACTTCGCGTATACTCCATTCCTATTTCTTCGCACACTGCTTTGGGCATGACTGTCGTCGCGGCCCCGGAGTCAATCATACAATTGTGTACAACATACCCTTCCATCTGTAGAGACAGGTAGAATGGAGGTGGTCTGTTCTTCCCCATAATGGATGTGGATAGGGTCTGCACTAGGGCAAGCGGTGCTGACTTTCTCGCCTTGGTCGTCTTCAACGATTCTTGTAGCAAGTCCACTTGTTCGGGTAGTTGCAGTGCGTCATACAGACTGATCTTGGCCGAAATCTTCTTTAGCTCATCTACAATATTGTAGGCTAGGGAGTTGTGCACCTCAGGTTCTCTTTTCGCCTCGTACCTGGTGTGATACTGCTCCGTAGCTTCGACCCTTTGTCGCTTGGTCAGCGAAGGAAGCTTGAGCTTCTCTCTAGCTTGTTCTTTAGTTTCCACCTGAGGTGGATTTGCAGGGGCTTGTTGGGCCTTCTCCTTGACTGGTGTAGGCTGAGGAGCTTCGCTCGAGGCCTGAGAAGGTTGTTGTCCCTTTTTGTGGTGAGCATGCACCTTTAAGGGAGCCATTTGAGTAGCATCTACCTCTATTGACCTTTTTCCTCCTCTGGTAAGGACTGCAACTTGCTCTTCTTCACCAATTACCAGGTTTTGATCCAATTGCCTGATGATGTTGACCTGACCACCATGACTACTGCTCGCCAATGTTTGTACATAATGTTGGTGCAACATGCAAGTATTCTCTTCATGAGGGTCATTACACGTGGAGCACCAATGTATGTAATCGAAAGTGCTCGGAGCTTCATCAATCATGACATTTCTTGCCGATGCTCTCCCTTGCTGGACTGCTTGATCTTTAGTAAGCGCGGGTGTAGGATACGACCTTCTCGGTAGAAACTCATGCTGCGCTTGCTTCTTCTTCATAATGGTCATATCATTGGACAGGGTTTGCACTGTGGAGTTCAGGGACTGAACCTCTTGTAGTATTTTGACTTGCATATCATCGGCTTTAGGAATGGGTGGCAATGGAGCCATCATTGGTATTGGAGGTAGGGCGGGGTGTTGAGGTGGCACTGGCAGTATAGGGAATGCCGAAGAGACAGTGGGCTGCGAAGTCGAGAATGTAGGAAAATGGATTTGTGGAGTAGCAATCTGTGATACAATGGGATTCGGGTTCCAAGATGAGATCGGGTATGCAGGGGTTGCAGAGATCTACGAAGCGGCTGCGCTCGCATACTGGAATTGAGGGAAATCAGGAAGTATGGGCATCGACATCCTTTGGGGAAGCTTACCCATAGCTATTAGATCCATCTCCGCTCTCTGGGCTAACTCGTATAACTCGGGGAAGGTATTGATGTTCGAATACCTTACCATGACACTGATATCAGGGTTGAAAGCCCGAAGGAAATAGTATGTTGTAGCTTCGCTAGTTGGTCGAAGTCCAACTGGTATCCTTTGCCAGGTTCGAGCGAACCTAACATTGAAATCGGTGATCTCCTCTTGTGGATGTCTCTGGATCATTGTGAACTGATGCAGGAGAGAGGATGGATCGGCGGACTCATTGAAGCTTCTCATCAGCTGTCCGGCTAACTGGTCCCATCCCGTTATAGTATCGGGTGGTAAAGATCTATACCAATAGAGGAGCTTCCCTCTAAGAGATAGAACCAGAAGCTTTACCATAACTCGCTCTTCTGTGATGTCATGAATCATCGCCAGAGAAACTATGTCTTGGATGTGCTCCAGAGCAGTCTTCCTAGTTCCATCGAACGTGGGGATCTTCTTCATAGCAGCAGGTGGAACTTGCCCTTGTCCCGCTAGATTTAGCGGTCCCGAAGAATTCCATGCCGGGAACAATCTGGGCGGTGGTTGCTGCTGCTATTGTTGCTGCATTTGTTGTTGTTGTTGTTGTTGTGCCATATTTGCTCCTGGATTTTGAGAAACAGGAATTCCCGAAGCTCCTCCTTGGTTGCTAACAGGACGACTAATGTGAATGGAGGCACTAGGATGCTTCGGTGAGTTGGGAGGATTAGGAGGAAAGCTAGTTGTTGTGCTATCCGAGGTTAGTCCTTGTTCATCAACAGCAGCCTCTTGCGAGGATGTTCCACGTAATAGTGACTCAAGGGTGACCAACCTAGAGCGTTCCCCGAAGGCGTCAATATCAAGCTCAAAGAACTCAGTTTCCTCTCCTCTATTCCTAACTCTCCATCTTGTTTGCATGAAGGCACAGACTTAGGTACCGGTCTCTACGACTTAAAGATTCTCGGTTAAACAGAGTCGCCAGATGCTAAGAGTCTTTTGGCAATGAGACGAGCATCGACTCTCGTTTCGTGCAATCCTTGTAAAAAGGCTTTAAAAGAGGGATATTTTTTGCATCAAAAGTGAGGTAAGAAAATTGATGGGAAGCCTTCTGGAGCACCCGTTTCGTGCTTCTAGAAAATTTTTATTTATATTTTTAATTAAGTTTTTTTAAATAAACCTTTATTTAAAAAAAACTAATTTAAAATATCTATAGAAAATTGTTAATTTTTTTTTAGGCTTTATTAAAATAAATTTTGGAAAATTGATTTAAAAAAAGAGGAAACATTGCCTAAGAGGCAATTTTTGTAAATGATTGGCACAATTGCCCTAGAGGCAATCCTTGTAAAAAGGCTTTAAAAGAGGGATATTTTTTGCATCAAAAGTGAGGTAAGAAAATTGACGGGAAGCCTTCTGGAGCACCCGTTTAGTGCTTCTAGAAAATTTTGGACTCCCCGTCTCGTGACGGGGGTGGCACGCCAGGGGCGCTGCCCCTTGGAACCCCGTTGAAGGGTTAAATATTGTGATGGAATATTGATGATTGGACATTTACAAAATGGACACCAAGTTTGAATATGTGAAGGTGCCAGTTTTTGATGGTAAAGACTATCAATTCTGGGCAATTAAGATGAAGACTTTATTGATTGCAAAAGGGTTTTGGGACATAGTCGAAGAAGGATATGAGGAACCCACATGGAACAAGCTACAAGGAGACGACAGTAAAGATATGAAAGGGAAGCAATATGAAAATTGCTTAGCCCTTATGGATTTGAGGAGAGGAATGGAAAAGAGTGTTTTTCCTCTCATAGCCAATTGTAAATCAGCTACAGTGGCATGGCAAGTGTTGAAGGATGCTTATGGGTTTGATGCAGACACCCATAAAGTCATGAGTGACAATCAAGAAGATTGTTTAAGCAAGGAGGAGCCTTGCTTCCTTGAAGAAGTTTCTGAGTTAGATCCTTTTGCAGGAGGAGCTTTTGAAGACTCTTGTGAAGGCTCATATGAAGGTAGGTCATTTGAAGAATACATACATTCTTATGATGCTGAATTCTTCCTTGAAGAGGACGACATGTGTGACGAAGAGAGTGATGATGAACTTCTTGAAGAGAAGAAAGACGAAGATATGAAATCCCTTCATGGACAAGAGGATGAGAAAAAGAGAGATCAGCCCTTATTCTTTGAAGATGTTTCTTTGCAGAAAGAAGAGGCTTATAAAGTCTATGAGGAAAATTTGAGAAGAAGAGGTATTTATGCTACAAAAGGAAGAGGAGGCAAGAGAGGTTTTGCTTCTTGTAGAAGCTTTGTGAGTTATGCAGATGAAGAGGTTGTTTGTGAAGCCCTTGACAAATGCATTGTTGAGATTGAGGGGGAGATTGAATCTCCAAGTATTGCTATTCCAGATTTGTGCTTCATGGGGGAGGCACCTACAGTTATTGAAAATTGTAATAGTCAATTATTTCTTTTAGGAGGAGAAAAAGATGAAAAGAAAAATTGTACTAATGAATTGTTTGCAGGAATGGAATGCTTTGAAATCATTCACATTGATAGCAAAAAGGATGAATGTCTCAATGACGAGACAATTGCTCAAAGATCTTGTTGTGAAGATCATTCAAAAGTGGAAGCAGAATTTGAAGTTGAAGGAAGAGAAACACTCACATTGGAGTGTTCCTTGCTTGCAGATCACCTAGATGAGGTGATGTATGATGAAGAATGTCTCATGGAGGAGACATATGAAAAAGAGTGTCTTATGGAGAAGACACCACATCAGTTATTTGTTGCAGAATGCTTCATGAACAAAGCATCTACAATTCTCATGGAGGAGCATAAAGCAGATAATGATGGAGAAACCCTCATCATGGAGTGTTGCATAGTTGAAGACCACTCACATAAAGCAGAGACAAATGAAGAGTGTATTATGGAGAATGCACCTAAAATTCTCATGGATGAGAATAATGATGAAAATGACCTCAACCAAGATTGTTGGCATGATGCTGGAAAAGCAATGTTCAAGGAAGACCATTGGCTTGAAGACCATTCACTTGGAATGGTTGTGTGCTCTCTTGAAAGAGCAACTAAAAATCTCCTTGAAGGAGATGATAAAATTGTTCCTCTACAGGGGGAAGAAAATGATAAATATAAAGATGAGATTGATTCACAAGAAGTATGGGATGTTGATTCCCATGACATTGTTGATGAAGAGGAGATGAAGACTATAAGTTTCATGCTCAATTGTGAAGATCACTCATCAGGAGTGACAAATAGAGATACTTCTTGTCCATCAGTCCAAGAAGGTTATGTGAAGAGAGATTTTGTGAATCTCAAAGATGACAATATGTTGTGTGAAGAAAAGAGCACAAAAGATTATCTCATTTGGGAGAAGAAAAGTGAGAAAGCACATAAGATAGAAACAGAAAATAACAATGTGACTGCTGATTTTCTTGTTGTAATGGCCAAGGAAACATCACTCATGATTGAAGATCACTCATCAGGAGTGAAAACTATTTTGTATGAGGAAAACTATCTCAAAGAGGAGCTAGAAAATAGGGAGATAGTCATTGATGAACTTCATGGTGAAATGGAGGCATCATCAAAGGAGATTGAGAATTGTCTTGAAGAGACAATTGTGGATGGAGATCACTCACTTGGAGTGACTACATTGCAGAAAAAGATTTGTTTTGATAAAGCAACAATGAATGATTGCTTGGATGAATGGTGTTTCAACACACCAACATGGCTTGAACAAAGGAGGAGAACTCTTAGTGAAGAGTTGATGGTTGCTCTTGAAGCAACATACAATGAAGGAGAATTGCCACAAAGCAGCTTTATGGGAAGCACCAAATCTAATCATAGTGAAGGTAATATTTTTATGATTAATGATTTGTTTTTTGTGAGCAGGTATGAAAAGAAAGGAGAATATCTTCCAAAGGCATTATTTAAAGGTGATTGTCTCATTGAGACAACTTTGATGAAGAGTCTTCTTGGAGCGAAGACAATAATGAAGAACTTGGGTCACATGGATCCAAATGATGTGTTTAAAATTCCTTGGGAGAAGGAATATTGTAAAGCCATTGTTTTGAGAGAACATTTGTGTGAGGAGCAACTTTATGTTGCATATGTAATTGGTCATTGGATGGCCATATTTGTTGTGATATTTTGTGTAGAAATATCTGAAAGAGTTGTATGGTATAATCATCTATGTGAGATGATTAATTGTAAATACTCATGTGGAGTATTGTTTAGTGATGAAGATGTAAAAGATGATCAAAATGTGAAAGTATGGTTTAAAGACCATCATGATCAAGATGTAAGAGAGTGGTTGCTGAAAACCACAAGAGGAGAGACTTTTGTTGAAGGGAGAGCTAATCAACAAAAGATGGCACTCAAGCATTTGCGTTATGGAGGAGCAACATCAAAGATGAATGAAATTCCAATGCATATTACATACTCAGGAGGAGTATTAGGAGATGAAATATGGTTTGAAGATCATAGAAAGAATAATGAAAGAAATGTGCTAGATTGGTTAGTGAGAACCAATACATGTGACATTATGGGAATGTCATTTTTTGTAGAAGCTTTTGATGAAGGGGGAGTAGCTCATCAAAAGAGGGCACTCGGTTCCTTGCAGGAAAGAGTAGCAACAAAGATGAAGGAGATCCCACATGAAGAGTGGAAGGAGTGCCACCACAAGTTTTTTATAACTTTTGATTACTTGATACAAGATTGGAGGAAACGTAAGAGAAATGTTTTCTTCCAATGTTGTGGAGGAGGATCTTGATGCTCAGTCAGATACAGGGATCTTCATCTGTCAACATAAGTATGTTCGGGACATGCTTAAGAAGTTTGCTATGGAGCATTGCAAACCAGTTGCAACTCCAGTTGGACATGGGATCCAATTAAGCAAAGATGATGGAGCATCAAAAGTTGACGTGACCACTTTCAGAAGCATGGTTGGGAGTTTGATGTTTCTCGCCAACACCAGACCTGATATACAGTATGTTGTTTCTCTTGTCTCTCGATTTATGTCTAACCCTTCTGAGTTGCATTTGCAGGCAGCTAAGAGAATTCTTAGATATGTAAAGGGTACATGGGATTTTGGGATCCATTACCAGAAATGTAACACTATCAAGCTTGTAGGCTTCAATGATAGTGATTGGGGTAGCAACATTGATGACAGAAAATCAACCTCAGGGAACTGTTTTAGTCTGGGATCGGGACTAATAACTTGGAGTTCCAAGAAGCAGACAGTAGTAGCACTATCTTCAACAGAAGCTGAGTATATAGCGGTCACTCATGCTAGTACTCAAGCTCTGTGGCTACGAAAGGTATTAGAAGAACTTGGAGAGCAGCAAAGTGGTCCGACCAGAGTCTACTGTGACAACATCAGTGCCATTCAGTTGGCATATAATCCTATCCACCATAGCAGAACGAAGCATTTTGATATGAAGTACCACTTCATCAGAGATATGGTGGAACATGAAATTGTTGAGCTTCAATATTGTCACACTTTGGAGAACGTCGCGGACATCTTCACCAAGGCGATGACTAAAGCTCAATTTGTAAAGCTGAGAGACTGTGTAGTCAGTCCTCTCAACTTTAAGGGGGAGAATGTTGCAAATGTGAATAGGGTTCTCACTAAAGAGACTTAGAAAAATCTAGTTTTCTAGTCCTAAGTGTGAAAACCTCTATATTTTGTCGGCAAGTTTTCAATTTGTCGGCACGATTAATTTTTCTCCCTATTTTTTATTCTCTCTATCCTCCTCCTATATTCCTTCCTCTACTTTCTCCTTATCCCTCCATTTCCTCCATTATTCCCTCGTCCTCCTTATCCCTCCAACTCCCTTTCCCCTTATTCCTCCAACCTCCCTTCCTTTCCTCTCCGTCGACTTCCTCCCTATTCTCTCCGTATATATTATGGGCATTTCCTATGGTTGTAATTAGACTCTGCAATTATTTTAATATTAAGATTTATTCAATATTTTCTATTACCTCCTGGTCCAAATTTGACAATCATGTGGTTAGAACAACCAAAATCTAGATACCAAACTTCTTGACTAGTTTTTTTAGCCATGTCACTAGTCAAAAATAAATTACCTTGTGTAGCTTCATCCTCACATACATAGTGAGCTCTTATATATCCATTTGTGGTATTCAATCTACAATATCGTGCAATGTGGCCCATTTTATGATAATTGTAGCATTCAACTCTTTTTTATCAACCCTTCCATGTCCTCTTCCAATAGCAACATCTCCTCTTCCTCTTCCTCCTCTACCTATTGAGTAATTCTAATTTCTTCCTCTTCCATGTGCTTGTTTACTTGTTATTCGACCAACTTCATCATTCTAAAAAAAATCAATTTAGAATTAAAAGTATTCTTGTAATTTTATTTATTGGTTTCTCTTAGTCTTTCCTCATGTGACAATAGAGAATGAACTAGACAATCAAATTTAAGTGTAGACAAGTCTTTACTCTCCTAAACAATTATTGCAACATGATTCTATTTAGGTGTAAGAGATATCAATACCTTAATCATAACTACCTCTTTCTTTAAGTTCTCTCCAAGGGTGGCCATATTCTTCACCACATCCTTCACTCTAACACAATAATCACCCACACTTTTAGCCTCTTTCATTTGTAGATTCTCAAACTATTTCTTCATGGTCTACAACTTTACCATTCTCACTTGACCACTTACTTGGTAAGCCTATTGAAGAGACTTCCAAGCCTCCTTGGTTAATGTAGCAGCAACAATACACGGAAATAAAATCTTGTTAAGAGTAGATTGAATGCGGTAGAGGGCTAACGAAATATTCTTCTTTGTTTTCCTTTTTGTTGTCCTATCATTTTCTTGTAATGTGTTCCAATTATGTGGTTATTCATAACCACTCTCCACTACCTCCCAAATATATTTTTAAATTAACAACGCTCTCATATTTATGCTCCAATAATAATAACATTTCCCATTAAATTTTGGAATGGGTAATGAGTTGTTGAAGTGGCCATTAGACTCAAGCAACAATAAGTGAAGTTTTTCTTCAATGAACTTGTACAAGAACTTGATCAAATATTATACTGACCATGAGCCCAAGTTCACTTAAACCTAAAAACCAACCAAGTTATGATACCAATTGAAGTATTTGACCCAAAAAATGAAGAGCAAAAATGCAACAAGAAAAAATTATAGTAGCAAAAAATACAACTTTTTGCAGTGGTGCAAGACAATCTGAATTTGAAGGACCAAAACTACTCAAAATTTGATGAAACTTTGGGAGTGAATTCTACATAAAAATACCTTTCCAAAAGTGTATAACAAACACAAAATGGAGTTGTAAATCAAAATTTATAAGCTTTGAAAGTTGATTGTAAGTTTTAATAAACGAGGACAACAAGCATGTATTTCAAAAAATAAATGTAATAGAAAGTTGTTTTGTATTCTAAATGAACTCGGAAGTATTACAAATATTTTTCCATAATATTTTCTATATATTTTATAATATTGTATATTTACAATAGATAAAATGATGTTACAACACTTCATATCACATTTAGGAAGTCCAGCATTTCAATGACTCTTTAAGGCCTATTGAAAATTTTGGGCTTCTTCAAATCTATGGGAGGAATTTTGGTTTCATATTTTTCTTAGTCAGCATCAATCTCCAAAAAAACATAAAACGTGTTTATGGTATCACCCCTATTTTGTAAATAGAAACTAAATTATAAAGTGAAAGCTAATGAGATTTTATTTGTTAGAATATTAATTGTTGTTCTAGATAGAGTTCAAAGTAGGAAAATATGAATATTATAGTATTTTATTTGGTTTAGCAATTATTATTTGAAGTCATGAATATATATTATTTACCCTCATAGTTACAAATTATATTTTTTATTTCTTTTGAACCGAATGTATTACTCTTTTTATCACCTTACAACTTGACAAATATTGAAAATTAAAAATAGGTCTGAGAAGAGAGAACATGACCAAAGTGTTTGGCAATACATATTTGTTATGCTTTGTTTTTTTGGATCCTTAGTTTTTGTTATTGATCATTCTCTTGAATACTATTTTTTTTACTCTAAAATTGTTGATTTGAAAGGAAGTCATGGCTTAGGTTTTAAATGGAATATTTTTTTGTATAGTTATATTCAAACATATAATGTCCCAATTATTTAAATAGCTATTTTTAATGAAAGGTACATATTTACACTATATCTAATTCTTAAACACATTACAATAGATGTTAAAAGCCTCTTGTTTCTTGGCATTGGTTTCCTTCTAAAACTAGTTTATTAAACTTGTTCCTTGTGGGTAAAAAAAACTATATTAAGTAGTTCATGGCTTGTCCCTTTGCAATTAGTTCTTGTGTAAGATATTGTGAAAATTTGATATAAGTATTATTGTCATTAAACTAGAAACCATGATTTTCTTTTATTTTATAACCATGAAGTTTTTTAGTATGTACAAAATACTCTTCACAGGAGGGGCAAATAAATTTTCATGTTTTGATGTTCTTGTAGACAGGAAAAAATATTATTTTCCTCTTAAAGTCTAATTAATGTCAAGTGTGCATGGGGAAGATTCATTGAAATATTTTCTTTCCCACTTGAGGGTCTCCTTCCAAAGGAGACCTCGAGAATATGGATATTCTCAAGATGATTTGACCCCTACTCAATTTTTTTTCTCATGCCTTTTAGAAGTTGATGTTATGCTTGTTTTATTGGTGTTTTATATGGGTTTATTCAAAGAAAAAACCTAAGGTTTGGATCACTATCTATCTTGATTCTTTTTCGAGCCTTAATGGTTTTTTAAGACCTAAAAATGAATATCATCTAAATGCATGCTAAGCTTATATCACACGAATGCAAGAATGCAACAGCTATCCTATATGCTTTTTAAATTTTGATGAGTTAACTAAGGAGATTTTGATATTTAAGGTAAAACAAGAGAGGATGCAAGAAGATAAATCTAGCCTAAATGCAACTAAATGAGTTTCAATTTCTTTGCCTATGCACTTGAAAATGAGTAAGAACTTAAGATCTAACCTAAGGTTCTTTGATTGACTGATTTAGATGTGTTTTGTAAAGTGATTAGGGTTTTACTTAGTATTCCTTAATTCCCCAAATGAAATATGATTTATAGGTGCAAAAAAATAGAATACAAAATTAAAACATAGAGAAATGGAAGTTATAGAGCTTAAGGAAGTACCTAGTGGTAAAATCACCTCTTTTGAAGCCTTTTGTCAAATTCACCACTGAATTTACCAAATTTATAGCCCCATATAAATTTGGTTCTAACTGGGGAGAATTTGATACCTGCACAAGTTAAACCAAATTATTAGGTTTTATAATTTAGGAGATCTATCTGAGAGTTGGATATGGTAGAATATTTGTCTAAATAGCTGATCAAACCTGCTGTTGAAAGAAATTTTGAGTTTGCTTACATCTTGGAGTGGAAATTCCACTTTTACCAAATTTACCACTAGGATTACCAAATTCCCCATTGAAAAATTTAGTTTTGTGTATTATAGAAAGCTAAATTCTCTAGTGACTGTGCAAGGTGGCAAATTTGACCTGAATACAGGGCTGAGGTGGTTTTGAAGACCTTTTTGGGTGGATTTCAATCAAATTTTACAATGAGAAGTGAGTATGATATTTCTTGAGGTATTTTATTGGTCTTTAACTTATAAAATCATGGATCTAAGCTACAAAACCATGCAATTTGATGACTAAATTCAAGATATGTAGTAAAAGAGTAAAAATGCCAAAGATGATTGAAATTTTTATTAAATGTGGGTGCAAAGGAGTTAAAAATGTGTGCAATGATGTTAGGAATGATATAAGATAGCTAATACAACTTTTAATTAAATAAAATTAGCATTAAGTAATGGAAAACCAATGAAAACGCTAAAATATGGAAGTGTTGCTCAAAACTTGAAAATTTACATCAATAAGCAAGAAAGGGAGGGAGATTGCAATGGAGGATGCCTGAAGGTTGCCAAATTATGAGATAGCAATGCAATAACAACCTTGTATCTCCAACACCTTGCCTTGATATATGAGAGAAGAATAATATACGAGTGTAATGTAAAACTTCATACAATGTATGAAGAAAATTTGCTAAAAGAAACACTATGTTAAACTTATGTCTGCAATGGAAGAAGCATAATATTAGATGAACATGAAAGGAAATGGAAGAGTTAGTATGCTGCTAATATAAATAACATGACTGTAAATAAAAGGGCAACAAGTGTTAGGATATGAAATGTAGCAAGAAAATACAATAAAACCTTGCACAAGAGAGGATTATGATTAAAATATGGATGGTGAATGAATGTAAACCAAAATAGACCTACAAAAGAGATGTTAAAAGCTAAATAGATATGATATGCTGGAAGAAAATACTACAAATACAATGTTAGGTGGCTATAAATAGAGATTAGAACCCTGTAAAAGAAATTTGATGTATGAAATATAAATGCAAAGAGAAAAATTAAGCTAGCAAGGATATAACCTAGAGAATAGAATGCAAAGTGAAACAAATATGAATGGAGAGAATATGTTGGGATTAAAATGAGATGTGATAATATTGATACAAAGAAGATTACAATATATAGGTAGGAGACATATATGATAACATGACAAGTATCAAGGACACATATCATAACTGATAGACAAAGTACACATTAACTCTAACATTCCCCCTTAATGTGTACTTTTCTAAAAAGATCTTAACATTCTCCTTATTACATGATTTGGTATAGGCTTGTGCTCATTGCCTATGATAATATTGATACAAAGAAGATTACAATATATAGGTAGGAGACATATATGATAACATGACAAGTATCAAGGACACATATCATAACTGATAGACAAAGTACACATTAACTCTAACATTCCCCCTTAATGTGTACTTTTCTAAAAAGATCTTAACATTCTCCTTATTACATGATTTGGTATAGGCTTGTGCTCTTTGCGTTTGGCTCTCCAACTATGAATAATGCTATATCAACGGTGTATAAATCTCTGTATGTTGCCTTAGGGTCAGCCATTTACTTGAATTTGTTGCCTCTGTATCATTCGTCTAAGTGCCTAAGGTTCATCCTCGATGCATTAGGGTTAGCCACATCTAGATATGTTGCCTATGTAGGTCATCCTATAGTTATGTTTCCTATCGTAGGTCACTGACTAGGTTCACTGATAAGGCCTGGAAATGCCTCAATCATAACATGTTTTGAACACTAAAAATGCCTATAAACTCTTATGTTTTATCTGATATGTTAGTTAAGTTGATTCAATATGTTGTATATTAACCATTTTGCATGATCAATGTATTTGAAATATTATATGCTGATTTTACAGACTTTTTGCATAGTTTTGTGTTCTTTTTGCTATGATTTGCTACAATGGGATATGCTTAGAATAATAGCAGCATTTCACTAATCATGTTTTGATTTGTCTCAAGCATTTATTTCACCTAAATCGGGCAACAGTGCAAGCAAACTATTGTTTTGCAGCAAAAACTGGTCTTTCCCATGTAAATTCCAGCCATTTGTCCATAAATAGCAAGGCATGGAATTCACATGAGGAAAGGGATGAAGACCATTGGAATTTGATCTTAGGAGATAACCCACCTGAGAGATGCAGAAGGAATCACGGAAAAGCATACATTTGTTCATTCCGAAGTATCTTCGGAATGAACAGATATCTTCGGAATGAAAGAACACAGCATCTTCGAAATGAGCGGATCTTCGGAATGAAGAATGCAGCATCTTCGGAATGAGCGGATCTTCGGAATGAAGCATGCAGTATCTTCGGAATGAGAATGCAGTATCTTCGAAATGAGCGATCTTCGAAATGAGAATTGCATTGTCTTCGGAATGAAGCCACTTATCTTCGGAATGAAGAACAGAATGTGTTTTTGACCTATTGACCAATTTTTGAAGCCGAAAAAAGGGAAATAAAGGTTGGAAAAGGTAAAGGGAAAGATCTTCCATCTATATTTGCCGTCATTGCCAACCAAAGTCATCATTAAGGGAAAGATCAAGTTTTAGTCCTCTTCTAGGATAAAACCAGAATTTGTTGCAGCATTGTAGGATTAGATCTTTTGAGATATTCTTTGTTTGTAATCAGATCATAGGATAGCTATAAATATTGCTCCCATTCAGGTTGAGCCTAGTAGGTAGAAAAGGAGATAGAAAATAGTGAAAAGAGTAAGGAAGCTAGCAGAAAATACAGAGTATAGGTAGAAATTGACTGTTACAGTCCTGTAACAGTTTTTAAAATTATTGTAATCATGTCTTCTAATCAATAAAGTGCACCAGTTCTATTTCATATTGCTTGTAAATGAGTGTGATTAAGATTTAGAAAGAGAGAGAGACTTACACCTTCTTATGGACAAAGAGGCTGGCCACTTCCAGACCTAGGAGGAGGACTAACAAGCAGGTTTTATTCTGATTTTGCTGCAGCAGAATGAGTTGTAGAACTTGTTATTTCAATTGCTTGTAAACAGTTGACAATATTTGCAGTCTTAGTTTATTTATGCTTAGATTAACCTTGTGCTTAATTTTTTAGTTGCAATCTTACTTTCAGCAAAGCTTCCACTTTATTTCAGATTGTTATTTCTAGAATTTACTATTTTTTAGCAATTTCCTGCATTTTATGTTTTGCTGTTAAAACCTGAACAGAAGATTGACAACCTTCTATTACAGAACTTTGATAGTTTTTATTTCCACATTAGATCTAGACTTTCATTACTGCAAAAGTAATTAGATTTCCTTTCTGCAATTAGGATCAGACTTTCAATTCTGCAACTATTATTTCTGCAATATAATTAGGTCTTATTCTGCAATTGTAATTAGGACTTCATTTCTGTAGTTAATGATTAGTTTCCAATTCTGCAACTTAGATTAAGATTTATTTCATGCAATTTAGAGATAGGAATGTCCTAAAACCCCCCACACAACCGGTTTCACCAATAAGACCTGTTGCTCTAAATTGACCTAAGTTATAGTTGTTTCACTTCTTTCGTAGATAGCCTTGTACACTGCCCTGGATTGATAGATTCATTGAGAATTAATGATGGTATAATGACTACGCATCATTTTGGCATCGTTGCTAGGGAATAGTGTTGTCAGAAGAAAACAAACAGTCCAATAGCTGTAATCAGACTAAACTGTGAGAATTCAGGTTAAAATCTGAATACAACAGTTGAGGAAGATAACAACTATTGACTTAATTTATGTCATTTAGGAGTAGACATGAATGAATAAGTCTAGGGATGAAAAAGGTAGAACTACCCCAAAGGATCCTTGGCTTGTTCCATTAAGGAGATCTTCACGCCTAAGGGGTGAATCACCTATGTTTGAATTACCAGAAAGATTGATAGAAAAATCACCAGTCTCACCATCACTAGAACATTATGAGATAGGAAAATCACCAATTTTATCATCATCAGAATATCCTAAGAAAGACAATTCATCAGACTCATCATCAACGGAGAGGCTTGGACCTCTTGAGAGAACAATTTGGGAAGCTTTAACTTCTCCCAACAAACAGGAAACTATGGCGGAAGGAGGCAATATAGATGGCCAACATGGCTATGTTCATAATGAAGGAGATGATCAGGATATACTCCAACCGTCCAGAACATTTGAATATCCTATTCGTCTGAATCCAACACAAAACTCTCCCATGAAGACCATTTCACCTTCAGTACTCCCAACCTTTCGAGGTGTTGTATCTGAAGATCCTGACCAATTTTTGTTTGAATTCAAGGTAGTGTGTTAGACCTATGATTATATAAATGACAATAAGAAACTTAAGGTTTTTCCCTCAACTCTCAAGGATTCAGCATTGCGTTGGTTCATGAGCTTAGAGCCAAATTCCATAAGAACCTGGGATCAAATGGAGACTGTCTTTTTAGACAAATATCAGGAATATTGTCGTGTAAGGAATAGAAAAGATGAGTTATTCAGAATCAAGCGGGAAGATGATGAGACATTGGAAGATTATCTTGATAGGTTCTCCTTTGTTCAAAGGAGATGTGGACTTGTAGAACCAAAATTATGTAAAACCATATTTTTGAGAGGATTGCAAGATGAATCCAGAGAAGTTCTGGATTTGATGGGAAAAGGGGATGTAACCACTCTCGGTAATGAGGAAATTATGGATCTCTGTAGGAATTACTCTCGCACTAAGCGAGAGAAGAAGAAAAAGCCGCACAAATGGCAACGATGTAAAGGACACGATAGAGGAACTTGCAAATTTCAAAACTGATATCCTAGTGCATCTAAACACTACTTTAGGGGAAATGTCTGCAAAAGCAAAAAACACAGAACCTTTGGCAATTTATTGCCCAAGATGTAGAAATAAACATGCTTTGCAGGAATGTCCTTTGAATAAAACATCTATCTCAGCCATTTGTAGTATCTGTTCAAAAAGGCATTCAAGTGATCAATGCCACCTGCTACCACAACTCAAAACTGTGTTAGAAAACCAGACTGAGGAACTCAACTATATTGGACCAAAACAAGGGGGAAATTTCTCTCAATATCAAAATCCCCCTCGTTTTCCTACAAATTGGGGGCATAATCCTGGTACTATGCCTTGGGGACAATCGGAACCACCCCAACGTCCTTGGAATTATCCTCAATGGACAAATTCCCAAGAATGGCCACAATCAAATTGGAGTAACCTGACCTGGAATCGAGAATCAAAACAACCCCTCATGGAATCAAAACAACCCATCTTGGAATCAAAACAATCCAGCTTGGAATCAAAATCGGACTAATCCACATTGGATGCAAAACCAACCACAGTGGAATCAGCAATACCAGTCCTATCCAAGGCAGCAAAGGAATCAAGGTCAAACTCAGCATTTGTTGCCTGCACCTAATCAAAATTTTCAAGAAAAACAATAGCAAACACAGCAAGTGAAACAACCTCAATTGCCAGCTCAGCCAGTCACTAATCCAAACAGTGTGAGACAGACACCTCCTGTCTATGTGGTTGAAGCTGAAGAAAATGTTGAAATTAATGTTCTTGATTGTAGTGACATCCAACTTCGTTCGGGGAAAAGTTGTACCTGAACCAGTTTCAATTGAAATCAAAGAAAATGAAGAGCAAGAATCATCAGAACAAGAGAGAATCCAACCAACAATAGAAACAGAAAAATTGGAACCAACAATAGAGAAAGAGACACAAGCAGAACAATTACCAAGGATAATTCCATATCCTGAAAGACTTAATGCAATACCAAAAAATTCTGAGTCAGAATTGGTCAAAGAACTCAAAAAGTTGACTATCTCATTGCCCTTATTGCAAGCCATTAAGGAAATACCAGAGATTAACAGTCTTGTCCAAAATTTGTGCATTAAAAGAGCAGGAAGAAAGAAGAAAGCATTTCCCAAGACTGTGCAGGTTGAAGGAAAGATAGCTGATCTCTTATCTGGAAAACTACTACCTCCAAAGTATAGTGATCCGGGAAGCCCAGTTATCACAGTCACCATAGGTTCAGTACCAATATCAAATGTTTTAGTGGATCTAGGAGCTGCAATAAATGTCATGACCAAAGATACAATGGAACAATTACAGCTCAAACATCTCGGCCCCACATTTATAGTTTTATAAATGGCTGATAGGTCGGTTGCAAAACCTGAAGGAATCATTGAAGATGTCCCTATAGAAGTTTCTTCTTGGGAATTCCCTGCAGATTTTTTGGTTTTACTGCCAAGAAATTCAGCACATGGATATCCCATTATTTTGGGAAGACCTTGGCTTGCAAGCTGCGGCGGCCTTCATAGGCTGCAGATCTGGAAATATGACTATTTCAAATGGTATTGATCTGAAACAGATTTCTTTATATCCTCCTGCAAAACCATCTAGCAAATTTTTAGGTCGGTTATGGTTTTCGACTCGGAGGAAGAACCGAGAAGAGGTCATTTCTACACTAGCTACCTTAGTAGTAAGAGAACACACAGAAGACCTCGGTGACACGAGAAAACTTGGAAAATGAAACAATCTCGATGAATGTTCTGCATGAACAAGGTTTAGAAGGGGAAGCAACAAATATCCAACAGTTGATAAGTAATGAGGAGAATCAAAAATCTGAAGATGAACCATCTGTGCTATCACAGGGAAACTCTGTTTCACTACCACATGGATGGCACCATCATCTGATTTTTCCTTCTCACTTATTCCATACAAGATATGCTTCCCTCAAGCAGCAATAAAATAGAAACTGCTTCTTTTCTCCCATCTCGGCAATGTCCTCTTAATCCCTTAATTACCAGGTATGAAGGAGTGAATTCAGTCCTTCTAAATACAAAACAAATAGAAGTCCAGCCAGGCAAATTTTTGAACATCTACAGCTAGCTTACTAGGGAAGAGGAAGAAAAACTGATAGTTGTCTTGCAGAAGCATGTTCATGCTTTTGCTTGGAACTACAAAGATATGTCAGGAGTTCATCCTGATATATGTACCCATAGAATCTATCTTGAAGAAGTCAAGCCAGTCAGACAACCTCAAAGAAGATTGAATCCTGCCTTAAGAGATATTGTGAAAGAAGAAATTGAAAAACTCCTGGAAGTAGGATTCATTTACCCAATTTTCGATAGCCAATGGGTTTCTCCATTGGTAATAGTTCCTAAGAAAAATGGAAAAATGAGAGTATGTGTAGACTATAGAGAGTTGAATAAGGTGACATACAAAGACCATTTTCCATTACCTTTCATAGATCAAGTGTTAGATACTCTTATTGGAAAAAGATACTTTTGTTTTCTTGATGGATTTAGTGGATATAATCAAATTCAGATTGCACTCGAAGATCAAGAAAAGACAACTTTTACATGTCCATGGGGAACATTTGCCTATAGGGTTTTACCTTTTGGTTTGTGTAATGCCCCAACAACTTTTCAATGAGCGAGTCCTAGCAATTTTTGCTGATCGACCACCAAAAGCGTTGAAATTTACATGGATGATTTCACAGTATGTGGACAAACTTTTGATTTTACATTGGAAAATCTTGATAAAGTCTTAACTCAGCTGTGAAACATACCACTTATCCTTAAATCCAGATAAATGCTTCATGATGATGAAGGAAGGGATAGTTCTTGGTCATCACATCTCTCCTGAAGGGATCCAAGTTGATCCAAAGAAGGTTGAAATTATCAAGAATCTCCTTCCTCCTAAAACTCAGACTAATGTCAGAAGCTTCCTAGGACACATTGGTTTTTACCGTAGGTTTATTCCCAACTTTAGTACAATAGCCAGTCCTATGTTTGCCCTATTGACTAAAGATTCTGAATTCTCCTGGACTGCAAAGTGTCGGGGAAGCATTTGAAGCTACGAAAGAGAAATTGATAACTCCACCTGTGCTCGGAGGACCTAATTGGACATTACCATTTCACATACAGAGTGATGCCTCCAATACAGCAATTGGAGCAGCATTAGGACAAATTGATAATGGTGAACATTATACCATATACAACATTAGCAAGAACTTGACAAGAGCCGAGAAAAATTATACAACTGAGAAGGAATTCCTAGCAGTAATTTATGCCATCAACAAATTCGAGGCATTATATCACGGGTTATCAAATATTTATTCACACGAGATCATACAACCATTAAGTATTTGATGAATAAACCTATGGTAAGTGCAAGAATTATTCGTTGGTTCGTTATTCTTTGCAAGAATTTGATATCACTATAATCAACAAACCGGGAAAAGCTAATGTTGTGGCAGATTTCTTGTCCGGGTTGCGAGAACACGGATGAAGGGAATTAGTTGATGACACTTTTCCTGATGAAAAACTATTTGCTATATCAGTCCAATCACCTTGGTTTGCAGATATAGCCAATTATTTGGTCACAGGGAAAGTTCCTCCACATTTCACTTCAAAACAGAAAAAAACAATTGATCAAACAGAGTTCTTCTTTTGAATGGATTAAGGGTATGCTTTTTAAGTGCAGTCCCGACCATGTGTTACGTAGGTGCATCCGAAAGGATGAAGTGTATGATATCCTTAGAGCTTGTCATGATGAACCCTCGGGTGGACACTATTCTGTAAAAAGCACGGTTAGGAAAATCTTAGGGACAGGATATTATTGGCCATCTCTTCACAAGGATGTGAAAAAGTACATCGGGCATTGTGATGCATGCCAAAGAATGGGGAAACCCACTCATACAAATGAGATGCCACTGCAGCCTCAAATGGTTTTAGAACCATTTGAGAGGTGGGGGGCTTGATTTTGTAGGACCTATTGATCCACCTTCTCAAGGAAAGGTGCATATTCTAGTATGCACTGATTACCTGACAAAGTGGGTAGAGGTGCGTGCTTTTAAACATGCTCGTGAAGAGAAGGTCGCTGATTTCTTGTATACTCAGATTTTTTAGAGATTTGGAGCTCCACGGTCTATCACCACAGACCAAGGACCCCAATTTGCATCCAAAGTCATAAAAGCATTTACAGAATTGTATGAAATCAAACATAGGAAATCATCACCTTACCACCCACAAGCAAATGGCCGAGGTTGAAGTAACAAACGAGGGAACTAGAACGCATCTTGACAAAAATAGTAGCTTTTCATAGGAGAAATTGGCTAGATAAATTACCTGAAGCAGTTTGGGCCTACAATACTACTTGGAAGTCCACTACTTGATTCACACCTTATGAACTAGTCTTTGGTAAAAAGCCTCTCTTACCTATTGAATTTGAGCTACTAACATTGCGCACAGCATTGGAAATTGGAATTGAATTGTCGCAGGCACAGACAGACAGGATTCTACAGTTGAATGCATTGGATGAACTTAGATTGGATGCTCTACACCAAAATGAGGTAATTCAGGAGTAGAGGAAGCTGTGGCATGACAGTCACATTCAGCAGAGGAAACTTCAACAAGGAGATTGGGCTTTACTATTTGATTCTCAATATGAAGACTTCCCTGGAAAACTGAGAACTAGATGGTTGGGACCTTACTTGGATTGAGGAGGTATTTAACAATGGAGCAGCTCATTTATCCCCTATTTATGGGTCACAAAGAAATTTGGTAGTGAATGGACATCGCCTCAGGGTATACCATACACCTCTGACTAAAGAAGAATTCTTGCAGCAACTTGATAGTTTGGATACACGGCAGGTGGAAGAGATTCCCTCTTCCACTTCAAAACAATCAACATGATTAGTGGATTTCAAGAAAAAGCAGAAAATACAAAAAAATAAAAAAATAGAAAACAAAAAGATGAATAAATTATGAGTATGAATTCCTTCACGGGCATGGTTTCAGGGAAATCATGAAATTCCTTCATGGGCATAGTCAGGATCAAGAAAAAAAAAAAAAAAAGAGAAAAGGAGAGGTAAAAAAAAAAAAGGGAAAATCAAGAAAAAAGAAGAGAGAAAAATGAATAACTCAGCAGTGAAAACCTTTTCTTAAGGCACTACTGAGTTGGTGTGCATGAAAACCAGTTTTTTGGCATGCATAACCTTGAGAAATTTCTGAACCATCATTGTACAAATTCACCAAGTGCACTTGTTTTGAAATGTTGCAGAAAATCTCAGTAGAATATCAACAAAAGCGAGTCATTCTTCAAAACTGGCATTAACTATTTTTATCAGGTATATATTTCTTACATTTCTTCATTGTAAAATGATTAGTATATAGTATGTGACAATTGACCATTAGCATAAAAGGTATTCATAAGAGTTGGCATACTTAAAAACATGTTTTGAGAATGAAAATATTGATTTCTGCCTAATCTTCGGAACAAGAATGCCAAAAATAGTGCCTGTTGTATTATCTTCAGATTGAAATTGTCTTGGAATGATAACAAAATGAATGTTGCACTTTGTCTTCAGAAAGAAACTTTGTCTTCGGAATGACAATTTGTCTTCAGAATGAAACTTGGTCTTCGAAATGACGACTTGCTGCATCATCTTCGGAATGAAGATCTGTCTTCGAAATGAAGATCTATCTTCAAAATGAGGATCTATCTTCGAAATGAGGATCTATCTTCGGAATGACGATTTACCTTCATACTGATCTTTGGAATGAGGATTGATCTTTCGGAAATGAGGATTAATCTTGGAAATGAAAATTTTGCAAAGAAGATTTGTCTTCGGAATGAAGACTAGTCTTCGGAATGAAGTCATAATCTTCAGAATGAGGATTTGTCTTCAGAATGAAGACTTGTCTTCGAAATGAGGTCATAATATTTAGAATGAAATTTTGTCTACGCAATAAGTTATAATCTTCGAAAAGAGCATTTCCACGTGGCATCCAAGAAGACAAGGTACGACAAAATCAAATTTTTTAGTTGCATGCGAGGAAGGAACACGTGTCAGTCAGCACATGGTTTGTTTTTGCACTCATTGGAAATACGAAGAACGTGACCAACCATATGCCACCAATTTTTAATGCCAATTAACATGCACGTGAGAATCTGCAAAACTAATGAGGTGGATCTGATGGCAAGGACATCCATGCAATTATCAATGAATAGGTGTACAGTGCAAAAGTAGAAATGTGTGCCATCTTTCTTTTCGAAGACGTGTTGTGAAGTACAGTGCACAGGTTACGGTTCATTTCGAAGAAGAAGACGAGAAATAGGGCAACGAAGGTTTCAAACTAAAACTCTGCAAATCTGCAACAGAAAATAGCCAGAGATCCAGCAGAAGAACAGCAGCCATAGTATACGATTTTTAAACAAAAAAGATGGGGCGAAAGATCAGAACAGAGCCTGCAGATACCACTTACCTTCGAGAAAATCCGGCAGTTGTGCAGATTTTTGAAGATGGAGGGTTTATGCCATTTCTGGATAAATTCAATGGGTCTTCTGAAGATTTGGCTGGCATGTTCGCCCATACGTTCAGAAACAACCGAGCACATGTTAACGGCATGACTATTGAGGTAAGCCCTAAAATTTTAAGTCAGATTACAGAGCTGCCATTAGAAGGGATTTCAATTTCTAGATCTGGCAAGAACACATTGGCAAATGTAGTTAATCAGTTTGTAGAAGAAAATGATAGAGAACGAGTACTTAACCCATAACAACACATGCAAAGGGTTAAAAAGGGCCAGCCTGCAGGAACCCTGGGATGAAGTAGCCACCTAGGTAATTAAATTCCTAACTTGTGAAGGGCAGTATGTGTTGTTATCAGGGCATCATTTGCGAATTTTGAACCATCTCAGACATGGTGGGCAACAACCAGAAGTTAGGGTAAATCTTCCCCTGTATCTGTATCAAGAGTTAAAGAACATGGCAAAGAGATATCAGGAGGGTAAAGGAAGCCTTCGCCATCATGGCCTCATCAAATTAGTTTGCCAACACCATTTTAGAGGAAACCCTAGGAGTTTTGATAGGTTTTACTCTACCCTAAATGATGTCATTTTTGGGGATGAAAGTGAGGAAGAAGAAGAACCAAATACTGTTGATGTTGCTATAGAAGAGGAAACAGTTGCTGCAAAAAATGTTGCAGAAGATGTTGTAGAAGAAACTGCAGAAGGTGCCCCTGAAGCTGTTATAGAAATACACCCCACAACAGCAGTAGAAAACCTTGCTCCTGAACCCTCAACTTCACGAGCTAAGAAACAAAAGAGAAGAGGATCTGGAACTGCGAGAGCAGAAAAACAAAAGAAGGTTCATTTTTCTGAAGCTGCAACTGATTTGTCGAAAGAGAAGTGAAGCACTCAACCAAAAGAGTAGAAACAACAAGGGAAACAGAGGCATCTGAAACTGACCCCATGACCCCTATTGTCACCAGAAAATAGAGCAAAAAGAAGAAGTTTGCATCTGGAACTAGGAGGTCTACAAGAATCCATTTGAAAGAAACTGCAGAACAGGTCATGGAGGAAGAAGATAGACCAAGCAGCCCAGATGTCACAGAGATACAACCAGCATCTGAAAACTTTCCAGAATTCCTTGAATAGATAGCTGAGGCAGAAATTGAGTAGGATGGTTTGGAGGAGGCTACAGTTCAACAAGCTACAGATATGGTAGATACCCTTATAGACAGTCTCACGAGCCTCTGAACAAGAACAAACTATTGTAGAAGAAGAGGAAATATTGGTTGAGCAACCAACTGCAATGATTTGTTGCATCGGCTTGAAGAGAAAAGAAGTGGAAGACATCACGGAGCAGGTGAGGGCAGCAAGGAGTGTTGTCAAAACACAGACCAGATGGATTTGAGAGAAAGAAAGCATCATTAAGATACAGGAAAGAAAAATTGTAGAGCTTAGAGAAGTGGCAGAATTGAGAAAATTGTTGTCACAATCTGAAAAATAGCCAGCTATATCCAATGATGAAGATAATTTGGCTCAATTGCTTTTGGGTCTATCAAGGACAGATGACTCTGTTGAGGTAGACATAGGAGTCCATCCTGAAATAACACTCCTTCATTCTGAAGAAGTGCCTGTTCATTCTAAAGCAGCACCATCTTATTCTGAAGCATTACCTTCTTGTTCTGAAGATGCTTCAAAAATGATAAAGAATATTGTAGAGGATGTTGCAGATGAGCCACCAACACAGGAACAGTCCCAGCAACAAGAAAATGTTCAAGTAAGTACTCCTATTGAGGTCCCTGCATTTCAACTTGTTACACTTTCAGTAGAAACAACAGATAAGGGGGTACAAGTAGAAATACTATCTGATGACAATCCCATAGAAATAGCAAATAAGGGGGTGCAAGTAGAGTTATTGACAGATGAACAGCTAGTGGAAGTGGCAGAAAAAGGAGTTCAGATAAATTTGTTGCCTAGGATCCCCCCTATAGTCAGACCACCTAATACTGTGTCTCTAGAGCAGTACAATGCAGACATAGCTAGCTGGATGATTAGATATGAGCAGCTTGCCACTAAAACTAAAAAGTTCAAATTGGAAGCAAAACAGCTAGAAGCCAAGGACACAAAAATTTAGGCATTGAAAGAAAAGGTGTCTGACTTATGCCAAATTGCTGAATTTTTAGTCCAATTTAGATGACCAGCCAGATTTTACAGCCTTATTTTGAAGGAAAAATACCTCGGATGGCAGGTCATGAGGATTACTTCAAACCTTCCATATAAATTGGACACTATTGAAGATTTTTTGGAGGCATATTTTGACAGTCCTTTTGAGCAGAAAAATCTCCTGTGTGAACTATTTTTACATAGTTTCTTCATTCCAGAGGAAGTTGACTCTCATCCTCAAATCTACATTGGAGATGTTCGAGTTGAGAGCATTTATGTCTACTTTGCAGAATCAGCTTTACTGGGATCAAGAGAAAAGGCAGAATAAAGTGATTGAAACAAGGGCTGAGTTGTTAGTCAGAGCAATCCAGCCAAATCACCTAGTTATCACCAGGCAACACTTCTCAATGATGAACAGGGATGATATTAAGAGAATGTACTTGAACAATTTGAGGGATTTGTGTGGCCAGATTTAACAATTTTTGTGATCACAATTTCTTCCCAGCATTGTCAGTATGCGAGAGACAGATGGAATGAACTTTCCATGTCTTTGAGGAAAAGAGAACCTATCTCCCCCATCAACTTAGAATGGTCCAGAAGAAGAGCGAGAAGGTGTAGTCCAGGTGATTCAGATCATGCAACATAACTGGATAGGTCTCAGGTTCAGGCCTCCGACCATCATTACTCCAGTTCCATTCTACTTTGAGGAAGATGCCCAGCCTGATGAACAATTTGAAGATTGGCTCAGAAACATTCAGGAAAATAGGGGGTATTACATAGGCAAGAAATTATTCTACAGGTCATGGAATCTAAACATGGACATATGTGATTCCATAGCCCAATAGAATGCATGAGGGCATGCATTAATATAAGTTGGGGGAAAATGATGAGGCCTGGAAATGCCTCAATCATAACATGTTTTGAACACTAAAAATGCCTATAAACTCTTATGTTTTATCTGATATGTTAGTTAAGTTGATTCAATATGTTGTATATTAACCATTTTGCATGATCAATGTATTTGAAATATTATATGCTGATTTTACAGCTTTTTGCATAGTTTTGTGTTCTTTTTGCTATGATTTGCTACAATGGGATATGCTTAGAATAATAGCAGCATTTCACTAATCATGTTTTGATTTGTCTCAAGCATTTATTTCACCTAAATCGGGCAACAGTGCAAGCAAACTATTCGTTGTGCGGCAAAAACTGGTCTTTCCCATGTAAATTCCAGCCAGCTGTCCATAAATAGCAAGGCATGGAATTCACATGAGGAAAGGGATGAAGACCATTGGAATTTGATCTTAGGAGATAACCCACCTGAGAGATGCAGAAGAAATCACTGGAAAAGCATACATTTGTTCATTCCGAAGTATCTTCGAAATGAACAGATATCTTCGAAATGAAAGAACACAGCATCTTCGGAATGAGCGGATCTTTGGAATGAAGAATGCAGTATCTTCAAAATGAGCGGATCTTCGGAATGAGAATGCAGTATCTTCAAAATGAGCGATCTTCGAAATGAGAATTGCATTGTCTTCGGAATGAAGCCACTTATCTTCGGAATGAAGAACAGAATGTGTTTTTGACTTGTTGACCGATTTTTGAAGCCGAAAAAAGGGAAATAAAGGTTGGAAAAGGTAAAGGGAAAGATCTTCCATCTGTCTTTGTCGTCATTGCCGACCAAAGTCATCATTAAGGGAAAGATCAAGTTTTAGTCCTCTTCTAGGATAAAACCAGAATTTGTTGCAACATTGTAGGATTAGATCTTTTGAGATATTCTTTGTTTGTAATCAGATCATAGGATAGCTATAAATATTGCTCCCATTCAGGTTGAGCCTAGTAGGTAGAAAGGAGGTAGAAAATAGTGAAAAAGAGTAAGGAAGCTAGCAAGAAATACAGAGTATAGGTAGAAATTGACTGTTATAGTCCTGTAACAGTTTTTTAGCAAAATTCTTGTAATCATGTCTTCTGATCAATAAAGTGCACCAGTTCTATTTCATATTGCTTGTAAATGAGTGTGATTAAGATTTAGAAAGAGAGAGAGACTTACACCTTCTTCTGGACAAAGAGGCTGGCCACTTCCAGACCTAGGAGGAGGACTAACAAAGCAGGTTTTTATTCTGATTTTGCTGCAGCAGAATGAGTTGTAGAACTTGTTATTTCAATTGCTTGTAAACAGTTGACAATATTTGCAGTCTTAGTTTATTTATGCTTAGATTAACCTTGTGCTTAATGTTTTAGTTGCAATCTTACTTTCAGCAAAGCTTCCACTTTATTTCAGACTGTTATTTCCAGAATTTACTATTTTTCAGCAATTTCCTGCATTTTATGTTTTGCTGTTAAAACCTGAACAGAAGATTGACAACCTTATATTGAATTTTTTTTAAATTTAAAGTAATAAGAACTTTGACAGTTTTTTTTCCCAAAAAAAAAATTTATAAAAAAAAAATTCCTTTCCACAATTAGGATAAGACTTTCAATTCTGCAACTGTTATTTCTGCAATATAATTAGGTCTTATTCTGCAATTGTAATTAGGACTTCATTTCTGTAGTTAATGATTAGTTTCCAATTCTGCAACTTAGATTAAGGTTTATTTCATGCAATTTAGAGATAGGAATGTTCCAAAACCCCCACACAACCGGTTTCACCAATAAGACCTGTTGCTCTAAATTGACCTAAGTTATAGTTGTTTCACTTCTTCTTTCGTAGATAGCCTTGTACACTGCCCTGGATTGACAGATTCATTGAGAATTAATGATGGTATAACGACTACGCATCATTCACCATGAATATCATCCCCCCTCATGGTGAAACTCAATCTAGAAGGTGTCGGTATCTACCGAAAATGCACCTTAATACAAAAGAAAATACGAGCCATATAAGAGTGTCGATCTCTACCAAAAATGCACTCAAAAAATACAATAAATTGAGCCATAGAATCTAAATGTGGAGGAGAATAAGGAAGAGAATAGAATCTTCTGAAGTGTCTCCGTTTGTAGTCTTCAAAAGTTGATCCAGAAAAGTCCTTGGATAGAGTCTAGGGTGTTTATGTCTATAGTCTCTAAAGTAGGTGTCCTTATGGTAATCACCTCATCTTACCAGAATGCATGGGTAACTAGTCGATGCATCTGCCAAGTATGATAGAGGAGAATACTAGATACTAGGTTCACTTACATAGAGTGTCGGGTTCAACCAAAAATGCACTCTAGAATACAACAATATCTGAGGCTAAAATAATCATGTCAAACTATCTCAAAATTGAAAAAGACACTACTAATATGTACATCTAAAAAAAACCTTCCCGATGACTATAAATACCCCTATGTTTCGTTATCAATGGGGCCTTCATCTTGTAGAAAAACAACATGCCTCTCTAGGCAGCAAATAGAAAACATCGCTCAATGGTAGAATAAAAAATAATATATCAATTTTCCCCTGTAGGGGAATTACATTGGCCATGTAGGCCTTCCACTCCCATGTGGAGAAAAGCATAAAGTTTCCATATTTCTATCGTTTGTCCACTAAGTAGTGTCATAATTCTCCAAAAAAATTATAAAGTGGCCCCTCCACTTTAATATACTTCTTAAACATTTAAAAAAAACTCTACGTGAGGATATTCCCCATGGTCATATTTCATATAATACCCCCACTTAAAAAAAAACATCCTCCATAAAATAAAAGGCACCCCATTAATAAATTGCCCTCCCCATGAGATCATCTATTCATTAAAATAAAACTTTAAAAAACACTCTCTGCGTGGCATCTGTGTCTTATAAACAAGAATCCAGAAACCAATGAAGTAAGCTCTAGTCAAACAACAAACCCTCTGTTATGTAGGTGGCCACCATAGTGTTCCTCCAGCAAGGCAGGTGAGTGCATAGATGATACAAAGATTGGTGCCTAACGTTGGTCTTGTGGCCACACAACCACATAATGATCAAGATGCCCTCTTTGGTACAATATCCAGGATCGTCAAAAAGTCTGCCCTCCAAGTATAGCTCTCAAAATACTCCATCACATCTAACATTTCCTTGTCAACTTCTCAAATTTGAATAGACAAACGCTGGCTACATTTAAAAAATCACCCATGATGCCCATGACGAAAAAAGTAAACTGTTTGAAATAACCAATTGTTTTTTCTACGTGGGCATTATAGCAACTATCGATGGCATGATGAAGGACAGTGTCCACATGTTGACCATCTCGCTTGGGGCAGCAACACGGGTAATGCTACCTCCACAACATACTCCCCACAAAGCTTTAGATCCATTGCATTTCCCACATAGAGTCCATAATAAATGACCTGGATGCAGTTGGATTGAAGTCAAAAAATAGGTACTCCACACAAACCATATGGTTGTTTCATCCGCTGTGAATTGGTGCGCTCCACAGTTCTGGATTGTAACAACCTATCGTAGTGTCAAATGCTTCTCTATGCAAAATAGGCACTTCATCGCCACTTTGGATCCATGCATACCTTCCATTGGATTCTCTTATTTAATTCACCCCACGTAGTCATTCAACAATGGTGGATTGTAAAAAGGTCTTCAAACTCGAGCATCGACATCTCTGCTTGCCCGAGCCCTCATTGGTCATATACATTGGAAGAAGTCAAGGTGCTAACTAGCACATCAAATTTGAACTCGATCATCATGCCAAATATATACATATACTCCTCTTATCTATGCATACACGACTATTCCATCAGTCACGTAGCATACGCTACTCAGAGAGCACGTTCATACCTTTTTAGATTTATCGCCAAGTTTGCCACAGGAACAATGCTGATTTAATTAACTGGAATTTCATTGAAAATATTTACTATAATTTTTTGGAAATTCATGGTAGTTGGTAATGTTTGGAAATCATTGCCAATCACATCAATCACCAGACCATTTGTTACGCTCAGGTTTCCTGGCTAACTTGGACATCAGTAAAACTAATGGCGATGGATGGTCACCCTAGATCTTCTCAATGAATTTTGGATGCGAGTCATCATGAGCAGTTAGGCAATCAAGCAGAAAGCAGAAGTAACATAGCGTTATGCAGATGAGAAGATTTTAGAAAGTAGAAGAGCATCAATATTTCTTCCAATGAACACTTCTTGAAAATAGAAATAATCCATCAAAAATAGCAGATTTCTCAACGCGAAACAACGTCTTCAAAAATTTGAATTTTCCAGGTTTTGCCGATCCAGACTCCATTTTTTACTGTATTTTTTGTTTTAAAAAAATACACGATAGATTAATTTCATAACCCTGAGGGTCGTTGACCCCAATGACACACTCCTCATCAATAGATTTAGCGGCTCTAGGAGCACTGTGAGCACTGTGAGCTTCGTGAGCTCCTTGACATTGTCAGCCTCGAAATAGCCTTCAAGATCCTTTCAACAACGTGCAAATAGAAACATTCCAAAAAATAGTGCAAATAAAAAACATTCAAAAATGGTAACGACCTTAGGGGTTTCACTCAGGTATTTCCCAACAAATAAATAAAATCCTATCATGGAAAAGCATCTGGATTTGATCTTCAGTACACTCAAGGAGAATCAATCACCACTGTCATGCGTACAAAAGCATCGTTTCCATACTTGTTCACAATCTCCTCATGAGTGTTATGTAGGGCAGATCCTCAAGATTCTCCATCCACATCATAACAATAATTTTGGTGGTTTGTACCACTCGAACACATCCTTCCTCTAGTTACCGCCTTCTTTCAATTCTCAAAGTCCCTTGCAAAGAGCAATATTGTAGTTCATGCCAAAGGCAATGGCAATGGCAATGATGACTCCCCTTCTACGAATCATAAGAGGACAACTTCTACTTTATTTTTTATTTTTTAATGTTTTGCCCTACTTGGAAAAAGATACTGGACATGAGGATGGAGGCAGCATATGAATAACTATTTATCTACTCTTGGTGAAAGTGTATAGGATTGTCTGCTGCGACAGATCGCTCAAAATGTATAGGTAGAGAAGAGAACGAAGTTCAAAGTAGTTGATCGATCATTAAAAATCGGAGGTGAAGAGCAAAAAAATATGAGGTAACATGCATATTCTCTTCTCATGCAAAAATAACATACTCAAGATAACTTTCTTCATACTGATGCTAGAGTTTCATCTGCATTTCACTACTCCTTAATATCTTTGTGGAAGCACGATCAATCTTCCAAACTGCATATTCTTGAAAAACAAATTATGGCCCCAAGCATTGAAGCTTCAGGGTTAGCCATGAAATCCTCTCCTTCTCCCTTTGGTGTTCTGGTTTCTGATCCACAAAAGTGGAGAGCATACTCCCTGAGCCTTTTGGAGAAGGAAGGAATGGAGGAAAAAATGAGGGGGGATTTCCATGAGGAAAATCCCCCCTCAAGGGTTTATGCAAGGCAGGAGAACGAACTTGCTCTGATACCAAATGTTGAAATTAAAATGAGATGTGATAATATTGATATAAAGAAGATTACAATATATAGGCAGGAGGCCTATATGATAACGTGACAAGTGTCAAGGACACATGTCATAACTAACGGATAAAGTACACATTAACTCTAATAGAAGAAAGATATTGGGAGAGCTATCTTCCTTGTCTCCAAGGTAACCTCCTTGCCCCAAAGTCCTCCTTTCCTTGCTTGGCTTAGCTCCAAAATGCTCATAAATGCTTGAAAATACTTGGAAATGAAGAATATTAAAGAAAAAGAGCTAGAAGAAGAATGCTAGAGAAATCTTGGTAGAGTGTAATTACCCTTCAAGATCATACCAAATGCCTACCCAAGAGGTTACTTAAATAGGATTTGGGGGAAGGATTGGGGGGAAGATAGTTAGGATTAAATTGAAATTTATAAATTTGTTTCATTGCTAGGGTGTGTGAAGTTAGAGCAAAAGGTGAGGAGAAGGAATCCATGTGCCTCTGGCATGTTTTTGAGATATTTTTTATCATTAGCCAAATTTACCACTAGTCGACCAAATTTACCACTGGTGAATTTGGTGGTTTGAGTGGTGATTTTGATCAGAAACCAAGCCTTTTTATTCAAATTTTAAACTTTGAATGTTTTCCAAATTTACCATTGGGCTTACCAAATTTACCACTAGCAAATTTGGTAAGAAGTGTTGAATTTGGTAAAGTTGATTTTGACTATTGGGATTCAATTTTGAAGGTTTACCAAATTTTCCACTGATCTTGCCAAATTCATCACTAGCAAATTTGGTCAGGGTGGTGAATTTGGTAAGGGTTAAAATTGATGCCAAAAATATTGGGTTATTGCCAGATTGAAGTTTTATAATGTTTGTGATTGGTTTTGGTGTCTTTTGCCTTGTCGATGTGTCAAAATTGGGTGTCTACATTTTGCCCTAGTTTTGACATGATGTTTGTGAGATTGCATCAAAATTTAAGTAGTGATACTCAATTTTGATCTTGTAATGTATTGATGTTGTATTGCTTTGTTGATTTGAATAAATAATAATTATTTTGTTTGTTTTGATTGTTTGCAATCAATATTGTATGCATGCCTCATTTTTGATGATGTATACCTTGATGTCTGGAGAAGAAAATTTTACCCCATGTGAAAATTTTTTCTCCTTGGTATAGTACCTTCCTCGAGAATAATACACCCAATGGTAGATGTGGTATGAATTTCTTGAAAATGGGAGGTTCAACTGAGTCGATTATGGGTAGGTGGATAGGCTTAATGTAGAAAGGAATATAAAAAGTACTCTCATTTGTACTTTACTACTTTCAAAGATTTGGAGAGAGAGAAAAACTATTGTTTGAAAAAATGGTGAATAACCAAATATGGGTGCATTGTGTAAATATCGTTCGAGGAATAGTGCATGTATCAGATCAATATCGATAGGTATGTTCTTAGTATTAGCTCAAAATTTTAATTTTTGAGTCTTTTGTTTCAATTTTTTCACATCTATGGTGAATTTGATATTAATGGTAAGTTTGGAACTGGTAACAGTGGTGAATTTGGTACCAGTGGCAAAATTGGTATTGGTAAAGGTGGTGAATTTGGTACCAGTGGTGGATTTTGCACTAGTGGTGAATTTGGTACTAACCAAAAATTTGATTATGAGGATTTTTTATTGAGTTTTGGATGTGGTTTTGGTACGCGATAAAGATTTTGGTGAGCCGGAAGCACCATGTGAAGTGCTTGGAGAGCATTTTGGAGAGTGAGTAGAGGATGGAGGATGTGGGAGTATTGGCTGTGATTGGGCCATACTATGTGACGTATATGCCCAAGCTAGAATTTTATAATCCTTTATCAATAGCTCTAGCAAAGAGGTGGTACCCATCATCTAGTACTTTTATATTACCGATGGGAGAGATGATGGTGACATTGGAGGATGTATGGTGCATCCTTAGAGTACCTTTTTGAGATTCTCCTATTCGTTTAGGGATAGATGTAGATGTTAGTATGTTGACCTTCTCAAAGGAAGGTGACTTTATAGGGATGGATTCAGGGTTGAGGATCAATAATACCTACATGGGAGGGCATATTGATTGATTGACTACCTTGCTATCATCTATTGTGTCAGGGTTGATGATGGGTGATACTAGAAAATATTTCATACCATGGGTATGGGGAGATATCATTGCTAGATTGAGAGATGAGCAGACTATTTATGCTTGGGATCCTGCTATCTTGGTGAGGTTATACCACACTTTGTACATAGTGGTATATAGGTAGGGTAAGAGCTTGATATGTTGTACTTTACTCCATGTCTGGGTATGGGAGCATATAACGATTCACTAACCTATTTTAGTGATGAGGGGTTGTGATCCTGAGAGACTAGTAGTCTATAGATGGGTGAAGCGTTTTCATCCTTTCTATTCTTTGGATTAGACGTGATGCCTAATTGATTATTTGAGGTCAATGCACATTGTTTGGCAGCCATGGAGGGAGATATATGCATGGTTAGATGACCACAAGGAGCTATATAGAGTGAGGTGAATACAATGGTTGGATGATGGGAATCAATCCTATGAGTTATATCGATATGACTGTGTGCTACGTTAACATAGGGAGGTGCAAGAGATACCAATTATAGGTGAGGTGTGAATACAATGAATGCATCATGAGATGTGGTGGGATCCTATGGATCCCTATATCTTTATGGAGGTAGATGCAAATGATGCTATGATGCTAAATCCTACGAGAGATGATGTAGGGTTGATGATGTAGTATACTAATTGATATGGGATATTTAGATCTCATCGATTGATAATAGGCCCACCATCAAGAGACTAGAGATAAGCATTTTAGGATGTGGTCAATGCCCTAAGAGGGGTTAGACATAATTTTGGAAGAGAGAGGTGGGAGAGCTCACAATTATATGGATGACTAGGGCATCATCTGGTACTCCCTTGGATGTACCTCCATTGGCTGTGATTCAACTCTTAGGTACCCTATATAATGGAGTAGGATTTGACACTTTGGGGGAGGTACATCCTAGTAGGACAATGAATGAGGCTACGATGGCAAAGTTAGGGGATATTTGTTATACCTTGGAGGAGGTGAGGAAGTAGTGTGTGGCTTCTAAAGCCTTACATGTGGAGGAGATGATCAAGGTCAGCTATGAAATGGCACAGATGAGGGGTGTGAGTGAGGAGACCATTTTTAGACTCTAGTTAGATTTGGATTGAGTTAGAGAGTAATTATTTATGGACCAAGTGATCATTATTTGTCTAAGGTTAGAGTTGGAGTAGATGAGAGAGGAGAGAGATGAGGCTCGATAATAGGTTCGATAGAGCATGGATGTTGTGGTAGTGGCTATGATTATAGGGCCACTAGAGCAGGAGCTACAGGGTTTTAGGGTAGAGCTACAGGTTTCAAAGGTAGAGCTATCTAGTGCCTCGATGAGACTACAACATGTGGAGCTTCGAGCTAAGAGGGAGCATGGGAGGACCATATATTACCAATAGTTATACCATATAGAGGTTCTTACCGAGCAACAAGAACCATCACCTTTGAGGTCACGATCGAGGGCACCATCGATGAGTGGTGCCTCTTGGAGGTCTATTAGTTTCCAGTTGCCTCCTCCTCCACTAGGAGGTTATGGAGGTGATACTAGTTCTAAATGAAATTCAAAAGATGCTTCGAGAGTTTTATTTATCAATTTTTACATGAAAGGATGAGTTGGCTTGAAATTTATCAAAATATGGTGGATACTCGATCAAGTAGGGATATGAGGATTTAGAGCAATAAAAAATTTCTTCTTCCAAATATTTCCTTAGAATAATTTTTGTTCAATGGAGGCTCTCCCTAAGGCCTCAACATTTCTTTGGTCAATAGTTCAAAGTAAGATTCTTACGAGAGAGTTTACAAAGAAGATGATATTATGGACCCTTCAAATATGCCTTGTGTGAGAAGAATTTAGAAATTTTAGACCATTTACTTCTTCATTGTTTGTTTACTCACACCATTTGGGTTTATTTTTTAAAAAATATGAAATTATATTGGGTAGCTTCATCAAAATTGAAAGAGTTGATAAAATGTTGGATAAATTATTCCAAAGCTAAAGCATGATTGACCCTGCCATTATTTGTTGGAATTTATGGCCTGAAAGGAATAATAGAATTTTTAAAAATAAATATAAAAATCATGCCCAAGTTTGAAACCGTATTAGTGCCTCTCTTGCAAAATATCTACAAATATGGTGCTCATAATGAGAAGTCTCAATTGCAGAGAAATAAGTGCTAATAACTTGGATCTAGGATTTGAACATACTTGGAAGAGTCATCTGTGACAACATAATAAAAATAAAGGATCTACTTCAATCTATGGTAAAATGAAAAATGTCCAAAAATTGGGTTTATCAAAATTAATTTTGATGGTGCTTCTAAATAAAATCCAAGGAAATCTGGTGGAGGAGGTGTTTTTAAAAGTAATGAAGATAAAATTCTCCTCAATTATTCCTGAAGGAGGAAGTTAATTTAAAATAGTCATCTCAGTAGGATAAAATTGACATAGATGAAGTTCGACCAGCAGCCCAGGAAAAAGGGTCTTTGTCCTCTTTAGAAGAGTGGAAGATGGTTCAAAAGCGGAGGGAGTTACGGGGTTCGCCGTTCAAACCCAATAAGGCCAAAAAAGGTGGGGAAGTTCGGGAGGCTTCTGCTAGTATGCTAGCTAAATTTTTTTTAAGGGAGCTGGTCCTATTCAGGGTAATGTGCACAGATCTGCTTCAGAAGGTGATGTACTAGTAGTCCTGCGGGTAACAGATTCGCAATCCTTAAGTCCCTAGTTTCTCAATGAAGCTTGATATTGCCTCCTAGAATGTGATGGGGATGGTGCTCCCCGAGAGAAGAAATATTGTTAGCAATTTTCTTAAGACGGTGTTTGCTGATGTTATTTGTTTACAAGAAGTTAAGCTTAGTGGTTTTGATCTTTCTAGTTGTTTGTCTTGCTCCTAGCGAGAACTTATTGGAGTTCCAACCATCGGTAGGGTTTTGTAGGGGTTTTTCTTGTTGTTCATCCTTGGTTGGTAGCTCTTCTTCTTAGTCATGGTGCATATTTGGATGGTAGATTGCTTTGGGTGACCTTCACTATCTCTGGTTAGATTGTTGGTGTTTATTGTGTTTATGGACCTAATAATGCTGGTGATAGACTTACTCTCTAGTATTGGATGCATGATAATCTTTTGGATGCTTTTTGGATTCTTGGGGGGACTTTAATATGGTTGAATGGGATGGTGATCAGGAAGGATGGGTTGGTGGATGTATTTCTAGTCTAGAAAAATAAGCCTAGTGTAGACTCAAGGCCCATCTGCAGGTGTTTGATGTTAATTTCAAGCAGAAATTCCTTGAATCTTGGGGGTGGCACCCTTGGTCTAATAGGCGTGTTGGAGGTGAATGAATTTATGCTAGAATTAACAGATTCTATGCGGACCTATTGTTTACTTTTTTGGAAAGGGTAAGCGGGTTGATGTTGATCTTGGGATTACTGGCTCAGATCACTCACCTATCTTCTCTTGTGCTCATATTGGTTCTCTTACACTGGAAAAGAAAGGTGTTCCTTTCAAGATTAATGTTTCTCATATGGATTCTATAGATTGTAGAGATTTGGTTAGGTGTGTTCGAAATCTGGTCCCGAGACTCGCTACTAATGGTTGGATTGCTTGGTGGGACGCTGCCATTAGGCGAGTTGTTAAGTTTCTTCGTGGTTGGGGAAAATTAGTCGCTAGAGGTCGTAGATGTCAGATGAAGGATCTTAGACAGAGTTTGTATGGGGATAAAATATATCTAGAGGTTGATACTTTTAATATCACTTTACAGGAGAAAGTTGTTGCTCAAGAGAGTGCTCTGCGTAGTTATGAAGACTATCTTGGAAGAGATGCTAAAATTCATAGCAGGTTGCATTGGATGCAAGAAGGAGATGCCCCAACTTAGTTTTTCTTCAACTATATCAAGAAGAAGAACTCGTCTGAAAGGATTCTCTCTCTCCAGCGTTCAGATTCATCCCACATAGAGGATGAGGAGGAGATTCGACGTATTTTTGAGAATCATTTTCATTCAATTTTTTTTGCTTATGAGGCTACGGAGGAGGTTCATCAGGCCAGAAGGAGAATCCAATATTGTATTCCAAAAAAAGTTAACAAGTATGAGAGTGATAATATTACTGTTGAATTCTCTAAGGATGAGCTTTTTTATGCCTTATCTCATATGAGTAATGGGAAAGCACCTGGTTCGGATGGCTTGCTAGTTGAATTTTATAAGGTAATGTGGGATGTTATTGGGAATGATTACACTAGAATGATTAAGGAAGTTTTTGATGGGGCAGGCTTTTCAGGCTGGATGAACCAGGGAGTTATTAAACTCATTCCTAAGGGCAGCAATAAGGATAAAATTGGTGGGTGGAGGCCGATTACTTTGCTTAATGTTTCTTACAAAATTGTTGCGAAGGCCATTGCTTTACGCCTTCAAAATATTATGGCCAGGATTGTTAGGGAGGAGTAGAATGGTTTTTCAAGGGTAGGTTCATCCTTGATATTGTTCTCTTGATGTGGGAGGGCATGGAATGGGTCGAGGAGTCTAGGCAGCGGGATTTATTCCTCAAGATTGATTTTGATAAGGCCTATGATAGGGTGGATTGGGCTTTTGTTCTTCAGATGCTTAGTTCCTTGGGTTTTAGAAGGAGGGCGGTTGATAGGATTGGCACTCTTTTCTCCGCTGCCTCTGCCAAGGTTATGGTTAATGGGTGTTTTTTTTATTCAATACAACTTTTCAGGTCTATCCGATAGGGGTTTTCGATTACTCCTCTTCTTTTTGTACTTTCTACTGATGCCTTAGGTTATTTTTTGGTGGATAGTATGTCTTGAGGCTTACTTCGAGGTATATCCCTTCCTGAGGGGAAATTAATTAATAGTCATTTTGTTGATGATTCCTTTCTTTCTGTCCAGCTTGATAGTGGCTCCCTGGTTAGCATGCAGAATTTCCTTCATGACTACTGTGTGGCCTCTGGGACAGTGATAAGTGAAGCCAAGTCTGATTACTAGATTATTGGAGCTTATTCTCTCCCCAATGATTTTTCGGGTGGGGTGGAAAAGAGTGGTTGATGGTGAGATTGTCAGGTATTTGGGCATTCCTTTTGGACGACGGGTTTCTTCGAAGTCTATGTGGGATTGGTGTATGGAGAAATTTGAGAAGAAGATTCAAATTTGAAGGACTAAAATGATCTCATTTGCTGGAAAGCTTATCGTGGTTAGCAGAATTATTCAAGCTTGTCATATGAACTATTCTTAGTGTTGGATCCCAAATATCACCCATTATAAGAAGTTGGAGGCTTACATTAGGAGGTTTTTATGGTCCAATATGGACGGCTCACGGAGGGTGCCTTCGATTAGTTGGCATTTTTATTCTGTTCCCAGGACGCAAGGGGTCTTGGATTGTTGGACATCCTGGTTCAGAGAAAATTTCTTGCTTCTAAATGAGTTGTTTGATGCCTGGAGGGTGATTTGAGTTGGCAGTGTCTTCTTTGGTTTTGCATCATGACAGCTAAGCATATTGATGGTTTTTAGGGCCCTTTCACTATTGAGGATTTAGTGGGACATCCAAACAAGTTTAAGATTCGAGGGGTATTCTTTGTAAGAGAATTTGGGAGGCTTGGAGAGAAGTTGTTAAATACCTGCAGTGGAAATACATGGATAATAGGAGGGGTTGGACTTTGGCCTCTAAGGCCATATGTCTTTGGAAATAAAATGGCACTTACATCTCTGATATCCCTTCATTTCGGTGTAGAAGGTTGTGCAAGAAGGGGATTTTTAAGTGGGTCGATATTTGGGATGAGCAGTCTAATCAGTGGATACCGTGGCAACAGTTGTTAGTGAAATTTAAGCTTAAATATTTTGATAAGTTTGCAATCCAGCAAATTCAGGGTCTTCTTCCTGTTGAGCAGCAACACAAAGTTTCCAGTAGCCTCCGAGACCAGTTTGGAGGGATTGGAGATGGCAGTATGATAAACCTATCTGGTGTTTTAATTAGGACAAGTTGTACTTGCTTGTGGTTCCATCAGTTCCATTTGGAGAGGTTCTTAACTCTATATGGGGTACCTGATATACAATAAAAAAATGGAAGAAACGGTTGGCTAGCATCAGGGGTTGGAGGTTTTCTATGCAGCTATAAGTGTTCATTTGGGTAGTCGTTATGTAGGGTCTTCATAGTAAAGCAAGGCTGGTCAAATGTTTGCTCTCTTTTGAAAGGTGTTCTTCATGTGGTAGTAGTGAAACCATCAAGAATATCTTTTGGGAGTGTCCGTATAGCAGGACAGTTTGGAAGGAAATTAAGGCCTTGTACTTCGATGTCGTCTCGAATCATGTTTGGTGGCAGTTGGTTCTTTTGGGGGATTCCCCTAAGCTTCCTCGCCATATTTGTATTTTCTGGAAGATTGTTAGAGCTAATGTTTTGTTTACCATATGGAAGGACAGATGTCATATAGTTTTCCAGGATGAGCATATAGGGGTTGACCATACTATACATGTTTCCTGTAGGCTTATTTTAGATCAGATTTATGTATTTTATAGTAGCTTTTTGAAATATTGTCTTAGGTTGGATAGAACATTGAGATCGGAATGATTGCTTCTTATTCGCAAGCTGATGTAATGTTTTTGTTGTATTCTTTGATTCTTTGGTGATATGAAGTATTATTTCAAAAAAAAAATTCTCCTCACTTATTCATAATCACATGGAACTTCAACTAACAACTATGCAAAGGCTAAAGCACTTTTTACAAGGATTAAAATTGTAGTAGAAAAAAGATGGAAATATATTTCAATTGAGGGGGACTCAAATTATAATCAATGCTATTAACAAAAATGAATGTCGAGACGAGATAAAAAAAATAATATTATTTTTAATGGTCATCATCTATTACTAGAGGTAATATCCTAGTTATGTGAGCATATTTATAAAGAAGAAAATTAAGTAACAAATAAATTAGTGAATTATGGTGTTGATATTCATCTTGATGAAATTTAAAGTTTGATATTCATCTTGATGAAATTTAAAGTTTTAGAAAGCAACTGGCCAAGTATGAGTTTATGTCGTAATCAAAATAATGTCAAGGAGTTGATTGTGGAAACATAAAACTTTGAGGAAGTTAAAAAATATATTTAAGAGAAAAAAAATAAAAAAACTGTGATAAATGTATATACTACAACAAATATAATATTATGATATTTTGATGGGTAGTCCCAATAGAAGCCACATATAGCCTATTAAAAATAAATATTTAAAATATTCATTTCAAACTATTTTTTTTATTTCCATAAAATGTAAGTTCATAAGCATCTCATTTACTCATACATACTAAAACAACTTAGCGGTTAAGACTTTGGGCTCTCTTCATACATACCCAGGTTCAAACCTTTAGTTATCATAATAAAAAATCAATTATATATTAAAAGAATAATAATAGTATTATTCCAAACAACCTGTGGTCCCTTTGACATGAGGGTGGTGGTCCCTTTGACATCAGGGTGGTGGTCCCCTTCATGCCACATTTGCCAAGTTTTAAATCCTCCACTTATCAATGACTAAAAATAATGTAGTTGTGAGCAACTTATATAACAAGAACAAAAAAAATTATCTACATATTTCTTATTGAAATAATAAATTTCAAAGTCACCAAAGTTAAAACATATATAGGGAAGTCCAAAAACTTGAATTTTCAGTTATTTATTGATCTTTTATGTTGTTATTGTGGTTTTAAATTTATTGAATTAATGACCATGTTTTCCTTATCTTTTATACTATTAAAATTAATTATTATAATCAATAAATTCGGTATCTTTGTTATTATTATTTAGTGTTATACCGTTGAAAAATGTCAATTCACATAAGTGGAATACCAGAAGGCTAATAAGCAATATACACACTCTTGAAAGTCCAACTTCTCCCAAGAACGACGGTGGTTTGGCAACACATATTCTGTAGCATTAAATGTCTCTCAACTCACATTTGTAAGAGTTAAGTGACATTTTCTATTGTTTATCATGCCTTTAAACTTAATCTCCATGGCCAAAAGTTACCGATTTTTAAAGTTTTAATAACATTTTTAGAACTCACTTGACTTTGTTATAGAGCAATTTGCTGCTATTTTCTTAAACGAGAGAAATTGCCTTTCAACCTGTTCGTTTTTTTTTTTCCTTGATAAGAAATACAATCCCGTTTTCTTTCATTTAATCTTACGTTTAAGAAACTTAATAAAAACCTTAAAATTTCTTTCATTTAATCTTACGTTTAAGAAACTTAATAAAAACCTTAAAACATAGTACTGTAGTTTTTTTTAATTATTATCCTCAACACGTTAGATGAATATCATCTATATTATATTGAGTAACCAACCACGTACAGTTGAATATATTAACTAAATAATACTTAGATATATTAAATGAACAATGTTTTTGTGAAGATCTATTCACATGCCTATTATCTTAAGATTTTACAACCTAAAATATAATAATAATTACTAGGCATAAAAGATTTAGCCCTTAATGGTGACTTCCCTGGGCACAATTGCGTTTTTCGCCATAGTGTTGGCTGAAACGCCAACGTCGACGCCCCCTGTGAGCGGGTATGAGGAGGGGACGTTGTCTGCTGTGTAAGCGGACACGTGAACGCCCAGAGCAGCCCTGCCGGAAGGATCGAGATTGTTGGACCATGCTGCGTCCCACTCCACTGCCTTGGCTGTGCTACACGCCACGCTTGGCCCTCCTGGAACTGTTAACCTTGCCGAATTCTGCACATGTCATTTCAACTTGATATCACTAACTATAATTACACCCTTTGCACAAATAACATGTGAAGAGCGATTAACAAGTCGACCCACCTGAGGAAAAAATCTTTCAAATATCATCCTGTAGTAGTAGCCTTCCTTAGTCGTGGGTGTATTGTGAGGAAATACATACTTGGCATTGCCCAGCATTATGTCTGTCACCTGAAAATCAACCCAAAAAAATAAAAACCCTTTCACTTGGAGCCCTCCGAAGCAGCTAAGATATTCTTAAACCTTTTTTCTGCTATACCGCTGTTTAGGAGAACACATATACAGAACAATTGCTGGCTAAAAGTATACAGCATAAGCAAAATAAAGAGAAAACTTTCTGAAAAGGAACACGCACGTGCGCTGCAGCGTGTGATTTCAAACCATCAATCCAACTGTAGCCAACCCCGTCACTGAACTGCTCCTTTTGTCTATACAGAATGTGCTGCAGTACCACGGTCTGAAATGTTAATTAAAGTTTTAAAATAAATATAACCGTTGGTAAATCTGGGCGTGGTTATGGTCAATCAAACCTTTGGAAGATAAGGATTAACCTCGTCATCGAATGCCTTGCGCAAAACCCACTTCTCAATCCGGCCCGCATCAGGCCTCACCTGTCACAATTTTTCTTAATCCAGTCAAATCGAATTGTGGACTATTTAACCTAATTAATATGTAGTGCTCCTAGAAAAGAATAGATAAAGGAGAGAGGAGAATTTACCATTTTCCAGTCAGGATCAATTTCCATGGCAACGTTAATAAATTCCTTGTCCAGAAATGGCACACGCGCCTCTAAGCCCCATGCGGATGTGGACTTGTTCGCCCTCAAGCAGTCATACATGTGAAGCGCCTTTATCTGCATTGCATCCACGATTCACACATTCCGACATAAAGTTTAAGGTCAAGTCATTCTACAGGCAAAGAGAAAAGGTTGAGGGTGTGCTGACTTTGCGACAGGTTTCGCGATGAAATTCCTCTTTGTTAGGCGCCTTGTGGAAATACAAATAACCCCCAAATATTTCGTCAGAGCCTTCCCCAGAAAGAACCATCTTTACTCCAAGAGACTTGATCTTACGAGACATTAAAAACATTGGGGTGCTAGCTCTTATGCTCGTTACGTCGTATGTTTCCACGTGATAGATAACATCCTCGAGCGCATCTATGCCGTCCTGTCATGCAATGAAACATATTTATATTCCCCTCTCCAATGAATCACATCACTTTAGAAATTACGACTAGAGATAGACGCAAATGCCTTAAATTAATGAAGAATATACCTGCACAGTGAAGTGAAATTCATGGTGAACAGTGCCGAGGTAGTCTGCAACCTCTTTCGCAGCCTTCAGATCTGGTGACCCCTGCTTGGATGGAAAGCAAGATGTTACAGAACGGAGTTTAGGCTTTTATAAGAGAAAGGATACAATTAAGGACTAACGCAAAGAAAAATGAGACCTTTAATCCGACACAGAAAGAGTGGAGTTGTGTCCCCCATAGTTTGGCGGCTTTGGTTCCGGCCAGATGACGGGCAGCAACGGCAGCAACTAATGAGGAGTCCAGCCCTCCTGAAAGAAGTACTCCGAAAGGAACATCCGTCATCAACCTTTTTACTACGGCCTGTAAAAAACCCAGTTTAGTTAAACGATAGACATCTCAAGAAAAGTTATGTATCAATGTCAAACACCGACAGATTTTGTGAAGGACTCATGATTTTTATTAGTCGACATTATAGAGCATGGCACAAGTATGGTTCGCACATTCTCAAAAGCTCTTCTTAAAACCATGGTATCATATGGAATCGATGGAATTTTTTCTGAGAACCATGGTGGGTTGTACCATCTGCGTAAGCCTCCTGTAACAATCATCATAAACAAGTTCAAATATCAGAGCTTATACAAAACGACCAGAATCAAGTCGTCCTCCACACAAATTCTTATCCCAAAAAGAAAAGAAGGGGGAAAAAATGTCATAAGGTTTCCTACTGCCATGTACATACCTTCTTTGCTGGAGAATATATGGCCGGGAGGAAACGCCTCAAAACGTTCACAATTATCATTCAAAGCTTTCATTTCTGAGGCAAACCACACAGATCCTGCGAGTATAATAGTAAAGGAATCAGCCCATAAAAGATAAATTATCAGCCTAAGTCGTATGTATTTAGAGTAATTACCATCGATTCCCCATCCGATATAAAGAGATGTAATTCCAATGGCGTCTCGAGCGGCAAGGAAGCTGCCATCGCGTGTGTCGAGCAAAACGATCGAAAACATCCCATCCAACATGTCGACAAAATCCTCTCCATGCTCCTCGTACTTGCATACCAATTCACAGTGGATTTCATTATAAACAATAAACAAGCCTTTGCAATTAAGACCCTATGAACATTACATCCCTTGGAGAGCGGTGCCTTGAAAAAAAAAGTTAGGCAAACCTAAGAACATATCCTCTTTAGCAGGTTACTTACTAGATGAGCTATGACTTCACAATCACTACCAGTCCTAAAGCTGTGAGATTTCAGCCCTTCCTTCAGTTTCTCATGATTATAAATTTCTCCATTGACCTGCGATTGCAAGGGAATACATCAATACATCTAAGGATACAATGATAAAAATTCAAATCGACATAGATAAAGTTTTGATGAAACTGCTAGAGAGGCCTGGTATTCATTCAAATCTCCAATAAAGCCCTTATAATAACACGATCCTTCGATGTAAACCTTGGCTATTTTTAGCACTTGTAATGGAATCTAAGCAAACCTGTATTTTTGATATAGTGCAGATTTATTAAACACTTTAGCACAGTGGAACCAAGTTAGTAAGGAATAGGAAATAGAAATAAGAAGACTCACAGTAACGACAATCTTCTCATCTTCATTGTAAAGTGGTTGATCTCCAGAGGTCGGATCTATTATGGCCAATCTCTGGTGAGCAAGAAAGGCGTTCTCGCTCTGAAACAGTCCGCTCCAATCAGGGCCTCTATGCCTCAGCCTGCACAACAATACAAGCCTCCAATTTTTTAGCTTTGAATTTTTATTCCCTGATCCGTTCAACGGCTAACGTGGTAGGTGGTGGGAGTCAGTCGAAGAGAAATAAATAAAATATTATACTAAATTAAACTTTTCTTTCATCGAATTTTCTAAATAAAATATTATACTAAATTAAACTTTTTCTTTCATCGAATTTTCTCACTCCCCCGAGTTAAACGTGGAGTATCATAATACATCAAGTTTCCTTTCGGAAATACTTATTGTCAATATAACTAATAAGCTACATGCAGTTCCATGTGCAATGAAGGCCAGATCTAACTTTGCCAACGTCGCAGATAGATATGTTAATCTTAATGCTAATCTTTAAAATATACCTAGAGAGGAAAAAAAATAGTTGAACACTTTCTTAGAAAAATATAAACTTAATACATGCATACAATTCTCTGCACATCATCAGCATTAAGAGGCAATTACCAATTTCCATTACAGATGTTTCGGAATATAATGGAAAGAGACAAAATTGAAACAATCTACTAATTCATACCATGCAATAAACTTGTGATATTTTACAAGATTATACCTGCGGGAGAGTTCTAATACTCTAACACGCTTGGCATAGGACGTGTCTGAACAACCCAACACAGCTAAGATTCCGCACATATTCACTGGCTTGCTTTTACTACGGCACTAAAAGTAAAAAGGAGCTCAACGTAGCTCGATATCTAGATCGCTATGGGGCACGAAGAAGAAGAGCAAGAGCAAGAGCGCTTTGCATTGAGGTGGGGAGGAAGATCCATTTATAGACCGATTTGGATAAGGTCTTAGTGTGGTAGATGAAGCCAAAGTGGGACCACATTATCCTATCCATAATATCCCTCTTCAAATCATCCCCACCAACCCTTACCGTAAAAGAAATAAATTTTCCATTGTCAAACAAATAATTATTTTAGACCTAGGGAATCTAACCGTCACTTTTTTAACAAATAATTATTTTAGACCTAGAGAATCTAACCCTTTATAATTTTATGTCATTTTTTTTGTTGATGATTTTGTATGAGGGGATTATGGTAGCTCGAGATTAGTTTTGATGAATGTTAATTGTGGGTGTAGGAGTGCAGAAGAAATGAAGTCAGAATCAATTTCTACTAACACAGGGCATTCACAAACTAGGCTCCACATGCAGATTTGTCAAACAAATAATTAACTATGTAAAACAAAATGAATAGTTACGTCTTTGATTAAAATTGGTGTCGCTAGCGGTGTCGCTGTTAAACTAGGTGTCGCTTAGAATAATTATCCAAACAACACTATCGTTCGGACGCAAAATTAAAAAAGAATAAACGATACTACAAACAACACCGAGGTTCTGGCGTGAAAAAAATAAAAATAAACGATTAGAGAAAGGATAAACCACTGTACACGGAAGACAAAAGTGCCCTTATAGGCTTATGGGTTTGGTCAGTCCATTGCTGGCGTCACTCCAAATATCAAGCCTTGTTAGCATTTTCCATTCCTCGCATCACATGCCACTTTCTGCGGTCCTGAACGTGCGTTGAGTGCTCCAAGGAAACATCTTTATTTTGCCTCGTTCTTATCCACATTTCCTTTGCTTGCTATTCTTAATAATGTCACCTACTCCAAAATAAAAAAAAAGAATATCCTCTAGGCTCTGGGCATCATCAATTTAACACGTCAACTAGCAGGTCGCTAGATGGAATTCGACAAATTCGGGTGTCGACTGTAACAGATGTGCATATAATCTGCTCATACGCAAGCGGGATGCGATTGCTTGCATGGACCAAATCACGCTAAATCAATCCATTGCAAAACTAGATTATCTATAACAATAGTTTTAATTGATCAACCATAGCGAATTTTTGGTATGCAAATGTGATTTGCCGCTAATGATGTATGAAGAATATTTATATGCAAGGTGATCCACGAAGTGGCCAGAATATTGACGCCCATACCGAGACTATCAACCTCTACCGTCCACAGGCCAGGTTACCCAAACAATCAACATTTTAGAGACTTGAGGCCAAAAACAAAACCAGCTTCTAAAAGGGTGAATAAGCAGAATAATTAAACAAAGGGAGCCACTTCAAGAGGAGACCGAGCCCTAGGCACCTAGGCACTGACAAAACAACCTAATACTAGAAAATGTCATCCCCTTAACCTGTTACGCGAGGTCTCAAAGAAATAAGGGTACCTTAAGGTGGAAGGAGGTTAGGCAAAGTCATGTTGATAGTGCATAGACATGACCCTTGCATCACAACATGACAAGATTTATCACATGGACCAACTCATGAGTCAACTTAGAAGCCTAGAGTTGAATAGTAACAACAGAAAAAATATTTGAAACTATGGATAATAAAATATTTTATAAATATCATATTGAAAAATTTAACTAATATTTTACAATTTTTAAAATTTGTTTATATAAAAAAATTAATATAGTTAAAATAATAATGATGTCTAGATATTTTTATTGATAATTTTATATTCTATCATAGTGTTTAAATATATTTATTATATCTTAACTATTATATATCATCTTTTTATCAAATACATGAATACATTTTAATAATACATAGATATTTTTATCTTTTTTATGTATCTTATATATTTACACCTTCACAACCTCATACCTCAAATGTAAAAGTTATCACTAAATACTATTGGAAATTTTGAGTATATTTTTGTCATTGATGTCAAAAGGATTGATGTCATAAGTTGATGGCAATGTTTTTCATTTATGTTAAAATGAGAATATTCTTCAAAGGGCACATGAGGCAACAAGAAGAAGGAAAGGTTTTCTCCATGGTGGCATTGAAAAAGAAAAAATAAAAGGGTCAAATTGATTTACCATGGTGATATTTGCAAAAGAAAAGGATAAATTAATTTACTATGGTGGAAAAGTTTTTATCCTAAGAAAATGCCTAAAGAAAATAATTATAATATTTAAATGTAAATATTTAAATTATTATAATATTTAAAAATCAATTTGAGCGCCAAGGGTTTGAAATTCATATTCACCGACGTCAAGGTCTATGCCAAATATGTCATATAAATATTGCAATGCCAAGGTGGTTAATTAATGATTTTGAATATTAAGAAGTTCGTGCATTAAATTTTTTGTTCGATTTACGACGGAAAGGAAGAAGACGACATGTATTTTTTGGAAATCGAGGAAGAGCAAGGGCTCCAAAATTTGATTTCGTCCAAGCAGCTAGCTCAGACGGTGGTATCCATGACTCTAGGGCGTGGCAGTAGAAATTTATCATGTTTGAGACGTGACAGAGATAGGCGATAATATTTTGTTTGAAAATATTTTTGATTCACGCAATAGAGATCAGGTTAAGGCATAGTGAGCGCCTTTAGTGTTCATGTGGGTGGATAGACCACACGGTGGCCTAGTCATGGCTATGGCGTAGGCCAGCAAGTAGTGCAGGTTCGAATTGGCAGGGTCCAACAAAGGGATTAATTTTTGTGAAAATTAATTTATGCAAAGTCTAAGGTTCTAAGGTATGTGTGCTTGTCTAGGGAGATATAAGGGATATTGTTTTTGCTTTTATTTTTTAAATAAAAGGGTTATGAATGTGGTTTTACTTTTGGACAAAATATTAAGTGATGTTTTTGTTAGTGCCTTGGGATATAAAATAGAGTGATGATTTAATTATCTCTTCGAAAGTGCATTAATGTCAAGTAGGAGGTATAAGGTGTAAATGAAAATTTTCTTGTGTAATTTGTGATCTTTGTTGGGTTGAAAATTAATTTGCAATATTAGGAGTAATAAGGTGTAAAAGTGGTTTGAAAATTTTATTGTACCTCTTGCATTGTGAAAAGAATTTTTGTGGGGTTTTGTTGAGTTTTAATGCATCTTCCTTGAGATCAAAAGAAGGGTCCTAGAACATCATTTTCAAATTTCATTGAGCACATTTTGGAGGGAATGTTCATGTGGATATTTTGAAATAGACTCTTGCTATCTAACCCTTGAAGTGGCACAAGAAGGATTGGTTGTTTGTGAGACAGGTTTTAATGACATATCTTCATCAAAACAAATAAGAGGTATGGGCATATTTTTATTTCTTTGAGGTGTGTTTTTGAGCAAGGTTTTGGAACATAAGGTGAAGTGAAAAGGACTGTTAGATAAGCATTGTTGGAAATATTTGAGTTTGGATTTGTGCTTCATTGTTGAATGTTTTTGAAATATTTGGGATAGAATTTGAGAACAATCTATGCTTCTATTTTTGAAAGATATTGAGACATTTGTGCTATATATTGTGAACTACTTGTGCTAGGGTTGAAGACAAGTTAGTGCATCTTTGTAAAATCTTTAAAATATGGTTTGAGAGATATTGTGGAAGTAATTGAGGTCAATTTTGTGAAGGGAAATTGTGCATAAGTGTGATTGATCTTTGAGAGAAAATTTGTAAGAAATATAGACCAATTTTGTGAAGCAATATATATATTGTGTTTATCTATTTTTGCAAGATATAAAGATTGGATTAGTTGAATGCAAGATTTGTGAATGTGAAGAACATCTTGCGGTTTTGATAGTGCATATCATTCTCTATATGTTCCAGAGGTTAAATGAATTATGAGTAGAATTTATCTGTTTGAGGAAAGCAATTCTAAAAAAGATATAATCTTTGTTTGTATGTAAAGTTTGAAAAGATTTGAGCAAGTATTTTGAGAAGGTTTGAAAGCAGGTTTGAGAAAGTCTTTTGAGAAGGCTTGAAGGTAGTTTCTTCAAGCTTTGTGTTAAGGCTTGAGGATAGATTTGAGACAAATTTGAGAGCAGTTTTGATTGCTGATTTCATCAAGCTTTGTGTTAAGGTTTGAGGACATATTTGAGACATATTTGAGAGCAGTTTTAATTGTTAATTTGTTCAATATTTGTGTTAAGGCTTGAGGAAAAATTTTAGATAGATTTGAGAGCAGGTTGGATTGTTGATTTGGTCAAGCTTTGCGTTAAGGCTTGAGGATAGATTTGAGAGCAGGTTTTATTGTTGATTTGTTCAAGCTTTGTGTTAAGTCTTGAGGATAGATTTGAGACAAATTTGAGAGCAGGTTTGATTGCTGATTTTTCAAGTTTTATGTTAAGTCTTGGGGTAGATTTGAGATAGAAATAAGAGCATATTTGTGAGAAGAGTTAGAGCATATTTATGCTAGACTTGGGATAGAGTTTGGTGCATATTTGAGATAGATTTGATAGTAGGCTTTGGAGGTGACAGAGTAAATAAGACAACAATCTCCAGTGGATGGAGATCCATCAGTTAGTTTAGTGGGGATAGAGGTCTCTAGTGGAGAGAGATCCACAAGCCAGATCAGTGGGGGTAGAAGTCTTCTAGAATATCACCAACCAGAGTAGATGGGATAGCATTCTCCTGTGGAGAGAGATCCACAAACCATAGCAAGAAGAAAGAGTTCTCCTATGGAGTGAGATCCGTGAACTAGTTGGGGAGATAGTTATTATATGGAGAGAGATCCACAAACCATTTGAGGAGATAGAGTTCTCATAGATAAAGTTCCATGAACCAAAGAAAAGGAGAAAGAGTTCTCCTGTGGAGAGAGATCCAAAAACCAGAGAAAAAGGGGAAAGAGTTCTCCTGTGGAGAGAGATCCACAAATCAGAGGATAGGGGATTGTTGTCTCCTTTGGACAGAGGTCCATAAACATTGTAATAGGGAATTGATTCCCAAAGGATTTGTTGAGAAAATTTAGAAGAAATATTTTCTTCGTAGATGTAACCCACATTGGGTGAACCACGTTAAATTTATGTCTCTCATGTGTATGATGATTTATGCATTGTTTTGATTACTACTATTGATATTGCCATTGATAATATTGGATAATATTATTTGGGAAAGAAAAGTAAAATTTGGTCTTATACTTTTCACCCCCTCTTAGTATAAGCCTGTGTTCTTCAATTGGTATCAAAACCAACTCCTTCAAGGAAGCCTAACAGCTTGAAGGAAGATCTACAAGAACACATGGACAAGAAAGGGTAAAATAAGAACCATGAGACCTAAGAAAGAAGGAACACACATTGCTATGGTGGAAGAAGAATTTGATCCCTTTCTCAACAAGATTGTTATTAAGAAAAGGGAAGAAGAAAATTTTGTGAGATGTGTTGAATATGGTAAACTTGGTCACATGGCACTTTATTGTCCACAAAATGGGTATAATAGTAGTAAAGAGGAAAAGGAATTTGATTTTTCTCTCAAAGAGATTTTTGCTCTAAGAGGAGAAGTGGAAATAGATTCAAGTGATGAATCAAGCAGTGAAAAGGAAGCTAAATTTGTAAAAAGGAATAATAAAGAACTAAGAATACTCAAATTTTTTATTTGTGGTAACTTTGGTCACCTTGAAGATCACTATACAAAAACTGGGTATAGTAGCAGTGAAGAAGAATATGAAGATGCTCTTGAATACCTAGAGGAAGATTCAAAAAAGAAAAGAAGGGAGCCATAGTTGAGGATCTTAAATAATTAAAAAGAGAGAACTCAATATTGAAATCCCAAGTACAAGAGGATGAGGAAACAAAGGTAAAGTTTCTACAAGATCTCACTAACCTTAAGGTTAAGGTTGAAGAGGCAAGAAAAATTGAGGGGGGTATGGTTGAAAAAATAAAATAAAAAGATCTAGAGTGTGAAATATTAGAACATGAAGTAGTTTCTCTAATGATGAAAGTGAAATATTCTAAGGACAAGCTACAAAGGTATGGGAAAATTTCAAAGACTTTGGATAATATTATCAATGCACAAATATCTTCATCTATCAAAATAGGACTTGGTTTTGAAGAAGGACAAAGGAAACAAGAAGAAGGGTCAAGCTCAAGATCAAAAGAAGAGGAAGTTTTAGGAGTGAAGAAGAAATTGAAAATTATGTAGATAAGTTGAAGAATAGAAGCTTCACTAAGAAAGGAAACAATGCACAAATAAGGAATAAGGATCATCATAGAGAAGAAAGGACTAAGAGACTAGTGGGCTCAAGACAAGATTTCTTCAAAGGATATTGTTTTTCATGTAATCGGTTTGGTCACAAGGCTATGCATTGCATGGTTCATGGAAATAAGGAGTATGGTTTTACTAAAAGGAATTTCAAATATGGACATCTCTTTCAAGGGTATTGCTACTCTTATAATCAGTTTGATCATAAAGCAATCCACTATAGGGTTCATGATAGAAAAGAGTATGGCTTCACCAGGAGGAACTTCAAGATATTTGCACCTTCTAAGAACTACAACATTAAGTGTTACAAGTGCAATAATCTAGGGCATAAGGACAAGTGGTGCAGAACAAAGTTTCTAGATCTTCCAGAGATAAGCAAGAATAGGGACGCTCAAAAGGATCAAAAGGGTATGTTGAAAAAGAAGGTTGACAAAGAAAAAAAGCATTGTATGCTGGGGGTAGAGATACTCTCACCCCAAAATTAATAACCTCAAGGAGATGAGGTGGGGAGGGGGCTGAGCTAAGAGTCTTATATTTAGCCCCAAAGGAATCCCTTTGCCATTGATTTCAAAGGGGAGATATTTGAGTAAGGGGGAGAGCATTAAGTCAGGGGGAGCAGTTTCTCAGGGGGAGTAGATTTGGAATCAAATGGTTTGGAAAAAGGAATTGTTAGAAAATGGTTGCCATCAATGACAAAGGGTAATATTGTTGGAAATTTTGAGTATATTATTGTCATTGATGTCAAAAGGATTGATGTCATAAGTTGATGGTAATGTTTGTCATTTATGTCAAAGTGAGAATATTCTTCAAAGGGCACATGAGGCATGAGGCAGCAAGAAGAAGGAAAGGTTTTCTCCATGGTGGCATTGAAAAAGAAAAAATAAAAGGGTCAAATTGATTTACCATGGTGATATTTGCAAAAGAAAAGGATAAATTAATTTACTATGGTGGCAAAGTTTTTATCCTAAGAAAAGGCCCAAAGAAAATAATTATAATATTTAAATCTAAAGATTTAAATTATTATAATATTTAAAAATCAATTTGAGCACCAAGGGTTTGAAATTCGTATTCACCGACATCAAGGTCTATGCCAAATATGTCATATAAATATTGCAATGCCAAGGTGGTTAATTAATAATTTTGAATATTGAGAAATTCATGCGCCAAAGTCTTCGTTCAATTCGCAACGGAGAGGAAGAAGACGACATGTCTTTTTTGGAAATTGAGGAAGAGAAAGGTATAAGGAGAAGGGGCTCCAAAATTTAATTTTTTCTAGGCAGCTAGCTCAGACGGTGGTATCTGCGGTGCTAGGTCGTGGTAGCAGAGAGATCTTGTGTTCGAGACGTGGCAAAGATAGGCGATAAGGTTTTGTTTGAAAATATTTTTAATTCACGTGGTAGTGATCACGTTAAGACATAGTGATTTCCTTTAGTGTTCGTGTGGGTGGCTAGCCTACGCGGTAGCCTAGTCGTGGCTAGTGCATAGGACAACAGGTAGTGCGGGTTCGAATCGAGGCGGCATGCGATGACATGCAACAGCAAAGGGATTAATTTTTATGAAAATTAATTTATGCAAAGTCTAAGGTTCTAAGGTATGTGCACTTGTCTAGGGAGATATAAGGGATATTGTTTTTGCTTTTATTTTTTAAATAAAAGGGTTATGAATGTGGTTTGAATTTTGGACAAAATATTAAGTGGTGTTTTTGCTAGTGCCTTGGGGTATAAAATAAAGTGATGATTTAATTATCTCTTTGGAAGTGCATTAATGTCAAGTAGGAGGTATAAGGTGTAAATGAAAATTTGCTTGTGTAATTTGTGATCTTTGTTGGGTTGAAAATTAATTTGCAATATTAGGAGTAATAAGGTGTAAAAGTGGTTTGAAAATTTTATTGTACTTCTTGCATTGTGAAAAGAATTTTTGTGGGGTTTTGTTGAGTTTTAATGCATCTTCCTTGAGATCAAAAGAAGGGTCCTAGAACATCATTTTTAGATTTCATTGAGCACATTTTGGAGGGAATGTTCATGTGGAATTTTGAAATAGACTTTTGCTATCTAACCCTTGAAGTGGTGCAAGAAGGATTGGTTGTTTGTGAGACACGTTTTAATGACATATATTCATCAAAAAAAATAAGATTTATAGGCATAGTGTTCCTTCTTTGAGGTGTGTTTTTGAGCAAGGTTTTGGAACATAAGGTGGAGTGAAAAGGATTGTTTGATAAGCATTGTTGAAAATATTTGAGTTAGAATTTGTGCTTCATTTTTGAATGTTTTGGAAAAATTTAGGATAGAATTTGAGAACAATTTATGCTTCTATTTTTGAAAGAGATTGAGACATTTGTGCTAGATATTGTGAATTACTTGTGCTAGGGTTGAAGACAAGTTAGTGCATCTTTGTGAAATATTTTAAACAGTGGTTTGAGAGATATTGTGGAAGTAGTTGAGATCAATTTTGTGAAGGAAAATTATGCATGAGTGTGATTGATATTTGAGAGAAATTTTGCAATAGAAATAGACCAGTTTTGTGAAGCAAGATATATACTATGTTGATCTATTTTTGCACAAGATTAAGATTGGATTAGTTGAATGCAAGATTTGTGAATGTGAAGAACATTTTGGAATTTTGATAGTGTACATCATTCTCTATATGTTCCATAGGTTAAACGAATTATGAGTGGAATATATCTGTTTCAAGCAAGTGTTTCTAAAAAATATACAAGTTTTGTTTGTATACAAAGTTTGGAAAGATATGAGCAAGTTTTTTGAGAAGGCTTGAAGGAAGATTTGAGCAAGTCTTTTGAGAAGGCTTGAAGGCAATTTTTTTCAAGCTTTGTGTTAAGGCTTGAGGACATATTTGAGACAGATTTGAGAGAAGGTTTGATTGTTGATTTTTTCAAGCTTTGTATCAAGGCTTGAGGATAGATTTGAGACATATTTAAGAGCAGGTTTGATTGCTGATTTATTCAAGCTTTGTCTTAAGGTTTGAGTACAAAGTTGAGATAGATTTAAGAGTAGGCTTGATTGCTAATTTGTTCAAGTTTTGTGTTAAGGCTTGAGGAAATATTTGAGATAGATTTGAGAGCAAATTTGATTGTTGATTTGTTCAAGCTTTGTGTTAAGGCTTGAGGACAAATTTGAGATAGATTTGAGAGCAGATTTGATTGCTAATTTGGTCAAGATTTGTGTTAAAGCTTGAGGACAGACTTGAGATAGATTTGAGAGTAGGTTTAGTTGTTGATTTATTCAAGGTTTGTATTAAGTCTTGGGGTATATTTGAGATAGAATTAAGAGTATATTTGTGAGAAGTGTTAGAGCAGATTTGTGTTAGACTTGGGATATATTTTGGTGTAGATTTAAGACAGATTTGAGAGTAGGCTTTGGAGGTGACATAGTAAAGAGGACAACAGTCTCCAGTGGATAGATATCCATCAGCTAGTGTAGTGGGGACAGATATCTCTAGTGGATATAGATCCACAATCCATAGTAATGGGAGCATAAGTATTCTAGAAGATCACTAGACAGAGTAAAGGGGATAGATTTCTCCTATGGAGAGAGATACACAAACTAGAGTAAGGTAAAATAGTTCTCCTATAGATTGAGATTCGTGAAATTTATGGGGAGATAGAGTTCTTCTATGGAGAAAGATCCACAAACCAGTTGAGGAGATAGAGTTCTCCTGGATCAAGTTCCATGAACTAGAGAAAAGGAAAAAGTTCTCCTATGGAAAGAGATCCACAAACCAAAGAAAAAGGGGAAAGAATTCTCTTCTAGAGAGATCCACAAATCAGAGCATAGGGGATTGGAGTCTCTTTTGGACAGAGGTCCATAAACATTGTAATAGGGAATTTATTCCCAAGATATTTGTTGAGAAAATTTAGAAGAAATATTTTCTTCGTGGACGTAACCCACATTAGGTGAACCATGTTAAATTTATGTCTCTCATGTGTGTGATGATTTGTGCATTGCTTTGATTACTGCTATTGATATTACCATTGATAATATTGGATAATATTGTTTGGGAAAGAAAAGTAAAAGTTGATCTTATACTGTTCACCCGCTATCAGTATAATCTTGCGTTCTTTAAATACTTCAGATAGCCTACAACCTTATAATACAATAAAAAGAAAAAATTATATACTCCTAATTTACTTGTGAAATTAAAATGGCATAAATGAATATATCTTGTGTTTTTTAAACATAAATACATTTAAAATAATGTTTTAAAAATAATTCTAGTTATTTTAATTAAAACAATTGAGAATGGCTATAACATTATCACACTCTCTAATTAAAATGGTATACATTACTTATCTTAAGTTAATTTAAAACATATAATATATAACATGTGTGGTAAAGGGAAGAGGATCACAAAAGGGCCTTTAAGGGTATCTAATATTTTTCTTCCTCTCTTGTCACTTTGAGAGGATTAAGAAATGTTATGAGATAATGATTAGTTTGATGGATTAATTATAGAACGTATATGTTTTCAAAGAAACTATATTCCTTTAAAGATTCTTCTTTTGTTTAGCCTAAATTTAATCCAGTCTAGATGCACATACAAGAATGCAACATACAATAATTATAACTATAATGCTCTTTGTTTTGATAATAAAATAAAATAATTTTTTTCCTTTCAAGAGCAAGGGGGTAAAAGGGAATGCAACAAACAAAGCCTAAGATGTAAGCTACATGCAATTTTGATTTCAATGTTAATGCTAAAAAGCTTAGATTAATATGTGTCCCTTATATGATTAAGATTGACTAGTTTAATATTGTCTCTTTATCAATTTTAATAATAAATAGAATTTAGAAACTAATCTAGGCAAAAATAAAATAAAATATAATTCCTAAATGTTAAAATGAAAAATATTGGGAAACAAAAAAATATGTTTCCATCTTAATGGAAGAAGAGTAACCTACTCACAAATGTGACATTTGTGCTATACTTAGTTTTTGGTATTATTACCAAAACTTGAAAAAATAGGTAGAAAATAATGGAGTGAGTGTAGAGGGGCCTATCTGATCTAGTGGAATATAGTTAGCTTCCTTAATATAGTGATCAGATCCATATTCATATGATAGAAAATGCTAAAAATGACAAAAGTCTAAAATAAATGGTATGATGGTACAAGTATCACTAGGCAATTGCATCATTAGCACTACCATTGTTTGTGCTTCTAATCTATCTAAAATAGAGAGCAATAGTGTCATCGACCTACAATTTGATAACATTATCACTTTTGAGAGTAGTATATTAATATTAGATGTCAGATAACTTAAGATAATGATGATAATGATGAAGGGATCTGACCTAGAAGGACAAAGGCACTATAAAGAAATAAAGAGATGAATATTTAATAGCTTTAAAAATGATTAATTTCTAAAAAATGAAAGACTATGCTAGATGCAAATGCAAGATAAAAAATGCAAGGAGTAGCCTAAAAATTAAAGCTAAAGACAAAAGCAAAAAAGATCCAATAAGCAAAGTTAAAGGATAAAGAGCATAACCCAAGATAGCAAGTTATTTCCCTCCTTGTTGGGAGTTTTTTGAAAAATCACTTGTGTAGTGGCCCTACCAAATGCTTGAGCTTGATGCTTTGATGCTTGTGATGATTGCTTTATTGAGAGGTTGCTTGGAGGATTTCTTAGATTCCTGGATACTTGTTTAGAATGAGAGGTTAAATGCTTGAAGAATGAGAGCTACATGCTTACAATATTGAGCTAAATTTGTGGTATAATCTTGCTATGTAAAATGATAAAATGCTTATGATTTTAAGGAGATTTTGACAAAGTTTTGGTTCTTGGAAAATTTGACGAAATGGTCATCCTAAGTGCTAAATTTATAGGCATCCATGGCTCCTTGGATGAGGGGATGCAGTGAATGGACACATGATGGAAGAAGGTAATGATTTGAAAGGGGTCTAAAGGGGATCAAGATGAAGATCATGAGAATGGAAATTCTTAGTCTTGGTATTCTGCTATAAGGATGGTGGATCAAAAGTAATGATTGGGTTTATTAGTGGAGGACATATTGAAAGAGACAAGGAGTCACATCTCTGATATTTGGCACATGATAGGTTAGAAGCATTGGAAGGAAATAGCGCTAGAAACACTATCACAAGATGGTCATTAGAGGTCTAAAAAATATAGGTAGAGTTCCAAGTTTAAATTTTGGTAAAAGTGCAACCAGGGATATGGTAGCACCATTGGTGCTACCACTCATGCCTTGATGCTATTTCTCTTGGATCAATAAATTATCTAAATTTGTGCACAAGGAATGTTGAGTTAATTTGGATGGTTAGAAGGCTATTTGATGAGGGGAATGACAAACTTTAATATTATCCTTATGGTCAAAATTGGGTGTCTACATTTTCCTATTTTTTATCTATGTATTACATAATGCATATGAAACTGATGTAGATGCCCTAATTTTGAGATAGAAAGATTTGTTGTTGCTTATAGTTAATGATGTTGGATGAGGGATGTAGAGATTGTTTGCTTAAAAGTGATGTTAAAAATTATGTTTCAAACAACATTAAAATGCTACCTTACCCCAATGTGTTCCATCAAGTTTTAAAGGGAAAATCAAGTTGGACTAAGAAAATTCAACTTGATAATGATCCACACTAGTGTAGTGATGAAATATTAGGAGAGAGGCTGAAGTTGGGAGGATGAGGTTAATGATGAAGGACTAAAAATGCATGATTATATTGAGAGGAATAGACAATGTGAGGATGGATAGATTAAAGTTTAAAATAAATTTGTTTGCATATTAGATGATGAGGGTTGATTTAGATTAGATGGGCATGGATATGATGGTTGATGTTGAATTAAAGATGTCTAATTAAAAGTTACTTAAAATATTAAATAACGAAAGATAAAATATGATATGGAAGAAAGAGTTGATGAGCGATACAAAAATCTACCAAAACTTATTAGTTTTTAAACATATACATGTACAGCTATATACAACATTTACCTTTAGACGAAGCTTCATGTCTAAAGGCCTTTGTTGCTGCTAAGATTTACCTTTAAGTAATGCTTCATGCTTAACTAAATTTTGTTATAAGAGTTACTATTGATATTTTCCTAGGGGGACTTTAATTTGTTGTTGAGATTTACCTTCAAGTAGATGCTTGTTTGCTTAAACTTTAGACAAACGCTTAAAGTGATTTTGTTAGATTTACCCAAAGGACTTCTATTTAGCTTACTATGATACAATATAAATATATATATATATATATATATATATATATATATATATATATATATATATAATATTTTCCTTTAAAAAAATCTTCATGCCTAAAGGACTTTTGTTGCTAAGAGTTGCTATTGAGATTTGCCTTTAAGCAAAGATTCATGCTTAAAGGACTTTTATTTATGCTTTGTTTATTAGTTGTAGGGTATTCTGATTTGATTTTCCCATTAGATTTAGTCCATTTTGATTTGATTTACATGTTAGATTTAGGGAACTTTGATTGACTTTGCTTGTTAGGTTTAGGGTATTTTGATTTGCTTTTTCCATTAGCTTTAGGGCGTTTTGATTTCGTTTACTAGTTAGCTATAGGGAATTTTGATTTTGCTATGCATGTTAGTCTTTGGGCATTTTTTTGCTTTGCTTGTTATATTTAAAATATTTTGATTTGATTTTCCCATTAGATATAGGGCATTTTAATTTCACTTTACCCATTAGATTTATGGTATTTTGATTTATATTTTCCCTTAAGTGGATGCCTATTTGTCTAGCCTTTAAATAAATGCATAAAGAACCTTTGATTAGATTGATTTACCTTATAGATAAGTGTCATAGAGGACTTGATATTGATTGGGATGGTAATTAATTATGCCCCTAGTTACCCCCACATAAGCTATTATATGGGAGAATAATAGATGATGAGATATATAGGGCTACCAACATCTACAAAACCTCATAGTATTCATCATGTAACCATTGATGAGATAGAAGAAGTTAATTTTATTGAATTTACCATCAACACCTATGAACTTCATAGTATTCATCATGCAACAAGGGATTTGTAGTTTTGAAGACTTGATAAATATGAAATAATCCATAGTAAGCTAGATATTTGATTGATAAAAATTGATAGAGATAGATTAAGAGAGGTAAATGGTTGCATAAACCTATATTTGATTTGCAATGTGGGGACTGGGAGGATCCACTCGCATTAATAACCTAGTGCAATACAAGAACACACTATTTTGTCTAGGATCATAATTTGAATCATTGCAGATCCATAACTCAAGAATCAATAGGTATTCTAGGCATAGACAAGCATGTGCACACGAGTAGGTATAAAATCAAGCAAAATGCAAGTAAGTAGCATCAAGCGACTAAATGAAACATGCAACCAATATAGACTCAAATATGATACCTTTTAAGATGCATTATATTTCTTTAATTTATTTTTATTAAGTGTGGAAAGGTGGTAAGCTCTTAAACCAAACTTAATGGTTATGATTAATGGAACTATTCAATTAGACTTGAACTTTCCTTTGAGCTTGGATTTGACATTAGTGTTTTTATTTATTCTCTCTAAGAATGAGGTCACCAATATTGAAGTAGAAATATCATACCTTATTGCTATATGCATACTTAAGACTTTGTAGATAGACGTTTAGATTCTATAGGATATAGATATACTTTTTGTCAAGCAATTCCAACTAGATAAGATAGGCTAGATGATATGTTTCTTTAATAGAGGATTTATGCAATAAAATGCACAAGAAATACACATCAAAATTGAAAGGGAAGATAACTCTAGTTCCATAAACCAAAGCATAGGGTATCATACCAATGGAGGTTTGAAAATTGATGTTGTATCCCCACAAGGTGAGATGAATCTAAATATGTTAATGTCAACTAGTTTTTTTTATAAGCTTTATAAGGATCTTGATAAGAATCTTGTTAGAAGTTGTAGCTTAGCCATTACCTTTAGGTTAGTAAGGTATTGATAATTTGTGTTGAATCTTGTACATAGCACAAATTTTATGGACATCCTTATTCTTGAAGGTGTTCCATTTTTATAGATCAACACAAAAGGAACACATAGCAATAAAGGATCTTGTTAAGGATAAACTTTGAGACTTGGACTCCAATTGTTGAGGCTAAATGCATGGCTTTAACACATTTGGTGAAGTACTCAGTAGTTATAATTATGAACCTATACCCATTAAATAATACCAAGTTGATCATCCCAATGATGTCTAAGTCCCAAATGGAAAAGAGATAAGGGGAGATCAAATATTGAAGAGCTTAGGATAGAGCATAGATAATATTGTCATAATTTTGACACTTAACCTCCTAACATAGTTGCAAGAGTCCTTTTCCATGGAGGTAAAATAATAATCCATCCATAGGAGTATTTTGGTGGTGGAAACTCCACTAAAATAACCACCATGTGATCCATCATGGACCTCTTTGATGACTACCTAGGATTTGACTGAGGTTAAGAATCTTAGGAGAATGCCATAAAAATAATGATGATATAATATATCACCAATTATAACATGTCAACAAACATGTTACTTAAGATTATTATGCTTGTTATGGTTCAAACTAGTAGACAACGTGCCAAACCTAAGGAAGACAAAGATATCCTTATACCAAGGATTAGGAGAAGGAGATGATTTTATAAAGAAGAATCATAGAGAAAGCTAGCTATATTTTATGGTTGAGGGCTACCAAATTTATTTAATGAATATTGTGGCTTATTCATAATGCAACTCTAAATGGATAAGGCATGCAACTATGACCATAACATCAACATAAAAATTTCTAGATCAAGGGATAGTTTTGATGATGATTTTGTCAAAAGTAGATATTAGCTTAGAAATTATGTATTTATATAGCCTAAGCTTTTTATTTTTCATTTTATAAACACAAATGACTTAGTTTGGATAGGATATTAAGAGTTATAAGATCTAGGGATGATTGATTGTGATTGACTGAATACAAGATAACACAATTCATAATTTGAGGAAAATGTCCCCCAAAATAGAAGTCATTTTGGCTTAGATAGGTTCAAGGATCATCTTGAGGAGGATTGTGTGGATCGTCCTTCATCTCACAATGTGTAGACACCAAAACAGCACCAATCCGATTATGTGACAACAAGCACTGATCGCACTAACACACACAGCCCCTAGGGCAACCCTCAGAGGTTAAACAGTGGTTCTAACCACTCACACAGCAGTTTTGCAAGTCAAAAATCAATTTGGCATCTTTTAGACACTCAGCTTCTTATTCGTCCCACCCAGGGACGAGTGCGGATTTGTACTCGTCCTACCCAGGGACGAGCGCAAATTAATACTCGTCTCAACCAGAGATGATTACCATCGCTCGCTTCGGGGTGGGACGAATGTCAGGTTTGACCGACAAAAAGTTAGATCTCGGCATATAACAACTCAGAACTGCCACTTAGCTTTTCCTGCATGACATAGGAGTGTGAGTGAGTTCTTTTGACAACTCATATCTGCCAATTGACTTTCCCTTCATCGCATGGGAATGAGAGTAAGCTTTTTAAGACAACTCAGATTTGCCACTTAGCTATCCCTGCATTGCATAGGAGTGCAAGTGAGCTTTTCTAAAACACACAAAGACATGCACAGAGGCAGTTAAGAAGCCCTTGATCAAGAAGAAGTCTTCTCTTCACACAAAAAGCATTCATGCAAAGAAACACTTTTGCATGTTAATTCAAAGAGACCCCTTGGGTCTATAAAATGGTGAGTTTCCTCACCCAAAAGATATACCGAGAAGGAGCATTTTGAGCGACGAAGTGCTGCTAATTCATTTACTTGCGATTTGTGTTTTCAACATCCATAATATCTTAATCGAAAGAGAGGTTATTGGGTGACTTTTTGAAGGCACGAATCAAGAACCAACCTCGATTTTTTTGACCACAATATCCTACCAATTTGCTGAAAAAAAATCACATCAGGTTTCGGACCCATCCCAAGCGGATTGGTGTCGAAGCAAAGTTTCACCCGCGGGTGGTTTGCCTTTGGGCACCCCCCCGCTTTATTGCTTTTAGTGACTATTTATTTTGTAGTATTTAGCTAGTTTCATGTTTATGCTTTTGTCAAGTTTTCAGTTCATTTAGATTCATTTTAACCATCGTTAGATTCATCTTTTATTTTTCATACACAGGTGCTACTGATTCTTTGTTTGTTTCTTTGAACGCAGATTTGCAGCATTAAAGGAGCAACGAGGAATCTCCATTTTACCAACGCAAGCGGCGACAACATTTTGGTTTTCCCATCTTATATGTGGGCACGTGAAAGAAGGAATTCTGAAACAAGTTGTAAAAGAGCAACATTTAACGCTCCTATCCCCTAAAAAGGAAGGAGATGCATTGTAACACAAATTTGCAAAGCATATCAATAAAAGGGCCGATTTTTATATTGCTTTAATATCTTGTGTTCATGTTCTTTCTTTTTACGCATTTTTCAATATCATAGGGTTTAAGCGTTATTTTAGTTTCATTTACATTGCAATTTTAGTCTATCCTTTTTGTTTCCAGAATCTCGTGTTTTCAATGGCGATCACGGTGGGACCTCTGTCCTCTATTTTTTTTTTAGGTTAACTTACTGATCTAAAATTGATTGTTTTTTTACAGGTACTGTTTTTCAACATCGGATCGTTATTCGTCTCGCAAGTGACGATTACAGAATTGGTATTCATTTCACCTCGGGACAAATAAACTATTCGTTTCACCCTGTGACGATTACGGTTCTGATATTCGCCTCACCCAGGGACGAGTATAGATCTGTGCATTTTTTAGAGCAAATCAGAAACATCTAATTAGGCAGAGAAGAGGTAGGGGTGTTTTTTTTAAAGCTTCTATCAAATTTTTGTTTTTCTGTTTTTTGGTTTTTAGTTTGTATGGCTTAGGGAAATATTTCTTTTCGTTTTCCTTTTTCAATTTTGCAAAATTAAAACGAACCCCACACATCACGTGGTATTTTAAACCAAGGCGTTGGTCGTAAAACCCCAACCCTTGAACAAGACCAAAGGTGGATTCCATTATCACTTTGGCTTGAGATATTGCATCCATTACCTCGATCACGACTGTTGCTAGACGTAAATCCTAACGAAAGTTGACCGAGTGTAGCTTGGGGTGATTCCCAGCATGCGAGGATAAGTATTCCATGGTAGGTGTCATAAACAGAGTGATTCCCCTTTCGTACTACCTATGTTCCACGTATCATCTACTCTCACGTACCTATAGTCTCCCTCACGTAAGGGCGGGTATATAGAGAGGTTGGTATATCGGTCTGGCAATGGTATATTGAAGGGGCAACCATTTTGGGAGTCATAATAGCCTTCATAATTGCATTTAAACATTTCACAAAAATTTTCAAAAAACAAAACAAATAACAAAAACACACTAAACCAGATTTAGGGCACACTATTAATCTTTAAAAGAGATAATCATTGCTTGTGTGTGTGTATGCTATTTTTTGTTTAGACAAAAAAAAATCATAAAAAGAATTTTTGCATTTTTAGGTTAGCATTACCATGGTGAATACTCGTAGCCAAGCCCAATCACGGGCAGAAGCTGCAAAAAATGCACCAAGAGAGACAAATAATCTTCGATATAGCCTTGAAGACTTGGCCATCTCACCTCGACGACGGGGTACACCAGTTAGTTCACACCATGCAGAACATGGCTCTAGAGGCCCCTCCTTGAGGGGCACTCCAACCCATACAGTTATAGAACATGGTTCTAGAGGCCCCTCCTTGAGGGGCTCTCCAAGTCAGGCCTTCAATAGACGAGAATTTAGAACCCCCTCCCTAAGGGGAACTCATGAGCAACAAGAATCTTTTCAAGAAAATAACCTATATGTACCACCTGGTCTAAGCACGAAGCCTCCCTTTGAAGTTCATTATGGGTGGCCTAGTGATGAAGCATTGTGTACTGCTATGGAACAACAAAGGGTCCAAAAGGAAGAACCATATGATTTTATGATTCCTAATTTACCCCCGATTAATGTCGGACACAGTAGACCATATCCAGAACATCAGGTTCTCCCAACAGGGCAAGACAATTCTGCTCGCACTTTTTATGCATATCACAGAGAGAGAGAGGAAGATCACTACATTCCTCAAGAACAATATCCAGTGTAGAAACTATGCATGTCTACACCTGCATTATATCCAGATCACTCATTAAGACCAGAGTTTCAAGTTAATGCGGCCAACCTCGATAGAGGGAAGCAACATATAGGGGTCTCAGAGCACCATGATCGAAACAGATATGTAGGAGAGACATCTAGGCCTATTAAACAAGAGACAGCAGAACAAAATGACTTGGTATTTATACAACTAGCCACCTGCCAAGCGTAAATCATGCAGCTTAGGCAAGAACAACAGGAATTAGAACATTTGTGTCACCTTGATCAACAGCGCATTCAGCATCAGACAGCTGAGTTACTTCACAACCATGCACCTGAGAAGGCCCCAGTCCCTCGCGCACAGTAATTTGAGATGTATGTGAGGCACAACCCCTTAGTGAGAGACAGGTCTCCATGACTTCAGCAAGCACTGCCTCCAAGACCTCTTAGACCTGAGCAGGAGGCCATTCCCCGCAACCATGATGGGCATCCTCCGTGGGCACCCGTCCATGTTTATAGGCCTAGGCAAAACACTCCTCAAGAAGATTATGAGGATTATTACCAAGAAGAAGAGCGGGCTGAAATGCCCTATCAAGGCAGAAGGGATGCTACCCATTTATCCATTCAAATGCCTCAAGTTCCCCGCAACCCACAACGGGAACAAACCAAGGAGGAGGAGATTACGTCCTCTGATGCATACAAAGTGTTGTTAGAACGCTTAGAGACTATGGAACTCAAGACTAATGGGCCCCAAAAGCCTACCTTACGCCAACTCTGTAGTCATCTGGTGCATCCGTCAGTACCAGCACCTCCATACCTCGAACATTTCAAGCTGCCCCAGTTGGCACTCTTTAAAGGGGATGAGGATGCTCAAGAGCATGTGACATGATTTTTGAGCTAGTGCTTTGGTATACAAGACAATGATGCATTGCTATTGAGAAAATTCATAACCACATTCGCAGGGTCTGCCTCGGATTGGTTTACCCATCTACCGAAGCATAGCATCTACAACTTGGATCAACTAGTGGACACGTTCCTAGAACGTTTTGCTTTCAATACAAAGAAAAATGCGTCACTCAGTGATCTAGCTAGCCTCAAATAGTATGAGGAGGAGTCTATGGTAGCATATGGGAATCAATGGAGGACGGTGCTTTCAAAGCTATCCTACCTCCCTCCTATGTCCGACCTAACTCAAATGTTCGCAAAGAGTTGTTTGCAATCAATCTCTGTGCTATTACAGCTGCAGCAATACGCCACTTTAGAAGAAGCTCTGGCGCAAGCTAGACGTATCGAAGAGATCAAGATACAAGATGGCGAAATTGCCAAGCCTAAGAAAAAAGAGTGGAACAAGAGCACCAAAACAGGGAATACGCAACAGAAACCCGTCGCGGTCAATCAAGTTGCTATTAATGCCCCTACGCCTACCCAAGCAACACAGCCTCCAAAGGCTAATTATTAGGCGATGCCTCACAATAATTATGAGAAAGATAATAAAAAGTAGGATCAAAATTAGCAACGTCGCCCTAAGTGACAATTTACACCATACACCGAGTCTAGGGATTCCTTGTTTGACCGTTTGTTAGCGGCAAACTTGATTAATCTGCCAGATATTCCAACAATTGATCCTAATGCGCCAAAGCCTAAAGGCTACAGAGAGGATATTTTCTGTAGATTCCACAAAAGGAAAGGGCATGACCTTAATGTTTGTTGGACGTTTAAAGGTTTAGTGCAAGATCTCATTGATAATCACACATTGGTAGTGGATAACCCCATCGCACCCAACAACCAAAAAATGGGTGTTTTCAAAGATCCTTTACCCACACATGATGCACAAACAAAACCTCTCCATGTCAATGAAGTGCAACAGAGTTGCCCCATGGAGGGATATGTTGGGATGATTAGCATTGTGACAAGAAACAAGAGACATCCAGGAGTTGCCCCCGCGACAGCCACTAGGGAAGTTCCATCCACATCACAACATCAACCAAATCCTACACAGTTGCCCCCGCCTAGACCAGTGGCCACGATTCGAACTAGACTTACTCAAAGTCTACGGACCACATCGGCTAGGCTCTCCATTTATGAGCTTATTCAACAATCGGTGCCCCATCGGGAAGCTCTTATGGAGATATTAAAGGCAATTGAATTACAACCCCACGAAGCGGATTCATTCAACAATTTTATGGGGCATGTCAAACAGTGTACTAAACCAGTCATTACCTTCAAGGAAGATGAGCTAAAAATGGTGACTAGAGATGTAGCGGATCCACCCCTACACGTTATTGCGCGGGTCAATGGGACTCCGTACAAGCGGGTGTTGGTAGACACTGGTTCGTCCAATAACATTCTTACAACCGCTACACTGAAACATTTGAAACTGCCAGCCTCTCACATTGCACCTTCCACTTATACCCTTCGAGCATTTAATGATGCGATATGCTCGACATTTGGCACAATTGTTTTGCCCATACAAGTGGGACAAAAGACCATTCATACGTTGTGCCACATTTTAGAAGGTGAGATGGCTTACAATATCTTGCTTGGGAGGCCTTGGATCCGAGATATGAAGTGTGTCCCTTCAATTTCTCATCAATGTCTGAAGTATACATTTGAAGGACAAGTGCACGTGGTCCCCATAGATTTGGAACCTTTTAAATATTGCAACTCAGTGCAAATCATGCCGCAGTTGACCCTCTCTTCAACGCATGTGGATTTCCAGTTAAATCCATCTAAACGGGGTCTGATTAAGAAAGAATCTCCATTGCCACATCAATCAAATTCTCAGGTGGGTTCATCTTCTTCATCCAGTCCTCCCACAACGATGCCACCTACGGTGGCCACACCAACGGACAAAGGAAAGAAGCCCCTGGAAATGGAACCACCTTTAGTCTCCAACATCTCTACAGAAGAGATGCCTAATAGAATGGAATTTGAGACGCCTAGTTCACCCCACATGGAGTGGATTCAAGGAGAACTCCCATTTGCTTCCCCTCAATCACCAACAATTACTGTTGAGATGTCTAACACAGGCATGGGGGAGTATATAGTGCGCAATGTTGTTGCAACGCCCACACTTCAGTCTATGCAAGACATGGGACGACCTCAACTTCCCATAGGCTCCGTGGTTCCTTTAGGCTACCCACCTAATCAGACAAACTTTATTTTTGGGGGCCTAGATCATGGCATTGAACATTCTCGACAAGAAGAGGAAGATGAAGATCCCTTTGTGGAAGATGTTAACTATCTGGCTAACCTCGACTTCGCATTACGATATCTTAGCCAATGCAATTGGCATGGATACGGGTTAGGCCGGTATGAACAAGGAATGCGTGTTTTGTGCCAACAAAAATACCAAATGCCTTATGATAAATCAGGATTCGGGTTTAATCACCCTTTGCCCCTCGACATCTTGGTTGAAAATATTCAAGGTCTAGGGATAGGCAACAAGGATGGGTTGGCATCAGATCCATATGCCAATCCAAATACAACTTATACATTAGGGGATTATTTCCCATTACAAACAAATAACCTTGTTGACCTCAACAACCCTTTCCCTATGGCCGAACAAGGAGAAACATCATGGACTCACTCACAAGGGGAAGATGGACAAGACCACGAAGGGTCTTCTAAAGATGAGTCGAAGTATGATTATTCGCATGAATATCCAATGAATGACGATCAGGATAGCTTCCTGATGATGTTCCCATTGAATGATCCTAGTGAGCATAGGCTACCTCAACAACAACAAAATCCTTTGGACATAGATGACATGTTTGAACACTTACACATAGATCCAAGACATAGGAGGCATTTCAACCTGGCGCAGTTATAGCAATTACTGCACCCGCCACTCCAGGAATACAGAGAAAACATTCCGCCTGGAGACCCTATCCAACCATCTATGCCTAGGGTAGACCCTATTTGTAGGACCGCGCATAGGGCTGATCCCTTTGTGCCAGTGCCTTCAGAGCCAGATCCAAAGCTTCAAGAACATCCAGAATGTCAGAGTTGTCACATTTGCGGTAATGGAGATTACAATCATTTCATCAACATGGTCTCCATTGACTTGACCGCCCCCATCCATGATCTAGCCAATCCAACATGATTATTGCATCTAGACATAGAGGCTATTGATTGGGATCATGTTGGCACACCACCATCTCCATTAGAGTATTGGACTTGCAATGGGATGTTTCATTTCACTCCAGGACAGACTCAGGATGTCTTCCATGCTGAAGAGGAACTTGACGTTCCTAATGATGATCTTAATTTAGCAAACGATATCCATCTGATCCCAATTCCACACTAGTTGGAATACGGATCCCATATGTCAGTTGAAGCAACGACTGATGTAGACATCAGCACAGATCCAATGAATCCACGGATTCTCAAGCTGGGGGTAAGTATTTCCCCCGAAGAGCGAGCCGAGTATGTTGCCCTTCTTAAGGAAAATAAGGAGGTTTTTGCATGGTCATACAAGAATATGCCGGGACTAGACCCACAGCTAGTCACGCACAATTTAATGCTTGATTCGACAATCAAGCCAGTCAAGCAAAAACTATGCAAGATGCATCCAACAGTGGCCTTAATGGTAAAAGATGAGTTACAAAAGTTGTTGGATGCCCAGTTTGTCATCTGTGTGGATTATCCGCCATGGTTGTCTAACATGGTTCCCGTCAAGAAGCCCGATGGGAGGATTCGCATATGCACTAATTTTTGAGATCTTAACAAAGAAAGTCCTAAGGATGATTTTCCCTTGCCGAGCATCGACGCGTTGGTAGATGCTATAGCGGGCCACGAAATGCTTTCCCTTATGGATGGTTTCTCAGGATACAATCAGATTCGTATCAATCCTGAATACCAACTAAAAATAGCATTCACAACGCCTTGGGGGACATTTTGCTATAAGGTCATGCCTTTTGGCCTTAAAAATGCTGGAGCCACCTACCAACGTGCCATGATGTACATATTTCACGATTACATGCACAAAACTTTGGAAGATTACATGGATGATTTGTTGGCCAAATATCTTTTGCGCCCAGATCACATCGATGACTTCAGCAAGGTCCTTGATCGCCTCATTGAGCATAAAGTCAAATTAAACCCCAAGAAGTGCATCTTTGGCGTCACCTCTGGAAAGCTCTTGGGTTTCATAGTCTCCAAATGAGGAATTGAGGTTGATCCAAACAAAGTCAAGGCAATCCTTGAAATGCGTCCCCCAACCACCATCAAGAAGCTCAGGAGTCTGTAGGGAAAGGTTGCGTCGATCAAGCACTTCATAGCGTAGTTATCTGACAAATGTCGACCCATGAATAAATTATTCAATAAAGGGGTCACATTTCATTGGGATGACGAGTGCCAGTCAGCCTTTGACGACATTAAATAGTACTTGGCTTCACCGCCAGTATTGGCACCACCTAGACCAGGAGTGCCATTCTATTTATACATCTCAGCCACTGAGGTGGCACTGGGTGCCATGTCTGTCCCAGAAAAATGAACTTCACAAGGAATAGGCTACATACTATCTTAGCCGCACCCTAGTCAGTTATGAACTTAACTATGCATATGTTGAAAAGCGCTGCTTGGCAGTGTTGTTTGCTACCAAAAAGCTATGCCACTACATGCTTAGTAATAATATGTATGTTGTGTCTAAGGAGAATCCATTACGATACATGATGAGTCGTACTTATCATAGTAGCCGCACGACGAAATGGATCATGTTGTTGACGAAGTTTGACATAGAGTTCATTGGACAGAAATCTATAAAAGGTCAAGTCATCATCGATCAACTAGCTAAGGCTCCTCTTGAAGATGATCAACCTCTGACTTTTGAACTACCTGATGATGGGGTCTTCCATGTTTCAAAGTCGCCAGATTCTGATGAGCCTGAGTCACAGGCTGACATAACCCTATTCTTCGATGGTTCTAAATGTGAGCAAGGGGGTGGTGCGGGAATTGTATTCTTCACTCTGCAAGGCACTCCAATGCCCTTGTCATTTAAATTAGACTTCCTGTGCACCAACAACAATGTAGAATACGAAGCCTTGCTCATAGGTCTTCAGACAATAATCACCATGAACATTAAACGATTGAACATCTTTGGTGATTCGTTGTTAATTGTCAATCAAGTAAAGGGGATATTCCAATGTAAATGTCTAGTTTTGCGGGCCTATAAAGCCCTTGTGGACAAATTCCTGGCATAACTTGAATGGTATGACATCGAGGCACTCCCTCGATCATCAAATCATTTTTCGGATACTATGGCCTCCTTGGGGTCACTCATCCCGCAAGACCCTTTTGGTGAAATGACAACCATTCAAGTTAAAACATTATCGCAATCTACAATGGAGCATGCAAGCTTTGATCTGACGCCAAGAATCCACATGATCCAGATTGAACCATATTTGGATAAGTTCTCTCGAATTCGAGATTGTTTGACTCAAGCCAACTGGGGGTCCTTGTTCTCCCTGACCCCTCTTACTAGCAACACCATGTTGTTTTTACAAGTTCTTTCTTGCTCAGCTTTTGTTCGAGATAGACTTCAAGATGGATTGGTCATTCATACTATCGAGGTTTCTGATCAGCAAGATTGGTACACACCCATTCGGGATTACCTCAAGCTAGGTAATCTCCCACTTGGATTGACACAAGCCAGGAAAAGATCATTCAAACAAAAAGCGGCAAAGCATGTCTTGTTAGGAGACATTTTGTATCATCAAAATTATGAAGGAATCCTCCTTCGTTGTTTGGACCAACAAGAGTCCGCTTGGGCGATCACCCAAGCTCACGATGGTACATGTGGTGGCCACTTCAGCGGTATGGCCATCGCAAAGCGCATTCTTCGCATGGGTTATTATTGGCCATCTTTAGAGCGAGATTGTTGCACATATGTGAAGAAGTTTGTGAAGTGTCAGCACCATGCTAATTTGACACACGTACCTTCTCAGGCCTTGTAGCCGATTCAATCGGTTTGGCTTTTTTTGCAGTGGGGCTTTGATCTAATTGGAAAGATCTCCCCTACGTCGTTTGGTCGTCACACATTTATTTTAACGACCACAGAGTACTTTACCAAATGGGTGGAAGCAATTCTGCTGACCACTACGACTGGAGCCCGCATTGCGGAGTTTATTTTACATAACATCATATGTCGTTTTGGTATTCCATCCAAAATAGTCTCGGATAATGGGACACCATTCAAGAACAAATACGTGCATGCTTTGACCACAAAGTACAAAATTTAGCAGAATTTTTCAACACCCTATTATCCGCAAGCAAATGGGCAAGCAGAGGCGTCCAACAAAATGCTAGTCGCCATTCTCAAAAAGACAGTTGTAGACAATCATAAATACTGGCACATTCAGATCTCGCTTGCCCTATGGCCTTATCGCACCAGCATTCGGACGCCCACTGGTGCAACTCCATTTTCGTTGGTGTATGGCTCCGAGGCAGTCATGCCTTTTGAGTTGGAGATTCCTTCCTTGCACATTTCAATGCAAGAGTTCATCGATGATGACACTGCGCGGTAGGCCCGGTTAGATCAACTGATGTTGCTCGACGAACGACGCGTTAATGCTCTCGAGCATTTGCGTATCTATCAAGAGCGACTTAAGAAAGCATATAACATGAAAGTCCATCTTAGGGAATTTCAGGTTGGTGACTTGGTATTAAAAGAGAATCAACAGAATTCTAATTTGCCGTCCCATCTACGAGACAAGTTTGCGGAAAACTGGTTAGGTCCTTACATCATTGACAGTAAAATAGGACCTGGAACATACCGGCTTGCCTCTCTTGAAGGAATCAAGGAAACAGAACCCTTGAACATCATTCATTTGAGGCCATTCCACACCTAGAGAGCCATAGTCCAACAAAAAGCTCCAAGGATTACCACAATCGCTTGGTCAACCCAAAAGCTCCAAGGATTATCACAATCGCTTGGTCAACCCAAAAGCTCCAAGGATTACCACAATCGCTTGGTCAACCCAAAAGCTCCAAGGATTATCACAATCGCTTGGTCAACCCTAAATGCCCCAAAGGTATCTATAAACCCTTTGGTCAAGACAAAAGCTCCAAGGATTTTCATAATCGCTTGGTCATCCCTAAATGCCCCAAAGGTATCTATAAACCCTTTGGTCAAACCAAAAGCTCCAAGCGTTACCATTACTGCTTGGTCAACATAAATATTCAAAAATCAACAAAAACAACACAAAAATCAAAATCACAAAAACAATTGCATTTCAATTCCAAAAAAAAATTAAAAATTTACACAACCATTTGCATTTCAATTTCATGTATTCTCATAAAAATCAAAATCACAAAAACAATTGCATTCCAATTCCATGCATTCTCATAAAAATCAAAATACAAAAATATAGGTTGCATTAAGCATTGCATCCATACATTGCATACTTCGATAGGTCATACAAGTCAAAAGCACCATAGGCTGTCATTGTTTGGAAATACCATCCTTTTCCACCTTAGATCCATTTTCATAAACGCCTACATCTAGAATAGCACCATCACCATTTTTCGCATTGTCAGTTGTCTCCTAATGTGTTTAGGGTTTTTTGTCATTCAGCTGTTTTAAATTTCTAGCCAAAACCGTACATAGTTAAACAAATTTTACACGAGAAAGTTTTACTTGGATCCCACCTTGTTACGTAACATCCCAAAACCAATTAATACACATATAATAATTCCTAAGTTGTGTGAACGAAAGATGAAACCTGCACAGTAATCTAGGTTACCATAAGCGAAACGGCTATCTTGCTTATCCCCCTGTGCAAATGACCCTAGAAATGCTGAGAGTTGGCAAAAGGACAAGCATCCTCCCTACCCAATTCCCCATGATCCCAAGTTCTCAAAAGTTGCAAAAACATCAAAAATTTGCAAAACGTCAAAACATTCAAATTTGACATCCTATAGTGCACACATCAAATGGCACAAATAACAGTGATTCTCGTCACTCCATATTCAAATCCCTTGCTCAAAAAAAAAAAAAAAAAAAAAAAAAACCAATAAAATAAAAATAAACAGTGATCTTATCACTATAAAGAGCAAGTATCCCAATACAATTGAAGAAAAGAAGGGAGTCGAACTTGAATCCTTGGAACTCTCAGTATTTCGATCGATCATGAGGCAAGCTTCAGTACCGATTTGGTTGATAGCCTATTGGTCACTGGTGGTAAACCTCCCGCATGACGATATATCTGTCACATTAACTTGTGTGCAGATCAATGTTTGCATGTGGATGAGCTAGCTTATGGTATCCTAGATAGCATCGCAGATTAATATGACTAAATATAACACAGGAGTTAGTGGATCTAATTAGGTGATCCTCGATACGAGTTCGGTTGAAATCCCATCTGGCACTGGCGGTATCCTGATGAATAACACATAAACGAACTCAATTGCACACACAGGGATGTGAAATAACTTGGTTAAATTCAAGTCGAATTTCGACCTTGTTCAAAAAGTCTCGCGAGATAAATGTACAGTCTTGGCTAGTTAATTAAAATATCTGCATCTCAGAAAAGCTTAACTCCATTTTCAAACAACCGGTACATTTCATTCCATACATCCCTATAAAAAAAAAAAAAAAAAACAATAGACAAAATCCAAAAACAAAGTTTTCACATGCACAAGCATTCCATAAATTAATCCCATTACTCTAGCAAGTCCAATCCAAATCTTGTACAGTCTATGGTGCATCGACAAATCATCAATAATTCATTTCATTCATTCCATATGCATACATCATACACATTAGAACCATCGCATTCATAATCACATATGCATACATCAATGTAAAAACATGTACATTAAAATAAATCATGAAAACTATATAAACACGAAAAAGAGTCATCTGTATATATATCATAACAAAATTGCCCGCAGGCTACAGTGCACTGGTCCTCGAACCTCGCTCCCATCATCCAAAATCTCAAAAACCCCCAGCCTAGGGCATTGACCACCATGATCACGCAGGATCGATGCGATGAGAACTACCCCTTGCAGTGTCAGTCCTCTAAGACCTCTCAGGGCGACTGCTCGCCCCTGCATCATGCCCACTTGCATCCTCCCCCGCATCTGCCACCTCCACCATATCCACATCTGCAGGAGCTCCCCAACCCTCTCCTGGTGCCTCTGCACCCTCTCCGCCTCCTGCTACCTCATCTCCTCCCAATGGCCCCTCACCTCGCCACTGCCGCAGCGTCCACCACTCCTGATACTCGACCGTCACTCCGACGTCATCTACATCTGAAATGTCCAAAACTATATCAGAATCCTCCCCCAATGGCTCAAGGATCGGCGTAGCTAAGGTCCTCTCATCACTTCGATGCCAATAGACTACGGGTTCCCCAGGAAACCCCTGGCGTACCCCAAATTGTCGCGTCACTCGGAGATAGTGAAAGTACTCCTGCTCTGTCCCGTGTCGTCCAATCACCCATCTCCCCCTTCGGACCCACCGAAGCTAATCATCCACCTCTAGACATGTGGGACAATCCTAATATGGCCTCCATACCACATCTGTGGGAGTCAGTCGGGCCAATGCATCTCTGTAATGGTCTACGTCTCCCGCAAACCACCGACTCTGCCCCCGCTCCTCAGATCGATACCATAGAGCACCATATCCAATATCTTTGTCAACCATGTCCGCTCGTGTAGTCCAGGGTAGCCCTCGGGGTCACTCTATGGCTATATGCTGCCATGCCCAGCACTGCAATAAGAAACTATAGCCAATCCCCTTCCGCCTCTGCTAGAAGACCTCATATAACTCATCATACAACTAAGCCAAAAGCGTCTGGCCCCATCTCATAATCATCGGCTCTGTCACTGGACACTCCACTAACTGCGATACCACCTCCAATAGGTTCCATGGGAACCTCGCTCCTAACGATTCTGGCAGGAGCATGTTGAAAATGAGGCTCATGAGTAGTGCATGCCTCACTCTCAACATTCCCCTCGCATACCAATATTGTACCAGAATCCCCCCAATATGACAATCTAGCTCTACCCTCTCCAACGAGGTCACCCCATCCTCATCCTCTCCATGTCCAAAATACCGTGTCAGTACAGCCGTCCTCTGGCATCGTCCAGATGGGGACCCTGTCTATCGAAATCCGGAGAATTCGATACACGTCCTCTAAGGTGACGGTCATCTCCCCTGTCGAAATATGGAAGGTGTTCGTCCGAACATCCCATAGGCTGATCAATGCTATGATGTACGCCCGGTTCGCCACAACTGCATCCAACCGAGCCACATGCTTGAGCCCTAGGGCATCAAGCCAATCCCAGTCCTCAGCTGTCAACGCCTCGCGGGCATTAGAAAAAATTGTCGGCACCCGATGTCGACTCTTCACCACCTGCACATCACAAAAAATAACACACATCAAAAACATGCATCAAATCACCATTACATGTACAAAAATGCATAATGGTACAGTAACATCTTTCATTCACATGTACATCTAACAAAAAAAAAAAAAACAAAAAAATTTGACATGGTTTACCTACGGTTTTACCTAAGTTTACCAATTCAAAACAAAAAACTTCATTCCGTTTTCATCTTACATTTCATCAAAACAATAAAAATTTGACATGGTTTACCTACGGTTTTACCTAAGTTTACCATTTCAAAACAAAAAAAAATTCATTCAGTTTTCATCTTACATTTCATCAAAAACAATAAAAATTTGACATGGTTTACCTACGGTTTTACCTAAGTTTACCATTTCAAAACAAAAAAAATTCATTCAGTTTTCATCTTACATTTCATCAAAAACAATAAAAATTTGACATGGTTTACCTACGGTTTTACCTAAGTTTACCATTTCAACCAAAAAAATTCATCCATTTTTCATCTTTAATTTCATAAAAATAACAAAAAAATTTGACATGGTTTACCTATGGTTTCGACCTAAGTTTACTATTTCAACCAACCAAAAAACAATTCATCCATTTTTCATCTTTAATTTCATAAAAATAACACAAAAAATCGACATGGTTTACCTACGGTTTTGACCTAAGTTTACCATTTCAAACAAAAAAATTCATTCATTTTTCATTTTTAATTCCATAAAAATAACACAAAAAATCGACATGGTTTACCTACGGTTTCGACCTAAGTTTACCATTTCAAACAAAAAAATTCATTCATTTTCCATTTTTAATTCCATAAAAATAACACAAAAAATCGACATGGTTTACCTACGGTTTCGACCTAAGTTTACCATTTCAAACAAAACTTCATCCATTTTTCATCTTTAATTTCATAAAAATAACAAAAAAAAATTTGACATGGTTTACCTACGGTTTCGACCTAAGTTTACCATTTCAAACAAAAAAATTCATTCATTTTCCATTTTTAATTCCATAAAAATAACACAAAAAATCGACATGGTTTACCTACGGTTTCGACCTAAGTTTACCATTTCAAACAAAAAAATTCATCCATTTTCCATTTTTCATTCCATAAAAATAACACAAAAATTGGGCATGGTTTACTTATGGTTTCGGCCTAAGTTTTACCTTTCACATCAAAAACAAAACATTTTTAACCATGGTTACCCTAAGGTGTTACTCTAAGTTTCATTTTGGGTTTATCCTATGGTTTTCCATCTAAATTTCCATCGGTTTGCATCCACGTTTCATTTTGTTTCATTCATTCACCTTTTAATTTAATTAATTAGGGTTTCATGTTTTAAACAAACGACAAACAATAAAAACACATTTGCATTTTTCAAATTCAAACTCGAGGAGATAGTGCACTTACTGGTCTCGCCTCGGCTCCGTCGCTTGATGACCCGATCTGTGCACTCATGATGGCTGGAAAATCTGGCAACGCTTCGCGTCAAAAAATCTACCTCCTCCTCCCCAGAGCTCCAATTCGCAATTGCTGAACAGTGCAAATGAGCCAAAATCATCATTTTTGCATATTTATACTTTTTTCCAGCTGGTAATCATCCCTGACCGGGACGAGCGCTTTTCGGCGCGCTCGTCCCACCCCAGGACGAGTACCACCGTGGCGCACTCGTCCCACCCCAGGACGAGTACCATCATGGCATTCGTCCCCCTCGGGATGAATAACAAAAAAAAAAAAATCAATCAACAATAACCAAAACATAAAAATGACAAATGCCAACAAAACCACTAAAAATTGCCGGACAAAAGTGCTTTTGCACTTAACCTCTCGGCATAAGAAAACTGATTTCGGGGTCTACCTTGTCGTTATCCTACTCCCTAAGAAGGCTACCATAGCCGGACCGCTCCATGGGAAGACGGATTTTTGCCAATGTTAACCCCAACTGGCATCCCAAAATGGGTTCACACCCACCAAAAATAGGTCAAAACAGTCGAGAAACTGCTCGAGCATGCTTAACGGTAACCCATCTAAAGACACCCTTGCACAAGTCATCTTGGGTCAAGCGACTCGTCGCTTTTCTCATGTCTGTCATTCCCTCATCGATTCGTCGCTTGAGGGGGTAGTCACACTTAGTTGCCAATCAACACCATTATACCCAGTCTTGGAAATGACACGCATTCAAAGGATCATTGCAAAAGACAATCGCGCCCCTGCTTGGGGCAGCAAACAAGCAATCATCACAAACTGATCATATACTTGGCATTCGTGAATCATGAACTCAAGGTTCCCATAACAAAAGGTTGTGCCCTTTGCCTATTCATGACTGATCAATGTCTAAGTTCAAGTAATACCTCATCGAACCAGGTTAATGCTTGATTTAAGTTCCTTAGCTCGTCAGAAGCAAGGATTCAAGAATGCGTGCCCTTTCCATACTTGGGGCATCAAGAGTTGGTTAGGTTACTGAGAAACCCTAATCATTAGTGCTTTGGTTATATATTTTTGCTCAACACTGCACCACGTGCAGCGCTTTCCAAAAAGGGCCATCTGTAGACACCAAAACAGCACCAATCTAATTATGTGACAACAAGCACTGATCGCACTAACACACACAGCCCCCAGGGCAGCCCTCAGAGGTTAAACAGTGGTTCTAACCACTCACACAGCAGTTTTGCAAGTCAGAAATCAATTTGGCATCTTTTAGACACTCAGCTTCTTATTCATCCCACCCAGGGACGAGTGCGAATTTGTACTCGTCCTACCCAGGGACGAGTGCATATTGATACTCGTCTCACCCAGAGACGATTACCAGTGCTCGCTTCGGGGTGGGATGAATGTCAGGTTTGACCGGAAAAAAGTCAGATCTCGACATATAACAACTCAGAACTGCCACTTAGCTTTTCCTACATGACATAGGAGTGCGAGTGAGTTCTTTTGACAACTCATATCTGCCAATTGACTTTCCCTTCACTGCATGGGAATGAGAGTAAGCTTTTTAAGACAACTCAGATTTGCCACTTAGCTATCCCTGCATTGCATAGGAGTGCAAGTGAGCTTTTCTAAAACACACAAAGACATGCACATAGGCAGTTAAGAAGCCCTTGATCAAGAAGAAGTCTTCTCTTCACACAAAAAACATTCATGCAAAGAAACACTTTTGCATGTTAATTCAAAGAGACCCCTTGGGTCTATAAAATGGTGAGTTTCCTCACCCAAAAGATATACCGAGAAGGAGCATTTTGAGCGACGAAGTGCTGCTAATTCATTTACTTGCAATTTGTGTTTTCAACATCCATAATCTCTTAATCGAAAGAGAGGTTATTGGGTGACTTTTTGAAGGCACGAATCAAGAACCAACCTCAATTTTTTTGACCACAATATCCTACCAATTTGCCGACAAAACATCACATCAGGTTTCGGACCCATCCCAAGCGGATTGGTGTCGAAGTAAAGTTTCACCCGCGGGTGGTTTGCCTTCGGGCACCGCCCCCGCTTTATTGCTTTTAGTGACTATTTCTTTTGTAGTATTTGGCTAGTTTCATGTTTATGCTTTTGTCAAGTTTTCAGTTCATTTAGATTCATTTTAACCATCGTTAGATTCATCTTTTATTTTTCATACACAGGTGCTACTGATTCTTTGTTTGTTTCTTTGAACGCAGATTTGTAGCATTAGAGGAGCAGCGAGGAATCTACCTTTTACCAACGCAAGCGACGACAACGTTTTGGTTCGCCCATCTTATATGTGGGCACGCGAAAGAAGGAATTCTGAAACAAGTTGTAAAAGAGCAACATTTAACACTCCTATCCCCTAAAAAGGAAGGAGATGCATTGTAACACAAATTTGCAAAGCATATCAATAAAAGGGCCGATTTTTATATTGCTTTAATATCTTGTGTTCATGTTCTTTCTTTTTATGCATTTTTCAATATCATAGGGTTTAAGCGTTATTTTAGTTTTATTTACATTGCAATTTTAGTCTATCCTTTTTGTTTTCGAAATCTCGTGTTTTCACAATGATATTTATCTGTAATCATCTCAGTATAGACTAGGTTTAGAATATTTATAGTAGCAAAGTGTGTAAATCAAGAAGAGCTAGGATCTATGAGGAGTGATGACCCATTTTCATCTTCCTCATCCCAATCCAATTATTTAAGAAAACTATGTTGTCATGGGACTACCTAAAGGAAGGATTGGCTTCATCTTCATTGTCAAACAAAGAGGAAGGGGAAGAGGCTAACTATGGATAGGGATGTAGCCAATTCCATAGGGTCCCATCCAAGAATCAATCTCTAAGGGCTATTTGATGCCCTATTCATGTAAGCCTAGCCCTTTAAAAAGTGCTTTTGTTAAATTTAGAGGATAGATGTTTTCCAAGTGCTATTTTTATATTTGGAAACTTGAACAAAAAAATGGATGGATTATATGTTATTTAATCTTATGTGTATTATTATGAAAATGATAAAATGGGAAAGATTCAGTGGGATCTTAAATTCATGGATGATGGATTGTTGTGATTTAGTTGTTGTTAATTATTTATTTGTGAAAAAAAGGAATTTATAAATTTTAATATTATGAATGAAGGTATTTATTAAGAATCCTAATTCTAGAATTATGTTATATTCAAGCATGTTATTTTTGATTTAGCACTTTAATTCCTTTATCAGGAGATATGTTAATTTATTTTATGCAAAATTATGGGTTAGAGAGGGTTTTTAGGAATGGATCTAGAAGATAACCCAATTTTAGAAGGATTTGCAATGATGCAATATCTAAGAAGATATAAATCTTGGAAGGAGTTGTAGTGATGCAATAGCCAAGTATTCACAAATTTAGGAGCTATAGTGATGCAATAACTAGATAAATGTGAATGATATACCTTAAATTGTGAGACTTGAGTGTTCCAAAGTAGTAAGGTATTTGGAATCAATCACAAAATAGTATAGTGGTGGTACCTTTAATGGTGAGTATTGGGTGATTATGTTATTATCAAGTGAGTGGTAATAGCCTTAGTAATACTAAGGATGTGTGGTAACTAAGAACTAAGGCATTACACAAGAATAATCCTATATAGAAAGATTTATTTGGTGTTAGGGAAATGACATCCTCCTTTAAGTGTTATGGGCCTTAAAGGATAATCCCTATATCTTGGTCAAGTTGTCCTATACTAGTGAGGGTATAGGAAAGGTGGAAGGACCTTTATTGGAATCCTTCTTAAATGGTGAGGTTTAGGAAGGTGAAATCCATTAATATGGGATGTTGGCCACTCCTATCCATTTGAGTGTCATTTGCAATGAAATTTAGCTTAAAATATGGTTATTCCTTATAATGCTAAAAATTATTAGGACTTCTTTGTGAACCTTGCTTGAAAAAATATCCCTGTTCGATTGGTTTTGGTGGGTTGTTATAGCTTTCAAAAGGTTAATCATTTCATATTAATTTCATGGTGAGATAAAAGGACCAATGGGGCTTGATTTTCGTGTCTATGAACCTAGTCTTCATAGCAGCCTAAGTAGACCCCTAAACACTAACAATATTTTTTCAATTTTTTATCTATTTTGCAGGTTTGCTTAGATTCACGGTCATAGTTTTCAAGGATTAAAATAACATTTATGGTCAATGTTTTTTGGGAATGAATTTGGAATAGGGACAAATACGAGTTTAAATAAGTGTTTTTTTAGTCTTTTAGGTGTATTTGATTGTTCTATGTGTTCTATTGTGTGTGTTTATGATTCTTTTTTGCTTCTCTAACAGTAAATAAAAAGAAAATAAATTTTAAATTTTATTTTAGAAGTAATCTTAGTTTTAAAAGGAATCAAATTTACTTAGTTTCACTCCCTTAGGCATTAAAATAAATATTTATTTATTTTTTCCTTAGGCATTGAAAGTAAAACTACATATAGTTTACACATTTAGGCTAGCTTGTTTGTGCACTTCTCTTGAACCCTTGCTTAAAAATATATATATTACTTTCTATATCTTAGGGATAGTTACACACGCAAAAGAAGAATAATTTCTAGGACTAGCTCTTATTTTTTGCATCATTAGTAATATTGCATTTCTTTACAATATTTTCAATAGTTACTATAGTTTTTATTTCTTTCATACCAAAATTAGATATTTTCAAATTAACACATAAAACCCTCCCCCTTGATTTGGAGTGAATCCTTAAAATACTCTTGGTGAACCTTCAAGCCCAAAAATTACCAAGCTTGAAGTGTGAGGAACATAGCTCTGTAGTTACATTAGTTTCTAGTGGATCCTTCAAGAATCATCTATGCAGTTTTGTCCCTCTACAATTAGAAAGAAGCTAGTTCCAACTTTGAAAAAAGACAAAGTTGAAAAGTTTGATTGTTTCATTAGGTTGGAATGGACAAAAAGCAAACCAAATTGGAAATATTTTAGCGTGTGTGAATCTAATATAAGTTGGAAAACCATTCTTATGGATAGGCATGAGTTTTGGAATGAGAAAGTTTTCATTTTGAAGGTTCGAAGACAAATTTATCACGTAGACAAAATTACAACTATATGTTTGTCTAGGTTGCAAATTCACCAATTTGTTTGTTAGAAGGCAAAGATTCTAAATTTTAGACCTAGCTAAGGTCCTTTGACAAGGAGATAATTTGTATCCTATGAAATTTTCTGGGTAGTGAACTTTTTTTGAGTCTTCAATTTCTACAATGAAGGCTAAAAATGACTTAGGCATATTGTCAAAATTGTCTAGAATCCTCGGATATAATGGGGTGAACAAAATTAGGTTTCTATAAGGACCTTATGAAGTTTCATGTTTCTAGGATCATCATCAGTGTCGATGTTAATATCTATGGTGTCCTCAAATAAGATGTGTGATTCATTCTAAATTTGAGGAGGAGTAGATAAGACTCCTAAGTTTTCAAGATTAATTAGACTTAAATATGGTTGTTCTAGATTAGGTGATGGTGAGGAAATGAGATTAAATATTTGGTAAAGAATATCTCAACACAATAATCATCTTGGTTACATGGATTATAGAGATATCTTCTTACTCACTTTTCTCTTCATTGGCTATCAATTTAGGATGAACAACGATCAAGATAGAATACCCTAAGTGCCTTTTTAATTTTCTTCCTTCTTCCTCTATAGCTATAGCATATCAATCTAAAAATCCATTGAACTCAATACCTCTTATTATAAATCTTTCAATAAATTTCTTAGTTTATCCTGTGTTACTCTTCCTACCTTAGAAAGTTGGGATACATTATTTTGTGTTCTACCTCTTCTTATCAATGACCTAGAGTAGCTATTATATAATTCATAGATACCATTAAAATAATGCCATAAAATATCACATATTGCCATCAAATTTAAGGCTTCTATAGAGGGGGAAAATCACCCCACCACGTACAATTCCCACAAAGGTTGGATCCCCTAGAGAGAAGAGAAGCCTTATGGGGTGAACCACAGGGGGTTGTGTGGTTATCTACACTCGATGCTAGGGGGAAAGGGTTCACCAAGAATGGCTTTAAGGACTCGCTCCAAGTCCACAGGAATTTTAGGAATGTTTGATGTATTCGATTCAAGATAAAACACCTAGATTTGGCCTTTCTAGATCTATGCTATAAAATATAAAGGACAATGCAGAAATACAAAATGCAAGAATACAAGAGCTAACCCTAGAATGATTCTTTTCTTTGAATTCTTTTCTAACCTAGGGTTCTAAGCAAACAATATTTTAAGCAAGGGCTCAAGAAGAGGATGCACAAACAGAATTAACCCTAAGTGCACACTATATGTTGTTTTCCTTTCAAATACCTAGAATTAATTAAATATACTTAATAAAATCAGATCTAGGGTTTTATAATAGAAATAAAAGCACTCAAAAATAAACCTAGAAGACTAATCAGAATACTTAGCTTATCCGATGATTTATCCTTGCTTTTATCCCTTTGTCCAAAGCTATCAATAATACATGTTCCTACAAGATAACTCAACAAACACTTGAAAATGGAATTAGCATTAGGGGGCCTACTTAGGCCATTATACAATAGTGCTTGGAGGTACAATAGTCAAGCCCCCTAGGTCCTTTTAGCTGACCTTTGATAATTAAAAGTAAAAATTGACCTTTGGAGGAAAACAAGCATTAATGCAATACAACAAAATAGAATGCAAAAATCATAGAACAGAATATGCCACTATGCTCTAGATGCAAATTAGAATGCAATGGAGAAAATAGGGATAAAAGATTACCCCTAGTTTGGTCTCAAGTAAAAATCATACCCCATAATGGGTGACCATGATAATGCTAGGCGAAGTCATACCCCATAGCAGATCAGGCATGATTTTACATAAACTATACAAAAAATAAAATATGAATGCAGAAGCTCGATTACATCACTCAGAAAACCTAAATGTGCATGCAGAAGAGTGAATTCACCTGGAAGAGAGTGTAGAAGCAAAACAGAAGGGTTTTAGATCTCCCAGATGGTCAATCTCTCCTTAGGGCTCCAACAACAATCCACCAAGAGTGAAGAAGAACAATGCAGCAGACAATCAAACTCCAAACTCCAAAGTTGCTTGCAAGAGAAGAAGAAGAAGGATGCAGACCGAACAAAAACACTTTATGAGAAATCAAATACGAGCAATAAAATCATTAAGTATCGAATAAAATGAGCATGTGTTAACTTGTGTGTTATCGTGTGTGAAAAGTGAATTCAAACCCTCCTTATATAGTGGATTTGAAGGTAAAAGAGTGGGAAAACCAAGGAGGGCCGATGTAAAACATGCCAACCTAAAAAAATTAAGGTTTTAATGTATCAAACCCTAAAAAGGTGAAATCATGCACCATTCAGGTCAACCGTGATATCGCAATGCGAAATCACACCCCATCAAGGATCGGGTGCGATTTCGCATAAAGAGGGAAAATAGGAAAAACAGAGGGGGAAAGCCTTGTCCTTGCCCTAGGAAAGTCTAAGGGGTCCCCCTAGAGGGCTTAGGGAATATTACCCACTAAAGTGGGTCAATTTTTCATGTCTACATTTTGCCCCCTCTTTGAAGCATTTAAGGCCAAGTAAATGCATCAAAGAAAGATGTAGACCTCTACAGACAGAAAGTAGCTGGCATAAATACATTACTACCATTAATGCCTCTATGGCTAGGGTGCCCCCTCGAGTTTTGAAAGGAAAGGAAATTCCTTTGAGAAACTAAAAAAAGGCAAGGAAGAAAAGCAAAGCACAGAAACACAAAGAAAGTAAACAAATAGCAAGAGCAAAGATTACTAGGTACATCATGAATCTAATGCAACTAGCATGAAATGCATGGATGAATAGAAGAAAGGGAAAGAAATAAGATGGGAAGAGGAGAGAAGAACAAGAAGAAGAGAAGAATCCAAAGGTCAACCATAGAATGCGAGAAAAGTTTATCAAGAACCCTGAATGAAGGGTGTTATACCCATAGGAAAGGTCCAGATGTGGAGTGAAAACCCACTATAGGTGTAGTACTCGCTAATGGATAGATGGGAAAAATATGGAGCGTAACCTGCTATGGGTGATTGCTCAAATGATAAAGTAATGGAGCATAACCCGCTATGGATGATTGCTCGCTAGTGACTAATGTGGGGTGATTACCCGCTAGGATGTATGTCGAGACCTACTAAAATGGCCAAGGAGCTTATCCTATAATGGGGTGTTGAGCCCGTTGAGTCAAAAGAAGTGTAACCCGATAGGGGAATACATCATCACATATGTGAATGATGTATTAGCAAGTACTACCTGATAGGGGTGTGTTAAGAATATATATAGACCAATTAATATGAGCATAACACAATGTGAGTGTGTGCATGTGCTAGAAGAAATAAGAGGAAGAAAATGAGGAGCAAAGAATTGTGCATGTGTACCCCTAGCTTGAAGTTTCAACTATTGAAAATTCAAGAGGGAGGAAGTATGTAAATCAAAGAAGAGAAGAATGATGTATATCCTTATCTGAACAAAGAAGACAAAGGAGAAATAAGAATCATTCAAAAGATAAGGATATACTAGAAGAAGATTGCATTCCTTGAATTTGGAGAGAGATGATGATCGTTGTAAAAACTTTCAAAGTCAAGGGATACAAGAAGAAGGGAGAAGAAAAGAGTAGAGAAAGACAAGAAGAGAAGAAGGGATGAAAATGCAGGGGCCCTAGGTTGGGGCTTTGCTAGGCATCAGAACCCTAGTGAGAGTGCAATGCATGTGAGCTATGACCTAACTAGGTATCATCACATGCCATTATCATAAATCCTCAAAAATCTATATGAACAAGCAGTCATGAGCAAACAACAATGCATTATGACAAGTAGAAGTGCAAGAAAATAGAATGTCAGGCAATCATGCAAAGTATGATAGGTAGTCATGCAATATGATCAAGCAACAATGCAATATGATCTAAGCTAAATGTAAAATGTAAATGCAGATAATAGATTAAGCATAATATATTTTTAAATGCATTATATTCATAGGTTCTTTAAGTTCTTTACCATCTAGAGAAGCCAAATGATAGGCACCTAAGCCAAACTTGGTTGTTATGACAAAGGGCCCTAACCAATTGGGCTAGAACTTACCTCGAAGATCAGTACGAGCATTGGTATTCTTCTGGTTTTCTTTGAGGACAAGGTCCCCAACCTCAAAATAATGATTGCAAAATTTCTTAGAATAATATCATCAGAGTCTATCCTGATAGGCTCTCAAATGCTCTAAGGCATGGATGTACTTTTCATCCAATAACTCCAATTGGTGCAAATGGTCTGCATGATACTCATCGCCAACCTTAACATCTTGCAACAAGATGTATAATGAAGGAACCTCAAGCTCAAAAGGAAACACTACCTCAGATCCATATACCAAAACATATGGTGAGGCCCCTATGGGAGTACGCACACTAGTACGATAGGCCCACAAGGTAGGATAAAGTTGGGTATGCCAGTCACGACCGATCTTATTAACCAACTTCTTCAAAATCTTGATCAAGGACTTGTTGGATGCTTCAGCTTACCCATTACCCTGGGGGTAATAAGGAGTTGACCACCTATGTTGAATCTTGTACTTAGCACAAAGGTTATGAACATCCTTATTCTTGAAAGGAGTGTCATTGTCAGAAATAATCACCGAAGGAATCCCAAACCTACAAAGAATCTGGTTGAAGATGAACTTAGAAACTTGAGTTCTAGTCACCGTAGCTAGAGGTATGGCTTCAACCCATTTAGTGAAATACTCAGTCACAGTAATGATAAACTTGTGACCATCAGATGACACTCAAGTTAACCTTCCCGATAATGTCCAATCCCCACATGGAGAATGGCCAAGGGGAAGAGATAACCTGAAGGTCTTGAGAAGGAGCATGAATAAGATGATCATGGCATTGACACTTGTCACAACACCAAACATAATCACATGCATCTTTCTCCATGGAAGGCCAATAATACCCCATCCGAAGGAGTTTCTTGGTAATAGCATTACCGCTAAAATGGCCTCCACATGAACCTTCATGAGCATCACTAAGAGCAATTTGAGCTTCATCGAAGTTAAGGCATCGTAAGAGGATACCTTCAAAAGAATATCGATACAAAGTATTATCGATTATGATGAATCGACATGCTCTCTTGCATAAAATCTTATATTGATTGTGATCTAAACCATCAAGCATCGAACCATCCTTAAGGAAATTAAATATGTCGTTATACCATGGCTCAGATGGGGAAGCTTCGATGGTTAAACAATATAATGGGACAAGACAAGAACCGAGCGATGCAGGTTCCCTAAGTTGTCTAATGATAATCGATGCTTGATCATCTTCTAACTCTAGAGGGAACAAGGATGTAGTAGTAGCCATGGCATCCGCATGGTGGTTTGAGGATCTAGGGATAAACTCTATGGTTACTCGATCAAATGAGGACAACAACTTAGTGACAATCTCCTTGTAAGGTTTAAGTTTATCATCCCGAGTCTGATAAACATCATTGATATGATTAACCACAAGTTGAGAGTCACAAAATACTGAAAGAACTCTAACCTACAAAGCTAAAGCAACCCTAAGACCAAGGATCAAAGCTTCATATTCTGTAGTGTTATTCGTGCAAGAGAAATAAAGTTTGAAGGACAAGGGGATGAGTTGCTTTTATGGGGTGACTAGAATGACTCTAGCACCAACACCCTTCATGCATTGGGCTCCATAAAAAAACAAAGTCCAAGACTCAGACTCTTCAATTTCAACATTGAAGCACTCATCGAGAAACTCAACAACTATAGGATGGGTAGCTTCTAGGGGAGCGGAGGCTAACTGATCAACAATCACCTGACCCTTGATAGCCTTATGACCTATGAAAGTCAAGTCAAACTCACTAAGGGCCAACACCCATTTAGCAACTTAACTTGAAAGGTGGGGCTTAGACATCAAATAGCACAAAGGATCAAACTTTGCAACCACCAATATCTTATGGTTGAGCATGTAGTGTCTTAACTTCTGAGAAGCAAACACTACGGTAAGGCAAATATTTTCTAAGGGGGTGTACCTAGTTTCATAGCTAACCAAAGTTCTACTGATATAGTAGATAGCTCATTCTTTATTTTGATCATCATGTTGGGCTAGCATGGCTCCTAAAGCATGAGTAGTGGCTGCTATGTAAAGCATCAAATGCCTACCAGGTACAAGAGGAACTAAAATAGGTGGGGAGGTGAGATACTGCTTGAGATCATCAAAAGATTTCTGACATTCAGAATCCCATTGAAAGACCACATCTTTCTTAAGGAGCTTAAGAAAGGGTTGACACTTATCGGCTAACCAGTCAATGAACTGATGGATAGACTACAGTTTACCTTGCAGGCTATGTAGTTCAGTGAGGGTACGGGGAGGAGGTATATCAATGATAGTCACTATCTTAGTGGGATCCACTTCAATGCCTCACCTAGAAACTATGAAGCCTAACAACTTGCCAGATGTGACCCCAAACACACATTTAGCGGGTTTAAGATGAACCTTGTATTGTTAAAGCCTTTCAAATATTCATATTAAATCATGGACATGATCCTTTCATTCTATGGAGTGAGCTAGAAGATCATCCACATAGTCCTAGAGAATATCATGCATCATGTCATGGAAAATATAAGTCATGGCCCATTGATAGGTAGCTCCTGCATTCTTTAGGCCAAAAGGCATGACCTTCCAGCAGAAGGTACCCCATGGAGTAGTGAATGTTGTCTTGGCTTGGTCCTCAAGGGTAATCATAATCTGATTGTAGCTTGAGAAACCATCCATAAGTGAAAGCATTCCACATTTGGTAGTGAAATCTATAATCTGATCTATGTTGGGCAAAGGAAAATCATCCTTGGGACATGCTAAGTTAATGTCCCAAAAGTTGGTACATATTTTGATTGTTCCTTCCTTCTTAGCTATAGGAACGATATTGGAGATCCAATCAGAATAGTCGATAGCTTTTATAAAACCGACATCAAGGAGTTTTTGGAGCTCTTCCTTGATCGAAAGGGTGACCTTAGGATGCATCTTCCTAAGTTTTTGCTTAACAGGCTTAGCACTAGGCTTAACTACCAAATGATGCATGACAAGGGAGGGATCAAGCCCTGGCATGTTGGCATATGACCAAGCAAATATATCTTGATATTCTCTTAAAAAATTGGTCAATTGCTCCTGCTCATCCATGGACAGGGCTTTACCTAACTTAAGGATTCTAGGGGCTTCCTCAGAACCTATATTCACATCTATGGTCTCCTCAATAAGGATGGACAAGTCATCCTCAAGAGGAGGTGGGGCAGGAGTCACTCCTAATTGCTCAAGGTCCTCGGGAGACATAGAACCAAAGTCCTCTTGAGAATTAGAAGATTCCACCTGCGTAGTGCAAGGGACAGACCCGTCAAAGCAAATATCATTCTAGGGAGGATCCTCATCATTGATAAATTGCTTTGGGGAAGAGACCAACATAGAAGGAGAGGGTGGCCCCTCATCTTCAACACACCACTCTAAACCATGATGAGATTTATCTAAGAGAGAATCTTGATAAGAAGAGTTGACTTGATCCTGAGATGAGATATGAATTGATGATTCCTTATCAATATTTTTAGGTTGCTTAGCTTTGTTAGATGAGGAATCTGATGAATAAATTTGAGCTAAGTCTTTGGGTGAGCAAAATTTAAATGGATGAGGATCACCCATGATAGAAATAGGTTGATTTTAAAATTTAAATTTTACACATTGATGAAAGGTAGAAGGGATGGCCTCCATTGCATGGATCCAAGGACGTCCAAGAAGAAGATTAAAATATGTGGGACAAGATACCACATAAAACAATGTATCTAAAATTTTTGGTCCAACTTTGAGGGGAAGTGATATGGTACCATAAGCTTCTTGGGACTCATTGTTGAAAGTTTTAATGATGTCATCGGATTTAGTTATATCTTCCTCTTTTAATCCAAATTTTTGAAAAAAATGATATGTGCATAAATTAAGGGAAGAACCATTATCAATCATAACTCTTTTGATAAAAGTATCCCCAATAAATGCAGTGATGTAAAGAGAAGAATCCTTTTGTAAGTCTGAGAAAGAAATATCAACATCCGAGAATGTGAGATGATGTATCCCAAGAGGTCTTACAATATTGGCCATATCACTAGGGGAAATATCTGGAGGGATAGATTGATGTCTTAATACATTCATCAAGGCTTCCCCATGAGTGGGAGAGCTCTGTAAAAGTTCCAAAAGAGAGATATTAGCTGAGATACTGATCTCCTATTGAGATCGTTGAACCTGTTGACTCTTCACCATATTTTCTGAAGTAGTTGTTATCATACCAACCATATTATTATTATAACAATGTGGGACATTTTTATAGGATACTTGATTAGCTGTCTGCCTAACTTTATTCTGATTAGCAAGTGGCTTTTGTTGTAAATTTCCCATATCAATACGTTCTGCATCAATCAAATCTTGTACTACATGCTTTAACTTCTTGCAAGAACTCATCCAATGTCCTTCCACTCTATGATATGCACAATGTTGACCTACCTTATACCAATGAGTTGTAGTATCTAGTTGTCTAATAGGAGGTAACTCAATTGCCTTAGCTTCTAAAAGTTGTTTCAAAACTGCTTCCATAGACATATTAAGCCTTGTAAAATTCCTTTGTGGAGGTTTTTGAAGTACTATATTTTGTAGGTTGTTAGTAACATTATTAACATGCCTACTATCCATTCCATTGTCACCTCCTATATGTTTATTCTTATGTTGAGACTTAGTAGGTTTCTCTTCCTTAACTTTGAGTTGACCTCTCCTGATGAGAGCCTGTTCTACTTTTCTTGCTAAATCAATTGCTTGATCAAAAGATGAAATAGTAGTAGTCTCTAATGCATAAGATAATTGTTCTTGTAAATTACCAATAAATATCTCAAGCATATCTTTAGGAGGTAAAGTATATCTCAAACGTCCAACTAAACTTCTCCAACGAGCTAAAAATTCTGAAAAGCTTTCTTCTTTACTTTGTTTTAAATTATACACATCTTTCATTGTCACTTCTTTCTCAATGTAAGCACCAAATTTTTGAACAAATAATTCTGTTGTTTCTTCAAAACTCTTTAAAGAATAATTGGGCAATCGATAATACCACTCTAATGCCATACCACCAAGACTCTTAGGAAATGTTTTAAGCAATAACATATCATCATAAATGAGATCATGGCAAGTTGTTCTAAATCTTCTTAAATGCTCTATTGGATCTTTTGTACCCTTATAGATAGGTAATATTGGCATAGGAAAATGCTTAGGATAAGGCCTAGCAACAACAATAGGATCCAATGGCTGATTACACATTTCCTTATAACTATAAGTAAAACTTGAAGGCTGAATCATCTCAACTTTTGAAACCAACTGCTTCACCATATTTGCCAAATTTTGCACTTCTGGATTACTATTATGTATTATCCCTAGATTCCCTAAAGGAGGAGTATTGGACATATTAATACTATTGAAGTATGTGGCATCTTGTTGAGGAGGATGACTAACATTTGGTGGAATAGAGGCAATAGTGTTGAGATAAGCAGATTGAGGAGGAAATTGAAAATTTTGGATAGCACTACTAGTTGGAGGGATTTGTAAATTCCTTCCAATGTTGGTGGTCATAGTAGTAGCATAAGTTGGATGATGAACATGATTACTATGATTCAAATATTCACTCAAGGAGTTATCATGAGATGGTCTAACTTCCTCAAGTAGGGCTTCTTCCTCCAAAGCAGCATCCAAGGCATGCTTATGATGCTTATAAAAGGTCCACATATGCTCAAAATATTTAAATGTAAGGTTCCCATTGGGTCCCCTAATAGGGTCAAGGTTATTATCAATATCTTCTTCCTCAAGGTTAGGATTTTCTCTATCAACTTGATCATTCTCTTGAAAAATCTCATCAAAACTTAAAAACCTTCTTCCATTCCCAAGGTTGGAAGCCATTGGGAAAAGAGAAAAAGGTCAAGGCAAAGGAAGGAACTAGGACCCACAAGCACCAAAAATTTTACTTTTTAATATTCTTCTATTACACACAGAATTAGTGATCTTAATTAAAGTTTTAAAAGAAAAGGAGGTGTTCACATCGAGTTCACCAAAGATGTAGAGGGGGAAAACAGCCCTACCACGTACAATTCCCACAAAGGTTGGATCCACTAAGAGAGAGAGAGAAGCCTTATGGGGTGAACCATAGGGGCTATGTGTTGTTCTCTACACTCGGTGCTAGGGGGGAAGGGTTCACCAGGAATGGCTTTAAGGACTCGCTCCAAGTCCACAGGAATTTTGAGAATGTTTGATGTATTCGATTCAAGACAAAACACCTAGATTTGGCCTTTCTAGATCTATGCTATAAAAGATAAAGGATAATGTAGAAATACAAAAATGCAAGAATACAAGAGCTAACCCTAGAATGATTCTTTTCTTTGAATGATTTTCTAACCTAGGGTTCTAAACAAACAACCTTTAAGCAAGGGCTCAAGAAGAGATGCACAAACAGAATTAACCCTAAGTGCACACTATATGTTGTTTTCCTTTCAAATACCTAGAATTAATTAAATATATTTAATAAAATCAGATCTAGGGTTTTATAATAGAAATAAAAGCACTCAAAAATCAACCTAGAAGACTAATTAGAATACTTAGCTTATCCGATGTTTTATCCTTGTCTTTATCCCTTTGTCCAAAGCTATTAATAATACATGTTCCTGCAAGATAACTCAACAAACACTTGAAAATGGAATTAGTGTTAGGGGGCCTACTTAGGCCATTGTACAACAGTGCTTGGAGGCGCAATAGTCAAGCCCCCTAGGTCCTTTTAGCTGACCTTTGATAATTAAAAGTGGAAATTGACCTTTGGAGGAAAACAAACATTAATGCAATACAACATAACAGAATGCAAAAATCATAGAATAAAATATACCACTATGCTCTAGATGTAAATTAGAATGCAATGGAGAAAATAGGGATAGAATATTACCCCTAGTTTGGTCTCAGGTGAAATCATACCCCGTAATGGGTGACCATGATAACGCCAGGTGAAGTCGCGCCCCGTAGTAGACCAGGTGCAATTTTGCATAAACTATGCAAAAAATAAAATATGAATGTAGAAGCTCGATTACGTCACTCAGAAAACCTAAATGTGCATGCAAAAGAGCGAATTCACCTAGTAGAGAGTGCAGAAGCAAAATAGAAGGGTTTTAGATCTCCCGGATGGTCAATCTCTCCTTAGGGCTCCAACAACAATCCACCAAGAGCGAAGAAGAATAATGCAATAGACAATCAAACTCCAAACTCCAAAGTTGCTTGCAAGAGAAGAAGAAGGATGCAGATCGAACAAAAACACTTTACGAGAAATCAAATGTGAGCAATAAAATCATTAAGTGCCGAATAAAATGAGTGTGTGTTAACTTGTGTGTTATCGTGTGTGAAAAGTGAATTCAAACCCTCCTTATATAGCGGATTTGAAGGTGAAAAGAGTGGGAAAACCAAGGAGGGCCGATGTAAAACATGCCAACCTAAAAAAATTAGGGTTTTAATGCATCAAACCCTAAAAAGGTGAAATCGTACCCCATCCGGGATCGACCGTGATATCGCAATGCGAAGTCGTGCCCCGTCAAGGACCAGGCGTGATTTCGCATAAAGAGGGAAAATAGGAAAAACAGAGGGGGGAAAGCCTTGTCCTTGCCCTAGGCAAGTCTAAGGGGTCCCCCTAGAGGGCTTAGGGAAGATTTCCCACTAAAGTGGGTCAATTTTTTGTGTCTAGAACTTCAAGATAATATTTGCAAATTATCTTTAGTAAGATCAATTTAATAGTATCACCCTTTAGTCCACACTGGTTGGCCCTTTATAGGTTAAACAAGAACCTTTCCACATAATCTTCTAGTGACTCATCTTTCTACATCATTTAAAAGATTCATATCTTAAATCTTGCCCCTTGTGTTAGAATTTGTAATACTTTCCAAAAATTATTTGAAGCATATATTCACCATAGTCATATACAAATAGAGTAGAAGATAAAAATAAAAAGAGAATATAGATGAAATAAAATAAGAGAGAATAAAAATAATAATAATGAGTGGATGTCATAAGAACCTCATAATCACATATCATAAACTGATACAATGGAGCATCATTGGAGGTATTTATAGTGATGCATAATCCTCAATTAAATGCTAACCTCAAGCCAACATAACCTAACTTGAAGGTTAAATTACAATATAATTAAATGTATTCAACCATTTAACTAAGGTTAATCATATAGGTGATTTAACCAATATTTCTGAGGGTGAATGCACCAAAACTACCTATAAGTTTACATACAAAATGCCTATAGGATTACATCAAGAATACCCATAGGCACTTCATCATTTTCAGTATTTTCCAATAAGGTTATATTATTGATATTCCAACACCTCCCATAATATGAGCTAAGGATCTAAGGATAGAAGATATTAGAGATGCTAATACATCCCCCTAAAATGAATACTCAAATGGACTAATAAATCTCCATCATAAAATTGCATATCTTATTTTTCTAAAGGTACATGGATTATATCATCCCTTTCTCAAATACCAAGTCATGAATCCCTTTTGGATAAAATATATTGATATTCATATAATAAAATGTTCAAATACAATATGGTGACCATAATTTATCATCTAATCTCCATTAAAACTGAATAATCAAGAAACAATTTGTCTTTTTAATACTTATCCCCCATGTTTAGAAAGTGACCTATAGGAACAAGGTTTATTTTACACTTCCCATCAAAAACCTACTTCTTTTGTGGCTAAAAATATCCCCTACAACACTATAACAGGTCATTGAACTAATGTAACTAATACATATAGCTTGAAAAATTATACAATCTAAAAAATATGTCGAAAATGCTTCCACATAAAAATGTTATGGGCACTAGAATATTGGGATTATTATCACTAAAATAAATAAATTTCAACTCTTAGATATAAAATTTGCCAATCACAACTTGACATGTGTCACATATTGAAAGTACCACATGTGTTATGTTGACATCATAATATTTTTGTTTGGATGCTTCTACCAAGTATGTTAAATGTGTGAATGTTCAATTAACACTTTCCATAGTATGATTGGATAAAATTATTTAAATATAAAAATATTACCATATGGCTATGTCAGTTCCACATCAATAACTTACATGATCAAATAGTAATAAAAAGAAAAACATAGGGATCAAACTTGAGGATTTTTGTGTACAAAAAACCTTACCAACTAATAAGCTAATCATTGTAGTGGATTTATAGAGTCAACATGTCATATGTGGTGTAAAATGGATTAATGACAAAGGAAAATATGCCTAAAATACTCTTCCATTGAATGCTTATAACATAGGACCTATTGCCTACTAATACCCTTGGCCTATCCCTAAATTCATGCATGTTCCTTGGAAAAAAGAACATAGTTGATTAATAATATAGTATTTTGAATGATGCCAAAAATAAGGATAAAAAATATGTTCATATATTATATTTGAAAACTCAAACCTACAACCTTTGATGCATAATAAATAATACCGTTTAGTTGGTCAATTATTGTGTTGGAGGTAGTGACTCATTGTGGTTTATATGGTGAGAGGAGGATTCTCTAAAGAGGAAAATCATGTAAAAAAAAAACTTGCCTCCACATGGTTTGAATATAGGACCTCATTAAGAAAATTAAATTAACCAACTAACATGTCAATGATCCATTATAGTTACCATATGGAATAACATTTACGTCACCTACAAATAGTTTAGGGGGTGCATACACTTACTCTTACATGGATTGTAGGCATGCATCCTCTAAAGGATGCTCACATTTTCAAATAGAAAAATTTTGATTTTAAGGATTCAAACTTGAGACTTGACCTTTATGATTGATGCTACCAACCACTACACCAACACTTGCAAATGGAGTTAGAGTTGCTATGTGATTATCATGAATATGTCTCAAATACAATAACAAAAAAATGTTAGTGCCCTTTAACAAAAAAAACGTCTCAAGGAAAAATGACTTCAAAATTAATGATAGCTAGGAAACCCTTATGGTGAATGAGAATGCTTGGATAGAACCCCCTAGGTGGTGTGTTTCTTCTCGAAAAACTTGAACACTCTACATAACATAAAAACTAAAACCATCAAAATCTGACATTGTAACATTCAGTAAAATAATCATAGGCTTTACATTATTCCAATCTAATATGCATTCAAACTTAGATAAAAAATGATCTTCAATGGTGCATTATGCTTAGAAGTAAGAAAAATTGGTGCACAAAACTATTTTTGGTTCTCTGATCAAATTTTGAACAAAAAGGGCATGCAAATTTTAAAAGGAACATTCATGAGTTTCAAATCCTTCTTGTGACCCATAGACCTTCCTAATGTACTATCACTCTAATGTGAAGCATAATAGTTATATCCTTAAAAAATATCTCCTTTTTCACCTAATGAATATGAAATTTTTATGCTAGAATTCAAAAGGAAGATACTTAACATTGGTGAAACTTGAAACTCCATGAGTACACTCCAAAGATATTATATGCTAGCCAAGTGATCTAAAATACCAAAAAAAATACAAAGACACAAATCCATAGATGATGTGTTCCTCTAAAGATTACAAGCATAAAAATAAGATTGTTAGAATTCAAAATGGGACCTCTAATGCAAAAAGAGGGCACCTTACTAGTGCATCATTACACATGATTGATCCAAAACTTTCGTATGCATTAATGTACCCAACCCATCAAACACCCAAATGTACCTACATTTTTCATGCCTAAAAGTCATTGTTGTATACATTTTCCTATCAAGATAAGTAGTATTCTATTTTTCAAATAATAATTTTAATAAAATAGAGTGAAAATACCAAACTCTTTACATGAAAAAGAAATGTGTCAAATGGAAAAATCACAAAAAACACTAAATTTGGACCCCCCTAAAATTTGTAAGGAAACCAATAGAACTAATGTTTTGTTTGTATCTTCCATGATTTTCCATATGCAAACCTTTTGTATGATTGAGTTAAGTTGCTTCATTTGGGCTCTAATACCATGGAATTTGCAATGCTTTCCATAAAACTTCTTAAAAATACTTTCACTAGAATCATCTATAAAAAAGAGTAGAACAATAAAATAAAAGTATAGAAAAAATAAAATAGGAGAGGTAATCAAAATAGAAATAAGGGGGGAGTTCCTGAAAGCATCCTCACAATTACATATCACCAAATTATTTAGTGGATCATTCACTGAGGGGTATTTATAGTGATACCTAAACCCCAATTAAATACTAACCTCAAGCCAAAATAACCTAAATTGAAGGTAAAAATTATAGTATATTAAATATATTAAACCTTCTAATTAAGGTTAACCACATAGATGGTTTAACAAATATTGCTAAGGGTAAATACATCAAAACTATCTTTAGGCTTACATATAAAATTATTATAGGCCTATATAGAAAATGCCTATTTGATTACTCCAAGAGCACTCTAGGCACTTCATCACTACCAACCTTGGTTAATAAGGTCAAGATATTGATATTCCAACATCTTGTAGTAAACTTTATGCTTTCTTAGGAACTTTTTCACCTAGTCCTAGGGGACAATGATATATTTATCAAGGCCCATAAACTAGTGAAGAGTAGCTTCTTTCAAGGTGGTATAGAATAACTTCAGCTTTTTTTGCATCAAATAGTTTTCCATAAGTCCTATTAAAACATCAAACCAAAACAAAAAAGTGTTTAGACCTTTGGTGGTTTAACTATGAAAAGAATATAGTACCATGTATGATATATTCTTAAAAGTATTTGTCTCAATGGCATAGATATCATACATTAAAAAGTGGTAGGGCTCACATTCAAGCTCTATCCCTCAATTTTTGCCATCCCACTTAAGATGTTATAAAATCATAAGGTTTAATGTCATAGGTCCCTAGTATCTTGTGATGGATTAGGTTACCCTATTGGTTATTCAATAAGCATACCATATTATAGGGAAAGTGGATCTTGTTCTTACCAAGGGGTTTGAATTATCCAAATCTACCTCTATCTATAATACAACAAGTTGATACAAGTCTCGTACTTCATCAAAAGTGGTTGCTATAGATTCTTCAATATTACTTTCATTGACTGTAGTCACCTCCTATGTATAGGTTAAAATATGGGCCTCCCTCTATGCTATAGTTAAGACATCCATAAGTTCCTTTGTATCATTTGTTAGTACAACTCATTTAACCTATAGAAAATTGATTGTGGTAGTCAATAAATAAATTATAGTGTCTCTTACTACACTTTGTTGGACTTCTACAATCCTTTTGCCTCTACCTATGGCATTAGTTTCTTCCATTTTTTATTTAGATCCACTTGCTTACCCTACATAATTTATGCTACTATTAGGGGGATTAGATAAAAATATTTCCTTGCTATCCCCTCTATGATTAATGGAATTCTACCTAACCTAGAGAAGCATTATTGGGAGGAAATAATGATGAATATTAGTTGTCCACCTCACTTTTCTTCTATAAACCCTCTAAATTTTAACCTTTAGTATTCTCAAGAAAATCCTACTTAGCATAGTTTCTTATAATAGTGCCAAAAATGTCAAGCTATTTATATGTTTGTTGAATCTAGGGTTATGATCTTTGAAGACCTACACAATATATATAAGTATCATGTTTTGGTAGAGCTAAAGTTACCTAAAATTTATGGTGCAAGCCTATTAAAAACCTTGAAATACTTAGGAACCTACTCCACACTTCATGATCATTAAATATAAGAGCAATTGACCTTCCAATTATGAATGAATCCTTTAGTTTTATTTATATATAAGGAATTGTAAAATCCTAGCATGATCATTTCTTTTAATAGCAATCTATGCAACTATGAGCAGATCCTCTTCAACCAGAAAATAAGACACCAAGATATTTCCTCGTAATCTTAGTAGTTGTATTCTCAATAGACCAACTTGACTAAACCAAAATTATAGGTGCTACTCAAAGTAATAAATATAACACATCAGGAATTTTAGGAAGTCCTATTCAATCAAGTTCATTCAAAAGGAATACTGCAATAACAATTTTACTCTCAAATCATAAATAGAATTAAATTGAATGGGAATATACATTTACCTACTAAATGAGGGAGGATTCAACTTAACTACTGTACTTTCTAGGAATGGGCCCTTACTCTTGTGATATCTACGGTTGATTCCTCAAAATGTTCTCATAAAATCATACGTAGTTGAAAGAATATTTTGTTTTTATTATTCAAAAATAAAGATATTATAGTTTTTGAGTTTGACTCAAAATCCAAATTACTCTTCTCTAAAACCTATTACATGAATTCTAACACAACTCTAGATAGCTTTATTCAAATCCTTATGAATGTATTTTATATTCAGTGATTACATAATACACCAAATAAAAACTCCAATTTTGTAATATTCCTAGATTATTTTGATGCCTTGAATAGAATGATCAAAATCAAGAATTATTTTATTTATAAAGGAGGACAAATAGTTACAATAAATTAAACTACGATTGTACCATCCAATTTATCATAGATGCATATAGATGCCAATATTTTAGATACTTGATGTAATCATGTTATGACTCAATCATGAATTCACCAATGCATAACAAAATAAGAAATCAAGTTGAATAACTTCAATCACTGTTTTCATAGCATTACCTAAATAAAATATGGAGAATCTTCTTCTAATTGGTGGTAGTCTTGTCTTAACAGTTATGATCATATCTAGTTAATGACCCTAATTACATGTGACATGCATCTACTAGGCTATCCATGAGAAATACATTTCATTAGCTACTAGATATCCTAATTCTTTTAGTTACCATATGGATCAAAATGAATCATGGGGGACCAATGTTTTAGTGAGGTGCCTTATGCTTTCAAATATTGGTGGTGCCATGCAAATTTGGGGTGCCCACAGTCTACATGTGTTGCTACAATAAACAAGCCACTATAGCCCAAGTACCTATTGCCTCCTAGTGACCATAATCTAAATGCCTAATCTATAGGATCCAAAATACCACATTCCAAGTGTTGACTACAACAAAGTACAAATGACTATAAAACGAGCATCTATTATAACAATTATATATGTGTAAAATAATTACAAGGTGATTGTTGCAACAAACAATCATTCTTGACAAAAATATACACAAAAAGGGACCGAAATAGGGGGCCCATAAGAGTGTTCTATTTCTAATCTATTGACTGTATGGAATCTATTTTTCCAACAAAATATTTTATTATGTCCACACCTTGGTGGTATCATTCATCTCTTTGATATGAAAAACTATATTTAGATCCACCAACATAAAATATAGACCAAAGGCCTCCTTATTATCTATAACTTTTGCATCAAGACCTGTTTCTATGTCACCCTTAAAGATAAGCCAAATATTATTACTTAGTAAACTAGTTATTTGAATGGCCTAAGTACTATAATTTTTTTGATTGAGATGAATAACATATTCCAAAGGATCCATTTCACACTATAGACCTAGATTTGGGGACACTGTTCTCCAAACCTTAGGGTCCACACCTAAAAAAATATTCTTGCCTAAATTTCATCATTTACTTAAGATTTTTGGTGGGGATCAAGGATTCACCAAGAGTATTTTATGGATTCACTCTAAATCCTATGTTTTGATGTGTTCAATTAAACAAACACCTACATTTTGATAACTAAGAATTTAATGAACTATAATTCTTGAAATGAATATTTGAAATGCAATGCAACGAAGACAATAATAAAATACATTCATTGTCCTATATGCACTTTGATTAATTATAGAACTATGTGTTGGTGACTCAAAAATATTTGGGTACTGGTTTTGGTCATACACTCTGAGCTCGATGACCACCTTTTATGGTAGACAGGTGCATTTGGTGCTTGCACCTAGAATAAAATGCATATTCAAGAAGTTTAGGATGCATCAAAAGTGACTCCAAGGATGATATTCAAGGTTTTTATCAAGGTTGACTCCTTGTTTTGGATGTGATATTGATGCTTTCTTCCTATGCTAGCCTATTCTATAGGGATCATGTTTGGAAAAGGGATATAGGAAAATAATAATAGGAAATAAGGAAAACTTGAAAGTAAAACCTACTCTAATGGAGGTGATGTGCCAAGATCCTAAAATGCTTCCATAAGATAGTGGGAGTTATGAACACATGCATCATTGTTGATAATGCATAAGGAATATGGTTTTGTGAACCATGAAGCATCATAAGAATACATACATAAGAACCAATATAGAATGAGAATAGTCACAATTTCTTATATATTACATTAATGGATTAAAATCATGCATGTAGAATAGGCTTAAATTATATCAATAGAGTGACTCAAGGCTTGCCAAACTGTCATAAAGAGAAGTGAAATAAAAAATATGCATAAGACTAGATACTAGGTACAAATACAATAGTATCCCCCCCGCCTTCACAAAGAAGGAGGTATTTATAAGAAGTGGGTGAAAAATTTCCCCCAAAAATTATACAAGTCAAAATTATCTAGTTTAAAATTTGCTCATGATTGTTGACATCAACCTTAGGTAATATTTCAGCTCTTTGGATCGATTTCCATAAATGTTGTACTAGAGATCCATCACAATTAGATCTTTAGATATTCCTCCATTAATGTCCTTGAGTTTGGTGTTGCCCCCTATCTTACCTCTATGTCACCACTTTAAAATGCACTAGTTGTTGCTTAGGGTGTCATGTCTAGTTGGTCGAAGTGGTAGGACCAAAATTAGATCACCATCGTCCATCTCATGTCTAGATGCTTTGATTTGGTTTGATTTTCCAATGGTGGCTAATGTAATACTTTCTTTGTATTCTAACCATCTCTCTTGGTGAAGTACTCTTTGAATTGCTTGGGGTTCTAATTTTTTTCTTTTCATATTTCTTTTGATTTAGAGGGGTTCCCTTTGACATTGACCCATCTATTTCTTATTTTTCAATATTTTGATGATAACCAAGACTATAAAATGTTTTTCTCTAGTAGGTGTATTTTAGGCATACTTCTTTTTTGGTTCTTTCTCTTCTACTTTCTACTAATCCTCTACCATAGATCTTTGGGTGACCTTCATAGGGACCAAAAATATTCAAGGATTCTCTAGAGGTTTCACAACTTGAAATCTTCAAAATGCTTTTCCTTCCATAACTCCTTAAGTGTTAAGCTCCTCTTGAGGGAGGAAAATGATCTTTCCTTACCACTTTCATATCCAGTCACCTCAAATCTCCTTTATTACTCCATGGTTAATGAGTTATATTCCTCTAGTCACCTCAAACCTCTCTAGTTGACTTGCAACCACACTAATAAATTATGAATACCATAAAATATAGAAGAGATCTAGACCCATGATATTTCCCCTCTGGGGAGAGGAAGAGTACATAGGTGTTGGATAAGATGAAATCTTACCAAATATGGAGCCCTTTTAGCTATCATCAAAAATACTTTGGGACTTCAACCAATAGTGATATTCACCTTAGCTACCATCACAAAGGCTTACAAACCATGGTTATTCTAGTCTATTTGATCAGCTAAGTTTCATGGGTTAGGGAGCTTTAGGTTCAACATAAGTTTCTAATGGAAGTTATTCCTTGATGGTGTTATTGATGGGATTCTAGCATTGGCTACTTCATAGGTCATAGGGGTCTTGGACCTCCTCATTTTGTCTTCCTCTAGTTGGCTCAAGATGGTAGTTTGATCTAATTACCTTTTCAATAGAATTTTCCTAGTATAGTGATTATTCACTAGAACTTTGGTGACTCACAAGGGATCTCCTACTAGTAGGAAATAAGGAACCCAAAAATGAGGGTCTTATCTATTGGACATAAATTCATAAGAGGGAAAATCTTGAGGCTTTATACAACTTGAGTGGATGGAAGAAGGATATGGTGTTGATAGCAATTCCACTTGGGACTTCATGAAAATATAAGGGGTAAATGCATCCTTTGATAGGTCCCATCCTCTAGGATTACTCTCTAAGATTACCCCCTTCCATATATTATTCCATTGATCTTCTTCTCATGAGGAGATTTGGGAGGACTCTTCACTTTGTGTTTGGGTAGTGAGGATGCCATCTTTTATTTCATCTCATGTTTACTAGTGGTGGTTATCTTTTCTTTGTTCATATGGTCTCTAGTGGTAATCTTGAGAAGTCTTGTGTTCATGTCATGACTTGTGTAAGCTATCCTTCAAGCATACCAACAATCTACTTCACTTGATATGAATCTAAACTTGTTTGTGTCCTGCAAAACTTAGATAAATGTGTTGGAGGGAAATATTTTTTCTTTATATAAGGCCTAGGAAGGACCAATGGTTCAACCTTCACCTAGGGTTATCCCCTATGCCTATGGGATTGAATAATTTGCTAGGATTAAAATCCTAGTATTCTATGACTTGATGATTTCCCCTCTTTATCGAGTGTGCTTTGACTATGGGTTCTTATAATTTGAACCACTCCCTTCTCTCTTTGTAGCCCCACTTGTTTTTTGGTATGTCTATCAATGGTTGTTCAATGCAACATCCATGGAGAGGTTTAGTAGGAGTCTCCAGCTTAGCCTCATCCCTTTTCTTTAGGTGTACCCATGTCCAATCTACCCATAAGTAGCCTCCCAACTTGATGGTGAATTCCTCTAAGAGGCATATATTGAATGATATTGGGAGATCAATAACCACAACCCCTTAGGAAACTACTTATTTGAGGCCTTTTACAACCCCATAGAATTATAATGTGTCCCTACCCCACTGCATCACTTCTTGATAGCTAGCTAAAAAGATTGCTTGATCATCCTTGCCACTATTTTTTACATTGTTAGGGCACCAACCCCAAGATTAATCACACATTCATGTACTAGCTCATCATAGTAGACCAAGGTTAGATAGAAAGATTTTGGCCTAGTCTAATTTATAATTAGACCAAGATTTTGTATAGTTCCCTATCATTCTAGTTCTCCCTAATCTTCCAAGGTTTCCTTCAAATCCTCCTTTGATGGGGTACTCAGCAATAATTATGGTTCAAGTCTATCCTCAGCTAATTGGGGAGCCTTTGAAGGCTCCAAAGTGTTATGTTTGGTGGTTATCAATTGGTAGATCCAGGCTCAATATGTTCATGGTAGTGATAGCCTCTCCTTGTCTAGTTGGCCTATTTCCCTAGAGTCCAATTATTTTGAGTATGTTTGATGCCTTAAAGTCTAGTTGTACCTAGTGCTCATAAGTGCTAGTAGGAACATCCAATTGGTTGTTATATATGGTCATTCCTCAATTAATAAATCAAAATTTAGCAGTTGAATTCATGATTTTAAAAAACAAAAACAAAAATGCCTTATTATCAAACAAGGAAAATTTATAGCTTTTGGTTCTTATAAAGTAGTTTGGTTGATCTAGATACGTCATCAAATATGACTTTGTCAGTAGGCATTTTAGAAACAAAAGAACTTTGGCATAAAATACTAGGACATATAAGTGCATCTTCATTAAATGAGATGAGTAAACATCAAATGGTTAAAGGTTTACCTAAACTTTCATGGGAATCTATAGTCTATCCAAAATGTCTTGCAAGGAAACATAATAGAATACCTTTTGAAATCAGTCTCTATAGAGCTCAAGAACCATTTGAATTAATATATATATATATATATGTGTGTGTGTGTGTGTGTGTGTGTGTGTGGTCCAATGAACATTACTAGTCTTGGAGGACATAGATATTTCAACTGTTTGTTGATGATTACTCTAGAAAAATGTTAGTGTATTTTATGAAATTCAAATCTGAAGTATTTAGTTGCTTTAAAAAAATTAAAGCAATTAGTGGGAAAAGAAATAAGAAAATGAATCAAGAATCTTCATTCAGATAAAGGGGATTATTTTTATCAAAGAAATTTAATTCTTTTTTAGACATAAATAATATAAAAAGACATCTTACCACAACATATTCACCTCAGTAAAATGGTATTGCAAAAATAAGAATTAGATCTATTATGGAAATAGTTTGTTGTATGCTAAAAAAAGATCATATTGATCATCAATATTGGTCAAAAGTTGTTAAAACAACTGTGTACTTACAAAATAGATCACCCACAAGAGTACTAAAAAAATTTACTTTGAAGAAGTATGGTCAAGACAAAAACCAACAGTATAATAGTTAAGAATCTTCGGACGTAAGGGATATGTGCATGTTCCAAAGCAAATATGAACTAAACTGGATGACAAAACTATGTGTGGAAAATTTCTTGGTTATGATGATGATTCAATAGGATATAGAATAAATTATCCAACTAGAATGAAAATTTATATAAGTAGAGATGTAATTTTTAATGAAGGAAACAAAAATGTTATCAAAGAGCAAAAGCTTGATATAGGATCAATTCTAAATTTTTTAGAAGTGGAGAACTTTTTAGGGGAAAAAATAGAATAAAAAACATACGATGAGCAAATTGAAAAATTAGAAACTACTACAACAACATAAAAGAAAGAACCAAAATGATTTAGATATACACTTAAGGACTCAAAGCTAGAGCAAATGCTCTTACTACTATCAAACCACAAACTCGTAGCTTAACAAAAATAAATAGGTGATTAATAAGTTATGTAGTAGAACCTACAACTACTCAAATTGCTTTTAGACATCTAGAATGGAAGGCAACCATGGATTTAGAATATGCAAATTTAATGAAAATAAAATATGAAATCTAGTTGATTTACCACAAGGAAAGAAAGTAGTAGGATGTAAGTGGATCTACAAGATAAAATACAAAGCATATGGTTCTCTTAACAAATACAAAGCTTGATTAGTTGTAAAAGGGTATACTCAAATAGAAGAAATATATTATGAAGAAACATTTGCACCAATAGCAAGAATGACTACTATTCAAACAATTTGTGTTTGCATATGTGAATAACCTTATTAGTACAATTATCACTAGTAGTTTTTGCATATGTGAATAACCTTATATTGATTTGACTTTAGAACTTAAGTGGTTTATGAGCCCTACCACTGGTCAAACTCTTTGTCAGTGGGAAAGCAACTTAGATGTGCAAGCCCTTGATCCTTTTATATGGGATTCGTCACCCTTATTAACATCGACTCGTGACATATGTAGAAGGTAATTGACCTTTTTAACTTGTTCATTGTGATGCTTTTATGTTATACAAGTTGTTTTTGTGGCAAATTTCTATGATAGGACCTCGTTCCAATTTAAGGACTGTTCGTTTTAGTTAATTTAGCATGAGTGCATTAATAATCCCATAAGTTAATTTTTTATGCTCTTTTCCTTATACAAATTGTTGTTTCTTATGTCATATTCCTATGATGAAATATGCTCTTCTCCTTATACAAGCTTTTATTTCTAGTAGAATATTCTTACAATAGAATCTTGTTCCATGTTAATACCTATTCTCATTAGTTAGTGTAATGTGTGTATGGATTAGTAATCTCACATGTTCATTGTGATGCTCTTCTCCTTATACGAGTTGATATTTTTAATGACATATTTGTACGATGAAATTTCTCCTTTAATACTTGTTCTACCTAGTATAATGTGTATATATTCATTGTGACGCTCTTCTTATACAAATTGTTTCCAATGATTCCTATAATAGAATCTAGTTCCACTTTAATACTCATTCTCCCTACTATAATGTATGTGTCCATTAACAATCATACATTAATCCAATTTTTTAGCCTTACCACTGTAAAACTCTTTATTTGGTGGAATTTTTTTTTTTTTATTACGTAGGAGAGTTGGTTACAACCAACATTTTTAGTAGTTTGTAAGTGCGGGGTTCAAACCACAAGGACTGCTCCCAACAAACCTATCCATCTTGTTCTTGTTGATCCGACGTAAGATGGGGACCATTGGTCGCTCGGGATTCATATCGTTGTCGTCGATCTGGTGTGCACTCAAAGGATGGATTCGGAGCAAACTACTACCTTTGTAAAGGGTTGGCTTCCCCCACAAAGTTTGAATCTAGGTCTCTTTTTGGTAAGTGCCCAACCACACCTACAGTTACCAATCCACCTAACTCTTGAAATATCACTCATATAAAATTTATTCTTCTATTACCCATAATCTTTCCTTAAATTGGAATCCTCATCCTAATTAACATTGAACTCTCGGTAAGATTCATCGCTCTAATTAACATCAAGTAAAACATCAAACCACTCGGTTTCCCTACAATGTTCTTCTCCTTCAACAAGTCATCATGATGAGCCTACTCCTTACACAAGCTGTTGATTTCAATAATGTATGTCTATGATGGAATCTTATTACACTTTAATACTGTAAAACCTCAAGCATATGGTGCCCGATTACTTTTTAAAGCGTTCATTTGAAATTAAATTACATTTAAATTCCACAAGGACTAAAGAGTTTTCGAGAGTACTCTCGATTCTTTCTTGCAGGGGAGTAGAGAATCATATGGATGTCTTTTATTCAGACCAAAACATTGTCACATGGAAACATTGTGAATCAGGTATCTTCCTGTCTTTCCACATGGAAACGCTGTCAATCGTCTGTGTTCAGTCTTTGGGAGCATACCCCCATAGTGCCCTATAGTAATGCCAAGAGAGGAATGCCCATTTGGGCATCTACCCACATTTCAGAGGTAGGGACACCAACTCGATGCTAACCAGTCCACTCCCCAACCATCCACAACCTAAGTACTACTCTAGGTGAGTAGGTTGTTCAAATTTTGTTACAATAAAATTAAAATATATATATATATAAAATAAAACAGATTTTACAAGAACATCACAAAATAAAATTAAAAAATAGGAGGCCTGGTTTTGTATTTTTTTTTTCTTTTTTTTTGCACTCAGAAGATCTTTGTTTTTTTTTCTACTCATTTTTTTTTGGCATTGCAGAAGATCTAAGCAAGCTTGGGAATGGTTTTTTTTTTCATTTACAACTGCAAGAGTTTCTTGGCCCCAAGCTCTTCTTGGGAACTCTTTTACTTTGTCCTTCCCGCTTTTTAGGGTGTGACAGGTTTTCAGGATTAGCTTGCTCTTTCAAAATTGTTTTTAAATAGTATACACCCTGTTCTTTCATATTTTGAAGTCCCATAGACCATATTTGGGTCTCGCGGACGTAATTAAAATCTTTCATTCATTCATTCATTCATTCAATAGTATACACTTTTTGTCACATTTACTTATGTCAAATTAAAAGTTTGTAATGACATGTGGCTATACATGTGCACTCAAGCCAACAAAGTTGCTATGGAGTTGGATCACTCAAATTCTTTTGGTGCAATGGGCCAATGCTCTGTGTACATACAGTCAAGATCTCCCTAGAGCGCTCTTCTCAGGAGCATTTTTGATCTCGCTTTCGTCGTTGGTCTCCATCATATGCAAGAAGTGCTCCCACAGACAAGCATTGGTCCGAGCAAGCACTAATCCCAGACCTCTCCACGATGTGACCTAATGTTGACATTGCTTGTTCATCTTGCAGGTTGGGAGGTGGGATGATGTTCAACAAGTTTTACCTGTGCCAGTTGTTAGTTTGAGTGACGGGGTACTGAAGGCCTTAATGAGAATCGTGATGCGGAGGGGTGGATTCACATCCCATAATCACTCACCCCTCCCATAATCACTAGCAATTTTATTTAGGACGGCACAGTATTCCATTTGATATGCTTTCTTTTATCAATGATGATTGGTAAACTGGATTCCCATCCCATAATCACTCACCCCTCCCATAATCACTAGCAATTTTATTTAGGACGGCACAATATTCCATTTGATATGCTTCTTTTATCAATGATGATTGATAAACTTGTGTTTTGTTGACGGCTTTGTTTCTTAACCCTTATCAATGAGAGTTAGTTTGATTCCCCATTGGATGTGTTAATATACCCATTTTTATTATTATAAAGGCTGTTATCTGTAAATAACTTTTATTCAATCAAAAAAATAAGAGGCCAACCTGCCATCATTCTTTTCACGACTGATGTAAAATAACGATGAAGAATCCTTTATCCGATAATAATTCTGGCAACATAAAAATAAATATACCTGAAAACACTGCAATGCAATCACTCAAAATATTGTATCCAGAGACTGGTTGGATTTTATGTCATTTCCTAGAGCTCGGTAGTACGAAGTAAAGCAGATATTGTTGATTCCACCACAGCTCAACAATAAGCGTGATGCAATTTTACGGATAGTGAAAGGACCGAATCGATATTTTGCATTATACTTATTGTTGCATGGTGGAGGTGGAATCAACAATATCTGCTTTACTTCGTACTACCGAGCTCCAGGAAAGGTCATAAAATCCAACCAGTCTCAAGCGTATGTACAATTATTTAAACGTTTTCGAGAGTACTTTCGATTTTTTCTTGCAAGGGAGTAGAGAATCATGTGGATCAACCATAACAGAGTCTTTTATTCAGACCAAAACATTGCCACATGGCAACATTGTGAGTCAAGTATCTCCGTCTCTTGACACATAGAAACACTGTCAATCGCCTGTGTTCAGTGTTTTAGTTTCAGATCCTTGGCCTTAGCAATTATGTGTTCAGTCTTTTCGTTTCAGATCCTTGGCCTTAGCAATTCTGTGTTCAGTCTTTTTCGTTTCAGATCCTTGGCCTTAGCAATTCCTGTGTTCAGTCCTTTCGTTTCAGATCCTTGGCCTTAGCAATCGGTAAATATCGATTCGGTCCTTTCACTATCCGTAAAATTACATCACCCTTATTGTTGAGTTGTGGTGGAATCAACAATATCTGCTTCACTTTGTACTACTGAGCTCCAGGAAATGACATAAAATCCAACCAGTCTCTGAACACAATATAATGAGTGACTGCATTGCAGTGTCTTAGGTACATTTATTTTTATGTTGTCAGAATCACCATCGAACGCAGGATTCTTCACCGTTATTTTACATGGGTCGTGGCAAGAATGACGGTGGGTTGGCCTCTTATTATTTAATTTTAATTTGTGATTTTCTTATAAAAACTGTTTATTTTTAATAATATATTATAAAATTTTCTTTTAATTTTATTATGAGAAAGTTTCATCATAGCAACTTTTTTGAAGTGGACTGATTCAAATTATGCAACAACTAGGTGAGTAGTAATTAGGTTGTGGATGGTAGGGAAGTGGACTGGTTAGCATCGAGTTGGTGTCCCTACCTCTAAAATGTGGGTGGATATTCAAATGGGCATTCTTTCTCTTGGCATTACTATAGGTGACCAAAAAATTTCATCTAAATGAGTATTATGAGGGTATGTTCCCAACGACCATGTGATGAACTATTTTGCATATTCATTCTACACCAAGGGAATGTCATTAAAATAATTAGGAGAGGTATGCTACAATGGGATGGGATGCATATGCCAATTGTTCTTCCAAATTGGGTACTGACGTCACTAGCCTCCATTAGGAGGGGGTCCATAGCTTTGGCCATTATGGTGATACTGGAGTTTTGGATGACTTTGATGTTGAAACCTTTGTTCATTTTGTTGCCTCCTTAGGGCTTGGACCTCTTCTAAGAGGGTCTAGAGCCTTCTCCTCATTTCATCTATTTTGGTTGTAGGTTGGAAATTTGAGGTTGGATGAAAGGGGATGATAACAAGAACTAGGCTTACAACTATAGGGCAATCTAGAAAGTGATGGGTTGGATGTTTAGGAGTAGTGTCATAAGGGGCCTAAATGGTAGCCTTCCTAGCTAGATGAGGTCATTCTTTGCTTGGATGGATATGTAGTAGGTTGCTAATAAGGAGTTCCCTCCTTGAGCTTTGATCATCATGGAAATCTGTAAAGTGAAAATATTTGAGATAGTATATGAGTGTCATACCTAGGGGGTCAGATATCATCTAGAATTCTATACCAAGTTTTATGAAATTGGGTATTGAAATCATCCATCACCTCCATGGGAGCTCATTTGGTAGTCATCAATTGCTTCAATAAGGATGCTCCATCTACCTTCTCTTAGAATCTATCTTCCATATAATTGGCCAACTAGTCCTAGCTTTTGATTGAGCATGAAGGAAGAGTTTTGTACCATTCCCATGCTTTACCTTTGAAGGATGTCGCCAATAACTTCAAATCTATATTTACCCAAGGGCTAGGTGGATTGGTAAGTGCTTTTATGGCCATACATTTACCAAGATACCCAGGTTCAAACCTCGGTGGCAGCCTATTTGCAAAGGTAGTAGTCTAATATGAATCCTATGAGTGTGCGTCAGACCGACGATGACAGTACGAATCTCGAGTGACCGATGGTCCTCTTCACGTCGAATCAACAATAATGAAGTGGAATAGGTTTGATGGAAGCAATCCCTGTGGTTTGAACCTTCCACTTGTCAATTACTAAAAATAGTGTGGTTGTGACCAACTCTCCTATGTAACCGAAAAAAAAAAAAAAAAAAAACTTCAAATCCATATTTTATTTTTCAATATTGTGTACTACACATAGGCTAACCATGTGATGCAAATGTTGCAATGGTGCAATTTCATCTTCTTTAGTAGAATCTTGCAATGACTTTAGAGCTGATGTTGGGATTGAGTCCCAAATAGTGGGTGGGCTAGGAGGGATTAGGGTTCCTCTATCATTCCATGTTGGAAACCTTCTGATTGGTTGGTTTTGATGAGTAGCCATGTTTTGGTTAGGAATTTTTCCACTGTTCTTGTTCTTGTGAAGCTCAAGGTCCCTTGGACTTGAGAGGATTTTTCAAGTGAATGGTAGAGTTTCTCCAATCAAGCAGATGGATTGGCACCTTCACAAAAATTTCAATCATTGACCTACATTAATTGCTGATTCTGGAATTATTTCCAATGGAGTAGCCAAAATTTGTGTTCTTTTGTCAATGGAATCACTAGGAGAATAATCAGGATTATTCACTTAGATTAAGCTTTCTTGATGTGTTTAGGTCCCACTAGCTGTGCTAGTGAAATTGTTGGGAGTGCACATAGTGGGCGTATCATGCTGCTTAGTATTTATTCATGAAAATAGCTTAATTATAATCATGGAAAAAATATAATGTGATTCATCCCATCAAACATATTAGTGAAACTATTGGCAAGTTAAAACTATGAAGGGATTGCTTTTGGTCGCATGCTTTAAGCATAATGACCATATGTTGTGGTAGATGGGTGTATATAGTGCTTGCACCTTACATGGAGCACATTGTCAAGAAGTTTGATGAGTGTGGGTCACATATCTAGGGATGACTCCTAAGGTTTTTATCAAGGTTGGCTCCTTGTTTTGGATATAATATTCATTCTCTCTTTTTATGCTAGCTTAGTCTATATGGATCATGTCTAGGAAAAGGAATAGAGGAAAACAATAATAGGAAACAAGGAAAATATGAAAGTGAATCCTACTCTAAGGAAGGTGATGAACCAATATTCTAGATCTCTTCCATATGATAGTGGAAGTGATGAACACATGCATTGTTATTGACACACATAAGGAACACGGTTCTGTCAAACATGAAGTATCATAAGCATGCATACATAAGAACTAGGACAAAAGGAGAATAGTCACAACTTCTTATATATTACATTAATTGATTACATTCTTACCTTTAGAAGAGCCTTAAATCATATCAATCAAGTGATTCAAGGCTTGAGTCATATTTTCACAAAGACAAGAAGTGAAATAAAATGTCATGCATAAGACCAGATACTAGGCATGAATACAACAATATTTCCCCCCTTTACAAAGAATAAGAAGGAGGTATTTATAAGAAGTGGAAGAATATTTTCCTCCAAAATTTGTGCAAGAATTCAAAATTATCCAGTTCAAAATTTGCCTAGGCTTTTTGACATCAACTTTGGGTGATCTTTGAGGTCTATGGATCTATAGCCATAAATGTTGTAAGTAGGTTGCTTTTATGGGATGTAGTATTTTCCCACCACTTTGCCTAATCACCCTTGATGGAGATCCATTATGATTAGACCCTTGAGATCTTACTGTATTAATATCCTTGAATTTGGTGTTGCTCCTTAGGATTATTCCATATTTCTATTTTAAATGTGCCAGCTGTTACCTAGGGTGTTGTGTACGGTTGCTAGAAGTGGTAGGATTAAAACTGGATCATCACCCTCCTTCTCACATTTAGATGATTTGGGTTGGTCCATATGTCCAATGTTGGCCAATGTCCTACTTCCTTTATGTCCTAACTAACTCCATTGGTGAAGTGCTTCTCTTTGTGCCATGTTGGATTTTGATTTCTACTTTTTTTATATTTCTTCTAGTTTAGAGGAATTTCCTTTGCCATTGACCCATATTTTGCTTCCTTTTTGATGTTCTCGTAGTGACCAAGACTACCATATGATTTGCTTTAATGAATGTATTTGAGGTATTCTCCTTTTTTGGTACTTTATCTTTTACTTTCTACAACTCCTTTACCACAGATCCATGGTATGACCTTCATAGGGACCAACAAGAGTTAGGTGTTCTATAGAGGTTTCACAACTTCAAATATTAAATATGCAATACCTTTCGCAACTCCTTGAGTGTTACGCTCCTCTTGAGGAAGGAAAAATATCGTGTCTTGATGCTTTACTTTCCAATCATCTTAAACCTTCCTTCTTCCTCCATAGTCAATGAGTTCTATTCCTCTAGTCACATTGAATCTCTCTTGTTGACTTACAACCACACCAGGGAACTATGAACACCATCAAACATGGAAGAGAGCTAGACCTATGATATTTTCCCTTTGGGGAGAGGAAGTGTTTATGGGTGTTGTATGGGCAAAAATACTACCAAAGGTGGATCCCTTTTAGCTATCATTAAAAAGTATCTGAGACTCCAACCACTAGTAGGATTTACCTTATTGTCCACTAAAAATGCTTACACATCATGGTTATTCTAGTATAGTTGATAAGCTAAGTTTCATGGCATGAGGAACTTCGAATTCAATATTAATTTATGACTGAGGTTATTGCTTGGTGGTTATCTTGAGGGGTTTCTACCATTGGCTACTTCATAGGTCATAGGGATCTTGGACATTATTTTTTCTTCCTCTAGTCATCTTAGGATGGTAGTTTGATCAAAATTACCTTTTCAATAGGATTTGTCGAGTGTAGTGACTCTTCACTACACTATGCTAAGCTGAAACAAAAAGAAATGTCTTTCACCTTTTTAGCAAGGACATAAGAGCTAATTCATTGAACAATACTAGCCTACATGCAAGCTATATGCATTTTGATTCAATGCCTAATGAATATGCTTGAGAGAAAGTAATTTGATGAATGAAAAAATACTAATACTAGTTTCTTGATTTTTATTTTATTTTAATGAACTATATAGAGAACTACAAATAAGCAGAGATCCAAAAATGAATTAAAAATTGGTGCCAAAAGGGAGAAATGGAAAAGAATTACCTAGAATCCTACTAAAAAAAATTCATTGCCTAATCTCATATTCGTAGCCTATGACAAGTTCAGTGCATGAACACTGGTTTTCCACCTATGATGAGTTCACCATCTATTAACCTACAAATTTACAAAAAATAAAAAGTGGAAATACAAAAAATGATATAGATTTTAGGGGTCCTACTTGATGCTTGGGACGAAGTTAAACTTTCTTGTCTATAGTCAAACCCCTTGTTTATTTTCACAAAATCAATTTTAACCTTTTGGAAGAAGATTATCTGCATAAAATTGAAATGTTGATACTATAAAATCAAATTAAACTAATTGAGAGAGTTCTAGGATGTCCCTAGGCTTGATTGATAACTACTTTGATTTTGGAACTAATGAAATCATTAAATGAGAAAGGTTTGTAGCCTATAGAATAGGTTCACAACCTATAGAGCCAGTGATCTATAAAGTTGATTTTAAAGTAGTAGCAAAGGAGTTTTAAGCTATGAAAATTATGGATGGGTTAGGCTAAGGCCATAGAATCAAGGGGTGACTTAGAAATAAAAATTGATACATAGGATGGACTAGGGAAATTTGTAGCCTACATTGTTGGCTAAGATTTTGTAGTATGTAGTTGAAGAGGTATATGCTAGGTTTTAGTGCAAGAAAGTGAATAGGAGGTTCCTATTTGATGCCTATGAACCCTATAAGGCAATCAAAGTAAATCTAACAAGTCTAATGCAAAAAAATTAGCATGCTAAAATGAATTAGATAGGGCAATTAAAACCCTATAAAAGGATCAAGATGAATAGGTGTAATGCAATATATTAGAGCAAAAGTTTTAATAAAGAATCAAGAAGATCCCAAAATCAAAAAGCTTGACAAGAGAACTCCCCTTTTTGCCATGAGAAATGAGCTCCTACATGTAGTGTCAGAGGAGACTTGGAGGCAAAAAATCATCTTGAAGAATAATGCTTGTTTTAATTGCCAAAGAATTTTGGCAGAGCCTTGCTATTATCCAATAACTTATTTTTCTTTTTTAGAGGTAAGTGCTCCAATTTATAGATTTTTGGGGCTTCTTGAGGAGAGGAGGAAATATTGCAAAATCTACATGCAATTGGAAAGCTAGTTACAACTAGGACAAAAAAATAGAGTTAAAGAGTTGGCATGATTTTTCAATATGGAAAATGAAAAAATCAAATAGAAAATATTCTAGGGTGCATGAATCCAATCTACGTTGGCAATATTGTTGTCATGGATAGGCACAAGCACTAGAATGGGAAATATTTCATTCTAAAGGTTCAAATACAAATTCATCACCTAGACAATTTTGTGGCCATGAACTTTGTCTAGGATATGAATTCGTCCATTTGACCATTGAAAGGGCAAGATTTCAAACTTTAACCTTAGCTAAGGTTCACTACCAAGGAGACAAATTCACAACCTATTAATTTTTCTATGAGAGATGAAATTTTTTTGAGGATCAAATTTCTATAATGAAGACTGAAAATGACTTTGGCAGGTTTCCAAAAATGATTGGAACCCTAATATGTGATGGGGTGAGCAAAATTGGATATCTATGTTTTACCCCTTTTTAAGACATTTATTGCCCAATAAATGCTTCAAAAGTACCTGTTGGTGACCCTAATTTTGTGAAAGTAGTCTTAAAGTATATTCTCTTAAACATGGAGGAAGTTGTTCACTTTCTAAAAATGATTTTTAGAGTCCCAAGAGGCTTTATTAGGCAATGAGGGGGTAAAATGAAATTCATTTTTATCACACAACCTAGAGGATTGGAGCTTTGGGATGATTTTTTGACACTTTTTGATGACTTAAAAATAGTGACTAGTGCATCGTATGAACATAATTTAAGGAATAGGAGGTTGCCCAAGGACACACATATGGGTATGTGTCAAAAACCTTCCTTTTTCCTATTATTTTCTTACTCAAATTTTGATTTTAAAGTCTAGGTTGTGATTTTGCATTTAGGTTGTGAACTCATTGTTGAAAATTTTGCAAGTAGGCTGTGAATTTGTTGGATTTGAAATTTTTTACCAGGAAATAAACTCATCTAGAGTGGTAAAATTTCCAAGTGATGAATTCATTAGTGGATTATGAATTTGCTAGAAACCCATAAATAGGGTAAGATAGGCTAACAAGTATTTATGGATGTAGGTGGTCATTTTAGAGCATGCAGAGTGATGATCTCATACTCTTGTGAGTACTTTAGGAAGGATAATCTTGGATAATAGGGCCATCTTAGACACTACTAGACTTGGGTATCTAGTAGTGATGTCCATGGTTGAGTTTGAACATGTCCTCGTCACAACACTAGATGAGAGATGGCATTCTGAGTATGGCACATTTTTTCTATAGATGAGTGAGATGTTAGTCACCCTAGATTATGTATGAAGGATCCTAAGGATACCTATTCAAGGAATCCCCATTAGGATGAGTGTGTATTAGAGGTTAGATATTCAAAGCTATTGTGGGTATGTTGATCAGTAGTTGAATTAGCATGGGATACCTATCAACAAGAAGCTTATTAGACTGATATATTTGTTGAGTGTCATCATCTCTAGAATGTTACTTGGATATATACTGATTGTCTTGTACCATAGGGTTGATGTTAAGTGATTGTTAGGATGAGGTGTTGACATGTCATATATACCTATGATCCTTTTGTTTTGGCTTACCTCTATATAGTCTTACATTATATTGTCTATAGAGAGGTGAAGAGCCTTATTTGTTACACCCTTCTTTAGATTTGGTGTTGGAAGCGCATTGCTATATTGCACCCATTTAGTTTTACCTAGAAAATTTATAGATGTAAGTACTACAACATTCTATAGGTGGGACCATTATTTTGATATTTATTGTTGATTGTTTAGGGGAGTACTTATGGTGGCTAGAACTATAGATGAATTGGTGTTAGACTAGATCATATGGAGGCCATGAAAACAACATCCAGAATGGGATGAGGATGGTCTTGAGTTAGCCTATGTTTGATAAATCGAATGGATCATTATACCTAGTGATAATAGAGAGGTGCATAGACCAAACCAAGTTTTGAGGTAGTTTAATATTTGACATGATCTCCACATATGGGGGAGTTTTGGTATAAATGAACAAAGAGATAAAAGAGAGACATTGGAGATAGATCTAATTCTACTTTATTCATATAGGAGGATGTTAATGACCTTCTAGTGGTAGATCCAAGTGTGGATGATGTGGGGGCTACCATTTCATATAGGCAATAGTATGGGGGATTTAACCTCAAATATTAACATCAAATCCACCTAGATGATGAGCACAACCATTTATTAAGCAACACTTCCAAGAGGTCAAGATATGGTAGCAAGATATGGTGTTGGGAGTCCTCAATGTTTCACCATTGAAATATATACCCCCTCCTCAAGGAGGTGATCTAGGAGTATGATCTAGTAGGACCACTAAGGATATGGATGATTAAAAAATATCTGCTATGTAATGAAATATAGATGCCATGGTGGTGGAGATAGATCATATTTGGGGTGAGCAATATCAATCAATGTTGTAGGCTTCCCAACTTGCATAAAATAGAAATGCAATCATAGCCCCAATGGCTCAAGTGAATTTGGAGAGAGATCAAGATAAGAAAAAGAGAGATTCTAGGGTAGCCTAGTTGACTGCTCAAAGGGATGCAACATTGACTCAAGCTATAACAATAGAGGCATGAGTGGAGTAGGTTACTTGGGAAAGAGATGATACCAAAGTAGAGGTTGTAGGCCCATACATGATAGGTATGTCAGATCATTTAGCCATAGTTATGAATGATTTAGAGGTATTGCAAGTCATAGTTCCCACTATAGGGTATTATATCACTATATGGTTCCTCTAAAGTAGAGGTAGGCTTTCCCACTTTATTCCCCTTCTAGGTCACATTCTAGATCATGATTTACTACTTAAGCTTATCAATGTTCAATGCATGAGTTGGCTTGAGACACAGGATCATAAAGCTAATATTTTGTAGATTTTTGATGATATTTTATAGGCATTTCGGCTATTTTTGGAGGTTGAGTGCATCGATTTTATGATTATGGTGCACCAATCCTCATGATTTCGATATGGCCAAGCTTATCGATTTTATCCATTGTGGTATGTCAAACCATTTGAGCAGTGCATATGATCTATTTGACATATATATACACATATACAAGGCTATTATTCTTTGATGATTTAATTTCATCCATATGATGATGTGATGATATGTTATAGTTATTTTGAAAAAATTGATTACTTGAATAACACTTTTATGTGTAATAATAATGAGTTTATTTGATTATGATAGTTGTATTTTTTTTTGATAGGTAACAAAATATTTACAGCGGGTTTTTTGAAAAGGGTCCCAAAACCTTAATTACAGAAATAGCCGAAGCATTAAAATGATAACAAAAAATCGGGCCAGTCCCGGGGGCCCTGATGACTACAGAAAACGTTATGGCACAAAAAAAAACCTTACAGATCCGTAAGCCTTCAAAAAAATAGCAGCGTCAGACAGGGGCGACAACCTCCAGGAACAACAAAAAACAAAAACCGAAAACCTTTAGGCCGCCAAAGGCCAGATGGGCCCTGCTAACTGGGCCCTGAGACGTCCTCAAACCGCTCGGACTAGCGTTGGTCCTTGGCAGAGCTGTCCTCCAGCTTACGACAGAGCTCAGTCAGAGCCTTGGCGGCAGAAGAGGCAGCTTGGGCAGCAGTGTTGAGGGATCCGATCGCTGTTTCCAGGAGGCCTCTTAGCGCCAGGTTCTGCAATTTGTCGTCGGACTCGGAGCTGATCTCGGTGGGTTCCGGGGCCTCTGATTTAGCTTTCTTGGAGCTCCCCGTAGCCCAGTTGGACCCGGGGGACGCCCTTTTGCGGGCAGAGCCAGGAGGCGGGGCCCCGCCTGGGCCCTTGCTCGAAGTCCTGCATTTGCGGGTTGGCCTGCACCGCTTCAGAGAAGAGGAATCGTCGGGAGAGGGGGAATCCTTGGCGGCAGGGGAGGCAACGGGAGAATTGGCTTCTTCAGGGGGTGGGACAGATGAGAGGGGGGGAATGTTGTGCAACTGGGGTTGGTTGGCCAGGGCATGCCTATAGAGGACAGCCATGAGCCCTTGGTGCATGGGCCGGGAATGATTTCTGCGAGCACGATCAATGGTCAAACCCAGGGAGTAGAAGAGGAAACACGGAGTGCTGATTAAGGTTGCTCCTCGAAGATGATTAAAGTAGCTTAAATGAAAGCTGAACAGGCATTGTTCTGGATCGTCGTAGGTAATGTATTGCATTACCGAGACGATGGCTTCGTCAAAAGGCATCGGGAGGTGAGAGCGGAGCAGGTTTGCTTTGTCCCACTGATGCTCCGGGAAGCGGGAGAGCTCCTCCTCCCAATTGTGTTTGTCACGCCTGACTACGCGTCCTTTCTCTTCATGGTGGAGGCCAGTGACCTCCGTGAGGAACTCCTTGGAGACCTTGAAATGGAGGCCCTTGATCGTAACTTCACCTTCATTCCACGTATCCAGGAAACCCTGGGTGATTTCATCCTCAGGGCCTGCGAATTTGCTAAAAAAAGGGGTGAATTTTTTAGCATTGGAAAACAAGCGGGCGGGTTCGCTCAACTCAAGGGTAGAAGGCTCCAGGAAGACGGTTTTAGATGCCATGGGGGCCGAGCTGACAGGTCGGGGACAGAGGGGGCAGAGAGGGCCAGACCAGGGGAGAAGGAGCAGGGGAGGGTGAGCACAGGCAGGACTGAGGGATGGTTCGGCGAGGGGGGATAAAAGCCATGCGAGGGGCCTTGGAGGGGGAGCACCGTCGACTTTGGAAAGGGGCACACGCGGCTGGAGGTGACACGAAGGTGAAAGGGCTGAGGGGGCGCGCCAGACTGCTGCCACATGGGGAAGGGAAGGGGCCACTGCCAGAGCGCCAGGTGCCATACTCTGAGCGGGGGAACGTCGGGAGAGAACCGCGTCGGACTGGACCGCGATCGGGCTGGCAGGGCACGGGAATCCGTAGTCACAGCGATCGAAGCGGGAAGGACGGGAGGGTCCGACATGCATAGAGAATTGGGACTGCCAGAGCTGCCAACTGGCCAACGTGGGCATCTGACAAGGCAAGGGACACGTGGCGCCACGAGGGGGATCGGGATGATCCCTTCGTGGATAGGGTGGCCAGCCGACGGGTCGACACGGGGGCGAGAAGCCCCGGGCCTCAGAAGCGCACGCCGGGGGGACTTCGACGCCCTGTCACGGGGAAGCCTAGACTCCAGTGTTGACAGCATGGTCGGAATGATCCTGCATCACGATTTGAACTAGGCCTACAGGGAAGTGCGAGGACCAGGTGGTGAAATCTTCAGCGGTAATGGCTAGATTTGCCATGAAATCAGCAGCCCTGTTACCTTCTCTGAACACGTGCTGAAAGGCATGATCGGGGAAGCCCTGAAGAATGAAGAGGGCCTCCCGGATGGAATTATGGAATCGCCAAGAGCAAGAATCAGGCCTACTGGCGGCTTTGATTACGACTTGGGAATCGCCTTCGATGATGATATTTGAGGGGGAGCCCCTGAGGGCCGAGAGGCCACTGAGCAGGCCGGCTGCTTCGGCAAAATTGTTGGTTTGTCTGCCCAGCGGAACCGCGAAGGCTGTGATCAGTTCCCCGTTACAGTCTCTGATGACCCCGCCCACCCCAGAGGCCCCGGGGTTGCCTTTGGAGGCACCGTCGAAATTGAGCTTAAGCCAACCGGGGGGGGAGTCCACCTGGTTAGGGAGCGTCGGGAGGGGGCGGGAGGGGGAGCAGGGGGGAAAGCTGAATGCCGAGGGAGGAAAGCAGGGAGGCTTCGCTCGATCGTCGGGGCTCCACAGAAAGGGGAATGAGGCGGGAATTCTCGATGGCAAAGGAGACTGCCTTGGTCGCTATCCACTAGGGGGAGCGGGCCGGGGAGGAAAAGGCTCACCTGTTACGTTCGAGCCAAATTTTCTAGAGCATATGAGGAAGGCAGGCCTTCCAGAGGAAGCGAAGAAAGGGGTGAGCAAAGGGGGTGGGCCACTGTGACAGGAGATCAAAAATGGAATTGGGGGCCACCCACTGAACGGAGAAATGGGAGAGGATGAGGCCCAGGACTTCGGAGGAGAAAGAACAGTTTATGAAAAGGTGATTGGTTGACTCCCAAGCGGCACGATAGAGGAAGCATCTGTTAGGGATCTGGAAACCCCTCTTGATCAGATTCTCGATCGTGAGGATTCTATTTTGAACGGCCACCCAAACGAAATGGCTGATTTTGGGGATCAAATTCTTGGCCCAGACCTGTTGGGTCGGGAAGGTGGTCGCCCCCGGGGTTCTCTGAATGTGGTAAGCTGACTTGACTAAAAAACACCGTTGGGAGAGCCATGCCACACGCATCTATCACTGTCTCCGAAATATGGGATGACAGTCGCACTGAGGATGCGCTGAAGCCTGGCAGCTTGAAGCGGGAACCTGGGGTTCAGGATGGGTTTCCAGATGGTCCGCCCCTGGAACTGGGTCATGTAGTCAGACGCTCTGGGGCCTCGGTCCGCAAGCCCTGGTTTGAGGAGGAGGAGCTCCCTATCCGAGCTCAGGGCATCGTCGAGAATCCACCTATCCTCCCAGAAGTCAATCTTGGCTCCGTCCCCAAGAATCCATCTGGTCCCTTGCTGAACAATGTCTCTGGTGGAAAGCAGGGACTTCCAAAAGGCAGATCCGTCATGGGGCTGGGTGTCACCGAGGAAGGGGTGGTTGTGGCAGTACTTCCTACGCACAATGCAAACCCATTCGTCGGAGGTATTGGTGTGAACCTTCCGGGCATGTTTGGACAGAAGGGCCTTGTTCATGGGGACCACCCGTCTGAGCCCGATCCCTCCCTCTCCTTTGGGGCGGCAGACCAGGGGCCAGGAGACCAGGGGAATCCTTTTCTTGTCCTCGCAGCCAGACCAGAGGAAGCATTTCTGAATTTGCTCGATGAGGGTAGCAATGGAGGCTAGAATTCTGAAGACAGACATGAAGTATATCGGTATGCTTTGAAGGACTGACGCCAAGAGGGTGGCTCTGCCGGCCTGCGAGAGGAGGTGGCCTTTCCAGGGGGCAAGTTTCCTTTGGATCCGCTCAATCACCCCATTCCACAGCGTCTTGGAAGACGCCCCTGTGAACAGAGGAAGCCCGAGGTAGGAAGAGGGGAGGGAGCCGGGGGAGCATCCCAGGATCCGCCCGATTCTGATTTGCCTAGCCAAGGGGGTGTTGATGAAGAAAATCTTACTTTTTCGAAGGTTGATTTTCTGCCCAGCCGCCTCCTCGTACAGGGTCAGGATGTTCTTGAGGGCCTTAGCTTGAGGGACCGAGGCCGAGGAGGCAAGGATGGTGTCATCCACAAACTGCTGGTGGGACACGGGGGGTAGGCCCTACGCTGGCCTGATGCCCGAGATAAGACCGCGAGCCACAGCGTTCGAAATGGTTCGCCCCAGGGCCTCAGCCAGGATAATGAAGAGAATCGGGGATAGGGGATCACCTTGTCGGAGGCCTCTGGAGCTGGGGAAGAACCCGGCCGGGGATCCATTGACGAGGATTGAGAACCAGGGGGAGGACACACACTTGTTGATGAGTTGGACCCAGGAAGGGTGGAACCCAAATTTGAGGAGGACCTTGGTCAGGAAGCTCCAATCGACCCTGTCAAAGGCCTTATTCATATCAAGCTTGAGCAGGAAATGGGCCTTTTTGGATAGGACAGCTGAGTGAATGGCCTCGTGCATGATGATGACCCCATCTGTTATCAGCCTGCCTTTGACTGAACTTCCCTGACAGGGGGCAATGATCAGGGGGAGGATGTCCTTGAGGCGGGTGGTCATGGCTTTAGTCAAGATTTTGTAGAGGACGTTGCACAAGCTGATGGGGCGAAAGTCTGACAGGGATCTGGCCGCCTGAGTCTTCGGGATCAGGGCTATGAAGGTGGTGTTGATGCCTCTGGGGATGGATCTGGCAAACTGCAGGTCCCGGATGGCAGCGCACACATCATGACCAACGATGTCCCAGAAATACTGGAAGAAGCGGGGAGGAAACCCATCCGGGCCCGGGGCCGCCTCAGCCTTCATGGAAAAGGTGGCGGCTTGGATTTCGGGGTCAGACAGGGCCTGCACCAGCTTCGCATTTGCCATGGCCGGGACAGACAACGGGATGTGATCCAGAAGGGAATCAGCCGCCTCTGAGGACATAGGAGGTCCGTCGCCCAGGAGCTCTTGAAAGAAGTGGACTGCCTCAGCACGGATGTCCTCCTCCTTAGTGATGGTTCTGCCATTGCTATCAACCAGCTCGACAATTCTATTGGAACCCCTATTTCGGAGGGTCGATGCATGAAAGAACTTGGTGTTTGCATCGCCATCTTGGATCCACAGAGCACGTGACTTCTGCCTCCAAAAGGTTTCTTCCCTGGCCAGGATATTGTGGTACTCGCTGAGGGCAATGCGCTCCTCTTCCCTGAGCCCCGGTTCTTGGGAGCCTGCTTGGAATCTGGACTCAATCTCTTCGAGTTTTTTTTGGATAGCCTCCTTGCTTTCGAAGATGTTACCAAACACTTCCTTGTTCCATGCCTTAAGGTGCTCTTTGATGCATCTCAGCTTGTGGAAGACTTGCTCAGTGGGGCGACCAGGGACTAGGGGAGCCCACCAACGGCCGACCTGGGCCCGGAGGTCGGGGTGGTGCAGCCACATGGACTCAAACCGAAAGGGCCTCCTGGGGGGGCGATGATCAGTTTCGAGGAGGAGGGGGCTGTGGTCAGACCCAATTTTGGGGAGGGCCAACAGGGTGGCGTCAACAAAAATGGGGAGGGCTTCCTTGGACAAGAAGACTCTATCCAATCTGACCTGAATGTGGCTAGGTCCCGCTCTTTTGTTGGACCACGTGAACCGGGCTCCCTTCAGGCTGACGTCCATGAGCTCGTTGAGGGCGATAAAGGCCCCAAAGTCATCCATGCTTTTGGTCCTGACCTCAGAGCCCCCGCATTTGTCAGAGGAAAATAGGGGGCTGTTGAAGTCCCCAGACAGGATCCAGGGCAGGGGAGCAAAAGCTTCTCTCATCGAGCTGATTTCCTGCCAAAGCCTTGCTTTCTCAACGGGGCTGTTGGGGGCGTAGACGTTGGACAGAATCCACGATCGCTTTGATTTGAGACAGTGAACCAGAATATTTATAATCTTGGGCGACGAAGAAATGAGCCTTCCCTCATAAGACCGGGGGTCCCACATGCACATAAGGCCCCCGGCTGAGCCAGTCGCGGGGGTGGAGAGGAACTCGCAGTTGCACCAGGTAGCATGGGCTATCCTCCGGGCAGCGACGTCATCTATCTTGGTCTCCTGGAGGAGGATGAAGGACGGGCGGTGGTCCCTGTGGAGTTGACCGAGGATCCTTTTCTTGGGGACCCCATTGAGTCCCCTGATGTTCCAGGAGATGAGTTTCATTTGGCACCCTTGTGGGGTCGCTTGCCCCCCTTTCCTGCCTGAGCGGGGGGTTTGGATCGGGCGTCGTCCACCTTGTGAGAGCTCGTGCCAACGTCGAAGAGCGTAGTCTGGGAGCCATTAGCTATGTCATCCTTCGTGATCCTTGACCATTGTTCACACAGGGTGGGCCGCCCTCGTTTGAGTTTGCTACCAAAATCTGTGGCAAAGGACCTGCTCCGGGTCATTTTGGGGCTGACTTCGTCGGGCTCGGACGGAGAGCTGGCTTCGGTCTCGTCATCAGATCGCTCAAATCCACACACCAAGGGGGTAGGCTCCGGGAAGGATGCCTGGGGGGCCGGGGCCAGGCGGGGGTGAGGGGGGAGGAGCGGGTCCCAGTTGGAGGGGGAGCCGACGGGGAAGGGGGCCTGCGCCTCAGGATGGGGTTGGCAGCCGGGGCTTGAGGGGAAGGAGCCAGAATGGGAAGCGGGGGGAGTCTGGGATCGGGTCCCCGGAGGGGTCACTGGGAATAGGAATCTGGGAAAGGTCGCCCTCCGAACCGGGCCCACCAAGGGGGGCCTTTGGGCCCGACGGGGAGACCTCCTTGTGGGAAGCACTGGGGTCGGGACGAGGGGGACCCCGGGATGGGGCCCGACCAGATCTGCGAGGGGGTTTGGGATTAGGGCCATCAGCCTTTCTGGATGTCGGGCATTGGTGAGGGAGGTGGCCCTGAGTGCTGCAAGAGGTGCAAAAAGCAGGTTTATTTTTGTAGATTAGGGTTTGACGCCAGAAGAAGGACCCAGAAGAGATGGTAACCGAGGAGGGGAGCTCAGATTCGAGATTGGCGTTAGCACAGAACCTGGCATGCACCATACGGGAGCCAGCCTTGGTCACGGGATCAAAGGCCACCAGGTCTCCGACCGACTGAGCAATGAGCTTTAGGACGTCTTCATGCCACAGATGAAAGGGAAGGTCCGGGAGGCGAACCCAGATCGGGGCAAAGTTGATGCTTTGGGTGCTGGGGTGAAAATCCGCACCATAACGTCTGAGAAAAAGACTTTTGCGACCCAGGAACCAGGGCCCGCCCGACAGGATCTTCTCAGCGTCCTCGCTGTTGTTGAGTTTAATAATGAAGAAGCCTTTGGACAGGGCAACCAGCTGAATATGCCCAGAGACCTTCCATTTGGTAGCCGCCCATCTGCGGATAGTCTCCATGTCTGGGCGCCCACCCAGGAACTTCCCAACCAAGGAAGACGATGATTCAGAAACCAGGGATGAATAAACCTCCTCCTGGATGGAAATGTGGGTGCCTTGAAGGGAAAGCCCTGCGCCCAGGGCCCGAGCAGGGGTCCTGGAGCCCGCCAAAATCTGTTGGTAGGAGGGTTTGGGCCCTCCCGGGGCAAGCCCTTGCCCAGGATCGGGGGGCTTCTTCCCGAGGCCGTCCGTCGCGTCGAGGCCGGGCTGAGGGCGCGGGCCCAGGATCCCGACCCCACCCAGCCCACCGTCCAGCTCAAGCGAGTAGCCCCCTTCCGACCCCACCACGGATCCGCCTGGTCCGGGCCCGGGCCCAGACGTACCTGATCCTGACCCTGGTGTCGGTCCCGCCCAGTAACCTGCGCCCTGTTTTGGATCCGATCCCAGCCCTGCGTCCGCTTCTGCTCCAAACCTTGCTCCTGCTGCCGCTCCCACCATCTTCTCTATAAGATTTGTTATTCCACCATCAAATAAATCATCATGATAGCTGTATTGTATACACACATAAGATGCTTATTATTTTCATAAATGAGTTGTTTGGATGACATTAAAATTTTTCCTTGAGATAAGGCTCTTATAGTGCTTTAAGGTCTTTATTTTCCTAAACCTAGATGGCCTATAGAACTTATGTTGTTATGGATTTGATTGTAAAAATATCATTGTCAACTTGAATCATCATATGCATATACCTATACTTACTAGGGCTTTGATTTATATAAATTGTAAGGGATTAATACATGCTTAGACTATTGTTAGTCTAATGAATCATTTGTATGTGCCTAGATTTGCTAGGGATTTGATATGTAAAGGTCATTGCCAGTCTATAGAATTGTGTACATGCACCTAGCATTGCTAGGGCTTTACTCATGTGAAGGCCATTGTTAGCCTATAGAATTATATACATGTGCCTAGTATTACTAGGGATTTTCTCATGTAAATGCCATTGTCATATTGTAGAATTATATACGCATGCTTAGGCTTGCTAGGGGTTTGCTTATGTGAAGGCCATTTTTAGCCTATATAATTATGTACATGTGCCTAGGCTTGCTAGGTCTTTGCTCATGTGAAGGCCATTTTCAACCTATAGAATTATGTACATGTGCCTAGGCTTACTAAGGCTTTTATATATGGAGGCTATTGTCATCCTATAAAATTATATACATGTTCCTAGGCTTGTTAGGGCTTTGCTTATGTGAAAAGCCATTTTTAGCTTGTAGAATTATTAATTGTGCCTAGGCTTACTAGGGATTTACTTATGTGAAGTCCATTTTCAGCCTATAGAATTATGTTCATATGCCTAGGCTTACTAGGGCTTTTATGTACGAAGGTCATTGTCAACCTATAAAATTATATGCATATGCCTAGGATTGATAGGGATTTGATTGTTTGAAGGCTATTGTTAGATTGTAGAATTATATACATGTGCCTAAGCTTACTAGGGCATTTCTTATGTGAAGGCTAGTGTCATCCTATAGAATTATACTCATGTGCCTAGAATTTCTAGGGCTTTTATGATAGATGCATCCTACATAGAAATAGGAGGCCTTGTGATTTGTTTATAAGATCTCAAACAATTTTGGGTGATTGGTTATTTTTTTTTTAAAGCACTTTTACAATCATTAAAGGAAGAAAAAATCCTTGACCATCTTGCTAGGAACCTTTACAATGCTCTATGTATTCACAAAGCAATATGGCTAGGTAACCACTCTATTTTAAAGAGAGGAAGTTAGTACTTATATTAGATTGATATGAGGTTTGTACTGTCCAAACTTTAAGGTCAATCAAGTTGCAATTTGAACTGTGATATTGTCTTACATAAATAGCCTATTGAAGGAAACAACATTGTACTAAATTCTATTGATGATATAAGGTTGCTACTACCTTTTAGATGAGGTTTATTGATAATATTTTGCTATTACTATTAAACTTGTTATAGGGGATAAGATTGATGGGATGTAGCTCCAAATGATGAGTCAAAATCAAAGAGTTATTGAATATGAAGGGAAATAAATATGAGAGATGCAAATATGATGCATACAAACCCATGATTTCAATCAAACAAATTTATGCAAACTTAAATGTAAATTCTACTAGCGTATGATGCCTTTATGCATAATACCATATGCTAATGCAGGATGTCATCACATCCTAATGGGTATAATCATTCATATAGCAAACTAATGTCCTAAATATGAGGACTTGATAGCATCAGAGACCTAGTGCAAGTGTAAGCTATCCTAACTAGTTGACATCATTTCATCCTTATGAAATCCCATAATTATATATGCATAAGGAAACCAAATATATATGCAACATGTAATCATACAACTATGTAGGCAATCAATCATGTAATGAAAAAGAGAAATCTATTGGTGTAAATAATGTGTTGTGATAGATGCCTCCCATTAAGAAATTTATGGGAAGGAGTTATTTAAGCATGCATTTTTGAATTAATGAACAATAGTTGTTGGAATTTGTAGACACCAAAATCTAGCCACTTGTCATCCATTCGTATCCTCCAATCATAGCCATCCATTATTTATATATATATATGTATTTATTTAATATATAGATATTAATATTTTATATTTATATTTATATATATTTAATAAATATATATGTATTTATATGAATAAATCCTAGCCATCCACCATGACTTAATCTCAGCCATCCATCCATCTCAATCCATGTCACATGCCCAAGTTTAATCTCAACCCTTCCTCATGTTTTAATCTTGACCACCCATTGGTGTCATCGAAACCCTAACATGTTCAAGGGTAGATTATAAAAGATGATTCATTTTGATGAATCAAGGTCATGAAAATTTTTTAGAGGTCCTAAATTTGAACATTTATCCACTCACAAGCCCTATCCACTTTGCTATCATCTTCTTCCCTCACCATCGCCATCACACCCACCGCAAAACCCTCATGAACCAGATATGGTTCTGCCTCACTCCCATCCACCCTCAAACACCACCAGAGTTCGTAAAATGTTTGAGCATTTCTGGAATGTTGTTGGGTATTCATAACCATCACCAAATACCTCTAGGTATTTCTCATAGTAGATTTGTAGTCTATAAGCCCTCGGATGCTTTTGAGTGTTTGTGCAACCTTTGAACATAGAAATAGGAGCATAGATCAACATTGACAAGGTAAGATATTTATTGCATTTATTTATATTTTTGCATTTTTATTTATAGTTCAACATTGCAACATTTAGGGTTTATAGGTTTTATCATTCAGAGGGCCTCACATAGTGGAGCCCTCATAGGTGCTATTAACCCCTTTTATGTTGTTTTTATTTGCAGGTGTAAGAACCACATTTTTGGAAGTTATTGTAGCTAGGGTGGTCCCGTAGGGATACACAAGCCCACCCACACACTTGTTTGGAGCAAGGACGATGCATAAGACACCATATATTCACTTGTGAATAAGGGTTTCTAAACCCTATATTTGTAATCATTGTATCAATACAAAATCATATTGTAACATTGGAGATTAAGGCTCTCCCCATAATAATATCAATATTATTATCTTCATTTGTGCAATAAGTTTTTGTGTTGATTATATTATCTATTGCTTTGGTGTTGTCATTTTTTGCTTTACAAAATGGCGATCATGGTGGGACCCCCAAAGGGTTCCTCATTTTGATTTACCTTGTCATTGATTTATATTTTTGTTTCTATTTTGTAGGTTTCCAAAAGTTTGATCATGTAAAAATCATGAAAACTAGGGTTTTTGGGAGTTGCAGAGTTCGATCAGTGGTTGCACGAATGCCCTGCAACATTCGAGGGATGCCCTAAAGAGTTCAAGAGATGCCTCACAGCATTCAAGAGACTCTGGGTAGTGTTTAGAAGAGTGGGGAAGAAATACGTAGGCTTCCTGGTAAGCCTAGTTCAAACCCTAACTCATTTTTGTTTTCATTTTTTTGCTTTTTAATAGTGAAATCAATAGGAAAACATTCATTTTCTATTTTAAAGTAGTTACATTTTTATTTTCATTTTAGGCATTTACATCTTTCATATAGTTTGCATATAGGGTAGAGTTGCATTTATGCATTCACTATAGTTCACATTTGATTCATATTTTTGTTATTTTATGGTGTTTCATTTACTATTTTGTATGTTGTTTGCAATTGAAATGACAAAAGCATAAATAGCTGCATATTAGGGTTAAAGGCTTCCATTTTTGCTTTTCTAATTTGGAACAAGTTCATAATACCTGAGTATACTCCCACTGTTGGAATCACTTGATGATTCAGGGTGGAAGAACTGGGTGAACCCTCCACTATTGGAATCACTTGATGATTCAGGGTGGATCTTAAGTGGTGTACCCTAAGTTCTTTTGAGGAACTTGGTGTTAATGTCCTTGGCTTCTAGCTTAGACAAGTGAAATAGGGTGTTTTTAGCATTGAGTGAACATTGTAGACAACATAAATTTTAAAAATGAATCACACACTTTGCACGTCACACATTTAACAATAGTGAGTTGGATTTCATCACCAACCATTGTTCGAGATTGGTGATGGTGGGCTTCATCTCCATCCATCATCTCACCCCATAGAAACCATAGTCACCCATGAGCAATATTTTTGGATTTCATCACCAGAAAGGTTCTCATTTTCCATCCATCCTTAGAGTCCACCTTGCATATTAGCTTAGGTTTGCACAATATAACACACAAACCCCACATAAAAAAATCTATTGCAAAACATAGGATTGAGTTGCTTGTTTGATTCTGTGTGATTTCCATTGCATATTTTCTGCACATTCCACACATTCACCATCCCCAAATGACTCATTAGCTTATGGTTTCAACTCGAAGCCAAGCAAATATTTTGAGTCAAGCCTCCATTAGCCAAACCACTTCATCCATGGAGTGTTCCACATCTTTCCCTACCACTTCTATGGTTAATCCTATAAGTGTGATACAGATAAGCTATTCTAGTTTATCTATGGGACCCTCACACACTGTGTATACCTCAAATATTGATGTGTTGCATAGAGCCATCAATACCCCCATTCCAAAAACTGAGCCATCATCTCCTACCAATCCTAACATCACCTACATAGATATGGGTAAAGTTGGAGCTTTTCTAAGATCCATTAACCCTGTTCTAGAGAAAATCAATAGCCCACCTAGGCATAATCCTTCTTCTCAGTAGGAACTTGCCCACTCACATCCTTCCAGTTTCACCCAGGTGTATACCAACCCTCTTTTTGAGGCATCATCTACACCTTCCCATCACTTGTCTCTCCCACAACAATCATGTGGCCAAAACATTTCCATCCCATCTTCCTATACCACCACCTATGGCAATCCATTGTATGAAGCACATGTCAATGCTACTTCACAAATGCTAGTCTCCACTACATCCAATATCCCCCATTCAATTGCAATCCCTATTGCAACCTATCCTCCACCCACCTCATCCATTTCCACCACACCTACACCATCTACCTCAGAAATTTCCATACAACAAGCATGGCAACACCTCAACAAATTGCTCATGGGTCAGCAAGATGCTCATTCTTATCCCCAACAACAAATACAGGTGGTAGATCTTAAGCCCCAACCTATTCCAACCCAACCTACCTTCTTTACATCAAATCCATCATGGGTATCATAATATTCTATGGTTTCCATCCCCACACCTCCATTAACCCACACCCATTCCATTCCCACAAGTCAACACATTCATAGTCCTCAAACCTCATCTCCATTCCATCACCCACAATCATTCCATCATCAATCCCAACATCATCAAATGCAATCCAATCCATCAAACCATCAAAATCTCATCACACCCCAACATTTCACCACTTCATCTCCACACAATCACCAAGTAATTCAGGGCTTCCACATACCTAGGGAAGATCCTAGAATTCAAGTAATGCAACAACAGATTGATAGCTTGATACAACACACTCCTGGTATGATGAACCAGAAGCCTACTTTAAGACAACTAATCAATCAACCCATTCACTTTTTGGTACCATCACCACCATATCCGATAGATTTTACAATGCCAAAATTTGATAAATTTAAAGGGACTGAGGACCCTAGAGAGCATGTAAGCACATTTATTCACTCATGCTTCAGAATCCAAACTCAAGATGCTTTAATGCTCAGAACATTTCCTCAGACATTGGGAGGAGATGTCATGGAGTGGTATAACCATCTACCTCATCATAGTATTTATACATTTGAACAGTTGGTAAACCAATTCCTAGAGATATTCTCCCTCAATGTTCGTAAGAAAATCACATTATCTGACTTATATAATCTTAAGCAATTTGATGATGAGTCAGTCTATGATTTTGGCAACCATTGGAGGGTTGTTATCACAAAACTACCATTCTCCCTACCAATGGAAGAGTTAACTCGATTGTTCACCAAGAGTTGCTTAAAACCCATCTCCTAGTTATTGCAATTGCAACAATATAGCTCATTCGAAGAAGCTCTTGCCCAGGCTAGCATAATTGAGGAAATAAAAATCCAAGAAGGTGTGCTAAAGCCTAAGAAGAAAGAATGGTAGAACAAGGGCCAAACAAAAGGAAGTTATTATGGCCAATCTAAATCAAATCAAGTGGTCATGAGTCAATTGGTAATGGCTCAACAACAACAATCAATGCAACAACAACCACAACAAATTTCATATCAAGTGGTTCCCCCACCCCAACAAATTCATAACACAATACCAACTATGGATAATCATCAACATCGATAATCTATTTGACAAAATCACCAATACACACCTTTTTTGGAGTCATATGCTTCCATATTTCATAGGTTGTATGACACAAATCAGCTTGCCTTACCTGAGGTTAAACCAGATGATCCTACCAAGCGTAGCAAAAGCTATAGGGAACATTTATTTTACCCTTATCATCGATAGAATGGGCATGATATTAACAATTGCTATCACTTCAAAGATATAGTGCAAGACCTAATTGACTTAGGGGCCATCAAGGTTGATAGTCCCTTGGCTCAACAAAATTAGAACCTTGGCATTTATCAAACACCACTTCCTCATCATGAGGAAGTGCAACAAACAATAGGAGGGTCAAACATCAAGACTCCTCCTAATCAAGTCAACCATGTGCAACAATACCAAGGTTTTATGGGTGTTATTCATGTAGTCACCCAAGGTCAACAATGCACCAATCAACAAAATGCACAATAGCAGACTGTCCAATATCCCATAGCACCTCAAGCAAGTGTGTCTCCTCAACCTACCAATTCATCATCACCCATTCAGTTCTCCACCAATTCTTCCCAACCAATTCACATTCCAAGTCATCCATCTCCACCCACTCATCTTTCCAATCATCCACAAAGGCCAATCATCTCTCTGAGTAGCTAGCTAACCACTAGCCTTAAAATAGCTTCAGCCAAACTATCTATTTATGAGCTAATACAACAATCTCCCCCACACCATGAGGCATTAATGGAGATTCTAAAATCCATTGAACTCCAATCTCAGGATACTAATACCTTTAGCAATTTTATGGGGAATATCCAAACATGTGTGGAGCCTTCCATTACATTTTATGATTTTGAAATCAAACCAATATCATCAAAATCAGTGGACCCTCCATTACACATTATGGCTCAAATTGATAGGAAGCCATTCAAATAAGTTTTGATTGATACCGACTCCTCCATCAATATCATCACCACCTCTACTCTTCAACATCTTAATCTTCCACCATCTCATATAACCAAATCCACCTTCACCTTGAAAGCATTCAATGATGCTCTCTATTCCATAGTTGGCACTATTGTTTTACCCATCAAAGTGGGGGTAAAAATATTGCATACAATGTTCCACATCTTGGAAGGATCCATGGCATACAATGTACTCCTTGGATACCCTTGGATTAGGGAAATGAGATGTGTCCCCTCTATACTCCATCAATGTCTAAAATATGTACATGAGGGACAAATTCATTGCATACCAATGGACGTCGAACCATTTAAGTATTGCAATTTCATCTCAAATCCCTATGAATCCACTCTTCCATCCACTCATATTTTCTTGACCCCATCAACCACATCATCCACCACACCATCCATCTCTTCATCCAAAGCTCCTATTCCTAAGGAGCTCCCCATCACTACCCCACATCAAGCTTCCACCTCCATGCCCCCATCCTCATCACCATCGACTACATGTACATGTGGTCGAGCCCAATCCACATTATCCACATCATCAACATCAACATCCCCCATCATTATTCCTCCCACATCATCACCCATTCATCAAACACCTCAACCAAATCCACCTTCATCCACATCAGATGATGTCTCACAAGTCAAATTAATGGATTGTGAGATGCCATTCTAGTCCACACCTCTCCCATTATCAGAGCCACAAGCCAATCATGAGCCTTCCACATCCACCTCCACATCATCCCAAGTTGTGGTCCACCTCACTAGTCCTAGCATTGGTGAATACATGGTCCAAGACATTATTATTACACCACTTAGCATCCAAACCGCTAGGGATTATGGTCACCCACGTGACCCACCCTTATCCATAGGAGCGGTGTACAACATGGGTTCAATGCCTAACAACATCAATTTTGTGTATGGGGGATTGATTCATCATCCAATCCATCTTCCCTAGATGAACCCAAACAACCAACCCTTGCCAATATACAACACATGTTGGGTTTTCCATCTTGATACTTTCATCGAGTCAATTGGTAAGGATATGGCCTAGGATGACATGAACAGGGAATGCATGAGCTCATCGATACTCCATATCGAGAAGTGCATGACCATTCAGGTTTAGGCTATCACTCTCATTCTTCCACTTCTTCTTTTGAACAAGCTTTTCAAAATATCCATTTGAATTTAGAAGAAGAAACCCATCACACCGATGACTTTGAGGAGGAAATATATGAAGAATACGATGTTATATCGATAGCTTCTAATGAATCTGATGAGGAATCGACACCCATCATTCCATTCACCGAACATGATGAGTATTACCTCAGAATGTTCCCCATCCATCAACCCATATTTCATTTGCTTCTCCCTAGGGAGTGAGTTGAACCAACTGGTGAACCACCTCCACTTCATTGATCCACCTCACTAGACAATTTTGTAATATATGTACATAAAAAAAAAACAAAAATAAAAAATACAAAAAAATCATCATTGCATTGCATGTGCATGGATTTTTACCTATTGCATTTATTTGTGTTGCTCATTATTGTTCAGGTTCCTAGAGTTCTTGCATCGGTTCTAGCAGATAGGATCTATCCATCCTTCACATTGCCAACCACCAGTTTTCCCTTTAAGTTAACATGAATCCTGTTGACTTATTCACCCCACTTCATAATCCATACGATTTGGCAAAGCCAATTCCAATTGACATGAGCCTTATTGATATGGATCAGATTTCCTCACCTCCATCCTTTTTTGAATTCATCCTTTTTGAGGAATTGTTAAGGGCTTCAACCAACTACATTCCTCTGTTGCCTCCACCTTCACCTTCACCTTCACCTTTAGATCCTGAGGTTTTCTAGGCAGACATAGAAGAGACTATGTCAGAAGAGTTTGATAACATCATAGATGACATTCATTTGATCCCAATGCCCCATCAGCTTGAGGAAGGTTCTCATATGTCCATTGAAGATACCATCGATGTGAACCTTAGTTCAGACGTAGACAATCCTCAAATCTTCAAACTTGGAAAAATTTTATCCGTAGATGAACAAGAGCAATTAATTGCTCTCCTCAAGAAGAAGAAGGGCATTTTTGCATGGTCCTACAAAGACATGCCTGGTCTTGACCCTAACTTGGTTGTCCATAATCTCACCTTGCACTTTGATGCTAAGTCGATCAAACAAAAATTGAGAAAGATGCATCCTACCATTGCCCTCATGGTCAAAGAAGAGCTTCAAAAGCTTTTAGATGTGGGTTTCATTGTACCCATTGACTATCCTGAGTGGCTTTCAAACATGGTACCCATTCGCAAGCCTAACAGGGTGATACACATTTGCACTAACTTTCGAGACCTTAACAAAGCGTGTCCTAAGGATGAATTTCCTCTACCAAACATTGATACTCTTGTCGACACTTGCATTGGCCATGAAATGCTTTCTCTAATGGATGGTTTTTTAGGATACAACCAGATTCGAATCAATCCTGATGACCAACACAAAACAACATTCACTACACCTTGGGGGACTTTTTGTTACAAGGTGATGCCCTTTGGCCTCAAAAATGTAGGTGCCACTTATCAACGTGCCATGACATACATCTTCCATGATTACATGCATAAGATCATCGAAGATTATGTGGATGATCTCTTGGCAAAATCCAAAACTCGACAAGAGCACATTGGTGTCTTGGAAAAAGTCTTTGATCGACTTCTAGAGCATAATGTAAGGTTGAACCCCAAAAAGTGTGTCTTTGGTGTCACCTCAGGAAAACTACTAGGATTCATTATCTCCAAAAGAGGCATTGAGGTGGACCCAAACAAAGTCAAGGCCATCATGGAGATGCCTCCCCCAACAAACTTGAAGGAATTGCATAGTTTACAAGGAAATATCCAATCGATCCATCATTTCATTGCGCAACTTTCTGATAAATGCAGGCCATTCAATCACCTACTACAAAAGGGGGTGACATTTTCATGGATAGATGAGTGCCAAAAATATTTTGATGACATCAAGCAATACCTAGCTTCTCCACCAGTCTTAACTCCTCCTCGTCCAGGGGTCCCCTTCCATATTTATGTTTCAACAATGGACTTTGCATTAGGGACAATGCTTGCACAAAAGAATGAAAATAATCGAGAGCAAGTTGTCTACTACATTAGTCAAACATTGGTAAGCTATGAAACCAGATATGCTTACATGGAAAAATTGTGCTTAGTAGTGGTTTTTACCACTAAGAAACTCAGATATTACATGCTTAGTCACACCACATATGTCATAGCTCATGAAAATCCTCTGTGTTACATGATGTCTCACACTTACAATAACACCCACACCACAAAATGGATAATGCTTCTCACTGAATTCGATCTTGAGTTCATCAACCAAAAATCCATTAAAGGTTAGGTCATAGTCGATCAACTTGTGGAAGCTCCACTTCCTAGTGATCAACCCTTGATTATTGAGCTCCCATATGATTCGGTATTCACTATCACTGAACAAGAATAAGATGTCATTCCAGAGGAAGATATCGATATCACACTATTCTTTGATGGTTCTAAGTGCAAAAAAGGTCAAGGTGCTGGAGTCATGTTTCATACACCATAGGGGGTACCTATTCCCCTATCTTTCAAACTTGACTTCCAATGCACAAACAACAATGTAGAGTATGAAGCCTTAATATTAGGTCTTCAAGTAGCCATATCTATGGGCATAAAGTGTATCAGGATATTTTGTGACTCCCAACTTATCGTTCATCAAATAAACAGAGAATACCAATGCAAGGAACCTACCATAAAGCTTTACCATGAAGTAGCAATGACATTTCTCACTAAATTTGATTGGTATGAAATCAATAGTTTACCACATTCGACTAATAGATTTGTAGATGTGATGGCCTCTCTAGTATCATTGATTCCAAAGAACTCCATAGGAGAGGTACAACCACTCATTATTTTTGGCACGCCCTATGGGACCTGTTTACAAGAAAATTAGTTAACCCACCTTTTCTATTTTTACCTTTTCCCAAAGGAATCAAGATTTGGTGAATTGTATTAACCTTATCAAGTGGTGATCAGTAAATTCACTTGACGACTCCTTGAATGCAATAATATAGAAAGCCATTCTGATAGCTCATAGTTTTTAATGAATATTAGGTCATCTGCAAAGAACAATCCAGATTCATTTATCTATTATGAGCTCCCTTTGAGAGTATCTACAATCATAAGAAATTTAAACCTAGATTTCTAATCATATGATACTCCTCTTGAATCACACCCTACAGTGCCTCCAAGGCCACCTCCAGCTAGAACAACAACTAGAAACATGGCTCAAAACAATAATGTGGCCCCAAATTAGCCCTTGTAGAAGTATCCTAGTTGGAATACAGTCAGTCCTTTGAGGCTTGCTCATATGCACGATATCCCTTAAGATGTATCCAAAGAGATACCTATCTATGATGGATCAAATAAAATAACTTACGAGCATTGCCAAGATATACTAAATCTAGCAATAATTCATAACATAAAAAATGAAGATGGCATTGTCAGAATATTGACCCTATCCTTTAAAGGGAAAATCTTATATTGATTGAGGATCTTAGAGAAAAATAGCATTACTTCATGGGTTGCATTAGTAGAATCCTTTGTATAATAATTTAGTGAGTTTGTCGATCCCTTTTCTCTTCTGAATCAATTTATGTCAATGCAAAAGCATCAACAAGAATTAGTTTCAAACCTTAAACTAAGATTCAGTAGAACCCAGAAGAGGATCCCACCTAAAGCTAGGCCAGCTACAACCCTTGCTTTTATGTATTATATTAGAGCCCTTGGGTTAGAATTGGGTTTGAAAACTCAATATTCAGGGATATATACCTTCCCCCATGTTTATAATGCAACTGTCCATACTGAGAATATCCTTATCAATGTAGGAAGGTTACCCCAAAATATTGTGATGCCTTGCTGCTCTAAAATTCCTAATATCCAAGGTCAAATATCTACCTCTTATTATATGGACCCTCCTCTGTCATCATCAATTCCTTAGATGACTCTAATTCCTCTCCCCAAATCATCATCTGCTTTAGTTCCTTTACCTCCCCTTCCATCTCAAGCACCCCAAGAATCCACTATGCTTCTTAATATTCATAGCACATTAAAAAATCTCAGTAACAAGATGAATTCAATGGATAAAAGAGATATAGTGATATCCCAACAAAGAATATTTCCCTATGTCAATAGAGATAAAAATCCCAGCACCAACAATAGTGCTAGAATTAGAGTTAATGTGATTCAAGAAGATCTAGAACCTCTAAAACTAGTCTTGTGAACGTTTGGTGTCCTATGTGTAATGATCCTCATGATTCAGAGTCGTGTTATGTATCAGCATCATGTACAACAAGCTATGTAAAAGGCAAGGAGAAACCAAAAAGGTAGAATTAATATGCTTTGGAAACCTGAACAGATCATGGTAGGGCAAGATATTGATGAAGAAGGACCTATTTATGTTATAACAAGATCAGGAAAAAGACCTTGTAGGTTTATCAATAGAATATGGATCATTTTCAAGTCCCTTCTCATAAGAAGAAATATCTCCCTCTACAAAATAGTGACCAATTCCCTATTCCTCAAACAAATAAAAAGAGGGATGCACTCCTGAAAGATCAAGAAATATAAGTCAGCTTCCCAAGAATATATGACAAAGTGAATGAAAAGGAAAGGATGAATTCCAAAATTTAAGCTCAAGAGAAGTTAAGATTCCCTTCCATAACTAAAATACAAAGGCTTGAAGCCACTTAGAAGTAAAAAGTGAAGTATGGTGAGCTAGAAAAGAAAGCTAAGAATTCCACTCTAGGGAAGTCAGAATATAACATTGTGGAAGAAATGAAAAGAATCCCTTCCAAATCTAGTCTCTATGATACTCTCTTCATTCTTGGTTAGATAGATCTGCTTAAATCTTCTTTAAGTAAGAATCCCCAAGAAAAGCAAACTACTATCATCCTCATTGTGTCTTCTAGTAAATATAATATGTCTCCTACTACTTTAAATAACAAATACCCTCCCTTTTACATTTCTTTGAGGATGGAGCATTGGATAGTCCGCAACTATATGATTGATTCAGGGGCCTCTACCATGATTATGCCCAAGACGATCTGCGAGGATATGGGTATGGAGTATACTAGATCCTATCCTGGAATTTTACAGTTGGATGGGATCCCAGTAAAGATAGTTGGAGTGATAAAATATGTTCTAATGAGGTTGCATAGATCTCCAGAGGTAACCATTATGCAAGATATTATGGTGGTGGACCTTAAGCCTTATTTTAGCCTATGCCTTTCCATAGAGTTCACTGCCAATATGGGAGTATGTATGTACTTGGATTATTTCAATATGGTGATCCCTTTCAAAGAAAAGAGAATAAGTATAACACCCAAGAAGTTGGTGTCCTATCACATTAAGAATATAGAAGAATATATGTGTAACCTCACACCCTAAATTGATTTGAACTGGTAGAAATTTTTGAGGAGTTAGAGGTTGAGGATGAATTACCCTTCAAATAAGATTATAGACAGTTTGGAACAAGTATGAGCACATACAACATTTATTTAGAAGAAGATACAAATATCCTTGCTACATATAATCAATCCTTGAGATAAATAGAGACTTCTTTGATGGTGAAATATGCAGAAATGGGACTGGTGTTGGTGCAGTTTTGTAGTCTCCATCATAAGGTGTAAAGAGTTTTGCATACAGACTAACATGGTCTTGCACTAACAATGCTGTAAAATATGAAGCTCTATGCTTAGGGCTAATGTAGGCCAAGAGCATGGGCATCATGATACTAAATATATATGATGATTATGAGTTGATAGTCAATCAGGTGAGAAAGAGGTGTAGTAGTAAGCACCATTACTTGAAGGTATACAAAAATAGGGTATGGGATTTTATGGAATATTTTTATACCCTCAACATTCATTTTGTTCCCAAAATATATAACACATTGGCTGACTCCTTGGTATTTAGAAGATCTAATTTCAACCCTTCTGTAGATATAGGAGTTGCTAAAGACAATAGGATCAAAATGGTTTTCAGGATTGCAGTTCTAGATAGATAGATTTTTTAGTATGTCTTCGAAAGTGATGAACAAATCATTGATTTCTTAGTAAGAGAGGATTTTTTATCTACTTTTCAAGAGGAAGTACCAAATGAGATAGACCAACAAGATGTTATCCAATTAAAAAATAATCATATCCCTAGGAGGTTGGTCACCCTAGAAAGCCTCTTTGATAATGAAGATAGGAAGAAAACCAAAGCTATGGATATCAATGAAAATATATATAAGGAGATCAATATTGAAAAGGATAAGAAGCTCAAAGTTGGTATTCGTTGCTCTCTCAAAGAGGTAGAGGAGATTAAGACCCAATGCCTAAAGTACCAAGACATTATGGCCTAGTCATATGAAGATCTAAAAGTATATGACTAAAGGGTAATCAACCATATTATCGAGATAGAACCAAATGCAAAACCTTTCATATGAAATCAGAGGGTTTTGAACCCCAACATTGAATCCATAATGAGAGGAGCTACTCAAATTTTTGGATGCTAAAATTATATATCTGATCAAACACTCCATATGGGCAGCTAACTTTTTTCCTGTAATAAAAAATAATGGAGACATTCGCCTGTGTGTAGACTTTAGAAATATCAATAAGGCATCATTGAATGACCACTACCCCCTCCTTTATATTGATCATATTCTTCAGATCATCATAGAAGTAGAAATATTCTCAATTTTGGATGGCTTATCCAATTATAATCAGATCTGGGTAAAGGATGAAGATCAATTCAAGATAGCATTTACCACCAAATGGGGTACTTTTGCTTATCAAATGATGCTTTTTAGTATGTCAAATTTAGGAACCACTTTCCAGAGGGCTATGGATTATACTTTTGGAGAGCTAATCAATAAGGTCACCCCATTTACTTAAATGATATGACTGTGTTCTCCCATAAAAAAACAAGACCATTTGGAACACTTGGAGCAAGTATTTGAAGTAGAGAATTTGGCATCTCCCTTAATCCAAAGAAATCATTTTTTTTAGTCCATGAAGGAAATATATTAGACCATGTGGTTTCTAAAGAAGGAATGTCTATTGATCCAGACAGAGTGAAGTCAATTCTTGCTCTCCCCTTGCCTATGAATAAGAAAGCTTTGCAATATTTCTTTGGTCAAAACAACTTCATTAGGAAGTTCATCTCTGATTTTTCTTAGAAGGTGAAACCTATCTCAGAGTTACTAAAGAAAATGCAGACTTCAAATGGACAGAAGAAAAGAGACAAGCTTTTGAGATCATTAAATAATCTACTGGCACTGCTCCATTTTTGGTGAATCCTAACTTCAGCAAGAATTTTATTTTGTACGCTTATGGAGATGAAGATAATTATGCATTTGTTCTTACTCATAAGAATAATGATGGGGAATAACACCCCATATTTTTTTAGAGCCAAACTCTCCACGAGTACAATATCAAGTACAACTTTATCGAGAAACAAGTGTTTGCAGTGATGAAGTCATTTAGAAAATTTAGGAAATACTTGGTTCAAATTAAAACCCTAGTGTATGTGGTTCACCCAGATGTTAGAAGTTTCATTTTGCAAGGTGAACTAGGAGATAAAAGAGCTGGTTGGATTACTAATATCTAGGAGTATGGCGTGGATATTCATCCCACCAAGATAGTCAGAGGTAGGGCATTGTGTCAAGATTTGATAGAAAATGTGGTCATAAAATAAATGTCAACTTTTCAATCATCAATAGAATATAAAACCAAAGAGTTTCAGTCAAAATATTTAGACTGGGTTGATCAAATAACCAAATATTTCCAAATAGGTATTTGTCCTCAAGGGCTTAACCCATCACAAATAAGGAGATATAGGCTTCAAGCCTTGAATTATGTCTTATTTCCAAAAGGGTTATATAGACGGAATCTTGATGGAGTCCTCCTAAGATGCTTGAAAGATGATAAAAAACAAAGGGTCATTAAAGAGTTTCATGGAGGGTTATCTAGAGGACATTTCTCTGGAAGGGTCACAAATTTAAAAATCATTAGGGAAGGCTATTACTGGCCTACTATTTTTGTTGATACTTTCAAGGTAAAAAAATCTTGTGATGAATGTCAGAGGTATGTGGGAAGAACAAAAAATGCATCATTTCCTCTCAAGCCTATTCAGGTAGAAGAGTTGTTTCAGTAGTGGGGACTGGACTTTATTGGAATTATAAGTCCCAACTCATCATTAGGACATAAATACATATTTACTACCATAGATTATCTCACCATATGGGTAGAGGCCATTCCCATAAATAAATCAGATTAGGAAGTGGTTATTGACTTCATGGAGAGCTTGATCACAATTTTTGGTATCCCTGAGGCTATAGTAAGCGACAATGGTCTACCTTTAATAGGAGCTAAATACATTGATTTTTCTAGAAAGTATGGAATCACTATAAAAAAACTCCTCTAACTACTATCCTCAGGGGAATGGATTTGCATAGTCAACTAATAAAAAAATGCTTAGAATCTTGAAGAGATCATTAAAGGACAACAAAATAAGTTGGCATCTGTTGTTAGAACAAGCTCTATGGGCAAACATGATTACCATCAAGAAATTTATTAAAACCTCTACCTATGCTTTGGTGTATGGCAAAGAACCAATATTACCCATTCACTTGGAAATACTAGCTCTCAGGTTGGTAGACACAAAAGAAGAGCCTAATCAGACCCCAGTTGAAACCGGATTGACACATCTTCTCCAGTTGGAAGAGAAAAGAACTCAAGCATATGAGGATTTCCAGAAACACTCAATAATTATTAAGGGATGGTTCGATAATAAATCTAAATTTATAGGATTCAAAATAGGTGACTATCTTATAAAATGGAATGTGGAGCGAGCTAAGCCAGGATACCATCAAAAATTTGACTCTTTCTAGGATGGCCCTTTTAAAATAGCAGAGGTTAAGGAGAAAAACTCTTTCCAGCTTGAATATTTAGAGGGAAACATTCATTCAATCTCGGTTAATGGATTCCATCTAAAACTCTATTTTGATTCAGAATAATTTTTCCTATAACATATGTATATTACTTGTACTATACTGCCATTTTTCTCTTCTAAATTTTTTTGTATAGAAATAAAATAAAAAATAAAAAAGAGAAGGAGAAAGAAAAGATGCCTTAGTTGTTTACAATAAGTTGTTGGCTAAAGGGAAAGATCATCCAAGGCTATAGGTAGTCTTGGGCTACAACATATGTTCCACACCATGCTCAAATAAATAAATATGGCCATGGGATATGACATGTACTCTACACCACTCTTAAAAGAAAGATATAGAAAAGTGTCATGAGTTTAGAGCATGTTCTACACTGCGACCAATTAGTGAATAGTTTATTTTTTTGTGCCACCAAGCCGCCCATATTTTGAATTGAGAAGTGTGCAATGGGTAGTTGTCATACCGATCACACTAATGGTGGAAGGTATGCATATGAGGATATTTAAATATTAAATTTTAATCACCATCCATTTCACAAAAAACATCTACCTATCATAGGAAGCTAAAGAAGTAGTAATACAAAGCTTACAAGTACATATAAGAGTGAATACCCAATGGATTTTCTCAAAAAATAGCCTTCGAAGTAGCTCAAGAAACTGTGCAGTTGGAAAATGTTGAGCTGGAATTCTATATCGATAAAGAAAAAGTAGTAGCTGACACCAGGTTGACATTTACAAGGAGAACTAAGCTAAGAAGAAGCATCAAAGATAAATTCCATAAAGGTGAACCTATGACAGTTCAACGTTGTCCACTCATTTTTGTCTTCTTACATCTGTGATTCTATGCTTCCATGTCCTGAGTTAATAGCAGTCATCGTCAAGTTTTATGACCTTAGGGAAAAAGTAGTTAAAATGACTAAGGGTAAAACCCTATTTAGTATCACAACCAAAGCCTACCATGATTTTTTTGCTATAGGTGTAGATCCACTTGTAAGACCTAAACCCTTCAATATATCAAAGCAAGCCAAATATTATTATTTGTAGATATGTTCTCATGAAGGAGAACTTTTTAGGAAGTGGGTTTAAATCCAATTCAAAACTATTACGTCTAATAAAACACTGCTCAAAACCCCAATTGCCATTGAACAATTTGCTAACCCAGAGCTTTTCTCCATGTTGGCCTACTTAGAGGGATTAGATTCTGACCAATATATGAGAGATTGGAAAATAGATATCATGTATTGCGCTTCAAATAAGAAAATGTATAGATCTAAAGTAGAATAAGAGGGTTTAAAACCAATTTATTTTGACTGGCCAACCTTCCTCTCTAAAATAATGCATGAGCAGTTGGTTAAGGTGAAGAAATATTTAAAGAACCCTTCTTTTTGGCATTGTTCGAACCTGGTATGGATGTTTTATGCCATCGTTGGACACATGATGCCTTGGATACCAATAAAGAATAAGAATGATAATGGAGACCCTATCTTGATCTATCATTGGACCAGTCACTTGAGGAGCACAAAGTCATACTATAGGTTTAACCTAGAATTTCTAGGGCCAACCTTGAAAATCATGTATGGAAAATGCCCTAGGCTGCCATCTCTGGCTAAAGAGTTATTACGAGTAGAAGATGCCTGAAGGAGACTGGTATATCCTTAAAGAAAGCACTATCATCAAACTCTATGGTTTTACTGGTAAGCCCTTTTTATTGCCTCATTTTGTAACTAATAGGTTGTTGGCCTTGGAGTACTTAAGGCAAGCGAAATTTATCAACGTCAATTTCGACAATAGTAAAGGGAGGAAAGGACTATTTTTTTACTCTTGTAATGTATATGATATAACAATAACCAAAAAGACTCAAGGTGAGCAAATTACCCAATATTTGGAGAGGCTAGGATTGTTATACATTCCATAGAGATGGAGATATGATCCTGATGATAAGTTCTTAAAGAATAATATTGCCCTAAATGGAGAAAAATCTCTCAAGTTTGAAAATACTTCGAGGCCTCATTTTGAAATGGGCATAAACAATAAGGAAAATGCTCCACTGGAGTCGAATACCATTAAAATGGAACAATTGCCTCTATGGAGAAACTTTTATGAGCAAATAGTTTATTTTGACCCCGAAACTAACAAAGACCACCATTTGAAAGAATCTAAAATTAAGGAAGTAGAGAAGAAAAAGGGATGGAATGAAGGTAAAATTGTAGATTGGTGGAAGATGAGAGTGGAAATAGGTATAGACAAGTTTATATTAGGCCAACAAGTGGACAATGATTTCTCTGAGCTATATGAGAAAAATATTAAGAGATGGAAGACCAAAGATGCCAATAATTTGGTGTTGAGTTATAAGAGAGCTAAAACACAGGAAAAAGAGAAAACTCAAGTAGCGTTAGACTCTCCTTCTCCACTTCCCAAGAAGAAATACAAGAAGTAGAGGCCAATGCTCCACCAATAGCTAAGGAAGCTCCAAATACATTTGAGCCTTCATAAGAGCAATTACAGAAATATTCGGTAGGAGCCCAAATTATGAGCAAAATGCATTATTTTGGTGACAAGGCAAGAAATGTAGAAACAATTTAGACAAAAAGACCAAAATGTTTGGCCTTGGGTGGAGAGCCTCCTGTAACTGAGATAAATTGGAAAGAGGAATATGATAGTTTTGTATTCATCCTAGTTAGTTTCACCACTACAGTCGTAGTAAAGTCGACCTCGATCACTGAAGTTGCATTGTAGAAAGAAAAATATAAGGAGGATACAGAGAATGATAAACCTACAGTATTTAAAATTTTCAAGAGAAAGGCTAAAGATGCATTGGAAGAAGCCCAAAAATAAGTCTACAAGAATATAAAAATATATCAAGGGCAAAGTGTTGAACAGGATCCTATTTTAGTTGTACAGCCATCTGTGCAGTAGGCAAAACATTAAAGTGCAGAGGAGATTCTCAAAAACCCTACTTCTATAGGCAAAGATATGATTTATATCGCTTCTTCTCTTTCTACTTCCCTAAAGGAATCCCATTCCCATTCTCAAGAAACTTTAGAGTAGAAGGTTCCACCTCCCCCTCATAATTCCCCACCTATTTCATCAGCTATCTCATAATCTCAAACCAATCCATCTCCTCCACATTCATCTAAAGGCCCAGAAACATCATCATTCGTTCATTCATCCCTTCACCCAACACCTTTACCTTAGATAACATCAGAAGGGGAATCTCTTCCATCTCCCCCGGTTCATTCTATGGTTTCAATTTCCATTCCTATGCCTTTTCCAATTGCACTCCTACAATAAGTATAGATTCTACCAATGTCACCAGTACTCCATTTTCATCAGCCTTTGAGTCTATCATCCCTTATATTATAAGTTTCCCTCCCCTAAAAATCATCCCACATTAGATTCTTTGTAGAAAGGAAAGGAGGTTTCATAGAAGATTCAAAATTTTTGGGTTGAGAAACTTTCTAAGTCTTCTAATTAGATGGCTAGGCGAAGAAAGACAATGATTGTTGACCCAGTAACAAGGCAAAGGATAGCTAGATTCATCACCCCTATTGTGAGTAAACCCGAGGAGGATATGACTATAAAATATTATAATTTGGAAGAGTATACAGAAGATATTGACCAGTTACAGGTAGAAGATGAGCTGGTCATAGCAAAAGCCCACCTTGAAACTTTTTATGTCAAGATTACATTTATAGGGAGCAGTGTGGAAAGCTAGAAGAAAATATAGAGAAGTTGGAGAAGACAGTTAGCAATAAAAAAAATATAGAAAAGGTTGTAAAAAATGAAGTTAAGATCTAGAAGAACAAGTATCATGAGGCTATAAAGCTTAAGGGTCAAGTTGAAGAGCAGAATAAAAAGAATGAAGTTCAAGCCAAAGAAATACAAGATTTGAAGCACTAGCTTCATATTGAGAAGGCCAAAGCATCAAGCTTCTCAAAAAAAAGAGTAAAGAAGGTTATAAAGGAGCTATGGTATAATATCCTAAGAAGTGTTCAAGAATCCAACTCGTCATTGATTATATGGATGATGCCAACCATTTGCTATAGAATATTAAAGAAGACTTGGACAAATTCACTGAGTAACTATAGCCTATGGTGATACCAATCAAAAAGATATACAAGTTGTTTGAGAGAAGATTTAGTGAAGCTACAAAGACTATCCCTAGTAATACATGAAATACTTCTAGACTAGCTACTAGGATTATGGTTGATAAGAACAAGTTGCTTCAAAAAGGTTGGTTATTTTCAAATAAAATTGAAGGCACACTCCAAGATATTATAGATATTAACCAAGAAATGATGCAGTATGGTTTTGGAGGTCTTTGGTTTGAAAATAATGCCCTATTATCAAAATAAGAGACCAAAAAGAGTGTAGCCTCAATCATCTAGGATGAATCTGAGATAGATGCTTGTGAGGATCCAATTGACCAAGAGCAGGTCTCTCAAATGATCGAAGACTTGACTAGGCTTAAGGATCTAATGAAGGACTTAGTGAACAAAGGTAACTCTATAAATTTTGAGGAGACCTATAAGTTGGATTATTTCCATAAGTGGATCAAATAAATAACCAATCCTATTGAGTCAGTCTGGAGCCAAGCATTGCAAACTTTGAAACAAATGATCCAATTGTTTGAGACTATTCCATAACTTAAAGATAAGCAGGAAAATTTGCAAGAAGAAGACGAAGCTGATAAGGAGTAAGAGGGTAATGATGAGGAAGATAAATCAAATAAGGGTGTCAAATACCTTGAAAAGGAACAATATGAACAACTCAAGGGGTATAATTCAACAAAAGAGTGAACAAGAGTAGATAGCCTTGCAACATAAGCATTTTTTGTATTCATGTGTAAAGTGTTGTATATTGTTTTGATTCTAACACTGTTAGAGAACAATCGTAAAAGCATGAAGCATATAGAGCAAACATGAAAAGACCATGAAGGTATTTTGTTCAAATTGGATGAGGTCATAAAATGGGATATAGTTCTATATTGCCAGACTAAGGTTACCCTCTTGCGAAGAGTTTTGAAGTTTATTTTTTCCAGCATGATTTCCATGTGAACTATTATTCTCTGTGTATCCTCACTAATATTATAGAAAATGATGGTCACATAGAAGTTATTCTTTAAATCATAGTCTGATGATTTCATAATTTTGGCTCCTGATACCCAATGGATAAGACTCTGATTTATCAGGATTTGCGAGAAAAAACCCCTAGGAGGTACCAAAATGTAGACCCAAAATACCATATCCTTAGAAAATTTTACATTATTTTCTCAAGTATGAAATATTTGTTCTACCTTTCGGGATTCTAAGTGTATTTTGCAGTGGTGCAATGCACGATGTTCTACCCCGTGGTAAAAGTGATCAAATTTTGCACTTAGCAATCTCCAAATCATGGGTTACAACACATTTTTTGTTAGGTCTAAATCTCAACGGTATGCAACATGTTACAACCTACATGGCATAGAATATGGTTCCAACCCACGGTCAATATTAGTCAAATCTAACTTCACTGCTTTTGAAATTCTGGTCTAGTGCACATTTTCCATCCTTCACAGCTTGAAGAGCAGTTTTGCATTGGAGTATTATGTGCTCTAGCCCATGGTCAAAGTGGTCAACATTATGTGATAAACTATTTTGAGGAGCAGGCTATGATATGTTCTGTATCGTGCATTTATAAGTGGTGTTTAAGCTTTAATCTTAGTCATTCAAGAGCAGATCAATGGTTGGTTCATCTTGATGACCTTCAAGGCATAAAGGGACAAAACCTTTGTAACGTAAATCAATATGAAATAGTAGATGAAGCGTCAAAGAAGCCAAGAACCAATAAGTGTAGTTAATTACATATCTATGGTTAAATAATATCTACAAAAATGATATTAGAGATCAAAACCAATAATGATGCCAAAGCCAGAGCTTTATGGAGAGGGTTGCATCTACTCCATGAGGTTCAAGGTAATTGTTATGTGGAAGGGGATTTCTTGAATATTTTCAACCTCCTTAATAACAAAAGAAAACCTCCTTGGAGGATAGATGCCATCATCAATGAAGCAAGGATCCTTGCTGATGCGAGGTAAGATCTTGTCATCCAACACGTGTTCCATGAAGCCAATAAAGCAGCAGACAAATTGGCAAACATCGGGGTTGAGGCTAACGAGTTGATCACGTGGATAAATGAGGTTCCAGGTGATGTGGAAAATATCATCCAATCAAAAATACTGAGTGGAACAATGAGGCTATCGTGGTGGCAATTCACGTGTAACTCGGGGATCACTATCGTGAGGAGGAAAAATACCCAAAGCAAAAGGCTTTTCTTATTGGTTGTGGTTAGGTTGGAATCGCATTGTGATCAACCCAAGGCCAGCTTGGAAACTCATACTCACAAGTGGCAGGACTACAAGGTGGTGGTGGTATTTCCTAAAAATGACAGTTATGCAAGGAGGGTGCACCATGGGAGGAGGTGCAAGTTTCCAAACACATTGAGACATGGGCCAACCTTCCCCGAGATGAGTAGGGTCCCTACAAGGGGTCTTGGGACTAACCTCCACATCAATACCAAGAAAACAAATCCTATCAGCAAGATCAAGGATTACGGTGGCATGATCCACATGATGATTTGGCATGATTATCAAGGCAAAGGTGCTTTGCGAGTTGTTTCTAGTTTTGGCATGGGTTTTAAGGAATTAAAAATGGGTGGATACGGCAAGCAAAGAAACCATCACCTTTTAATCATTCAATACTGGAGTCTTTTGAAGGAAACCATGAGTGGCGAGCTTTCAAAAAATTCAGAGAAATTTGACAGTTACCCTATCAAACATGATATACATTGAGCCCAGCATGGTGGTCATGGAGCCTGTTGCACAGGATATCTTGACTGATAGGTGTTTTACCCAATTTTTTGATCTATTTTCGGGTGTGGAAGATGAAATTACACTAGTTGTGATGGAAACGTGGGAGGATGGTCGCATGGATATCAGGGGTCACAAATTTGTCATTGATGTTCCGCTACTGGTGGAAATTACTGGCCAGTCGATCAAGGGAAGGTCAATTCACCGATAAAAGCACCATTGGGAGGTGGAGCTCAAAGAGTTTAATGATAACCCAAAAATCTACAAGGAGGCAAAGAATTGCCTCACAAGGATGGACCTCCCGACTCCCTGGAATGCGGTTATGAATAATGTGCTGGAATTCATCATAGTGGAGGACTCTAGTAAAACTTTACTCAGTTTCCATTATGCCTTTGTCAACTTTTTTTGGGATGTTAACCCCATAAGCATTCCCCAATTTCTAATTAACTCCCTGAACCACACCATCACCTCTTCCCATAGAAAAAAAGGTTTTTCCATGCCCATGCATCAAGGCCTTCTCAAGTTCATTTACAAATATGTACTTCTCCATGCTCCCCAACCTATCCCTGCACCTCCTCCTGAGGATCCCTCGATGGTTCATGGTGAAAGTTCGAGGGGACGCAAGAGCCCTGGTCTTACAAAACCCTCCCCTATCCTGAAGCGTGAGGGTGAGTCTAGCACTAAGGGAGGCCTAACAAGGAAAAGGCTGAGAATTTATGAACAATCCATTAATTCTTCCCTAAGGCTAAAAAACAAGCAAGTTTAGGGAAGCAGCAAAATCATGGAGATTACTTCTGAATATGATGGTCCTAACCCTACAATCATGGAATTGAAAAGGTATGTCTTGAACACAATGGCCAACATTAATCAACAGATGCAAGAATTACAAGAGATTTTGACCAATTTTTTCTTCAACGAAGGATACCAGAGAAACAAGCCGATGGTCTACAACCCAGAGACTGACAACAACGAAGAATACAAAGATGAAAATTAGGAAGAGGAGGTCGAGAATGAGGACTAGGATCTTCCTCTGATTGGCTTGTACTATGGATGGAAGGTCTGCTTTTTGTTTTATTGTGTTGGTTGTGGCAGTGGATTTTCATTTCTTGCGGGCTTATGGGTGATCTCCTATGCGAAGTGTGGGTGCTTGGGGTAGTTAGGGTCCTAATAGGACCTTTTTCTATTTTTGTTAAGAGGGTTTTTGACTATGGTGGGTAGTTTGGTCTGGTTCTTTTGGTGTCTGGCTAAGCAGTAGCATCAGGTTAGACGACAAAGTTTCCTTAGTTTGGTTCACGGTGGGGTTCCTTAGCCAAGGGATAATTTTTGTAAATCGGTTTTGCGTCAACCATTAAAACCCAGTTTAATGAGTCTTAATTTACCAAAAAAAAATATCTACAAGAATGATGGATGGTATGGATCATGGTTTTGATAGTTTGAAGTTGAGCACCATGAAATATCAGCTAGTTACAAAATTCAAGCTGCAAAGGAGAGCAAGATCATGCATTTTCCTCTGGTCTCAAATACAAAAATGAGGTTGCCACCTCAGCACCTAGTTGATCTAGCATTTCATTTTCCTTGTAATGTTCTACTTCTTTTTATTTCTTTTCAAGCATGTAAAAACTATAAAAAGAGGTCAAGCCCTTATTTTTTAGGATTGACTCTAGAGTGTTTGCTTGTCCTGTTGTGTAATACTTTTTAGCAAATCAATAGAAGGAACATTACTTGGATGTTTGTCTTAGACTAGTGTCTTATATAATATTTGAGAGATTCAAGCTGTGAATTGCTTTTCTACTACTATTACTATGGTTAGTCTATTTTGTTGATATTGGATTGCTAGCTTAGATTATTTGAAATCTTTCATAATTGAATATATACTTGCAAGAGGTTATTTTTTGTTAAATCTTGATACTGATCTTATTCTACTAATTTTTATTATTAGTATCTTTGATGTTGAAATAGCTTTCTTGAAGTATATCTCTATTATGTCAATTGATGAAGACTATTTGTTTTGAATGTTGTTAATCTCAAGTGTGGGACACTATAAATTGTTTGTCATAAGGGTTTCCCTGTAGATGCCTATGTTGTTAGATTTATCCGACCATTGTTCAATTACCATTTTCTTAACCCTTAACCCATTTATATACCTATCTTTTAAATATTAAACTATGCTTAAATAATTCAACACCTTAACAATTGACAAGGAATACCAACCTACTCTAGAGGTTGTATTAGAGCAATATTTAATCCATCCAATGTTGAGGTCTGAACTATGATTAGGGGTGCATACATAATCAAATAACTAGAAGATAACAATCACATTTTTGAGCTTTTACTTGATGTCAATTTGGATCCCAATAATTGTCACAATGATCTCTAAATCTACAATTGTCCATGTTGAATCTAAGTATGAGAAGGACGTTTGCTTTATCCATTCAGAGTCATATGAGCCTTGGTCCAACCAAATAATAGGCTTCCTCAATTTTGGAACACTCCCATCAAACATGTCACAGAATACTAAATGTACTTTCAAGCAAAAATCAGCTCATTTTACTCTCTTGGGGGACGTGTTGTATAAACATGGTTATGATGGAGTCCTCCTTCGTTATCTTGAGCTTGCAAAAGTACAAAAAATAATAGCTAAAGCTCATGATGGTACTTGTGGTGGTAATTTTAATGTTATGGCCATTGTGCGTGGGTTAGTATTAGCCCACCATGGAACGTGATTGTCGTACCTACATCAAGCATTATCAAAAATATCAACAACATGCTAATTTAACTCATGTGCCATCACAAGCATTACAGCCTATTCAAATCCTTTGGTCCTTTTCACAATGGGGTCTTGATTTAATTGGTAAAATATCGCCTCCTTCCTCAAGATAATATACATTCATCATCACAACCATTGAATACTTCACAAAGTGGGTTGAGGTAATTCCTCTAACTAGTATGATAGGACCTTGAATTGTGGATTTTATACTTCATCATATCATCTATCATTTTGGTATTCCCTCGAAAATCATCTCTAACAATGATAAGTCTTTCAAAAATAAGGATGTTCGAGCACTTTGTGAGAAATATAATATCCAACATAGTTTCTCGACTCCTTACTACCCACAGACAAATGGACAAGCTGAGGCTACCAACAAGATCTTAGTTGCTATTCTCAAAAAACTAGTCAAATAAAATCATATAGATTGGTATACTCAAATACCCTTGGCATTATGGGCTTATCGAACAAGCATCCGCATGCCTACTAGGGCAACACCATTTTCACTAGTCTATGGAGCCAAAGCAATTATACCTTTTGAGCTTGAGATCCCCTCATTGCAAATTTCATTGCAGGAATTCATAGATGATAATGCTGCTAGACAAGCACATTTTGACCAACTCACACTTCTTGATGAAAAGTGGTATTGTTGTGCTTGCACAACACGCCCCAATTTGGACTGGGGACCCACTAAAATTTTTGGATTTTTAATCCCAAATTTTGGATTGCATCAAACTTTTAATTTTTTTGCTTGCATATTTTTGAAATTTGGTTGCATCAAACCCAAGTGTTGTAGGTGAGTTGGAGAGGAGAGAGCAATCCTCCAAGGGAGGTCCCAGGTTCGAATCTCCACCCTACCAAAACTTGAATTGGTACCCAAAATCCAATTGATAATGTTGGTGCGGGCAAGGTCGGGTGCGACTCTTGGGTGACTTTCATGGTGTAGAATCCCCTAGTCGTGGTCTCTCAGACCAAGGTGTCCTTGCAAGGGTTTTTCGCTTTAAAAAAAAAAGAAATTTGGTTGCATCAAGGAGTTGAATCTGCTTACATAGAGCTTTACAAAGTGGATTGCTTTGAAAATCTTGAATTTTGGCTCTTCAGCGATATTATTTCAAATTAATATTTCAATTTTTTTATTTTTTTAAAGTTTTTCCTAAGGTTTGAAATCAATTAAATCCAATTTTAGGTTTACTAGATTTCCTCTATCTTGCCCTATTTTTGATGTAGTTTTGAAGTTGTCATATCTTTTGAACAAAAGATCCGTTTTGAGTAATTCAAATCCTGGTAGGACTTTTTGATCGCATATTTGAAATGGTGTCAAAGTTGAATAATTTCAGGAATGAAATATTCTCAAGAAGTGGTAGTTTATATTTGTAGTATCAGAACTTATATTTGTGATATCTCATGATACAGAGAGAATTTTTTAGTTATGTCAATGGTTCCAAGTACCCATTTGGCTCATTTATATTTTTACAAAGTTTCATTAAATTCTAGAAACTTTTAATTTTTATCACAATTTTGCTCACACTTTTCTCCTCAAGGTATTACGAATTTATTTTTGAGCATTGAAAATCATCCTTGGGAAAAATCAAATCCTATGCAGGCCTTTTGAATGCAAAATGCATAAGGGCGGATGTCTCTGGAACCAACATATAATACTGGAAGAAAATTTACCAAGTATTGCACAGGGCAGAGAAATGCTACATGAAAAAAATAGAATAACTTTCGAAATGTTCGCCACTCAACAAAGTGAAATAAACATGGAAAAAAAATTGGGATGCCATCCCATTTTATTAATATTGGAAGCAAGGACAGAGAAATGGGTTGCTATTGCACTTCGGGAGAGTCCCCAAAGTCCATCAACTTTAAGATTGCATTGGATGAAAAATAAGAATTTGGCGAAGAAAGTGAGTGTCCGAAGCCCCACCACTTTACAAATTTTCAAAAAAAATTAAAGAAGAAAATTTACTAAGCTTGGAATTTGGAAAATCATTCCTGATAGTGCAATTAAACCTAAAATTTCTTCGATGAAGTTAAAGTCCACCAACTTTGAAGGAAGTGGGAAATTTATCTAGGTGTCTTTGGGCGGAAAAATGGGACATTATCAAATAAAATTAAAGCTCAAAACCTCGTCCAACCTTGAGGACGAAAATATGGGACTCCCTTGCACTTCCATAACATCCTGAATGTACATCTAGGCTCATTGCTGGCAAAATGGAACTTTGTTGAAGAATGTTGAGTCCCAAAATTTCTTCCATGCTTTCGATCGAGGTAAAATTGATCATTGTTAAAAATGTGAGATCCAATAACAAGGAATAAGCTCCATCCATGGAAGTTTAGCCATGCAATTTGGAAGATAAAACTAGGAAGCAATAGAAGTGAATATATAGCAATGAGCGATGATCGAACCCTAGGAAATAATTTGTAGGCATTGGCCATAAAGAAGATAATTAAAAATTTAAACATTTTAAAAAATCAAAGCTTTTTTAACTTTAAAAAAATTAAAAAACAAGAAAAATGATTAAAATTAAAAAAAATAATAATTAATTAAAGTCTAACCTTAGGAAATATTAAAATAATTAATTTTTTTTTTTTGAATGTAAAGGCCTAACTTTTAATTAATTTAAAAATACAAGTCTTTACAACCAAAAAAATAGGTGGATAGGCACACCCCAATATGTAGTCACACTAACTCAGGTGGAGTTAGGCAGCGTTACTCAAAACAATAAAAACAGGGTTAAACCCATCACCAACCACAACACCAAAAAGCATGCATTAAATCATGTCAATCATGGAGGTATGCTCACGAGGTGAATGTCCATCACCCGCCAGATGCTAACAACCGATATTAGAAGGAATGGAAATGAGCCACCCATCCTCCCTAGGCGTGCCAACATTATCACTTGTACCAGAACCATCAATGCCATCAGAGACAAGATCGAGAAGGTTGTATAGAAGGCACTCGGATGACCGTACATGGGGCATTACCCCAGTGCTGCATAAGAGCGCGAAGATGCTCCACCTCTATATGAACTTTCTCCACTTGAACTGAAATCTGGAGCCAAAAATCAGAGTAAATTGTGCACTTATCAACAATTGAAAATTCATCTGAACTATGCTGCTGAGAAAAGAGAATTTTGTTACGAGTTTTCCAAATATGAAAGAGCACACTGATGCGAAGAATGTTCCACACTTCCAACAAGGGCAAGGAAAAATCTGGTGGGTCGCCAAGCAAAACATGATGCCAGGTGAATGAACTGGCCATATGAGGCCGAAAGAAGGTCTCAAGCCAATCCCAGGCCATTCGAGCTTTCCTGCATTGCCAAAAAAGATGAAGTGGGTCCTCTGGAGCACCGCAAAAATGATAGGAAGGATTCTCTATTCCAAGGTAGTTTAATCTTTGTCCAAGAGGAAGACCATAGGATAAGAGGCTCCAAGCAAAGAAAGCCTGTTTGGGTTCAATATATCCTGCCCAAGCCATTTTAAATCTTAGACTCCAACGAGTTTGAGTGGAAAGAAGATCCCACCGGGCATTGAGTCTTTGAACCATAGGGACATTGGGAGTAAGCCAAGCATACCCTAACTTAGGTTTGTAAGTAAGAAGTGGGGTTTTCTTAAACCATCCCCAATCAGACCACCAAGGCTTTTGAGAATGTCTACAGATCATGGGCCAAAGGGAAAAGGGGATACAATCCAAAATAGTGTCATAAGTAATCTTATCATCTGGTCGCAGACCAAACAATCTCCTGAAATCATCCCATGGGATCCAATCCCTAGAATATCTCAAAAAAAGTCTGCCACTATTGAAATCCCTTTCCTGAAGAACCGTTGAGCATGAATCCATTGCACGGAAGCAAGAGGGGAACCTTGAAGAGTAATAAAAGGTGACCACCAAACATTATAAGTGGAAATAGAAGCACCTTTTCGATGCCCATCCCCTAGCCAACTCAACCAGGGCTTAATTTTCTCCCAAGCCCTCCATATGCTCTGAATGACAAAAGAGCCTTGAATTTTAACTGGGATAGGAGCAACCAGGAGGGATTGAAAATTCATGCCTTTCCAAGCCTTCCTGCCAAGAGGTAAACCAGTGGAGATGCAGTGCCGAATGAGAACTTTCCAAGCTTCAGAACCACTTAAGGCTCGAAGAATCCATTTAGCAGATAAAGCAAAACCTTGTCTTTGACAATCATGCAATCCCATACCTCCTAATTTTTTGGGAAGACAACAGATTTCCCAGGAAACTCTATGAAACCCTCGTTTATGTGATGAGTTAGCCCAAAGAAAATCCCTTAAAAGCTTTTCCAACTTTTTATAGCAGGCTTGAGAAGGGACCCAACAAGATGAATAGTACACATGAGTAGAAGCAATAATTTTGGAACACACCTGAAACTTACCAGCTAGAGTAAGTTTTTTGGTGATCCAAAAGGAAATTTTTTCTCTACTTTTTGTAAAACATAATTCCACAAGACAACAGGGGAACTCTGGAAAGCAAATGGGATGCCAAGGAATTTAAACATCTCCCCTGGTTGGATCCAATGCCACTGGAAGCTTTCAAGCCAGCTTGGAAGGTCCAAAGAGGATTGCCTATAGCATGAGGTCTTCCTCCATTGAATGCTAGATCCTGATGCATTGCAAAAAATATCCAGACAATCTAGAGCCTGTTTGATAGAGCGTTCATCCTCATGAAGAGTCAAAAAATAATCATCTGCAAAATATCCATTTATAAGTTGAGAAGATTCTCCAGGTAAAGAAATACCCCTAATATTACCTTGACTCACTTGGTTAGCAAGAAGGTATCCAAAAGCTTCAGCTGCCAATATGAAAAGAGAAGGAGCCAAAGGACAACCCTGTCTGATAGATCTGAACAATCCAATTGATTCAGACTGACAATTGTTCAAAGTAAGCACAATTGAAGCATCCACAAAAAGCATACTAACCGAGCTCAAGAAATGTGGCCCAAAACCAAGAGCTTGAAGCATGGTAAGGATGAAATTCCATTCAATCCTATCATAGGCTTTCTCAAAATCAATCTTGATGAAAAGAGTATTTTGTTGAGTGGCTCTAGCCCATTCCATGCCCTCCCAAACAACAATTACATTATCCAGAATATATCTGCTCTGCACAAACCCAGTTTGCTCAAGATGAATAATAAGTGGCAATAGAGGTCTAAGGCGTAAGGCCAAAGCCTTAGCAATAATTTTGTAACTCACATTGAGTAAAGTAATAGGCCTCCAGTTGGTGAGCACTTATGGATCCCCCTACTTAGAGATGAATTTAATATTGCCCTTATTAATTATAGAACCTAAAGAGCCAAAAGCCATTGCTTCCTGATAAACATACAATAAATCTGGGCCAACCATGTCCCAATACTCCTTATAAAATTCACAAGGAAATCCATCTAATCCTGGAGCTTTATCATTGGCCATCCTGGATAGGGCTTCAACAAGATCATCCAATGACAAAGGATGCTCACAAGCTTCCTTTTGAAGAGCTGAAAGCTTCTCAGGAACAACTGCACAACAAGCTTGAATTGCAGCCTGTCATTCAGGAGTTAACTCCTGAGAAGCAAAAACTTTTTGATAATGCTTGACAAAAACTTTAATAATATTAGGAAGTGAAGTCCAATGAACCCCTGCATCCTGAATAGCATTGAATTGAATGGATTGTCTCAAGGGCTTTATTTTTGGAAAAAATCTTTTGAAACCCTATCGCCAATTTTTAGCCAGTGAAGTCGAGCACGAAGTTGAGCTCCCCTTGCTTCATAAAGCTCAATTTTTTTAAGCTCATGCCTAAGACTTGCAACTTGGGCTTGAAGAATAGAGCTTAGAGGGCTCGCTTCTAGTCTGATAGAAGCGCGAGCCAGTTCAGCTTTAAGGGCTGCATTAGAGATTCGTCTTCGCTTGGCAACTTCAACTCCTAAATTCCTGAGAAGAACAGTTGTTCTGGAGATAGCTTCATTCCACCAAGAAATTCTACCATGAATTCTAGTTGGTCTAGGAACTAGATTCCAAATCCTATGAATATGAGCAGACATAGCTTGATGTTTCAAAAAAGAAACATTCAGATAAAACTGAGACTTGAACTGACGAGGCGGAGGTGGAGAACAAGAGATGGAAAACACAATGGGAGCATGATCAGAAAGGGTGGTATCAAGAACAATTGAAACAAAGGGTAGAGAAGCCGACAAGTGATGGAAATGAAAATGAGAATGTTCAGATAGCATAGCTCTATCAAGCCGCTTCAAAATACGGGCATTGCCAACTTGAAAGTTGGACCAGGTATACCACATAGACTCAAGAAAATCAGAGGGTATAAAGCAGGAATTAGGGTCACTCAACCCAAGCTTATTTTTGAAAAAAACCATGCTTCCCGCTCACCAATATTCCAACGCATAGGGAGCAAGCCAAGTTTGTCAATCGATTTCTCCACCATATTGAAATCACCACACACCACCCAAACCACTTCAGGCAGGGAAAGAGCAAGCCATCACCATAAAGCACACCTTTTCGATGCATTATTAGAAGCATATACATTAATCAAACCAAAAGGGATACCACCAACTTCAAAAAGAGTCCAAACTGCTTGATTTGAGGGGTCCACCCCCCATGTGACAAGATGAGAATGCCATCTAGGAGAAATGAAAGTGACAGCTCCTCCTCTACCAGGAGTATGATGGGAACAAAAAAACTTACTTGTCGACCATAAAAAGGTACAAGTACTATCCAAAATGAAGTCAGCAACCTTAACTTCTTGCAAACACAAAAAATCCAAACTGCCATGCAAGCGAGCAACATTCTGAATCTCTCTACGGACCTGATATTTTTGGACTGGATCCGTCAGTCCTCTCACATTCCAAGACAAAAAAATCATTGCGGACGATCGAGGTTCATTCCCTCGAAAACATCTTCAGAATCTCCCAACTCTCCTAGGGAAGTGTACGAATTGCTGAGAAATCATTCATGATTTTCCCTAAGAAAGTCAGTCTGCCATCTCTTTTCTTGATGTAACCCCTCATGAGCTGGACTACGTGAACGGTGGGACCTGGAGAATGACACATCCTCCGGTAACGCTTGCTTAAGAATGGAAGGAGCAAGATCATCGGGTGAAGAAGATACTAGAGGTGGTGAAACTCCATCTAAAGCAGGTACAGAAGGGGACCCTCCTAGTGCCGAGGGAGACAGTTGCACTAGAGCAGTTGGAGCCGGAAGGGCTGGCATGCATGGTGTTGAAGGTTGTTGTACCGGAGGGTTGGAACTAGAACCTCCCTGCAACACCGACTGCTTAGGTGGATGATTTTTCCTATTTGTCACTGTAGTCCATTCATCTGGAGGATTCTTGGCTCCTAGAGCTGGAACTGTCGGAGCAAGGGGAGGAACAACAACATTGCATGATTTGAACTTATCAGCCATAAGTGGACAATATTTAATTTTGTGCTCTGTTGATTGACAATGGTAATAGGTGTTGGGAAAATTAATGTACACAACATGTTGTGTAAAAACCTTGTCACCAATATTCAGGTCAATAGACTCAGTAAGGTCCTTGGAAAGATCGACTTTGACACACACACGCCTGTTAGGGCGGACATTATAGAATTTATTTGGTTCTAAGAAGACCACCTTCCCAAGGGTGGAAGCAATACTTTGCAAGAATGGCCAAAGGGTTGTCGGAAGACCAGGGAACTCAGCCCAAACAGGCACTTCCAGAGAAGCCTCATCATTGATAGAGAAATCTCTGGACCACTGTTGAAAGATAAGCAAAGAGCTTCGGACATACCAGGGACCCCGACTAAAAACTTCTTGTGCATGTTGAGCATCAACAAAGCGAAAAAGAAAAAACCCCTTTGACAAATTTTGGATATTCTCTATCTTAATGCCATAAGGTTGCCAATACTGTTGAATCCAAGATCGGATCAAAGTATCATTCGGGATACGACCCAAGAAATATCCTATCAGGGTATGCTCTTCTAGCCACTTGCATGCATTATCAAACTCAATAACAGGAATTTCAACAACAGGATTGGCATTGTTACCTTGTGGAAAAATTTCAGCATGAACTTGCGAGACCTCTTCCCTGGTGCAATTCCTTGCTCCGGTAGCTTCAACATAAGTTGAAGCTACCGGTTGTGCGGCAGCCATGAAACAGACGAAGGCGGATTCTCAGCTCCTAGGGTTTTCTCAGCTCCTAGGGTTTTTACTATAATTGGTCTAAAATATTGCAAAAATTTTGGCCAGTAGATACACTTGAACCTTAGGGGAAAGAAATTTTTCTTTCAAGAGGGAACATATATTTGTTCCAAGTATTTTGACATGCCCTTGACAATGTGTCATTTGCATACTCAACTAAACTAGTGCTAGAAGGAGGGCAAAAGTTGTATTTTTTTTGGTTCATTATTTATATTCCACATCTTGACTATTAAAAATTGGATCCTAAGGTCATTATTATTATTATTATTATTATTATTGAATAATACTTCTTATACACATCCACCATGGGGATTGAACCCGGGTCACATCACCAATAATGCAAGTGGTATCCTAAGGTCATTATTACAAGGTCTAAGTCATTTTTTAGAGGTTTTGAATTTCTCAGTCTCTCTTCATATAGAAAATCCATAGTTGACCAAGGCATACCATTTACTCCTTCGACTTCTAATAGTTCTCTAATGGCCATTACTCTTTTTTTTACTCCTCTTACCACCACCCAAAATCCACCAATGGTATGTCTTTTCGGTTAGTGGGAAGCAACCCTTTGAACATACCAGGACCAGCACATGATATGCCTACAAATGCTAAAAGATATCTCTCTCATTATAGGCATGATGGAAAATATTTAGCTGAAGAGCATATACAAGCATACAAAGATGCCCTGATTCATTTACAAATTGAACATGAAGATGTTTCCTGTAAGATTTTTTCACATACTCTGTATGAATTTGCTTATGATTGGTACATTAGTTTACCTTCAGGCTCCATCACTACTTGGGCTCAATTAGAAGCAGCTTTCATTAATCATTTCAGATTGTCTGTTGATCCAGATGTTATTTATCATCAATTTTATTATGCTCATAGAGAACCCAGTGAACCCTTGAGACTATTCAACACTAGGTTCCATAAATTATACACAAGCTTGATGGCACATTACACCCTTGCAATTGAAGTAACCATCCAAATGTATCTCAGAGCTTTGGATCCATTGACCTCTATGTTTATGAGAAGAGCCCCACAACATATAAATTTACCCATGTCTTATAGTGAAGCTCTAAATGTTGAAAAATAATTAATACCTCAGGGTTTTGGTTTGGGTTAGTTTCCTTCAATTGGAAAAATGGGGGATTATAATCAGATACCATCAATCAATCAAGCTCTTTCACAACACCTTCCCATGATAAATTCATTACCAGGAGCCATGTATCCAAATCAAAATCAACCATTCAATGTGGACCCTCTGAATCAAATGATGCCCAATGTGAGAAATCAACAAACTATTCCCACATGTTTGGATAGTAAATTGACAATGAATAATATTCTCAATCATTCACAACCTACAAGTAATAAAACAACTTTACCTGCAATTTTGAATACATATGTGATGGGCTGTCATTAAGCACATCATTAATTCTCAATGAATTTGTCAATCCAGGGTGGTGTCCAAGGCTATTTACAAGAGAAAGTTCAAGCAGGATTGTAGTTTAGTTCATTTGGAAGCAGCAGGTCTTATTGGTGGAATTGATTGTGTGGGGGTTTTGTGTCACTTCTACCCATAAATTGCATAAATTGAACTTTAATCTATTTGCAAGAATGAAAACTAATTGCCAATTACAGAAATGAAACCCTAGTTACAGTTGCAAGAATGAAATCTAATTAAATTGCAAAATTGAAACTCTAGTTATAGTTGCAGAATTGAAATTCTATTTAATCTTACAATAATTGAAATGAAGCATAAAAACTAGATCCTATCAATGCTCTGTAACAAAAGTTCGTCAATCTTCTGTGCAGGGTTTTGACAGCAAAAACAAGAATGTAGGGAAATTACAGAAAACTTGTAAATTGTTGGAAATGGAAATTTGTAGTGAATTGGAAAGTTGTTGGGAATGAAAAGATTAACCAGATCTACCACTTAATCAGATCACAAAAACATTATGAACAAGAATTAAACAACTAGGAATGTTAGTTGTGCAATATAATGAAAATGACAAGTTCACAACTTATTCTACTGCAGCAAAATCAGAATAAAACTTGTCTATCGAGTCCTCCTCCTAGGTCCGGAAGTGGCCAGCCTCCTTTCTCAAAAGAAGGTTTGAATTCTTCTTTAAGTCTTACTCACACTCGGACATAACAAAATAAATGGAATGAAACTGCACTTTTATTGCTACAAAAACATAATTACAATTCTGCTAAAATCTGTTACAGGTCTAAAATCACTATTCTATTATCTCCCTATTTATTTTCTATCTCCTCTATCTAATCTATCCCATAGCTCAACCTGGATGGGAGCTATATTTTATAGATGCCTAAAATCTAATTACAAACAAAAAATATGTTGTTCCTGATATCCTGCAGAATTTCCTAGGTTTATCCTAGAAGAGGATCAATTTGATATTTTCCATAAATGGTGGCTTTGGAAGGCAAGGACTACAAAGTTAGATGGGAGATATTTTCCCTTAACTTTCTCAACCTTATTATCCCATTTTCCACCGCCAAAATTCAGTCAACAAGTCAAAAAGCACATTTTGTTTTCATTTCGAAGATAAGTGGCTCATTTCGAAGATACTGCAATTCTCATTCGAAGATCCACTCATTTCAAAGATACTGCAATTCTCATTCCGAAGATCCGCTCATTCCGAAGACACTGTGTTTTCTCATTTCGAAGATATATGTTCATTCCGAAGATATTGTGTTCATTCTTGAGACACTATGTTCATTCTGAAGACACTGTGTTCATTTCGAAGATCTTTAGAATGACCAATTACGTTGACTCCAAATGGTTTTGGCTGCATTTATCAGGTGGATTAGCCCTCAGGATCAAATTGCAATAGTCTTCATTCTTCCTTGGATGTTAATTCCATGCCTTGCCATTCATTGGCAGCTGGCTAGAATTTATATGTAAAAACCAGTTTTCTGCTGCACAATAATAAGTCTTTGTACTATTTGCTGAATTTAGAGAAACTAATGCTTAATGATCATCAAAATAAGACTACTGAAGTGTTGTTGTCAACCTAATCATGACAAGATAACATAAAACTATATAAGAACTATTAAAAATCAGAATATAATGTCCTTAACACTTCAATCATGCAAACAGTTAATACACAGCATATTAAATCAACTTAACTAGCATATAAGATAATTCACAAGAGTTTTAGGCAGTTTTAACTATTTAAAACATGCTATAAATGAGGCTTATCCAGGCCTCATCATTCCCCCCCAACTTATATTAATGCATGCCCTCATGCATTGTAGTGGGCTATGGAGTCACAAATGTCCATACTCATATTCCATGTTTCATAGAACAATTTAGTGCCTGTGTAATTTCTCATGAAGGTTTCTGAGTCATTATTCAAACTAATCATCTGGTTGGGAATCCTCTTCAAAATAGGAGAAAACTAGAGTAATGATGGTTGGAGGCCTGAATTTGAGACCTACCCAATAATGTTGCATAAAGTTATTTCTCTGGATTGAGAAGGCAATGCCTCAAAATAGAAGGGCACTGCTTCAAAGTGGAGGGACACTACTTCAGAATGAGCACCTATGTCTTCATCTTCCCTAGATAATCCAAGCATTAACTGAACCAAATCATCCTCTTTATCTGATGTAGTGGATTGTTCGTCAAATTGTGACAGCCTGCTTTTTAGTTTCTCCACTTTCTGCTATAATTCTCTAATTTTCTTTTCATGTTTTTCAATAACATATTTTCTTTCCTCAATCCATCTCATTTGTATTATTATAACACTCTTGGATGCTCTCAGTTGTTTTGTGATGTCCACCTCCTCTTCTTTGTTTGACTCAGAACCTAATACTGACAAATCAACTGTAGTTTGCTGCTCAACAATGATCTCATCCTCTGCTTCGGACCCCTACTCCTATACAGGAGGTTCCATGAAATTATATATGATTACATCCAAATTCTCAGTGGCTTGTTGCACTTATATGACATCAGGGATATTCTGTCTGGTCCTCTCTTCAATCATTTGTTCTTTTATCTCTTTTTGTTGGAGTCTTGCAGACCTCCTAGTCCTTAATGTATATTTTCTCTTCTTGCCCTGTTTTCTTGTGGTAACGAGGATGTAAGGGATAACTTCAGGCTCTTCACTGGGAACTTCACTCTCCTATTCTGAAAGATAAATAACATCTTTAGAAAAATTAACCCTCTTCTATTTTATTTTTCTTTGTCAATTTCAGCCCTTCTCTTCTTAGTTTGTGAGGTTGATGGTTCTAGAGAAAAATGCTTTGTTGCTTTTGCTTGGTGTGTTTCCTTCTCTGCAATAGCATTTTTTTTTTTAGCCTTTTCTTCTTCCTCAGTAGCATATTTTTTTATAGCAACATCTCGTATCCTCTTCTCCTTCATCTTCTTCTTCAAAAACTACATTAGTCAGGGTAGAATAAAACCTATTAAAGCTTCTAGGGTTTCCCATAAAATGATGTTGGCACACCAGTTTAATAAGACCATGATGATGAGGGCTCCTTTTTTTCCTTTTGATAATGTTTTGCCATGCTCTATAGTTCTTGGTGCAGGTATGTTGGAAAATTCACTCTAAGTTTAGGCTGTTGCCTACCATTCCTGATGTGGTTTAAAATTTTGAAATGATGCCCTGACAAAATTACATACAACCCTTCACAGGTTGAAAAATTTGGTAACCCATGTGGTTACGTTATTCCAGGGTTCTTGTAGGCTGGCCCTTTTTCATTTTTCACTTCATTTCTCTGTTTTGATGCTGAGAATACTGCTCTCTTCTGCTACTATAGTCATCTGCTAGGTCACTAATTTCTGGTTTGTACAAAATTACAGGTTTTGCTCTTATTCTTCTTCAGAAAGAACTTTTAAATTTTTTTTTACTTTTCCTTGTAATCATTAGCAAATATGTCTTTGGAAAGGAAATATGGTACACTTCCTTATTCTGTGCTCTGAACACCTGGCCATCAATCATTGGACATCCTTGCCATCAAATTTTCTTTACTATTTTTAGCTCGTCCATTCTACATGCAAATTTTCCCACATGAGTGGTTATTAGCAATGACTGGTGGTGGCATGTTTGTTGGTTATTTTCCTTGTGATTCTCATACTTCCTCAATGGGTGCAAAAGATGAGATGAATCTAACCGCAAGCCAGCTAACATGTGTCAATGATCACATGGAGTAAAAACATTTTGTTGACTATGTCTTTTTCTCCCTCCTTGGATGCCATGTGGAAACAGACTGTCAAATCTTCATTTTGAAGATTATGTTTCATTTCAAAGACTAAGCTGGGCATTTAATCCGAAGATAACCTCATTCCGAAGATAAACCTTCATTTTGAAGACACACCTTCATTCCAAAGATAAACCTTCATTCCAAAGACACACCTTCATTCCAAAGACAAACCTTCATTTTGAAGACAAAGGCTTCATTCCGAAGACAAACCTTCATTCCGAAGACAAAGGCTTCATTCCGAAGATACCACGGTTATTGAAGATACAACAGTCATTCTGAAGACATAGTAGAAACCAACATTTTTCTCTTTCTCCAAGCATGTTTTGTGTATGCCAACTCTTATGAACACTTTTATACTAATGGTTAATTGTCATATACTATATATCAAATATTTACAATGAGAAAAGTGCAAGAAACATATATACCTGGTTAAAACAAGTTAATGCAAGTTTTGAAAGATGACTGCTTCTGTTGATATTCTGCTGAGGCTTCCTGCAACACTTCAAAAATAAGTGTAGTTGGTGAATTTGTACAATGGTGACTCAAAAATTTCAAGGTTATGCATGCTAGAAAATTGGCTTTCATGCATACCAACTCAGTAGTGCCTTAGAAAAAGGTTTTCACTGCTGAGCTATTCATTTTTCTCTTCTTTTTTTTTTTTCTTGGTTTCCTTTTTTTTTTTTTCCTCTTGTTTTCTCTCTCTTTTTTCTTGATTCTGATTATTCCCATGAAGGATTTCATGATTTCCCTAAAATCATGCCCATGAAGGAATTCATAATCAGAATTTATTCATATTTTTGTTTTATACTTTTTTTTATTTTTTATTTTTCTTTTAAGATTCAAATATATGATCATTTGGAATCTTCATCAGAAGAAGAAGCCTCTTCTGGAAAATGTAACTGTGTGAAATACCGAGCAAATTTCACCTTTGTTAGTGGTTTATGGTATAACTGTAAAAGATGTCCATTTACCACTAATATCCTCCTTAAATCATCAACTAAAGAAAGTTGAACAACTTCATTCTCAAACTCCCCTGGTTCATCCTTGCTACTCTTAATGTGATCATCATGCCACATTTTTCATTTTTGTTGAGTGAACTCTATTTGGTGAAGTGCTTCCAACCAAAGTTCATCAAATACATTCAACTACAAAATTTGTTTTTTCTGTACCTGTAAAAACTCAATGCCAACTGCTAAAGATGCATAAAATGTTAGTCAAGCATTAGGATGTTGCACCAATATATCAAACAAATTTGCTCCCTGGTTTTTAGTCAACCAACTATTGTTGTTCAAAGTTTGTTTTGGTTGTATTTCAGTTTGTTTTGTACCAGGATGATTTGAATTGGTTCTTGGAGAAACATTTTTATTTACAACAATGGAGGCCAAAACTAAAGTATTCTTTTCATTTTCCTTATGTGTTCTAAGAAACCGTGGGCTTTCTGTACAATCATACTTAGGTGTAATAAGTTTACCTGAAAGCAAGTTAACTAATTTTCCACCTTTTTGTATGGTTTTAGGATATACTTTTTTTTTTTCTCGGTTTGCTAAAACACATTTCTTGAACAATCCTATTAATGATTGGTACAACTTGAGGTAAAGGGATTGTAACAGTTAAATGTTCTAATTCATTTATCAAATCTGATTGTGAAGATGTTATTTTTGATATCTCAGATCTGTTCAAAATATGATACTTTATTTGATGAGGTATCTTGTTCTTCTTGATGTTGTTTTAGTGTGGATTTATTTTCATGTTCATTATTTTTAACTTCACTTTCTACACTGATAAGTGGAATAGGTTCAAGCAGTGGTTCACATGAACACAACTGAGTTTTAACACAGTCACTAACATTTATTAGGATTGTATTTTTTTATTCAACCATAGAGACAAGGGTTACCTATTTAACATGATTTGGAATGACCATAGGTTGCGTTGAAAACTGAGGTTTTTTTAATTGTTGTTGTTGTTGTCCATGATAGAAATTATGGATATAATTAGGCAACAAATTTGATTTTTGTTTTTGACAATGTTGTTGCCCTTTGTATAGATTTTGATGTTGTACCCATTGATATCCCTGTAATTTTAGTCGCAACCATGGTGGATGTTGTTGATTCCATTGTTGTTGCATCCATCCATGTTGAGACCATGCTTGGGAGTATGCCCATGGTGGTTGACTCCAACATTGTTGAAGTGGACCTGAAGCAAACCATGGCATATACCAAGGATTATTTCCACAATGTGTAGGAAATTGAGAAGCATTCTGATATGGAAATTTATGAAAATTATTCCCTTGTCCTTGTCCTACAAAATTTATTTTTTTCAAAGGTTGAGACTATTTTTCAAAGACACTTTTAAGTTCTGGAAATAAACTACACTGATCTATGGGGTTTCCTAATTGACAAATGCTACATGTAGAAGGTATAAATATTTTTTTCAAAGGACAATCATGAAGAGAGTGTTGCTTTTTAAATTCTGAACAATAGATGGCTAAAGATTCAGTAGATTCATTTTTTTTTATCTAATGTTCTATCATGTACTAAAATATCAGTCTCTTTCATGCATTCTTTCAAATCATGTTTTTCATTACCAATTCTGTGTTTTCTATGTCTTGAATGAGAGTAATTTTTACAGAGTTTAATAATTTCCTAAAATTTAAGTGCATTTATATCTCCTCTTCCCAAGATATCCAATGCATTCCTAGATTCATCTTGTAGTCCCCTTAAGAATATGACTTTGCAAATTTCAGGTTCAACACTTCCACATCTCTTATGAACAAAAGAAAATTTGTCTATATAATCTTCTAAGATTTCATTTTCCTCTTGTTTCATTGTAAGAATTTCATCATTTTGATTCTTGACTTGACAATATTCTTGGTATCTCTCCAAGAATATGTTTTCCATCTCATCCCAAGTTCTAATTGAGTCAGGTGCTAAGGTGATAAACCATCGTAGAGCTAACTCTTTAAAAGTGGAAGGAAATAGTTTGAGCTTTTGATTGTCATTAGTGTAATCATGAGCTTGACATACAATTTTAAACTCAAACAAAAACATATCAGGATCTTCGGATGTAATTCCCTTGAAAGTTGGTAATCATCGCAGGTGAAATGACCTTCATGGGAGCATTTTGATTAAGATCTAGTTGGATGGGATTTTGAAAAGTTCGGCGAGTGCACTAGTTGCACTAGGGTGGAGCACATTGTTGGCTCTACCTTGATTCTCTTGTGATCCTTCCATTGTAGGTTCCAAAAAACAATTATAAATCTTGTCAAATTTTCCTGATTGTATGGATTTTTCAAGAGAGAATGGTGTTGAACTACTTAATTTTCCTCCTTGTAATGATTTCTCAAAGGATCGTGCAGTGCTGGAAGTGGATGATTGGGATTCTTTGAAAATTCTAACATTTTTGGAAATAAAACATTTAGACATTTTTGACATAATTTCAACCTCTTGTGAAATTTTTCTTCTTGTGGTTTCTTGCTTATTTCCTAAATGGACTTAAATACAATTTACCAATAACAATTACTTATACCAGTCATTACATTCAGATTTTACTCTAAAATTCACAACTTAGCATATTTAATAATTATTGGACTGCTTTTCACCTTCTAACAACACCATGTTCCCCGACAACGGTGCCAAAATGATGGGTTGTCGTTAAGCACATCATTAATTCTCAAAGAATTTATCAATCTAGGGTGGTGTCCAAGGCTATTTACGAGAGAAAGTTCAAGCAGGGTTGTAGTCCAATTCATTTGGAAGCAGCAGGTATTATTGGTGGAATTGATTGTGTGGGGGTTTTGTGTCACTTCTACCCATAAATTGCATAAATTGAACTTTAATCTATTTGCAAGAATGAAAACTAATTGCTAATTGCAGAAATGAAACCCTAGTTACAGTTGCAAGAATGAAATCTAATTAAATTGCAAAATTGAAACTCTAGTTATAGTTGTAGAATTGAAAGTCTATTTAATCTTGCAATAATTGAAATGAAGCATAAAAACTAGATCCTGTCAATGCTCTCAATGAGAAGGTCGTCATTCTTCTGTGCAGGGTTTTGACAACAAAAACAAGAATGTAGAGAAATTACAGAAAACTTGTAAATTGCTGGAAATGGAAATTTGCAGTGAATTGGAAAGTTGCTAGGAATGAAAAGATTAACCAGATCTACCACTTAATCAGATCACAAAAACATTATGAACAAGAATTAAACAACTAGGAATGTTAGTTGTGCAAAATAATGAAAATGACAAGTTCACAACTTATTCTGCTACAACAAAATCAGAATAAAACTTGTCTGTCAGTCCTCCTCCTAGGTCTGGAAGTGGCCAGCCTCCTTTCTCAGAAGAAGGTTTGAATTCTTCTTTAAGTCTTACTCACACTTAGACATAACAAAATAAATGAAATGAAACTGCACTTTTATTGCTTCAGAAACATAATTACAATTCTGCTAAAATTTGTTACAGGTCTGAAATCACTATTCTATTATCTCCCTATTTATTTTCTATCTCCTCTATATAATCTATCCCATAGCTCAACCTAGATGGGAGCTATCTTTTATAGATGCCTAAAATCTAATTACAAACAAAAAATATGTTGTTCCTGATATCCTGCAGAATTTCCTGGGTTTATCCTAGAAGAGGATCAATTTGATCTTTTCCATAAATGGTGTCTTTGGATAGTAAGGACGACAAATTTAGATGGGATATATTTTCCCTTAACTTTCTCAACCTTATTATCCCCTTTTCCACCGCCAAAAGTCAGTCAACAAGTCAAAAAGCACATTCTATTTTCATTTTGAAGATAAGTGGCTCATTTCGAAGATACTGCAATTCTCATTCCGAAGATCCACTCATTTCAAAGATACTGCAATTCTCATTCTAAAGATCCGCTCATTCTAAAGACACTGTGTTTTCTCATTTCGAAGATATCTATTCATTCCGAAGATATTGTGTTCATTCTGGAGACACTGTGTTCATTCCGAAGACACTGTGTTCATTTCGAAGATCTTTAGAATGACCAATTATGTTGACTCCGAATGGTTTTTGCTGCATTTATCAGGTGGATTATCCCTCAGGATAATATTGCAATAGTCTTCATTCTTCCTTGGATGTGAATTCCATGCCTTGCCATTCATTGGCAGCTGGCTAGAATTTATATGGAAAAACTAGTTTTCTACTGCACAATAATAAGTCTTTGTACTATTTGCTGAATTTAGAGAAACTAATGCTTAATGATCATCAAAATAAGACTACTGAAGTGTTTTTGTCAACCTAAGAATGACAATATAACATAAAACTATACAAGAACTGTTAAAAATCATAATATAATGTCCTTAACACTTCAATCATGCAAACAGTTAATACATAGCATATTAAATCAACTTAACTAGCATATAAGATAATTCACAAGAGTTTTAGGCAGTTTTAACTATTTAAAACATGCTATAAATGAGGCTTATCCAGGCCTCATCATTCCCCCCCAACTTATATTAATGCATTCCCTCATGCATTGCAGTGGGCTATGGAGTCACAAATGTCCATACTCATATTCCATGTTTCATAGAACAATTTAGTGAATGTGTAATTTCTCATGAAGGTTTCTGAGTCATTATTCAAACTGATTATCTGGTTGGGAATCCTCTTCAAAATAGGAGAAAACTAGAGTAATGATGGTTGGAGGCCTAAATCTGAGACCTACCCAATAATGTTGCATAAAGGTATTTCTATGGATTGAGAAGGCAATGCCTCAAAATGGAAGGGCACTGCTTCAAATTGGAGGGGCACTAATTCAGAATGAGCACCTATGTCTTCATCTTCCCTAGATAATCTAAGCAGTAACTAAACCAAATCCTCCTCTTTATTTGATGTAGTGGATTGTTCTTCAACTTGTGACATCCTGCTTTTTAGTTTCTCCACTTTCTGCTATAATTCTCTAATTTTCTTTTCATGTTTTTCAATAACATCTTTTCTTTCCTCAATCCATCTCATTTGTATTTTTATAACACTCTTGGCTTCTCTCAGTTGTTTTGTGATGTCCACCTCCTCTTCTTTGTTCGACTCAGAACCTAATACTGACAAATCAACTATAGTTTGTTGCTCAACAACGATCTCGTCCTCTGCTTCAGATCCCTACTCCTATACAGGAGTTTCCATGAAATTATATATGATTACATCCAAAATCTCAGTGGCTTCTTGCACTTATATGACATCAGGGCTATCCTGTCTTGTCCTCTCTTTAATCATTTGTTCTTTTATCTCTTTTTGTTGGAATCTTACAGACCTCCTAGTCCTTAATGTATATTTTCTCTTCTTGACCAATTATGTTGACTCCGAATGGTTTTTGCTGCATTTATCAGGTGTATTAGCCCTTAGGATAATATTGCAATAGTCTTCATTCTTCCTTGGATGTGAATTCCATGCCTTGCCATTCATTGGCAGCTGGCTAGAATTTATATGTAAAAACCAGTTTTCTGCTGCACAATAATAAGTCTTTGTAATATTTGCTGAATTTAGAGAAACTAATGCTTAATGATCATCAAAATAAGACTACTGAAGTGTTGTTGTCAACCTAATCATGACAAGATAACATAAAACTATATAAGAACTATTAAAAATCAAAATATAATGTCCTTAACACTTCAATCATGCAAACAGTTAATACACAACATATTAAATCAACTTAACTAGCATATAAGATAATTCACAAGAGTTTTAGGCAGTTTTAACTATTTAAAACATGCTATAAATGAGGCTTATCCAGGCCTCATCATTCCCCCCAACTTATATTAATGCATTCCCTCATGCATTGTAGTGGGCTATGGAGTCACAAATGTCCATACTCATATTCCATGTTTCATAGAACAATTTAGTGCCTGTGTAATTTCTCATGAAGGTTTCCGAGTCATTATTCAAACTAATCATCTTGTTGGGAATCCTCTTCGAAATAGGAGAAAACTAGAGTAATGATGGTTGGAGGCCTGAATTTGAGACCTACCCAATAATGTTGCATAAAGTTATTTCTCTGGATTGAGAAGGCAATGCCTCAAAATAGAAGGGCACTGCTTCAAAGTGGAGGGACACTACTTCAGAATTAGCACCTATGTCTTCATCTTCCCTAGATAATCCAAGCATTAACTGAAACAAATCCTCCTCTTTATCTGATGTAGTGGATTGTTCGTCAAATTGTGACAGCCTGCTTTTTAGTTTCTCCACTTTCTGCTATAATTCTCTAATTTTCTTTTCATGTTTTTCAATAACATATTTTCTTTCCTCAATCCATCTCATTTGTATTATTATAACACTCTTGGATGCTCTCAGTTGTTTTGTGATGTCCACCTCCTCTTCTTTGTTTGACTCAGAACCTAATACTGACAAATCAACTGTAGTTTGCTGCTCAACAACGATCTCATCCTCTCGCTTGGGACCCCTACTCCTATACGGGAGGTTCCATGAAATTATATATGATTACATCCAAATTCTCAGTGGCTTGTTGCACTTATATGACATCAGGGATATCCTGTCTGGTCCTCTCTTCAATCATTTGTTCTTTTATCTCTTTTTGTTGGAGTCTTGCGGACCTCCTAGTCCTTAATGTATATTTTCTCTTCTTGCCCTGTTTTCTTTTGGTAACAGGGGCTGTAGGGATAACTTCAGGATCTTCACTGGGAACTTCACTCTCATATTCTGACAGATAAATAACATCTTTAGAAAAATGAACCCTCTTCTATTTTATTTTTTTGCTATTAGTTTCAACCCTTCTCTTCTTAGTTTGTGAGGTTGATGGTTCTAGAGAAAAATGCTTTGTTGCTTTTGCTTGGTGTGTTTCCTTCTCTGCAATAGCATTTTTTGTTAGCCTTTTCTTCTTCCTCAGTAGCATATTTTTTTATAGCAACATCTATATCCTCTTCTCCTTCATCTTCTTCTTCAAAAACTACATTATTCAGGGTAGAATAAAACCTATTAAAGCTTCTAGAGTTTCCCATAAAATGATGTTGGCACACCAGTTTAATAATACCATGATGATGAGGGCTCCTTTTTTTCCTCTTGATAATGCTTTGCCATGCTCTGTAGTTCTTGGTGCAGGTATGTTGGAAAATTCACTCTAAGTTTAGGCTGTTGCCTACCATTCCTAATGTGGTTTAAAATTTTGAAATGATGCCCTGACAAAATTACATACTACCCTTCATAGGTTGAAAATTTTGGTAACCCATGTGGTTACGTTATTCCAGGGTTCTTGTAGGCTGGCCCTTTTTCATTTTTCACTTCATTTCTTTGTTCTAATGCTAAGAATACTGCTCTCTTCTACTACTATAGTCATCTGCTAGGTCACTAATTTCTGGTTTGTACAGAATTACAGGTTTTGCTCTTGTTCTTCTTCAGAAATAACTTTTAATTTTTTTTTTTCTTTTCCTTGTAATCATTAGCAAATATGTCTTTGGAAAGGAAATATGGTACACTTCCTTATTCTGTGCTCTGAACACCTGGCCATCAATCATTGGACATCCTTGCCATCAAATTTTCTTTACTATTTTTAGCTCGTCCATTCTGCATTCAAATTTTCCCACATGAGTGGTTATTAGCAATGACTGGTGGTGGCATGTTTGTTGGTTATTTTCCTTGTGATTCTCATACTTCCTCTATAGGTGTAAAAGATGAGATGAATCTAACCGCAAGCCAGCTAACATGTGTCAATGATCACATGGAGTAAAAAAAATTTGTTGACTATGTCTTTTTCTCCCTCCTTGGATGCCATGTGGAAACAGACTGTCAAATCTTCATTTTGAAGATTATGTTTCATTTCGAAGACTAAGCTAGGCATTTAATCCAAAGATAACCTCATTTCGAAGATAAACCTTCATTCTGAAGATCTTTATAATGACCAATTATGTTGACTCCAAATGGTTTTGGCTACATTTATCAGGTGGATTAGCCCTCAGGATGATATTGCAATAGTCTTCATTCTTCCTTGGATGTGAATTCCATGCCTTGCCATTCATTGGCAGCTGGCTGGAATTTATATGGAAAAACTAGTTTTCTGCTGCACAGTAATAAGTCTTTGTACTATTTGTTGAATTTAGAGAAAATAATGCTTAATGATCATCAAAATAAGACTACTGAAGTGTTGTTATCAACCTAAGCATGACAATATAACATAAAACTATACAAGAATTGTTAAAAATCAGAATATAATGTCCTTAACACTTCAATCATGCAAACAGTTAATACACAACATATTAAATCAACTTAACTAGCATATAAGATAATTCACAAGAGTTTTAGGCAGTTTTAGCTATTTAAAACATGCTATAAATGAGGCTTATCCAGGCCTCATCAATATGCACCTGTGAACAATGCAGTAGGTCAGCCAAGACCAAGTCAAACTAACAATTCAAATCCTCAATTAGATGATATACAAAGGATGGTTCAAAAGCTGAGCAATGATATGTTACAACTCCAAAGGCAAGTTCCTCAACATCCACCTACAAATAATAACACACAAAACATAAAATTTAGCTTTCAAAGAACCAACTGTCCCTAGAATACCCACCCAAATAATGGAGGAGTTCCAAATATTGTTGGAAAGCAAAACCAACCAAAATAACAACATAAATAATGTTGTAAATTTGGTATATCTTGCTTTGCCTAGTTGGTATAGGGTCCATTCCATAACTCATCACAGTGAAATTTACTGCCCATAATTTAAAAGAACGTTGGATATTGTTTAGAAGGAGATGGAAAATCTGGAAATAGTGCCTACTAATGAGAATTTTTGAAATTAACTTGACCAAAATATAGGGATATATCTATTTTTAGAGACATGAATTCTCAGGAGCAGATGAAGAGGAATTATATGAACAATTGGAAGAAGAGATGCAATCTTATTGATAGTTTCAAAGAGGCAATAATTATATGCTAAGGAGTAAAGGAAAAGCCCTAGTGACTTCTTCTACACCTCCTAACAAAACCTCCATCCCACATGATGAGCAAGCCAATAAAACCCAATCCCACCTAAATGTCCTACAACATTTGCTCCACAAAAATCCAATATGTCATTACCGCAAGCAGAGAAAAATATAGAGAAAAACAAGTCTGGGTATAATATCATTGAAGATATTAAGAAAACCTGGGTAAATATTTCTTTGTTTGAGGTAGCTCAATTAACTAACCAAAAGGATTTATTGTTCAAAACTCTCTCTAGTCAATGTCAAAAGGAATTTAAAAAGGCTACTACTTCTCAGGTGGTAGTATACAAAGATAAGGTAGAATATCCTCCTTTTCTTTTGACCATTATAATTACTAGCAAGAACTTACACAATTGTCTTGTGGATTCAGGTGCTTCTGGAAATGTGATACCATATGCAGTGAGCCAAACATTGGGACTGACTCCTGCTCCCTCAAACAATAAGGTTGTTCAGTTGGATAAGACAAAGATGAATTTGGTTGGGGTATTGAAACATATCCATAAAATTGGATTTTGAGCCTCAAATACAATAATGCATTGATATTCAAGTGCTGGATATCCCATATGCATATGGGGTGTTGCTTAGTCATGATTGGTCAAGAAATGTGAATGGTTACATGGCAAATGATTTCTCATATATGTGGCTTCCCTGACAGGGCATATCCAATCAAATACAGGTAAAAAGAGAGCCAAGGTTGAAAGATTTAATTATAGAGTACAAAAATGTTAATGAGATTTTATACACTAAGCCAGAATTGGGAATTTACACTTTAGCAGTGGAAACCAATCCCAAGGAGAAAAATGAAGACGTAGAGACCTTGCCCAACAAAAACAAAATAACTGAAGATAAATTATGGACTCTTAAGTTTTATGGGTAAAATTCCAAACATGGAAATGGTACTGGAATTGAATTGGTCAATCCCAAAGGCAAATCACGTCTTGCAACTTATCGATTTCAGTTCCCTTGCACCTGCAATGATGTAGAATATGAGGTATTGATTCATGGATTGTTGTTTGCCATCAAGAAAGGAGTAAAATGTGTATGGGTCTTGGGAGATTATGAATTGATGATCAAGAAGGTGTGAAATCAAGATGCCTATGTTAGGATCTCACTATTAAAATAAAGCACACTCACACAAAATACTGAAAAATAACTCAAATACATCAAATAACTCAATAACACTATGCAAAAATTAAATGCAAAAATGGAACAATCTCACAATAACACAGAATCGTGGGCCTCTTCGAGGGGGCAACCTCCTTCAATATTTCATTAGCTTGCAAAAATATGAATTCGTACATGGCTTCATATCTTTTAAAGAAAAACTTCATGCAACCCTACCTAAAGGCTCAAGAGTTGGCTTACATGCAAAATGCCACTCGAGCTAGAATCTCCTACCTAACATCGGTTACAATCTTGATAAAAATGGTTACATGAGATGGCGCCACTTGGCTAGGCACCTTACTTGCCACATACATTACAAAGTATTACAAAATAATATTATAATGGGATCCCCCACGTTGGGAGTGGGTCATTACATAAGTAAATGAGAATTACAAAATGGCGTTAGGATAGGATCCTAACATGTCCTTCCCCTTCGAAAAGCTTTGTCCTCAAAGCTGAAAATGAGGGAACTGGTGCTGGAGCTGATGGAGAGACTCCCATGTAGCATCTTCTAGCTGGAGCCCACGCCACTGAACAAGAACTTCTGTGATGGTACGGTTGCGGAGAGTGTGGGTTCGACGATCCAACAATTGTTTAGGTTCGAGTAATATGGACCCTTCTTCATCCAATTTTGGTAATGCTGATTGAACCTGTACCTGTGTGCCCACAACTTTTTTGAGAGAGGAAACATGGAAAATAGGATGGAGCTTGGAGGTGGGTGGAAGAGCCAATTTGTAAGTAGTGGTACCAATCCGTTGTAGAACTTGGTAGGGTCCATAGTATTTTGCAGCAAGTTTCTGGCACCGGCGGAGTTGTAGAGATGATTGTTTGTACGGCTGCAAGCGAAGGAAGACCATATCACCCACATCAAAGCTACGCTCAGAATGATGTTGGTCAGCCTATTGTCGCATCCGATTCTGGGCCATGTCCAAATTCTGCTTTAGCTGGTGAAGAACATCGATATGTTGGCTGAGAGTAGTGTCGACTACCTAGACCTTGGAGCTGCCTAGGATGTATGAAGAAGGTGTGAGTGGAGGGTACCCATAAATGGCCTCAAAAGGGGTGAGTTTGGTTGTTGTATGATAGGAAGTGTTGTACCACCATTCGGCCAAAGGAAGCCACTTCGCCCATTGAGTAGGATGATCTGATGCAAAGCAACGAAGATAGGTCTCCAAACATTTGTTGACAATCTCAGTTTGACCATCCATTTGTGGATGATAGGCTGAACTCATTTTGAGTTGAGTTCCCTACAACTTAAACAATTCTTGCCAAAAATGACTAGTGAAGGTTGGGTCTCGATCGGACACAATGGAGGTGGGCATACCATGAAGGCAAAAAATAGAATCGAGAAATATTTGGGCAATGGTGGAGGTTGTGTAAGGATGGCCAAGGGAACAAAAATGAGCATACTTCGAAAGGTGATCCACTACCATGAGAATAATAGACTTACCACCAGATTTAGGTAACCCTTCTATAAAATCCATGGAAATATCAGTCCAAACCTGATCTGGAATGGGCAAGGGTTGAAGAGTACCCGGAGAACGTACCATTTCACCTTTCATCCATTGACAGGTATCACAAGCTGCTACAAAATCATGGATGTCCTATTTCATACCTTTCCAGAAGAATGTGCGCTTGAGGCGTTCATATGTTTTAAGAAATCTTGAATGGCCTGCAGAGGGAGCAGTATGTAGTTCCTTCATGAAAAGCTCATGGAGTGGGGATGTGCGAGGAAGAACAAGGTATTGGTGATAACGCAAGTCATGGCCATCCCAATTGTAGCCTGGGTATGAAGTAGGATCATCATGGAGTGAGGCCACCAAAGCTTGCAAGTCTGCATCCTGAAGTACCTCCTATCGTAAGGAATCTATCCATTGAGGAACAGGTGAGGAAATGGCACATAACATACTGAGGGCCTCAAATTGGTGAGAGAGAGCATCAACCACAAGATTCTCTTTGCCCTTCTTATAGGTGATATCATAATCATATCCCATGAGTTTAGAAACCCATTTTTGTTGTTTCGAGGTAGCAACCCATTGTTCCAAGAAGTATTTGAGACTTTGATGGTCTATTTTAATGGAGAAATGGTGCCCAATGAGATATGGTCACCAATGGGTTACGACATGTAAGATTGCCAACATCTCCTTGGCATATGTAGATTTTCCCAAGTTACGATCAGAGAGTGCCTTACTAGTGAAAGCCAAGGGTCTCCCTTCCTGCATCAACACTGCCCCGATGCCACGATCGGAAGCATCACTTTCAATGATGAAAGGCTTGGAAAAATATGGCATGGCTAAAACTGGTGTGGTGGTCATAGCATGCTTCAATTCGAGGAAGGCTTGGTCAGTGGGCCCCGTCCAAGTAAAAGAGTCCTTCTTTAACATGGATGTGAGGGGGGCTGCTATTTTACCATAATTACGAATAAATTTGTGGTAGTAACCTGTAAGCCCTAAGAATCCCCGAAGTCCCTTGAGAGTGCGAGGTTTTGGCCAGTCCTGAACTGCCTGAATCTTCTTGGGGTCGACCTTGATGCCATATTTGGAGATAATGTGTCCTAGATACTCCACTTCAATCAGACCAAAGGAACACTTGGACCGCTTAGCAAAAAGTTGATGTTGTGCCAACAACTATAATGTTTGATCCACATGGATAAGGTGTTCTTCCCATGAGCGACTATAAACCAAGATATCATCAAAGAAAACTAGGATGAACTTCCATAGGAGAGGGCAAAATATGTTGTTCATCAGGCTCTAAAATGTGGAAGGAGCATTTGTCAGACCAAATGGCATTACCAAGAACTCATAGTGACCTTCATGAGTACGAAATGCAATTTTGGGAATATCCTCATCCTTGAGCCTGATTTGATGGTATCCAGAATGAAGGTCTAACTTGGAGAAGTACATAGCTCCATGTAATTCATCCAACAATTCATCCACTACTGGAATGGGGAATTTATCCTTGATGGTAATTTTATTGAGCTCACGGTAGTCTATACACAATCGCCATGAGCCATATTTCTTGAGAACTAGTAAAACTAGAGAAGAGTAAGGGTTGGTACTGGGTCGAATGACACCAGCTTTGAGCAATTCTTGTACCATATTCTCGATTTTAGACTTGAGAGCATGAGGATACCGATACGGTCTGATGTTGGGTGGTGCATTACCTGGTAGTAGTGGAATAGCATGGTCATGTGAGCGACGAGGTGGCAGGGTAGTTGGTTCTAAAAAATGCCATCGTGCTTGGTCAGAACAAGTTGCAAATCTACTAGAATTTGATCCACTATGGAAGTGCTTGGTTGAATTGAAAATATTTGTGCAATGACCCCATGGGATGAATTTTTCAACAACTTCTCCATACGATTGGAACTGATAATTTGGGAAGGGCCTATTTTGGTACCATGGAGGGTGTGTGTTTGTCCATGTTGTGAAAATTGCATCCATAGTTCTGCAAAGTTCCAGGAGATAGTGCCCAAGGTGCCCAACCATTGAGCTCCTAACACAATGTCACATCCTCCCAATTGGAGGGCAAACATGTCTTGCTTGAGTTCATAATCCCCCATATTTATTTTAACATTGTGACATTTACCTTTACAAGGTAAAGTGCCTCCATTTGCCACCATGACTTCAAATGAATTGCATGTGTGTATATAGCAATTGGCCTGCTTAGCAACTCGAGGATCAATAAAGTTGTGTGTACTACCTGAATCAATAAGAATAGTAAGGCATTGGCCTTTGAAAAAACCCACAACTTTCATGGTTTGTGGAGTGGTAATCCCGGCAAGAGCATGGACTAAAATTTCTACCTGAGGTTCTTGGGTTTCCTCTTCCTGTTGAGTTGGTGCTTCAGCTGTGTCACTCTCCTCATCACTATGGTCACTGCTATCGGGTTCCTCTACATCTATTAAGAACAATCTCTTATTTGCACATCTATGCCCCTTCACAAATTTTTCATCACAATTATAACATAGCCCTTGGGTGCGACGCGCATCCATTTCATCTATAGTCAGTCACTTAGGAGCAGGAGGTTTATTATCAATATTATTTTAGAACCGAGGAGGAAAGGGAGGTCGAGCTTGAGAAAATCATGGTGTTCACCTTTGAGCTGAGAGTTTAGATTCGGCCAATCGGGCTAAACTGATAGCCTGCATCATGGTTTGGGGTTTAAACATCTTGAATTCAGCCTGGAGATCATCTTTCAACCCACTCATAAAACAACTCATAAAAAATCCCTCATTCAAGCCCTTAGTTTTATTTGCCAACTTCTCAAATTGTGTCTGGTAATCATGAACTATGGTTGTTTGTTTCAACTTTGTCAATGCTCCTATAAAGTCTTCATAGTCACTAGGGCCAAATCAGGTGAGTAGTTGGGACTCAAAGTCCTCCCAAGATAGATCAGGGGTAGTGGCTCGTAGCCATTGGAACCAGTGTAAGGCCTCAGATTCTAAGTTGAAGGAAGCCATCTGAACTCGATGATATACAGGGACATTGTGGAGTCTAAAGAATTGATCAACCCGACATAACCACCCATCGACATCCTTTCCACTGAACTTAGGGAAGTCCAATTTAGGCATTTTGAAGGTCGGATCATGATCATAGTGAGTGGTTTCTATTTCCCTTCTTCGGTCTTTTGTTTCCCTTCTATGACCTCGTTCAGAGTTTTTAGCTTGGTGTTCAGATGTGAGAGTACCTTGCAATTTGGTCTCCACCTCTGTAAGTTGTTTTGCTAAGTGGATTCTAGTGGTATCATGATCCGTTCGAAGCTCTTGAATCTCTTCTCTTATGGTGAGGTTTGTAGTGGTCAAGTAGTCAAGGGATTTTTGCATGTCGACCAATATTGTGGCAAGTTCTAACTCCTTGTGTTGTCCATGAGTGTCGCTCGCCATTGTGGGCCCTCTTTTACTAAGTTACTAAAAATAGATGTGGGGTTTCAAGAGTTACTATTTTTAGTAAGGCATCCAAAAAAGTGCTTGGGTGTGGTATATCAAAATGATCAGCTCAAAAAAATAGGCACAATGAGCTATACCCCACAACACTGAATTTGGGCACCCCAAACTTTTTTTTATATTATTATGTTGATGAGTCTACTAGTGTTGTCAATTTCTGATTTGGAGTTACGGTTCAAAAGTTGGGGTCCGAGATCAACTGTCTCTGACCTGTAGTCTACCCCTTGACCACCCTATCACTATCCTATCTCTTCCCCTATCACCTGTACTATGGTTACTGACACGGTTCCTATCACTGACCCTAGGGATTCTCTGACACTGATAGTACTATTTTTGACACTGGAAGTCTATAATTCTAGACTATTATAGAGGGCTATTACTATCGACCTGACTATCACTATTACTGACTAGACTATTACTATCACTATCCTGACTATTCTATCTCTGACCACGGGCTGTTGCAGACACTTGCAAAATCTATCCTGATTGTTGGTGCATGCAAGTTTGTTTTCTATGATAAGGAATGCCTTCTCCGTATGCTCACTTTTGGGGTTGTGAATGCAGGTTAGCAGAATAGGGATGGTGTTGATTTGCAGGTGGAAGTTATGTTTTGTAGAACCAGGGTACGCTAAGTAAGGGAGTATGTAATACCCATAGGCCCTCTGTTATACCGTAGTGATGAACAATAGTGCTCGGACCAATATTTTAGGCCACTACCCAAGGAGGATTCCACACATACCCTTGAGCACACTATCTGCCTCTCTGATAATACGGGAGGGTGATCGTCCGGGATGTTGTGTCCCATGGACTATGGATAATACAAGGCCGAAAAGCTTCCTAATGGATAAAATTTTGTTTAAGCCTAGATTGTCTCTCGATACACCCGAAGATGCGTGGGAGCTCAAGTCCGTGCGCGAGTGTTGTCTAAGGCCTGGGTATTGGAGCCTGATCGCCCCTCACTTCACTAGATGCTTTATGGGCTATCTAGCTTAGCCAATAATGATAGCTCCTTCATGATATTTTAAAACCCCCGGCACAGGGTTTCTAACCTACACAACTACTAAAAAAGATTGTATTTTTTTGTGTTTTCTGGTTTTTTGGCCAAAAAAATAGACTATTTTTTTGGATTTTTTAATAAAGGAAAAAATAGAAACGAAAAACACACGAAAAATTATACCTAACAGGTGGAATGGATGGCAAAAATCATCTCAGTTGCAGTAGAACTCGGCCTTGGAAAGCGCTCTGATACCACTTGTTAGGATCTCACTATTAAAATAAAGCACACTCACACAAAATACTAAAAAATAACTCAAATACATCAAATAACTCAATAACACTATGCAAAAATTAAATGCAAAAATGGAACAATCTCACAATAACACAGAATCGTAGGCCTCTTCGAGGGGGCAACCTCCTTCAATATTTCATTAGCTTGCAAAAAGATGAATTCGTACATGGCTTCATATATTTTAAAGAAAAACTTCATGCAACCCTACCTAAAGGCTCAAGAGTTGGCTTACATGCAAAATGCCACTCGAGCTAGAATCTCCTACCTAACATCGGTTACAATCTTGATAAAAATGGTTACATGAGATGGCACCACTTGGCTAGGCACCTTACTTGCCACATACATTACAAAGTATTACAAAATAATATTATAATGGGATCCCCCACGTTGGGAGTGGGTCATTACATAAGTAAATGAGAATTACAAAATGGCGTTAGGATAGGATCCTAAAAACCTGCCATGATAAACATATCTCAAACTACTGTATTCGGGTGTGGGTTTTAATCCAAGAATTTGATGCCTTCAATATCCATACTATTCCAAAAAAAAAGAATCACACTACAAATTCATTGGAAGTAGTAGCAAGTACCATGGAACCTATTACCCATTCCAAAATAAAGTGGTTCTCGATTGAGATGGTTGTCACTACCTCCATACCCAACAAAATTCAAAATTTCTAAGTATTTGAGGATGATAAGCATATAACTAATTTTATCACAAACTCTGGTATATTGGAAGCTCAGATCATAGATGAGGAAGATAAAGATTATGTTGAGCTAAAGGATAAGGGTGAATTGAATTTGAAGACAAACACCATTCCTAAAGGTATGGTATCTTTGGAAAAATTATTAAATGTGGATTTACAGGCTCGAAAGCAACAAAACAATCCAACTGATAAGGGATCATATGAAGCTTAAAATTTGGGAAATTCTAAGACCCCCCAGAATGTTTTCTTAGGGAGAGCTTGAACTAAGGAAGAAAATGAAGTAATAATCCAAGCACTAAAGGATTATCGAGATGTCATAGCATGGAGCTACGAAGATCTGAAGACATATGACACATCCGTCATTACCCATACAATCCCTTTGAAGCTAAGAATAAAACCTTTTCCATCAAAAGTAGAGACTAGTGAATCCCAAAGAAATACAAAAAAATTTGGCATCCCGTATTATTTTTTGATAAGACATTCTACTTGGGTTGTAAATTTGGTACCTTTTCGTAAGAAGAATGGGGAAATACACCTGTGTGTAGATTTTAGAAATATTAACAATGCATCTAAGAAAGATAACTATCCACTTCCTTCCTTGGATGAAATATTACAAATGGTAAATGGATCTCATATGATGTATTTTTTGGACGGTTACTCAAGGTATAATAAGGTAATGGTAGCCCCCCATGATAGGATTAAAACTACATTTACCACCAAGTGGGGAACATTTGCATATAGAAGAATGCCATTTGGTATAATCAATGTAGGGGCAACATTCCAAATGGCTATGGACATATTTTTCAAGGATCTCATTGGGAACTGCATTGTGATTTATATGGATGACCTTCCTGCATTTTCTAAGATACGTGCTAACCATGTGGAAGACTTGAGGACAGTGCTACAAAGGTGTCGAGAGCATGGAATTTCACCAAATCCAAAAAAGTGCATTTTTGGAGTTACAGAAGGAAAACTACTGAGGCATGTCATTTCTGAATTTGGTATTTCTATTGACCCAGATAGGGTTGAAGCAATTCAGAAAATTTCCCTTATATGGAGTAAAAAGGAGTTGAAATCTTTCTTTGGTAAGATTAATTTTGTGAGAGTTTATTTTCGTAGAAATAGTTCGGTCTCTAAATGCAATGTTGAAAAAGGATGCTAAGATAGTATGGACTGAATAAGCACAAACTGCCTTTTAGGAAACTAAGAAGGCAATCATGAAGGCTCTAGTATTAATCAATCTTGATTACACTCAACCATTTTATATTTATTCGTTTGTATCTGAACACTCCACTGCTGGTGTTTTAACCCAGAATAAAGAGGTTGGTGATGAGAGACCAATAGCTTTTGTAGGCTCACCCTTGAAAGAAGCCCAACTCAGATATTAAACCATTAATAAACAGACATTTGATTTGATCAATGCTGTGAAGAAATTTTGACATTACATCCTCCAAAGCAGAGTATTTGTGATAGTACCAAATCCAGTAGTGAACATGATGTTGATGCAGAATGAGTTAGGTGAACGTAGGGGAAAGTGGATGTCTATCTTGCAATAATTTGATCTGGAAATTCATATTATGAGAATATTTAGAGGGCAAGTACTGAGCGAAGCACTAGCCAAAGTGGACCCCAAGATTTCATGTCAACAGTATTCTATAGGAGAAATTAAAAATGATGAGTGGTACCAAAATATTATCTACTATTTACTGAATGGCGTATGCCCTGGTCACTTGAAATCCACCCAAAGGAGAGCATTGCATATCAAAAGTGCAAATTTTATGATTAAAGGAGGCATTTTATATCGAGGAAATCATGAGGAAATCTATTTGAGGTGTTTAAACAAGCAAGAAGTTTTTGAAGTTCTCAAAGATTTTTACGATAAGTATGGAATCGATCATGGCTCTAGGGATGCCATAACACACCAAATACTAATTTTTGGGTATTGTTGGCCCTACATCTTTAAATATGCACATGCTCATGTTCGATCATGTCATGTTTGTCAGACTGTAGCTCATAGAGAAAGGAATTATCCTATGCCATTGCAACCAATAATCGAAACTCATCCTGTAGGGACTCGAAATGCATGCACCAGTATCTTTTCTAAAATCCTACTTGCAATGCTTATTTAAAATACCAAAGATAAAATGGAAATACAAGAGGAAAAAATATATAACACAAAATAACAAAAGATGGATCTCTTTATTGATATTGAAGCTCGGTTACATGTTGGTCCCTCTTAGGGATACCCATTTTGATACTATAAATTACAAATAGGCAAGGAGTGCCCCTTTCGTAAAGAGGTGGTGTGCTTATAAAAGCTTCTTGATTCTACACACAAAAATGTATGAGGGCTTACAGATGCCTCATTCTCCAGGTCTATTTCCTAGAGGGATCCCTTTTGCTCTTGTATGTTGTAAACTTCGTCTGATGTACCTGTGGCCCTGCAAGTAATGAAACAACAACACACATTTAGGTGTTCGAGATTGCCTCCCTGGATGAGGTTGTTAGTAATCAAATAATATAACAAAAATATGGTAATATCCCAAGGTCTTACTATAAAATTATTAACAAATTAATGTAAATGTAATCACAGGCCACTCAAATGGGGCTCCCTTGTAATCGTTTTGCCACTATAGGGGGCTCCCTCCTTAGAATCTATGCTTATTATTCTTCTTCTTGGATGATTTGATATGGATGGCCAACCTAATATATATATCTACCCTAAATCTATGTTGGTGAAGAGACATGATGGTTCACGTATGAAGAGACGTGATGGTTCACGTTATGAAGGGTTGTGATGGTTCACTTTATAAGTTAATAATATAATAATTAAATGATTAATAATACTAACTAATACTAACTAATGATGTTAGGATTGAGGATCCTAACATGCCACCCTCCTTAAAAAGAGCTTTGTCCTCAAAGCTCAAAGTGAGAAGCTTTGTCCTTTGTTTTCCAAGAAGTATTTGTGTAAGTTCTTGGACTCTTTTAATGGCATCCTTTCGTAGGTAGGGATATCAAGAAGGATGAAGCATTAGCGGGGGGTTGCCAAGAACAATAGTAGAATCTCCCTTAGGAAAATCATGATGACGATGGGAGGGCAACCCTTGGGGTTCCTCAAATACTTCAGAATGATGCATCAAAAGTGATGGTAATGATTCCATATCCTTTTTTGGTTCCTTGGTAGAGCCAACAGATAAGGAGTGTGTAGTCACTCTATGTTGGTTCCGAATAGGTTTGGTCATATGGCAAGAACACACTATTGGTGAGGAAGGTATCTGTAGGTCTTGTAGAGTGCATGTTTGGCTAGCATTGATCACTTTGGGTATGTTTACCTCATCCTTGCTTGGTACATCAATCAATTCTTGCACATCAACCTCATTGTCTTCATTGTGGTGAGTAGGTGCACTGGTTGCTTCGGACACAACTACCTCATCTGCTTGCTCTATGGAGATACAGGGATCAACTTCCTTCAATAAATACAATGTTAGTGTAGCACATTTATGGTGGGGTTCAAATTGTTCATCACAATTATCACAGAGTCCTTTTGCTTGTCGTTCTTTCATCTCCTCAAAGTTAAGATGTTTAATTCATAAAGTTTGGTTAGATTTGGGGGTTGTGTAAGTGATTTGTGCCCTTCCATTATGCATAGGTTTGGGAGTGATGTAAGTGGTCGACAATTTTTCCATAAGTGGTTTCACTAATCGTTGTTGTGCATTGATTTTATCTTCAGCTAATTTTGCCAATCCATAGGTCTGTATCATTGTATAGGTATTGAACCTTGTCACCCCCATTCTAATTTCCTCTTTTAATCCCCTAATGAAGCCACTTATGAGAATTGATTCATCCAATATTGTGTTGTTTTTAGTGATATCCTCAAACCGAGTTTGATACTCATGTACATAAGTGATTTGATGAAGATCTTTGAGCAATTCCCACATGACTAGGTCCCACATGGCTTTGATACCAAATGGTAAGATCCCAAGGTCTTACTATAAAATTATTAACAAATTAATGTAAATGTAATCGTAGGCCACTCAAAGGGGGCTCCCTTGTAATCGCTTTGCCACTGTAGGGAGCTCCCTCCTTAGAATCTATGCTTATTATTCTTCTTCTTGGATGATTTGATATGGATGGCCAACCTAATATATATATCTACCCTAAAGCTACGTTTGTGAAGAGACATGATGGTTCACGTATGAAAAGACGTGATGGTTCACGTTATGAAGGGTTGTGATGGTTCACTTTATAAGTTAATAATATAATAATTAAATGATTAATAATACTAACTAATACTAACTAATGATGTTAGGATTGAGGATCCTAACAAAATATGATAAAACTATGCCATGAAATCATGTAAATCTATGCTAATGATATAAGAAAACAAAATAAAAGATGATATGTCTATCTAAGCTAAGCCTGCGGGCCACTGTCCAAGACAACGATCGCTAAAGTAAACCTTGCCCTCTTAGCCCCAAATATATGGGTCAAAGACTTTAATCTGATGTTGAAATAGTAGGTGTTATGCTCTTCAATTCGTCAAAGCTCCGCCATACACGTGATCTCAAAGAGAAATTTTTGAGTCTTGAAAGCTCTCCTCAAAAAGATGTCTCTCTCTCTAATATGATCTCCTGTATGTCTCTTTTATGATAAAAGATAAAATATCTCTGGATATCTGATTCTCTATCTGTTTGTGCTCTTAGGCTTACACCTTTTATAGTGTGAAACCCTAGGTCTATGTCCAAGCCCTAGAAATGAATTTCTCATGCGTAGTGTAAGTTAGCATGAGAAGCTTTTGTCCATTATCTATATTTGAAGGGTAGTTAACTAAAATCTAACTGCCCACTTGAGTCTTCTATGCGAACTAGTCGTTAGCATGAGAAGCTTTTGTCCTTTGTTTATGCTTGGAGGTTAGTTAACTTAAGTCTAAATGTAAACTCAAGTCTCCTATGTGAACTGGTCATGAAAAGGAATGCAAATTCACTCTCGCTCACCTTTATTGCATGCAGACTGCCACTTCCACCTATGATTATGCCTATTTGTCGACAAACCACTTTTTATGGCTTATCCATTGTTGTCTACAATGGCTAAGATATGGCCATTGTCGTCTACAGTGGCTAAGGTCTAGCTACTCTAGGCTTGAGCGGCTAGGATCTCGTCACTCTTAGCTTGAGCGACCAAGCTTGGATGGTTTGAAAAGGCTCCAAATGAGTGGTGAGAACCACTATTGATGCTTGGAAAGTCCAATATTATGTCTTATGATCTTATGAGTGTGTCTATGTGAGCATCTCCCCTAAGCATGACACGATTTAGGTGTCTATAGATACCCCTTTTCGCGATGCGTTGTGTGGAAAACACAATGTTGAGCAAAAACATAGACTGGTCTGTTTGTAGGGTGTATGGTGATAAATGGTCTGATCAACGCCACATGGCCTAATCATGCAATATTACATGCATCCCTTAAATCATTGCCTCAATGTTTAGATGACTTAGCTCAGTGGCTTTTGCATGTTAAATTGCACTTGTTCCTCAAACTCAATCAGGTAGCTTCAGCTGCTACAACAATTTTGACCGATAGGAGAGCTACAATTGAAGATGTCATGTCTACTTACATTCCCAACAAACAAGGGAAATTTGTGATTGTTGTATGCAATGATTCGAAGGACGAACACAATTTTGCCATGATTGAGTGATATCTTATTGATTTTGATTATTATTATGTTGAAGTTTTGAACTACCTCCTCACACAATGATTTGGTGAAGAAATGACAATGAATGAAGCGACAAGTCGCTTGACCAATATGACTAATTTGGTTTCTTTCTAGCATTTGCTACTTTTAATGGGCAATACCACAGCCAAGTGTGATTTCAATTGCTTATGATAATCATCCATCCCTATCCCTAGGAGCGGTTCGGCTATCAATAGCCTTTAAGGGAGTTAGGATGAGTGATTCTATTTATGCCTGGATTGTATCACTTTGACTTAATATTTTTGATGCCACAAGGGAATTAGAATGACCCCTTCACACCCGTGGAGCAGTCCAACCATCTTGATCTTCTTCGAGTTTGAAGGGTGACATATCGTAATTCCAAAATGAGTTGCTTTTGCCCCAAGTTGCATTATGGTTGCCTACTCATCTCACTGAAATACATGGAGTGCAAATCGTTGCAATCGCCGAGTGGATAGAGTAGGTAACTAGATATGAGGCCTGCTTGAGATTGTGATTTTATGTGATTTTTTTTGTTATTTTGAAAATTTTGATGACCTAAAACCACCAAAGTGTGCTTATTTGTTATTTTTGTGGGATCCCTCATGGAGAAAATCCCTTATTTTGATATGTGGATCTAGCCACTGTCAGGTCCAGCGGCTTCTGAGTTCCTACCTATGGTCTTTGTTGCCTTGGGCGGCCAAGAAGTTTGGGCCATTGATGTCAGCAGCGGCCAAGGCATAATTAAGGAAATATAAAAATTTATTTTTCTAGGGTTTGACCTATCATTTTTAGTGTTGATGATTCATTTTTAGAGCTCTGGTGCAGCGATGATGATTGCGACTTCGAAACTTGCTGGTGTTGAAGACATGGCTACACAGGGTGAGACATCAACTACTAGAGCAGCTGAAGCTTCTCAGGTATTTCTCTCTTCAAAATACTAGCTCTATTTTCTTTGTCTAAGTAAAATTGAACTTCACTAAGTAATGAGAAAAACAAACCTTACTAAACCTACTGGCAACGAAAAAACTCCATAATTAGGATTAGGTTCCCTTTCGCTACGGTGGGTTAGTCCCCAATTTTGCTATCTGTCAGTGGCTTCAACTTAGGGTTTTTCAAATTTTTTTAATTATTCACCTGCTGCTGCCATTTGGGTGTTCTCAAACTTAGCTTAGTTTTGATGCTTGGGTAGGGGATTTGCTTTCCATTTTCTTGTTTTTCCCCCCTCTGTTATTTTATTCAAGTTATTTTGTTAAATTTGTAATTTTTTTTATTTTTTGGCCAAGGTTTCACAGGTTTGCCATGCCGCCCCTTGGCCGATGTCGCTCAGAGTGGCCGGCTCTGAGCCGCTATCACTCAGAGCGGCCAATATTGAATCCCAATGGTCATTTTTTTGTTAGTTGGGCCTTGGCCGCTGCTGCCTCCAACCACCAGGTTTCGGTCATTGTAGGTGACATTGGCTAAAGCTTAAGCCTTGTTTTTTTGCATTTTTGTGTATTTTTATGATGATTTTTTTTTTTTACTTTTGAATTTTTATTTTCTTAGGTGCAATTTATTCTTCTCTTGCTTATATTTAGAGTAACTCATACTCTTTTGCACCGTCTTCATGTTTATTATGAATTATACCTTAGATGCACTGTAGTTATATTTTGTCTTTCTTATGCTTTGTTTAGATCCTCACTGCTCGGGCTCAGGACCCGAAGCTCCTGCTTGACTTGCTTCCTGGATTTGATGACACTAATTGGGAGTGGTTTAAGGTCCGTGGGCTACATTATGTTATCATGTTCCCCCATATTATGGCCAACCAGGCTTATCTTACGGCCTTAGCCCACCATTGGGACCTGTTGAGAAGCAACACCCCCCCATTGAAAAATGAATTTCCATCCTTTGAAAATATTGAGCTTTCATTTTGCAGTAAGGACCCTCTTGATGTTTTTCAGGTTTTAATTCCATATTTTGCTTGCATCCTTTGTCAAATTTTGCATATATCAAAGTATCTAAGTAGTCTTGCATGTGGCTTTAATTTCAAGTTACAATTCACTTATTTAAAAGGTAGAAACATTATGAGTAAAAAGATCTTTCGCTGATATGAAAAAAAAATACAGAATACAGATAGATGAATTCATTAGAAGCCAAAACTTTCCATTTTTGGAAAAGTCACGAAATCGTGACACTTTCCATTTTTGGAAAAGTCACGAAATCGCGACACTTTCCATTTTTAGAAAGGTAGCGAAATCGCGACGGGTTTTGAAAAAATAAGCTAAGTGCCAAAAACGTCGCGAAATCGCGACACTTCCATTTTTGGAAAGGTCACGAAATCGTGACACTTTCCATTTTTGGAAAGGTAGCGAAATCGTGACAGGTTTGAGTCGGAAGCCAAACTTGATAAAAAATGTCGCGATATCACGACACATTTTGGATGAATGCAAGTCTTTATGGCAGAAGGAGCAAAGAAATGAACAAGGCATGAAAACGTCACGAAATTGCGACGTTTTTCGGAGAAGGGGCCCAAGGCGCAAGCGAGTCGCGAAATCATGACGTTTTTCGGAGAAGGGGCCCAAGGCGTACGGACCGTCGCGATTTCGCGACATGTCACGAAATCGCGACATGTCGCGGTTTCGCGGTGGGTCCAAGTCAAAAGAAAGCCAAAGGCAAAGGTTTACTAAGCCAAGAGTCGCAAGAAACAACAGCAAGGTCGAAAAAGTCCAAAAGCAGCTAAGGCAGGAGTGCATCGCGAAATCGCGACGTCGCAAAATCGCGACGCGTTTGGCAGGAAGACCCTGAACCCCAAAAGTGTCGCGATTTCGCGATGCCTTCAGGACGTCGCAAAATCGTGACAAAAAAGCGAGCAAAGCGCCAAGGGCAGAAGGGGGAAGCAAAAGGCGGCAAAGGGAACCAACACCAAGTCAAAAGGAGCGCAAGTCAGAGAAGGGTGTCGCGAAATCGTGACACTAAGCCGAAGAAAGTTGCCAAGGCCAGAAAAGGGGCGCAATTTCGCGACATTTGTTGAGAAGCAACACCCCCCCACTGAAAAATGAATTTCCATCCTTTGAAAATATTGAGCTTTCATTTTGCAGTAAGGACCCTCTTGATGTTTTTTAGGTTTTAATTCCATATTTTGCTTGCATCCTTTGTCAAATTTTGCATATATCAAAGTATCTAAGTAGTCTTGCATGTGGCTTTAATTTCAAGTTACAATTCACTTCTTTAAAAGGTAGAAACATTCTGAGTAAAAAGATCTTTCGCTGATATGAAAAAAAAAATGCAGAATACAGATAGATGAATTCATTAGAAGCCAAAACTTTCTATTTTTGGAAAAGTCACGAAATCGTGACACTTTCCATTTTTGGAAAGGTAGCGAAATCGTGACGGGTTTTGGAAAAATAAGCTAAGTGCCGAAAACGTCATGAAATCGCAACACTTCCATTTTTGGAAAGGTCACGAAATCGTGACACTTTCCATTTTTGGAAAGGTAGCGAAATCGCGACAGGTTTGAGTCGGAAGCCAAACTTGATAAAAAAACGTCGCAATATTGCGACACATTTTGGATGAATGCAAGTCTTTATGGCAGAAGGAGCAAATAAATGAACAAGGCATGAAAACATCGTGAAATCGCGACGTTTTTCGGAGAAGGGGCCCAAGGCGCAAGCGCGTCGCGAAATCACGACGTTTTTCGTAGAAGGGGCCCAAGGCGTACGGACCATCACGATTTCGCGACATGTCGCGAAATCACGACATGTCGCGATTTTGCGGTTGGTCCAAGTCAAAAGAAGGCCAAGGGCAAAGGTTTACTAAGCCAAGAGTCACAAGAAACAACAGTAAGGTCGGCAAAGTCCAAAAGTAGCTAATGCAGGAGTGCGTCGCGATTTCACGACATCGCGAAATCGCGATGCGTTTGGCGGGAAGACCCTGAACCCCGAAAGTGTCACGATTTCGCGATGCCCTCGGGATTTTGCGAAATCGTGACAACAAAGCGAGCAAAACACCAAGGGCAGAAGGGGGAAGCCAAAGGCGGCAAAGGGAACCAACACCAAGTCAAAAGGAGCGCAATTCAGAGAAGGGTGTCGCGATTCAGAGAAGGGTGTCGCGAAATCGCGACACCAAGCCGAAGAAAGTTGCCAAGGCCAAAAAATGGGCGCGATTTCGTGACATGTCGCAAAATCGCCACATGTCAGATTTTCGCGGCAGCAACAGCCAAAGGGCGCCCAACACAAAAATAGGTCACGATTTCGTGACATGTCGCGAAATCGCGACATGTTGCGTTTTCACGCCAGAAAAGACAAAGAGCCCGAAATGAAAAACAACTGGAAGCAAGTGCAGGAATGTCATGTTTTTTGCGACACGTGTCAAACAAAGCAAGCCACGTGTGATAAACTTTAGGGTTTCGATTTAATAAAGGTTTTGATTTAATGATTTTAAAATACTAATCCTTGTTTTGTCTTTTTTGCAGAAAGCCATCTGGCACTTGCATGATAGCGGGAGTAATGGCCAGAAAGACAGTTAAGCGCAGATTAATCGAGGACCGTCACATTAAAATGAGAGATGTCGGGAATTGCTGGTTCATCCAGATTTTTATAGATCTTGCCACAAAGAGACTTTACGGTGACTAAGCAGCTACCCATTTAATGGAGTATGTCGAGAATTGGCCGAAAAATGAAAATATCTACCCACGGTTACCGAAATTTGCTGATGGACGCATTTAATGAAAATTTATGGCGAAAGTAATGGCGTGCAGAGATTTTTAATTCATAGACAGCTCTGCGGAGATGAAATGTCAGAGAAATGGTGACTCATCCAAATTTCCCGGGGGAATTAATGAGGACATTTACACACAGTTGCGGGTGGATGCAAGTGGCATTAAAATTTTGCCTTCTCCATTTATGGCAAGTAACTGCACTGATTTGCAGAATGGTTAAGTTTTATCGAAACTCTATTTTAAAAGGCCTTATATTGTAAAACCCGGGTAGTAGAGTTTAAGATGATAAGATTTAGGGTTTGAGAAGAAGATATTTTTGAAAAGATCAGGGTCTGTCCCGAGTCTATAAATACTTCTTCTGAATGTAATCGCAGGTGGAGAAAACTTAGAATAAAAGGCTATTGAAGCAATTTCTTGCAAATCTTGTTAAATGCTTTATTCTGGACTTGGAGTTGATGTGCTTTTTGCTTTCTGTGATAGCATGGCCAGGAGCCTAATCTCTTTCGGATCGTGCTAAGTTCATTTTCTTTTGTTTTCATCTCATTAAAGTTTATTCAATATATGCTATAAATCCGTGATATCAAGATTAAATATGTTGTTGGGCTTCAGTTGTTTTATTGTATGCTAGGGAAAACCACAGATTTAAGGTTTAGGTCTGTTCTGATTGCTCTGTCCTCACTGTGTGAGCTATGCTGCTGGTGAGAGATACCAATTTTAACCGACTTCCTTTTTTTTATGATTTTCTTTCAGATCTATTCTATCTCTGTCTCATGCTCTTAGTAGAAGGTGATCTTAGAAAGCTGGACACCTTCTTCTTTGATTTGTTCTGTTGTGAAGATGATAGTATAAATAAAATTGGTAGTTTTGGTTTTCCAACCAAGTTTGATAGACTTCTCTTTCTGCCTTACCCTACTCTCTCTGTTTTACCGTGAAATGATCCATTTTTATTTTCTTTTAAATTTGTCTTTATTTAAATCTACTGACCCATAAGAGCTAGATCAAAGAACTGATTTTAAATCCGATTGTCAACAAAGTAACAACTTATAAACATTATTGAACAAGTTCAGAACCCGTTGTAAGGTAACAGACAGTCCATTTTGAAAACTATTCCAAAAGTGAAAAAGAGTGAATAGACATTCGACGCAACTCTGTAACTCACACCTTGGATAACCAGCAAGATCCTAAAGTGAGTGGGATTTATCCCTTACAAGTGTTATCAGAGTTTCATGCTCATTCTTCACAGGGTGTGTATAAAATTTGGACCAACAGGACCCACAGACCAACACCTTCCACCTTCCACCCGACGAGATGACTATCACGCCAGAGGATATTTATAGGATCTTTCGAATCCCATTCGATGGGGTGCCCATTGTTTCATCGACCACTAATGATCCAGTAGTCATCTATGCTCAGGTTTTTAGAGTGCACTCTGCACAGGCCCTCTAGGAGACTAGGTTTGGAGGAGTATCTATCAAGGCTTGGTATGATGCTCATGTTTTCACAACGAGGCATGTCGTGTTGTTGATGGTGATCAACAACATTCTTATCTCGGACTGCTCATGTTTGAGGTTCCCTTAGAACCTCCTTGCGATGGTGTAGGACCTATTGGATAGTGAGGAGCATATCTATGCATGGGGTAGATCGCTATTGGCTCAGTGCTACTATGAGTTGTACCATATCCATTGGCAAGGATGTGTGAGCATTACCTGCAGCTTGCTCCTATAGGTTTGGGGATGGGAGCACATTAAGGTAGATCACCCTAAGGGGCTCCCATCCAAAATTATAGCTATTGAGGCTTGGACACAGTGCTATGCTACCAGATGGGATCAATAACATGAGGATCATAAGATTCATACTTTTGCAGGGGAGCTATCCCACTATACTAATGCTTTCACTAGACTATTGGCCGGAGATGTCGTGTGGCAGCCTTACTATGAGTGTCCTGCTTGGGATGATCCAACTAGTTTTACTGCCAGGACACGATGCAAGCGATGGCTTGTTGATCATAAGATTGCCATCCAGAAGTATTTCTTCTACTCTCAAGTTCTTTGTCAGTATGAATTGCAGCAAGATGTACCCTTGATACCATTCTTGTATCGATGCCTCACAATAGAGAAGGACCTACCTCCATGATAGATCACAGAGCTTGCAAATGAGGAGGATGCCCCATTCATAGACCCTACAGTGGCTGGGAGAGTTACAAAGACCTACTATCAGTGGTGGGTTTATCATATGTGGTATGAAATCGATAGCCTAGGGCACAAGGATGATGGTGTAGATTTGGTAGGATGTAGGGTTCAATCCAGGACTGAGGTATGGGTCCAGTCGATAGAGCAGGTGGTAGCAGAGGATCTTGACGTTCCTGAGGAGGAGTTAGAGCTTGAGGAGAGAGACTCTCCTCTGAGAGCACAGTTGCATGAGTTTGAGACTGAGCTTCAGGCCACTAAGATCTAGGTACAATGGTGAGATGCTATGATTGAGTAGCTTACATCATAGATACAAGCTTTGCAGGCTACTATTGGGGGTAGTTATGTTAGGATGCAGTTTGTTGTTCCTCCTTCTACACCATAGGAGGCTCCAGTGGTAGGATCAGGGGCAGATGTGGAATGACTTTAGTCTTTGTTGGATGAGCATGAGGAGCAGATTCAAGGACTTACAGATCATGTCACCATCCTTCAGATGTAGCTCAGGAGGCATGGGCTTGTCCCTAAGGATCCAGCAAGTGTAGGTGGTTCACAAGTCAATGAGCACTCTACCTTGGGCTAGTCTTCCACCCATCCTAGCCTGCAGACCCGAACTTGGACAGAGATACCAACAGGCTCGCACCACTCGACTCGTGACACTACCATAGGGGGAGGTGGCATCGAAGGAGGTGGTGTAGGGGGCTTAAGCCCAGTATTTTATTGATGCTCTACTTGGTTCTTGATCCATTTTTGAGGTCAGCTGACCTATATGACTATAGCCCACAGGTATTTTTGTATATCCATTGGACTTGACACACATACTTTTATGATAGATTTGCTTTTTATGACTCATTATGTGTATCGTTTATTGCTTATGTTTTTGTTATTATTTTATTTTATGATATGATGTGATGTGATGATGGTATTATGATGATTTGATGAATATGCTAGATGATAGATGATATTTGAAGATGCTTATATGGATGTGTAGATGCTTATATGTTTTGATGATATGATGCGATGTATTTTGATGATGTATGATGAATTTATGATTGGTATGCAAATGGATATTGCCTATATGTTTTATGATGTGGTTTATGGATGATTAATGACTTGTTTTTGTGGATGCAAATGTTATTGTTAAATTCATGTTTAATTTTTGCTTTAATTGTATGCATCTAACTTATGTGATGGAATGGTATAAATGAACCTGTATGCTTTAATCACTTAAAACATACGAAATGCATATGACATTGACAATCTTAATGGATAATACCACATAAAATAAAAACTAATCATGAATTTAAATAATCACTCCTATCATAAGAATTGATTAAGTATTTATATATGAGATGTAATGGTGTGTAATGTATTTTCTTAATAATTTTCTATAAATTAAAATATATAAAGTAGTCAGTGGTCGTCTATATATTATTTCTAATATATATGCGATATCTGTCCTACTATGTTGATACCCCCTAATTTATAGAATCTTATAAATAAAATGATGGTGTGAATGATGTTATAATTTGTTGCTATGTAAAAAAATTTGGGGCTTTTCGGAGATTCAAACACTCTAGTTACCCTATCAACAGTTGTCTACTTACCACTTAGACTTTTGAAAAGTAATGCTTTTACCATGGACCTAGTTTTTCATGATCTCTGTGTGTGCATGTGATTGTATTTTTGAGATAGAAATCAAGCATTTCCTTCGATGTCAGGTAGGATTCTTTCAGCCCATTGCTAAGATCGAGGATCCTCAAGTGTTCATCTCATCCTTATGTTGGACTTAGTTGGACTATACCACTAGGCAATATTGGGTTACCTAAGCTAGCTCATCCACATTCAAATATTTCTCTACACAAATGCATTAATCAATTGTAATAGACATATCATCATTCGTAAGGATTTCTCCTTCCATTTTTGTACAATGCTGAGAATTCCAGGGATTCAAGTTTTATTCCCTTCTTTGGCTTCTTTTTGGATTTGGATATTTTCTCATATGTAGTGATAAAAATCACTGTTTATTTTGATTTATTTTTCTTTGAGCGGAGATTTTTGTAGTGATGATAATCAATGTTTATTTTTCTCATATGTAGTGATGAAAATCATTGTTTATTTTTTATTGATTTTTTTGAGCTTGCTTTCTTTTTTTTTGGATTTTTGATTTGTGTATCGGATTTTTGCATTGAAATCTGGACTGTATACTTGGCATTTTGAATATGTATTTTGCTTTGGGATTTTTTTCTTATTTTGATTTAAGTAAGGGATTTTGATAGGGTAAAGCTTATCCTTTTGCCAATTATCAGCACCTTTAAACCGATTGCACAGGGCAATAAGCAAGAAAGATCCTTTTCACTTAAGGTAACCTAGACCGCTTTGCAACTTTCATCTTTTCCTTGTACTAGCTAGGATTTTAGTGTTTCAATTAGTGATGGGATATTGAATATCCAAGGCTTTATCATAGCTAGGCCTTACCTTCTACTAATCAAATTTGTTTTCCTCAAAAGTTGATAATATTACTAGGTGTGGTTGACTAACCAAAAAACCTTAGTATATTATGTATAGCAACAAATAATGGTTGTGTTGAAAAACACAATTACACACATGTGGATGGAGGTATGGATATGAATGACTTGTGCGACAAACTGTGGTATCACTTGTAGGGCTCTCATGACATATGCAATTGTAGTGGATATGAATATGCAATGCAATGATGTGGATGCAATATGTGAGATGCAATTGTTTTTGTACTTTTGATTTTTATGTTGTTTTTGTATTTTTTCTTAATTTGACCAAAGGGCTTTAAGATGCCTTTGGAACTTTTTGTTTGATTTTGACCAAGTGGATTGGGTACCCTTGGAGCTTTTTGAATTGATGTTTGACCAAGTGGTATGAATTACCCTTGGAGCCTTTGAATTGATTGGATTTGACCAAGCGGTTTGGATTACCCTTGGAGCCTTTGGTTGATTTTGACCAAGCGGTATGAATTACCCTTGGAGATTTTTGATTGAATTTTTGAATTTTATGTTTTTATGATTTGTTTGTATTTTTGACATATTTGAATTTTTTTTCTGAATTTTGACATATTTGAATGTTTTTGTGTTTTATGATATATTTGAATGTTTTTGAATTTTGACATATTTGAATGTTTTTGTGTTTTATGTGTAAAATGCCTTTAAGTGAATGATATTGAGAGGTTCAAGCTCTTCAACACCATATAATGATATAAAGTGATATGCTCCAGACCCAACTCTCATTGAAATCATATATAGACCTATCCAGTTTACCGTGAACTTATCTCGCACATGTAGCGATAGATTTGAATTTTGTTGATTTTCTTTGAGCACTAGATCTCCAACATTGAAGCACTAGATCTCTAACCTTGAATTCCCTTAGATGGACTTTACTATTGTAAGATCGCACAAGGCAATCTTGGTAAACATAGAGATGCTCTAAAGCATTGACTTGGCGTTCATCAAGAAGCATCACCTGATCAAGGTGGTCTTGTCGCGCATCTTCATCATCTATGAAGTCATTTAATGTTATGCGTAGAGTCAAGATTTCCAACCCTAGAGGCATGATGGCTTCATTGCCATATACTAGTGAAAATGGTGTTCCCCAAGTGGGCATTCGTATACTAGTATTGTATACCCATAGTGCAAGAGGCAATTTCATGTGCCAATCCTTGTGATTTTCTTGCACTGTCTTCCTCAAAATGGAGACTATTGTTTTGTTTGAGGCTTCTGCTTGCCCGTTTGCTTGTGGATGATAAGGCGTTGAAAAAATATACTGAATGTGGTATTTGTTCATTAAAGCACACACATTTTTCTTAAAATATGGCCCATTACCTGATATTATCTTAGAAGGGACCTCAAAACAACTTATGATATTGTGGAGTATAAACTCCGCAATCCTTGGTCCAGTTGTTGATGTTAAGGGGATCACTTCTACCCATTTAGTGAAGTATTATGTGGTTGTTATGATGAATGTATGATAGCCTAAGGATGGGGGTGATGTATTTTTCCATTTTCAATTTTTAAAAGATTTTCTTTAATGAAGCTTCTTAAAAAAATAGAACTTCCTTTTTTTATTTTGATAAGGCATTTTTTCAAACACGTCACATGCAAAGAATTGACACCTTACTCATTCTCTTACTTCAGAGCCACGTGAAACCTCAAACCAAAAGCTAAATATGCTCTATTTGATGCCTTGAAGGTGTAACAACACTAAAACCAAACTCTGGCGACTCTACAAGATCAAAACAGCCAACTGAAGGATTTTGCCCAAGTGGAACAAATTGACATAAAAGTGACCTGTACCATTTTTACAATAATCATAACTCTCACCTCATAACTCTATTTTATTTGAAATTTGAAACATAAAATATTTGCAATGCTGACTACATCCAGTACAAATCTCATTATATAACTCCTTATGGTTCACCTGTACCACCTCCATGAAAACTGTTGCTGACACACTTTTTCCAAAAAGAGCATTTTTTGTGATAGTCTTGCAATGCTTGTAAAATTCGCCTCATTTCTTCATTTTGATGTAAATTTGGAACATATTTTCTTGAATATAAAAACCACCTCCAGTTATAATTTTGCTCTCAAATGCTTCTCGGTTTGCTCACAGTGATTCTGAAAAAACTGCCCTTTTTCGGCCTATACAACCACTTACCAAATCATCCGCCAATATACCAAAAATGTCACCGATCAATCCAAACACTGTGCTGAGACCTCCAACGTTGTTCTAGAATATTTATTGACATTTTGGCATGTTCTAAACTGATCCATCCTGTCCAACTGTGCCCATGATGACTTTTGCAATTTTTTGACAACTTCTTGATGATTTTTTCAACTTTTGCAAATTTGCACAAACTTGTAACAACTTCACCCAAACATCAAAAATATCCTCATAAGCATTGAAAATCACTGTACATACTCTAAAAAACCTCTGAACAACTGTCCACTGCATCAACCTGTCCATCTGAGTGTGTTGACAACAATGATAATAGTGTCGTTGCACCTTGCTCAACAATCTCCCCCTTTGGAATTGTTGACAACACACACACAATTTCCTATAACTCTTCTCCCCCTTTGAAAACAATACCAAAGGGCTATTGCAAACTCCCCCTGAGTCCATACACAAAATTCTCAGGCAAAAATTATTACACTTAGCAAAAATCACAAACATGAGCAAAAATATAAACAAATACACAAATGCTCCCCCTAAGAAGTGGCCCCAATAGCTAGTCGATTCTTGGGAAGTGTGACCACTCCCAATTTCTTGTAAAGGTACTCAAATACTTCCTTGGGAAATGGTTTGGTGAAGATATTCTCTACTTGCTCTATTTTTGGAACAAAATCCAACTTAACCTCACCTTCTGCAACTTTCTCCTTCAAAAAATGATATCGGATAACAATATGTTTTGTGCGAGAATGCATAACTGGATTCTTTGAGATTTTAATGGCACTGGTATTACCACACTTAACTAAAATCGGCTCACTAAAATTAATTCCAAGATCCTTCAGAGTTTATTTCATCCATAACACATGTGTACAACACGTTGTCTTTGCAATGTATTCTGCCTCTACTATGGATAAGGATACTGACTCTTGTTTCTTACTGTGCCATGCGACCAACCTATCTCCAAGATAGAATGCACCTCGACTGGTACTCTTCCTATCATCTACACATCCTACCTAATATGCATCTAAATATGCAATAAGGGTGAAGTCCTTACCTTTCGGATACCATAACCCATGCTCCATAGTACCCTTGAGGTGCCAAAGAATCCTCTTCACTGTTGTCACATGAGTCTCCTTGGGACTAGCCTGAAATCATGCTACCATGCATACTGCCTGCAAAATATCTGGTTTGGTAGCTATCAAGTACAGTAAGCTCCAAATCATAGATCTATACATAGTTTTATCAACATATGGAGATTTATCATCCTTGCTCAACTTGCAACTTGTCTTCATGGGAGTGCTAACTGGCTTACAATCCTCCATTGTAAACTTTTCAGCATCTCTTTCACATATTTAATTTGAGAAATAAATATGCCCTTTTCCTTTTTATTAACTTGCAATCCGATGAAATATGCAAGTTCACCAATCATTGACATTTCAAATTCTTTCTGCATATTATTTGCTAAATATTTACACAACTCATCTTTGTTGCTGCCAAATATGATATCATCTACGTATACAACAAGAACAATATGATGACCATTTTTGGTTTTAACATACAAATTGCTATCCACCATACCTTTCTTGAACCCTTACTGAGTAAGATAATTGTTTAGCCTTGCATACCATGCTTGGGGTGCATGTTTTAAGCCATATAACACTTTATTCAACTTGCAAACCAAGTTGGGATCATAACCAAGCTGGAAACCATCTAGCTGCTCAATATAAACCTCTTCTTCAAGTTTCCTATTCAAAAATGTTGATTTCACATCCATTTGATAAACTTTGAAATTCTTGTAAACTACTAAAGCCAGAAATATTCTAATTGCCTCTAGTCTGGACATAGGTGCAAAGGTTTCCTCAAAGTCAATACCTTCAACTTGTGCATAGCCTTTGCATACCAATCTTGCTTTGTTCCTGACTACTTGTCCTTCTTCATTCAATTTGTTTCGAAAGACCCATTTAGTACCAATTACATTTTTATTTGCGGGTCTTGGTACTAACTCCCAAGTCTTGTTTTTATCGATCTGATCTAATTCTTCATTTATTGCCTTTACCCAACTTTCATATTTGCTTGCATCAACAACATTTTTGGGCTCAATGTTGGATAATAAAGAGTAGTTACTTACTAATATTCTTCTTTTCTAAACACCAACTGTGGGGTCTCCAATTATTTGCTCTCTAGGATGATCTTTCTACCAGCTGCCTGTTTTGAATTTCTTGTTTTCTTCCACTTTTGAATCACTATTTGAATCCTCTGAGTCAATTTTTGGTTTCTTTTCTGTTTCCTTTTCCTCATCTCCTTCAATGACCTCTTCATAAATTGGGTAGTTCTCTTCATAGCTAATTACTCATTCCCTTCCTTCATCAACTTTAACATTAGCACTATCCACAATTTTCCTTAGCCTCTTGTTGTAGCATTTGTAAGATTTGTTTTTTGACGAATAGCCAAGAAAAATACCTTCATCTACTATCTTCAAACTTACCAAGGTTTTATTCAATTATTTTGATGTAACACTTGCTGCCAAAAACTTTAAAGTATCTTGTTGTTGCATTTTTACCAAACCACAACTCATAAGGAGTTTTGCTTTCATGCGTCCTCAACATGCACCTATTTTGGATGTATACCGCAGTATGGACTGCCTCTTTCCAAAATTTGTCTGCTACTTTGCTCTCGGTCAACATAGTCCTTGCCATTTCTTGCACTATCTTGTTCTTTATTTCTACCACACCATTCTGTTGAGGTGTCCTGACTGCTAAAAATTGTCTCCTAATGCCATATTTTTCACAATACTCTATGAAATCCTCTGAAATGAATTCTCCTCCTTTGTCTGACCTTAAACATTTAATCTTTTTTCCTGTTTTATTCTCAACTTGGTTTTTGAAAACCTTGAACATCTCAAAATCTTCTAATTTATGCTTCAAAAATAGTAGCCATGTCATATTGGAATAGTCATCTATACACAACATGAAATATTTGTCACAATTTATGCTTTGCGTTCTCATGGGTCCACATAAATCAGTATGTACTAGTTCCAAAGGTTTGCTTGTGTAGTACTCTTTGTTTTAAATGAGACTCTAGTTTGCTTCCCCTTTTGACATGAAGCACAAATTGATGAGCAAGGTGCAACCAAAGTATTGTCATTGTTGTCAACACAGTCAGGTTGATCAGTTGATGCAATGGACAGGAGTTCATTGATGAGCAAGGTGCAGCCAAAGTGTAATGGATAGGAGTTCATTGATGAGCAAGGTGCATCCAAAGTATTGTCATTGTTGTCAACACAGACAAAGGATCGGTTGATGCAATGGACAAGAGTGCAGAGGTCATTAGATAGATCGGTTGATGAAGTGAACAAGATTTTAGAGCAATTACAGCATGTACAATGATTCTCCAAGAAGAACGTAGTGGCCCATATGCAAAAGCTCAAAGAAAAAGACAAGTAAGAAAACTGTCACGATATCGTGACATGTTGAGAAGAAAGAAGGCAGAAAGAAAAAATGTCGCGATATCACGACATGTTTGGCCGAAAAGAAAAAATGTCGCGATATCACGACATGTTTGGCCGAAAAGAAAAACTGTCGCGATATCGCGACATGTTTGGCCAAAAAGAAAAACTGTCACGATTTCGTGACATGTTGGAGGCAAAGAAGCCAAGTAGAAAAACTGTCACGATTTCACGACATGCTAGAAGAGAGAGAAAGCGCAAGGAAAATTGTCACGATTTCACGACATGTTGGAAGAGAGAGAAAGCGCAAGAAAAACTGTCGCAATTTCATGACATGTTGGAAGAGAGAGAAAGTGCAAGAAAAACTATCGTGATTTCACAACATATTGGAAGCAAAGAAGGCAAGTAAGAAAACTGTCGCAATTTCGTGACATGTTCGAAGAAGCAGCGCATACAGGAAAAATTGTCATGATTTCGCGACATGTTCGATGAGAAGGCACATGCAAGAAAATTGTCGTGATTTCATGACATGTTCGGAGAGAAGGCGCAAGCAAAGAAAACTGTCGTGATTTCATGACATGTTCGAAGAAAAGGCGCAAGCAAAGAAAACTGTCGCAATTTCGCGACATGTTCAGGGAGAAGGAGCTCACAAAGAAAAGTGTTGTGATTTCACGACAATCTACAAGAGAGGCAGTACGGACGAAAATGTGTCACGATTTCACGATATGTTTGAGAAAAGAAGCTCGCAAAGAAAAGTGTCACGATTTCGTGACAATCTGCAAGAGAGGCAGTACGGACGAAAATGTGTTGTGATTTCATGACATGTTTGAGAGAAAGAGCTTGCAAGGAAAAGTGTTGTGATTTCGCGACAATTTGCAAGAGGAAGCGCTAAGGAGAAAAAGTGTCACGATTTCGTGACATGTCGGGTTTTCACGATCCGATGAGAAGAAAAGTGCTAAGGAGAAAAATTTTCGTGATATCGCGACATATTGCAGGAGAGAGAAAGGCAAGACAAAAAGTGTCACAATTTCGTGACAATTTGCAAGAGGAAGTGCTAAGGAGAAAAAGTGTCACGATATCACGACATGTCGGGTTTTCACGACCCGAAGGGAAGAAAAGCGCTAAGGCAAAAATGTGTCACGATTTCGTGACATGTGTTTTCACGGGGCAAAGACAGAGAAGAGCACAAGGTAGCGAAAGTGTCACGATTTCGTGACATGTTTCGTTTTCACGGGCGAAAGGCAGAGAAAGGCATAAGGCAGCGAAAGTGTCACGATTTCGCGACATGTTCCATTTTCACGAGCGAAAGGCAGAGAAAGGCACAAGGCAGCAAAAGTGTCACGATTTTGCGACATGTCATGTTTTCGCGGATGCATGCCAAGAAGAGTACAAGGAAGCGAAAAGTGTCACGATTTTACGACATGTCATGTTTTCACTAGTGCATGCCAAGAAGAGTGCAAGGAAGTGAAAAGTGTCATGATTTCATGACATGTCATGTTTTCACTGGTGCAAGCCAAGTAGAGTGTACGAGAGATGAAAGTGTCACGATATCGTGACATGTGTTTTTGCGGGTGCAAGCCGAGAAGAGGACAAGGAGGCAAAAAGTGTTGCGATATCATGGCATGTCATGTTTTTTGGTCAAATGACAAGAAAAAGTCAAAGGGGTAGAAGTGTCGCGATTTCACGACAGGTCGCCTTGACACGAGCTAAGAAGAGAACTCAGTCGAAACAAAGAAATGTAACAGTGAACTGCAGACAGTACGACAGTAAAAGAGGTAGTTACAGAAAGAATTCATGCAGCTAAAATAAGAAGAGTTAATTGGAGTCAGAATTGCATTTGCAGGGGGGGTTGCAAAGAAAATCATGCAGGAAAAATAAATAAGAGTTAACTGGAGTCAGAACTATAGTTACAGGGGTAGTTACAGAATAAAATTATGCAGCTAAAATTAGAACAGTGCATTAATGACAGAATGGTTGTTATAGGGTCGTGACACTGTGAAACTGTTAGAGCGGTGGCCATACTGAGAGTCCCAAATAAATAGACAAACCTATTAATAGGTTACGTGTAAGAATATTGTGTCAGAAAGGAGTTACTTACAGGAGTGGCTATTAATAGGCTACATGCGGGATAATGGAAGTTACAGAAGTCTTAGGGTTTCAAGATGAAAATATTGTTATAAAAGTGCAGTTACGTGCAGAAGAAAAAGTTTGGCTCATAATTGAAAAGAGTGTCGCTAGAAAGATTAAATGTGTCATGAGGGCAGTTGCGTGCAGAAGTGAAAAGGTAGCTCAAAATTGAAAAGTGAGCAGATAAGGTTGTCAGAGCTGTAAGCGAGTAGAGAAGGCTGTCAGAGCGCAGAGAAAGCTGTCAGAGCACAGAGAAGGCTGTCAGAGCATAGTAAGCAGAGTGGTAACAGTGATCTGTTAGGTTGAGCTCTGTGTGTGTAGATATATATGAGAAAATACAAAGAGAGAAATGATGTTGAGAGAGAGCAGCTGAGAAAGAGCGACTGAGAGAGTGCAGCTAAAAGTGCATAGAAGGAATATGTGTTTCATGAATTGAAATAGAGATTGGATGAGCAATAGACCAGTAAGGGTCTTGTAAAAGTGAAGGCATATTTATGTCAATCTAAGATTCAAAATAGAAATCCAAGTTGGTGCTTGGAATCAGGGGTTGGTGCTCCTTCTAGTTGGTGCTGGTAAATTAGGGGTTGGTGCTCCTTTTTGTTGGTGCAGATAAATTAGGGGTTGTTGCTCCTTCCAGTGGGTGCTGGTAAATTGTTTGTAAAGTTGGTGCTTTGCAAAGGCTAGATTTGGATGGGAGTCCAAGCAGTCTATTTTTGAGGAGTAGCCAAAACTGGTGAACCTCATTATATCGTGTGTTGTGGAATGCTCTCTTATGATACTTGTTTCTGGTTTTAAGTTTTCATTGCTTCAGATTTAAGAGTTGTAGATTTGAATTTAAATAGCTACACTGATTCACCCCCCTCTCAGTATCATTGTAAGACTAACAATTTGTATCAAAGCCAAGTTCCTGAATAGGCTAAATCAGCTAAGGTTGATCTTGGATTAGTACACAATGGGTAAGAAGAATAGATCCTCCTCCAAAAGGACATCTCAGTCAGTTTTAGTTCCTGTGGAAGAGAAAATTGATCCAAAAAAGGTAGAAGAAGTGATTTCTGAAGTTTGTGTTGAAAACCTTGAGATTGATGTAGATCTAGAAGGTGAGTTGATCGCCGCACTTGAAGAGTTAAGTATATAAAAATAAAAATAACAACAGACTATCCAAAAAATTGGAAGAATATGGGGATGAGATTGAAAATCTCTTCTTACAATTTCAAACGGCCAAGAAAACAAAAGATGCCCTGAAGACACAACTAGATAATAAAGTTGAGGTATATAACAAACTTGAAGAGGAATCTAACAAAGTTGTTAGTAATCTGAAGCTGCAAGTAGAAGATTCCAAAAGGACTGAAGAAACTCTCAGGTCGCAGATCAATGAGAAATATATTGTTTGCTGCAAACAAGAAGAGGAGATTGTGTTATTGAGGAAACAACTAGAAGAGGCCAATACAAATCTCAAATTTGAGAAGAGCACTGAGCTGCTAGATAAAATGATAAGGCAACAAATAAGCCCCATGTGTAAGCTTGGTCTTGGATGTGAAGCTGAACAACCTTCATCGTCTAAATCGAAGAGAAGAAGAAGTCCATTGCTTGAGGGATCAAAGCAAGAAAATCTTGAAGTTGAATCTTCAAAAGGAAGAAAATCTCAAAGGAGATCTACAACAAAGCAACCACAACAAAATAGGTTCTATCACTCTCACTCTATTCATAATAATGCTTTTAATGGCTATTGTTTTATATGCAACCATTATGATCACAAGGCAATTTATTGTGGATTGAATAATAGATCAAAGAGTTATGCTGGTAGAAACACATCTGTTATTCCGGTTGAACACCATGTGCAATGTTTTAAATGTAATGGTCATGGACACATAGCAAGGTCTTGTCCAAGAACTTTTGTATCTAATCTAATGCAAGACAGTAGATTTCATCAGACACAAATAATGCAACACAGACAGGGAAGAAATCATGTGTATCAAAGAAAGGAAAATAATCATCCATCAAGGATGTACAAGAGACAACCACCCAAGAGAAATGTTTTAGCTCACGAAAAGGTTCAAAATAGGGATGCAGTTGAAAAACTCAAGCCCAAGTTCAAGAGATCTTGGAGAAATAAAGAAGAGAGGAAATCGTGTCTCCTTGGACAGAAGGAGATTACTCCTCTATTGCACTAAGCAGCTCCAGGTAGCACATCCTCAGGGGGAGCAATGTTAAAGTTTATTTTAATGCTCCTATGTATTTGTGTAATTATCTGAGGATGAAAGGAAAGTAGTCGGGGAGTTGTTGTACAGCTGTCAAAGTGTGTATTTGAACTACACATTGACGTGAATATTGTTAGATCTATCATGACGTTGTGGTGAAAAAAATATTGAAGTCTAATTATTGATTCATGTTTAGATCATCAAGATGAGCAACTTTGCGTTGTAAGGTCCAGAAGCATGAGTTTGAGTAAGGTGCACTATAGTTGGCAGTAAAATTGCAGTGTCGATACAGTGTTGGACAAAAGTTGGTACAAGTGTGAGTCACTTGACAATTTTTTATGGGAAGCTTGAAGAAGAAGTTTTTGATGCAGCAGCTGATAGGCATTATCTGAGATAGAACATGCAGCACAAGTCGACGAAGTCATGGAAGCATAAGCTGGCAGGTGCTAGTTTTGAAGCCTGTAACATTCCCAATCTATAGATAAAATAGAATTTGTGTTGTGAGTGGGAAGGTGTGCGTTTCTTAACCAAAAATACAACACATTGTTTGGTATAAGAGAGCACTATTTTTCTCTAAAGAAGTAGCCGCTATCAAAGATATTCCAGAGTCAAAGAAATCAGTGGCACTAGCACCCAGTTGGTCAAGAGTGCCAAGTGGCACATGCAAGATAGAGACATTGAGAGAATAGCGCCCAGGTGGTGAAGTGTCAAGGAGGACAAGATGCCTATGCAACTAAGAAAGTCTTGCATTATCTGAGAAATGCGAGATATTGCCCGAGTAATCCCTTGATCGCAACGAGGAGAAATGCTCCCTGGAATCACGTGAAGAATGTTACCCTAAGACATTCAGTAGCCTTGACATATGTCCTAGCAAGAAGCAAAATACCGAGAGTTGATGACTGCACGTAGATTGAGATTTGAGTATAGAACATATTGAGTTTCTAACAATTCTCTTTATGATTCTATAATATTTGATAGATTCTATGTGAGCCTAATGATAGGATACAGAGGACAGAGTCTCAATGGATAGAGATCCAGCAGCCAACACAGTTGAAGATAGATCTGAGTGAGGGACCACATTCTCAGGGGGAGCATTTATATATTTGATTATCTTTTTGCTCATGTTTGTAATTTTTTCTAACTGCATTAATTTGTGCCTGAGAATATTGTGCATGGACTCATGGGGAGTTTTGCAGCCACCCTTTGGTATTATTTTCAAAGGGGGAGAATAATTATAGGTAATTGCACACAATTATGTGTGTTGCCAACAATTCCAAAGGGGGATATTGATGAGCAAGGTGCAACCAAAGTATTGTCATTGTTGTCAACACAGTCAGGTTGATCAGTTTATGCAATGGACAAGAGTTCATTGATAAGCAAGGTGCAGCCAAAGTGTAATGGACAGGAGTTCATTAATGAGCAAGGTGCAGCCAAAGTATTGTCATTGTTGTCAACACAGATAGAGGATCGGTTGATGCAATGGACAGGAGTGCAGAGGTCATTAGATAGATTGGTTGATGAAGTGAACAAGAGTTCAGAGCAGTCAGAGCATGTACAATGATTCTCCAAGAAGAACGTAGTGGCCCATATGCAAAATCTCAAAGAAAAAAGACAAGAAAGAAAATTGTCACGATATCGTGACATGTTGAGAAGAAAGAATGCAGAAAGAAAAATTGTCACGATATCGCGACATGTTTGGCCGGAAAGAAAAACTGTCGCGATATCATGACATGTTTGGCCAGAAAGTAAAATTGTCATGATTTCACGACATGTTGGAGGCAAAGAAGCCAAGTAGAAAAACTGTCATGATTTCGTGACATGCTAGAAGAGAGAGAAAGTGCAAGGAAAACTGTCGCGATTTCGCGACATGTTGGAAGAGAGAGAAAGCACAAGAAAAACTGTCACGATTTCACATGTTGGAAGAGAGAGAAAGCACAAGAAAAATTGTCGTGATTTCACGACATGTTGGAAGCAAAGAAGGCAAGTAAGAAAACTGTCATGATTTCATGACATGTTCGAAGAAGCAGCGCATACAGGAAAAATTGTCGTGATTTCGCGACATGTTCGATGAGAAGGCACATGCAAGAAAATTGTCACGATTTCGTGACATGTTCGGAGAGAAGGCACAAGCAAAGAAAACTGTCACAATTTCGCGACATGTTTGGAGAAAAGACACAAGCAAAGAAAACTGTCACGATTTCATGACATGTTTGGGGAGAAGGAGCTCACAAAGAAAAGTGTCATGATTTCACGACAATCTGCAAGAGAGGCAGTACGGACAAAAATGTGTCACGATTTTGCGACATGTTTGAGAGAAGAAGCTCACAAAGAAAAGTGTCACGATTTCGCGACAATCTACAAGAGAGGCAGTACGGACAAAAATGTGTTGCGATTTTGCGACATGTTTGAGAGAAAGAGCTTGCAAGGAAAAGTGTTGCGATTTCATGACAATTTGCAAGAGGAAGCGCTAAGGAGAAAAAGTGTCATGATTTTGTGACATGTCGGGTTTTTGCGATCCAATGAGAAGAAAAGCGCTAAGGAGAAAAAGTGTCGCGATATCGCAACATATTGCAAGAGAGAGAAAGGCAAGACAAAAAGTGTCGTGATTTTGCGACAATTTGCAAGAGGAAGCGCTAAGGAGAAAAAGTGTCACGATATCGTGACATGTCAGGTTTTTACAACCCGAAGGGAAGAAAAGTGCTAAGGCAAAAATGTGTCACGATTTCATGACATGTTGTGTTTTTGCGGGGCAAAGACAGAGAAGAGCACAAGGCAGCGAAAGTGTTGCGATTTCACGACATGTTCCATTTTCACGAGCGAAAGGCAGAGAAAGGCACAAGGCAGCGAAAGTGTCATGATTTCATGACATGTTCCATTTTCATGGACGAAATGCAGAGAAAGGCACAAGGTAGCAAAAGTGTCATGATTTCACGACATGTCATGTTTTCACGGATGCATGCCGAGAAGAGTGCAAGGAAGTGAAAAGTGTCACAATTTTGTGACATGTCATGTTTTCGCTGGTGCATGCCGAGAAGAGTGCAAGGAAGCAAAAAGTGTCACAATTTCATGACATGTCATGTTTTCGCTGGTGCAAGCCAAGTAGAGTGTACGGAGGCGAAAGTGTCATGATATCACAACATGTGTTTTTGCAGGTGCAAGCCAAGAAGAGGACAAGGAGGTGGAAAGTGTTGTGATATCACGGCATGTCATGTTTTCGCAATCAAATGGCAAGAAAAAGTCAAAGGCGTAGAAGTGTCATGATTTGGCGACAGGTCGCCTTGACGTGAGCTAAGAAGAGAACTCAACCGAAACAAAGAAATGTAATAGTGAACTACAGACAGTACGATAGTAAAAGAGGCAGTTACAGAAAGAATTCATGTAGCTAAAATAAGAAGAGTTAACTGGAGTCAAAACTGCAGTTGCAGGGGGTGTTGAAAAGAAAATCATGTAGGAAAAATAAATAGGAGTTAACTGGAGTCAAAACTGTAGTTACAGGGGGCAATTATAGAATAAAATTATGCAGCTAAAATTAGAACAGTGCATTAATGACAAAACGGCTGTTACAGGGTCGTGACGCTATGAAACTGTCAAAGCAATGGCCATACTGAGAGTCCCAAATAAAGAGACAAACCTATTAATAGGTTGCATGTAAGAATATTGTGTCAAAAAGGAGTTACTTACAGGAGTGGCTATTAATAGGCTACATGCGGGATAATGGCAGTTACAAAAGTCTTAGGGTTTCAAGATGAAAATATTGTTATAAAAGGGCAGTTGCATGCAGAAGAAAAAGTTTGGCTCATAATTGAAAAGAGTGCCATCATAAAGAGTAAATGTGCCATGAGGGCAGTTGCGTGTAGAAGTGAAAAGGTAGCTCAAAATTGAAAAGTGAGCAGATAAGGTTGTCAGAGCTGTAAGTGAGCAGAGAAGGTTGTCAAAGCGCAAAGAAGGTTCTCAGAGCGTAGAGAAGGCTGTCAGAGCGCAGTAAGCAGAGTGGTAAGAGTGATCCATTAGGTTGAGATCTATGTGGGTAGAGATATATGAGAAAAGTTGAAGAGAGAAATGATGTTGAGAGAGAGCAGCTGAGAAAGAGCGACTGAGAGAGTGCAGCTGAAAGTGCGCAAAAGGAATGTGTTTCATGAATTGAAATAGAGATTGGATGAGCAATAGACCAGTAAGGGTCTTGTAAAAGTGAAGGCATATTTATGTCAATCTAAGATTCAAAATAGAAATCCAAGTTGGTGCTTGGAATCAGGGGTTGGTGCTCCTTCTAGTTGGTGTTGGTAAATTAGGGGTTGGTGCTCCTTTTTGTTGGTGCAGATAAATTAGGGGTTGTTGCTCCTTCCAGTGGGTGCTGGTAAATTGTTTGTAAAGTTGGTTCTTTGCAAATGTTAGATTTTTATGGGAGTCCAAGCAGTCTATTTTTGAGGAGTAGCCAAAACTAGTGAACCTCGTTATATCGTGTGTTGTGGAATGCTCTCTTATGATACTTGATGTTTCTGGTTTTAAGTTTTCATTGCTTTAGATTTAAGAGTTGTAGATTTGAATTTAAATAGCTACACTGATTCACCCCCCCCATCTCAGTGCCATTGTAAGACTAACACAAATGATATTTTATGGTTTTCCAATGGTGGGAATATCTCTCATTGCTTTCTTTGAGCTGATTTTTACTAGATTGTCAAAACTGATATGACCGAACCTTTTGTGCCACAACCAATTTTCTTCTTCCTATACAATCAAGCAAGCTCCTTCTGAAGTCTCTGATAGGTGTATAGGTTTCCAGATGTCCTTGATCTAGTTGCTATCAACTTCCCATTGTTTGCCTTTCTGACTTCACAACCTTGCTTCTTAAAGATCACTTCATGACCTCTATCACAAATCTGACTTACGCTCAACAAGTTATGCTTCAGACCAACCACAAACAAGACTTCTTTTGACCTAATTTTTTTGTCACTAATATTAACTAAACCTCTGCCAAATATCTTAGCTCCATCATTATTTCTAAACTTTACTGAACCACCTTCATACTGCTGCAACTTCTCAATTTTTTGTTTGTCACCTATCATATGACTGGAGCATCCACTATCAAGTATCCATGATGCGGATTTATTTTGTGCTTTAAATGCCATCTGTATGATCAATAATTCCTTTTCTTCCTTAGGTCACTCTTTTTATTTCCACTAAGGTTTTATTATAATTTTGGGCGCTTGTTTGGGCTTTTCTTTTTCAGTATCTTGTGCATGTTTTTTGGGAAATTTTCTATTTTGTCTTATTCCATTTGGCTGAAATTTTCTTCCCTAAAATTGATTTGATGCAAATGTACTTCGATAATTTATTGTAATATGCCCAAAATTATGATAGTTATAACATTCTACTACATAATCCATCAAATGTGAAAAAGCATTTCTATTGGTAAAATTCCTTGGTCCTACATTATACTTGCAATTTGAGATCTTATTTCCATAACCATTGCATTTAAAATATTAACCAGAAAAGAGATGATTGAACCTGGGTGGTGGTCTTTACCATGTTGTTGTAGGAGCCATAAATCTTCTTCTTCTTTGATGTGTGACATTGGTGAAGCCATCATTGTCAATTCTCCTTTCATGCCTTGCATTATTGCTTTCCTTTGCATGATTCGTTTTTGTTTGATCAACCTGTTTCTTCTCTTCATTCTTTGTGGATTCTTCATTTATGGCCTTTGATCCATTTGACGATTCTCCTTCATCAAAACCCAAACTAAATTTGATGCATGTAGTCTTTTGGTTATTTATGATCTTATCCAACTTCATAGAACTTTCTTCATGTTTGTGATAATAACTAATTTTCTGATTCATCTCTTCTAGTTGCATTCTTAAACCAACAATCTCTTCTTCTAGCTTGCTACAATAATCTATTTTCATGGTTATTTGCACTTCGAGATATTTAGATATTTTCTTGGATTCTTCTATCTGTACTTTAAATTTTTTTATGATTTCATTTGTATCCTCAATATTTCTTGAAATTTTCTTATTTATTTTTCTTTCTATCTTTAATTCATCTAGAGCTGCAATTAGTTCCTCTTCCAAATTCACTTCTACGTCAATTTCTTCTTCATCACATTCTTGTTATTTTTCTGGTTTTTCTTCTTTAAGTGCCATGAAAAGAGCTTCACCTGTTTCCTTTTCAGAATCCTCACTGGAGCTATCTTCTGATGACTGACATTCTTGGATATGAAACTTTTCTTCTTGAAGTTGTCTTTTCTGAAATTTATTTTTTTCTTCCAGTCACTTCTTTCTTCATGCGATCCTTCATCACATGCCTTAATGGTATGTGTGCTTGACTTTCATTTGTCAAGTAAAGTTTATTTCCACTTAAGATACCGCGTGCCTTAATGGTATGAGTACTTGACTTTCTCATGTCAAGTAAGGTTCATTTCCACCTAAGACACCGCATGCCTTAATGGTATGAGTGGAGAAAACATCCCTCGATTTTCTTCAAGCTAGTTTAGAATTTAAATCTAATTTTAAATGTACCTAAGATCATTATCTAATGGCTTTTTGATGCTTAATTCAATATATTGACACATAGACGTAAGAGGGTTTTACATTTAGCTACAAAATTCCCAACGCCTCCACATTTGAAACATTTAAACGGTAGCTTTCCTCTGTATTTTCCTTTTCCCCTTTTTAGTTTTCAAAAAAAGTTTGCTTCCATTTCATCTGATGTCTCTTCTTCCTTGGATTCTTGTTTTGCTTTCATATTTTTATGGGCTTTAAAAGCAACTTCTCTGTCTATGGGTTTATATTTTCCTATTCTCATCTCATATGTAGTCAAAGAACCATGCATCTCATCCATACTAAAAGAATTTAGATATTTAGCTTCTTCTATAGCTGAAACTTTAGAATCAAATATTTGGGGAAGGAATCTTAATACCTTTTTTCACGATGATAGAATCTTTTATTTCCTCGCTGAGTCCTCTAATCGTATTAATGACTTCATTAACTCTCAACATATATGCCTCTATATTCTCATCGTCATTCATATTTAATACTTCGAACTGAGCTCAATGTGTTTGTAACTTGGCCTCCTTGATCTTAACGTCTCCTTCATGAATGCTCTTCAGTTTATCCCATATTTCCTTTGCCATTTTACAACCCATAATCTTTACCAGTTCGTTGTCCACTAATCCACACATGATAGCATTCTTTGCTTTTGAGTCATTCTCAAACAGTTTCTTATCGACAACATCGGTTGGAGAAGTGGTGGGTATTGTGTATCCACTATCTACTAAATCCCAAATGTCGTATCCCAAAGCACAAAGATATGTCTGCATCCTGAGTCTTCAAAATATGTAATTAGTTTCATCAAACAATGGTGCTTTGTTTGATGAGAAGCTTTCACCACCTGCTATTGTGTCACTTACAAGATCACCCTAGCTAGTTAAGACTGTTTAAGAACCTCATTCTGATACCAATTGTTAGTCTCACAATGACACTGAGAGGGAGGGTGAATCAGTGTAGCTATTTAAAACTTAAATCTTCAACACTCATAGCCAAAACAACAAAAATATAAAACCAAATAAAGCAAGTATAACAAGAGAACATCACACAACACAAGATGTATCGAGGTTCACCAATTTGGCTACATCCTCAAAAATGACTATTTGGACTCCCATAAAAATCCAACCTTTGTAAAGCACCAACTTTACAATCACTTTACCAGCACCCACTAGAAGGAGCACCAACTCTTGATTTATCTGCACCAATAGAAAGGAGCACCAACCCTTGATTTATCTGTACCAATAGAAAGGAGCACCAACACCTCTACCAAGCACCCACTTGATTTTGATATTGATAATAAAATGACATATATGAATGTCTTCACTGAAACCAGAACCCTCTATGGTCTGTAATCTTAAAATCTAAAACTTTCTATTTCACCCAGTATAACATCCCTCTCTCTGCATTACTCAGAATTTGAATCTTCTCTTCTCACAAAACAACTAATTGTTCTCTTAGCTCATTTTGCCAATTGCTAAATGCTTTCTAGATATTGTGCAACACTTTTTCTATAAACTCCTCTCAAAATTTCAGCCAAATTGGATATCGTATGAGAAAGTTATGCCCAAAATATTGAAGTGACATTTTTCACCACTCTCCAAAAATCACGGATAATCACTCTTTATATTTCTCCACACACACTTCTTTCTTCACAAAATAAAGTCCCCCATTTTCAATAAAATACATTTTCGCTTAAAAAGCACACACTTGCATTCTTTTTCCCTTTTCAAATTTTAAAATATTTTCTTTAATGAAGCTTCTTAAAACAATATAACTTCCTTTTTTTATTTTGAGAAGGCATTTCGTCAAACACGTCACATGCAAAGAATTGACACCTTACTCGTTCTCTTACTTTGGATCCACGTGACACCTCAAAAAAAAAATTAAATATGCTCTATTTTATGCCTTGAAGGTGTAACAACACTAAAACCGAAACTCTGGCGACTCTGCAAGTTTGAAATGTCCAACTGAAGGATTTTGCACAAGTGGAACAAATTGACATAAAAGTGACCTGTATCGTTTTTGCAACAATCATAACTCTCACATCGTAACTCTATTTTATCTAAAATTTGAAACGTAGAATATTTACAATGCTGAATATATCCAGTATAAATCTCACTATATAAATCCTTACGGTTCACCTGTACCACCTCCACAAATACTGTTTCTGACACACTTTTTCCAAAAAGAGCGTTTTTGTGACAGTCTTGCAATGCTTGTAACATTCGCATCGTTTATCCATTTTGGTGGAAATTAGGAAACATGTTCTTGAATATAATGACCACCTCCAGTTAGAATTTTTCTATCAAATTCTTCTCGGTTTGCTCACAGTGCTTCTGATAAAATTGCCATTTTCTAGCAAGTACAACCACTTGCCAAATCATCTACCAAGATACTAGAAATGTCACCAATCAATCCAAACACTGTGATGACACCTCCAACACTATTCAGGATTATTTCCTAACATGCTGGTGAGTTTTGAGGTAGTGAATACGGATTGAGGAACAACTCTATGGTATATGGTCACACCACACTCTAGAGGTTCTTGGGAGATCAAAGACCCCCAAGGTGTTGTTTGCAATAAATCTCTAGTTGCGAATGACCAATCCTGATTTGGTTCGATGTTGATCATGTTGAATAATTCTTGATTATAAAAAGCTTCATGACATATTTTTGAGTGCGGAAGCACTTTCACATGAACGGTAGTAAAATTAGTAGATGGATTCTTAGGGATTAAGGATCCCAAAGATGCCATAGTGTTTGCAAATCTTTTCGACGTATGAGAGATTGCCTCGATGTCATACCATTCCAGCTAGGATAAGTAATTGTCGACAAGTTCCTTGTAAGTCTTCAGGAGTGGGCACCTACATTGGAAGAGTCCCTTGACCTGGTCTACTATGAGCAAGGAGTCACCAAAGATATTCAATATTTTAATGCCCATCGCTACGGCTATTTGGAGTCCTAGGATCAATGCTTCATATTCTATATTGTTGTTTGTGCATGGGAAGTCTAGTTTGAATGATAAGGGCAATGGAATACCCTATGGTGTGATAAATATAATCCCTGCTTTGCCCCCTTGTTCACAATTTGAACCATCGAAGAACAATGACATGTCTTTTTATTTCTTAGGTTCTTCGAGTTCTGGTAGATCTGATAATGCAAAGACTGCATCATCAGGCAACTCTATGGTGAGAGGCTTGTTATCTAGAAGAGGCGCTTCTGCTAATTAATCTGGTATGACTTGTCCCTTTATGGACTTTTGGTTTACAAACTCTAGATCAAATTTTGTCAATAGCATGATCCACTTGGTGGTACGCATATTGTGATATGCCTTTCTCATCATGTACTACAAAGGATTTTGTTTTGATATGACATAGGTCGTATGGCTCAACATGTAGTGTCATAACTTTTGAGTTGTAAAGACCACTGCTAAATACAACTTTTTGACATACGCATATCTTAGCTCATAACTCACCAAGGTGCGACTAATGTAATATATGGCTTGCTCTTTGTCTTGTGCATTATTTTGGGCTAACATGGTGCCTAATGAAAAATTAGTAGCCAATATATATAGTAAAAATTGTATGTATGGCCTTGGTGGAGCCAATACTAACGGCGTTGCCAGATAAGTTTTGATCTTTGCAAAGGCTTTATGGCATTCTTCGTCCCAATAAAATGGGACTTCTTTGCATACCAACCTATTCATAGGTCTGCATTTTTCTGATAATTACACGATGAATCTTTTTATGGATGCTATCTTGCCTTGTAGGTTCCGTAATTCCCTAATTTTGTTAGGGGCGACCATTTCCAGTATAGCCTTTACCTTTGTAGGATCTACTTCAATGCCTCTCTTGGATATGATGAATCCCAAGGGCTTGCCAGAAGTTATGCCAAATATGCACTTCTTAGGATTCAATCGGACATTGTGTTCTATGAGGCGATCGAAGACTTGTCTAAGGACTTCGACATGCTCTTGCCACAACAGGGACTTGGCTAGTAAGTCATCCATGTAATATTCCAAGATATTATGCATATAGTCATAGAATATGTATTTCATGGCCCGTTGATATGTGGTGTCAACATTTTTGAGACCGAATGGCATCACTTTGTAACAGAATTTTCCCCATAGAGTAATGAAAGTATTTTTATGTTGATCTTTGGGCTTAATCCGGATCTGGTTGTATCCAAAAAAACCATCCATTAGGGAGAGCATTTCATGACCTACGGTTGCATCTACAAGAGCATATATGTTTGGCAATGAGAATGAATCCTTTGGTGATGCCCTATTTAAATCCCTGAAATCCGTACAGATACCGACTCTTTCGTCAGATTTCCCTATGGGTACCATGTTTGACACCCACTCAGGGTAGTCGATAGGAACTATGAATACTACATCCAGTAGTTTTTGCAATTCGTTATTCACCATAAAAGCGATAGTTGGATGTATTTTCCTCAATTTTTGCTTGACTGGCTTCTTCATGGCATCCAATGAAAGGTTGTGAACGACTAACTTTGGATCTATCCCTGGTATGTCTTTGTAAGTCCAAGCAAAAATGTTTGGCCTCTCTTTTAGGAGAGGAATTATGATGGCTTGTTCCTCTAGAGATAGACTTTCTCTAAACTTGAATTTCCTTGGTTGGGTAGGATCATCACTGGTGTCCACCTTGAAAGTCACTTATATAGCCATATGTGACCCATCCTCTAGCTGATGAGGCATGGGTATCAAATTAATTTCATCAGTGGGATTTACTGGACCTACTGACTCAGGTTCCAAACCAACATGGAAAATGTCATACGTACAACCTAATGCAAAATGGAATGGTTGTAACATCTCTTCATTAGGGAAGAGGTCTTCAGGCTCTATGGGTAAATTAGCGCGATCCCAATCAATAGCCTCTATGTCAATATGTAATGATTTGGTAGGATCTATTGGTTTATGGAGTGGAGTGATCAAATCAATGGAGATCATGTTGATGGATGGGATGAAATCTTCAGGACCACATGGGTGCAATCTTGTCTCAGGGGTTTCCCTTCCATACTCGTGATGAGGTTCTGGAGGAATGGAAATTTTTGGATCTGGCCCATGAGAAAGGTGGACAATAGGATCGTTGGGCTCTAACTGCTCTCTGAATGTAGGTAGAGGGGGATTGACCATCTGATGAATGGCAGCTAGTTCAATAGGTCTCCCCAAAAATTGGAGATGAGGGTCTATGGCACAGAGTGCCTCTCTCTCTACTATATCTTTGAATTGCCGCAAGTGGTGAGGTCCAAGATAAGCCATCTTGGTCTCATCCTCAAAGTCATCATCACTTATCTAGAAACCGTTAGCATTGGTATGCGACCCTAATACAAGGGGCTCATGTCTTGGCCCCAAGTAGGCCATCTCTATTTCATATTTATACTCTTTGTCACTTATGAAGAATCCATTTGCATTTGTCTCTTGCACCAAAGTTAGGGGTTTATGGCTTAGGCCTAAGTAAGCTCTTTCAGTTGAGTCTTCTGATTCATAGTCACTTTCATCTGATGTATATCCACTCTCATTGTGGATGGACCATGTGAATCTCTACAAATAGTGAAGCCCTTGATAGGCTAAGCCAAGTTGCGCCTCATCATCACTTGCTTCATATCCATTCTCCTCATCCCACAAGTTGTACCCTGTTGGGGTGGAATCAATTGAGGTGTTTGGATGATAATTTTTTGGAGGTGGTATGTTTATCATGGCCACTTGTCTATTGCTCAAATTTTCTATTCTTAGGGGGTGATAAGGAATGAAATCAATTTCTTCTCCCAACCCTATGCTTAATATTTTCAATGTTGCTGCAAGAGAGTCATCTCGACCCCCGCTATAATAGCCTAAGCCAAATATTTCAGAGGGAAGATGATATAGTGGCTCGTAAGGCCTCATGTGTCCCTGCTCATATACGCCAAGGCCATAGCCATGCCAATGGCAATGCTCAAATTAGCTTAGAGAAAACTCAAAATTAGATAGATAACTAACATTGACTATGAATAATTCATCACCATCCTATTCTATATCTAAAGACTTATGAGGTATTCCAAGTGGAACCAATGTTCCTACTAGCGGCCTCAAGTCTTTAGGTCTCCCTATGCCTTGTGTAGACTCAATGATGGGTGTAAAGGTAATGTTCTGCACAAGGTACTCCCCTATGCCTGTGCTTGCCAAGTGCATTGATGCATGCAATGTGGATGACCCCACGAATGATACTGATGAAGTAGGGTGATAATCACTATATTCATCTTGATCTTGAGGATCTTCCTATTCCATAGGACTTGGCATTGTAGAAATAGCTACAGTTGGCACTTCTTTGGGCCTTTATTCCTTAACTAAGTATGCTTTTAGCTTCTGATTGTATTTTGGTTTTGACATTGATGGTACTTTAGAATCATTGACTATCTTGAGTGCACCAGGAAGTGTTGATGTGCATGGGTCTTTTCTTACCCCTTTGTCTTTGTTATCCCCTTGTGTGTTTGGGGATGAAGATGCCACGTATAGGTGAGTAGAAGGGATCATGAATTCTCTCAGAATGTCCACCTGATTTATGTATTTAAAAGGCTCTTCATTGTCAAAAACCACATAGACTTTATTTTCGTGCACATACTTGACACATCGGTGCAAGATCAAAGTCACACACTTCATAGCCCTTATCCAAGGGTGCCCTAAGAGGATGTTATATTGCATATCTCCTTCCAAGATATGACACATCATGGGATGGTCTTGTGCCCCACCTTGATGGGTAGGACTATCGTTCCCATAGTATTGCATAAAGCATCATTAAAAGCTCTCAATGTGTAAGCTCCTAGAACAATATTGATCTTGGGTATCTTGAGGTGCTCTATTACAGTTGTTGTAATGATGTTAATCAATGAACCTGTATCGACCAAAACCCTCTTGAAAGGTAATTCATTGATGGCCACTACAATATTTAGTGGAGGGTCTGGTAAGGTAGTAGAAACTGTCTTAATCTCATGATCATAGAATCGTATTACAGGTTCCTGGTATTCTTGCACTTGTCCCACAAAGTGGGTGAATGCATTCGCATCTTGAAGTTGAAGCTCAATTGTTCTTAAAATCTTCATTAGAGTCTCCCTATGCTTTGGGGACTATTTTATGAGCTCATAGATGGATAACTTAGTTGGATTTGTATGTAGGTTTTTCTCCAATCTACTCCAAATAGTTACCACAGGTCGCGTTGGTGGACTTGGAAGGTTATCTTACCTTTGCCTAGGAGTAGTTGGGATATTCATGGGAGCTGTAGGTGGTTGCATGTGACCATACCGCCTAGTCCTTATTGCTATGTTAACAATATAAACCATCCCCACACATTTGTGGGTAGGTATGTCAGCTTGAACCTGATTGAATTGGGTCCCTTGCTCTCGAGGGGCCTCATGATTGGGCAATGGGTTTTTGTATATGCCCATGTCTCTATTATCGGGAGCTAGTGGGTTTTCAACATTAAGTTCTCCTACCTCAATCATGTTTTGCACTTGATGCTTAAACCCGATGCAAGCCTCAATGTCATGCCTCGGGAAAATTGATCTTCCCTATATCCTTTTGGCTTAAGATATTTGGGATCTATAAGAGGTATATCAAGAAATCTGATCCTCCTAGCCTCGCTCAATTGATTAAATATTGATTGCATTTATTTTTTCAGAGGCGTGAAATAACAAGGCGGCTTGTGTTCTCAGTTTCTTTCCTGATTGTTCTTTTTGTCATAGTTGGCTGGTGGGGGATGTGATTGATAGTTCTGTGGTTGTTGTGCACCCCATCCTCAGGTGTATCTAATACAACTTGATTTACTGGAGCAGGGTTACCCTGATTCTGCTTGGACTTGTCATTCTTACCATTCTTGTTCCACTCCTTGTTTTGGAGCTTAATGGTTCCCTCATCTACTTTTATCTCTTCGATGAGCTTGGCCTGTGCCAAAGCTTCCTCAAACGAAGGATACCATTGGAGTTGTAGCAAGAGGGGGATATGTTTAGAATAAATTTTGGTAAACATATGAATTATCTCTTTTGTGGGAATGGAGAATGATAATTTTGCCATGATTTTTCTCCATTTATTCTCGTAATCCATTACTGGCTCATCATCATATTGTTTCAAGGTAGCCAGATCTAAAAGGTTCACCTTCTTCTTAGCACCAAAGGAGAAACGCTTCAAGAATGCGTTTACTAGTTTTTCAAAATTGGTTATGCTATGCTTAGGTAGTCGGTTGAACCATTGAGTGGCAGCACCTACAAATATCATTATGAATGTTCTTAGCATGAGAGCATCATTATCTTCAAGATGAAAATAGGCATTAATAAAACTGGTGACATGCTCTTGTGCATCCTCTTCACCTTTAAAATTCTCTAACCTAGGCATCTCAAAGTGCTTAGGATATGGAGGGCTAGGGATTGATAGGCACAATGGTTGATTATGTATCTTGCTCAATGTTGGTGAGTTCCCAGTTACCTCTTGTTTCTCAAAGGTTTTCATATTTTTAGCAAGCTCTTGAAATGCCTTTGATGCACAAATTTCCTCCTCTTATAAGCCTATTCGCATTGGCAATGGAGGTAACTCTCTATCCATTTTATTTGTTCTATTTTCCTCCCTCCTATGAGGGGACTCAGGATTATGATCTTGGTTTGTTGTGTTTGTCATTCCCCCATTAGTTGGATTCCATTCACTGTTTGGTGGGGCATTTCAATGTGGGCTATCTTGTCTAGTGTGCCTCTCCTTAGGTGAGTCAGCGTATCTTGTTCTTTGTTGGTCACCACCATTTATTGGTAAATTATTAAGATCTATTTGCTCATCTTGCTCTCTTAAATGTTGCTCATTTTGTTGCAAGAGTCTTTCTCTTTGTTTCTCTTGTTCGAGAGCTTCCACTAGCTCTCGCTCTTTACGTAATGCATTTTCTAACCGCCTCATTTTGCCAGTTTGTGCTATCATAAAAGACTCATGTTTATCTAACTCTTTTCTTGTTGTCTTGACTTGCAGATTCCTCAAGGGAGTTTTTGTTGTATCTATACTTTTGCTAGCTAATGTGACTTGTTCAATGTATTGTTGAGTGTCCCTATGATCAAACTCCATGCATCTTATGTGGGGTTGCTCTGAGGTACCCCCAAACTAGGAGGTATGTTTAGAAGTCATAGTTCATGAGCTTCCAAATGCAGAGTTCTCAATAGCTACAGTTCTTTGGGTTGATTGAGTAGAAAATCGATCCAACTTGTCTAGTTGTCTTGTTTTCCATGGCTAGTCTCGTGGGGTGCCATTTACTCCTATGAGGTCATAGTCTATGGGAATATTTCCTTTTGTGTGAAGGGTTTCTTCTATATTATTCCCATGACTAGATGTAGCTCTAGTTTCCTGCCCTTCAATGGGTAGACATGTTTCATATGTTTCTTGTGAGTCTTGAGGTGTTGCAATTCTTGTTTGCCTTCTTGATGAATAGGGATTGGTGGTAGTATGTTTTCTCCATGTGGATGGAGATGTAGCAGTCTCGTCATCCCTATGTGAAGAATGAGTCTTAGAACCTTATTTATGTCCATGTGAAGAGGAAGCCCTTGAATATTCCTCACGTTTTTGAGATATTTTTGTGTGTTTATAGGAGGCCCTTGAGGTCTCCTCATGTCTCCTTGATGAGGATGGTTGTGAAGCCTCTTTTTGTTTATGTGACTTTGTTCCATAATGTGATTCCTTACTTGGGGTTTCTCGAGGATATCCCCCAAGGGTTGAGTTATCATCCCTTAGGCTCGTGAAGCTACATCTCATGGTCTTATGAGTAGGTTGTTCAATGTTACTACGACTTCGCCTATGGGTATGAGTTGCTTTTGTCTCTCCCTCGGTATCAGAATGAGGGTGCTTACTTATTTTTTTGACCATGTTGTCTTATGAATTGATCTTTTGAGTTGCAATTTAGGAATGACCACACAATACCAAACAAGTGTTTATCTTGATTACCAATTTGAGTGTACCCTAAACTGTTTGGTGTATTTTGATGTGTTGTTCTTTTGATTTATTTGCTCTTGTTCTTGGATTAAGAATGAGAAGACTCATCCATAGTTACAACAAGTACACTCATGCCAAACATGATTTTCTCAAAAGAAGCTATAGGGTACATTGTTGAAGACTCAATGGAGGGTTCGCCTATCTATTCCACTTTGAACCAATAATTTTTCCAACAGTTGGAGACAGTTTGAACGCAAGTAACTTAGTGTCACTATAAGTTTCTCAATCTGTTTCTAGGAAGCTCTAGGGGGCAAACCAATGGAAGGAGATGAATTCCAATGTCACTAGGCTGAATTAAAGGTTGGTGATGAAATCCAACTCTCAAATGTTTTAAATGAGACGTGCATGTGTGGTGTTCATTTTAAGCTTGTTTATCATAAAATGCATCATATAGCAGCAATGAATCTTTTCTATATGCCTAAGTGCAAAAATACGTTTCAATATTTAGAAAGATGCATGAACTTATTATGATTTGTATGAGCACACTTTATCTCATGCAACTATGGCCTCTAGCAGGGCCTCAAAGCAAGCAAACAACATACAATGTCTAGCACATTGGATTCTAGGGTGAACTTTTTAAGCATAAGTCATTGTTCCTAGCAACGCCTAGTGGAAAATTTAAAAGGTCTAAGATCTGTGAAATGCCTTAATTATTTCTTATTTTATTCCTTCAATTTACAAACATAAATGTGCTTTAAGTTCTCTATTTTAGGCACACAGAAGCAGACATAAAACTATAAAATATCAAGGAAGCTATACCAACCTTTGATCCAGCTCAAAGAGTCTATGTTTTGACCTCTGCTGCACTCCAGTCTTGGTTTCTATTGACCAGAGTGGCTGGTTCTTAATCACTGTAGCTCAGAGCGGCTAGTTTTTGGTCGTTGTAGCTCAAAGCGGCTAGTTTCTGGCCACTGTAGCTCAGAGCGGCTATACCTGCACACAAAATTAAGTTAGTATTTTGGTAGAAAATGAAAAATTAGTGGTTGTCCCATCGTGATTGCCATCTGTGGACCCCAGGAACGCATGCATCGGTCCCTTTTCTAAAACCCTACTTGCAATGCTTATTTAAAATACCAAAGATAAAATGGAAAGACAAGAGGAAAAAGTATATAACACGAAATAACAAAATACGAATCTCTTTATTGATACTAAAGCTCGGTTACATGTCGGTCCCTCTTAGGGATACCCATTTTGATACTATAAATTACAAATAGGCAAGGAGTGTCCCTTCCATGAAGAGGTGGTGCACTTATAAAAGCTTCTCGGTTATACACATGAAAATGTATGAGGGCTTACATATGCCTCCTTCTCCAAGTCTGTTTCCTAGAGGGATATCTTTTGCTCTTGTATGTTGCAATCTTTGTCCGATGTACCTGTGGCCCTGCAAGCAATGAAACAACAACAAACATTTAGGTGTCTGAGATTGCCTCCTCGGATGAGGTTGTTAGTAATTAAATAATCTAACAAAAATATGATAAAAATATGCCATGAAATCATGTATATCTATGCTAATGATATAAGAAAATAAAATAAAATATGCAATGTCTATCTAAGCTAAGTCTGCGGGCCATTTTCCAAGACAGCGGCCGCTAAAGTAAACCTTGCCCTCTTTGCCCCAAATCTATGGGTCGAAGACTTTAATCTGATGTTGAAATAGTAGGTGTTATGCTCTTTGATTCGTCAAAGCTTTGATGTACACGTGATCTTAAAGAGAGCTTTTCGAGACTTGAAAGCTCTCCTCAAAAATATGTCTCTTTGATATGATCTCCTGTATGTCTCTTTTATGATAAAATATAAAATATCTCTGGATATCTTGGTGCTCTTAGGCTTGCACCTTTTATAGTGTGAAACCCTAGATCTATGTCCAAGCCCTAGAAATGAATTTCTCATACGTAGTGTAAGTTAGCATGAGAAGCTTTTGTCCATTTGCCTACTTGAGTCTTATATGCGAACTAGTCATTAGCATGAGAAGCTTTTGTCCTTTGTTTATGCTTGGAAGTCAGTTAACTTAAGTCTAAATGCAAACTCAAGTCTCCTATGTGAACTGGTCATGAAAAGGAATGTAAAGTCACTCTCGCTCACCTTTATTGCATGCGGACTACCTCTTATGCCTGTGATTAGGCTTGTTTGTCAGCAAACTACTTCTTATGGCTTAGCCGCTGTCATCCACAGCAGCTAATATCTGGTCGCTATCGTCTGCAACGGCTAAGATCTGGCCACTCTAGGCTTGAGCGGCTAGGATTTGGTCGCTCTTGGCTTGAGCGGCCAAGCTTGGGTGGCTTGAAAAGGCCCCAAATGAGTGGTGATAACCATTTTTGATGCTTGGAAAGTCCAAGATTAAGTCTTATGATCTTATAAGTGTGTCTATGTGAGCATCTCCCCTAAGCATGACACAATTTAAGTGTCTACACATCCATTTGCACAATTGGGATTGGACTTTATTGGTGTTATTAATCCTAACTCATCAGGCAACCATAAGTTCATATTGACCATCACTGATTACTGCACACATTGGATATAGGCTCAAGAATCCAAAAATTGCACAACTAAAGTCGTGATCAAGTTCATTGAAGACAACATCGTGACCAATTTTAGCATGTTGTATGCTTTGGTATGTGATAATGGCCCTGCTTTCTCTTCTTTGTAATTTATTGAATGGGCATACGATAACAAGGTAACTCTAAAATTTTATTCTAATTACTATCCTCAAGAAAACGAAGTAGCAAAATCAACTAATAAATACTTGCTAGAAACAATTAAGAAACTTTTAGATAAAACCCTAGGGATTGGCACAATAAACTGAAATATGCATTATGGTCAGATCAAACAAGGATTAAGTCTTTATTAGGAATATATCCCTATCATTTATTTTATGGTCAGGATCCTATCTTTCCTACCAACCTCAAAATCCTTACCTTACAATTTATGAAATATCACTTAGAAACAGATGACAAGGTGGAAGCTAGGCTATTGAATCTGATGAGTTTGGATGAAAAAGGGAAGAAGCACTGCAACATTTTAGCAAACATCAGAAGGCAGTAAAATGATGGTTTTATAAGACAACCAAAGTAAAAGCCTTCAGAATTGTCGATCTAGTGCTACTGTGGGCTAAGGCCCATGAAAAGAAAGGAGACCATAGAAAATTTGACAACCTATGGTTGGGTCCCTTTTAGATATCTGAGATTCTATGAGAGAATACTTTCAGGTTAAAAAGCCTAACTGGAGAAGATATCCCATTACCAGTGAATGGGCAATTTCTCAAGCATTACTTTAGTGCTTGAGGGTTTCCCAATCCTATACTATAAATAGCTTTGTACATAGATTTTCTCTTATTTCTATGGTGGATTTAATTTTTCTTCGACTTTGTCTCTTTTATTTTTAGTGTTGGCCTATTTTATGCTAGTTTCTTTTTGTCATTGCTTTTGATGTTGGTGTGTTTTATGCTTTTGTTAGTTTGGCTTGAATCATCCAGGTGCAATCAGCTTGTGGCTGCTCTAAATTAGAAATTCGTATATGCAACTTGGGGTGAAAGGTCCTAAACTGAGCTTAATGAAACTAAAAATTAGCTTAACTAGCTATTTGGGGTTTATTCATTGTTTGGGACAAAAGCAAATGAGTCTGAAAGTACTGCAAAATGATGTTGCAACTTCACACTGAAAACACTTTAAGGAAAGTTACAGGTTAGAAGAAATGAAACCATCATGGTTTGGTATTTTATTATGAATTATATTCAAGTATTTACCCTCCTATTTGTAATGGTAATTCCCAACCCAAAAGCAGAACCTAGTGCTTATTGAAAAAATTAAAAAAAAGAAGAGAGAATCTATGTTTAAACAAAAAAATAAATAAAAGAAAAGGTTTAGGTGTTTTGGGTGATTCTATAAAATCTCTACCGGGGCTATGAACGCTCGACTTGTAGTAGAGCAAGGTCTAGATGGTATTATAGATAACTCCATTGAGGCTATAGACACCCGGTTGGAAATGGAGCAATGTCTAGGCAAATTGGTGACATGTCTACCTACGTGACAAGACTCATCATAAGTAGACCAATTTTTGCTCAGGGGTAAACTAGACCATTTTCCAAACCATGATGAAAATTTTTAACCAATTCGAGAACTAAATAAACTCACATGCACACACTTTTCTAAAACAAAATAAAGTATTGCTTTCAGGTGAAATTGCCCAACCTCGGCCTTGGATGGATGCCAAATCTTTGGTTTCATTGGTTTGAAATTTTCATTATTTTTAGGAGGTTCTTTCTATTCCTAAAAATGCTTAGGAGCATTTTCTAGCAGAGTCGCCATTTGTTGTTGCGCTTGCACAACACGCCCCAGTCTAGACTGAGGACCCATTGAAATTTTTGGATTTTTAATTCCAAAATTTGGCTTGTATCAAGCTTTAAATTATTTTGCTTGCATCTTTTTGAAATTTGGTTGCATCAAGGAGTTGAATCTACTTACATAGAGCTTTCCAAAGTGGATTTCCTCGAAAATATTGAATTTTGGCTCTTCGGCAGTATTATTTTGGATTAATATTTCAGAATTTTGATTTTTTAAAGTTTTTCCTAAGTTTTGAAATTAATTAAATCCAATTTTAGGTTTATTAGAATTCCCCTATCTTGCCCTATTTTTGATGTAATTTTGAAGTTGTCATATCTTTTGTACATAAGATCTATTTTGAGTGATTCGAATATTAGTAGTACTATTTTGATCCCATCTTTGCAATGGTGTCAAAGTTGCAGAATTTTAGGAATGAAATATTCTCATAAAATGGTGTTGAGAAGCAACACACCCCCACTAAAAAATGAAATTCCATCCTTTGAAAATATTTAATTTTCATTTTTCCGCAGGGACCCTCTTGATGTTTTTCGGGTTTTAATTCCAAATTTTGCTTGCATCCTTTTTCAAACTTCGCCTACATCAAAGTGTCCAAGTAGACTTGCATATGGCATTGATTTCAATTTAGAAATAGCAGTTTCTATTTCTGGCCAACAAACTTCTAAATGCATTTTCCCTTAATCCGTGATGAATTTTAAAGTTCCGTTTGCAAATTTGGATACCCTTTGGGCTTTTTTAGATTCTTGTAAAGTTTCATCAAATTCTGGGCACTTTGAATTTTCATCATTTTTCTACACCATGTGAAGCTGATCATTCTCGAGCAATTTAAAATTCATTTTTCAAATGTTAAAATTATTTCTGAGTAAGGAAGATCCTTCACCAATATGTAAAAATGCCAAATACAGATGGACAAAGTCACTGGAGTCAACCTACAATTTTTGGAGAATTTGCAAAGTGAAGGAAAAGCTTGAGGGAAATGTCGCGATATCGCGACATGTTCCATTTTCGGACATGTCTCATTTTCGCGAGGGCACAAGCTAGGAAGAAAAGCTTGAGGGAAATGTCGCGATATCGTGACATGTTCCATTTTTGGACTTGTCTCATTTTCGCGAGGGCACAAGCTAGGAAGAAAAGCTTGAGGGAAATGTCGCGATATCGCGACATGTTCCATTTTCGGACATGTCTCATTTGACTTGTCTCATTTTCGCGAGGGCAAAAGCTTGGAAGAAAAGCTTGAGGGAAATGTCGTGATATCGCGACATGTTCCATTTTTGTGAGGGCACAAGCGTGAGAAAAATGAAGTGAAGGAAATGTCACGATTTCGCGACATGTTCCATTTTCGCGAGGGCAAAAGCTTAGAAGACATGAAGTGAAGGAAATGTCGCGATTTCGTGACATGTTCCATTTTCATGAGGGCGAAAGCTTGGAAGAAATGAAGTGAAGGAAATGTCGTGATTTCATGACATGTTCCATTTTCGTGAGGGCGAAAGCTTGGAAGAGATGAAGTGAGGGAAATGTCACGATTTTGCGACATGTTCCATTTTCGTGAGGGCGAAAGCTTGGAAGACATGAAGTGAGGGAAATGTCGCGATATCGTGACATGTTCCATTTTCGTGAGGGCGAAAGCTTGAGAAGAGATGAAGTGAAGGAAATGTCGCGATTTCACGACATGTTCCATTTTCACGAGGGCAAAAGCTTAGAAGACATGAAGTGAAGGAAATGTCACGATTTCATGACATGTTCCATTTTCACGAGGGCGAAAGCTTAGAAGACATGAAGTGAAGGAAATGTCGTGATTTCATGACATGTTCCATTTTCGTGAGGGCGAAAGCTTGGAAGAGATGAAGTGAAGGAAATGTCACGATTTCATGACATGTTCCATTTTCGTGAGGGCGAAAGCTTAGAAGAGATGAAGTGAAGGAAATGTCATGATTTTACGACATGTTCCATTTTCGCGAGGGCAAAATCTTGGAAGAGATGAAGTGAGGGAAATGTCGCGATTTCGTGACATGTTCCATTTTCATGAGGGCGAAAGCTTGGAAGAAATGAAGTGAAGGAAATGTCACGATTTCATGACATGTTCCATTTTCACGAGGGCGAAAGCTTGGAAGAGATGAAGTGAGGGAAATGTCACGATTTCGTGACATGTTCCATTTTCGTGAGGGTGAAAGCTTGGAAGACATGAAGTGAAGGAAATGTCACGATTTTGAGACATGTTCCATTTTCATGACTTGTCTCATTTTCGCAAGGGCACAAGCTTGGAAGTAATGAATTGAGGGAAATGTCGCGATATCGTGACATGTTCCATTTTCATGAAGGCACAAGCAAGGAAGAAGTAACTTGAGGAAAATGTCGTGATATCGTGACATGTTTGGATTTATATTCATTTTTGCAAAATTTGGCCATTCTTTAAATTTTTCATCACCCATCCAAAGGAAGTGGAAGCTTTTCGACACAGTCCAAACCCTAGAAATATTTAAATGAAAAAATTAATTAATTAAAAAGTTCTAATCTTTGCTTTTCTTTTGCAGAAAGTGATTCGACAGTTACATTCATGGCAGAAGTAATGGCGAGAAAGACAGACAAACCTAAATTTTGGCACAAATCAAGCGAGGAATTAATGAGATGCTCTAACAGTTTGCCGAAAGATAAAGATAAGAGATGTCGGGAAGTCAGTGACTCATCCAGATTTTGCAGATCTGGCCACAAATACAGACTTTAAGGAATTTTTTGGTGGATGCATTTGCCAAGAAAATTTATGGCAAAAGTAATGGCGGGCAGAGAATCTCAACTCGAACCAAACAAAGGCGGTTGTGCGAGGATGGAAGGCCTCGGAAGTCAGTGACTCATCCGAATTTTGTAGAAGAATTAATGAGATGCTCTGATGGCTTATCGAAAGATGAAGATACATTTACACGTGGTGTCCATTTGATGAGGATGAAACCAAGTCTTATCTTCTCCATTTATGGCAAGATCCACACGAAGATTTTTAGAGTAATTAGGGTTTATCGAAACTCTATATAAAAATACCTTATATTGTAAAGCCACGGCGATGGGATTTTTATGATAAGATTTAGATATTTGGAAGAAGATATTTTGAAAATATCAGGGTCTATCCTGAGTCTATATATACTTCTTTTGAATGTAAAGTCGAGAGGCGAAAACTTGGAATAAAAGACATTTTAGCAATTTCCTGCAAATCTTGTTTGAATGCTTTGTTCTGTACCTGGGGTTGGTGTGACATCGTTTTTCTATGATAGCATGGCCAGGAGCCTAATCTCTTTCGGATTGCGATAAGTGCATCTTCTTTTTTTTTTCGTCTCGCTAAGGTTTATTTATTTTAGTTGTAAATCTGTGTTATCAAGATTGAATATGCTACTAGGCTTCATTCCATTTGTTGTATGCTAGGGAAAATTAGAGATTTAAGGTTCAGGTCTGTTCTAATTGCTCTATCCTCACTGCGCGAGCTAGGCTACTGGTGAGAGATACCAGTTGACACCGACTTCCCTTCTATTTATGATTTTCTTTCAGATCTATGTCATCTCCGTCTTATGCTCTTAGTAGAAGGTGATCTTAGAAAGTTGGACACCTTCCTCTTTGATTGGTTTTATTGTGAAGCTAAATAGTGTAACTGAAATTGGTAGTTTTGATTTTGCAGCTAAGTTAGATAAGCTTCTCTTTTTGCCCTACCCTACTCTCTCTGTTCCACCGTTAAATGATCCATTTTTATTTTCTTTTAAATTTGTCTTTTATTTAATCTGCTAAAGCATAAAGAGCTATATCAAAGAACTCATTGTAAATCCGATTGTCAACAAAGATAACAACCCCTAAACATTATTGAACGAAGGTCGAACCCGTTGTAAGGTAACAGATAGTCCACTTGAAACTATTCCAGAAGCGGAAAAGAGTGAATAGCCATTCGACCCAACTCTGTAACTCACACCTTGGATAACCAGCAAGATCCTAAAGTGAGTGGGATTTATCCCGTATAAGTGTTATTGGTATTTTATGCTCATTCTTCATGGGGTGTGTATGAAAGATGAACCAACATTTAAAATTGGCGCTAGAAGGAGGGCCGACCGAACTTCGTTCAGTATTTGTTAAGGATTGTAAGTTGCTTGTGTAGAGTTGGATTCTACCTATAGAGTAACTAGGTCCCACTCCAGAGCTGGAGAGCTCCTTGTGCCTGAGTTGGAAACCCCAAGGAGAAGTAGCCTCAGAAGGGCCAAGTCTTTGTCCAACATAGTTTTATCACCACTTGTAGTTCCTCCAACTGCAACTCAAAATATTATCGTTAATCAGGTAGTAATGGCAAACTGGTTGGGTTCCACTGCTTTGAATATCCCTGGTGCAGCGCATGATTTACCCAGAAATCCTGAGAAGTATCTTCCTACCTACAAACATGATGGAATCAGAACAACAGAAGAACACCTAGTGGCATTTAAAAATGCTCTAAAGTTGTTGAATGTGCAGCATGAAGATGTGGCTTGTAGGTTATTCCCATTCACTCTCCGGGAGGGAGCATACGACTGGTTTTTGAATCTTACTAATGACTCTATTACTAGTTGGAATGACCCGGAGAAAGTTTTTGTATCACAATTTGGTGAAGTGATTGACCCCAGTGTGTTATATCAATAGTTTTCCAGCATTAAGAGAGAAATCAATGAGACTATCAGATCTTTCAACGTCAGGTTTCAAAAGGCTTATGGTAGATTGACGGGTCATTATGTGCCAACTGCAGATCTAGCATTGGAAATTTTTAGGAATTCCCTAGATCCAGTGACCTCTATTTTCCTGAAGAGAGATGCTAATATTACTAATCTAACAGAGGCTTATAAAGAAGCTTTGGTTCTTGAAAGACAATTGGGACCTCAACCTTTGAATGCTCCTCAAATTCCCTTTATTACACAAAATACCCCTATTTTGAATCCCATCCCACATCAAATGATGTTCCCAGCATGCCAAACTCCACCGATAGGAAATCCATTGGTTGTAACACATGTTGAACATGTACAGAATACAGAGAAAGAATCTGATAAAACAAGAGTTGAGGAAGTCTCAAAGATGGTCCAAAAGTTGGCAAATGACTTTTTGAGTTTCAAAAGGCAAGTGTCCACCGGGGAAAACTCAAATAGATTTTCTTATCAATAGAATAGATTCACTAGACCACCATATGAACCCAACAAGGATTATAAAGGTAAGGGACATGAAGTGAATATTTGTGACTTGGCTTTGCCTAACTGGTGCAGGATACACGGAACATATCAGCACGGGGAATTGGATTGTTTGGAGTTCTGCAATGCCTTTGAAGCTCTATCTGGTGAGTTTGTTTTTCTTGAAAATCAAAGAAATGTTGATGGTCCGAGTTCATCCAAACATAGTGCAGCTATGGTGTTAGATTCATTCACTTTTTTGGATGAGTCAGAGAATGTTGTGGAGATGCCTATGGATGAAGTGCAAGCTTTTCAACAATATAGAAGGGACAACTACAATCTCAAGAACAAAAATCTGGAGCCTAATACTACATCTACACCTCCAGACAACTCCCATAATGTTCCTCCAGATCCATCTCCAAATAATAACCCACCTCCACCCAAGGGAGGAGATCCAAGAGTACCAGATAGATTTGTTGCTCCACTCAATAAGGGATACAATATAGTGGAGGATATGAAGAAGATCAAGGCTAACATCACTCTTCATGAGTTGGCTCAAATTACTGAACAAAGGGATAATTTGATCAAGACATACTCTGAGCATACTGCCAAACCTCTAGAAAAGGGGAAGAAGATAGCAAATGCAAATATGGCCATGTATAAAGAAAAGACTGAAGTTCCACCTTTCCTACTAACTGTCCGTATATTTGGAAAAAATTTACACAACTGTCTAGTGGATTCTGGTGCTTCAGCCAATGTCATGCCTCTAGCCATTTGTCAACAGTTGGGTTTAACCCCTATGAAGTCTGAGAGAAGAGTCATCCAATTGGATAAAACTGAGGTTAAGGTGGTAGGTGAACTTCAAAGTATACACATCCAGCTAGCATCTGAGCCGAGAGCACAACACAAAATTGACATTCAGGTGGTAGATATTCCTATGGGATACGGAATGCTTTTGAGCAGAGATTGGTCAAAGTCTTTGAATGGGTACTTGGCGACTGATTTTTCACATATGTGGTTGCCCTGGAAAGGTGTTGCAAATCAGTTAAGAATCGAAAGGGAACCTAGATATAAACACATGATCACTGAGTATAATGCCAAGAATGAGACTATTAATCTTGCTGATGTAGATATCGGGGTTTATAATTTGACAACTGCACGAAAGGAGAAACCTATTAAAGCTCATCTTGATCATGATAATGAAGTTTGGATGCTTCATGTTGATGGAGCCAAGTCTAAGCAAGGTTTTGGTACAGGGGCAGTTCTTAAAGGACCTAAAAATCAGACGTATTTTATGTCTTATCGCTTGCAGTTTCCTTGCACGAATAATTTGGCAGAGTATGAAGCACTAGTGTTGGGATTGAAATTTGCTTTAGATAAAGGTGTAAAAAATATCCAAGTTTTTACAGACTCAGAGTTGGTGGCCAATCAGGTTAGAGGTAAATTTCAGTGCAAGGCATCTTACCTAAAAAGATATAAATACCGAGCGTGGGATCTCATAGAGGATTTTGATGCTTTTAATTTGATGCACATTCCTAGAGAAGAGAATTCACTTGCAGATGTTGAAGCCATTGGAGGAGTTCAAATGGAAGAAATTTTCAATCGAATTAATCCCTTGTCCTTCGGTTCCAGATAACGTAGATAATTTTCAAGTCTTTTTTGATGACCAACAAATTATAAACTTTTTACAGAATACTAATGCATTTGAAAATGCTATAATTGATGATGGTCAAAAGGATACTATGCTGGAAAATTTTGATGATGAAAAGGGGATAATGAGGTTGAAAGATAATAGAATTCCGAAAGGAATGGTAGAACTTGAGCGGTTGTTTGATGTTGACCGAATTGAACAAAGAGTGAATTTTGGAAATTCTATTGGTGCAGCAGGCAGTGAGACTGAGAAACTGAATGTCGAAACTGAAGAGGATCCCAGACACCTTAAGTTAGCTAAAGCTTGTGACCCTAAAATAAAGAAAAATATGATTGAATTCCTTCACAGGTCCAAGGATGTTATGGCCTGGTCTTATAAAGACCTAAAGGTTTTTGATCCAAAATTTTACACCCATATAATACCCTTAAAGGAGTTCTGCAAACCCTTTCGACAGAAACAGAGGCATGTCAACGCTTTGTTGGAACCCCTCATCAAGAAGGAGGTGGAGAAATTATTGAGTGCTGCCATTATTTTTCCCATTAGACATTCTACTTGGGTAGCCAATTTAGTGTCGGTTAGAAAGAAGAATGGGGAAATCCGCTTGTGCGTGGATTTTAGGAACTTGAACAAGGCTTCTGAAAAGGATAATTATCCTTTGCCTTCCATGGATGATGTGCTACAAATTGTGAATGGTTCAGAAATGATGTCTTTCTTAGATGGATTTTTGGGTTACAACCAGATACTAGTTGAAAAGGAAGACAGGATGAAAATTGCCTTCACGACCAAGTGGGGAACCTTTGCCTACAAGAGAATGTCATTTGGATTGATAAATGTCGGAGCTACCTTTCAACGTGCAATGGATCATGCCTTCAAAGGTCTCATGGGTAAGTGCATCGTTGTCTACATGGATGACTTGACAGTTTTTTCTAAATCCCGGTTTGACCACGTAAAGCACTTGGAATCTGTCTTCGACAAATGCAAAGAATTTGGCATTTCTTTAAACCCAAAGAAGTGTGTTTTTGGTGTAACTGAAGGAAAACTCCTTGGACACTTAATCACCAAAGATGGCATTTCCATGGATCCTGAGAGAGTCGAAGCCATATCGGGGATACCCTTTCCCAACTCTAAGAAAGAGCTAAGATCATTTTTTGGGAAAATTAATTTTGTCAAAAAATTCATCTCTGGCTTTGCGAAAATAGTCAAGCCGCTAAATAACATGTTGAAGGAAACTGCTAAGATTTCCTGGACAACGGAAGCCAAAGCAACATTCCAAGAGATCAAATCTGCCATCAAACAAGCTCCAGTGCTGGTGAGCCCAGATTTTAGTGCAGATTTTTACCTGTACTCTTTTGCTTCTGAACACACACTTGCAGCAGTTTTAACCCAACGAAGAGAAATAGGGGAGCACCCAATTGCCTTCAAAAGTACCAACTTAAAGGGTGTTGAGCTAAAATACTCTCGCTTGGATAAGCAAGCCTATGCCTTGGTGAGAGCAGTCAAGCAATTCAGGCATTACATATTGAGAAGCAAAGTCCATGCTATAGTTCCTGATCCAGATGTCAAATATTTATTAAGCCAGGATGAATTGGGTGAGCTAAGAGGTAATTGGGCCATGAGACTACAGGAGTACGACTTAGAAATTTGGCCTACAAAATTAATCAGAGGACTTGGTTTGTCCCGACATATTGCTGAAATACCTGTAGCGAGAGAAATTAATCAGCTGGATTCTGAATTAGATGATTGGTATGGAGATGTCATTCATCTTCTGAGGTTTGGAATTTGTCCACCTCACCTGAATAGAACTCAAAGAAGAGCACTGAAGCTGAAATCTGCTCATTTTCTACTCAAAGGAGGCAACTTGTACAGAGAAAACTATGCTGGCATATTCTTAAGATGCATTTCTCAGAATGAAGTGAATGAGGTGATGTCTAGTTTTCATGAGAAGTTAGGAGCAGGGCATTCCTCAGGTTCTGCTACTGCACACAAGATATTGAGAGCAGGCTATTATTGGCCTACATTGTTTAAAGATGCACATCAACATGTGAGAACTTGCCACCAGTGTCAAATTTTTGCATCCAAGCAAGCTAATCGAGCTCTACCATTACAACCTGTTATAATAGAAAAACCTTTTATGCAATGGGGACTTGACTTTGTAGGTGTGATAAACCCAAATTCATCAGCAGGGCACAAGTATGTTTTAACAACCACTGATTATTGTACAAGATGGGTTGAAGCAGCAGCCACCATGAGGAGTACAACCCATGAGGTGATCGGATTTTTAGAAACAAATATCATAACCAGGTTTGGAGTTCCTTTAAATTTAGTGTGCGACAATGGACCAGCTTTTCAGTCATTCGAATTTGCAGAGTGGGCATACCAGAGGGGGATAGTCATCAAATTTTCATCCAACTATTATCCCCAAGGCAATGGACTAGCTGAGTCCACAAATAAGAATTTGATGAATGCCATCAAGAAGTCTGTTGTAGACAAACCCAGACAATGGCACACACTATTGAAGTATGCACTTTGGGCTGACAGGATAAGACATAAAGAAGCTCTTAAGACTTCCCCATTTGCTTTGTTGTATGGTACTCAGCCCATCGTTCCTATCTCTTTAAAATTGCCTACTTATCAATTTGCTTTAAATTACTTTGATGATCATGCAGAAGCAGAAGCTCGTGTGTTGGACTTAATTAATTTGCAGGATGAACGACTTCAAGCCTTGGAGCATTTTAGTCGACACCAAGAGATAGTCAAGCGCTGGTTTGACAAAAGAGCCAGAGTGAAAGCCTTCAGACTTGCAAAATTGGTGCTTCTATGGGACAAATCCCATGAAAAGAAAGGTAAACACACCAAGTTGCAACCTCTATGGATAGGGCCATACCAGATTGCCGAAATCCTAGGTAATAATGCATTTCGTCTACGGGACCTGGAAGGTAATTTTCTGAACCTTCCTATCAATGGTCAATATCTGAAGCATTATTTCTCAGTTGTTCCATCCACTACATCATTTGAATAATCACAAAGACTTTGTGCATATGTATATATTGTAAATAAAGTTTGAAGTAGTGTGTTTTTATTTTGTTTTATTTAAAGTTTGAAGTAGTGTGTTTTTGTGTTTTATCTTTTGAGGTCTATGCAATTTTGTCTTTAACTGGTGGCCTTTTTCCCTCCTCTTTAGCTTTTAAATCCCGTTTGTTTGAGTTTTTGCCTAAACAAAGAAAACACAAATCAACATTTAAAATTGGCCTAGTGTGTTTTCATTTTGTTTTATTTTTGTTAAGAGATAGTCTGCTAGAGCTAAAAAGTGGAACTACTTGTTATTTAGAACAACAGTAGAAAGATAATTGGATTTTGTATCTTGCTTGCCACAATTATTTTGATTATAAAGAAACTACTATACTGTTTGGCTGAAGAACTCCCAGGGAATCCAAGAAAAGTTGGTCATGAGAGGGGAATCCGATTCATAAAATTATTTTAAGTGTCCAAAGAAGCTATTGGTACCCGGGCTGAAGCGGTTAGTCGATCAATTGCTCGATCAATGAAATATAAAAAAAATTCTAGCAAGGCTTTCCAGATATCGGTATCTTTCAAAAAAGGAGAGAGAAGGTGAAAGTTGGGCAAGCCAACATAAAACTGGCACTATTTTCTACAAAAAAAAAAAGGAAAAGAGAAAAGGTTATGTGATAGAAAGAGATAGCCAAGGCTCCCGAAGGATACATCTCAAACGTGTTCACCAAGCTATAGATGCCACCTCATAGTTGTGATCAGGGTCTCGAAAATCTAAAGAGTAACTTTGTCGGGGTTGTAAAAGGCTAAACTAGTAAACAGAGCTCTACTCGGTTTCCCCTGCACAATCTAAATAGCTGATCAATCCATAGTAAGCATTCGAAGCCCCGGTCATCCTTGAAGGAAGGTTTATACACTTATAATCGCACATCAGAATCTTCCTTAAGTGGTTCAACCTAGTATGTCCTTGGGAAACTTTAACAGCTAGCAGATAGTAGTTAAGTCATTTTAGAAAATATTTGTGGCAAAGCATGGTACATAGTCTAAATTGTTTTGAAACTAGAGTTCTGGATTCTAAATAGTGCTACTATTTTCCTCGCAGATATCGCCATTTGTTGAGAAGCAACACACCCCCACTAAAAAAATGAAATTCCATCCTTTGAAAATATTTAATTTTCATTTTTCCACAGGGACCCTCTTGATGTTTTTCGGGTTTTAATTCCAAATTTTGCTTGCATCCTTTTTCAAACTTCGCCTACATCAAAGTGTCCAAGTAGACTTGCATATGGCATTGATTTCAATTTAGAAATAGCAGTTTCTATTTCTGGCCAGCAAACTTCTAAATGCATTTTCCCTTAATCCATGATGAATTTTAAAGTTCCGTTTGCAAATTTGGATACCCTTTGGGCTTTTTTAGATGCTTGTAAAGTTTCATCAAATTCTGGGCACTTTGAATTTTCATCATTTTTTCTACACCATGTGAAGCTGATCATTCTCGAGCAATTTAAAATTCATTTTTCAAATGTTAAAATTATTTCTGAGTAAGGAAGATCCTTCACCAATATGTAAAAATGCCAAATACAGATGGACAAAGTCACTGGAGTCAACCTACAATTTTTGGAGAATTTGCAAAGTGAAGGAAAAGCTTGAGGGAAATGTCGCGATATCGCGACATGTTCCATTTTCGGACTTGTCTCATTTTCGCGAGGACACAAGCTAGGAAGAAAATCTTGAGGGAAATGTCACGATATCACGACATGTTCCATTTTTGGACTTGTCTCATTTTCGCGATGGCACAAGCTTGGAAGAAAAGCTTGAGGGAAATGTCGCGATATCGCGACATGTTCCATTTTCGACTTGTCTCATTTTCGTGAGGGCACAAGCTTGGAAGAAAAGCTTGAGGGAAATGTCACGATATCGCGACATGTTCCATTTTCACGAGGGCACAAGCATGAGAAAAATGAAGTGAAGGAAATGTCACGATTTCGTGACATGTTCCATTTTTGTGAGAGCAAAATCTTGGAAGACATGAAGTGAAGGAAATGTCACGATTTCGTGACATGTTCCATTTTCGCGAGGGCAAAAGCTTGGAAGAAATGAAGTGAGGGAAATGTCACGATTTCGCGACATGTTCCATTTTCACGAGGGCGAAAGCTTGGAAGAGATGAAGTGAAGGAAATGTCACGATTTCGCGACATGTTCCATTTTCGCGAGGGCAAAAGCTTGGAAGAGATGAAGTGAAGGAAATGTCACGATTTCGCGACATGTTCCATTTTCGCGAGGGCAAAAGCTTGAGAAAGATGAAGTGAAGGAAATGTCACGATTTCGTGACATGTTCCATTTTCGCGAGGGCAAAAGCTTGGAAGACATGAAGTGAAGGAAATGTCGCGATTTCGTGACATGTTCCATTTTCGCGAGGGCGAAAGCTTGGAAGACATGAAGTGAAGGAAATGTCACGATTTCGTGACATGTTCCATTTTCGCGAGGGCGAAAGCTTGGAAGAGATGAAGTGAAGGAAATGTCACGATTTCGCGACATGTTCCATTTTCGTGAGGGCGAAAGCTTGGAAGAAATGAAGTGAGGGAAATGTCGCGATTTCGCGACATGTTCCATTTTCGTGAGGGCGAAAGCTTGGAAGACATGAAGTGAGGGAAATGTCACGATTTCGTGACATGTTCCATTTTCATGAGGGCGAAAGCTTGGAAGAGATGAAGTGAAGGAAATGTCACGATTTCGCGACATGTTCCATTTTCGCGAGGGCGAAAGCTTGGAAGAGATGAAGTGAGGGAAATGTCGTGATTTCGCGACATGTTCCATTTTTGTGAGGGAAAAGCTTGGAAGACATGAAGTGAAGGAAATGTCACGATTTCGTGACATGTTCCATTTTCGGAGGGCGCAAGCTTGGAAGTAATGAATTGAGGGAAATGTCGCGATATCGCGACATGTTCCATTTTCGTGAAGGCACAAGCAAGGAAGAAGTAACTTGAGGAAAATGTCATGATATCGCGACATGTTTGGATTTATATTCATTTTGCAAAATTTGGCCATTCTTTAAATTTTTCATCACCCATCCAAAGGAAGTGGAAGCTTTTCGACACAGTCCAAACCCTAGAAATATTTAAATGAAAAAATTAATTAATTAAAAAGTTCTAATATTTGCTTTTCTTTTGCAGAAAGTGATTCGATAGTTACATTCATGGCAGAAGTAATGGTGAGAAAGACAGACAAACCTAAATTTTGGCACAAATCAAGCGAGGAATTAATGAGATGCTCTGATGGTTTGCCGAAAGATAAAGATAAGAGATGTCGGGAAGTCAGTGACTCATCCAGATTTTGTAGATCTGGCCGCAAATACAGACTTTAAGGAATTTGCCGATGGATCCATTTGTCGAGAAAATTTATGGCAAAAGTAATGGCGGGCAGAGAATCTCAACTCGAACCAAACAAAGGCAGCTGTGCGAGGATGGAAGGCCTCGGAAGTCAGTGACTCATCCGAATTTTGTAGAAGAATTAATGAGATGCTTTGACGGCTTATCGAAAGATAAACATACATTTACACGTGGTGTCCATTTGATGAGGATGAAACCAAGTCTTATCTTCTCCATTTATGGCAAGATCCACACGAATATTTTTAGAGTGATTAGGGTTTATCGAAACTCTATATAAAAATACCTTATATTGTAAAGCCTCGGTGGTGGGATTTTTATGATAAGATTTAGATATTTGGAAGAAGATATTTTGAAAATATCAGGTTCTGTCCTGAGTCTATATATACTTCTTTTGAATGTAAAGTCCGGATGCAAAAACTTGGAATAAAAGACATTTTAGCAATTTCCTGCAAATCTTGTTTGAATGCTTTGTTCTGTACATGGGGTTGGTGTGACATCGTTTTTCTGTGATAGCATGGCCAGGAGCCTAATCTCTTTCGGATTGCGATAAGTGCATCTTCTTTTGTTTTCGTCTCGCTAAGGTTTATTTATTTTAGTTGTAAATCTGTGTTATCAAGATTGAATATGCTACTAGGCTTCATTCCATTTGTTGTATGCTAGGGAAAATTAGAGATTTAAGGTTCAGGTCTGTTCTAATTGCTCTATCCTCACTGCGCGAGCTAGGTTGCTGGTGAGAGATACCGCTTGACACCGACTTCCCTTCTATTTATGATTTTCTTTCAGATCTATGTCATCTCCGTCTTATGCTCTTAGTAGAAGGTGATCTTAGAAAGTTGGACACCTTCCTCTTTGATTGGTTTTATTGTGAAGCTAAATAGTGTAACTAAAATTGGTAGTTTTGATTTGCAGCTAAGTTAGATAAGCTTCTCTTTTCTACCCTACCCTACTCTCTCTGTTCCACCGTTAAATGATCCATTTTTATTTTCTTTCAAATTTGTCTTTTATTTAATCTGCTAAAGCATAAAGAGCTATATCAAAGAACTCATTGTAAATCCGATTGTCAACAAAGATAACAACCCCTAAACATTATTGAACGAAGGTCGAACCCATTGTAAGGTAACGAGATAGTCCACTTGAAACTATTCCAGAAGCGAAAAAGAGTGAATAGCCATTCGACCCAACTCTGTAACTCACACCTTGGATAACCAGCAAGATCCTAAAGTGAGTGGGATTTATCCCATATAAGTGTTATTGGTATTTTATGCTCATTCTTCATGGGGTGTGTATGAAAGACGAACCAACAAATGGTAGTTTCCATTTGTAGCCTCAAAAATTCTATTTGTGATATCTCATGATCGAAAGATAATTTTTTAGTTGTGTCAGTGGTTTCAAGTACCCATTTGGCTCATTTAGATGTCTGCAAAGTTTCATTAAATTCTGGAAACTTTTATTTTTTTAATAATTTTGCTCCTCACATTTTTCTCTTCAAGGCATTGCAAATTTATTTTTGAGCATTGAAAATCATCCCTGGGCAGAATAAAATCCTATGCAGGCCTTTGGAATGCAAAATACATAAGGGCATATGTCTCTAGAACCAACATATAATACCAGAAGAAAATTTACCAAGTATTGCACAGGGCGGAGAAATGGGATATGTAAAAAAGAGAATAGCTTCTCGAATGTCCACCACTCAACAAAGTGAAAGAAGCATGGGCAGAAAATTGGGATGCCATCCCATTTTATTAATATTGGAAGCAAATATTGAGAAATGGGTTGCTATTGCACTTCAGGTGAGTCCCAAAAGTCCGTCGGGTTTAAGATTGCATTGGACGAAAAAATGGGAATTTGGCAGAGAAATGAGCACCCGAAGCCCTGCCACTTTACAAAGTTTCAAAAAATATAAAGAAGAAAATTTACTAAGCTTGGAAGTTGGAAAATCATTTTGGATAATGCAATAAAACCTAAAATTCTCTCGATGAAGGTAAAGTCCGCAAACATTTAAGGAAGTGGGAAATTTATCTAAGTGTCCTTGGGTGGTAAAATGGGACATTATCAAAGAAAATGAAAGCCTAAGACCTTGTCCAACCTTGAGGATGGAAATATGGGACTCCCTTGCACTTCCATAGCATCTTGAATGTTTGTCCATGCTCATTGTCGGTAAAATGGGACTTTGTCAAAGAATATTGAGTGTCAAAATTCCATCCATGCTTTCAATAAGGGTAAAATTGGTCGTTGTTGGAAATGTGAGATCCAGTAACAAGGAATAAGCTCTTTCCATGGAAGTTTAGTCGTGCAAATTGGAAGATAAAACTAGGAAGCAATAGAAGTGAATCTCTGGCAATGAGCGATGATCGAACCCTAGGAAATAATTTGCAGGCATTGGCCATAAAAAAAAGTAATTAAAAATTAAAAAAATCAAAGGTTTCTAAACTTTGAAAAAATAAGAAAAATGATTAAAAAAATAATAATTAAAGTCTAACCTTAGGAAATATTAAAATAATTAAATTAATATTATTATTAATGTTCTAACTTTGCTTCTTTTTGAATTTTTGAAGAAAGTTTAGCCGGTAGATGCATTAAATGGTGAGTGCAATGGCGGACATGAATCTTCAGGGCAAACTAGGTAAAGTACAACCACACATGATGGAAGGTAGGAAAAATTAATGACCAACCTGGATCTTTGTGGTCATGTAGATTTAATATAGTGTAGTTTCTTGTACATCATGCGAGTGGAAATTAATGGCAATATGGCTAGTTACAGGTCTCATTGTAGATGAAAGCATTATGAGACATGGCCAGAGTACTTCCCATTTAATGGAGGTATGGTTGCAATGTGGAGGGAAATCCAATTTTAAAAATTCCATCCTAGAGGCATATGGAAATTAATTGCAAAGTTGTAATGCTAGGTGAAGGCCAAAATACTATATAAATATTGGATTGCTAGCCGGTTACAAGGGTCGGATACCATCTATTAGCTGCCCCCTTTATAGTTTTTCTTTTCTTCTTTTCTTTGTAGACGGATGGTAATTCTAAACTAAGTGGCTAATATTTTGAGCTTAGTTCTTTATAATCCACTAGAGTGGATAAACCTGAAACAATGTATTCAATTATTTTATCTTTTAATATAAAGGCTCTAGAATTTGTTGTATTCAATATTTGCATGCTAATGGTGGTTGTACTCAGTCCATTTCATAGTACTTTGTTCCTTTGAAGATTTCACCATCTCAAACCTCAGGCTGTGTGAATATTGGTTGGGCCAGGATTGGTTTGAATTTGGGTTTGTTTGCTTTACCGGATTAGGGATGGAGTTTAGGGCAGTATCACTTGTTTTCTATTATTTTCTCTAACCCTTCAACCTTTGAATTTTATTTGATATTGGTTTAGATTAGGAGTAGATTAGTTCTCATTTGAAGAATTGAAGCTATTTTCTATAGCACTTTCCACATTTTCATATAGCTTCAATAGAATCATTGCTGATATGTATGTGATGTACTTTAATTATAATGAACTAGCACTATGAGGGTAATGAATTGCTAATTTTTTGAGTCCTCCAAGCCCTCAACACTCCCAACAGAATTAGCTTTCGTGCAGTCAAGAATTTTCTTTCCAAGTATTGTACCAGGAAATCTATATATTTTTAGACTATTTTGATCTCATATTTGTAATGGTGTCAAAGTTACAGAATTTCAGGAATGAAATATTCTCCAGAAATGGCAGTTTTCATTTGCAGCCTCATAACTTCTATTTGCGATATCTCATGATCCGGAGAGAATTTTTGAGTTTTGTCAGTGGTTCCAAGTACCAATGGATCATTTAGATACTTTCAAAGTTTCATTAAATTTTGAAAACTTTTAATTTTTGTCACAATTTTGCTCCTCACGTTTTTTCTTCAAGGCATTGTGAATTTATTTATGAGCATTGGAAATCATCCTTGGGAAGAAGAAAATTCTATGCAGGCCTTTGGAATGTAAAATACATAAGGGTGGATGTCTCTGGAACCAACATATAATACTAGAAGAAAATTTACCAAGTATTGCACAAGGCGAAGAAATGCGACATGGAAAAAAGAGAATAGCTTTCGAAATGTCTGCCACTCAACAAAGTGAAAGAAGAATGGGCAAAAAATTGGGATGCCATCCCATTTTATTAAGGTTGGAAGAAAGGACGGAGAAATGGGTTGCTATTGCACTTTAGGTGAGTCCCCCAAGTCCATCGGCTTTAATATTGCATTGGAAAAAAAAATGAGAATTTGGCGAAGAAAGTGAGCGCCCGAAGCCCTGCCACTTTATAAAGTTTTGAAAAAAAATTAAAGAAGAAAATTTACTAAGCTTGGAAGTTGGAAAATCATTCCCGATAGTGCAATTAAACCTAAAATTTTGTCGATGAAGTTAAAGTACGCCAATATTGAAGGAAGTGGGAAACATATCTAAGTGTCCTTGGGCGACGAAATGGAACATTAGCAAAGAAAATTAAAGCTTGAAACCTCATCCAACCTTGAGGACAGAAATATGGGACTTCCTTGCACTTCCATAGCATCCCGAATGTCCGTCTAGGTTTATTTCCAGTAAAATGGAACTTTGTCAGAGAATGTTGAGTCTTGAAATTTCGTCCATTCTTTCGATCGAGGTAAAATTGGTCATTGTTAGAAATGTGAGATTCGGTAACAAAGAATAAGATCCATCCATGGAAGTTTAGCCATGCAAATTGGAAGATAAAACTAGGAAGCAATAGAAGTGAATATCTGCAATGAGCGATTTGTAGGCATTGGCCATAAAGAAGATAATTAAAAATTTAAAAAAATTTAAAAAATCAAAGGTTTCTAAACTTTGAAAAATAAAAAATAATAAAAATGATTAAATTTAAAAATAATAATAATTAAAGTCTAACCTTAGGAAATATTAAAATAATTAAATTAATATTATTATTAATGTTTTATCTTTGCTTCTTTTCGAATTTTTGTAAAAAATTTGGCCGATAGATGTATTAAATGGTGAGTGCAATGGCAGACATGAATCTTCAGGGCAAACTGGGTAAAGTACAGTCATGCATGAAGGAAGGTAGGAAAAATTAATGACCAACCTGGATCTTTGTGGAGTCATGGAGATTTAATGCAGTGTAGTTTCTTGTATATCATGCAAGTGGAAATTAATGATAGTATGGCTAGTTACAGGTCTCACTGCAGATGAAAGCATTATGAGGCATGGCCATAGTAATTCCCATTTAATGGAGGCGTGGCTACAATGTGGAGGGAAACTCAATTTCAAAACGTTTGTCCTGGAGGTAGATAGAAATTAATTGTAAAGTTGTAACGCTAGGTGAAGGCCAAAAAACTGTATAAATATTGGCTCACTAGCCGGTTACAAGGGTCGGGTACCATCTATTAGCTACCCCCTTTTTAGTTTTTCTTTTCTTATTTTCTTTGTAGATAGATGGTAATTATTTACCAAGTGGCTAATATTTTGAGCTCTGTTCTTTGCAATCCACTAGAGTGGACAAACCTGAAACAATGTATTCAATAATTTTATCTTTTAATATAAAGACTCTGGAATGTGCTATGTTCAATATATGCATGCTGATGGTGGTTGTCCTCAGTCCATTTCACAGTCTGTTGTTCCTCTAAATATTCCACCATCTCAAACCTTAGGCCATGTGAATACTCATTAGGCCGATATTGGTTTAAATTTGGATTTTTTTGCTTTACCAGATTGGGGTTGGAGTTCAGGGCAGTATTACTAGTTTTATTTTATTTTCTCTAACCCTTAAAATTTTGAATTTTATTTGAGACTGGTTTATTTTAGGAGTAGATTAGTCCTCATTTAAATAATTGAAGCTATTTTCTATAGCACTTTCCACATTTTCATATAGTTTCAATAGAATCATTATTGATATGTATGTGATGTACTTTAATTGCAATGAAATGGCACTATAAGGGTAATGAATTATTTATTTTTTGAGTCCTCCAAGCCCTCAACACTCCCAATAGAATTGGCTTTCGTGTAGTCAAGCATTTTCTTTCCAAGCATTGTACCAGGAAATCTATATAATTTTAGATAGAACCAACAAAGGCCCATTGAAGAACAATTATCAACGACCTCTGAGTTTACCTACACTGGTCAAGACCTAGCATACCCGAACCTTGGGGGAAAGAAATTTTCCTTTCAAGAGGGAATCGATCTCTATTCCAATTATGTTGACATGCCCTTGACAATGTGTCATTTGCACACTCAATAGACAGGTCAATGCTTTAGAGCATTTATGAGTTTATATGGACCACTTAAAGCGTGCTTACAACACCAAAGTTCATCTACATGAATTCCAAGTATGAGATCTTGTTCTTAAGGAGAATCAACAAATTACCAATGCATTACCACATCTTCATGATGAATTTATAGTAAATTGGCTAGATCCATACATTGTTACTCAAAAAGTGGGTAAATAAACTTATAGGCTTGCCAGTCTAGAGGGAGTCGAAGAGCCCAAACCACTTAACATCATCCACTTGAGAACATTTTATGCTTAATGTGATTTATATATATGTATATATACATGGCTAATACACAAAAATAAAATTGCATTTCACACATTACATTTTACACATTGTATTTTAGACATTGCATTGCACACACCACATTTCACAAATTGCATTTCATACATTGCATTCACAACTGTCTTCACACATTTCATTCCATATTAGGGGTCATTGTATTCAGTCTAGACAATAATTGATCCAATAAAGTCATGTTGCCTTAATCAGGGGCATCTTCAAATTATCATCCATTTCATTGCACTATTCTATAAAGTCAAATTATCATTTGCAAAACCACATTTCCATACTCCCTAGGTATTTTTAGTTACTCAACCACTCCTAGTGTTTCTAGCAACCTCCAATACATGTCGGGTTTTCTTTAGGACCAAGACATATTTTCATTAAGAAAATATTGAGTTCTGGGAATTGACTCTAACACTCTTGAACAAAACACAATCACACATTTTAAAAACATCTTGTGTCAAAGAGGGATAACACCATGATTGTGTTGAACCTTGAAGTGAAAAGGGTACTCCTTGCTTGTCCTATTATGCACATAATCTAAAAAATAAAAATAGTGGTTTTCACCACTATCACAATCACTTCCAAATACAAGAAATAGTAGTAAGGATAGGGTAAAATTCTCATCACACTTTGGTTGAGAATTTGATCCTCCAAAGCTCTAAATATTTTACACTTCACCTACCACAGATCCTTAAGTTATAAGGATAGAACTATATTTCCAGTTAGATGGTTAGGTAGTCTGAATCCCTAAATCTTAGAGATCATATTCTTGGACTATGAAGATAATCTCCATTGGGGCTATAGACCCTTGATTGGTAGTGGAGTACACTCATGCATGGTGACACGTCTCTCTTGATGAGATCTCTGATCGTACATACAAACAAACTAGCTTCTTGGTCTTCTCCATGATAGGTTTCATCTCAATTTACTCAAGATGGGTTAATGAACTCACTTGCACACACATTGGTTCTTGATTGCCTCGAGTCATTACCATACTTATTATTTGGTAAATGAATTCACTGCACACACATTTGGTCTTAGAGAAATTAGATAACATTTAGTGAGTTTGTTTGATATCACTAGTATGTTTGAGTCTCTACAAAACAATCAGTTTTCCATATCAACATCCATATCATTACATGAGTCTTCCATTTCATATGCCACCATTTTGGTGCCCCTGATTAAACAATAATGCTATACATGGTCAAGTAAAATCTAAACTATGAATGATCATTAGAGCATTAATTCATTTGGATTCATACAAACTATCATTATATTATCATCCATCACACATATATACATGCATTCAAACAAAATAATCCACACATAAGCATAACACAAAAGTAAAAGCCATGTCTATATATATATGACATGTACAATGAATGCTTGAAGGCTATATACAATGGAGCACCAAGGATCATATACAAAAAGTGCATCTAAGCACTAGCTAACACATATAAGAGGACACATGTGACCCTGAAGGAGTCCTAGACCTAGAGCCACTATGCCTAGACTCACTATGCCTAACAGTACTAGATAAGGAGGAAGATGGTTGATCTAGTAGCCCAATATGGTGTTGTATCAATAGATCCTCCAAATCTTAGATGTATCTATCTTAGGACCGAAGGTGTAGTACATCATGTCTTTAATGATGGTCCCTCTGTTCTAGCTCTACCTAGAGCCTCATGATCCTATCCTTACCTCCACCTACAACCATATGTACCTATAGCTCTACATGTAGTCGAGCTATCTCTGCATCTCACTCCACCACCATCTGCTAGAGTCGAGCCCACTCCTTTTTGCTACACCTAGGAGGCCTCTCTATAATTGCCTCCATATCATCATCACCACCACCATCACCTCCAATATTTGGAGTCTTCTCTACTACATCCCTTGCTCATATCCCTAGACTACTAGATCGGTGATGTTTTTGACATTTGGGAGCCTCATCCATATTTTTCACCTTGGCATCTACCTCATCCTCATCCCCACTTTCCTCATCCATCACCTAACTGGTTATCCATGGTGGTTGTGCAGCAAACCATACATCATATTTAGCGGTAGTCTCTACATCATACACATTAGGGAGATCTATCTCCTCATCATTCTCATAGGTCACCTGCCATACCTCCACACAAGGTAGACCCATCTCATCCCGATGACACTTGTATATCATTGGCACCTTAGGTATTCTCTAACATAGCCCAAATTATTGTAGCACCTCTGAGAAATATATCAACTCCACCTCACTCCTATGTCATCCAACCACCCATCTAGCCTATCGAACTCTTCATAGCTACTTTCTATCACAAGTTCAATTGGAATATCACCATGATATCCAAGGCACCTAATCAGGTGTTAGCCCTACCCACAAATCCCTGTACTCTTAGCCACTATAGCTAGGATGACTCGACTACACCTCCTCAGCTACCTACAATCTCAAAGTATATGGTTGTTCCCCATTCCTTACCTCACTAGACAAGCCCATAGGTTGAGCCACACTGAATTGCTCCCAACCCTAACACTATAGTAATACACTGCAACCCAACCCTTTCTGGCCCCACCTCCTCACCTCATACAACTCCAATTATAGCTGAGCTAGTAGAGAAGGTTCCCATGTACACACACGAAGCTCATCGATCATATCATACACCAGCCTGATCATATTCCATGGGAATCAACAACTAATGTTATTTAGTACCAATATGTTGGCTAATAGGAACATAACCAAGATAGGTAATGCATCCAAATCCTTGGTATACATCACCAAGTACATAATCCCTCCACCCCTCACACTCACAATCCTCCATCGGTCCCCAAAAATTTGACTCATCTCATGCTCCCTATCATGTCCAACATTGACACGTAACCCCTCCATAGGCACTCATAGGATGCGGTATACATCTTCGAGTGTCACTATCACCTCACCAGTAGGGATCTAAAAGGGCCCCCTATCTGGATCCCATCTCTCCACCAAGATAGAGATATACCCCTTGTTAACCCTCACCACATCAATCCTTGCAGCTCCAGCTAGCCCCACGATCTCCAACCACTTCCAATGCTCCTCCCACAATGCCTTTCTCACCCCCGGTATGAGGGGTGAGAACTGATGTCAAGCCTCTAAGATCCTCAATTGCAACATAACACAATAATTCAAACACATTAATGTCACATTCATTGCATACATAAAAAAATTTCATAAATCCAAACAAGAGTGCCAAGGGTACTTACCTCAGCCACTTGCACCATTACTCCTATGACATCCACTCCCTCCATTGCCATAGCCTTCACTCCACCACACTCCTTCACTCACTCACTAACTTCTTTAGACGTAAATTTTGGAATTTGTGAATGCAATAATGAATCTGATTTTTCCTCTGCAGATATTTATAGCTATTTTTAGTACGCTCAAATACCCATGGGCATTTCCTGGCACATTGAAATGTTGACCAACATCTATAGAGTGGAAAACACTTGTCGACTCTGTGCATGATGCAGATGCTAGCCAAAATTTGGCTTCAAAAATTTGTAGAAAGACCAAAATGCTCTAAAATGTAGCTTACCTTCACAAAATCACTCCACATTGCATTCATGCATTCATTTCATTATCATGTCATATTTTGTGAAACCAAAAATTGATTTGGGTGTTTAATTTTTGCTTGCGACCAAAAGTTGCAAAATCACCTCACAAACTTCAAAAAGCTTCAAAACAATGTAAAATTTCACAAAAAAATGTAATCCAATCACCAATGCATTCTTCATCAACATATTCTCATTTCATATCCATCAATCATTGCATTTGCATTAAATATTTACCAAATTCACCCACAATTTCAAGTGAACCTCATATCTAGTGATATATTCTATCTCCTTTGTGATTGCAGTGATTGGTTGTCCATGCAATTTGGTAAGATGATTAGATCACCATAAGGACACTTGCTCATCATAATTCAACATCCTCTTTTTTAACACAAAATCACTTTATATTACTCATTTTTTAGTGAGACTATGACCAAGTTAACTTGCTCAAAAAACTATCATTGATGGCCTTGTTCGTGGGGCTTGAAACATGGACACAATCACATTTCAACATTTCTTTTACATTGAAATTCATAACAAAGGTAGACCCTTCCTAGGTTGATTGGTTACAACTAAAGGAATTATCCTACAGTCATTAGATGGTCCTCCAGGAGATGACTCTTTTTCTTTTTGTATTTTCATCACTTTGCATTTCAATGATACCTATTGACATGTTTTACAATAGCATGGAATCACCCCAAACTTGGGATAGCTAACTTTAATGAGTTCCCACATTGGGATACATCATTCATATCATACATCTACATTTGGCAAAAATCCCTTTTCTGTTGGGGTAAAAACATAATTCATTTACATCATTCATCATACATTTACATCTTGGCAAAAATTCTTTTTTTGTTGGGACAAAAACAGATTTCATTTGCATTCACACTCGAAAAAAAATCTTTCTCTGTTGGGAAAAAAAATAGAATCAACCACTTGAATTATACAAAAATCCTTTTCTCCATTAGGGAAAAAATAACATCAATTTACATCATTCATATCATCCGCATTTACATCATTCATATCATCCGCATTTACATCATACACTTGCACTTACACCATTCACCTGCATCATTTCACACAATTCTATCAATTGGCTCATAGGCTCATTTTTCACGTATTCACCAATTGAAGGGGTAAGCTACACAAACAAATTATTTATCTTCAAAATTCTCTTTGTATTCTAAGGAAAGAAAGCTGCTTCACCACGCCAAACTAGGTGTCTCGTATTTTTGCACTACATCGTGTTCCATGCAATGTGATACAAAAAGGAGCATCTGTAGACACCAAAATCTAGCCACTTGTCATCCATTTGTATCCTCCAATCATAGCCATCCATTATTTATATATATACATATGTATTTATTTAATATATATAGATATTAATATTTTATATTTATATTTATGAATAAATCCTAGCCATCCACCACAAATTAATCTCAACCATCCATCCATCTCAATCCATGTCATTTTCTCAAGCTTAATCTCCACCCTTCCTCATGTTTTAATCTTGGCCACCCATTTTGTGTTGTCAAAACCCTAACATGTTCAAGGACATATTATAAAAGATGAGTCATTTTGATGAATCAAGGTCTTAAAAATTCTTATAAGGTTCACAAAAAATATTTAGAGGGCCTATATTTGGACACATATCCACTCACAAACCCTATCCCTTTCACTATCATCTTCTTCCCTCGCCACCACCATCGCAGCTATCACAAAATCCTTGCAAACCAGATCTGGTTCTACTTAATTCTCATCCAATCTTGAACGCTGCCCAAAGTTCATATAATGTTGCTAAGTATTTTTGGAATACTGTTGGGAGTTCACAGCCATCACCAAACACTTTTGGGAATTTCTCATAGTAAATTTATAGCTCATAATACCTCGAATGCTTTCGGGTGTTCGTGTGACTATCGACCATAGAAATAGGAGCATTAATTAACATTGACAAGGTATTTTTGTATTTATTCATATTCCTACATTTTTGTTTACAGTTCAACATTGCAACATTTAGGGTTTTACAAGTTTTATCATTCAAAGGGCCTCACACAATGGAGCCCTTGTAGGTGCTATTAACCCTTTTATGTTGTTTTTTGTTTGCAGGTGTAGGAATCATATTTTTGGAAGTTTTTGAAGCTAGGGTGGTCCCATAGGGATACACAAGCCCACCCACACACTTGTTTGGAGCAAGGATAATGCAAGAGACACCATATATTTGTTTGTGAATAAGGGTTTCAAAACCCCAAATCTGTAACCATTGTATCAATACAATGTCATATTGTAACATTGGATATTCAGGCTCCCCCCATAATAATATCAGTATTATTATCTTTATTTGTCCAATAATTTTTGTGTTGATTTTGTTATCTATTGCTTTGATGTTGTCGTTTTCCACTTTACAAAAGTATTTCTTTTTATAGGAGAAAAGAGAGATTATTTTTCAAAGCACCTTCCCAATTGTTAAGGGGAACAAAAGTACATGGTCCCCTTGCTTGGCACATGTATAAATTTTTATGGATTCACTTAAGAAAATTAAACCATGTTGTAGAGGGGTAAAACTACCCTGCCACGCATGATTCTTGGTTGAATTCGCTAGGAGTTGAGGTGACCATATGGGTGTGTTATATTCTCTAAAATCAAGGACACGAAAGGACAGGTTCACTAGGAATATTTTTAGGACTCACTCCAAGTCCAATGTGGAAGTGTTAAATGTGTCAATTAAGAAATCACCTATGTTTGGTCTTTCTATGCTAAACTATGAAAATAAAAGAACAATGCAAAACACACAATATGCAAGAAGACAATGTCTAATCCTATTATGATTCTTTGATTCAATGATCTCTAACCCTAGATTGCAAGAAATGGAATATTTTCTTTTAAGCAAGGGCACAAGTAAAATGCACAAACAAGACTAAATCCTAGATGCACACTATATACTTTTATTCTTTTTAATGCATGAAAAGCAATCAAATACTTTTCTTTTATTTAATTTAAATCCTAGGTGTGAACAAAAATAGCAAAAGCAAGCGACCCACAACCTAAAAGCTTTACCAAGGGTACTTATCTGATCTAGTGTTTGATCCAATCTTTGTCTTACATCCAGAATATCCCACAACTTCATATTTGTACAATAACTTCAAAAAAACTCTAGAAAATATGGTCAACATTTTGGGGCTTGTTTAGGCCACTATAAGACTAACCTTGAAGACACAACAGTCAAGAAATCTTGGTCCTTTTAGTTGATCATTCATAATAAAATGAGCTTTTATCTATGGAACAAACATAATAAAATATGCAAGCATTAAATAGCGAATGAAGTGCAAATAAAATGGATGCAATGCTTGAACAAGAATGCAATTTTGAAAACTAGGGTTTAGGAATAAATAATTGCCCCCAAGCTAAACTAATATGAAATGCAAACGAAAAAAATGAACACAGATAAAGCCAAAACAGAATGTAGATAACACACAAAGTGTAACCCTAGGGATTTGGAGAAAATAGTTACCCCAAAACCTAGCTGGACTGAATTCATGCCCTACAGGATACCTAGCGTGGATTTGGTAATAGGGCCAAAAATGAACATAAAACATCTGATGGGTGAAAGTAGGGCTTTCACTGAATCCATGCCCTATAGTAAATGGGATGCAAATTCACACAAGAGGGTTTAAAACCCTAAAATAGAGAAAAAAATGCAAATAGAACAACAATGCAATTATAAAATTAGTGAACACAAAGAAACAACTTGGCGATTGCGTGGAAGGAGCAAGAGTAGAAGTGAAAGTCCTTCCTTCCTCCAAGAAGACAAATTATATTCAAGGTCTCCTCCACTTTTATATCACAAGGAACACACCAATAATAAAAAACCAAAACACCAAGAGCACCAGAAGATTGCACAAGATTGTTAGCAAGATCTCTTAAGGATAGCTTAGAATAACCTTGGTAATTGAGAGAACTAGGTAACTAAGGAAAAATAGGTATCCAATCCCTTTATTTATAAAGGTCTTGGAATGCTAAAAGGTGGGAAAACAAAACTTAACCTTTATTAGGTCGACACCCCAAAATGGTTGACTTAAAATTTAGGTTTTTGAAGAAAAACCTTAAATTTACTGAATTCGCATCCCGTAAATTACCGGGCATGAATTCAGTCAAGGTCAATAAAATCAAGGCAAAACACAAGAAAATGGGTCCAAACTTGCTCCTAGCAAGTTTTAGAACCTCTCAAATGAAACCCAAGTAAAAATGACTCATCTAGGTGGGTCAATTTTTTGTGTCTACATTTTACCCCCTCTTTGATGCATTTATGGCCTAATAAATGCATCAAAGAAATATGTAGACACCTATGAATGAAAAATATGGCAACCATAAGAGAAAAAAGGGGTGGTGCACAAATAGTGTCGTTCTAGATATTTTGAATATTTGGCATGTAAATCAAGGTATTAGGGACATTAATGCCTCTCAGGCTAGGGTGACCCCTAAAGTTTTGGAAGGAATGCAAAATTCCTAAGAAAACTTGAAAAAGTGGACTCAAAAGAAAAGAAGGTAATACAAAATGAAAAATACACCAAAAGGAAGAAAGAGGAGAGAAAAGGGGACAAAAAGGAGAAACAAAAAGCAAAAAGGGGGCTCAGGCTGCTCTTGGTGTGCAGAAAACTCTCTCTCTCTCTCTCTCTCTCTCTCTAACTCTCTCTCTCTCTCTCTCTCTCTTCTCTCTCTCTCTCTCTCTCTCTCTCTCTTTAACATGATAACCACAAACATAACTAATACAATGCAAAATGATCCTAACTAAAATGCATGAGTGAATCTAACTAAATGCAATTAAATATATTATGCAAGCTAAAATGAATGCAAGATGAAATGCACAAATGAGAAGATGGAAAAAAATAAAAGAAAATAAAAGGAGAGAAATAAAAAAGAAGGAAACAAACAGTGAGAGAACGATAGAAGAAAATGAAAACTCTAAAAGGTCAAAATAAAACAAAAAAGAAAAGAATAAGAGTAGAAACTTATGAGGATGTATGCTCACAAATGGTCAAATGGAGGCTGCCCCTCACTAGTGGCCATGAAGCTATATTATAAGGGTGTTATGCTCATAGGGGTGGACAGGTGGAGTGATATCCACTATGAGTGTAGTGCTCACTAAAGGCCAAAGAAAAAGAGAGATATACCCACTAGGATATATGCTCGTAAATGGTCAAATGGAGGTTGTCCTTCATTCATGACCATGAAGCTATCCTATATGGGGTGTTGAAATAATATGATTGATATGCCAAAATGTGTACTACCCGATGGGGGTGTGGTGTGTGCAAAATATGAGTGATCAAAGCGAAGAATAACTTATCTATGTATGTGCTGGAAAAAAAAAGAATAAATAGAGATGAAGAAGAAGAATAGTGCATGTGTGCATCCTTCTCAAAATTTTGAGAAATAAGAGATGTATGTAGGATAGTCAATGGTTGTATGAACACCATAAAATATATTCACATAGTATCTATCATATCTCATGAGTATCTCTTAATAATAAAAATATCAAGAAAGAAAAAATGTGAAAAAAGCAATATCCGTAGATGGAAGAAAGGGCGTGTATCCTTGTCTTGACAAAAACAAAAAATAAAAACATACAGAAGACAAGGATACATAGAAGAAGAACTATATTTCTTGACTTGGGGAAAACATATAGATGATCATTAAAATTTTTAAGGTCAAGGAGTATAGAATGACATGAGTGAATGCAATGATGGAAATGCATGGAAATTGGCCCTCGGTTTGGGGATTTACTAGGCATCAAACCCTAGTGTTAGTGCAATTCATGTGAGATACGACATACCTAGGTGTCATTACTTACCATTATCACAAAATCTCTAAAATCTATATGATCAAGCAGTCATGCAAAAATGAGCATGAAACAATACAAATGAATGACAAGAAAAATGTAAAGAACATAATGTTAGGTAAAACATGCAAAATATGGTAGGCAATCATGCAGTATGAACAAGCAAATCAGATGTAGTATGAAAACTAATCTAAATGCAATATAAAAATGTAGAGTTCCAAGTTATGCATAATATCTCTTTAGATGCATTATATTCATTGGTCTTTTAAGTTCTTTACCATTTAAGTAAGCTAAACAATAGGCCCTTGAACCAAAATTGGTTGTTATGATAAAGGGGACTAACCAATTGGGCTAAAACTTACCTTTAAGATCTGATCAAGCATTGGTGTTCTTTTGGTTTTTCTTGAGGACAAGGTCCCCAATCTCAAAAGAATGATTGCAAATTTTCTTGAAATAATATTGTTTGAGCCTATTCTGACAGGCTCACAAATTCTCAAAGGCATGAATGTGCTTTCCATCCAGCAACTCCAATTGATTCAAACAATCCAAGTGATACTCATCATTGAATGAGACATATTGCAGTAAGATGTGCAATGAAGGAACCTCTAACTCAAATGAAAAACTACCTCAATCCCATATAAAAATATGTATAGATATGTACCTATAGGAGTTTGCACACTAGTGAAATAGGCCCATAGGGTTGGATAAAGTTGGAGATGCTAGTCACGATCAGTTTTACTAAATAACTTCTTGAGAACCTTGATCAAAGATTTATTAGATTCTTCAAATTATCTATTACCCTGAGGGTAATATGGAGTTGACCACCTGTGTTGAATATTGTACTTAGCACAAATTTTATGGACATCCTTGTTCTTGAAAGGAGTGCCATTATAAAAATGATCAGTGAAGGAATCCTGAACCTAAAAAGGATCTAGTTAAAGATGAACTTGGAGACCTGAGCTCTATTCACCATCGTTAGGGGTATGTATTTGATCCATTTAATGAAGTACTCTATCACTGTTATGATAAACTTGTGATCATCAGGTGACATGGGGTTAATATTTCCTATAATTTCCAATCCCCACATGGAAAATAGCCAAGGGGAAGAAATAACCTGAATATGTTGTGAAGGATCATGAACAAGGCTGTCATGGAATTGACACTTGTCACAACATCGAACATCTTCACATGAATCTCTCTCCATGGAAGGCCAGTAATACCCCATCAAATGGAGCTTTTTGGCAATGGCATTGCTGATGAGTGCTAAAACTATATATATTTTGTGCAAGTTTAGTTACTAAAAGTAAATTAGATTAGAGGAGAAGAGAATTACACTATCTTCTAGGAGGCAGGGCCCACTTCGAGTCAGTCCCTTGCTCTCTATCTCCTGAAATAGAGTAGAATTAGTTAGTAAGTAGAATTAGTCTTAGACTATAAGATAAATTAAATTGCATCATTTTAAATTATAAAATAAATCAACTAGTTAAAATCATAAATGCATTATTAGATTGCACGTGGATCCACACAATAGACACCCACACATAGAATTAGTCTAAATCATAATTGCACTTTTAATTCATTTATTTATTTCATTTCCTATAATTTTTATTTCTTACAACTGAAACTAAGAAAATAGAATCAAGTCAAAGATTAATGATTATGGAATAATCTATACTGGATTTACTATTCTTTAAATCATTTAACCTAGATTGAAAAATTTAATGTATGAGATACAGCTCAACATTTTGGCATCATTGTTGGGGAGAACAATGTCATAATTTTTAATCAGAGACTATTGGGGTGAGAAGGAGACTTACCTACATGACTAGAAAGGATATCCACATTCATGCAGCTCAAGGTTGGGACAATAGGGTTTCAACAAGTTTCTTCATATCAATACTTCTAGGTTCCATTTTCTTAGGATCAATTTTACTGCTTTTCTATATTAGCATTTTATTTCCAAGTTATTTTAAGTTATGGTTGTTACATACTTTGGTCTGGGTCCCTTGACTTGTGAAAACAAGGAGTAGGTGTGATAGTGAGAGCATTACTGAATAGTTCCTAAGCTATCAAGTAGTAACAACAATTTTTTATTTCAACACTTTTACTTTCAAGTAAATTTACTTTTCAGCACAGTGTGGTTGTTACTAGCTTAGGTCTAGGTTCTCTAACCTTGTGAAAACAAGGAAGTAGGTGTGATTAAGTTACACAATCATAGTGAAATATTCCTTAAAATCAAGTAGTAACAACAACACAATTTACTTTCCCTTATTGTGCTAAAATTGGTTGGAAAACAAACCTAGTTTTAATAGCAGTAAGAACTGTTTTAGAATAGAAATTTTACCTTCCTTGCTATGTTAATATTGGTTGGAAATTTAATATTAATCTTAATTATAGTAAGACTATTCTATTGAAATTTATTTTCTAAAAACTATATTATAAAAACAAAAACAAAAAAAAAACAAAAAAAAAAAAAGTAAAAGTTGCTAGATGGTAAAGAGTTATTTTTAGTCTACTTTAATAGACCTCAGAAAATTATTTCTAGAACAAGAAATCAACCTAATTTTTGAACAAAGACATAGGTCATCTAGAAAATAGTGGGATTATATGTGGGAACACCTTGATCTCATTAGGGAAAGAACACAAGAGCTCAACAACATTGAGAGGATTGATATAATTAAAGCCCTAGGGCTAGATTATCATTCACCTTATCTTGAACTTGTGAGGAGTTGTGAACATTGGCTAGGAGATAGGAGAGCAAGTGTAAATTCAACTACATATCCTTGGGGGCAATACTTTGAGGACTCCCTTGTTATCCATAAATTCCTAGAAGACATAGAAAATAGAGAAGTGAATCTAGAATACAACAAAATATATAACAAGGCTCCTAGAATCATGCACTTCAAAGAATTATGTCATGATTTACATTACGAATTATAGTTTGAAATTCCTATCTCAAATCAAAAATAAGCTTTTATTGTTCAACTAATTTATCTTGTGAAACAAGATTTTGATTTTGAGGAGGAACATTACATGACTCCTAAACAACTAGACCCAATTAATGATATTCATAAACTATTTAAGGAGGAATGAATGATTTTTGTTGTAAAAAATTAAGATCTTTGCAAATTTATGAGTAGACCTAGAGATTCAAAGGGAAGATTCATCAAAGTCTGCAAAGAAAACTCTAGTGAAAAGTTTGATAATTCTAGATCAAAAGAGACTGAGATTCTAGTAGAAGAACAAGTTGAGCTACCATTGACTCTACTAAATCAAAATCCTGAATCATTTTTATTCCTAGAACCTGAATTTGATAATCATATCGATCCATCAACTATATTTTTTGAACCTATACCAAGTCCAATCTTAGAATTCATCCAATCAGTCATGGCTGACCAAGCTAGTGAACATGGGGAAGTAGATGGAAACCAAAGGGGACATAGGCAAAGGAGTAATGATCATGGAGAAGTAGAAGAAAATTAGAGAAGAGGTAGGCAAAGAAAAACTTTTACCTTCCCAATTTCTTCTCCAATAGATAGGTTAACAAGAGAACCAAAACCAGTCTCTATTATTATTTTGCCTACCTTCCATGGGAAACCACATGAAGATCCTGATGCTTTTCTCTTTGAGTTTGAAGTAGTGTGTCAAGCCTATTTTTATACCATGGATGAACAAAAATTAAGATTATTTCCTTCTACCCTTAAGGATGCAACTTTAATATGGTTTATGGGTCTAGGAGAAAGTGTTTGTAACCGATGGGATGGAGATCATGGATTAAAAGATATATTCCTTGAAAGATATCAGGATTACTATAGAGTTAGGGATAAGAAAGTTGAGCTCTTTCGTATGAACCAATGAGAAGAAGAATCCCTTGAGGATTATCTTGAAATATTTCAATTTGTAGGATCTAGAGTAAATATTGATTTAGATGAAGAAGTCTTAAAAGAACTCTTTCTAAAAGGATTAAAAGAAGATGTCCTTGATGTTTTAAACCTTATGGCTAAGGGGGATATTCATCTAATGGAATTTGAAGAGATTGTGAATCTTTGCAAAAATTATTCAAGGAATAAACCTCTAAGGAACAACAAATACTCATCCATAGGTGGAGGAGTAACAAGAGCAAAAATTGGTAATATGTTGGAAAGCTTAAAAACTGATTTGCTAAGTACATTAACTACATCTCTTGACCTCATGGATAAGAAACCAAAAGAACAAGATATTGAGGAGATATACTATCATAGATGTAGAAAAAGACACAACTTGAGGGAATGCCCTCTCAACATTACAAATATTTCCAATATTTTTGCTTGTTGTAAAATCTGTGACAAGAATCATAGCACTAAAAACTGCAAGTATATTTCAGCTGTGAAATCTGCTATAAAAGAACCTGAAGTTGAGGAGGTAGAGGATGTTTATTTTGTAGCTCAAAGAAGAAATGGCCCATTCAATGGTCCATCTAATTGGTCAAATTCTAATTATTCTAACCAACAAAGACCTAACTAGTGGTCAAATACATCAAATTGGACAAATTGGAACCCATACCCAAATAACCAAGATTGGAATATACCTCCATGGGCCCAATTTATGGCCAATGCATATGGAAGTCCACCTCCATGGACTCAAGGAATGTCAGGTCAAAATATGCCTAGTTGGAATATGAATGGCCAATATAATCAAGGAGGACCTAGCTGGTCTCAAAATCCCACCTCAATAATAGAATTTCCAAAACCAGTTTAGGGGACAAGCCCCTCAAAATCAGCCTCAAAATAGACTTATTCCACCTCCAAATAATATGAACAACCCTCCTAAGCAACCACCTTTACCAGCTCAACCAGTTCCCAATCCTAATAATAACAAGACTATTCAACAAGTCTATGAAACAAATGAGACATGTTCAATATATATGGTACCTTGCCAATATATCCATTTAAGGTCTAGAAAAGTGTTGGAAAATAATGTGACTCTCACAGAAGTTGAAGAACCTATCCAAGACTTGTTTGAAAAAGTAGACAAAAATGAAAAAGAAACAAAAACTTTACCAGAAAATATTCCATCAAAACAAAAAGAGATCCAAATCCCTCAAAGGAAAGAAATGGAAATTCCATTTCCTAAAAGACTGGCAATACCTAAAGAACCTTCCAAACCAACTTTCAATTTCCTTCAAGAATTAGAAAATGTTACCATTAAAATTCCTCTATTACAAGCTATCAAGGATATTCCTATCTACTCTAAATTGATAAAGAATATTTGCACATCCAATTCAAGAAGGAAAAAGAAGAATGAATCTCAAACTATCCAAGTTATTGGACAATTATCAGAGATAATGACTGAAGGTAGGTTACTACCAAAATATACAGATCCTGGAATACCTATACTCACAGTCCATATTGGTGATACAACCTTGCATAATATCTTAATATATTTAGGGGTTGCCATCAATGTTATGACCAAAGAAACAATAGAATATTTAGGGGAATACAAATTACAACCAACCTCTATAGTGCTTCAACTTGCAGATAGATCTACTATCAAACCAGAAGGAAAATTAGAAGACATCATAGTTTCTATAAGTTCATGGGAGTATCCTGTAGACTTTGTGGTCTTACAACCTAAGAAGAAGCTAGGGGGACATCCCTTAATTCTAGGATACCCATGGCTTGCAACAATTGATGCTTACATTAGTTGTAGATCTAGTAATATGACTATTTCCAATGGGAAGCACACTAAAGATTTGAGTCTATTTCCTGAGTCAACATTAGATAAAGGATTTTCAAAACAACTCTGGTATGATTTTTCTAATGATTTGGATGCTATTCAAACTTTATCAATTAATGTGTTAAGTGAATATTTACAACAAGAAATTGAAGGACCATTAGGATCACTTTTTGATGAAGAACAAAGTACTAATTGTTTAGATGAACTTACTATATCTAATGATGAAGCAAGTACAATTCAATCTCATCAATTAGTGCCCTATAACTATCAGTTAAATATTCTTGAACATGAAATATTGGGAATAGATGCAAATATTGAAAATTGCAAATAGATAGACATCACATCTAGGAAGACTTTAAATATTAATAATGAGCTTACAAGAATTCAGGAATCACAATTGATAGAAGTACTTAGAAAACATCAAACAATATTTGCATGGAACTATGAGGACATGAAAGGGATTCATCCAAATATTTGTACCCATCAAATCTTCATTCAAGAAGGTTGCCACCCAGTGAGACAACCTCAAAGAAGACTAAATCCAGCTATGAAAGACATAGTTCAAGAAGAAATCATTAAGCTTTTAAATGCAGGATTTATATATCCAATTTTTGATAGCCAATGGGTATCACCATTAGTAATAGTTCCTAAGAAGAATGGTAAATGGAGGATTTGTGTAGATTATAGAGAATTGAATAAAGTAACAAAGAAATATTATTTTCCTTTACCATTCATTGATCAAGTTCTTGATACCTTGGTTGGAAAGAAATATTTTTGCTTTTTGGATGGTTTTAGTGGGTACAATCAAGTCTCAATAGCAGAAGAAGATCAAGAAAATACTACTTTCACATGTCCTATAGGTACCTATGCTTATAAAGTTTTACCTTTTGGATTATGCAATGCACCTGCTACTTTTCAAAGGGTTGTTTTAGCTATTTTTCTGATTTGATTAATGAATGTGTAGAAGTCTATATGGATGACTTCATAGTCTATGGTAACACTTTTGAAGAAACTCTATCAAGTTTACAAAAAGTTTTGGTTAGATGCCAAGAACAAAACCTCTCTTTGAGTCATGAAAAGTGCTTCATGATGATGAGAGGAGGTATTATTTTAGGATATTACATATCTAAGGAAGGTGTTAAAGTAGATCCTACAAAAATCCAAGTTATTCAATCCCTCCAACCTCCAAAAACACAAACAAAGGTAAGGATATTTTTAGGACATGCAGGATACTATCATAGATTCATTAAATATTTTAGCAAATTTGCCTCTCCCATGCTTAAGATCTTAACCAAATAAAGTGAATTTAATTGGACTAAAGCATGTCAAGAAGCCTTTGAAGTTATAAAGAATAAATTGACTACTACTCCAATTTTAAGAGGACCAAATTGGGAATTTCCCTTTCATATACATTGTGATGCTTCAGGATATGCAATAGGGGTAGTACTACAATAAATAGAGAATAAAATACCTTATGCTATCTATTATGTGAGTAAAAATTTGCATGGGACTGAACTTAATTATACAATTACTGAAAAGGAATTCTTAGTTGTAGTCCATACCATTAATAAGTTCAAATATTACATAACAGGGTATGAAGTATTTGTTCACACTGATCACTCTACCATTAAATACTTAATGAACAAAGCTACAGTAGGAGGAAGAGTGGTTAGATGGCTTCTCTTATTGCAAGAATTTAATGTCACAATTATAGATAAAGTAGGTAAAGATAATGTCATTGCAGATCATTTATCTCGTATGCAAATATTTGATGATGATGAGTTAATTCCTGATAATTTCTCAGATGAACATTTGTTTGCTCTTTCTATTTTTACTCCTTGGTATGCTGATATTGTAAACTATTTGGTAACAGGAAAAATACCTCAAAATTTTACATCGCATGAGCATAGAAAATTAATACATCAGAGTGCCCCTTATATGTGGATTAATGGAATCTTGTTTAAGTCTTGCCCTGACCAAGTAATTAGGAGATGTGTGCAAGAAGAGGATGTATATGACATCATTAGAGCAGCACATGAAGAACCTTGTGGAGGTCATTATGCAACCCAAAGAACAACTAGTAAAATATTCCAAACAGGTTATTATTGGCCTACTATGAATAAGGATACCCATAAATTTGTTGATAGATGTGATGCTTGTCAAAGGGCTAGTAAACCTACACCTACAATGGAGATGCCTTTGGTCCCACAAATAATGTTTGAACCATTCAAGAAATGGGGGATTGATTTTGTTGGGCCAATAGATCCTCCAAGTGAAGGTAATAAACACATACTTGTGTGCATAAATTACATCACCAAGTGGGCTAAAGTAAAAGCCTTGCCAAGAGCACAAGTTGAACCAATTGTTGATTTTCTATACTCACAAATTATACAATGCTTTGGAGCACCTAGAGAACTAGTTTCAAACCATGGGTCTCAATTCATTTCCAAAGTAATTGAAAATTTTATTAAAATCTATCAAATAAAATATAGAAAAACTTCACCATATCACCCTCAAGCTAATGGATAGGTAGAAGTTACAAATAGGGAACTTGAAAAGATAATAACAAAGACTGTAGCCATTAATAGGGTTGATTGGGCAAAAATATTAAAAGAAGTTGTATGGGCATATAATACAACTTGGAAAACTACCACAGGATTATCACCTTATGAAATGGTTTATGGAAAGCAAGCTATTATACCTATTGAATTTGAAATAGAGACTCTTCGCACAATAGTACAACTTGATATGAATTTGGATCAAGCACAAAAATCTAGATTGGAAAAATTAAACATTCTAGATGAAAGAAGATTAGAGGTATTACACAAGACTGAATTAACTCAACAACAAAGAAATAAATGGCATGATAAACATATTGTACCATGAACATTTCAACCAAGATATTGGGCCTTGCTATTTGACTCCCGCTACCAAGATTTCCAAGGTAAGCTAAGGACAAGATGGCTAGGACCCTATGAGATTGAAGAAATATTTAGAAATGGTACAATTAAACTTAAGCCTATTGATGATTCAACAAGAAGATTACTAGTTAATGGACATAGGCTTAAACTCTATAGGAAGCCATTATCTAAAGAAGAATTTATAAACCATCTTAAGCAATAGGTTGATTTGCAGTGCATTTTTGAACTGCAATCAACTACTATTAAATAAAAACTTCTCTTTCCTATCCTAAGCAACAAAAATATTATCTACTAAATAAAATTGTTGCTATATAATTATTAATATATTTAGTCCTCTTGTTTGGAAGAGTAAGGCACCAGTAAATAAGATGGATGGCAAAAATATTTACACTACTTGGCCAATGAAAGAAGATTATCATGGAATAGTAATATTTCTTGAAAATAAACTAGAAGATCACTCTATGTTCTTTAAATATGCTTCCTTTATTTCATGATGGAGTTCTAATATCTACAATATTTTCATCTTATTATTCATCACTTTTCAATCACAATATCAAGTTTAAGAAAGAAGTCAGATTCGATGTGTGAAGGCATGCTCTTACCTTACGGGAAGGAGGATAACTAGTCATGATGGTATCATTAATTTTAAAAGCAAGGTAGTGAAAAACCTTGTAGCCCATAAATAATAAAAAAGGAAGAGAAAGAACAATAAGGATAGAATTATATTTCCATCCAGATGGAGATGTGATCTGAATCCCCAAAGTTCCACTTCCTTCCAAATAATAATAATAATAAAAAAGTAAGGATAGAATTATGTTTCCATCCAGATGGAGATGTGATCTGAATCCCAAAAGTTCTAAAATAAAATGGTAGTAAGGATAGGACTACATTTCCATGTGGATGGTTATGTGATCCGAATCCCCAAAGCCTTAATATTTACTTATAGGGATAAAGTAGTAAGGATAGAGTGACAATTCCCATCAGGACTTTGATAAGAGTGGTTGGGAATCATGATTCCCAAAAGCTTTGCACCCCTATAAGGTTAAAAAATAAATGCATATTTATATAAAAATGGGACATCAAGATGATACCAGAATGACTATCTTATTTCTCCTCTTCCAAAATAGGTTTTGAGTGTGTCCAAACCTTAGATGAAGACCTATTTTGCAAACCAAAGTATTGATGATTGATATCAAGTTTAAATTCATTATTTTTCTCTCACATGGAACTCCTTAATGAAGCTAAAGGAAGTAGAACAAGAAATTGATCTTTCTAGGGCATTGGAAGGATTTGTTATTAGACCATGGAATATTTTATTAAAAGGCAAGGAAGACATCAACTTTTTGCATAATATCTTTGCTATTGGTAACAAGCAATTCCATTCTAAGAAGATTTATTATCCTACAAACTTATTTGACATGCATAAATAATTAGTATATAAGTAAAACCCCCATATCCTTAATTAAATAAATAAAATAATATTAAAAATATATATATATATATATATATATATAATATTTTCCATAATATAAACTTTTACAAAATAAAAATTTCTCTCCTTATCCTATTTTGGCTATATAGCCAAAAATATAGTTTGGGGGAGAAGTAAAGGATTTTTGCAATAAATTTCATGATATAGTTTGGGGGAGAAAAGAAAGAAATGGGAAATCAGGTAAAGTATTCCTATGACCCTATAATTAATTTTCCATAGATATTTTTCGTAGTTATTTTCTATAGTTATTTTCGTAGATTTTTTATGTAGATTTTATTTATGTAGATATTTTTGTAGATACTTTTAGTAGCATATTTTTGTAGATACGACTTCACAAAAAATTCTAAGTATAAATGATTTCAGACTCACGCATGGTTGAGGACACGTGTCAAGGCAGAATCAAACAATGCAAGGTAATTATCAATAAAGGGGTGAACCAAATGGTTGAGAGACTAGGGGAGAGATGTACTGTTACTAGAGATAGGAACGGAGGGATTAAAGGTGTAGTCACTTCCTCACTCCCTTTGAAGTGGCTAGAGGCTTCCACCATCCAGATGAAATTTTTCACATTAGAGGGAAGATTGTCTAACTGTGGGGGCTACCATCTAAAAATGATGTTAAATCTCAAATTTCCCAAGCATAAATATTGTGTCATTAATCTATCGTAATTTCTATATCGATCTGTGAAAGCCACTATCACTCGATTTCAACCTAAGAAATCCAATGACAATCCCAAACTTCATATAATCACCCATCATGGGCTTATAAAATTAATAGTTTTACTTAAAGCGTCTGAAGTAGGAATTTGATGGGATGCAATAGTTTTGGAGGCCAACTTGTCCATCCAATATTAGCCGAGTGAGTTAGATTTTACTGAGGATAGTGCATCCAAGGAAAACTTCGAATTAAAAATTCAGGAGGAGGAGGAATCTCTTGTACGCAAACGTCCTACATGTTCCAAGCCAGCTAAATCTTCTCATCCTGCAAGAAAAACTAGGCATGAGAAGTATGTTCTAGAAGACAAAGGGAAGGAAGCAACATCCAGTCCTAAAGAAAACCCACCTACCTCAGATCTGTCCGCTAAATCTCTTGGCCACAGTCAAACACAAAAAAACTTGTTGCACATTAAATTGGGCAGGCTTAGAAATAAGTTTTTAAAATATGTCACCTTAGTGAAACAAGCTCTCACTCTCCAACTTGACATACTCAAACAAATTTATATGGATAAGGTGGTAAAACCATTTGACCCAATCATCCAAATGATAATTTTTAGTACGTCCCCTAACAAGAGCTCCATGTTCGAGAAAAAGACAAAGAAGTCAGTAAAATTTAGCAAACAAATTGACTTTACCAAGGTGCTTGATGAAGACAACTCAGTCCCATTTGTTGAGTTTCTCTTCCAATAGAATCAAAAGCATACATGTAGCTCCTAAAGAGCGAAACCATCTATTGAGATAGAGATACCTCTCGATGTTGGGATACCTCATGAAGTTGATGCAGTGATTAACAATATCATTGAAGTAGCAGAATCACCTCCACCACCAGAGAAACAGGATGTGCCACATGAATCAAAGGATGAAGCACCTACGAAAGTTGTACACATGAATATTGTGGTTGTTGAACTACCACTTGATACCAATAATGCCAAAGCACAAGTATAGAAGGTGAAGAAAGAGAGAAAGTTGTCGATAAAAATACCAACATCAACACGGGTTTCATCTCAGCTTAAATCTAAATCAATCTTGGACATTCACGAAGTTATACTAGGTTTTTGATAAACTTGCATAATTATATTTGCAGCACTCTATTTTATTTTATTGATGGTATTTTTTTTTTACAGGATTTTAATCATCATATCTGCAATGTTTTTAAAACCATTTTATTTTACTTACATCTGTAGTATTTTTCTTTGTTACATCCAAAACAATTTGTTTATTTTTGCATTATTTCGTGTGTATAGTTTGCAGTATTTTCTCTATAAATAATTGTAGTGCTTCCTTTGATATATATATATATATATATATATATGAATCATTTCTATGAATGATTGTAGTGTTTTATTTCATACATCTATAGAATTATTTTTGTAACATTGCAATGTTCCATTTATTATGTCTGCAAAATATTCAAGTTATTAAAATTTGTTGTAGTTTTTATAGTGTTTTACCTGATATACTGTAAATTCCAAACCTGTATGCATGAGGACATGCATCTCCTTCAGTTTGGGGGAATGATGAGTGCTAAAATCGTATATATTTTGTGCAAGTTTAATCTATCTTTTATCTACAAATATATGTAAATGAATGTATTTTGATGATTACTATATCTTATTTGTATGATTTATAAGTGAATTTGATTTATAACATTAAAAATAATCTATGCCTGTATTTTACACAAAATATGCAAGTTTTTGTATGTTTTTAGCAGATGAATATTATAGATATTTTACTAGAGAAGTTGCAGCAAAACACAGGTCAGATGTCAAGCAAGGATGAACTAGTCATGTGGAGATATGCTAAGAAGTCGCATGGAAGTACGTTATGGAAAGGTGCTACATAAAACACCTACATAAAGATGTTACAAAAAGCACCTACTGAAAGGGTCTACAAAAAGCATTTCGATCGAGTCAAACTATATGATGCACCAACATTCCATGTTCGATGACAGTGTAGCAGCATCACGTAAATTATATAGTCAACATAATTGTTAATGCGGTGGTATTAATATTTGCTACATGATTTAATCCATTTTGTATAGTTTATAGCATGATATTAAGATATATTTTGTTAAAATTGTTAAGTTTATTATATATGGATGTAAGCTTATTTTATCTTTTTCTTGAGAATAGGACAAATAGTTATTGTACCTTGTCAGCAAGTTATTCAAAATTAGGATATTCGTTATGTACATTTGTCAAATATGCCACTTGGACAATCCCTATTATAATAATTCCAAGGGTAGTTGTTAGCATGTCTTAAATTTAGAATATATTTATTATGAAATATTAGGATTCAAATCTTTGAACATTTGAAATGTAACATATGGCAGAAGAGAATTTTATTGTAAATGTCTAAGTGACATTATAAAAATACAAGGTAGAGACCTTTGAAAAGGTCTACAATCTGCTAGTTTTTTGATGTCTACATTTTACATGTTTGAAGAAGTATGTTCGAGATTCTGTACGATTGAAGTTCATCAATAAAGTAGTATTTTCTTCCATGATTTCAACAATGGTATTTTGTATCTTCACATGATTTATTTACTTTTGTAACCTTTACTTTATTTTTTGCACAATGAATTAAATAGTGTTAGATTAGTAGAATGAAATATTAGTTACTGAAGTAAATTAGAATAGAGGAGAAGAGAATTACATTATCTTCTATGAGGCAGGGTCCACTCCGCGTAATCAGTCCCTTGCTCTCTATCTCCTGAAATAGAGTAGAATTAGTTAGTAAGTAGAATTAGTCTTAGACTATAAGATAAATTATTATAAAATAAATCAACTAGTTAAAATCATAAATGCATTATTAGATTGCACATGGATCCACACAAAAAAACATACACAACACATATAATTAGTCTACATGATTGCATTTTTAAATTCCCTATTTAATTTTATTTTATTTCTTGTAATCTCTATTTCCTACAACCAAAACTAAGAAAACAAAATTAAGTCAAATATTAATTATTACAAAATAATCTATACTGGATTTACTGTTCTTCAAATTGTTTAACCTGTATTAATAAATCTAATGTATGAGATGCAGTTCGACAATTGCCACTGAAATGACCTCCACATGAACCTTTATGAGCTTCACTGAGAACTAGTCAAGCTTCATAGAAGTCAAGGCAACACAAGAGGATGCCTTCAAAATAATATTGATACAAAGTATTAGCAATTATAACAATTCGATATGCTCTTTTGCACAAAACCTTACACTAATTATAGTCTAAACCATTAGGAAGTGAACCATCCTTAAGGAAATTAAATATTTTAGTATACCATGGATTAGATGGGGAATATTTAATGGTCAAAACATTTAATGGAACAAGACTCAAACTAAGCAATGTGGGATCACAAAGTTGTCTAATTATAATCGATGCTTTATAATCATACAACCTCAAAGGAAACAAGGATGCAACAGTGGCTATGGCATCTACATGGTGGTTAGAGGATCTAGAAATAGACTCTATGGTCACCCAATCAAATGCAAACAAAAGCTTAGTGATAATATCTTTGTAAGGGTTTAGCTTATCATTCTGATTTTGATAAACATCATTAATCTGATTGACCACAAGTTGAGAGTTACCAAATATAGAAAGAACACTAACCTTCAAGGCTAAGGCATCTCCAAGACCAAGGATCAAAGCTTCATATTTTGTAGTATTGTTTGTGCAAGAAAAACAAAGCTTAAAGGAAAGGGGGATGAGCTATTTTTTTTGGATAACCAAAATGACTCCAACACCAATATCCTTCATGCATTGGGCTCCATAAAAAAACAAAATCCATGACTCTAGCTCTTTGTCCTCTATACCAAAGTACTCATCGAGAAACTCAATGACCAAATGATGGGTAGCTTCTAGGGGAGTGAAGGCTAACTGATAAACAATCACCTGATCCTTGATAGCCTTCTAACCTATGAAAGTTAGGACAAAATCACTAAGTGATAAAACCCACTTAGTAGCTCATCCTAAAATGCGGGGCTTAGAAATCAAGTAGTGCAAAGGATCAAACTTTACAACCACCAATGTCTTATGGCTAAGCATGTAGTATCTTAACTTTTGGGAAGCAAACACCACAACAAGGCAAATCTTCTATAAGAGAGTGTACCATGTTTCATAGCTCACAAAGGTTGCACTGATATAGTAGATAGATCACTCTTTATTTTGATCATCGTGTTGAGCTAACAAGGCTCTCAAAGCACAAGCTATGGCTGCTATATAAAGCATCATATGCTTATTTGGTAGAGGTGGAACTAATATAGGCAAGGAAGTGAGGTACTTTTGAGTTCATCAAAATCTTGTTGAAACTTTCAATCTTACTGGAACATAACATCTTTCTTAAGAAGCTTAAGAAAGGGCAAACACTTATCGACTAACTAGGCTATGAAATGATGAATAGTTTGGAGCTGCCCTTACAAGCTATGTAACTCAGTTAGGGTGTGAGTAGGAGGTATGTCAGTGATAGTTTCTATATTAGTGGGGTCCACTTCAATACCTCGCCTAGAAATTATGAAACCTATAAACTTACCATATGTGACTCCAAACACACACTTGGAGGGCTTAAGACAAACTCTAAACTACCAAAGTTGTTTAAAAAATTGTCTTAGGTCATGAACATGATCTTATTGATGTATGGATTGACATAGAATATCATCCACATAGTCCTATAAAATATCATGCATCATGTCATGAAATATATAATTCATAGCCCTCTAATATGTGATACCATTGTTAACCTTGTGCTATGATACCACTGTTAGCTTTTGATGCTAAATGCCTAATGAGAAATCAACCACAAGATGTAAATTGAGCATGCAATATTGAATCTATGATAATGGTAATATACTAAGCATGTAAAACTCATAAGAAACTTTTGAAATAACTCATAAAATAGCCATTAATGAAATCTCACGAAAATAGGAGGAAATGCTATAAAATGGAGATCTACTAATACATGCTATGAGCAATGCACTTTCCATAATTCAAATATAAAATAGTATGTGACTCTTCACTTTCCTACTCTAAGGACACATATGCATTCTACATGATAGATATTTGTGCAGATGCACACCTAACTAAAGATACTTATGCATTACCTGCACATTATTACATTACATAAGTAAAGACTCTAATACTAACTTAAGACACCTAATCTAACCATGTACCCATGGTGGTACATTGACATGTACCAAATAATGTAATATTCTCTAACATATATCCCTTATGAAACTTGGTTTTGGAACCTCCTTTGGTCACTTATAGTGTCCAAGCAATGTGTAAGAACCCCAATAAAAATCTTTGATATAAATTGACAAGACCCAAAAAGTTATAAAGTTTTGTTAGAGTGTTGGAATTGACAATATTTTCTAGAAATGAATAAAAGCAAACCATATCCTCAAATCTTATATAGAAAGCAGATAGGACAAAAATTGGTGGGCACTGTTGGGAAAAACATTGGTTAGTTTTTCTATGGTTCAATTAATTGCCTCCATTTAATTTTCAACTCGTGGTAGCTCGTAGTCTTGTGAGCAAACGTGCAAAATATATGCTTGTAATTTCTTCTTCAAAGATGAGTCCCTTGGATTATGGTTTGGGGGGTATTTTTTATTCATTGAATTTTATATTTAAACCAATAATATCATGCTAAGTCTAAGAAAATAGGACTAAAAAACATTTAAAATCTAAATGACTACCTTGTTGGAAATCACAGAAAATAGGGAAATAACAAGTAAACAAATTAATATATTAACATAAATGCAAAAAATAGGGGAAATAAGGAAGAACTCTATTGTAAGTGGGCCCACGCTTCCATCAAGTTTTTCCCATGGTAAAATTATCACCGAATGCTTTTAGAAGATGTTTTACAGGAAAATATGCAGATATTTTATTAACAGTTGCAGCAAAAGAAAATTACAAGAAAGTCCTAGGGGTATTCTTTAGGGGTGGCCTATATATTTATAAGCTATACAGCCACCCCTGTTACAATTTTTAAGACAAATCAGAAAATGATTCGTTGTTACAACTGTTTGCTTGATTAGAGGAATCGAGTAAAATATCATGATATTTTAGCATATTATGTTGCCAAAATACAATGATATTTTATTTACCCAACTTACATAAATGATATATGTATCAGCTAAAAAATGGGTGATGAGACACCTTTGACATTGTACCATATCCGATTTCAATGCTAGAAATCTCTTCACACTGGTTGCCAAAGTTTTGCTCTATTTTGTCGACCACGGAGTCATGTTGAAGTTTGGTGTATAATGTAAATTAGGCGTCATGATTGAAGAAGTCAAGAAGTATGCATCTTCCATTGTATAACGAGAATTAGGCACCTTCTATCGTACAATGGGAAGTAGGCACCTTTTATCGTACAACAGGAAGTAGGTGCCTAACAAAAAGTAGGCGCATAACGAAAAGCACATGCCTAATAGTTAAGTACCGAATAGAAGTCAAGCGCTTCAAAGAAATTTGGGTGCCTAACTTTATACCTCTTTATCAATATTCCATAGATGTTTTTCCTTCATTAAATTGCAAGTGCCAGGTCCAAGTGGGACCTCGATGAAATCATACCAAAATGCAACAATTTCCATTAAATCTACACAAATTACACTTAAAGACAAATATTAGAAAACATGCAAAATAAATTGCTAATTATATCCATAAAATATTTATATCTACAAGAATATATGTCGTACATTATGGGGAAAAGAGTACAAAAAATGAGCAATTATGTGGCTCATCATCCACCCATGCTTAAGGGGTGGCACGTCCCTGTGCCACTTTGAACTGGTAATTACCAGTTCTATTCACTTCATCCCAGTATGCCATGTTGGTTTGTGTAATCTTCTTCTTAGTAGCCTTGGATTTCTCTTTGTCCCAGGGCTTTCACCCCTTTGATACCTTGGGAGCGGCTATCTTCTGACCCTACTACTTTTGGCATTTACTACGCTGAAGTGGTTCACTTGGCCCTGCTCTCTTCTTGGGTAGTTCTCTAGTCCAGGCCACCTTGCCCTTATCAACGTTTAGGTAATAACCAGAGAAACTAGTGGCATCCTTTTGGAATGCAGGCTTAGCCATTTTCTAGTACTCATGGTGAGGTGGTAACTTTTCACCCATAGGCACTAATTATTTATTGCCAAATGGGATGCTTGATTCCTTAGCAACCCTGGTTGTGTGAAAATCTACCCCTATTGGGTCAAGCTCAGGTTCATCTTGGACCTCTTTCTTTGACACAAGGACAGTTTTATTTCTTGATGCCAAATCTTCCTACAACACAGGGCCTAGAAATCTCATCCTTTTAAAATATGCCTACATCCTTGAAGGGTTTCCATCCTCTAACCCATACAAATACCAGAACTGCTCAAGTTGAGCAACTAGAATTTTCCTATGAGGCCTACTAGATTGCTTCCTGACCTCCTTTTCTGATTCCTTAAGGGCTTTCTTGGAGGCCTTATTCTAGTTATTTTTTTCTGCCTTAATTTTCTCCTTAAGCTCCTCAAATTTCTATTTTTGGGTAGCAAACAAATTCTTTGCTACCTCTCATTCTTCATCGGAATCTAGCTCTGATTCCTTATCAGATTCAATGCCCAGTGCCTTCAACTCGATAATTCTTGCTCTAGTTATCGATCATCACCGATATGGCCTTATGGCTTTTTATTTTGATCTTAGCTTGATATGTTGTACCCTAGAGTGTGTTGGTGAAACCTCTATTTCCTAGGGGGTATTCAGGCTATTGAGACTCCTATGGTATAGGGGATTCAGGCTGTTGAGCCTCCTGTGGTATAGGGGATTCAGGTTTTTGAGACTCTTTTTCCTCTATAGCAACTTGTTGCACAATAGGGACTGTTTCTTCCTCTTGAGGTTGTTTGTCCCCTTCATCAATTGGAGAGTGCTCTACCTCTCCCTTTTTACCTAAAATTTGAGGCTCTTCGACCTCCATCTCCTTTTCCCCCTTATCTCCCTCCTTTGTAGGTTGTTCTACATTTTGAGGTTCCTCAACTTCAACCTCATCCTCCTGAATTACCTATTTTGCAGAGGGGGACGTATAACAGGGTTGCTCTACTTCCATTACAGTAGCATCTCCCTATTCTATTTTTGTATCAGCATGGGCCACCTCTATTTCCCCATCAGTTTGCACTACTACATCAACTCTAGTCGGTTGCTCAGTTCCTCCTGATCCACCCTGTAACTGCAATTGTCTTTGTATTTTTTGAATTGTTTGACATAATTCATGCATTTTTAATGTAACCTCCTTTCAGGACTCTTCAAATAGGGTTTGTTCTTTAAATTTGGCTTCCCAAGGCTGTCTTAAGACCTACAGTTGTTGTTGTAAATCCTCTGCATGGACTTGTGATGGTACATCTTCCATGGCCACCTCCTGCTGGGGATTTTGCCCACTGAAAATGTCCTATAAAATGTGGGTCATGTACTCCTTGTTGAGATAATTGATTGGTATCTCCTCGTTAGATGAGATTGAAACCACCCTCGATGCCTTCATTCTTCTACTTTACGTTTTGGTGGAGATAGGTATAAAATCTTGCTCTACCTCATCTTCAAATTAAGGTGTAGAAGGAGATAGAGCCTGCCCTACTTCCTCCCAAAATTAGGGGAAATCAAGGGACGAGGCATGTCCTAATTCCCCTATAGTTTCTGTATATTGGGATGCAGGAACCATTTTTGCACGTTCTATCACCCCTTGGTTTGACTGTTCATTTTGAATTGGCACTTCCCCCTCTACTTGTGCCCCTATCGCTGCATTAGTGCCCACAGCTTCCTCAATTGTCACATTTCTATGTGACTCTATATATCGCACCAAGGCTGAAATCATACCATAGTGAGCTAAAGGTAGAGGTGGTGCTTGTCTGGTATTACTTGACCTCTTATTTTAGGGCACATGCAAGGTAGTGGGGGACATTGATTTTATCCCCATGCAGGATGTGATTGAGGAAACAAAACTGGTTGGCATTCATATGAGAGTACCTACCAAAGCATGTGAATAAATGGGTGATCTACTCAAAAAATACCCTCCAATTGAGGAAACAAAATTGGTTGGCATTCATATGAGATTACCTACCAAAGCATGTGAAGAAATAGGTGATCTGCTCAAAATATACCCTCCAAAGCTTGGGAATATACTGATATGGCAAGCTAGTGCGTGTCAGGTACTCAATTGGTGCTCCAAAATATCTTTGTGCACATAGGGTAAGGTTATCATCCTTGTAGGTGTGCTCCCTTGTAAGAGGGAGGCTCGTAAATTTGGTGATGTAGTTCTTAGTGACTAGGATCTCCAGCCCCCACATGTGCATGACCCCATATCTCATTGACACCACAAATTCATTTGCCACTACCGTATCCTAACCCTGACTGACCAGTCAAAAGTAGTCCATCCATTTTGAAGTGTCCAACTATGTTTGGATGTCTACATAAATGCCTAAGCAATTTATTAGCTCACTCTTCTTAATTTCATGATTTTTTGACTTTCCCCCCATGCTTTGCCTTTAGTTCAAAATTCACTCATCAATGTTACTGCTTCCCCTTCAAATTACTACTATGCTTCATTGCTTTATTTTTTCTCACTGAATTTGGCTACACAGTAGCTGGTAAACAAATTTTTAAAACAACTATGGTCATGCACACAGGTGGTTAATTATCGTAATCAATAGTAATTATGGTTATCCATAGTAAATTTCATTCGAGCATGTGCTCGATTGTGCGGAGATGATAACCATAAATTGTCGACCAATTAGAGGTGTGCCATGCAGCACCATGCCAAGTGGATTTTTTCAATTGGTTAAGGTAATAATGGAGGGTTGTGTCAACACATTTCTATAGACACACATGTTTATGAAAAAAATATAGACAAGAAACAAAAAATTTAAACATGCACCTAAATTTATTTCATGGGTGCATATGCATAGATGTTTGTGGTGCGTCGCTATTGGCTGGTATTGGTGATTAAGCAAACTGCAATGAACAATGGTGGTAATGGTTCCCATGCAATGAATTTTCTTTTACGTGATTGATTCTTGGTAGCTGCAAGGTGGCTTATTTAAGAAATCTTGCAAAATTTAAAACAAAAGTTAGAAAAACGTATCTCCTTAGGATGACAAACGTCCATTTCTCATAAGTTGATTGTTGTCAACTTTTAATTTTATCTACTGGTATATTTGACTTTGCATGTGCATGGGGTGCTGATGTGGCTCAGGTCACATCCCAAGGTTGACATGTTATTCTTTCAAGGTAGAAAATAGCCATAGTAAATGGAAATCAGGTGCCTTCTTCATATGGAAATCAAGCACCTTCTTTTCGAATTATGGTGTGTAGGTGCCTTGAAAACTGAAAACAAGCACCATAGGAATCAGGAAATTTGCTTAAAATGGGAAGCAGGCACCTTTTTGCTAACTATCAAGTTTTGTACTTATAAAACAAACTTTATACAAACTATTTTTTTTTACATATGATAAGAATATTTGGTGTCAGTTTTCCAAAAACTGAAAGTTGGTCGTTCTCTTGAAAAATTGGGAGTCAAGCGTTGATCTTCCAGGAAATGGAATGCAGGTGCCATCTTTGTAACATACTAGGAGTCAGGTACCATAAAGCATTTAATGGGAAGCAGGCACCTTCTATCGTACAACGAGAAGCAGATGCCTTTTGTCGTACAATGGGAAGCAGGCACCTTCCTTTGTACAAAAATAAGCAGGTGCCTTCCGCCATTAAATGGGAAGCAGGTACCTTCTCCAATAATAGAAAGTAGGTGCATTCTCATAAAATACAAAAATGTTACTTTTATTTTATTCAACGGGTGTTGACTTTTCCTTGTATATGTGTCGTCAGGTTGATCAGACCCTTCAATGCTTCTGATTGAAAAATAGGAACAATTTCAAAATTTGCCCCTTTAATCAATAGTTGAGTGTTTTATTGTCCAAAGAGACCAATCCAAAAACTCTAATGCAGGTTCAGTTTTAGTATTACCCTTCTAATTTATGAGCTGCTCCTATTACTAGAAAGCTAGAAATACGTAGTTTCATGTATCCTGTGCTCGTTAGGCCTAGGTTTCCCAAGTTGCTTAAGGATTGCACAAAGGGCATTGTTCCTACAAAATAAAAACTCAACTAAAAAAAAGAAAAACTTTGAAAGAATAATTATCTTTGGGACTATTTGGACTAGGTCCACATATTACTAACTCAAGATAAAATTAGAATCAACTAGGGTTTCCCCCATGCCTAAAATAGACTCAATCATATATGCCTCAGACACATGGTATGGACGTAGGTGGTGGCCATTGACTATTAATGTAATGTTGTTGATGTCTATTATTCTGATCCCTACAACCCCATTATTTATGACTTCAGTCACTTCATATAACCCCATCCAATGTTTCATGAGCTTACCCTTCCTTTACTAGAATTAGGAATCATAGAGTAATGTTCATTATCCCACTTTGAGCTACTTTTTCCTGGTGTGGTGGTCATGCAACTTGGCCTTTTGTTTCTGAATGATCTCTATTTTCTATAGAGCCTTAAGGCGGTATTCATCCAGCTAATTAAGTTGTTGAATTCTATCTTTGTGTGCATCATCCATGTTTATATTCAATTCTATAGTAGTCCTAAGTATTTTGACTTCAAACTCTATAGACATCATGGCAATTTTCCCATAGACTAACTGAAATGGTATGAAACCAGTAGTTGTCTTCCAGGTGGTCCTGTAGGTCCACACTGCTTCTCGTAATCTAGTAGCATAGTCCTTCATAAGTTGTTGTACTATATTTGTCAAGATATTCTTCAACTCTGTGTTGATCACCTCAACTTGCCCATTTGCTTGTGGATGGTAGGGAGTGGTTTTGTTATGCCTAATTTTGTATTGTTGCATGAGTTCTTGGATCATCCTTGAAGTAAATTGAGGTCTTTGATCTGTTTTGATCTCCCTTGGGACCCCAAATCTTGTAAAATTTGAAGAATACAAAAAATTTGCTATAGATTTCTCCTTTGAATCACACAAAGCCTATACTTCAACCCACTTTGTCACATAGTACAAACTAGGATATACCTCTTACCTCCTGACTAGGGATTAATAGGTCCTACGAAGTCCATGTTAGAATAAATATTTATTCTCTTAAGTTCTACTAGGATAGACTTACTTGAGTTACCACTCTTCCATGAGTCAGGTGAACTCTCAATTTAGACTAGTTCAGATTTGTTGAGTTGTTGTAATCCAATGACTCTCAATGATCAACTTTGCTATTTATACAAAGTTGATCCATGGAATAATCAATCAGTCTATTGAGCTTCACTTCAGTCTTGTGATGTATTGCAGAACTATTTCCTTCTTTGAATAGAATATTGTTTTCTAACATGGTATCAGAGCTAGGATAGTTCTTTGCAAGCATTCGAGTTTTTTGAAGCTCTTCTTTTTTTTTCCAAAATCTGGTTCATTTGTTTTTGGATAAGTTTTTTGACTATACTCAGCTTGCTTGAAAGTTGTGCAATAGTCATTTTTTATCCATAGACATTTTTTTCAACAAAACACATTTTATTTTGTTGAAAAATAATTCTTTAGCAAAATTTTTTTCAACCTGTATGAAATCGAAGCATGAGGGAAATTTATTATTCTGTAGCTACTCACTCTTAAAGCTCTTCTATTCTTAGAGCTTAAGGCTATATTTTTTAGGCGTGCTGCCCATTTATTTTGGCTAGGCTTCTCACTTAGTATTTATGCTAAATATGAAGCATTCACGCCCATATTTAAAATAGCCTCCCAATACATTATAATGTGTCATATATTCATGTTGCTTTTTTCCCTCATTGCATCAAACAAGTTGTAATTTGTTCTCTTTGCGAGACAAATCTAGCAAAGCTGCCATCCTGCTATCTAATCGGACTACGCAGCCTATTTCCTCTGGATGAATTTTTATTTAAATTTGTGCTCATTCCCCTCTCCTTTGCTCGCACGTTTCTTGATATTTGTGCTCCTCCGAAGGTTTTGTTTTCCATTAAACCTCTCGATCTCATGCATTGGGCTCCTCATTGCTGTGACAAGGTGACCATTGTACCACTGCACTGGTCCTTCTATTTTCATTGACCGTTGGGCTCCTCTTTGTTATGCTTGGCGACCATTGTACCTCGACTTCTCAGCAACATTCCTATTTTCTCGGACTACCATTGTAAATCGGTGTGCCACTCCCTCCCTAATACGTGTTCACATGCGTAGTTATTCGAAAGTGGAGCTTGCACTGTCAGTTGACACGTCTTGCAAGAGAGTCTTCATTTCATCGACGTGAATAGGAGTGCACCGATCTGAGATCAATTTGGCACCCACCACACTGGACTCTCTCCTACCGATGATGCCCTATATATCTCCTCCCTCCTATCATCGATACTCCACCTGCTTATCTACCATAATTGGAAGCGCATATACATCCAAAGGTATATCCAATATGATTTATTTGTGACAACTTCATTATTTTGTAGAGAGATGAAAGCTCACGCCTTTCAAGATGACTAATGGTGGAGCCTTGTTCTATTATGAAGCCGCACGCTATCACTGTCAATTATTTTTTGTGTGAACACTTGTTTTTGTAGGGAGAGAGCATTACGACAGAGGGAAATAATGATGCGATATTTGGTTGTAGAGAGACCTTTGAAGAGTGACTACGCATAGAGCCCCGAGATATACCACAATCTATTTTGTGGTGTGACTCTGTCCTCAAGATTTGTGATAGAAGTGACACCCATCTCTCTGTCGCATTCGTTGAATGCAAGGATACCTTGTAGTGTGACAGCTCACAGGCAGTATTGAAGTTTTTTTAGAAAATCGGGATAAGTTTTTCGTTGGCCAAATCTTGACCATCTGCAACATACTCTTGCGCGAACGTCATCAAAGGCTTCGAAAGGTCATTTTTTGGACTCTAAGAGCTCTTCATCTATGATGTTGTAACCTTCAGGCTCTCATAGTGAAGGAAATTGTACCTGACCTTCAAATATCTGACTCTTTTTTCACTATTATTCCTGAGCCTATTCCAAAGGCTATCAAAAAAAGTGAAAGAGTCCATTGTAATCTAAGTAATACAAAGTTTTTTTTGGAGGGGGGAGGGTTATTGGTGCTGGTTCTTGCACCTAATTTTTTGGTGGATTCTTTGAGGGGGGGAGTTTTTTTTGTGTGTCTATGGTGGACTCCTTTTTTGTGTGGCACCTTCTTTGGCCACTTCATGCTTGTTGCTTCATTCTCCTTCTTTCAACTTATCTGTATTTTAAGCCAACAAATGCATTAAGGAGTTTTCTCACAAACACAAAGCAAGCACTCACAAATTTCTAAATGTTCTAAAAGCATAACTATTTTTTTAAAAACATAGGAACATTTCACCACTAAAGCAAAGAAGACTTAAAAGCACATCATATTTCAAATATTTCTTATAATCGCCTATGTTCCACATATTGTTCTTCTCATTTACTTATAGTTTCCCTCACGTAAGGGCGGGTAAGTGAGAAGAAATGGTATAAAGGTCTGGCTGATTATTCTTGCTTCATAAGCCTATGTTCCACGTATCAATTCTCCTCAACTACTTATAGTTTCCCTCACGTAAGGGCGAGTATTTGAGAAGATAAAGTATTAATATCTGGCTGAAAATTCTTGCTTCTTTGGCCTAAGTTCCACGTATCATTCCTCCTCATTTACTTATAGTTTCCCTCACGTAAGGGCGGGTAATTTGAGGAGATTGGTATTAAGGTCGGGCTTCTGCTGCATCCTTAAAACAGGTGGTTCTGCTACAACATCTTGTATTCTATAAAAAAGTTCTTGAAGTTAAAGGGGGGATTATTGGTTCACTTCAATTTTCTTTGGAAAAATGAATACAATTGATCCTCTCACCCCTCATAACTATCACACATGGAAGCCCAAAATATCAAATCTCATTTCTCAAAAAGGGCTCACACACTTGCTAGAAGAGAAGCAACCTGAATTTGAAAAAGAATATGAAAAATTTGTTCATAAGGGAAATATGTATGAAACAATGGGTATTATAAGCACAAATGTAAATGAAAGCTTATGGTTTCACATTTCAGAATGTAAAACCCCATTTGAAAGTTGGGAAAAACTAAAGAACTTGTTTGGTAAAGTGGATCAAATAAGGTCAATGCAGCTAGAGGCAGAGTTAACAACATTATCTCCTGAAGACTTCAGCAATATTGTTGACTTTCTCACCAAATTTAAAGAAGTCCTCACTCAACTAAAAGGTAGTGGCAAGGATAAAATAGAAGAAGAATGCATCTATCTTATTCTTTCTAAGTTAAATGGAGTGTTTCAAATTTTTGCTACCACTTTTTTGTCTACAAAAGATGCACTTGGTACAAGTTTTAAAATGCCCTCTTTTGAGGAGTTTTGTGATAGGCTAACTAGAGAGGAAACGAAACTTGCAAAATATGAGATCTCTCCCTCTTCCTCAAAAGCATTAGTAGCATCCACCTCCACTAAAGAAAAATTCAAAAAGAAATAAAGAGGCCCTATAACTTGTACACATTGCAAAAAGAATGGACATTCTGTAAACAAATGTTGGAAAAGACTACAACAACTAGAGGCAACAATGAAGGATCACAAAATAGACATCAAGAAGGAAATAGGGAAAGCCTTAAATGTTCAAGGCAAAAATATAAAAACTCCATCAAAATATTGGGTTCTAGATTCAGGGGCAACTCATCATATGACTTCTTCACATGAGTCATTCTCTTCAATCTCCTCAAGCTCAACTTGTAGCATAGAAGTTGGTGACTCATCCTTTATCCCTATCAAAGGAAAAGGTGACATATCCATTGATGGTGGGTATATCAATAATGTTCTCTATGTCCCAAACATAGCTGCAAATCTCCTATCCATCTATCATATTTGTACTTCTTCAAAGGGCAAAACAGTTCTATTTTCACCAACAGGGGTTGAAATAAGAGAATTTCAAGAACCTCACTCTCTCATAGAAAAAGGAGATATTGATCATAACACTCACCTATTTCACTTCAATGGATTCAAAAATTTAGATAAAGCATCCTGTTTTGTTGCACATGGAGATCTTGAAAGCAAAATTTGGCATGAAAGGTTTGGACATCTCAATTATAACTATCTAAAAGAGTTGAATACTCATAAAATGGTAACAGGGTTACCAAAAGTCTCTTCTATTGAAGGGGTATGTCCTGGATGTGCTCTTGGAAAACAACATCAAGATCCTTTTCACCCAAGTAGTTCTCAAAAGGGCTCATCCCCTCTAGAATTAATCCATAGTGACTTGATGGTCTTCCCAGAGCCTTCTTTCAAAGGAGAAAAATATGCCTTGACCTTCATTGATGATTTTTCAAGAAGAACTTGGGTCTACTTTCTAAAATACAAAAGTGATGTGCTATCCCACTTCAAAATCTTCAAAGCCTTAGCTGAAAATCAAGCAAATTGTAAAATCAAGCAAATTCGTACAGATAATGGGGGGAATACTTCAGTAATGAGTTCTCCAAATTCCTATCAAATCATGGCATAATTCATCAACATTCAGTCTCCCATAATCCTCAGCAAAATGGCATTGTAGAAAGAAAAAATAGATCTTTAAAAGAAATGGCAAACTGTATGCTCCACTCAAGAAATCTTCCAATAGTTTTTTGGGCTGAAGCTATTAACTATGCAAACTATATTCAAAACCGCACACCTCATAAAGCTCTTGGCCATTTGACTCCCGAAGAAGCATGGACTGGCTCCAAACCTGATGTCTCCTTTTTTAAAGTTTTTGGGTGTACTGCTTGGGCACACATCCCAAAGAAAAAGAGGAAGGCTCTAGACAAAAAGAGCAAGCAACTTATCTTTGTTGGCTATTGTGAGGAAATGAAAGCCTATAGGCTCCTTGATCCCACAACTCATGAGGTCTTTTTTCACAAAAATGTTCAATTTGATGAAACATTTGAGCCTTATAAATATTCTCAATCATCTTCCAACAATAATTATCTCGAGCCATCTCCAACATTTGAGCCCCAATATAGTGAAGATACCACTCTTGAGATAGATGACCAACATGAGGATCCCATTATTCAAACTCCTCCTCAAAGTCCTCCCACATCCATGACTCCTTCCACAATGCCAAAATGGGCCCGCACCATAGTTCAAGAAGCCACTCCTTACATCCAAAATCTTCCATCATCTAGATTGAGCAACTCCATGGGTTCTGGTCTTGTCTGTCAGTCCATTTCAACAGATCCTCAATCCTTCAAAGAAGCAACTGGTATAAAAGAATGGGATGATGCCATGGAGAATGAATTTTCTTCCTTAATCAAAAACAAAACTTGGGATCTAGTCCCTCTACCTAAAGGAAGGAAATTGGTTCATTGTAAATGGATTTACAGAACTAAGTATGGACCTGATGGAAAAATTGACAAACACAAAGCTCGCTTGGTAGCTAAAGGTTTTTCACAAATTGAAGGCATTGATTATTCTGAAACCTTTGCCCCAATTGCAAAAATGGATTCTGTAAGGTTGGTTCTTGCACTTGCTGCTTCTCAAAAATGGCTAGTATTTCAAATGGATGTTAAAAGTGCTTTCTTGCATGGTGACTTAAAAGAGGAAATATTCATGGAACAACCTGCTGGATTTATTCAAGACTCCTCCCTTGTTTGTAGACTAAGGAAATCTCTCTATGGTCTCAAACAGGCCCCTAGAGCTTGGTATGAAAAAATGGACTCCTTCCTTCTTTCCTCAGGTTTTTCTCATTGTGAGTCTGATGCCACAGTCTACATTTGGAGAGATGATGAAAAATCACCATACTTGTTCTCTATGTTGATGATCTACTACTCACTGGTAGTGACATTTCTCACATTCAGACTATCAAAGACTCCCTTTCTAAAAAATTTGAAATGGTTGATCTGGGTTTAGCTCATTACTTCCTTGGGATTCAAATAAATCAAACAGATGCAGGAATCTCATTGTGTCAATAGAAATACACTCTAGACCTTCTTCAACGGTTTAAGATGATTGATTGTAAGCCTTCTTCTACACCTTTTCAGTCTGGAGTCACTCTAAGTACTTCCTACAAATCCCCTCTATGTGATGCTACTCTATACCGATAGCTTGTAGGGAGTCTGTTATACCTCACTCATACTCACCCAGATATTTCATATGTTGTTGGCTTGATATCTAGATTCTCACATCAACCTCATTTCAGCCATTGGCAAGAAACAAAAAGAATCCTACGCTACTTGCAAGGAACTACTCACTTTGGGCTCTTATATGAAGGAAAATCCATGGATATCATTGGTTACATAGATTCTGATTGGGCAGGTTCAGTAGAAGATAGATGTTCAACTTATGGCTATGTATTTTGTCTTGGTTCCTCACCTATTGCTTGGTCATGCAAAAAACAAGCAGTAGCATTATCATCTATAGAGGCAGAATACAGGGCAATAGTTTTGGCCAGTCAGGAAGCTCTTTGGCTTCATCAGATACTAAGAGAATTTGATTTTTTCCATGACAAACCTATTACTCTTTGGTGTGATAATCAGAGCACAATTCATATTGCCCGTAATCCAGTTGAGCATCAACGGACCAAGCACATTGAAATTCACATGCACTTCATTCGGTAGCATATTCAGAGAGGGGAAATACACTTGGACTATATTCCCATAGAAAATCAAATTGCAGACATCTTCACCAAATCCTTTCCTTCTCTGCATTACATTCAGTTGTGAGAGAAACTTGGGGTAAGGCAGATGCATTAGAAGGGTGCACAGAGGTTTTTACCTCTCCTTTCTTCTTATTGTTCTTTTTTCTTCTTGGAAGATGGTTTTTCCCATGTGGTTTTTTCACCATCTCTCCTATATGTAATAACATTGTACATGAGTACCTCATCAGGCCCAGTTGTCGGGACTCATTTATTTTTTGTTCAATGAGGACAATCTTCGCCATCCGAAGACATGCCTCTTCTTTTTATTTTTTGAAAGATGGTTTTTTCCCATGTGGTTTTTTTTACCATCTAAAAATAATTGTACATGAGTACCTCATCAGGCCCTATTATTGGGACTCATTTGTTACATTCACCCCTAGTATCACTTAAGGGGGGTGTTAGAATAAATATTTATTCTCTTAAGTTCTACTAGGATAGACTTACTTGAGTTACCACTCTTCCATGAGTCAGGTGAACTCTCAGTTTAGACTAGTTCAAATTTGTTGAGTTGTAATCCAACGGCTCTCAATGATCAACTTTGCTATTTATACAAAGTTGATCCATGGAATAATTAATCAGTCTATTGAGCTTCACTTCAGTCTTGTGATGTATTGCAGAACTATTTCCTTCTTTGAATAGAATATTATTTTCTAATAGTCGATCCCCCATTTATCATATGGTTCAATGTGAACATGTGGTTGGAGTGGCATCTCATCTCTAAGAGTAGGTCTACCCATCCTCTAATATTTATCACATTGGCTCATATGTTTAGATGTATATTTGAATAGTGAATGTTGGTAATAACCAGCCTGCAACACTTTATATGCAGTCCTTCTTCCTGTAAAATGGCCACCATAAGTTTCATCATGGCAAGCCTTCAGTATTTCAATTATTTCATTCCCATAAACACATCTTCTCATGATTTTATTAGGTCCTATTTTAAACAACACCCATCAATCCATGAAAAATTTTCACTTTTCTCAATTAAATTTTATTTTTCTTGAGGTAAAAGTGCAGGGGATACTTTACCAGTGGCTAAATAATTAGCCATATCTACGTACCAAGGTATCTGATCATTTAGAGAAAATAAATGCTCATCTAGAAATTGGTCTTCTGTAGCTGCATAGTCTGGAGGTGTCAATATAGAAAGGAAATCAGCTACCACATTGTCCTTTCTTGGCTTGTCCACTATTGTCACATCAAATTCCTACAAGAGCAACAACCATCTGATAATTCTACCACTAATCCCAGGTTTGTTTGTCAAGTATCTGATCATTGAGTGGTCAATGTGTACAAATACCTAGTAACCTATAATATAATGACAAAATTTGTTAAGAGCATGTATTACTACAAGAAAATATTTCTTTGTGATAGTATAATTTAGTTTAGCACCTATGAGGTTTTTACTAACATAATAGATGGCATAAAAATCATCACCATATTTCTATCCCATTACTGAGCCTATTGCATTGTTAGATGCATCAACATATATGTGAAAAGGTATGGTCCAATTTGGACCTCTCAGTACTAGAGTAGTAATTAGTTTTTCCTTTAAAGTGTTGAATGCTTGTTCACATTCTTCAGTCTAGATAAACTCTACATATTTAGTTAACAATGTGGTAAGAGGTTTAGCAATTTTTCTAAAGTCTGATATAAACCTCCTATAATAATCGGCTGATCCTAGGAAACTATGGATATCCTTTTGTATTTTGGGAGTAGGCAGGGTTTGGATGACTTCAATTTTCTTTCTATCTACTTTGATCCCTTCTATAGAAAGGTGATGTCCTAAAACTATCCCTTCCTGCATCAGCATATAGCATTTCTTATTGCTTAAGGACAGGTTAGTTTCCTCACAATGCTTAAGTGTCTTTTCCAGATTTTTCTGTGGCAATTTCAAAAGTTTCACCATATACAATGAAATCATCCATGTATACCTCCACAGTCTCTCCAATCATATCTAAAAAAATGCTAAGAACTACCCTCTGAAAGGTGGCAGGTGCATTGCATAGGCCAAATGGTAAAACTCGATAAGCAAATATCCCCCATGGACAAGTGAAGGTGGTTTTATCTTGATCTTCCTCCCCTATTTGGATCTGATTGTATCCACTGAACCCATCCAGGAAATAAAAGTACTTCTTACCTGCCAAGGTGTCAAGGACCTGATCTATAAAGGGTAAAGGGAAGTGGTCCTTCTTGGTTGCTTTATTCAGCAACCTGTAATCAACACAAATTCTCCACTTTCCATTCTTCTTGGGCACCACTACCAATGGTGATACCCACTCACTATCTGAAATGGGGTAGATGAATCCAACTGTGAGAAGTTTTTGTAATTTTGCTTTAACAATTTCTTTCATGGTTGGGTTCATTCTCCTCTATGGTTGTCTTATTGGTCTGACCTAGTCTTCCAGATATATCCTATATGTACAGGTCTCAGGAGCTATTCCTCTCATGTCATAATACTCCCAAGCAAAGGTATATTGATGTTTTTCCAATGTTTATTTTAGTTTGGTCTATTGTTCAACTATCAACTGGTTATCTATGTTCAACATTCTACCAGGTGCAACTTCTATTTGCTGAATATGGTGGTCTTTCACTAATGGTAACTTAGGAGGAGGACATGAGGGTTCTCCTTGAAAAAAGTGAGATATCACCTTATCCTCATCACTTTCATCTTCCAACTCCTCAAGTGTCATCATAGGTTGGATTATTGATAGACCACCAATATTTTGATTCTCATCCTCAAGTTCTCCCAACAAATCTGAAGACTATGCAGGTGGATGTATGATCAATTTCTTTATATTTTGACCATCTAAAATGGTCATTTTCCCATCTCTACAACTTATGTAAGCATCAAATATTGCCAGCCAAGGCCTACCTAAGATTAATGGGTATCCACCTAGTCCAGATTTAGATTGTAGCACTAAGAAATCTATTGGATACTCCCATGCATCTACTGTAATAGTAATATCTTCCAGTATTCCTTCAGGGAGTACTGTAGACCTATCCACCAACTACAACATAGTTTTAGTAGGCTTCAAATTAGTCAATTTTAATTTTTGCATGGTCTCCTAGGGCATGACATTGATGGCAGCCCCCAAATCTACTAGTGTGTTGGGTAAAACACAACCTTCTATTTTTACAATCAGCACAGGGCTTCTTGGATCTGTGTATTTCTGGTTGTAGGTATTCCCTAACATAAGGTCAGCTAACTGACCTACCAAACTAATTGTTTTAGCTGGTTTCCTCCCTGGTTTCTTGAGGCACAACTCTCTTATGGCCTTTCCATAAATAGGTATATCTCTAATGGCCTAAAAGAGAGGGATTGTGATTGTTAAGTTTTTTAAACTAGAGAGGATATCAAACTCTATTTGTATTGGTTTCTTGGGTTCCTACAACCTTTGTGGAAAATGTGGAACCTCTTCTTTGTTATGTACAAGTGTTGATTCTTCTTCTACCTCTTCTATAAGGGGTGATTCCCCTTTTTCTATTTCTATTGGTTCCTCTTCTTCTACAAGAGGAGTGACTTCTACTCCTACTTGCTTTCCTGACCTTAACTGGATAGGATCACAATCTACCTTAATATTATACATAGGGTACATCTCATTTTCCATCTGATAGGTTGGTTGTTGCTTGTTGTTTGGGTTTGTTGTTGGTTGTGTTGGTAACTGAGGAGTCCTTGGAGCAGGAAGAGTAGGCAGGCTTGGCTGTGGTGGAGCTGGAGTAGTATGTTGTGGATACTGATTCCAAGCATTCTGATTTCTCCACTGCTACCCAGGTTGCTGGTATTGGTTCCAAGGGTAAGGGTTGTAAGGATTAGCTCCTTGGGGAAATGGATTCCAAGGTTGTTGACCATACCAACCCATGTTGGGTGGTTGGGCTTGACCTTGGTTTTGGTAATTGCTACCCCCATAGGATGACATTCCTGATTGCATATTGTTACCCATAGGAGACTATTGTCTAGTTCCTCCTATTACCCATGAAGTATACCTCTGCTACTTCAGGTTCCTCTTTAGATTTCATTAATTATGGACACAACTTTATTTTATGATCCTTCTTACAAACAGCACATACACAAACTTTGTTTTCTGGGCACTCATTTCTAGGGTGTTTGCCTCTGCATTTAGGATAGAAGTAGGCCAATGCTGCCTCATTCTCCTACTTCTTTCTCTGAAGCAGAAGGGTATCCATTTGAAGAGCTAGAGATGATAACATCTCACTCTTAAGGTCCTCTAGCATGTTGCCTATTTATATTTTAGTGACAGTGGTTGACTGCTTCACATTTCTAGGGGTTAACTTACCCTTTCTTCTTGAAAATTTTTGACACAACTACCGAATATCATCCATTTGGTGTTGGTAAATGTCTCCCCTAGAGATCATGTTTAAATCTTCCAAGGATTCATTTGTCAGTCCTTTCAAAAAAATGCTTCTTAGGGACCTATCTCCTAGTTTTGAATGGGGTGATCTTTGCAAATTGAAGCTAAACCTATCCCAATATTCTTCCATAGATTCCCCTTCCTTTTGGGTCATGTCTAGGACTTCCTCTCTTGCATCTCTTGCTCTACCAAAATCCTGATACTGATCCAGGAAAAATTTCCTCAACTATTCCCAGGTAGTTATCCGTTTATCCCCCAAGCTGATGAACCAGCGCAAAGTTGAATCATCAAGGGTGGAAGGGAATAATTTTAGTTTTTGAGCATCTATGGTGTAATCCACAGATCTACATAAAACATCAAATTTAAACAGGAAAAGGTCTGGATCTTCTATTGGTAGTCCTCTAAAGGTTGGAAGGTGGGCAGGAGAGATGTGTTTCATCTTGTGATCTCCCCCTACCTCTCCTATTGGAAAACTAAAACTAGTGGATGTTTCCTCTAGATTTTCTGCCATTATGCCTACTACTGGTGTTTCTACCCCTACTTCATTCAAAGCAGCTATCAATGCTTCTATTTCATTTCTTTTATCCTTCAGAAGGATGGATAAGTCAGCGTTTGAGATAGTTCCATCTAATACTGCTTGCCAATATTCAGCATTCAGTAGATCTTCCTTAGATTGAACTCTACTTATCTTCGATCCTGCTCTAAGATTTTGCTGGATCATTTTAGAAGGATCCTGTGCAAATAGTGGGTGTTCCCACCAATGCACAGGTGGAGATTGTAATGGTGAGAGTTCAATCTCAGGTTCAAGTTCTACTAAAGTAGAAGGATTCTGAGAAACAACTTCTTTATTTTTGACAAAATGACCATTTGGTCCCCTATTCTTAGGTGGACTCATACAAAGTTTTAGATGAAGGTTTCTAAAGAAAACACTCTAAACTACTATAACTATGCTTCCTTTAGAACAAGAAATTACAATGGCTACTCCCCGAAAATGGCACCAAAATGTTGGGCAAAACATTGGTTAGTTTTTCTATGGTTCAATTAATTACCTCCATTTAATTGTCAACCCGGGGTAGCTCATAGTCTTGTGAGCAGCCATGCAAAATCTATGCTTGTAATTTCTCCTTCGGAGATGAGTCCCTTGGATTATGGTTTGGGGGGTATTTGGTATTCATTGAAGTTTATATTTAAACCAATAATCTCATGCTAAGTCTAAGAAAATAGGACTGAAAAACATTTAAAATCTAAATGACTACCTTGCTGGAAATCACAGAAAATAGGGAAATAACAAGTAAACAAATTAATCTATTAAAATAAATGCAAAAAATAGGGGAAATAGGGAAGAACTCTATTGTAAGTGGGCCCACGCTTCCAACAGGTTCTGCCCATGGTAAAATGATCATCGAACACTTTTAGAAGATGTTTTACAAGAAAATATGTAGAGATTTTATTAACAGTTGCAGCAGAAGAAAATTACAAGAAAGTTTGGGGGTCTTCTTCAGGGGTGGCCTACATATTTATAAGGTATGCGGCCAGCCCTATTACAATTTTCAAGATGAATCAAAAAATGATTCGTTGTTACAACTATTTTCTTGATTAGAGGAATCGAGAAAAATATCATGATATTTCAGCGTATTCTATTTCCAGAATACGCTGATATTTTATTTTCCCGACTTACAGAAATGATTTACGTATCAGCTAAAAAATGGGTGATGAGTCACCTTTGACATTGTCCCATGTCCGGTTTCAATGCTGGAAATCCCTTCATGCTGGTTGCTAAAGTTTCGCTCTATTCTACCGACCACAGAGTCATGCTAAAGTTTGGTGTTTAATGGAAATCAAGCACCATGGTTGAAGAAGTTGGGAAGCAGGCGCCTTGTATGTAGAATTCGGGAAGTAGGCACCTTCTATCATATAACAAGAAGTAGGCACCTTCTACCATACAATGGGAAGCAAGAACCTAACAAAAAGCATGCACCTAATGGAAAGCAGGCACCTAATGGGAAGCAGGTGCCTAATAGTTAAGTGCCGAATAGAAGTTAGGCACTTCAAAGGAATTTGGGCACTTGACTTCGTACCTCTTTACCGATATTCCATAGATGTTTTTCCTTCATTAAATTGCAAGTGCCAGGTCCGAGTGGGACCTCAATGAAATCATGCCAAAATGCAACAATTTCCACTAAATCTACACAAATTACACTTAAAGACAAATATTAGAAAACATGCAAAATAAACTGTTAATTATATATATAATTTCCATAAAATATTTATATCTACAAGAATATATGCCACACATTATGGGGAAAAGAGTACAAAAAATGAGCAATTATATGGCTCATAAGGCACGCATAGGCATCATAAATAATTACTATATCCATAGATAATATTATAATACCCCGATGAGAAAAAGAGAAGTGGGAGGGGGTATTTATAGCAATACCAAAATCCTAATTACATAATAAATTTTAACCTAATCTAACATAACAAGAGGTATTTAGGTTAATTACAAGTTATAAATAGGGTTTAACCATAACAAGGTTAGCCATGGACCATAGGGTTTACATAATAAAATATTACAACTAATTAATGCATTATACAATGAAATGCCCTTAGGCCTATCCAAAATATTACACAATGTCATCCTTGGCCATGAATCATATTACATTTCAATACCCCTTTAATCTAAAATAAAGGTTCAAGGAGAGAAGACATTGACAACAATCATATCTCCCTACATCATGCATGCTCTAGTGGACCTTCACATTTTGAGGTAAACTTGCTTGGATCCACCCATTATCTAAAAATTGCTACTACAAAAATATTTTATGCACAAGTTTCCTTATGCTGGACCATAGTCACCACTGCCACTATTAGACACTCGCACATAACTAAAAAATACTATTACTAGGACTTGAAATGAAGAAGAGAAGCCAATATCACCACCTCCTTTAAATATAAGCTTCTTCAATATTTTATTGTCACATAAGGTATGTATTGAAGGCACAACTTTTCCACTCATGATGTACATCACCTTATTTGAATGCTTCCTCTTTCCCATGGGACACCTGATTTCAGTCACCAAAAAAGGCTTTGCATAAACTTGCTTAAAAGAAGAGTTGTAACAAACTTTCAATAGTACTTAGATAAGAAATAGAAAAATGAAGAGATCATGAAATATTAGATATCCATGAATAAGTTGAATCAATCTCCCAAATGCTAAAGAAGGATTTACTAAAGTACATCCTAAATATTTTTCTTATAAGCCTCCAAAAGACTCAAAATCTATTACAATTATCATGAATCCGTCTATATCTCCAAAAATATTAGGCCAAAGATTTTGATTGCATAGAAAAAATTAAATCCACCCTTTGAAAATAAAGCAATAGCCCCAAACACTAGAATAGGTCCATAAATTGATATCGCCAATGTGTAGAGCTCAAAGATTCATGCAATTTGAAAAAAATGGCTCAAAATGCTTTTTTGAGCAAAAATAATGGCATCTAGTAGTTTTACCTTAATATCCCTCAAAAATTTAAAAATTAAATGCTCAAACCTTAGGGTTGTAAGAGCCAATAGGGTTGTAAGTGTTAGGATTAAATAATAAAATACGAGCAATAAATAAGTGTGCAAATAAAATACAGAAGAATAAAGCAATACATGAGACACAGATTTACGTGGTTCATGCAATGTGGCTACATCCATGTAGAAAATAATCAGGCCTTTTAATTCCATCTAGAAAACTACAAAGGGATACAACCTACAACAAATTTGTTGTAACTTCCTCTTCACTCTATCATTGTCAATTACAATTACACACACTGCACATTACAATACATTACAACCACCATACATTGTCCTCTTATAAAAAACATGTTATAATTTAGGGCAAAAACATGCACCTAAAATCCGTCGTCTAATATGTGACCTAATAATAAATGTTCCAAATTTACATAGATAAAAACACATATATTTTTGGGTTCAGAGGCACTGCCCCCTATCCCCCACCAAGGGGGGATCCAATATTTTTGCTACCCCCTCGATGACCTAATAGGGTGGGCATTACCCCCTACACCCCCCTTCGTGGAGTGGGTCCAAATGTAGCTGAAAACAAGGCCTCTGAATTAATCAGGCTCCACAACCAACAGTAAAAGCCAATCTCGATCTGCCACTTGAAAATTTCTAATTCACTACCATACTCGAATCATGTTTTACAACTTTAGCTCCTCTTATTCACTTGATTATTGACACTTGCTAAATTTTTATTGGCTAAGTAGGTAGAAGTATTAAAAAAATTGACAAGGCATGAGAGAAGTCCACGTCAACTACCATATTGCCCAAGGATCCAAAATGTTCTAAATAGGCCAAAATCATTCTCCATGAGGTTCAAACTCAAGGATACCTCATACTAAGAAACTTAGTGTAACCAAGGCAACAATACTTCCATTAGAGAGAGGAGGCCTAGACACCATTGAAATGCCCAACTTCCTAATCATTGCAACAAAAGAGCTCTCACATAAAGACTCAACCCTACAACCTTAGGATCTCAAATGTACTACAAATGGGGCTTTGCAAATAGATAATTATCATACACTATGATATCTCCATAAATGATGCCATAGAAATCACCAAGTATTTTTTCTCTTAATATCAAATAGGTCACCATGAAGGCTAAAACCCATATCCTTCTCCTTTGTAGTTGTCATGTTAGCTACTTTGTCATCCTGTCAACTAGAAATAAAAATCTCTATAAAAGTATTTGATCCTTATTATACATATGAGTGCAACCAAAACTAGGTCATATTGGAAATCAAACCCCTAACCCTCTAATACCTTAGCAAAACTTCATTTAAGAAAAGTGTCACTTTGTAACAACCCAAAACAGCATGTAACAAAAGTTTCACTTTGTAAAAACCCAAAACTACCAACCCAATAATTTTTAAAGGAAGGTTGACAAGGGAGAAAATCTTCTTTTATTTATCTCAGTATACAAGGCTTCACTACATTTGAGTTCCAAGTCATTGTAGATAATACTCAGTGGACAAGAGTGGTCAAATCTCGTGTTTTTTTGGGTTCACCTTATGAAACCTACATGTTTAGAAGGATGCTAAAAGTGGTCCCCCATATTTTCCATACCCTAATCGGTATAGGACCATGTGACCATGATGTAGGGATTATCCTTTAAGGCCCATAACACTTAAATGGGGATGCCTACTGCCTAACCTGACTCTAATTCCATCTAGGCAGGTTAATCAAGCATAAAACCTTGATGCTTAGTTACCACACCTCCATGGTGTAGCACAAGTGATGGTATTCCTAATGAGGGAGGTGAAATGGAAGGTTTTGGGATGAATTCCAATAATTTGCACTCAATATGGGCCAATTCGTATAGTTGTATGGTTACAACTGTACGATTCCCAAAATGTATAATTAGTGATTGTACGGTCACAAAATGTTCAATTGTATGGTTATAACCATACAATAGCCTGAACTATATGATTTTCCAATCGTACAATCTGCCAAACTTAGTTATTGGGCAATAAATTGGTCATTTTGTAATCGTTCACTTTGGCAATCATCAATTCTACTTTGGCAAGTACAAAACATGCAATTACCATCCAAATGCAAAGTTATTGACCAACTATATGGTTAGGGAGGTTGATTGTATGGTTACAATAAACCCTTAATGCAATTACTCAATCTCAGATCTACAATGTTTGATGTAAGATTTTGACATAATAGGAATTGGATAACTCTAATGATGGGATTACTAACTTAGTAATCCATCATGCACACTTGGAATCACAAATCCTATTCCAGATCCAACCACAATATATACTACTCATTCCAAAAACCATACAATACCTTGCAAACATGGCAATTACAATGTACAGGAAGAAATTAATGAATAATTCTTCATCCACAATTCTCATACACAGTTGGGTATCAATCAATACTTTATTCTCATTGTAGAATCATTCCAATACAATAGTATATCTACAAAACTACATGAAAGTCTACAATCCATACTCAACCAATAACATGCACATACACAACAATGTTGAATTATGACCTACAATTCTCCTTAGAAATCAACAATGATCTTGAACAATAATGGAAAACACTAAACAATTATCCATAGCATTGAAAAACCTACAAAAATTGAATGGGGGGCTTATAATGCATGTCCAGTCTATTCCAAAGTGGTTCTTGAGGTATCACATCATTTACAACTACCACCCGCAACTTCCCAACCAACTTAATTTCATTAATGCTTTACTAAGGTTCTAATTTGATTTTCATAAAATTACATTTCATGCACATTACAATTTATTTCATTTTATTTCATGCATTCACATTTATTTCCCTACATTGCACAATTAGACAAACCCTACATTGTACAATTAGATAAAAATTATACTTTCACCAAAATTGTGCAAATCCACATATTATCATTTCTTCTTCTAAGAGGTGGATTTACTCCCTACATATTCCCTCCCCTTTAAATTAGTCAATATCCCTACCAACACATCCTTCTTGGTCTTAGATGATTGATCTTGCTAGATATCTTGTAGTTGAGCTTGGAGGATGGCCCGCTAATTTTGCAACTTGTTAGAATAATTATTGATCCCTACAACTTTTAGTTCATGTGTGTTGGTGTTCTCTTATATGGTATCCAGGAGATATGTTAACTCTTTCTCCCTCTTAGTTGTACCATTGCATATCTTTTATTTCAAAGAAACATCTATTCGTATATCTAGAGCAAGATCCTCATTCTTCTTCACAATCACTTGATCTCTCTACTGCAATTCAGATTGATGAGCCTGTTGAAGTTCTTCCTTTACTTGAAGCATAGCCTTATGATCCATAATTATTTGATTGTAGTAGTTGGCATCTTTTACCATTTCCTAAATTTTATGATCCTTTAGTTGTAGTTGCCCATCATACATCTTCAATTGATCTTCATGTTTTATCAATTGCTCCTTCTAGGCTACCAACTATTCTACCTACTACTTGAGTTGTTGGTTGTTCAAACTCAACTACTCCTCCTGTTGTTTAATCTATGCAACATACCATTATAACAACTCATCTCGTTCCTATAGTTGCTTCTTCTATTCTTCCATTTGATGGATCATAAGTTATTTTTCCTTTTCTTGTGACTGTAGCTTATCCTCATAGGCTTGCTTCATACTCATCATTTCTATTTCCACCTGCTTCAACTTCTCCTCAACTTCTTTCTTGCTATGTTCTAATTCTTCTTCAATTGTAGCTATTTCTTTCTTAGCCACTTCTACTTCTCCCTATTGAGCTTCCTTAGCTTGATAGATCTGATCTAGTCCCAAGCTAAGCCATTCAATCCAATGTGTTAGGAAATTGAATTTTCAAAAAATGAAGGTCAATTCCGGTGAGGTCCTCTGGTATTCTGTATCAGCTGTATTCAATGGACACCTCTGATTTTTGTCCAAATCTAGATATACCCATGGGTGTGCTCTATAATTTATCTTCATCCCTTTTAAAAAATCATCAATTCCTAACATATTTGTTACCTCTCCTCTCGGTAACTACCATGGGTGTTGTGCATGTATCTATGCTATGCTCCTTGTTCGATCTTCACTGCACACCCACTCCATGACCTTCTCCATTTCCATGAAGGTTCTCTCCCTCCACTACTTTAGCTATCCTATACAGCCTATGTGAAACTACAATCGGGTACTCAAGAATATTTCATAGATCTACTCTAGGAAATGGTCCACTTGTTCATCTGTATCTTCTTCTTCTCCATCAAAAATTCTAAACTATGGTACTTCGAGCAAAAATATTATACAAAGTGTGTGATCCATCTCCTATTTCTGAGTCTTTTCCTCCTCTTCCTCATGCGAAAGTGATATTTTCCTTGATTTCCTTAATGGGACCTATTGTAGTCTCTTCCTATAGTGAAATTTGAGCTATAGTTCATGCTTCATGGTCCTCTTCCTCTAATATGATCTCATCAACATCAATGACTTCGTTAGTCGAATGTTGTTCTTATTCAGGCACCTGGACTTCATCCTGTGGCTTTGATTGTTCTTCTATCATTGTTGTAGGTACAAGTACCAAATCAGATCGCTCATGTGCTTGTATCACATTTCCCTCCATCGGCTGACTATTGCCACCTCTCATGATGATCCATACTTGTGGCTTCTTCTTCTCCTTTTTCTCTTTCGATGGGGCCACCATCACTTCTTTTGCTTTCATCCATGGTGGTGTTACCATTCTATCCAGCCAATGCTTGGATGCCTCTAATAGTTCAAACTCATTGGCATCGATCAATGCAGGAGATCCCATTACTTCTCCTAACTAGTCTATTTCCATTGGCACATTGATATTTTCCAACTCCAATACCTCTAGTCCCAAGTGCATTTCCTTTGCTAGATCTATGAGCATTATTTGTAATTGCTCACTCTATACAAGATATTTTTCCCATGTTTGCCTCTCCCATTACCTTCATGTTCACACTAGACTTGGTGTTAGTGTTGTTACCTCCTCCTTGTGAGATAATGGTTACTCTTGTAGCTTTTGTATAGGTACCTACTACTCTAGATCATATTCTAGATGTAGTTGGTAATGTCTTTTCCATCGATGGTGGACTTCTTCCTCTAAAGTCTCAATCTCTTCAACCAATGTGGGTTTTAGTCTTCTTGTGTGCTTCTTCTACTTTAGCTTTTTTAGAGTAGCTTTGTGGATTGGGACTATCTTTACCCATCATAGTATGGAAGGATGATCCTTCGATAGATCTCATGGAGTTGTTAACCCATAGAATGGGATTCCTACCTAAGAAACTACATCCAATATTAATCATGAATATCATAATAATTTTTTCCTTATCCTCAAAAACACATTGAATCCACCGTTAAGTATGTGCCCTAGTCATACTACACTCCCTTGGTGATGCCCTCCATATACTATGCCATCCAAATTGGCATTTTATAATATCATACCTCTCTAAATCACATGACTACATTCATAGCACACATAAGCTCCTTGGTCTTCAACATACTCTACTTGATCCCTCATCCTCTACAAATACTTAGTGGATAATGGAGACTTAAGTGATGTCAACTCCATAATTAACCTATGGGTCTCAATGGGATCCACATATCCTTTCTTAATTGAGAGCCCTTCCTTTGGCAACCCAAATGTTCTCTAAAATTGGTAGCCAAGAACTCCACCTTTAGATGTCAATTCCCTATCCTGACAAAGGTGCAATTCTTACTAGCATCATAAGATTGCACCATCTACAACAAGTAATCATTAAATAAAACCTTGTCTAGTGGAGGTACTCATGCCAAAACACTCACTCCTACCTAAGTTAATGCTACCTTCAATGAGTGATCTTCATCATGTTCATTCCACCATTTTTAACACAATTCACTTATCAACTATGTGAAAGTGATATCATTCAAATCTACCTATCCTCCTTCATCCTCGTTAGGTAGGTCTACATAATTTTCTAGGGTAGCTTCTCTATGAATTTCACTTTGAAGCTCCCTCTAATGTGCTCTAGGTGGTTCCATCTAAATCTCCTCTCAAAATTGTGGTTGCTCCCTTCCTCTACCACCACACCAATTTCTATATCCCCTCCATGACCTATAACCTCTTCCCCTCCAAGGATGGTAGCCTTACCCTCCTCTTGGCTAAAATCCTCATCCTTGGTCTTGTATAGGGTAGGGCACTTCTCCTTGCTTAGGCCATGGATCTCTCTGATGTAGTGCACCTGGTGAGCATTCGATTCTTGTTGCCACAATTCATCATATATGAGCCTAAAATTCCTACTCGATGCTCATCCTTCATAAACCTTCATCTTTGTGGAACCCCTCTTCTTCACCAATTTTGTACAATTAACAAATTTTAGACAATTTACACTCAAACCACACAATCTACCCTAATTCCATACAACTACATCCAAAAATATACAATTGCTCCCAAAATCATACAATTGCACAATCATAAAATTGCATTATAATTCCATACAATTACACCTTAAATCATACAATTATATCCAAAATCATACAATTGGGCTTCCAAATCATACAATTGCACTCAAATCATACAATTATACCCTAAAATTGTACAATTACACTCAAATTGTTTAATTGAGGTCCCAAATCATACAATTGTGTCCCAAATCATTCAATTGCATACCAAATTGTACAATTGCACACCAAATCATACAATTTCACTTCAAATCATACAATTCCACTTTTACTTCCAAATCATACAATTAGCTTCAATTCATGCAATTGCTTCCCAAAATCATACAATATACTATTAAAACTTGCTCTTGACCCTAAATTGGTCGAATTTGTATGATTTTCCCTTTGCTTTTTACCATCGTTGTGCAATTTTTGCTTCTTCGATACGATTTTTGGCTCACTTATGTAATTTTCCTTCCTTTCAAATGTGCAATTCAAAATTTGTACAATTTTTTACTATGTACGACCTTCTCCCTTTTATTCCAATGCATGCAATGGCTAAAATATCTTCTTTATGGAAATTTTCCTATACATGATTAGGGTTTTTAACTTCGTACTCCTTCCTTTGCTTTTTTTAAAACAACCCAACAAACCCTAGTTTTTAAAAAAATCTAAAACCCACAACTTAGGGTTTGTCTTCAAAAAATTTTACAAACCCTAGCTTTTTTGGAAAAAGCAACCTCTACATTTTTCCAAAAAAATCCTTTCATCCGTTCAAATGCACTTCGCGTTATGCTTGCTTTTCCTTGCAATTTCGGAATAAAGGAAACTCCATGGTGCAAATTCATAATGGGTGTGAAAAATGAGTTAACTAGTGTTTGTTTGCATGCCCATATGGTAAATTCTTAAAAATTGCACTGCTCCTTGCTCCTAAAATTACCTAATTTTAACTATTCAATTCATTCAACTAGTGAAAAAAATGTGCATGGCACTCTCTTTTATAGCCAAAACATCCAATTGCATGAAAATCTACCACCTCAACCTTCTTTGCATGTGTTTTTATCTGTTTGTATGGATGACTACCAACTCAATCCTTTTTGCATGCAATTTTATCCTTTTCTTTGCTTTTTCACTAATATTTTATTATTTTTTTTTTTTTTTTTTTTTTTTTTTCTCAAAAGAGGTCACCATTTCTAGTTTTCAACCATCTTCTATCTTGATTATGTCCCAAAGGGATTTTCACAATCAAGATTATTTTTATATATTTTTCATCATTTTTTCAAAATTGCCTACTTTTCTAACTTACCATCGTGGGAATCATACAATGATATTCAATTGTATGATTCCTTCTGCAATGTGTCAACTAAAGGTTCTACCACCTCATTCCATACAATCGAGGGTTGAGTAATCATACAATCTAGTTCTAAATAATCATTTGTATGAGTTTACTACCCCTTGTTAGTCAATTGTATGATTTGTAACCATACAATTATCAATTATATGATTTGGAATTGTACAATTACAACTTGTATGATTTGAATTTACACAATTCCCTCCTTCCAAAGTTATATTCAATCATTCAAGGCTTCTCCTTTGCCCTATTGGCTGATCATTTGATGGAGATACCCTTGTTACCTAGATTCTCATTTGGGTGATTCTAACTCCTATCCCCTCAGACTAAATCGACCTCCAAACTTGGTGAACGAGTCCTTTGTCTACTTCAACTTCTTTCCTCTTGAAATCATATTCTTCCCATGCCAACAAGGTCTCTTCCTCACATCTGTCTACCATAAATTTATCTTCTTGCTATAGAACCTCCTTGAGTATTAAATGGACCTTCTATTCCATGAAGTAATCCTCTTCCTACTTCTATTCTCCTTGGTCCTCATGGGGGCATTGGTGGTCATCCTAAATTTCCTCTATGTGGATGTCATCCCCTAAGGTTTGGCAAGAATCCACCTTGCCAATTATGTCCTTGTTGTGCATTCCTAGTCACATTCAAGGGTGTGTGTGATGTCTCCTAAGGCTGCCTAGGCTATCTTGGAGTAGGAGGTCGATTCCTTCCCCTCATTCCTCTAGGTGAAGGATCTAAATGATTCCTACCCTCATTCACTTATCATAATCCCCTTCGATGACCTTCCTACCACCCTATAGTACTTGGAATTCCTTGTTGGTGATCCTATTGTTAATTAGTTCTCCTATTTCCCAAGTACTAGGGGTCACATCCATGAACTCTATATTAGCTAGGTGTCCTTCATTACATCAGCTCCTAGTGATATTTGTCATAATGTTCTGAGTCTATTCTCCGCATACCTTAGTCACCTTAGCCACCTCTATTCTTCAAAATGATGTTGAGGGGTGAAGCTAGCTAATGCTTCTCTATAGTCTTCTAAAAAATTAGAAGTCATGCTTGAATCATTATGATTATCTTCATGTTGCATCGACCACTCCGTTGGCAAGTCCATTATTCTTTAGAGTCTCCTCACTTCCCTTCTTTGCCTTCTTAACTATCGATATGTTATCACATAAGCATCCAAATTGGGATGGTCATGAGGTTCTTGTACTTGTGCCAAGAATTCATCACTACTATTCTCTTGACTACTATTCCTCATGAGTAAGGGAATTCCTTCATCACTAGATTCACTCAAATATTTATGTAGATTCCCTTGAGGTTCAGGTGATGTGAGGTCTTCTTCAATCTCCCACCAAACTATCTCTACTACTTCATTTATGATTGGTGGGTCCTGAGTCGAGCCCCTTAGTTCTACTTGTGATCTTCCCTCCTCACTAGAACTTGGACCTGCTTGGTATTCTTATTGTCTTCCTTGTAATAGAGGTTCCTCATTATTTCCCTCATTTTGTGAGTCAAGTTCTCTTTGCCTTACAACCTATTGCTCATCAAGTCATTGCATTGTATCATCCAATTCTTGAATGATCTACCCTCAAAGTCATACATTATGGGCTTGTAATATTTCATACTCCTCTTGCAATTATTATGCTTGATGTCACATCCTCTATTGTATCATACCTATCTAAGCTAATGGGGTAAGCCCTATTAACTCCTCCTCTACAATACCACTTTCATTTGAATTTAGAATTTCCATATCAAAAGTATTTGTTCTATCTTCATATTGTACCGTTAGTCATATCCTACATCATCCTTCTACTTGCTGAGGCAACTCCCTTTATTCAACTTGTGGATACACGACCACTTCTTCTGATTGGGTAGCTTCTTCTTGTCACTCCCAATTTAGTGCTAATGATGCTTGCTCTTGATTTTTTATTTCATTGGGAGGAATCCATTCCTCCTCCTCTTCTTCAATTCATTATATTCCATCTATGAACCTCACATGTACTCACATCCTTCTCCTTTCACCAAGGTGAGGTACCAATTCCTATTGTTCTATAATTGGTCGTGCCTCCTCCCCTTCTACAAATAGATATGTAATCCCAAAATCATTATCCCTTTCTAGTGGATCTTGATTATTCTAGGTTGTTTGTCGTGGTTCCCTAGATTATACTTCTTGTTGTTGTCTCCATTCTATTTCTTGTAAAGCGATGAACATACATTGTGCCTTATAGGGTTTCAACTTTGACCCATTCACTATTTTGGGTATCATTATCCCATCCAACTTTTGTAATTTAACTACACCATTGTCCATCACTTCTATAACTCTAAAGGGACCAAGCCATAATATTTTTAGTTTCCCTAGCTTGATTTCCCATTTACCATTAAACTTTAGAACTAAATCACCTTGATTAAGTTCTAATTTTTAGAGATGTTTATCATGCCATAAATTCCTCTACTTTTGGGCCACCTTAATCACCCATTATGCCATGACTCTCCTCTCATCCAACTTGATGAGTGATACTAATCTTTCCTCTAAACTTTCCTAGTCACCCAAGCGATGCTCCACAGCTACTCACAAACTAGGCACCAAGAATTCTACTAACACTACTACCTCCTGACCATACATTAATTGAAATGGTGTATGGTCCATTGTTAGTTTAAAGGTTGTTCTATAAGCCCATAGAACATATGGTAACATTTCTTCCCAATCTACTCCTTCTATTCCATAGGTTTTATACAACGTAGAGACTAAGACTTTATTAGTTGCCTCTACCTACCCATTTTCTCTAGGATAATATGGACTTGACAATGAATGCAAAATCCTAAAATTAGTTGTTAGCTTCTTAATAACCTCATTAACAAAGTGATCACCTCTATCACTTATTATTCATAGTAGAATTTTGAATCTTGTAATCACCTATTCATACAAGAATTAGGTTGTAATTTTTGTTGTATTATCTAGTAGCACCCTTGCCTCTACCCATTTAGTTAGGTATTTTATTGCTACCATGATATATCAATATTTTTGTCGATGGGTTGTTCTCAATGGTCCAAAAAAATCTAAACCCCATATTTCAAATAACTCTTGAGGTTGTGATGGATGCAAAGGCATAAAATCTCTTCATAATGGTTTTCCCACTCTTTGACAAGTGTCACATGCTTGTATATATTCATTTGCATCATAATATAATGTAGGCTACCACAATCCTACCAAAATTATTTTTCTAGCAGTAGCATCCAACCCCATGTGTCCTCCTACCAAGCCTTCATGGGCTTCCTTTAATGCTAATTTAACTTCCTCCTCCATTACACATCATCGTAATATGCCATCTACACCTATTTTGTACAACAATCCAACTATCAACTAAAAATGTGTTGACTTCATGATTACCTTTTTTTCTCTATCATTGCTAACTCTTGTGGCAATTCCCCTATGGATAGATATTATCTAATTAACTTGTACCATGATGGTACAATATTAATTGCAAATAACTATGCATCGAGGAATTCATCTAGAATTATCATCCCTATAAGTTCTCCTAACCAAATCTGAGATAACTAGTCTACAATCACATGCTTCTTGCTAGGTCTCACCACTACCCAGAATACAAATTCTTGCAAGGTCATGAGCCACCTGCTGACTCACCCTTGTATCACTGGTTTATTTATTAAGTACAATAGTGCTTGGTGATCAACATAGAAGGAAAATGGGTTTGCCAATAGGTAATGCCTAAATTTTTGAACTGCATATACCATTCCCAAAGCCTCTCATTCCATTGTACTATAATTCCTTTTCACTCTTGACAATAAGTAGCTTGCAAAGTATATAGGTTGGTCCAGCCTAAACTACCCTTCTTGAGCCAATGTGCATCCTATTGCAAAATTGGAAGCATAAATATGGACATGGAACTCTTTATCCCAATCTAGAAACACCAAAATGGGGCTACATACGAGCTTTGCTTTTAACTCTTCAAAAGCTCCTTGATGCTCCTCTATCCAACTAAAGGGAATATTCTTTTTCATCAATGAGTCCAATGGGTAGGACATGTGTGCATAATTCTTGATAAACCTTCGATAATATCCCATGGATCCTAAGAATGTTTTTAATGAACTCATATCATATGGCTCCTCCATATGTAGAATGACATGAATTTTATCAAGATCTATCTTCAATCCTTTGTTGCACACTATATGTCCTAGTAGCTTCCCATAAGGCACCATCAAGTAACATTTCCTTAGGTTTAGGGAGATCTATGCATTCCTACATCAGCTCATACATTCACTTAGAGCTAGTAGATGATCCTTGATTTTACCATAGATGGACCAATCATCCAAGAATACCTTGAATTTCCTTGTTGCCAATTGGTCGAATATATACAAGATAATTCGTTGAAATGTAGTCGATGCATTGCATAGCCCAAATGGCATTCTATTATATGCATAAATTCTATTCTCCATGAAAAATGTGGTCTTCAATTTATCCTCTTTAGCTATACTAATCTGATTATAGCCAAAAAACTCATCCAAGAATGAATAAATTTCATGATCGATGACTTCCTCCAAGATGGAATCCATGAATGGAATAGGAAAGGGATCTTTGATCATTATTGCATTCAGACTATGAAAGTCAATGCAGATATAAATCTTATCCACCTCCTTATTTAAGGTGACCATAATAGGGGAAACCCATTCACTTGTGGTAACTCTAAAAATAATGCCAACATCCAACATCTTTTCTATCTTTGTATTTACCAAAGTTGCATACTTTGGGTTCATCCTATAGGGTCTCCTCCTCACTAGTTGTGCTCCAAGTATTAATGTAATCTTGTGGACACATAATTCTAGTGGTATCCCTTTCAGGTCCTTATATGTCCATGCAAAAATATCTTTATATTCCAAAAATATCTTGAAAGTTATTGCTTTCAATACCAGATCCCAATCTTCACCGTAATGAATCATCCTTAGTTCATTCTCAGTTCCTAGATTTACTTCCACTATCTAGGGTCCTTCATACTTAATATTCTTTGGCTCTACCTTAGCCTTTTCCACATTTATTAGATGTGTTGGTCTTGCATCTATCTCCACATCTCCAATTGTATATTCTGCAAAACTCTTAGGAAATATCCATTTTTCTTGTTCCTCTTCTTTTGGTTTCTTGTTGACCTTCTTCTCATCTTGTCTTTTCATGATCTCCTCTATATTAATATAGAGGTAGTTGGGCTAAAATACTTTGTACTCCTCCATATACCAATGGAGAAGTCCACTATCAGATCGAGCTTCATCCTCACTACATTCCTCAAGGTACAACATCCCTTCTTCATTGGGTTCATGTTGCTCTTCTTCACCTGAAGAACTACCTGATTCATCCATCATAGCGATATCCTCATTGATCCTTTGATTTTTTAGGTTGATCATATACTTATGTTATCCCTTCTTGAATGTGATTTGATCTTTTCCCTAGTTGTGATTAACTTTGGTCAATCATAGCCAACCTCTCCCTAACAATGCATCATATAGAGGCTTCTACATTGTAATCACAATGAAATCTAAGATAAATTCTTGGTCAACTATTATTACCTTATATGTTGTCAACATCCCCTTAGTCTCAATGTCATACTAGTCAACACCATACAACCTAAAACTAGGTACCCATAAAAATGGAGCCTCGATCTCTCTCCAAGTTTTTTGGGTAGTACGTTAACATTGGATCCTCCATCCATAATAACTTGTGTTAACTTATGCCCCATTATCTCCATATGGACCAATACTAGTTTCTTTCCCACATCAATCATCAATATGGTCAGATCCATAAAGTAATCCTTCTTTTCTACTTCTTGCATTGGCTCACTCTAGACTTCCATCACCTTTTGTGGTTGCATCTCATCCCCTATCACCTTATGTAAGGATGGTATGACTTCGAACAAACTAGCCATTTTAATTTCTATTGTTGTATTCAAAACTTGTGCTTTCCAGATTCTTCACTAATACTTTATCTTCTAGACCACTTGGCTTCTTTAATTCTTTCTACTCTACCAACCTTATTTTCTTAGCCTTCTATGCTTCTTCCATAATTACCTTTTTTACCTCCTACCATCTCTCCTTCTCCTTAGCAAGTTTTGGGTAATTATCTTTCTTAGCCTGACTTTGTATCATGACTAGTACTTCCTTTTTATTTCCTTCCTCCTTAACTGAGGGTACATCAATGTCCAAGAAATTAATATTCTATGAGCCACTTGTACTTGCTTTCTTAGGATAATTAACTTCCTTGTGGTTTCCAGGACCACACCATCTACACATGTGTGTAGCATTATTTTGTGTTGTTTCTTGTATCTGGGGAGAAGGGTAATTCTTCACAAAGTGTCCCCACTCTTGGTAATTATGATATTGTATGATTGGCCTACCTTTCGAATCATACTACAACCAAATTTGACCTCCTTATCGATTGCCTTGATATGGCCTTCCCCCTCTATGGTTATTTCTATAACCTCTATTGGTTGTGGCTTGTCCATTCCCTTGAGGTTTTGGTTTTTTCTCATTCTCTTGAATTGATAGAGTTTGATGTCATACTTTTAAATTGAATGGACAATTCACCACTTCATGTCCCATCACATCACATATATTATAGTATGCATTTCGAGGATAATTTACATTTGTATACCCTTCGGTCTTGCATTCTGTACACCAGATATCCTTTTGATCTCTCCTTGTTTCACCTTTAACCTCCTTCAACATCTTATTGAATTACTTTTAAAATTATTGGATGGTGTGATGCATCGTGTCCTCTTCATCGCTATCCGAGTCCTCATGTTTGGCATGTGCCACAATTCCTACTACTATCTATTTTGCCTCACTTTCAAAGTTTTCCGCTTTTTCTAGCACTTCTTCATATGTTGAGGATGGTATTGCCTTCATATTTTTCTATATTTAGGTAGCAACCCATCAAGAAACCATCACTTAACAAGTCCATCTATTGGTGGTATTTGCATCTTGTCTACCAGTTGTTTTAATCGATGGTTATATGTTTTAACATCCTCATTTTTTCCTTGCTTTGTGATATATATTTCTATTAGTATTTTAGTATCATCTCTCAAAGGATAAAATTCCTTGATGAAGGTATCTTTCATCATGTTCCAAACCTAAAATGTTGGTGTATTTTCTTGCTTTAGATACCAATCTATCACGAGTCCTCGCAATGTGGTGGGAAATAATTGCAACCACTCATCTAGTTGATTTACACCATTTTCTCTCCAAATGGTTATACATGTGCCAATATGTCTAACTGGATCCTCCTTCCCTTCTCTTATGAAGGGTGGACATCTCTGCTTTCTTGCTCTCATGACTACATTAGCCATTGGTGGGGTTCCTCCATCATCATCGCTTGATGAGGTGTCCCCTAAATTCCTTGCTTGATTCCTCCTTATGGGTGATTCAATATGCTGCTCTTCATTGAATGTTTCTATCTAAGGTACCTTATTTTCACCAAACAGTCATCTCTCAACTTCTTGTGCATCCTCACTCTATGACCTCCTTCATTGGTGTCCTAGTTATGGTCTTGGTCTTTCTTCCTGAGACCTCACGTGTTGTTGCTCTGGTGCTTGAATCTCATCCTCTACACCCCTTGACAACCTACTCATTACTTATTTAGGTGTTACCATCCACTCACTATATCCTCACACAGTATCTATGTTAACGTATTCCCTTACATCAACATTCTCCTCAATTATTGGGGGTTCTTTTACCCTCTCTTATATTTCTATCAACAATGTTCATGATATTTCAATATCTTCCTCATCTAAAGTCCATACTTGTTCTAATACTGGTTCATTTTAGGTATGTGTTAAATTATTCATATTTTCTCTTTGAGAAATTTTGGTACTCCTTTCTAGAACTTTTTCTTCTCTACGATATCATATCCACATCTTCGTAGACTTGTATCTATCATTCACCTCCAATTTTAATTTATTCCTTCTCAAAAATTGTCAATCGTAGGTCCTTCTTGACTGCAATAATTTGACCCAATTTTGATAGGCAATGATGCCAAATGTAGCATAGGTGGTGGTATTCCTAATGAGGGAGGTGAAATGGAAGGTTTTGGGATGAATTCCAATAATTTACACTCAATATGGGCCAATCTATATAGTTGTATGGTTACAATTGTATGATTTCCAAAATGTACAATTGGTGACTGTACGGTCACAAAACATTCAATTGTATAGTTATAACCATACAATAGCCTAAACTGTATGATTTTCTAATCTTACAATCTGCCAAACTTAGTTATTGGGTAATAAATTGGTCATTTTGTAATAATTCACTTTGGCAATCATCAATTCTACTCTAAGTACAAAATATGCAACTACCATCCAAATGCAAAGTTATTGACCAATTGTATGGTTAGGGAGGTTGATTGTATGGTTACAATAAACCCTTAATACAATTACTCAATCTCAAATCTGTAGTATTTCATATAAGATTTTGGCATAACTAGAATTGGATAACTCTAATGATGGGATTACTAACTTAGTAATCCATCATGCATAACTAGAATCACAAATCCTATTCTAGATCCAACCACAAAATGTACTACTCATTCCAAAAACCGTACAACACCTTGCAAACATGGCAATTACAATTTAAAGGAAATTAATGAATAATTCTTCATCCATAATTCTCATACATAGTTGGGTATCAATCAATACTTTATTCTCATTGTAGAATCATTCCAATACAATAGTATATCTACAAAACTGCATGAAAGTCTATAATCCATACTCAACCGATAACATGCACATACACAACAATGTAGAATTATGACCTACAATTCTCCTTAGCAATCAACACGATCTTGAACAACAATGGACAACACTAAACAATGATCCATAGCATTGAACAACCTAAAAAATTGAATGAGGGGCTTATAATGCATGTCCAAGTCATTCCAAAGTGTTTCTAAGGCATCGCATCATTTACAACTACCACCTGCAACTTCCCAACCAACTTATTTTCATTAGTGCTTTACTAAGGTTCTAATTTGATTTTCATCAAATTACATTTCATGCACATTACAAAATATTTCATTTCATTTCATGCATTCACATTTATTTCCCTACATTGCATAATTAAACAAACCCTACATTGTACAATTAGACAAAAATTGTACTTTCACCAAAATTGTGCAAATCCACATATTGTCATTTCTTCTTCTTCTAGGAGGTGGATTTGCTGCCTACACATGGCCTAACTAAGGTCATCATCACTTCATTGGAAACTAATATGATCACCTAATACTACATGTTCAAGGGATCACCACTATTGACTTGTGAATGGTTTTACAACTAGTTGGGATACATTTGATCCTACTCGTTCAAGGTAAAAATTCACAAGAACCCTAGCTATTGTATTCACACTTCTTCTGAGTCCATGATTTCCTAGCTATTTCATTCTCACAACTCCTAAGACTCATATCTACCTAGTTATTGCTTTCACACAACTCCTCCTAGGATTGGACTTAGAGGTTTACAAAAAAAAAATCTAAACACCCCAAGGATAAACAACCTTTGCAATATTTTCCTTAAAGTAAGCAAAGCACTTTACATAATATCAAAGCAAGACATAATCTATCTAATTCAAAATTCCATATTAAATAAACAAGGATTCATCTTAACCATAAACCACATTATGCTTAATTCAAATGCTTGACATAAAGTTTCTTAAAGGATGCATTCCATTAACGTAAATGCTATACATAATAACCCGAGCATTTAACATATATATGCATTCCTATAACATAAATGCTATAACAACTTTAATATTTCAAGCCCAAAATATCATAAAAATGCATAAGCTTTCTTTTTTAAGAATATTCAAGTTTATAAACTTGTTGAACAATACATATTTTCATTTTTACATAGCCTTTTTGTTTTTCCACAACTATATAGTTAGGTACTATGAAACCATCTGCCAAAGATCATCAAGCCTTCAAAAATTCTACCAGATTTGATGATAGGGAAGCCACCCATGGCTGATGATGAATACTTAGGTATCAGGACATCTCTAAATGCAATGCATCTTAAAGATACCATTTTCTATTATGCAAAACATCCATGCATAACAACATAATGAAAATCACCAACATGAAGAGAATCCCACACTTCTCTTTATAATGATCCCTTAATCTACAAAAGTCTTAGGAATATTTATACTAGTTTCTCTTTCAAAACCAACACATATTAATCCATACAAAGAGAATCCCATACTTCTCTTTTATAATAATCCCTTAACCTACAAAGTCTCAAGAATCATTACAGTAGTTTCAAAACCAACACATTAATCCATACATAGATAATCCCATACTTCTATGTTATAATGACCCCTTAACCTAAAAAAGTATTAGGAGTCATTATAATAGTTTCAAAACCAACATATATTAATCCATACAAAGAGAATCCCATACTTATATTTTATAATGATCCCTTAACCTACAAAATTCTTAGGAATCATTATAATAGTTTCAAAACCAACACATATTAATCCATACAAATATAATCCCACTTAAAAGAGCTTTCCAACATTCTAACTACAACATGTTAAAAGAGAGTTCTTTTCCTATAATGTCAAGCTATAGTTTTGCAACCAACAACACTTTTCCTTACTAATTTTAATAGAAAAGTAATGGATCTTTCTTCTCACTAATTTCCCAAGATAAGTTATAATAAGAAGTTTAAGCATTGAATATACATTTAACTACTATCACAAGTTGGAAAGCAATAGAAATAAATCTTCTTTCAACCTAAACCATCTCAAACACTACAAAGACTACCATTTATGTAATTAGCAACAATAATAAAAATGTTCCATCATATTGGGTGCTACACTTGAAGAGGTCAATTCAAACATAAAGGTGCAACTAAATCGTCTATGATGGCACATGACCACCCACTATCCAACAGTGCATGTAGAACAAAGCAATATAGAACATAATATAATCAAAGGTAGCTTAAAAGAATATATGCCACATTGACACTACGATCAAGATCGATCTACGACCAAAAGGTAGCAACCACTCACCAAAGTCTACTCCAACCATACAATATGGTTAAGGGAAAAATTTAGGTTGATGAGTTACTCTAACCAATACAATAGCAAGGTGAGACATCAAATCTATAGATGAAAATCCAAAACCCACAATGTCGACCATCAAAATAAAAGCTCAAAAATAAACCTACGACTTCCTTAAACAATATCCAAAACTCAACATGGAGGAAGGTAAAGTTGGGCAGCAACATCTAGACTTGGACCGACTCAAACTAGATAGAGAAAATATAAGGAAACAAATAATATCTACCTATGAGGATATCCATTCAAATGAATGATAAGTTAAAGCATGGCATAAAACAAACAATAAAAAAATGAAGCACCTGAAATAATTTTCCAAATGATCTTTATCTAACATTGTGTTACCCTGTGTTTGTCCTTTCAAAAGTTGTCCCTTCAACAATGCCCTCCTCTATTCTTGATCAAATAAAATAAGGTGTCTTTATTGCATGTATGAAGTGGTGTTTTATTACGAGAACAAAAAGGCATTACTAGAATCCAATACCACCTTTTTCCATAAAGGTGCCATCTAAGCATGGCTATTATAAAAGGAGCTTGAACTAAACTTTACAAGCCAAATTAATTTTAATTAATTTATTCCAAACATTAGAGGAATAATGCCATAATGAAAGTATCTCCAAGAATTATTTTATTAATTCACTTTATCAAATTTTCAAAGGCTAACATTAGCTTCAAATATCAATGTCATCAATCTAATTAATACTTTACTAGTCTAAAGTATTAAGGTCAACATTTTAATTAACTTAGTAATTCAAAAGTATTAATATCATATTTTTCAAAAAAAGTATTAATATCATCAACTAATTAATACTTAATAAAATCTAAATCTATGCATTACCATGAACAAACATATATTCACACCAATAATGTTTTACACCATTGTTTTATCCCTAAGTAAGTGGACTCCTTTAATATAGTCTAATGCTATTGCCAACCTATTAAGGAGACTCATTGCACAAGAAACTTTCCAGCCCAATGAGGTGAACACGAAAACAAGAAAAATGTAAATGCATCTATGTGAAGGGTTTTTTATTACCCTGAGTTGTCGATGAACAAGTCATCACCATCATTTCCCAAAATATCTCTCATTATAGGTGGTTCACCCATATGATTCCATCCGAGGGAGAGAGAACCCGGTCCTACACCCACAATTACATCAGTAGTACCATATTCCAAACTCAAAAAAAATGCAATCATCTCATCATTAATACATCATAAAATAAAATTATACCATTAAATATTCACACCAATACGTAGTTCATTATCCATAAAGAGTTATGCCAAGGAGGGTCGCTACATGCCTCTCTAGTGCTGTTGAAATTGGAACAACCTCCCATGGAGAGCCTACCAAAATCAACCATTTTTTTATGAATTCAAATTCAAACCTCTGATTTCTCTCCATTTTGCTATTAATTTGGGAAGGAAAAAATGTAGCAATCTAAAATCTGATCCAAATACTTGAATGGAAAGCCAAAAATACTTTAATAATAACAAAGTAATAAGAAGGATATGGGATCAAGAGAAATTAGCTCAATCTAGTTAGATTCCTCAACATTTCAAGGATGAGACCCAGGTTTGAATCTTACCAAATGATACATACATAATATTCAAGCTTTGTTGTAATACCACTATATGGTGATGATGTAATACAAGTGGGCCCATTTCAATCCCATATAACCCATTAAAAAAATAAGAAGGATATGGTAAAAGAAATATAGAATTATTAAAAATAAATGAAGATAATAAATTCAAATTGAAATTTGGAAGGACCAAAGGCTTTAAAGAAACTTCTTGCATAACCAAGTAATGTCACTTCATACCTATTTTGATACCAAGTTGGAATTCATAATATTTTCTAGAAATGAACAAAAGCAAACCATCTACTCAAATCTTATACAAAAAGAAAAAAGGACAAAAAAGAGAGTGTTGGTGGGAACCTATAGGCATCCTATATAATAACTATATCTATAGATAATATTACACAACACTTTGATAAAAATATAAAGAGTGGGAGGGGTTGTTTATATGGACCTCCATGAAAGCGTCTCAAAGTTTTTGGTTCACCGCTTCTTTGAGTCACTCAATCTTTGATCCATAAATTCAGGTTCTACAAACACACCTGAAAGACACATTTGACTATAGGCAATATGGCCAAGACATTTTATTTAGAAAGGAAAGTTAGGTCATCTTTCAAATGATGCTAGGAAGCTGACAATAAACTAAAAACATAACCACACAAGTTTGCAATAATAATAGAAAAATGAGTTGGAAATTAATAATATTACAATGGAATGGAATTATAGTAGATTATTTTGCAAAGGAATAGAAATACATTCAAGAATCATAGGCCTCTTTGAGGATGCAACCTCCTTATAAGTAGAGCTTCAATACAATAAAATTCCAAAGATGCCTCCTCTTGTTCCATTGGTATTTTTAAAGATTCAAGCTAACCCTAACCCTAATGCTCAAGGGTTCCCATCCACATGCAAGTGGGGGCTCCACTTGTCTAGGCACCTCAAATACCACATACACATGACAACATTACATGATATTAATAAGATAGGGTCCCCATGTTAGGAAAGGGGTAATTACATAATAAGGTTAGGATGGGGTCCTAACATGCCATACCCCTTAAAAAAGCTTTGTCCTCAAAGTTGAAGATGAGGAAACTATTGCTATAATTATTGGAGAGGCTCCCATGTTGAATATTTGAGGTATAAACCATGCCATTCGACCAAGGCTTTAGTTATGGTGCGATGATAAAGGGTGCAGGTTTGCCGATCCAAACTGCTATCAGGTTCCAAAATGATAGAGCCCTTAGTATCCAACTCAAGAAGTGTTGACTGAACTTGAATGTGATTGTCGAGTACCTTCTTGAGACAAGAGACATAAAATATTGGATGAAGCTTGGAAGAAGATGGTAATCCAAGCTTATAATCCACTTTCCAATCTATTGCAAGATTTGATAGGGCCCATAAATATTTTTTGTCAATTTATGATGTGCTTGAAGTTGGACGGAAGGTTGGAGTCAAATAAAGACCTTATCACTAACATTAAAATTATGCTCAAAATGATGTTGGTCAATCTATTGGTGCATCTTATTTTGAGCTAGTACCAAGTTGTCCTTCAACTATTGTAAAATTTATGCATGCTCTTGAAGAGTTGCATCCATCGCTTGGACTTTGGAACTGCCATGAACATATGAAGAGAGCAACGGAGGTGGATAGCCATACACAACCTCAAAAGGAGTCATTTTGGAAGTTGTGGAAGGAAGTGTTGTACCACAATTCGACCAAAGGTACCCACTTAGCCCATTGGGTTAGGTTCTTGGAAGAAAAACAACGAAGGTAGAGTTCTATGTAATTATTAGAAAAAATCTACGCATTCATCTATGGACGGTAGGCTAAGCTCATTCGTAGTTGCATCCCCTGTAGTTTAAATAGTTCTTGCCAAAATTGACTAGTAAATGTGGGATCATAATCAAACATAATGGATTTGGGTATACCATGGAGTTTGAAAATAGATTCCATTAATATTTGGGCAATGGTGGATGCTTGGTAAGGATGGGTGAGGGAACAATAGTGAGCATACTTCGAGAGATGGTCCCCTGACTTAGGAAGTTTGTCAATAAAATCCATGAAGATATCAGTCCAAACAGTGTCTATAATTGACAACAATTGGAGAGGTCCTAGAGTACAAACCATTTCACCTTTCATCTATTTGAAAATATCACATTCATCCACAAAATTTTGAATGTTCTTTCTCATTCCTACCCAATAGAAGGATCATTTTACCCGCTCATATGTCTTCAAGAATCCAAAATGACCTACAGTAGGGGAAGCATGCATTTCCCTCATAATATCCTCATAGAGCGATGAAGTTTTGGAGATCACAATGCAATCCTAATAGCATAACAATTGCCCATCCTAGGAATAATTATCATGGGAACTATATGGAGGTAATTTTGTTGGTTTCACAAAAATTGCATCATGTTTAGCCAAAACAAGTTGTAAGTCCCCTTGGGTTTCATTTGCTACTGAAGGTTGTAGTTGGATGGAAAACAATTGGGCTACAACCCCACATGAGGTTTTTTTAACAATTTCTTCATACAACTAGAACTGATAACTTGTGGAGATCCGAGGAACCATAAAGAGTGTAAGACTTCCCATTCTACAAGAACTGCATCCATAATTTGGTAAAGTTCCAGGCTATGGTTCCCAAGGTACCTAGCCATTGAGCTCTAAGCACAACATCACATCCGCCAAGGGAAAGAGCAAACATATCAGTTTTGAGCTCATAGTCCCCTAGCTTCAACTTAACATTGTGGCATTTACCCTTACAAGGTAAGGTTTTTCCATTTGCGACCATGACTTCAAAGGAGTTGTAAGCATGTATGTAACAATTCACTTTCTTAGCTACTCAAGGATCAATAAAATTATGTGTACTACCTGAGTCAATAAGAATGATAATGTTTTTTCCTTTGAAGAATCCTACAACCTTCATTGTCTAAGGGATCAAAATTCCTACAAGTGCATGGACAGAGATCTCTAGTTGTGGGTCTTGTGTTTCATTCATATCTTGAGGCACTTCCACTAGTGGTTCCACTTATTAATCAAGTATGCCATTTCCTGTGGATTCATCCATATCCAACAAAAATAACTTCTTTTGGATGTATTTATGCCCTATAGAAAATTTCTCACCACAATTATAACATAAGCCTTGTGCTCATCGAACATCCATCTCCTCTATAGTTAATCATCTAATTTGGAAAGATCTATTGCTAGTATTCAGTTAACTTGGAGGGAAATGTGGGTTTAGTCTATTAGATGACTATCATTGGGCCAAAATAATTTCCTCGGCCAATCAATCCAATCCTATGGCTTGCATCATAGATTATGGTTTGAACATTTTGACTTATGCCTTAATATCATCTTTCAACCCATTGATAAAACAACTTTGAAAAACCTTCATTCAAACCCCTTGTCTTGTTAGCTAGTTTCTCAAATTGGGTTTGATAGTCACGAATCGTAGAGGTTTGTTTTAGTTTGGTCAATGCTCCTATAAAGTCCTCATACTCACTAGGGCCAAAATGAGTGAATAATTATGATTCAAAATCTTCCCAAGAAGGGTTGGAAGTTGTGTTTTATAACCATTGATACCATTGTAAAGCTTTATATTCAAAGTTGAAAGATGTCATAGTGACCCACAAATATTTAGGGATAATATGAAGTTTGAATAATTGATCTTATCAACATAAGCACCCATCAGTTTCCTTGTCGTTGAACTTAGGAAAGTCTAATTTAGGAATTTTAAATGGGGTATCTGTGTCAAAAAGAGAATGGTAGCCTTCATTTTTCTTATGGATTCCTTTCTCTTTATTTTCGAAACTGCCACCTTATTTATGTTAATATACTCAAACACCTTTAGGCCATCCCTAAATTTTTCCTCAACCTCTAAGAATTTTTCTTCAAATAAAGCTTTGGATCTCATGTGTTCACCTCTCAAAAGTGATACTTCATCTCACATCCGTTTAAAGTCATTGGTAAGATTAGAAATAGCAATATGCATTTTCTCTAGAAGGGTGTTGGTGTTTTTTTCTATCTCCTTTTAGTGTCCTCTAGTTCCTCCAACCATTTACTTGTGAAGTGGAACTTACTAAAAATAGAAAGTGTTGTTCCCAGGTGGTTACTATTTTTGGTAATGGTCCAAAAAAAGTGTTTGGGTGCTATATATCAAAATGATCAATTTGAGAAGACCATCACAATGGGCTAGGTCTCAAAATAATATTTTCCAACCTCTAGTTTTTTTTTAGTTTGATAAACTATTATCAACTACAAACTGATTGTTTTATATACTTGTAACCATCTACTTTGTTAAAGCTATGGAACTTGAATTTTTTTTTTTTTAAATAATTGCCTTCAATTTGTAATTTTGTTTTTGGACTATGACAAAACTTTTGACTTCTCTCTTTGTTATTTTTTAACAAATTACCACTCTCAGACTGCTTCCAAACTATGGGATTTTTTTTGAACTATTACCAAACTGTAATTTTTTTTAAATGAACTACTACCAAATTGCAGACTAGATACTTCAGCATGGCTATCAAACTGTGGTTGCTCCTCTATGGACTACTGCCAAACTACAAGTTACTACTATGCACGTTATTTTTTTAATACTGATAACAACTTGCTCTACAAAAAAAAAAATTTCCACTAATATTGACTTGCTTTTTAGAATGTGTACTTTTTGCACTCAAACTAGCACAGATAATGGTTTGCTCTACAAAAAAAAAATTATCTCGTTGTCTTCATGTCTTGTCTAATTTTCCTATCAAGCCTTCTTCCCATAAAAATGATTTTCTTCTCTACGCTAATGACTATCCTACCAACTGGTCACTATCTTCCTTTGTTGTCATTGTTTATAATACTTAGGTGTAGTCTCTAGAGTATGCTCAAATTTGTGGTTATTGTTTGGAGGTGAAACATAGGTCAAAAATAGGGTAACACTAGGCCAAGGTGTGTGTATTTTCCATAGCCCTCTATTATACCGTAGTGACAAACGATAGTGCTTGGACCAATATTTCAAACCACTACTCAAGGAGAGTTTCATTCATACCCTTTAGCACACTACCCACCTCTCTAATAGTATGGGAGGGTGATCTCATCAGATGTTGTGTTTGATGCACTATGGGAAATATAGTTTTGGTAATATTCCTAGGAATAAAGATTTCTCCTAATCTTGGGAGGGCCTCCTGACATACCTGAAGATATGTGGGAGCTCAATTCCATATACAAGTGTTGTCTGAGGCTTGGGTATTAGAGCCTGATTGCGCATCACTTCACTAAATACATTATGGGTAATCTAGCTTAACCAATAACAATAGCTCCTTTGTGTTATTTTAAAACCCCTAGCATAGGTTTTCTAACCTAATAAACTAAATAAAAAAGGGTTATTTTTTTGTAAGGAAATAAGCAAAAACAATGAAAACACGAGAAATTTATACCTAGAAAAAAAAATGACAAAATGAATTGTTTACCCTAAAACAGGACATGATTCGAGAAAACACTTTGATACCTCTTGTTAGGAACCTGATAATAAACTAAAAATACAACCACATAATTTTGTAATAATAATAGAAAAATGAGCTAGAAATTAACAATATTGCAATGAAATGGAATTACACCAAAATATGTTGTAAAGGAACAACAATGCATTCAATAATTGCAAGCCTCTTTGAGGGGGAAACCTCCTTAGAAGAAGAGCTTCAATACAATGAAATTCTAAAGATGCCTCCTCTTGTTCCATTGGTATTTTTAAAGATTCAAGCTAACCCTAACCCTAATGCTCAAGGGTTCCCATCCACATGCAAGTGGGGGCTCCACTTGTCTAGGCACCTCAAATACCACATACCAATGACAACATTACATGATATTAATGAGATAGGGTCCCCATGTTAGGAAAGGGGTAATTACATCATAATTTTAGGATGGGGTCCTAACAAACGATGATCTTTAAAGAGCCCCTCTCTCTTTCATCAAATTTCCCCGGTTCACCCCAAGCTCTAGCAATACCAAAATCCTAATTACATGATAAATTTTAACCTAAGTTGACATAACAAGAGAGATTTATGTTAGTTACAAGTTAATAAAAGGGTTTAACCATAAAAAGCTTAACCATAGTTCCCATAGGGATTACACAATAATATATTATAAATAATTAATGCATTGTACAATGAAATGCCCTTAGTTCTATCCAAAGCATCACAAAAATTTGGACTAGGCCATGAATCAAATTACAATTTCAATATTATTTAGGGTAGACCAATCTCTAATTACGTAAATCCTCTCAGGATCAACATGGACACCCTCTTTGTTAACAATATACGAAAGTACTAAATATTTTTCATGCCAAATAAACACTTCTCCAATTTATCGTATAGTTTGTCTTTGAAGAACCTCAAGTACCTATAAAACATGTTGTAGGTGTTTCTCCCATGCCTTATTATAGATGAGAATGTACTCTAAGTAGACTACCATAAATGTATTGGTGTAGGGATATAGAGTATCATCCATCATCCTTATGAATGTGGAAGGTGCATTGGTCAAGCAAAAAATCACGACCATCCACTTAAATAATCCCTCTTGGATTTATATATAATATTCCATACATTAATAGGCTCTATGGGTATTTGATGATAGCCGGATTTGAGATCAATCTTGGTGAATAACTTTGAACCATGGAGTTGGTCCAACAATTCATCTATCTGAGTGAGTGAATAGCTATTCTTCATAATAATTTTATTAAATGATATGTAGTCAATATAAAGTCTCCACATTCCATCTTTCTTTGGAGCAAATATAATTGGACTTCCACATGGTAAAGCACTTGGTCTAATGTGCCTTTATTAATCAATTATTGGATTTGCCTCTAATTTCATCATTTTCAAGGATTAATTTGTAATAAAAAGGTGCATTAGTTAAAAGAGAACTAAGAACTAAATCAATAGAATGCTTTACCTTACAATGAAGTGGAACCCTAATTGGTGACTTGAACAAGTCATCATATTTTGCTATAATGTGGTCCATCTACCTCTACTATGTAGATCCTATAATAGATGTGGCAATAGACCTTCTACTTTGTGGTTTGATCATAATTTTCTCATTTTGACTATCATATTACAAAATAGAGATAAAAAGAGACACCTCTAGTATTCTGTAACACTAACATATGACAATGATGATGACACATTTAGGGCCTAGAGTTACATATATCATGCATCTCCCACATAAATGGTTGACCTTAATCACATCACAAACATCCAAAGATATAATATCACATAAAACTTCATCTTTGAAGGGTTTGATTCCATAAGAGAGGAAACAATATTGAGTAACACAAATGTCTCTTCCTTTTTGTAACCAATTAACATTATATGGTTATGGTTGTGTCATGATAGGAAAATTCAAATACTTTATCATCTGAGTAGAAATTAGATTCTTTTTACTCCCACTATCAAAAATAAAATATAATGGCTTACCCATGACCAATAGTTGTGATTTAAACATGCGTTCCTCCTCTTTTAAATCCTCTATTACAACATGTGTGGTGCTTGTAACAACCCTCAAACAAGAAAACAAGAAAATAAGAAAACACACAAACAAAAATAAAAAAAATAGGTTTATATATATATATATATATATATATATATATATATATATATATATATATATATATATTATCAAGGAGAAGGATTCATAAATCCCTATCCAACCTTAGACCAACTTAATGTTTGACATCCCCTAAGTTTCTCAAGAACTATACCACATGATATTTCCCTCACGCAAGTTCATTCTGCGTAGGCCTATCTCATGTCATGCATGTAAGTCCATCCATCTCATCATTCTTGATGAGCTAGACTTACCACCCTCGATCATTGGAAGGTATACACACATCTCCATACTACACACAAACCATTATGTGTGGGTATGCTACGTGCATTGTGAGTTAAGCTATCAATCTCATCCTCTAACAAGCTATCTTAACTCTTGGTACGAACTTCTAAACCTAGATAACCCATCTCCCTAAGGGGGTCTTAAGCCCTTAGGTCATCCTCTAAGTTCACCTAGAACTTACAACCTTTTAATTATTTTTTTTAAAAAACTCATAAGAATACCAAGGATAAATCTAGATACTAAATCTAACAAAACAAGTGAAATTAAACAAGCATGAAACATTCATTAAAGGGAAAACATGCGATAAACAATTAAATAGCATTTCAATCAGAAAGGATATCAAAATACAATAATAAACAATGCTCATTTAATCCATAGGCAAATATGGCAAAACCCCATGCTTTCAAAAATTACTTTACATTTAATCCATTGGGGAAATCTCCCCACAAATCTAATCTACTGCATAATCAAGCAAGAAATAAGGTAGAGAGCAAACTTGCGAAGTAGTCCATCTCCTGACTTTGGTCCTCCCGCTCTTCCATCGATCAAGTGAGGATAGTAGGGGATCAGGACACTCATGGATCTGGATAGACATGCTTCTAATGCATTTACTCATTTATTTGCCAAATTGCAACTATACAATTAACCCAAGCAATTCAAATTTCTAATGCATAGTTATTATCATAGAGCTTCCCTCTCTATGACCCCTCTCATCTACTTATGAGAGTCATCCTACCATGCATCCCACCTTATGCTTTATTTGCAATAAATGATCTAACCCTCACTTAACAATTAAAGTCCCATACCCTTAACTATTTAATGCACTGGGTTCTTTCATCTTATTTAATTAAAGCAAACTGCTTTAGTTTTTACCACAAATATTTCTCATCACTTCATAAAGTAAGGTCCCATACCCTCATTTTACAAAATGAATCATAAACATATTTATTTCCATAAAATCCATTCCATTTCATAAATCAAGGTCCCATACCCTCATTTTACAAAATGAATCATAAACATATTTATTTCCATAAAATCCATTCCATTTCATAAAGCAAGGTCCCATACCCTCATTTTACAAAATGAATCATAAACATATTTATTTCCATAAAATCCTTTCCATTTCATAAAGCAAGGTCCCATACCCTCATTTTACAAAATGAACCATAAACATATTTATTTCCATAAAACCCATTCCATTTCATAAAGCAAGGTCCCATACCCTCATTTTACAAAATGAACCATAAACATATTTATTTCCATAAAACCCATTCCATTTCATAAAGCAAGGTCCCATACCCTCATTTTACAAAATGAACCATAAACATATTTATTTCCATAAAACCCATTCCATTTCATAAAGCAAGGTCCCATACCCTCATTTTACAAAATGAACCATAAACATATTTATTTCCATAAAACCCATTCCATTTCATAAAGCAAGGTCCCATACCCTCATTTTACAAAATGAACCATAAACATATTTAATTTAAATTAAAATTCTACCACTAAGGGAACCTTCTCCCTTAAAACGAGCTTCCTACTCGACTAGAACCAGATAGGGGATTTCCTACCTATCACCCTATGGTCTCCCAAGACGGTGCTTCTAACCCACTATGCTATACACACAACCCTTTGACTTCAGGTGCAACACACAACACTTCAACTTTGGGCTACACACAACACTTTGGCTTCTACTACACACAACGAGCTATGCTTGGCTACAAGCTAACATAATGAGCTACCTGCTACAAGCTAACACAACAAGCTACACTCAACTACAAGCTAACATAGTGAGCTATGCTCAACTACAAGCTAACACAACAAGCTACGCTCGACTACAAGCTAACACAATGAGCTACGCTTAAAACAACAAAGGGAACCAAGAAAGCAATACCAACCTGGTCGCCTGTTCCACTAGTTTCCTTTGGTCATCCGAGCCAAGCTTGAGCACCTCCTCCTTCTCATTCTCCTCGTGCCTTCTTTTCTTTGCTCCGCTCTCATCTCTACTTGCCGATTACTCTAGCTCTCGTCTCTCCTTCCCTTAGCACCCCTCTCCATTTCTCCTTAACTTTCATCCGCCAACCACTGCCATTACTTCCACACCCCTTCGTCAGGTGGTAGAGGAGACGTCCCTTCCTCCCGCCTTCCCATGGCATAGCCAGCATTGAAGTCTTCTCTTCCTCACATAGAGGAAACCATCCCCTCACTCTAGTAGAGCCATTCTTGCATTAATGGAGCCATACCTCCTCGCCAGCTAGACTCTGCTCTGGGTGGCCCACCCATTTTTGAGGTAAGCAAAATAGATTTTATTACCTCTTTTATATAAAATCCGACCACTCATATATTAAGGATAATCCACCATCTATCCAAAGGAATGGTTATTTAAAGTGGGACATTATTTTTATTTAAGAATACATCCATTTATCATTTAACTTAAATTTACCATTTATTTAAATGAATAGCTACCTAGAATAAGGCATTATTTTTATCCAAGAATAAATCTATTTATCATTTAAAATAAATCTACCATTTATTTAAATGAATAGCTATCTAGAATAAGACATTATTTTTATCCAAGAATAAATCTATTTATCATTTAAAATAAATCTACCATTTATTTAAATGAATAGCTATCTAGAATAAGACATTATTTTTAAAATAAATCTACCATTTATTTAAATGAATAGCTATCTAGAATAAGACATTCTTTTTATCCAAGAATAAATCTATTTATCATTTAAAATAAATCTACCATTTATTTAAATGAATAGCTATCTAGAATAAGATATTCTTTTTATTTATTTTGAGATATCCAAGAAATTATGAAGATAGTTAATTCATTCCAAATTTCCACATTGCTGAGGTGAAGTGCTAAAGTGAAAGACAATTAAATATGAGCACAAACAAAGAGGGAGATATTTCCATCAATTTAGTCACTTGTCTCTACCTCGAGAACTTACGATAGCTACTAGGCCATTAGTCTGGGGCTCAAGGTGGCTATTTATTGATGATTATCCCTAACCGAATGCATGCCTATATGAAGGTATCTATCCTTGTTACCTTTGAGTTGTCATATCATCATTTCCCCAACCTCAAGTACCCTCGTCTTCGGTGGAGGACTCAAATTCTTCCACTTACGAGTGCACCTGATCCTACACATTGGCAATTTGTTAGCAGTAACATATTCTTCATTATCTAGTAATATTGCATAATTTCTTTATTGCACAAAAATCGAGTATTGAAGCATCATTCTTTAATACATTGTTTCTTCATTTCAAAAGTCCATCTGGGAGGGTCATGACATCCTCCCCCACTAGGACTAACACCATCCTTGGTGTTGTTTTTTTTTTAACATAGGTAATTGTAGCCAAGACACAAATTATTACAAAAAAAAGAAAATTGACTTTAGAGTTCATCAAACAGAAAAGGAAAATGTTTTTGCATATCCGCCACTTTTTCCCAAGTGGCATTTCTTTCAGAGAAACGGTCCCACTAGACCTTACATTGCTCAAGGGTCCGATTTCGCATAGCCTTAGAACGGAATTCGAGAATTCTCACTAGCATCACTTCAATTGCTTCTGGGTTTACCATCTATAAATTAGAAACATCCCATACATGGTCAGGGTCAACAACATATTTTCTAAGCAAAGATATGTGGAAAGTGTCATGGATTTTTGATAAATTAGGAGGCAAGGTGAGTCGGTATGCAACCGAACTAATTTTCTCGATGATCTCAAAGGGTCCTACAAATCGTGGATCCAATTTTGTGGATTTGATCACACTTTTCATTGGTTTGACTCTTAGGAACACTTTATCTCCCATCGAGTACTCTCAAGGAGTCCTCTTTAGATCGACATAACTCTTTTACCTATCAGAAGCTTCCTTTAGCCTTTGCCTGATTACCCTAATTTGCTCCTCCATTTCCTTGACCATTTTTGGTCCAATCATAGTTCTATCTTTAGGGTTATCCCAAGACAATGGTGTTCTACACTTTCATCCATACAAAGCATCAAAGGGTGCCATCCCTAGGGAAGAGTGATATCCATTATTATAGGTAAATTCTACCAATGGTAGAAAATATTCCCATTGAGTCTTGTGGTCCATGCAATACATGTAGAGCATATCTTCTAATACTTGGTTTACCCACTCCGTTTGACCATCTATTTTAGGGTGGTATGTTGAACTCATGTGCAATTTTATGCCTATTGCCTGGTGAAGGGCTCTCCAAAATTCAGAAGTGAACTTGGAATCCCTATCCGATATGATTACTTCTAGAAATCCATGCAATCGGAACACTTCCTTGACAAATCTATTAGCCACTATTTGAGCATCATCATTGGTGCTCCCAGGTATGAAGTGTGCGACCTTGGTCAATTTGTCAACCACCACAAAAATTGCATCATGTTGGTACCTAGTTTTCGGTAGACCCACTATGAAGTCCATTGATATGACCTACCATTTCTAAGTAGGTACACTATGAGGGTACAAATATCCTACGGGATGCTTGCGTTCTGCTTTGACCTTCTGATATTCAAGGCATCAGGCTACAAAATCTATAATATCCTTCTTCATTCCTACCCAAAAGAAGGTCCTCTTCAGATTTTCCCTCATTTTTACCCCTTCGGGGTGAGTTGTATAAGGATATCTATGGGCTTCTTGCATTATTAGCCTCTTTGAATCTCCTAACTTTGGTACGATGACTCTTCCTTTATAGCACAGAAGGTCATCTATCACCCCAAACTCCTTATTGGTCTCAGGATCTTTGCTCATTCTTGCTCGAATTTCTTGGCAATACTCATCTTGTTTTTGCTCCTGCCTTACTTGGTCCATGAGCTTTACATGACTCCTAGTTAGGGATGCTATGTATCTTCTTCTACTTAGAGCATCTGCCACCTTATTTTATTTCCCTTTTATGTACTCAATTTCAAAGTCATACTCAGTGAGAAACTCGACCCACCTTCTTTGCCTTGCATTGAGTATTGGTTGGGTGAATATATACTTTAGGCTTTGATGATCTATTTTTAATTCAAAGGGTATTCCTACCAGATAGTGGTGCCAGACCTTCAAGGCGTGTACTACAATGGCTAATTCCAAATCATGAGTAGCATAGTTGACTTCATGCTTCTTGAGCTTCCTTGAAGTATAAGCTACTACGGACTCCCTTTGCATGAGTACTCCCCCTAATCCTTCCAACGATGCATCCGTGCACACTGTAAAATCTCCTTGGGGGTCTGGAATATTAACCGGGCCGGGCCCCCCCCCTGGAATATTCAGTATTGGTGTAGTAGTGAGTTTTTGCTTCAACAGTGCGAAAGCAACTTCACACTTTTCCATCCATTTGAATTCCTTTCCTTTCTTCTGAAGGTTCATTATTATTGAAGCAATCTTTGAGAAATATTTTATGTGACATCGGTAATAGCTTGCTAAGCCCATGAAGCTCCTTACTTTTGTAACATTGGTAGGAGGTGGCTAGTTTAGCATGGCTTCTATTTTCTCTGGATCCACTGCGATCCCTTCTATTGAGATGATGTGCCCTAAATAGCGCACCTCTGAAACATAGAACTCACTTTTGGCTAAATTCTCGTAGAGTTGATTTTCCCTTAGTAGTTCCAACATGACCTTGAGATGCTTGTCATGCTCTTCCTTGCTTCGAGAATATATTAGGATGTCATCTAAGAACACAAGGACAAACTGGTCTAGATGCCTTCTAAACACATTGTTCATTAAATTCATGAAGGCAGTGGGGGTATTAGTTAGCCCAAAAGGTAGGACGGTGAACTCATAATGTCTATACCTCGTCTTAAATGTCATTTTGTGAGTGTCCTCCTCACGTATCCTCAATTGGTGATATCCTGATCTTAAATCTATCTTGGTAAATATCGTGGCATCTCTTAGTTGGTCGAATAAATCTTTGATCCTGGGTAGGGGGTATCGGTTCTTGATTGTAGCTTTATTCAACATTATGTAGTCGATACATAATCTTAAATACCCATCCTTCTTTCTTAAAAATAAAATAGGTGCACCCCAAGGTGACACACTCGGTTTTATCAACCCCTTCTCTAATAGTCCTTGCAATTGTACTTTCAACTCTTGCATCTCAATGGGTGACATCCTATATGAAGATCGATGAATGGGTTCCACTCCTGGTATAAGATCAATGGTGAAGTCAAATTCTCATACTGGAGGGAGCCCAAGTAGATCCTCAGGAAATACATCTTAGAATTCTTGCAAAATTGGGTAAGTCTCAAACATTTCTCCCTTCTGGTTCTTTTTAACTTCATTCATATTTACTACATAGACAATCCCTCCTTTCTTGAGGGCTTTCTTTAATTGCATAGTTGACAACATCTGGGGTTTAAATACCCCCTATTTGCTATGAATTCTTAGCCTTGCCTTACCTTCCTCGGAATACTCGATCCATCTATCTTGGAAGTTGACTACGGCTTTATGGACCTATAGCCAATCCATTCCCAAAATTACATCAAAGGCATGAAGTGGGGCTACATATAAGCATCCTTTCGTGGTTCCACCAACTAAGGTAATTTCCATCATTGGGAAATATTGGTTTACGAAGTAGGTCTATCCAGATCCATACTCAACCTTCCATCCATGAGCCAAATACCCTGGCATTTTCAACATATCTTTGGCTAACTTACAAGAAATGAAACTATCAGTAGCTCCACTATCTATTAAGATATTTACTTACTTGTTATAAATCTTACCTTTTATGATCAACGGAGTGGTCTACCCTTCAAGTTTTTGATTCCCAGTTGCAACATAGATCTTATGCATCGTTTCCTTTCCTTTAGTGTTGGGTGTGCTTGGCCCTGGTCGGTATGGGCATTGGTTAGCAAAGTGTGGCCCTCTACAATGATAGCATCCATCCTTGGGTCCTTGTCTCTTTTTTGTCTTCTGCTCTTCATCCTTAATTGCTGGAATGGGGCCTTGTGGCTTCTGTGGAGGGGGTTTAGCATTATTGGGTTTGTGGCCTTTCTTATAAAAGTTATTTTGAACTTATTTTGGCTTCCATTGAATTTCTTCTCCGGATTCTGGGGGTTCTTAACCTTTCATTCTTGCTCAGCCTCCCATTTTATAAACCCATTGCTATTCCTCTTCTTTAATTCCTGTCATTCCTGATCAGTCAAGGTTTCATATTTGTAACAAAAATGTGACTCCACTTTCTTTTCCAGGTCATATGCCTTTTGCAATGACTTAGGTTCCTGCATCTCTACATCATGCTTCATCCTTGATTGCAATCCATGGGTAAACTTATGAATCCGCATTTTCTCATTATATGTGGTACATATTTTAGCAACTGTTGGGCAAAATATTGGTTAGTTTTCTACAGTTCAATTAATTGCCTCCATTTAAATGTCAACCCGAGGTAGCTCGTAGTCTTGTGAGCAGTCGTGCAAAATCTTTGTAATTTCTCCTTTGGATATGAGTCTCTTAGATTGTGGTTTGGGGGGTGTTTAATGTTCGTTGAAGTTTATGTTTAAACCAATAATCCTATGCTAAGTCTAAGAAATAGGACTAAAAACATTAAAACTCTAAATAACTACCTTGCTAGAAATTACAAAAAAATAGGGAAAATGCTAGAAATAAATTAATCTATTAAAATAATTATAGAAAACAAGGGAAATAGGGAAGAAATATGCCCCTATTGGATCAAGCTCAGGTTCATCTTGGACCTCTTTCTTTGCCACAAGGGGAGTTTTGTTGATTGATGCCAGATCTTCTTGTTGCACAGGGCTTAGAAATCTCATCCTTTTAAAATATGTCTACATCCTCAAAGGCTTTCCATCTTCTGATCCATACAAATGCTATAACTGCTTAGGTTGAGCAACTGGAATATTCTTTTGAGGTATGCTAGATTGTTTTCTTGCCTCCTTTTCTGCTTCCTTGAGGGATTTCTTGGAGGCCTTCTTCTAGTTCTTGTATACCTTAATTTCCTCCTTGATCTCCTCAAATTTTTGTTTTTGGGTAGCAAACAGATTCTTTGTTGCCTCTCATTCCTCATCATAATCCAAATTTAATTCTTTGTTAGATTCAATGCCTAGGGCCTTCAACTCTGCAACTCTTGCTCTAGTTTTGGGTCGGTGCTGAGATGGCCTTACGACTTTTTGTTTTGATCTCAGCTTAATACTCTGTACCCTAGGGTATGTTGGTGCAACTATTGTTTCCTGGTGTACAGGGGATGCAGGTTGTTGAGCCTCCTGGTCCTCTGCAGCTACTTGCTGCACATCAGGGACTATTTCTTTTTCCTCTGTAGCTTCTTGTTGCACATTAGGGACTGCTGCTTCTTCTTGAGGCTGAGTTGCCCCTGTATTAATTGGAGAGTGCTTTGCCTCTCCCTCTCTATTTGTAATTTGAGGCTCTTCGGACTCCGTCTTCTTTTCTCCATCTTCTCCCCCCTTTTTAGGTTGGTTTGCATTTGGAGGTTCTTCAATTTTGACCTCATCCTCCTGAATTACCTACTCTGCAGAGGGGGACGTAGAGCAAGGCTGCTCTACTTCCATTGTAGCAGTGTCTCCCTATTTTTTTTCCTTATCAGCAGGGGGCACTTCTGTTGCCCCATCAGTTTGCATTGCTACATCAACCCTGGTCGGCTGCTCGACTACTTTTGGTCCACCCTACAACTACAATTGTCTTTGTAGTTGCCAAATTGTTTGATACAATTCATGCATTTTTAGGGTGGCCTCCTTTCTGGACTCTTCAAACAGAGCCCGTTCCTCTTTGAATTTGGCTTCCCAAGTGGAAGCCTGCTCTTTCAAAACCTGCAACTGCTACTGCAGATCCTCCGCTTGGCCCTCTGGTGGTACATCTGCCATGGCCACCTCCTATTGAGGAGTTGGCCCACAGGAAATGTCCTATAAAATATGGGCCATATACTCCTCCCTATTGAGCTCATCGATGGGTGTCTCCTCGTCGGATGAGCTTGAAACCACCATCGACGCCCTCCTTCTTCTACTTCACATCCTGGTGGAGATAGGCATGGAATTCTGCACTACCTCATCCTCAAATTGGGGTGCAGAAGGGGATGAAGCCTACCCTGTTTCCTCCCAAAATTGGAGAAAATCAGGGAATGAGGTTTGTCCTGCTTCCCTTGTATTTCCTATAGGCTAGGATGCAGGCATCATTGTTTCTCATTTTGTCACCTCCTAGGCTGAATTTTCATTTTGAATGGGTACCTCCTCCTCTACTTGTGCCCCTGCTACTGCACTAGTGCCCGTAGCTTCCTCAATTGTCACATTTCTATGTGACTCTGCATATCTCACCAAGGCAGAAATCAGGCCATGGTGAGCCAGGGCAGAGATGGTGCCTGCCTGGTATCACCTGGCCTCATCTTTCAAGGTGCATGCAAGGTAGTGGGGAACATTGATTTTATCCCCATGTAGAATATGATTAAGGAAATGGAAGTGTTTGGCATTCAAGTGGGAGTACCTACTAGAGCATGTGAAGAAATGGGTGATCTATTCAAAAATGGCCCTCTAGAGCTCGAGAATGTATCATTTCGGCAAGCCAGCGCATGTCAGGTACTCTTTTGGTGCTCCAAAAAATCTCTGCACATAGAGGGTAAGGTTATCCTCTTTGTACGTGTGCTCCCCTATAAGAGGGAGGCCCATAACTCTGGTGATGTAGTCCTTCATGACTGGGATCTCTAGCCCCCGCATGCGCACGACCCCCTCGCTCATCGATGCCACAAATTTATTTGCTACTGCCGCATCCTGGCCTTGACTGACCAGTCGATAGTAGTCCATCCATTTTGTAGCGTCCAACTATGTTTGGACATCTACAAAAATACCCGAGCAATCGATCGGCTCACTCTTCTTAAGGTCATGATTTTTTGACTTTCCCCCCATACTTTACCTCTAATTCACAATTCACTCAACAATATTACTATCTCCCCTTCGAATTACCATTGTGCCTCACTGTTTTATGTTTTTCTTACTAAAGTTGGTTGCACAATAGCTGGTAAACAGATTTTTAAAACAACTGTGTTTATGCACATAGGCGGTTAATTACCGTAATCAACAATGATTATGGTTATCCATAGTAAATTTCCTTCGAGCATGTGCTCGATTGTGTGGAGATGATAACCATAAACTATCGACCAATCAGAGGTATGCCACGCAATATTATACCAGGTGGATTTGTTCAAGTGGTTAAGGTAATAATGGGGGGTTGTGCTAGTACATTTCCATAGACACACATGTTCATGAAAATAATATAGACAAGAAATAGAAAATTTATACATGCACCTAAATTTGTTTCGTGGGTGCATATGTGTAAATGTTCGTGGTGCATCGCTATTGGCTGGCATTTGATGATGGGGCAAACCACAATAGATAACGATGGCCATGGTTCCCATGCAATGAATTTCCTTGGACGTGATTGGTTCTTGGTAGCTGCATTATGGGTTATTCAAGAAAACCTACAAAAATTAAAAACAAAAATTAGAAAAACATAGCACCTTGGGACGACAAACGTCCCCTCCTTAGAAATTGGTTGATGTCAAATTTTAATTTTGTCCACGATGGAGTTGACTTTGCATGTGTAGGGGGTACTGACATGGCTCGGGCCACATCCCAAGGCTGACGTGTTATTCTATCAAGGCAGAAAATGGCCGCAATCAACGAAAATCAGGCATCTTTTTCGTATGGAAATCAGGCACCTTCTTTTTGAGTTATGGTGCATAGGTACCTTGTAAACTAGAAATAGGCACCATAGGAATCAGGTGCTTTGCTTACTTGGGAAGCAAGTGCCTTAGCAGTTAGGCGCTCTACTTAACATGGGAAGTAGATGCCTTAGAAATCAGGTGCTTATGCCTATCATGGGAAGCAGGTACCTTTTTTCTAACTATCGGGTGTCGTACTTATAAAATAAACTTTATACAAACTCTTTTTTTTACATGTATGCTAAGAATATTTGGTGTCAGTTTCCCAAAAATTGGTAGTTGGTCATTCTCCTAAAAAATTGGGAGTCAGGCATTGAACTATCAGCAAATGGGATGCAGGCACCATCTTCGTAACATACTGGGAGTCAGGTGCCATGAAGCGTACAATGGGAAGTAGGCGCCTTCCACCATACAATGGGAAGTAGGCGCCTTCCGTCATACAATGGGAAATAGGCACCTTTCATCGTACAATGGGAAGCAGGCGCCTCCCCATAAAATACAAACACATGGCACTTTTATTTTATTCAACAGGTGCTGACTTGTCCTTGTGTATGCGTCGTCAGGTTGATCAATCCTTTCTAGTGCTTCTGATTGAAAAATAGGTATAAGATCAGCATCTACCCTTGAACCAATAGTTGAGTGTTTTATTGTCCAAAAAGACCAATCTAAACACTCTTGTGCAGGTTCAGGTTTAGTATTCCCCTTTCTGAATGGGGACTAACTACTCCTACTTCAAGAAAATTCTCCTAGAAAGCTTGGAAAGTGCAGGTTCATGGATCCTATGCTTGTTAGGCCTAGGTCTCCTAGGCTGCCTAACAGTTGCACAAAGGGCATTGTACCTGCAAAACAAAAACACAACTAAAAAAAAGAAAAAAGTTTTTAAAAGAATAATTGTCTTTGGGACTATGTGGACTAGGTCCACATCTCATTGACTCAAGATAAAATCAGAATCAACTAGGGTCTCCCCCATGCCTAATCTAGACTCAATCATGTATGCTTCAGACACATAGTATGGACGTAGATGGTGGCCATTGACTGTTAATGTAATGTTGTTGTCATCTATTGTTCTAACTCTTACAGCCCCATTATTGATGATTTCAATTACTTCATATGGCCCCATCCAATGTTGCATGAGCTTGCCCTTTCTTTCCTAAAATCGAGAATCATAAAGTAATGCCCATTCTCCCACTTTAAGCTACTTTGGCCTAGTGTGGTGGTCATGCCACTTGGCTCTTTATTTTTGAATGATCTCTATTTTCTATAGAGCCTCAAGGTGGTATTCATCCAATTGATTAAGCTGTTGAATTCTATTTTTTTGTGCATCATCCAGATTGATATTCAATTCTACAGTAGTCCTAAGTGTTTTAACTTCAAACTCTATAGGCATCATGGTTGTTTTCCCATAGACTAACTGAAATGGTGTGAAACCAGTAGTAGTCTTCCAGGTGGTCCTGTAGGCCCACACTACTTCTGGTAATCTAGTAGCCTAGTCCTTCCTGTGTTGTTGTACTATATTTGTTAGGATATTCTCCAATTCTCTATTGGTCACCTCAACTTGCCCATTTGCTTATGGATGGTAGGGAGTGGTTTTGTTATGCCTGATTTTGTATTGTTGCATGAGTTCTTGGATCATCCTTGAAGTAAACTGAGGTCCTTGATCTATTGTGATCTCCCTTGGGACCCCAAATCTTGTAAAAATTGTTGAATACAAGAAGTCTGCTACAGTTTTCTCCTTTGAATCATGCAAATTCTGTACTTCAACCCACTTTGTCACATAGTCAGTACAAACTAGGATATACCTCTTACCTCCTGACTATGGATTAATAGGTCCTACGAAGTCCATCCCCCATTTATCAAATGGTTCAATGTGAACATGTGGTTGGAGTGGCATCTCATCTCCGAGAGTAGGTCTACCCATCCTCTGACATTGATCACACTGACTCACATGCTTGGTTGCATCTTTGAATAGTGAAGGCCAGTAATAACCAGCCTGCAACACTTTATATGCAGTTCTTTTTCCTGCAAAATGGCCACCACAAGGTTCATCATGGCAAGCCTTTAGTATTTCAATTATTTCTTCTCCAACAACACATCTCCTCATGATTTGATCAAGTCCTATTTTAAACAGGCACCCATCAATCCATGAGAAATCTGCACTTTTCTCAATTAAAGTTTATTTTTCATGAGGTAAAAGTGCAGGGGATACTCTACTAGTGGCTAAATAATTAGCCATATCTACGTACCAAGGTATCTGATCATTTAGAGAAAACAAATGCTCATATAGAAATTGGTCTTTTGTAGCTGCATAGTCTGGAGGTGTCAATCTGGACAAGAAATCAGCTACCACATTGTCTTTTCCTGGCTTGTCTACTATTGTCACATCAAATTCCTACAAAAGCAACAACCATCTGATAATTCTACCACTAATCCTAGGTTTGTTTGTCAAGTATCTGATTGTTGAGTGGTCAGTGTGTACAAATACCTGATAACCTATAATATAATGATAAAATTTGTTAAGAGCATGTATTACTACAAGAAACTCTTTCTCTGTGATAGTATAATTTAGTTCAGCACCTATAAGGTTTTTACTAACATAATAGATGGCATAAAAATCATCACCATATTTCTATCCTAGTACTGAGCCTATTGCATTGTTAGATGCATCAGCATATATGTGAAAAGGTATGGTCCAATTTGGACCTCTCAACACTGGAGCAGTAATCAGTTTTTCCTTCAGGGTGTTGAATGCTTGTTCACATTCTTCAGTCTAGACAAACTCTGCATCTTTTGTTAACAATGTGGTAAGAGGTTTAGCATTTTTGCTAAAGTCTGATATAAACCTCCTATAATAACCAGCTGATCCTAGGAAACTACGAATGTCCTTTTGTGTTTTGGGAGTAGGCAGAGTTTGGATGACTTCAATTTTCTTTCTGTCTACTTTGATCCCATCTGTAGAAAGGTGATGTCCTAAAACTATCCCTTCCTACATCAACATATAGCATTTCTCATTTCTTAAGGATAGGTTAGTTTCCTCACAACGTTTAAGTGTCTTTTCCATATTTTCTATGGCAATTTCAAAAGTCTCACCATATACAGTGAAATCATCCATGTATACTTCCATAGTCTCTCCAATCATATCTAAAAAATGCTAAGAACTACCCTCTAAAAGGTGGCAGGTGCATTGCATAGGCCTCTCCTCTGTGGTTGTCTTACTGGTCTGACCTGGTCTTCCAGATATATTCTATGTGTACAGGTCTCAGGAGCTATTCCTCTCATGTCAGAATACTCCCAAGCAAAGGCATCTTGATGTTTTTCCAATGTTTGTTTTAGTTTGGTCTATTGTTCGGTTGTCAACTTGTTATCTACATTCAACATTCTACCAGGTGCAACTTCTATTTGTTGAATATGGTGGTCTTTCACTCCTACTAATGGCAACTCAGGAGGAGGATAGGAAGGTTCTCCCTGAAAAAAGTGGGAGATTATCTTATCCTCATCATTTTCATCTTCCAATTCCTCAAGTGTCATCACCGGTTGGAGCATTGATAGACCATCAACATTTTGATTTTCATTATTAGGTTCTCCCAACAAATATGTAGACTATGCAGGTGGATGTATGATCAGTTTCTTTATATCCTGACCATCTGAAATAGTCATTTGTCCATATCTACAACTTATGTAGGCATCAACTATTGCCAACCAAGGTCTACCTAAGATTAATGGGTATCCACCTAGTCCAGACTTAGATTGCAATACTAAAAAATCTATTGGATACTCCCATGCATCTACTGTAATAGTGATATCTTCCAGTATTCCATCAGGAAGTATTGTAGACCTATCTGCCAACTACAACATAGTTTTAGTGGGCTTCAAGTTGGTCAATTTTAGTTTTTGCATGGTTTCCTAGGGCATGACATTGATGGCAGCCCCCAAATCTACTAGTGTGTTGGGTAAAATACAACCCTCTATTTTTATAGTTAGCATAGGGCTTCCTGGATCTGAATACTTTTGGTTGTAGGTATTTCCTAGCATAAGGTCAGCTAACTGACCTACCAAACTAATTGATTTAGTTGGTTTCCTCCCTGGTTTCTTGAGGCACAACTCTCTTATGGCCTTTCCATAGATAGGTATGTCTCTAATGGCCTAAAAGAGAGGAATTGTGACTGTTAAGTTCTTTAAACTGGAGAGGATATCAAACTTTGTTTGTATTGGTTTCTTGGGTTCCTGCAACCTTTGTGGAAAAGGTGGAACCTCCTATTTGTTATGTATAGGTGTTGATTCTTCTTCTACCTCTTCTATAAGGGGTGATTCCCCTTTCTCTATTTCTATTGGTTCCTCTTCTTCTACAAGAGGAGTGACTTCTACACCTACTTGCTTTCCTGACCTTAACTGGATAGGATCACAATCTACCTTGATATTATACATAGGGTACATCTCGTTTTCCATATGATAGGTTGGTTGCTTGTTGTTTGGGTTTGGTGTTGGTTATGCTGGTAACTAAGGAGTCCTTGGAGTAGGTAAAGTTGGCAGACTTGGTTGTAGTGGAGCTAGAGTAGTATGTTGTGGATACTGATTCCAAGCATTCTGATTTCTCCACTGCTGCCCAAGCTGTTGATATTGGTTCCAAGGATAAGGGTTGTAAGGATTTGCTCCTTGGGGAAATGGATTCCAAGGTTGTTGACCATACCAGCCCATGTTGGGTGGCTGGTTTTGACCTTGATTCTGGTAATTACTACCCCCATAGGATGACATTCCTAATTGCATATTGTTACCCATAGGAGATTGTTGCCAGTTCCTCCTATTACCCATGAAGTATGCCTCGACTACTTCAGGTTCCTCTTTTGATTTCATTAATTGTGGACACAACTTCATTTTATGATCCTTCTTACAAACAACACATACACGAACTTTGTTTTTTGGGCACTCATTTTTGGGGTGTTTGCCTCTGCATTTAGGATAGAAGTAGGCCAATGTTGCCTCATTCTCCTACTTCTTTCTTTGAAGCAAAAGAGTATCCATTTGAAGATCCAGAGATGATAACATCTCACTCTTAAGGTCTTCTAACATGTTGCCTATTTCTATTTTAGTGATAGTGGCTGACTACTTAACATTTCTAGAGGTTAATTTACCCTTTCTTCTTGAGAAATTTTGACACAATTACCGAATATCATCCATTTGGTGTTGGTAAATGTCTCCCCTAGAGATCATGTTTAAAGCTTCCAAGGATTCATTTGTCAGTCCTTTCAAAAAAATGCTTCTTAGGGACCTATCTCCTAGTTTTGAATGGGGTGATCTTTGCAAATTGAAGCTAAACCTATCCCAGTATTCTTCCATGGATTCCCCTTCCTTTTGGGTCATATCTAAGACTTCCTCTCTTGCATCTCTTGCTCTACCAAAATCTTGATACTGATCCAGGAAAAGTTTCTTCAACTGTTCCCAGGTAGTTATCTATTTATCCCCCAAGATGATGAACCAATGCAAAGTTGAATCATCAAGGGTGGAAGGGAATAATTTTAGTTTTTAAGGATCTATGGTGTAATCCATAGATCTACATAAAACATCAAATTTGAATAGAAATAGGTCTGGATCTTCTGTTGGTAGTCCTCTAAAAGTTGGAAGGTGGGCAGGAGAGATGTGTTTCATCTTGTGATCTCCTCCTGCCTCTCCTATTGGAAAACTAAAACTAGTAGATGTTTCCTCTAGATTTTCTGCCATTCTACCTACTACTGGTGTTTCTACCCCTGCTTCATTCAAAGCAGTTGTCAATGCTTCTAATTCATTTATTTTATCCTTCAGAAGGAGGGATAAGTCAGTGTTTGAGATAGTTCCATCTAACACTACTTGCCAACGTTCAACATTCAGTAGATCCTCCTCATATTGAACTCTACTTATCTCTGATCCTGCTTTGGGATTCTGCTAAATTATTTTAGAGGGATCCTATGCAAATAGTGGGTGTTGTCGCCAATGCACAGGTGGAGATTGATATGGTGAGAGTTCAATCTCAGGTTGAGGCTCTACTGAAGCAGAAGGATTTTGAGAAACAACTTCTTTATTTTTGACAAAATGACCATCTGGTCCCCTGTTCTTAGGTGGACTCATACAAAGTTTTAGATGAAGGTTTTTGAAGAAAACACTCTAGACTACTGTAACTATGCTTTCTTCAGAACAAGAAATTACAATGGCTACTCCTCGACAATGGCGCCAAAATTTTGGGCAAAACATTGGTTAGTTTTCTATAGTTCAATTAATTGCCTCCATTTAATTTTCAACCCGGGGTAGCTCGTAGTCTTGTGAGCAACCGTGCAAAATCTATGCTTGTAATTTCTCCTTCGGAGATGAGTCCCTTAGATTATGGTTTGGGGGTGTTTAATGTTCGTTGAATTTTATGTTTAAACCAATAATCCTATGCTAAGTCTAAGAAACAGGACTAAAAACATTAAAACTCTAAATAACTACCTTGCTGGAAATTACAAAAAAATAGGGAAAATGTTGGAAATAAATTAATCTATTAAAATAATTACATAAAACAAGGGAAATAGGGAAGAACTCTATTGTAAGTGGGCCCACGCTTCCAGCAAGTTCTGCCCATGGTAGAATGTTCACCGGATGCTTAGAAGATGCTTTTTACAAGAACAATGCAAAGATTTTTATTAACAGTTTACAACTGAGAAAAATACATAAAAAAGTTCGGGGGTCTTCTTCAGGGGTGGCCTACATATTTATAAAGTATGCGACCAGCCCTATTACAATGAATGAATCAACATGTGATTCGTTGTTACAGTTGGTTGCTTGAATCGGGCAAAATATCATGATTTTTTAGCGTATTCTGTTTCCAGAATATGTTGATATTTGATTTGCTTGACTTACAGAATTAATTTACGTAACAACTAAAAAATAGGTGATGAATCACCTTTGACATTATCCCATGTTCGGTTATGATGCTAGAAATCCTTTCATGTTGGTTGTCGACGTGTTTGCTCTATTCTACCGACCACAGAGTCGTGTTGAAGTTTGACGCTAACGAGAATCAGGCACCATGGTTGAAGAAGTCGGGAAGCAGGCACCTTTCATTCGCATAATGGGAAGTAGGCACCTTCCATCGTACAATGGAAAGTAGGCACCTTTCATCGTATAATGGGAAGCAGCACCTTCCGTCGTATAACGGGAAGTAGGCGCCTTCCACCGTACAATGGGAAGTAGGCGCCTAACGGAAATCAGTCGCCTATCAGTTAGGTGTCGAACGGAAGTCAAGCGCTTCAAAGAACTTGGGTGCCTGACTTCGTGCCTCTTTATCGATATTCTGTAGATGTTTTCCCTTCATTTATTTGTAAGTTCCAGGTCCGAGTTGGACCTCGACAAAAACATGCCAAAATGCAACGATTTCCACTAAATCTACACAAATTACACTTAAAGACAAATATTAGAGAACATGCAAAATAAACTATCAATTATATATATAATTTCCATAAAACATTTATATCTACAAGAATATATGTCGCACATTATGGAGAAAAGAGTACAAAAAATGAGCAATTATGTGGCTCATCAACAACTTTACTAGCTTCCTGTAGTATATCTCCATTGAGTTGGTTCCTTGTCTTAGACTAGTGAACTTCTCAAATTTTAGAGCATAGAAATGCTCTATGAGGAACCTCTTATTGAATATGTCTACAAATTTTTTCCATGGAATGTCTGCCGACTCTATTTTGGTTTCCTCATAATAAGTCTCCCACCAATCTAGGGCAGCTCCTTCAAGGTAGATAGTAGCCCAAACCATTCGGGTTCCTGAGGAATATCCCTTTATCGTAAAGAAAACTTCTAGTTCCCTTAACCAAGCCTCAATTGCATTCCCCTCTCATTCTCTATCAAGTTTGGAGATACATACATTCTTTAGGTCTCTTAGCGTCTTCTTTTCTAAGAGGGTTATTACTTGCTTTTGTTCTACTGTTAGTCCCTCAACTTGGTTGACTTTTGAATCTCTAGCCTACAAATTTTGATTCGCCATAGTTTCTAGCACTTGTCTTAACTGGTCTTGTAATTTAGCAACTGTAGTAGTAAGCTCTTCTATTCCCATATTGAGATTTCCTAGATCCTCATTTTGGATCTCTCTTTGACATTACTTTGTCGATTATATCTAGGTGGAGGTCTCTCTATCTTGGCCTTAGGTGGCATCTTGATCTGGTTCCAACCAATAAGAGAATTAGATCTTAGTTTATTTGTTGATTTACTAATTCCCAACCACATTACAGAGTTCTTTCTTGCTAATCATTAGAAATTTAATTAGCACAAGGTTCTAAGTTTATGATGCAACATTGATACCAAAGCCCGTACTAAGGTATCACAACGTTCATTTCTCCTTATGACCGATTCCATTTAGATTCTAAATGAGCAGAGACTCTAGGTTATCCTAGTCCCTTTTGCTTAACCTTAAGCAGGCTTTCATTGGACATACCCAAATCCCTTTTTGCACATAAGAAACTCTATACCCACAAACCTAGAGCTCTGATACCAAATGTAACAACCCTCAAACAAGAAAACTAGAAAACACACAAACATAAATAAAAAGGTTTATATATTTTTTTTTGTTTTTGATCAAGGAGAAGGATTCATAAATCTCTATCCAACCTTAGACCAACTTAATATTTGACATCCCCTAAGTTTCTCAAGAACTATACCACATGAGATTTCCCTCACGCAAGTTCATTCTGTGTAGGCCTATCTCATTTCATGCATGTAAGTCCATCCATCTCATCATTCTTGATGAGCTAGACTTACCACCCTTGATCATTGGAAGGTATACATGCATCTCCATACTACACACAAACCATTATGTGTGGGTATGCTACGTGCATTGTGAGTTAAGCTATCAATACCATCCTCTGACAAGCTATATTAACTCTTTATACGAACTTCTCAACCTAGATAACCCATCTCCCTAAGGGGGTATTAAGCCCTTAGGTCATCCTCTAAGTTCACTTAGAACTTACAACCTTTTAATTTTTTTTTTTTTAACTCATAAGAATACCAAGGATAAATCTAGATACTAAATCTAACAAAACAAGCGAAATTAAACAAGCATGAAATATTCATTTAAGGGAAAACATGTGATAAACAATTAAATAGAATTTCAATTAGAAAGGATATCAAAATATAATAATAAACAATGCTCATTTAATCCATAGGCAAATATGGAAAAATCCTATGCTTACAATAATTACTTTGCATTTAATCCATTGGGGAAATCTTCCCACAAATCTAATCTATTGCATAATCAAGCAAGAAATAAGGTAGAAAGCAAACTTGTGAAGTATTCCATCTCCTAACTTTGGTCCTCCTGCTCTTCCATCGATCAAGTGAGGATAGTAGGGGATCAGGACACTCATGTATCTAGATAGACATGCTTCTAATGCATTTACTCATTTATTTTCCAAATTGCAACTATACAATTAACCCAAGCAATTCAAATTTCTAATGCATAGTTATTATCTTAGAGCTTCCCTCTCTATGACCCCCCTCATATACTTATGAGAGTCGTCCTACCATGCATCCCACCTTATGCTTTATTTACAATAAATTATCTAACCCTCACTTAACAATTAAAATCCTATACCCTTAACTATTTAATACATCGGGTTCTTTCATCTTATTTAATTAAAACAAACTACTTTAGTTTATACCACAAACATTTCTCATCACTTCATAAATCAAGGTCCCATACCCTCATTTAACAAAATGAATCATAAACATATTTATTTCCATAAAATCCCTTTCCATTTCATAAAGCAAGGTCTCATGCCCTCATTTTACAAAATGAATCATAAACATATTTATTTTCATAAAACCCTTTTCATTTCATAAAGCAAGGTCCCATACCCTCATTTTGCAAAATGAACCATAAACAAATTTATTTCCATAAAACTCATTCCATTTCATAAAGCAAGGTCCCATACCCTCATTTTACAAAATGAATCATAAACATATTTATTTCCATAAAACCCATTCCATTTCATAAAGCAAGGCATCATACCCTCATTTTACAAAATGAACCATAAACATATTTATTTTCATAAAACCCATTCCATTTCATAAAGCAAGGTCTCATACCCTCATTTTACAAAATGAACCATAAACATATTTATTTCCATAAAACCCATTCCATTTCATAAAGCAAGGTCCCATACCCTCATTTTACAAAATGAACCATAAACATATTTATTTTCATAAAACCCATTCCATTTCATAAAGCAAGGTATCATACCCTCATTTTACAAAATGAACCATAAACATATTTATTCCCATAAAACCCATTCCATTTCATAAATCAAGGTCCCATACCCTCATTTTACAAAATGAACCATAAATATATTTATTTCCATAAATCCATTCCATTTCATAAAGCAAGGTCCCATACCCTCATTTTACAAAATGAACCATAAACACATTTAATTTAAATTAAAATTCTACCACTAAGGGAACCTTCTCCCTTAAAATGAGATTCCTACTTGACTAGAACTAGATAGGGGATTTCTACCTATCACCCTATGGTCTCCCAAGATGGATGAAGAACACAAGCTTATACTGAGAGGGGGGGTGAACAGTATAAGACTTAACCAATTAATAATTTTAACTTTAGATAGCAGTGGCATCAACACAACATTAATTAAGATAGAAAGCATCACACATTGAAGACCCATTTTTAACGTGGTTCACCCAAAATGGTTGGGCTACGTCCACAAAAACTTTTCTCTAAAATTTATCTCAAAGTTCTTTGGGAATACTTCCCAAATACAATGTTTATGAGCCTCGGACCAAAGGAGATACCTTCCCCTAATCAAAATTTATGAGCCTCTGCTCAAAGGAGATACCTTCCCCTCTGCTCTGGAAATGATCCCTCAGAAGATCAATCGCCTCTACCTCTTTCCAAGCATGTGGAACTCCTTTCCACCGAAGACCTCTTGTCTTCAATGCTTAGCCTAAGAGACCTCTGTATTCTATGATCACGTCCACAATGAAATCTCAAAGAACTCTGTACCAAACATAGTCGGTCTGTCTAGCACAAGTCTTCCTCTTTCTGTCAGATCTGTCCAACTCTTGAACAAATCAATCCTCTACATACAAGCCTTCTCAAAGACTTGCCAAATCTGTCCTCAGGTTCTTCTCATAGAACCAATGCACCTCTATTCTCAAGTTCTTTGATAGAACTATCAAACTCAGCTCACAAGTCCTCTTCTAGGACCTGTCCAAATCTACTCAAGAAACATACACATCTTTTGCGCTCTTACTACCGCACTTCGTCTTCTCTCAGTCGTCTCTCTGCACACACTCTACACTTTCTTTGCACACTCTGCGCACTTCGATCGAATTTTGCACTCTGCTCTCGACGATCGAACTTCTCACTCTGCGCTCTATCTACAAACGTCACAACTCACCACACATCAAACTCTTCAAAATAGCCTACTTTTTATAATAACTTTTTCAAGATCAAAACCTTAATCTAGTCGGTTGTAACCCTGATCTTTAGTCGGTTGCACAACCCTAAACTTTGTCGGTTGCAAACCCTAATCTTTGTCGGCTCACATTTAACTTTGTCGGCTTCAACTGCCTTTGTAATTCTTCTGTAGCTTTTGCTGCAAAACTACAACATGTCGCAATATCATGACACCTTTGCAACCATACACTTTCTTTTGGCTTTTGTCATGATTTCACAACACTTTAGCCTTTGTCGACTTCAACTAAGCTCTTGTCGCGATATCGCGACACTTCTGTCTTTGTTAGCATTAACTTTTCTTTTGTCGTGATATCGTGACACTTCTCCCTTCGTCGACCTCCTTTCTGCTTTTGTCATGAAATCATGACACTTCTGCCTCTATAGACTTCGTCTTCACTTCTGTCACGATATCGTGACACTTCTGTCTTCATAGCCTTCCTCTCTGCTTTTGTCATGAAATCGTGACACTTTTGCTTCCTTAGACTTCCTTTTTGTTTTTGTCATGATATCGCGACACTTCTGCCTCTGTACTTCACAACTTGGCTTCTATCGTGAAATCACGACACTTCTCCTGTTGAAGACCTGCTTTCTGTTTTTGTCATGAAATCACGACACTTTCTCCAACCAAATGCTGCCATCTCAATTTGTCATGAAATCATGACACTTTCTACATCTGTTTGCTTTCTCTTCAACCTATCGTGAAATCGCGATGCTATCAACTTTTTGTACGCTTTATTTGCAACCTGTCACGAAATTGCGATGCTTTCAGCTTTCATACGTCTTCTTTGCAACCTATCGTGAAATCGTGATGCTTTCAGGTTTCGTACGTCTTCTTTGCAACCTGTTGTGAAATCACGATGCTTTCAGCTTATGTACGTCTTCTTTGCAACCTATCGTGAAATCATGACAGTTCTCATTTCAGACTCTTCCCTTTGCTACATTTCGTGAAATCAAGATAGTTCTCACTTTGAGTTCTGCAGCATGTCGCAAAATCGTGACACTTTATCTTGCTTCCACTTTGTCTTCTGACTTGTCACAAAATCACGACACTTTTTCTCTTTAGCGCTTTTCTTTTCTTTGGGTCACGAAAACCCGACATGTGATATCATGACACTTTTTCACTGCAAGCTCTTTTCTCTCGAACCTGTTGGCTTGGGGTTTGCAAAAGACCTTTGAAACTATCATGTCGTAACCTTCATCAAAACAAATTATTTGACATCAAATCAAATTCCTTCAAAATCTTCTTGACATCAATGACAACTTATACACTTGAGCAAAGGCAATATACCCAAAGTACCCAAAATTGCCAACACTCTCCCCCTTTGTCATTAATGGCAAACCTTTACTAAAAACACTTCTCAAGAGCCAAAACTGAAACCAACTGTGCTAACAATTGACCAACTTCCTTTGAAGTTTTGCTCCCCCTGACTTGAAGCTTTCCTTTTTACTTGAAGCTTTCCCCTTACTCATATCTCTCCCCATACCCTCATTTTACAAAATGAACCATAAACATATTTATTTTCATAAAACCCATTCCATTTCATAAAGCAAGGTATCATACCCTCATTTTACAAAATGAACCATAAACATATGTATTCCCATAAAACCCATTCCATTTCATAAAGCAATGTCCCATACCCTCATTTTACAAATTGAACCATAAATATATTTATTTTCATAAAATCCATTCCATTTCATAAAGCAAGGTCCCATACCCTCATTTTACAAAATGAACCATAAACACATTTAATTTAAATTAAAATTCTACCACTAAGGGAACCTTCTCCCTTAAAACGAGATTCCTACTTGACTATAACCAGATAGGGGATTTCTACCTATCACCCTATGGTCTCCCAAGATGGATGAAGAACACAATCTTATACTGAGAGGGGGGGTGAACAGTATAAGACTTAACCAATTAATAATTTTAACTTTAGATAGCAATGGCATAAACACAACATTAATCAAGACAGAAAGCATCACACATTGAAGACCCATTTTTAACGTGGTTCACCCAAAATGGTTGGGCTACGTCCACAAAAACTTTTCTCTAAAAGTTATCTCAAAGTTCTTTGGGAATCCTTCCCAAATACAATGTTTATGAGCCTCGGCCCAAAGGAGATACCTTCCCCTAATCAAAATTTATGAGCCTCTACTCAAAGGAGATACCTTCCCCTTTGCTCTAGAAATGATCCCTCAGAAGATCAATTGCCTCTACCTCTTGCCAGCATGTGGAACTCCTTTCCACCGAAGACCTCCTGTCTTCAATGCTTAGCCTAAGATACCTCTGTCTTCTATGATCACGTCCACAGCAGCTCAGCAACCTGTACCAAACATAGTCAGTTGGTCTAGCACAAGTCTTCCTCTTTCTGTCGGATCTGTCCAACTCTTGAACAAATCAATCCTCTACATACAAGCCTTCTCAAAGACTTGCCAAATTTGTCCTTAGGTTCTTCTCATAGAACCAATGCACCTATATTCTCAAGTTCTTTGATAGAACTATCAAACTCAGCTCATAAGTCCTCTACTAGGACCTGTCCAAATTTGCTCAAGAAACATACACATCTTTTGCGCTCTTACTACCGCACTTCATCTTCTCTCAGTCGTCTCTCTGCACACACTCTGCACTTTCTTCGCACACTCTGTGCACTTCGATCGAATTTTGCACTTTGCTCTCGACGATCGAACTTCTCACTTTGCGCTCTCTCTGCAAACGCCGCAACTCACCACACATCAAACTCTTCAAAATAGCCTGCTTTTTATAATAACTTTTTCAAGATCAAAACCTTAATCTAGTCGGCTGTAACCCCGATCTTTAGTCGGCTGCACAACCCTAAACTTTGTTGGCTACAAACCCTAATATTTTTTGGCTCACATTTAACTTTTTCGGCTTCAACTACCTCTGTAATTCTTTTGTAGCTTTTGCTGCAAAACTACAACATGTCGCAATATCGCGACACCTTTGCAACCATACACTTTCTTTTGGCTTTTGTTGCGATATCGCGACACTTCAGCCTTTGTCGACTTCAACTAAGCTCTTGTCGCGATATCACGACACTTCTGTCTTTGTCAGCATCAACTTTGCTTTTGTCACGATATCGCGACACTTCTCCCTTTGTCGACCTCCTTTCTGCTTTTGTCGTAAAATCGTGACACTTCTACCTCTGTAGATTTTTTTTTCACTTCTGTCATGATATCACGACACTTCTGTCTTCATAGCCTTCCTCTCTGCTTTTGTCATGAAATCGTGACACTTTTGCTTCCTTAGACTTCATTTTTGTTTTTGTCACGATATCGCGACACTTCTACCTCTGTAATTCACAACTTGGCTTCTATCGTGAAATCACGACACTTCTCCTATTGAAGACCTACTTTTTATTTCTGTCATGAAATCGCGACACTTTCTCCAACCAAACGTTGCCATCTCAATTTGTCGTGAAATCATGACACTTTCTGCATTTGTTTGCTTTCTCTTCAACCTATCGTGAAATCTCGACGCTATCAACTTTTCGTACACTTTCTTTGTAACCTGTCGCGAAATCATGATGCTTTCAGCTTTCGTACGTCTTCTTTGCAACCTATCATGAAATCGTGACACTTTCAGGTTTCGTACGTCTTCTTTGCAACCTGTCATGAAATTGCGACGCTTTCAGCTTCCATACGTATTCTTTGCAACCTGTCATGAAATCATGACATTTCTCATTTCAGACTCTTCCCTTTGCTACATGTCGCGAAATCATGATAGTTCTCACTTCGAGTTCTATAGCATGTTGCAAAATCGTGACACTTTATCTTGCTTCCACTTTGTCTTTTGACTTGTCGTGAAATCATGACACTTTTTCTCCTTAGCACTTTTCTTTTCTTCGGGTCGCGAAAACCCGACATGTCGTGATATCGTGACACTTTTTCATTGCAAGCTCTTTTCTCTCGAACCTGTTGGCTTGGGGTTTGCAAAAGACCTTTGAAACTGTCATGTCGTAACCTTCATCAAAACAAATTATTTGACATCAAATCAAATTCCTTCAAAAGCTTCTTGACATCAATGACAACTTATACACTTGAGCAAAGGCAATGTACCCAAAGTACCCAAAATTGCCAACAATCTCCCCCTTTGTCATTGATGGCAAACCTTTACTGAAAACACTTCTCAAGAGCCAAAACTGAAACCAACTGTGCTAACAACTGACCAACTTCCTTTGAAGTTTTGCTCCCCCTGACTTGAAGCTTTCCTTTTTACTTGAAGCTCTCCCCTTACTCATATCTCTCCCCCTTTGTCATCAATGGCAAAGGGTCACCTTTGGGGCTTGGGACTAAGAATGAGCCTCTTAGCTTGGTCCCTCCCCCACCTCCTGATGAGGTGATTAATTCTGGGGTGGGAGTACAACTCCCAATTTCTCCCTTAGATACTCAAACGTATCTTTTGGAAGAGGTTTGGTGAAGATATCTATAATCTGCTCTTTAGTAGACACATACTCTAGCTTGACCTACTTGTCTTGCACTTTCTCCATTAGAAAGTGATACTTGATGGAAATATGCTTTGTCCTTGAGTGCATTACCAAATTTTTGGAAATACTTATGGCACTTGTATTATCACAAAGTATGGAGATGGGTTGTTCATGCTTGACTTTGAAATCCTCTAAGGTGGTTTTCATCCATAAAACTTGTGTACACCCAGCCACTGCTGCTATGTATTCACCTCTGCTATAGATAAGGAAACCGAAGGTTGTTTCTTACTTAGCCAAGAAACCAAACTCTTTCCCGGAAAGAATGCTCCACCACTAGTGTTTTTCCCGTCATCAATACTCGCCTGCCCAATCTGCATCCGTATAAGCAAGTGAGGGTGAAATCATCACCTTTGGGATACCAAAGCCCAAAGTGCATGGTGCCCTTCGGATATCCGAATATCCTCTTAACCGCTATAACATGAGAATCTTTAGGAGCTGCCTAAAATCTTGCTACTAACCCAACTGCCTGCATGATATCCGGTCCGGTAGTTGTAACATATAATAAACCGCCAATCATTGATCTCGTACAACCTCTCGAAGCGCCACTGGAGATTCATCATCTTTACTCATCTTGCACCCTGTAATCATTGGAGTACATACTAGTTTGCTATCCATCATCCCAAATTTCTTCAACATTTCTTTGATATACTTTTCTTGAGAGATAAATACACCATATTTTGATTGAGCAATCTGAATACCTAAAAATAATGACAGCTCTCCAATCATAGACATCTCAAATTCCTTCTGCATGGTGTTAGCAAAATCTTTGCACATCTAAGTATTATCTCCCCCAAAAATAATATCATCAACATAGACAACCATAATCAGCATATCATCATCTTCATTCTTAATATACAAATTGCTATCTACCACGCCACGCCTTTCCTGAAGCCTTGTTGGCAATTTTGGGTACCTTGAGTACATTACATTTGCTCAAGTGAATTAGTTGTCATTGATGTCAAGAAGCTTTTGAAAGAATTTGATTTGATGTAAAAATAATGTGTTTTGTTGAAGGTTCGGCTTGATAGGTTCGAAAGAAAGTAAGTTGAAAAAGTGTCGCGATATCGCGACATGTCGCATTTTCGCGACTTAGGCAGGAGAGAGAAAGCTTTTTGAAAAAGTGTCACGATATCGCGACATGTCGCATTTTCGCGACTTAGGCAGGAGAGAGAAAGCTTTTTGAAAAAGTGTCGCGATTTCGCGACATGTCGATTCATGATTAGGAAGAGAGAGAAGAAGCTGGAAAAACTGTCACGATTTCGTGACATGTTGGCAGAGAAAGAGAGCAAGGTGGAAAGTGTCACGATTTCGCGACATGTCGCATTTTCGCGACTCGAAAAGTGCAGGAAGGCAAAGAAGGAAAAGTGTCACGATTTCGCGACATAATGCAAGGAAGGTTGTATGGACGAAAAAGTGTCACGATTTCGTGACATGATGCAGAAGGGAGAGTCCGCAGTGTGAACTATCATGATTTCATGACAAGTTCGAAGAGAGATAAAGTATCTCGAAAAGTGTCAGATTGACAGCTAAAAGACTAAGTGAGGACTCATGATTTCGCGACATGCTGCAAAAGACTAAGTGAGGACTATCGCGATTTCGTGACATGCTGAAAAGCTCGAAGTGAGAACTGTCATGATTTCGCGACATGCAGCAAAAGGAAGAGGCTGAAATGAGAAGCGTCACGATTTCGCAACAGGCTACAAAGAAGTTGTACGGATGCAAAAAGTGTCACGATTTCGCGACAGGTTGAAGAGAAAGCTTGCGAATGCAAAAAGTGTCACGATTTCGTGACAGGTTGAGATGGCAGCTTGCAGTTGGAGAAAGTGTCATGATTTCATGAAATAAACAGTTAGCAAGTCTTCAACAGAAGAAGCGTCATGATTTCGCGATGAATTGAAGAAGGAAGAGCTCGAAGGCGAAAGCGTCGTGATTTCGTGACATGTTCCAATTTCGCGGGTGTAAGGCAGAGAGAAGCTCAAGGCAGCGAAAGTGTCACGATTTCGTGACATGCTTCGTTTTCGCTAGTGCAAGCCTAGAAGAAGACCAAGAAGACTAAAGTGTCACGATTTCGTGATAGGAGTGAAGATGACGTCAGCAAAGACAGAAGTGTCACGATTTCACGACAAGAACGTAGTCAAGGCAGACAAAAGCAAAAGTGTCGCGATATCGCGACAATAGCCAAACGAAAGTGTACGGCTGCAAAAATGTCATGATATCATGACATGTTGTGGTTTCGTGATAGAAGCTACTGAACCACAGAGGCGGTTGAAGTCGACAGAGTTAAAATTGGGCCGACGGAGATTAGGGCATGCAGTCGACGGAGTTAGGGTTTTGCATTTGCATAACAACCGACTAAGACCAAGGTTTAGATCTTGATTATGTTAGTATAAAAGGAGGGTTGTTTGAAGAGATTAGGCATCGATCGAAGTGTGCATTCGAAGTGCGACTTTCACAGATAGAGTGTGGGGAGAAGTTCGATCGCCGAGAAGCAGAGTGCAAATTCGATTGCAGTGTACAGAGTGCATTCCATCGAATCTTCTAAGTGAGAGAGATTGCAAGGAAGCAGAGTGCACGAAGATCATGCTGTTGTGTTTGCGTAGAGGTGCATAAATTGATGTTTGATCGAAGTGCTACTGTAATTGCACAGAGGTGAAATTTTGAGGACATTTGTGCCAGATCGAAGGACTGTGTTTGGTGCAGATCAGAGAAAAAGATAGAGGACATTTGTGCTAGACCGAAGGACTGTGTTTAGTGCATTTTCGAGGACCAACTTTGAGGTGATAGGGTTGAGGACAGAGGTCTCCAGCCAGAGCAGGGAAGACAGGTGTCTTCTGTGGATAGAGTTCCACTTGCTAAGGGCAACAGAGGCAGAGGTCTTCTAGAGGATCACCATCCAGAGCAGAGTTAGGGGATTGGTGTCTCCTTTGGGTTGGTACCCATAAACATTGTAATCGGGAAAGGTTTTCCCAGATTTGGTTGATAAAATTTTAGTGAAAATTTTATCCGTGGAGTAGCCCACCTTGGGTGAACCACGTAAATTGTTGTGTCTCTATTGTGGATGGTGTTTTCTGCATTGCTTTGATTTTTGCTTGATATTGCTTTCTATACACTGCATAATATTGTATTAAAAGTTAAGTTGAAGGAAAAAGTAAAAAGTGGTCTTATACTGTTCACCCCCCTCTCGGTATAAGCTTGTGTTCTTCAATTGGTATCAGAGCGGGTTCCTTCGAAAAGTTTAAACAGCTTGAAGGAAAAGCTTGATAAGAACACAATGGATTATTCAAGCGAAAATGCAGCACCTATTCTTGATGGATCAGATTTTGGTCTTTGGAGTGCAAGGATGAAGGTTCATCTAATGGCACTTGGGAATGAGGTGTGGGAAGTGATTGAAGATGGGTATACTATTCCTGTAAATGGTCCATATACTAAAGAAGATAGGCTTCTACATCACAGCAATTCAAAAGCAATGAATGCAATCCTGAAAGGCTTACAGAAAGCAGATCTCACCAAAGTAATTCACTGCAAGACAGCTAGTGAAATGTGGAAACAGTTGCAGGTGGTTCATACAGGTGATGCAAATGTCGGAAAGGCCAAGTTGAGACATTTCAAAGGTATGTTTGAACAACTCAAGATGAATGATGATGAAAATATTAGTGACTACATGCTTCGCATGGATGAGGTTGTTAACTCCATGAAAGACTTAGGTCTTGAACTTGCTGAAAATGATGTTTGTGATAAAATCTTAAGATCTCTTCCTAATAGATTCAGTGAAAATATTTCTGCTATTGAGGAAGCTAAAGATTTGGATAAGCTGAAAAAGGATGAGCTTCATAGCATTCTTGCAGCATTTGAGTTGAGAACTCAGGTGAAGGTTGACGTCAAGAAAGAGGCGGCTTTCAAGGCTACCAAGAAATCCAAGGGTAAACAGCTTCAAGAGAGTGATGAGTCTTCTAGTGATGAAGAGGCATATTACAACAAGAAAGGCAAGTTATCTAGAAAGCACAAAAGCATGAAAAATATAAGATGCTTCAATTGTGGAAAGTTCGGTCATTATGCTACTGACTGTACTATTTCCAAGAATGAAAGTGATGAAGAGAAACAGGATGTTAAGAGCAAGGATTCTGAAAAGCACAGGTATTATAGAAAGAACAAAGATGAGCACAACAATCAAGGAAAGAGGTATTCACACAAGAACAAGAAGAGTTTCTACCTAGACAAAGCAAGTAAGTGTTCTAGCAGTGATAGTGAAAGCTCTTCAAGTGATGAGGAAAATGAGATGTTGTTCATATCAGAAAAAGAGGAAGAACCGAAACATAGATTCATTATTATGAAATGTCTTAGATGTGGAAATTTTGGTCACCTTGAGGATGACTGTACAAATAATGATTTGGTTTCCAGTATGTATAAGGATGCTTCAGAAAACTATCAAGAAGATGCTTGTATGGTTTTTGAAAAAGGTAGCACCTCTAGTGATAAGAAATCTGGAAAAGGCCTTGAGGATTCGGAAAGAAAACAAATAAAAGATCTTGAAAGTGAACTTAATAATGCTCTTAGTGTTTTGAAAAAGGAAAGAAAGAAGAATGATAGACTCAAGGATAAGTTAGATGAATGTTGTATGGAGAGAGACGATCTTATAGAAAGTCTTGACTTCTCTATAGCTAAAACACAGGAACTCAAGGATGAGTTAGAGTCTAAGATTCTTGAGTATAATGAGTTGGAACAAAAAATGGCTTTTCTGGAAGTGGAAACTAAAGAGTACAAGGATAAGTTGTACAGGTTTCAAGATAGCTCCAAAAGGGTTAAGTCTCTCATCAAAGGTCAAAGAAATCCAACAGATAAAACAGGTCTTGGTTTTGTTAAGCCGCACAAAGAACGGGTTGGGGAATCTAGCAAGAGATTCCAAAAGGAAGAGAGTTCTGATGAAGAAAGTACTTCAGAACATGAGTCCGTGAGTGATCGATGCGCAGAAATAGAAAACAAAATTCAGAATGCGAAGAAGAAGTTTTCAGGACCCAAGAGGTCGTATAAAGGAAAATTTCATGGCAGATGTTTTGCGTGTTACAGGTTTGGTCACATGGCTGCACATTGCATGTCTCAAATGAAGAAGGTTAACAACAATTTCAGAAGTGGTAATTTCTTCCAAGGGTATTGCTACTCTTGTAATCAGTTTGGGCATAAGGCAATTGTCTGCAAGGCTAATATCAGGTTCACGGTTAGTCAGAACAGGTGGATTCAAAGAACAGGTATGCCTAAAAGAAATTACAGTGTTACTTGTTATAAATGCAACAATGCAGGTCACACAGCTAGACAGTGTAGAGCTGATCTTCCAAGGTACAGGAACAGGAACAGTAGCATGATCAGGTCCAAGGATCAAGGCATGAAAAAGGACAGGGATGAGAACAAGAACAAGAACAGTGACAAAAATAGGAATGCGGGCAAAAAGTTCAAGAAAAGGCCGGGCAAGGAAATTATAGACACTGATGATGATCAGTGCCTAATGGGAGTTTTACTCCCACCCCAGTTTTAATCTCCTCATGAGGAAGTGGGGGAGGGACTAAGCTAAGAGGCTCATTCTTAGTCCCAAGCCCCAAAGGTGACCCTTTGCCATTGATGACAAAGGGGGAGAGATTTGAGTAAGGGGGAGAGATATGAGTAAGGGGGAGAGCTTCAATGTAAAGAGGAAAGCTTCAAGTCAGGGGGAGCAAAACTTCAATAGGAGATTTTTAGCTGTTAGCATAGTTGGTTTCAGTTTTTGCTCCTGAGACGTGTTTTTAGTAAAGGGTTGCCATCAATGACAAAGGGGGAGATTGTTGGCAATTTTGGGTACCTTGAGTACATTGCATTTGCTCAAGTGAATTAGTTGTCATTGATGTCAAGAAGATTTTGAAAGAATTTGATTTGATGTAAAAATAATGTGTTTTGTTGAAGGTTCGGCTTGACAGGTTCGAAAGAAAGTAAGTTGAAAAAGTGTCGCGATATCGCGACATGTCGCATTTTCGCGACTTAGGTAGGAGAGAGAAAGCTTTTTGAAAAAGTGTCGCGATATCGTGACATGTCGCATTTTCGTGACTTAGGCAAGAGAGAGAAAGCTTTTTGAAAAAGTGTCACGATTTCGCGACATGTTGGAAGAGAGAGAAGAAGCTGGAAAAACTATCGCGATTTCGCGACATGTTGGCAGAGAAAGAGAGCAAGGTGGAAAGTGTCACGATTTCGTGACATGTCGCATTTTCGCGACTCGAAAAGTGCAGGAAGGCAAAGAAGGAAAAGTGTCACGATTTCGTGACATAATGCAAGGAAGGTTGTATGGACGAAAAAGTGTCATGATTTCATGACATGATGCAGAAGGGAGAGTCCGCAGTGTGAACTGTCATGATTTCGTGACAAGTTCGAGAGAGAGAAAAGTATCTCGAAAAGTGAAAAAAAAAGTGTCACGATTTCGCGACATGCTGCAAAAGACTAAGTGAGGACTGTCACGATTTCGCGACATGCTGAAAAGCTCGAAGTGAGAACTGTCACGATTTCGTGACATGCAGCAAAGGGAAGAGTCTGAAATGAGAAGCGTCGCGATTTCGCGACAGGCTACAAAGAAGTTGTACGGATGCAGAAAGTGTCACGATTTCACGATAGGTTGAAGAGAAAGCTTGCGAATGCAGAAAGTGTCACGATTTCATGACAAGTTGAGATGGCAGCTTGCAGTTGGAGAAAGTGTCACGATTTCATGACAAAAATAGTTAGCAAGTCTTCAACAGAAGAAGCGTCATGATTTCGCGATGAATTGAAGAAGGAAGAGCTCGAAGGCGAAAGCGTCACGATTTCGCGACATGTTCCAGTTTCGCGGGTGTAAGGCAGAGAGAAGCTCAAGGCAGCGAAAGTGTCGCGATTTCGTGACATGCTCCGTTTTCGCTAGTGCAAGCCTAGAAGAAGACCAAGAAGACTAAAGTGTCACGATTTCACGACAGGAGTGAAGATGACGTCAGCAAAGACAGAAGTGTCACGATTTCGCGACAAGAACGTAGTCAAGGCAGACAAAAGCAAAAGTGTCACGATATCGCGACAATAGCCAAACGAAAGTGTATGGCTGCAAAAATGTCACGATATCGTGACATGTTGTGGTTTCACGGTAGAAGCTACTGAACCACAGAGGTGGTTGAAGCCGACAGAGTTAAAATTGGGCCGACGGAGATTAGGGCGTGCAGCCGATGGAGTTAGGGTTTTGCATTTGCATAACAGCCGACTAAGACCAAGGTTTAGATCTTGATTATGTTAGTATAAAAGGAGGGTTGTTTGAAGAGATTAGGCATCGATCGAAGTGTGCGTTCGAAGTGCGACTTTCACAGATAGAGTGTGGGGAGAAGTTCGATCATCGAGAAGTAGAGTGCAAATTCGATTGCAGTGTATAGAGTGCATTCCATCGAATCTTCTAAGTGAGAGAGATTGCAAGGAAGCAGAGTGCACGAAGATCATGCTGCTATGTTTGCGCAGAGGTGCATAAATTGATGTTTGATCGAAGTGCTGCTGTAATTGCGTAGAGGTGAAATTTTGAGGACATTTGTGCCAGACCGAAGGACTGTGTTTGGTGCAGATCAGAGAAAAATATAGAGGACATTTGTGCTAGACCGAAGGACTGTGTTTAGTGCATTTTCGAGGACCAACTTTGAGGTGATAGAGTTGAGGACAGAGGTCTCCAGCCAGAGCAGGGAAGACAGGAGTCTTCTGTGGATAGAGTTCCACTTGCTAAGGGTAGCAGAGGCAGAGGTCTTCTAGAGGATCACCAGCCAGAGCAGAGTTAGGGGATTGGTGTCTCCTTTGGGTTGGTACCCATAAACATTGTAATCGGGAAAGGTTTTCCCAGATTTGATTGATAAAATTTTAGTGAAAATTTTATCCGTGGAGTAGCCCACCTTGGGTGAACCACGTAAATTGTTGTGTCTCTATTGTGGATGGTGTTTTCTGTATTGCTTTGATTTCTGCTTGATATTGCTTTCTATACACTGCATAATATTGTATTAAAAGTAAAGTTGAAGGAAAAAGTAAAAAGTGGTCTTATACTGTTCACCCCCCCTCTCAGTATAAGCTTGTGTTCTTCAAGCCTTGCTCATGAAGATACCTGTAAAGTCTTGAGTACCAAGCCCTAGGTGCTTACTTTAACCCATACAAGGCCTTTTTTAGTTTACACACATAGTCTGACTGTTCTGAGAGAGACACTCCTTCTGGTTGTTCTATGTAGACTTCTTCTACCAAAACCCCATTTATAAAAGCTGACTTTACATCCATTTGATATACCTTGAATGATTTGAAGCTTGAAAGGGCCAAAAACATTCCCGATAGCTTCAAGACGAGCAACAGGAGCAAACGTCTCTTCGAAATCAACACCTTCTACTTGAGCATAACCTTTGCAGACTAACCTAGCTTTTTTTCTGACAATCTTTCCATCTTCATTGAGTTTATTTCTGAATATCCATTTTGTGCCAATGACATTCTTGTCCTTAGGTCTTGGAACCAATTCCCAAGTTTCACTTTTCTCTATTTGATTTAGCTCTTCATCCATTGCTTTTACCCAAAACTTATCTGCACATGCTTCATCGAAATATTTTGGCTCAATCTCGAGATAATAATGAAACATTTGTAGAATCATGTGAAGGAATGACTCTTCTTCTTGTTTTCCTACTATTTGGATCACCAATGATCAAATCTTTGGGATGATGTTTCGAACATATCGTGAAGGAGTTTTGGGAAGCGAGTTGTTTTCTTTCCTCTTCTTCATCCGAAACCTCTCTGAATTCTTCTTGAAAAATTTCATCACTGAGTTCCTTCACTAGTTTTCTTATCCCTGTCTTTTCATCAAATGTTACATTTATGCTCTCTACAACTGTATGAGTTCTTTTGTTGAAGCATCTGTAGGCCTTGCTTCTACTAGAATATCCAAGAAAGATTCCCTCATCACACCTATGATCAAACTTACCCAAATTCTGATCTTCCCTTCTGATGAAGCACTTACTCCCAAACACTTTGAAGTATTTTACTATAGTTGGTCTTCCTTTCCACAACTCATAATGAGTTTTATGATGATTGACTCTAAGTTGGGCCCTAGTGATAATGTAGACTATTGTACTGACTGCCTCTTTCCAAAAACCATCTAAAATTTTTGACTCATTTAACATAGCTCTAGCCATATTTTCAATAGTTCTATTTTTCCTTTCAACTACTCCATTTTGTTGAGTTCTTGCTACTAAATATTCTCTTTTGATTCCTTGTTGCTCACAGTATTCCACAAATTCATTTGAAGTGAACTCTCCTCCTCTATCTGATCTTAAGAATTTGATTCTCTTGTCAGTCTCATTTTCAATCATTTCTTTGAAAGCTTTAAATTTTTCAAAAGCTTTCGATTTTTCTTTGAGAAAAGTAACCCAAGTCATTCTAGAATAATCATCTATAAACAGCATGAAGTAGCTTTCTCCCTGAATGCTCTGAGTTCTGGTAGGGCCACATAAATCGGTATGAATAAGATCCAATGGTTTTGAAGAAGTATACCCTTTTGATTTGAAACTGGTTTTGATCTGTTTTCCATGTTGACAAGGACCGCAAATGATGTTATGGGGCCTTTTTATTTTGGGCAAGTCTCTAACTGCTTCCTTATTACTAATATTGACAAGATTATTAAAGCTCAAATGCCCCAATATTTTATGCCATAGCCAACTCTCATCTTCTTGAGTTAGAAAACACTTTTCCCTTTTTATCTCACTTAGCATGTAAAGATTGTTTGGAGTCCTTGTAGCACTCGCAATGAGTTTTCCATTTTTTTCTTTACTTATCTCACATCTATCTGAAAAGAAAGATACTATGTGCCCTTGATCACAAATTTGACTCACACTTAGAAGATTATGTCTTAGGCCTTCTACATAAAGCACATTTTCTGTTTTGGATTTCCCATCCAAACTAAGAGTCCCTTTACCATAGATTTTAGCTGACTTGTTATCTCCAAAACTGACTGTTCCTCTGTTTGTTTCTTTTAAGACCAAAAACTTTTCCTTTTCACCAATCATATGTTTTGAACAACCACTATCAAGATACCATTTTTCTACTTTTTCTTGAGCATGAAAAGTAGTTTGAACTATCATTGACTTAGATTTGATCTCATTTCTCTTTTTAGTGAACTCAAGGCTAGATCTATCCAAACTGTACATCCTTGCTATATGCCCAAAATTCTTGCACTTGTAACACATGACATTTTTATTCATAAGAGGTGCAAAAGAGTTAACATTTTCCTTACTATGGCTATTCAAAGACTTATTGCAATGTATAGCTTTGTGACCAAATTTCTTGCAATAAAAACAATAGCCATGGAAAGTATTATGTAACCTGTTTTGATGCCTTGGATGATTGTTCTTCTTGTGACCAACTGGAATCCACCACTCTTCAGGATGAAGATTGATCTTGCACGAAGACCCTATTTCATGAATGGTGATACCATACTTCTTTTGCTTTTCACACGGAGTATTCTGTCTGAGAGCCAACTGTTCCAACTTCACTCTAAGAGACATAACCTCTTCTTCTAGTTTCTCACAATCAGCTTCCTTTCTTTTTAGAGCCTTTGTCAGAACCTGTTCAACCTTCTTCCCTTCTTCAGGTAGAATTTTGAAGTCTATAACACTTTGAGACAATTATGATCTTGCTATCTCTTCTTCTTGACATTGATGCTTGAGAACAGAATTCTCTTCCCTGAATTTCTCAAGCTTTCTTAAAGCCAAGAAGAATTCACCTTTGAGATCGAACTCAACCTCTTCATCTCTTTTTGAATCTGTATGTTCCTCTGATAGATCCTTCTCCAAGCTATTAGGCTCTTTCTGGAGAGACCCGCTTTGATACCAATTGAAGAACACAAGCTTATACTGAGAGGGGGGGTGAACAGTATAAGACTTAACCAATTGATAATTTTAACTTTAGATAGCAATGGCATCAACACAACATTAATCAAGACAGAAAGCATCACACATTGAAGACCCATTTTTAACGTGGTTCACCCAAAATGGTTGGGCTACGTCCACAAAAACTTTTCTCTAAAAGTTATCTCAAAGTTATTTGGGAATCCTTCCCAAATACAATTTTTATGAGCCTCGGCCCAAAGGAGATACCTTCCCCTAATCAAAATTTATGAACCTCTGCTCAAAGGAGATACCTTCCCCTCTGCTCTGGAAATGATCCCTCAGAAGATCAACTGCCTCTACCTCTTGCCAGCACGTGGAACTTCTTTCCACCAAAGACCTCCTGTCTTCAATGCTTAGCCTAAGAGACCTCTGCCTTCTATGATCACGTCCACAGCAGCTCAGCAACCTATACCAAACACAGTCAGTTGGCCTAGCTAAAGTCTTCCTCTTTTTGTCGGATCTGTCCAACTCTTGAACAAATAAATCCTCTACATACAAGCCTTCTCAAAGACTTGCCAAATCTGTCCTCAGGTTCTTCTTATAGAACCAATGCACCTATGTTCTCAAGTTCTCTAATAGAACTATCAAACTCAGCTCACAAGTCCTCTGCTAGGACCTGTCCAAATCTACTCAAGAAACATACACATCTTCTGCGCTCTTACTGTCGCACTTCGTCTTCTCTCAGTCGTCTCTTTGCACACACTTTGCACTATCTTCGCACACTCTGTGCACTTCGATCGAATTTCGCACTCTACTCTCAACGATCGAACTTCTAACTTTGTGCTCTATCTATGAACGTCGCAACTCACCACACATCAAACTCTTCAAAATAGCCTACTTTTTATAATAAATTTTTCAAGATCAAAACCTTAATCTAGTCGGTTGTAACCCTGATCTTTAGTCTGTTGCACAACCCTAAACTTTGTTGGCTGCAAACCCTAATCTTTGTTAGCTCACATTTAACTTTATTGGCTTTAACTGCCTCTGTAACTCTTCTGTAGCTTTTGTCATGAAACTACAACATGTCGTGATATCGTAACACCTTTGCAACCATACACTTTCTTTTGGCTTTTCTCATGATATCGTGACACTTTAGCCTTTGTCGACTTCAACTAAGCTCTTGCCACGATATCGTGACACTTCTGTCTTTGTTAGCATCAACTTTGCTTTTGTCGTGATATTGTGACACTTCTCCCTTTGTCGACCTCCTTTCTGCTTTTGTCATGAAATCATGACACTTCTGCCTCTACAAACTTCGTCTTCACTTCTGTCATGATATCGCGACACTTTTGTCTTCATAGCCTTCCTCTCTGCTTTTGTCATGAAATCGTGACACTTTTGCTTCCTTAGACTTCCTTTTTGTTTTTGTCGTGATATTGCGACACTTCTGCCTCTGTACTTCACAACTTGGCTTCTGTCGCAAAATCGTGACACTTCTCCTATTGAAGACCTGCTTTCTATTTCTGTTGTGAAATCGTGACACTTTCTCCAACCGAACGTTACCATCTCAATATATCACAAAATCATGACACTTTTTACATCTGTTTGCTTTCTCTTCAACCTGTCGTGAAATCGTGACGCTATCAACTTTTCGTACGCTTTCTTTGCAACCTGTCATGAAATCACAACGCTTTCAGCTTTCATATGTCTTCTTTGCAACCTGTCATGAAATCGTGATGCTTTCAGCTTCCGTACATTTTCTTTGTAGCCTGTCGCAAAATTGCGACGCTTTCAGCTTCCGTACGTCTTCTTTGCAACTTGGCATGAAATCACAATAGTTATCATTTCAAACTCTTCCATTTGTTGCATGTCACGAAATCACGACAGTTCTCACTTTGAGTTCTGTAGCATGTCGTGAAATCGTGACACTTTATCTTGCTTCCACTTTGTCTTCTGACTTGTCGTGAAATCGTGACACTTTTTCTCCTTAGCGCTTTTCTTTTCTTCGGGTCATGAAAACTCGACATGTCGTGATATCACGACACTTTTTCACTGCAAGCTCTTTTCTCTTGAACCTGTTGGCTTGGGGTTTGCAAAAGACCTTTGAAACTGTCATGTCGTAACCTTCATCAAAACAAATTATTTGACATCAAATCAAATTCCTTCAAAAGCTTCTTGACATCAATGACAACTTATACACTTGAGCAAATGCAATGTACCCAAAGTACCCAAAATTGCCAACAATGGAGCTTCTAACCTGCTATGCTACGCGCACATTCCTTTGACTTTAGGTACAACACACAACACACTGACTTTGGTGCTACACATAGAACTTTGGCTTCTACTACACACAATGAGCTATGCTTGGCTACAAGCTAACATAGTGAGCTATGCTCGGCTACATCTAACATAGCAAGCTACGCTCAACTACAAGCTAACATAGTGAGATTTGCTTGGCTATAGCTAACACAACAATCTACGCTCAACTACAAGCTAACACAGTGAGCTACGCTTGGCTACAGCTAACACAGTGATATACGCTCAACTACAAGCTAACGCAATAAGCTACACTCGAATACAAGCTAACACAGTGAGCTACGCTTGGGTATAGCTAACATAGCGAGCTACACTCGACTACAACTAACATAGTGAGCTACGTTTAGCTACAAGCTAACACAATGAGCTATGCTGGACTACAAGCTAACACAGTGAGCTACGCTTGGCTACAGCTAACACAGCTTACTACACTCAACTACAGGCTAACATAGCGAGATATATTGAGCTACAAGCTAACATAGCGAGCTATGCTCAGCCATAGCTAACATAGTGAGCTACTCTTGGCTATAAGCTAATACATTGAGCTACGCTCGGCTACAAGCTAACACAACAAGCTACACTTGACTATAGCTAACATAGTGAGCTACGCTCAGCTATAAGCTAACATAATAAGCTACGCTCGGCTACAACTAACACAGCAAGCTACGCTCAGCTACAGCTAACATAGTGAGTTACACTCGACTACAACTAACACAGTGAGCTATGCTCGACTACAGCTAACATAGTGAGCTATGCTTAGCTACAACTAACATAGTGAGCTATGCTTGGCTACAACTAACACAATGATCTATACTTGGCTACAAGATAACACAGTGAGCTACACTTGGCTACATCTAACACAGTGAGCTACACTCGAAACAGCAAAGAGAACCAAGAAATCAATACCAACCAGGTCGCCTGTTTCGCTGGTTTTCTTTGGTCGTCTAGGTTGAGCTTGAGCACCTCCTCCTTCTCACTCTCCCCATGCTTTCTTTTCTCTGCCTCGCTCTCATCTCTGCTTGTCGGTTACTCTAGCTCTCATCTCTGCTTCCCTTAGCACCCTTCTCTATTTTCCTCGACTTCGTCTAACAACCACTGCCATTACCTCCACACCCCTTCATCAAGTGGTAGAGGAGACCTCCCTTCCTCCTGCCTTTCATGGCATAGCCAGCATTGAAGTATTCCCTTCCTCCCATAGATAAAACCATCCCCTCACTTTGGTGGAGCCATTCTTGCGTTAATGGAGCCATACCTCCTCACCAACTAGACTCTGCTCCAGGTGGACCACCCATTTTCGAGGTAAGAAAAATAGATTTTATTGCCTCTCTTTTTTAAATCCGACCACTCATATATTCACGATAATCCACCATCTATCCAAAAGAATAGTTATTTAAAGTGGGACATTCTTTTTATTTAAGAATACATACATTTATTATTTAACTTAAATCTACCATTTATTTAAATGAATAGCTATCTAGAATGAGGTATTCTTTTTATCCAAGAATAAATCTATTTATCATTTAAAATAAATCTACCATTTATTTAAATGAATAGCTATTTAGAATAAGGTATTATTTTTATCCAAAAATAAATCTATTTATCATTTAAAGCAAATCTACCATTTATTTAAATGAATAGCTATTTAGAATAAGACATTCTTTTTATCCAAGAATAAATCTATTTATCATTTAAAATAAATCTACCATTTATTTAAATGAATATCTATTTAGAATAAGACATTCTTTTTATCCAAGAATAAATCTATTTATCATTTAAAATAAATCTACCATTTATTTAAATGAATATCTATTTAGAATAAGACATTTTTTTAATCCAAGAATAAATCTATTTATCATTTAAAATAAATCTACCATTTATTTAAATGAATATCTATTTAGAATAAGACATTCTTTTTATCCAAGAATAAATCTATTTATCATTTAAAATAAATCTATCATTTATTTAAATGAATATCTATTTAGAATAAGATATTTTTTTTGTCCAAGAATAAATCTATTTATCATTTAAAATAAATCTACCATTTATTTAAATATATAGTTATTTAAATATATAGCTATTTAGAATAAGATATTCTTTTTATTTATTTTGAGATATCCAAGAAATTATGAAGACAGTTAATTCATTCCAAATTTCCACATTGCTGAGGTGAAGTGTTGAAGTGAAAGACAATTAAATATGTGCACAAACAAAGAGGGAGATTTTTCCATCAATTTAGTCACATGTCTCTGCCTCAAGAACTTATGATAGCTACTAGGCCATCAGTATGGGGCTCAAGGTGGATATTTATTGATGATTATCCCTAATTGAATGCATACCTATATGAAGGTATCTATCCTTGTTACCTTCGAGTTGTCATATCATTATTTATCCCAACCTCAAGTACCCTCATCTTTAGTGGAGGACTCAACTTCTTCCACTTATGAGTGCACCTGATCCTACACATTGGAAATTTGTTAGTAGTAGTATATTCTTCATTATCTAGTAATATTGCATAACTACTTTATTGCAAAAAAACCAAGTATTGAAGCATCATTATTTTATATTGTTTCTTCATTTCAAAGTCCATCTCGGAGGGTCATGATAGTGCCAATGGTCACAATTGGTTTGGCTTTGACAATTTGGGTCCCTGTATCCTTAGCTTGTGGATGTGGAGGTAATGGTGTAGTGGATGTAGACGGTTTTGACTCAATGAATAATGACTGAATTTCTTGAAATTTCTCCCTTGAATGTTGGTTGCTCTTATGATAATCATACATTTTTTTGCTCTTGGTCTTTGAGGGATTATTTTCTTGGGAATATTTTTTTCTTCCACTTTTGATTTTAAGGATGACCCCCTTTGTCTTGATTCTTTGGAAAGTCATTATTGCTTTTCTTTGGTTAGTACTAAGTGTTTTGGTTTTTGTTATTTACTTCTCCTTTTATATTTTTGTTTGTGTGCTTTTATTCTAATTTGACAGCAATTTTGTATACCTCTCCTAATATTTTGAATTTTGAGAGGTCCATGTCCTCTCAAATGACCCATTATAGCCCACTATGGTACTCAGGTATTCAATATCTTTAGGTATTTTGAATACCTAGTTTTGCTAACATGGAATGAAAAGCATCAATATAATTTTGAACATACTTGATCTTTGCCTTGATGCAATTGTTACATCACATGTATTAGTCTTCGTAGGCTTCCATAGGATAGTATTCTTCCTTGACAACCTCCATGAAATAATCCCATGTGAATATTACTTCATATTCATTATCTTTTGTAACCTTGTTATAATATGCATCCCACCAATTTTGAATAGGTAATGAAGCTTTCAAAAGTACAAAAGTGAACTTCTAATTGTTGGTGACTTTATTTCATAAAGAAGTATGAAGATAATTGATCTAACCAATTTTCTAGAGCATTAGCATTGATTTTTCCTTCAAAATTAGCAAAACCAAAATTCACTTGCACCTTAAAAAGTGTGGGAGCACTAAATTGTGCAAGGGTCATGAAATATTGTATGGAGGAGGTTGTATAGCTTGTAGTAGAGAGCCATTAAATAATTTGAGAAAATTGATCCTTCATCTCATTCCTTTATTTCACAAGGGCTTAATTCAAAATCTCCTTGAAAATATTGAGTGTCTCAATGTTGTCCATTCTAATTCTTACCTGAGATCATTTGGAATGACAACAAACGTAATTAGAGGGATCTTGCATTTGATACCCAAACTTTTGATATCCTGATCTTTTGTTTATAGAGATACATTCAAAAGATAGACCACTTAGATACCAGTAATCTAAAACTAAGATTTGATTGTTGAGTTAAGAAATATTAAGAAAGAGTGCAATTTAGAAATAACAAATTCTATCAAAACAAAACACAAAAATATAAAAACACAATAGCATAATGACTTTATTACTTAGAAAATAGAGTAAAATGCAAGCAATATTTGAGAAGAGAAGGGAGGCTAAAATATTGCATCCATTATTCATGCTTTTTATTGTAAGGGTGCATCTCTCTTTATACAATAATTGGTGTTTTGGAAATCCATCATATTGGATTTGGAAGGTCACCCATATGGAAATGTGATGATTCACCTTCCATGTGTTTAGAAGGTCACCCATATGGAAATATGGTGATTCACTTTCCATGAGTTAAAGTACATGTTAAATGAAAAATACATACATATAACTTGTCTTTTATGTTTTATCTTCTATTGATATGTTAACATAGCTAGAGATGCATTTTGGTTACTAAAATCTAAACATAGAAAATTACTATTTGTAGTAAGTATTTTGTTTTGCATTTTTTAGGTCCTCTAAAGCATTTTTCCACAAAGTTATCAATAACAGAGTTACCTACTAGAATTATTGTTCTCCCTCTAATCTTTCCAATACTTCTTGAATGGATCATAATAGAGTCTAGAACATAAAGGTATGCCCCTGAAAATATATTTAGGATAATAAAATTAGATTTTCAGGGATTTTTGACATATCGCCATGCCCCAAAAAAGTCACATGCCTAGATCATGCAATGATAGGTTGTGGCTAGATAAATTTTACCACACCATTGTATATGTGGTTAATTGGGTTCTAGGCCTCTAAAGGGGGAGAGAACTCTAAGAAGTATAATAAGAAGAATATGCTCAAGGTAAAATAGGTATGCACTAATTTGAATATCACACCCAATGAAAGAGCCATAATAATGGTCAATATGATACCATTGAGGCCATATTTTAGCATGAAAGGTGTATTTAAAGCGTTTTCAACCCATGATAATGGTAGCCAGTAGTAAGGTGACCTATGAGATGTAAGTGAAAGGAAGGAAGCATAATGTTACCTATATTTTCTTTAAGAATTTTAGATGAAATGTGAAGGAGCTAAATAAGGAGCAAATGAAATTTTAGTACTATACTTTCTTAATTATTTGCCATATATTTTTATCAATACAATCCCTGGGAATATGGACACACATGTATATGTCATATGACAATGCATGGATGTTTAGGTGGAACATCATTTTATGATAAATATTATTATGGCATCACTAGAAGAATGGATGGTCTCGGGGATAAGATTAAAAATTATGGTGACCAAGTAGTAAATCCCCCTAATTGATGCCTAGGGACATTATCATAGATAAAACTACCTTTATACCTAATGTGGTATGGATAACCACTACATTTTCAAGTCCCATAGCTTGAATAAGTTGCATGTGGGGCAAGGGATTTTGTAAGAAATTTTTATGCAATTTTGAATTCATTGCAAAAATATTGAACTCCTATAGCATAGTCGTCCAAAATATTCATGAGAATCAAGAAGCAGAGAATTGTATAAAGAGATTTAAAATGTATAAGGAAATAATGGACATGCCAAAGGAGCCTAATGAGACTAATATTGTGCTTACATGAGAGGCCAAGGAGGTAGTGGTCCCAGGAGTATTGCTAAATAATATGACACATATGACCTTGAGAATATTACCCATATAAGTGACACATCCCTCTATGCTAATTTCTCCTCTTGGTGTCAGGAGGAAGAAGCTCCAACAAGTCAAAAGCTCAAGGTATGAATCTTTTATGGCAGAAAAATCTTTAGAATTTATGATGACATAACTTCTAGAGTTGCCCACATTGAAGCAAATAATGTAGGCTTTAACCTATCATATGGTCTCTACCAATGAAGAGGAGGCAATGCCATAAAATGAAGTTCCAATAAAATCACTAATCACAAACATGGAAGTGATGTTGAGAGTGACTGAAGCATAGATGGTATTGAGTAGTGCCAAGAAGCTGACTCACAAGTTGTTTAAATACTTGTCCAAAAAGGAAGTAAAAGGAGGGAGAGGCACTAAAGGTTTGTTAGTTGAGGTAGCATTCCCTACATTCCCTATGGGAGATCAGTTCAAAGGATTTACAAGATATGATCAGATTAAATGCTTTTTAGATGCCCTTATAGGTTACATAATGGGCATGTTAGTATAAGTCCTATGGTCTGATAGATATTTTCAAAAATCTATATATTTAATTAAACTGAAACCTAATTTAATTAAACCTAATATTTAATTCCCTATCATTCCTCCCAACAAAAAAATCATTAGACTCCAATGCATTACAAAATAGGAGGAAGAAAATGTCTAAGATAGCCAAGGATCACAACAACTTGAAGGTAGGTAAAAAGAACTTTTATGTCTCATTAGACCAAGTAGGTCTTCACAAAATTGGAAAACTTTAGTTGCACTGTATCAGTTTTAAAAAATGTTTTCCAATGAGTATGTATAAGCCTATACTCATGATTGGATAGAGGTCTCATTTTGCAAGAAAAAATATCTTGTTAGGCAACAAAAAGAAAGAGGAATGAGTTTCCCTCCAACCAATAACTTTAGGGAATATTCTTTGAAATATTTTGGTGTTTTATATAGTCCATTTATTTTTTATATATATTTCATGAAGAAATAAAACAATTAAGACTAAAATTAACCTTCCCAAGTTCCATGTGGGATAATTAGATAGAGATGAGACTAAAGAGCAACGTGGATTCCTTGGGGCCAAGGACAAAATGACATGGAAAAAATATCTTCGTTGGGTCGCTAGGGTCCACTACACTTGCTTGAAAACATGGAGAAGTTATAGGACACATTGCTTACACCTAACATGACATAACTAAACTTGGAGGATCTTGAATTCATACGTTCAAAACTCCTCGCAGGAATACACATCCGTTGGGACAATAAACTTTTGTATGGAATGATGATATTTTATACAATCTATAGTGGAAATATATCCCTTCCAAAGACTGTGCAAGAGAACATCTTCATGGATGTTGATATTACCACATATTGCTCATGTTGCAGTTCCTGCTACATAATGACGATCAATTCTACCATGCTTTCGAAAATCCACTAGATACAAATTTGTTAAAAGGACAAAATGGAGAGAGCAAAAAGCTAGAAGAGAGGGAGGGATGAATGAAGCATGGAAGGAGGAAGAGAGGGGAGAGGGGGTGAATAGGAATGGTGTATAGTGTGGTACGTAGAGAGGGAGGCAATAAGGGATAACATGTTAAGGCGCAGGTCACAATGCATAGAGCCATGCATGCACATGACAATGGATGGATGCAGAGTGATAATGGCCACTAGTGGTTAGATATAATGCATAAGGTTGTTGAATTTGACATGATGGTCCATAGGTGGTAGTGGCAGGGTAGAGCGATGATGATAGGCTTACATGCATAGGTGGGAGTCAATGTGTAAGGGTTGAGAGAAAGTTGGGTGAGGCTAGGGAGTAGTCAAATATATGGTAGGTGGATCATGCATCATCGAGCACATGAAGGTGCTATTGATGAGGACACTATCAAACATATTTTTACCTCTCTTGCATGTACATTTATGAGGTGGAGAATAAGGCCACAAGGGAGGAGGCATTAAAGACAACAAAGAAATGACGTCAAGCAACAAAGGGTAGAAGTTGTTGTAGATGTCATCATTGTTCTCCTTGTTCACAACATAGGCATAAACCTCATCATGGGTGGTGTTGGTATAGTCAATATAGTGGAGATACATCTTGATGCATGTTGCATTCTATGCTCTATTGGAGAGTAGCCCATTTTATTACCTATGTGAAAGATGTTGTTGATGAGCATGAAGGACTTATCATTGTCAGCATAGTCAACTTTGCACATGATGTTCTTGGTGCCCACCAAGAGAGTCAAGTACTTTGGATAGGAGGCAAGCAGATCCATGACCATGTCTACAACAACCATGTTGGTTTTGTAGCCTTTTCTCTTTACAATGGGATTGATGGGCACCTTAACAACTAAAGATTTCAACTTTGTCATAGGCTTCACCATTAGTTTCGATGTTGGCTTAGGGATGGATCTCCTGGCCTTCGAGGGAGGTTTCACCTGCATAACTACATTAACTCTATCTTTGTGAATGTAAACACTCACTTTTTTATTATCATTAGTCTTGTAGAAGATGTGTTCCTCCAAAACACTGGAAATGGGTGTTGGTTATGATAGGCCAATTGATCAATTCTCGAAGACATTCATCATGTTGGATTTGGAGATATTGTCGAGCTCATATGGTAACAACCCAACATAAGAGAGGTATTCAAATTCATCAACTAGCTTAGAGTCCTCAACATTAAGGTCCTCATCCAAATTCATGTCATCCATGTTCAACACGATCAACACCATCTTGACACGACTCCTTGGCTTGTTGTACCAATTCTTGGATAGAAATATTTTTTAGGTGCTCTTGGCTAAGCACCATGTTGCAACGAAGACAATGTAACAATGGGCAAGACTCTTGATTCAAAATACACAAGAGGTGTAACAAACATAATCTATAAACATATTGAGTGATTTGATACCAAACTGATAAGGATCAAGCTTCTGAAAACTTACATGTTTATTGTATTTATATTCCAAAGTATTTATAGGCACTCAAAGACCCTTACAAGATAATATCAAAGGATTTACAAGATATGATCAAAATAAATGTAAGTTAGATACCCTTATGAATGATGGGCATGTTAGGATAAGGCCTATGGCCTTACATATATTTTCATAAACCTATTTAATTAATTATATTGAAACTTAATTTATTTAAACCTAATATTTAATTTCTTATTAATATAGGTTTTATTTGGGATACTAGTACCAATGATGTTGTATGGATGTGAAGTGTGGTCTAATAGTACATTAGAGACAACATATAGTCAAATGGAGAGGATTTAGAAATATTTAATTACAAATAAATTCAAATTTAAAGAATTAATTCTACATGAGATTCTTCTAGCAAATACATGTACCTTCCTTATAGAGGCAACCACTATGGTTTTTCTTCTAAGATATCTAAAAAAGTCAAATAAATGGACTAAAGTTGTAATAGAAGAAGATCTAAACAAAATAAAGAAAACACTGATGAAGCATAATAGTAAGTGAATGAAAAATGGAATATTAACTTGGATGAATGCCCAAATAAAAACAAACATAAAGACATTTGTTAATGAAAAATATAGAGCACTTATGTGGAAAAAGAAGTTAGGAAGAAAAAAAGAACATTATCTTGTTCAATTTAACCATACATATGATCAGCACCAAAATACCTATATAGGGTAAACTTCAATTGGAAAGCAAACATACTCATGGACCAATTGAGGACCAATTCTCACCAACTTAGATGTGAAAACAAGTAGATGGAGGAGACCAAAAGAGGAGTCGGAGGGGAAGATATGTATCTTTTGTATATTGGGGAAGTGAAAGAAAGAAGTATTTATTTTGTAATGTGAGGTGTATAGTGATGATACTTTAGCATTGGAATTATTTCAAGAATTGTTTGAAGAGGAGAAAGTAGGATAATTTATCATCAAAAGTAGTAGCAAAAGATCAATGTTATAGAAAGAAAAATAATTAGGTCAATTTTTAGGGTTGACAACAATAATTCCTTTTAAAGTTCTAGTCCCTTAAGCTTCTTTTGACCTCATGGATGTTAAAAACCTTATACCTAGGGCTTTAGGCTCTCTTTCAGGAGACCCAATCTGATATCCTATCTCGTATCAGGCAATGGTGTTACCAATTCCCCTATGGAACATTTTTTCTAATTCATCTATAACCTCTACACAAGTCACACATAGCTTTTATACCTATATAAAGTTAAATCTAAAATTGTTATAAAAGACAACTTAATAAAACTCAATTCAACATACTAAAATATACTTAATATTATATAAAATAATTTAACTTATATTTTGTACAAGGATCAGGAAGGAAGATACAAATGGAAAGAGGATTATTTTACAAGTATACAAGACATTGATGCTAAGAGGCAATTGAGTAGAAAGATAACAATTGTGATTATTTTGAGGGGAGACAAGGATAAATTGATTTGGGAGTTGAATAGCTCAGGGGAATACACAACAAGAAGTGGATATAATGTACAATACCAACAAAATAATAATATCACTAGAATATGGAGAGATATTTGGGATAGCCCAAGCATTCCTAAAGTTAAAATGTTTATTTGGCTAGTAGGTCATAGAAGAATTTTATCCTTAGATAACCTTATGAAAAGGGGTTTTCATGGCCCCTCTCAATGTCTTCTTTGTAAAGAGGAGGAGGAGAGTATAGACCATATCTTGGGACATTGCTCAATAGTTTAGAATCTATGGCAATGGATTCTTAATGTGTTTGGTAAATGCATGGTGATGAATAGCATAATTGAAGATTGGTTAAAGCAATGGCAGAGCACTTATAAAAGTGAGGCTTTACGGATAATATGGGATATATCAAAAGATACAATACTTTGGACTATATTGCTAGAAAGGAATAGAAGAATATTTAAATGAAAGGAAAGCAGTTTAGAGGTAATGAAAATGAAGATATGTTTAGCCATAGAGGAGTCTAAACTAACCCTATCAACTCACCCAGTCCCTAATCTAGAAGCAGAGAGCCTTGATAGATGGAGTCAAGTCATTAAATGGAATTATGATGTTGGGTGCAAGAGAAAAAAAAGAAGGTAAAGAATATAAATTAGAAACTACCAGATGTGGAGTGGGTTAAATTAAATTTTGATGGAGCATCTAAAGGAAATTCAAAACCAAGAGGAGGAGGAATGATTAGAAATAATAGAGGAGAGATTTTGTCTCATTATGCTTTCAATAGTGGATTTAATACAAATAATAAAGCTAAAGCTTGGGCAGCTTTAGAAGGGTTTAAAATATGCAAACAAATGAAATGGAATAGAATATGGATGGAAAGTGATTCTCTGATAGCAATAAATGCAATTTTAAGGAAAGCTAAGGCTCCATGGAACATATAGGAGATAATTGTGGAAATTTAAGATCTTGCTAAAGAGTTTGAAGAAATTAGGTTTACACATACATTAAGAGAAGGAAACAAATGTGCAGATATGCTAGCCAATAGAGGGGTTTTTATTGAGGATCGTGAAGTTAAATTTTTCTTTCCATGGTTAGAGGAAGTAGTAATTTTAGTTGAAGTTGACAAGAAAATGTTGATTGTCTGAATCAATTAATGATTAAGATTTACTTTAATGTTTTACTTTATTTTATAACAATAATGTGTTTTCATATAAATTATTTATTATGATTTTTGTGGTTGCACTTGTGTTTCAGTAAGGAAACTAGCAATCCAAATTTGGTAAAGTGGACTATGATAGTGAGATGTTTTGGAAATATTACTCTACTAAGATGCAATTCATAGATAGTAGAGGTGAAGTTTTGTATTGTGAAGTCTGCTATATAAAAATATCAAAAAGGATGTTGAATTCTAGAATATTTGTATTCAGACAAAAAATTAAAAAGATCCAAAAAATAAAAATAAAAAAACAGTTTATGTAAAATGATGTGTGTTTCTCAGTTGTGATGAAAAGTATATCTATTTGTAAACTCTCAAACTCTAAAGAAGAGAGATAATTTATCAAGGGTGGCAGACACATTACACACCATTTGGATCTAATAAATCCACATCTCCTCATGTTAGCCTCAGTCATAATACTGTTATGTGCAACCAACCACATAAAGCAATTTATCTTTGGTCATCCTTTAGGTTGCCATAATTTCAACCAAGGGGGATTTGGACCAATTTGAGTGCTTTGGATAATCTTTTTATAACCTTCTTTGATAGTATAAATTCCTAATTTGGTATGTCCCCAACCAAGTTGATCAGGTCCATTACTCCTTGGCCACTTTCGTCTATCCAAGATTTCTTTCAGTTCTCTTTTCTCCTCAACCCATTCTTCCCTCAACTCCTCTGGGACTTGCCACTGACTAAGATTGTCCTGCAGTTGATCTAGCATTTTAAAATAGTGGCTTATGAGATTCCACCATTTCCTCTGAAAGTTTTCCTTGAGTCCTATTAAGTGGGGGTATTGATCAATTATGGGGGAAAATGTTCCCAAGAATATTTCCACAGTCTAGCAATTTTTCCATCTCCCACTTTCCAGTATAACCCTTCTTTGATAAGTGATGCTCCTTTCTTTAGAGCTTTCCAGGTCTCTAATCCCTCTCCTAATACTGGAAGATGAGGAAGATATTTTGTATTTTGTGAGGGATAGTATTTAACTTTCAATACTTTGCTCCAGAGTTGGTCATGATGAGTTAGCCATCTCCAATACAACTTGGTTGTTAGAGCTTGGTTGTTTGTCATTGTTGTTCTAATTCCCAAACCTCCAACTTCCTTAGGCTTGCAAACCTTGTCCCAACTGACTAGTGCCCTTGTGTGGTTACCCTACACTCTAGACCAAAGAAAGTGTCTCATCATCTTGTCCAAATATTTTAGGATGCTCTTTGGGGCAGCCAAAATGGAGAATTTATACATTGGAATTGCTTGTAAAACTAATTTAAGCAATGTTACTCTTCCTCCAAAACTTAACCACCTATAGGTCCAATGCAAAATTTTCGAGTGGATTATGTCTCTTATTGATTTCCAATATTTATTTTTGAGGCCCTTCTCTATTAAGGGGATACCCAAATATTCTAAGGGTAGTGATGCCTCTAAGAATATGAGGATGTGGGTTATCCGTTCTCTTAATTTTTTTATCACATTAAAAAAAACCACTATTGATTTTTCTTCATTTAGTAGTTGTCCAATAGTCGCTATGTAGCACTCCAAATTTTTTGATATTGGTTGCTTCTCTTATTTTTGCTTCCCCCCACATTCTTGTGTCATCCACAAATTGGAGGTGAGTAATATTTATGTTCCTGCTTATCCTTACCCCTGAAATGGTATTCTCTGCTTTCCTCTTCTGTATGAGTCTTCCCAAGCCCTCCGTAAAAATGATGAACAAAAATGGTGAAAGTGGATCCCCTTGCTGGATTCCTCTAGAAGATTTGAATAGTTGGGATGGATTACCATTGATGAGCACTAAGAAAGAAACTATAGAGATGCATTCCATAATCCATTTTATCCATTCTTCGCTAAAACCAAATTTTTGCAGTATTTGGGCTAAAAATTCCCAACTTACTCTGTCATATGCCTTGGATAAATCTAGCTTAAGGAACATACCTTTGTTTCCCTTTTGGAAAATCTCATAAATAGTTTCTTGTGCTATCACAACTCCATCCAGAATTTGTCTACCCTGCACAAATCCCCCTTGTTCTGGAGAGATTAACCCTGGTAAGATTTGTTTCAACCTATTTGCCATCAATTTGCTTATGATCTTATAAACCACATTGCATAGAGCAATTGGTCTATAGTTAGTGAGATTTTCCATATCTCCACCTTTTGGGATGAGAGCCAAAAAGGTGTGATTCAAGGCTTTAAGGATTCTTCCACTAGTCCTGACTTCTTCTACTACTTGGGTTACATCCTTTGCAATTATATCCCAATAGGCTCTATAGAACTCTACTAGAAATCCATCTGGACCTGGGGCCTTCCCTGTCTGCATATCAAAAACTATTTCTTTAACTTCTTCCTCTCTAATATCTCTTAAGAGCTCCTCATTTTGTTTCTGTGAAATTAACATTGGTATGCTTTCTAAAATTTCCTCTTGGTGTTGAGTGGAAAGGTGTGGATTTGCAGTAAATAAAGTTGAAAAGTATTTATTTGTAGTTTCTTGCATACCTAGGGTAGTAGTTTCCCTATTTCCATCCCCTGTGGATAAGGCATCAATCTGATTATAGTGATTACGTGTTGTGGTTGAGTGATGGAAAAACTTTGTATTCCTATCTCCCTCTTGCAACCAGATTATTCTTACTCGTTGTCTCTAGTAGGCTTCCTCTTTCTTGTCTAACTCTTCTTCCTCTTGCATCAAAAGACTTTCTTTGTGGAGAAGCTCTTTAGAGATAGGTTCTGAGTGGATCCTTTTTGCTATTTCTTGCACTCGAACTGAAATATTTGCTCTTTGTTGCTGGAAATCTATCCGATGAAATTTACTCCATTTTTTAATTTACCTTTGATAAACTTTAATCTAGAGTGAAGCTGAAATTGTGTTGTCCCATGTTCTGGTTTTCCTTGTTCCCACCACTATTTCATTAGCTCTGGCAAGTCATTATTTTGGAGCCAAAAAGTCTCAAATCTAAAAGGATGATTCTTGACCTGAGGCCTTTTTCCTATGTAGATAGATATTGGAAAATGGTCAGATGCTAACCGGTTCAAAATTTGTGATTTACAATGCCAAAGGGTGGAGACTTTCTCCCCCACAAGAAACCTATCTAATCTAGATTTTATTGTGAATGCTCCTTTTCTCTTATTAGTCCATGTGTTGTTGCATCCTGGTGGGGGTATGTCAATCAAATCTAGGTACTCTGATTGAGCCAACAACAACCTATCCTTCTCATTGAGTTGGGTCAAACCTCCTTCTTGATCCTGCATTGACATTTTAGCATTGAGATCCCCTCCCACTATCCAAAAGTCTTCTTGATGGGTTTCCCTCAACTTTTGTACTACCTTCCATTGGATTTTTTGAGCTCGTACCTCTATCATGCCATAAAAATTAATTATCATCCAAACCAACCTAGAGTCCCTCTCCCTAAGTCTGGTCATGAGGATTCCTTTGGCTGAAGCTGAGTCCATCAATTGGAAGTAATTTTTATTCCATAAAGTGGTTATTCCTCCTGAAAATCCTTGAGAGGCTTGGGCCATAAAATCTGCCTGCCCCCAACATTTCTTGGCAATATTTTCCATAGCTTCTAAGGAAGTTCTAGTTTCCTGTAGCAAAACCACATCTGGGTTGTTTTCTAAAATCATTTTCTTAACAACCAATTGTCTAGGGTGGTTGTTTAAACCCCTTACATTCCATGTGTTTATAATCATTGAGGGTTTGTATTGTAGAAGTTGGCAATGGACTTCACCAATCCAAATTCTCTCATTTATTCTCCTTGTTGTTGTATTTTGTCCTTATTTGTTTTTCTTCCCACCCTTTGTGAACTTGCATTCTTTGGTCGCTTCTCTATCTGGCTGATTCCTAGTGTTGGCTTCTCTCTATTTTTCTCTGCCACTCCCATAATGATGTATTTTGATGGATTTTGATCTTGTACATGCACTATCATTGCCCCTACCATATCATTTTGTTGAAACATAGATATCTTTGGTGTTTGTTGTTGCTCTTCCCAAGCCCCTAACAAGTCAATTTTTTGGGGCCTAGATGTCTCTGATTCTTGTTGTTGTGTCATAATATTCTGATTTTCTTGACTCTCCCCAATTTTAAAATTTTGATCAATTATAATTTGGGAGGGGTTTGTCTCCTGTGGGATGGGGGTGTACTCTCGATGGATCTGTTGTTCTCTTTCTTGTTGTTGGCCCTTGTCATTGACCGGTTCCACCTCTGAATCCTCTTGCCCTTCCATTGGATCATCTAATTTAAGGATTTCATATTTATTAGAAGATGCCCTCCAATCTGGGCGTTGGTTCATTTTTCCTGCTTTAGTTGGATTTCGTCCTCTTGCTTGATAATTATTTCTTTGGACTCTCCTTGTTACTGTTTGAAACCCTTCATCATTTTCTTTTTGTGGGGGAGGGTTTTCAGGATTAGTTTTAGGTTGATGCATCTCCTCTCTCCCTATTTTAGGGTAGTTTCTTACCAGATGCCCATACTCATGGCAAGCTCTACACCTAAAAGGAATCGATTCATAATCCACTTGTTGTCTCCATGTATTTCTTCCCACTCACAATTCAATTTCTATCGAGAGTGGCTTTTCTAGGTCCATATCCACACATATCCTTGCATATGTTGTTGATCCCCCTCTACTGATTCTCGTGATCTTCCTATATATGTGCCCAGGAGGTTACCAATCATCCCAAGGATATCCTCTCTCCAAAATTCAAGCGGGAGAGCAAAGAGCTTTAGCCATATTGGGGTGATCGATGGCTCCACACGAGGATCGAATGCAGGTCACCAGGGTTGCATGAATAAACCTATCGGTCCAATGTTGTATGGTCCCCCTTCAAAAGCCTTGTTCCTATCTGATACCAATATAAAATCTGCTACAAAGTACCCATTTGAAAGAAGCAAAATATCAACTTCTCCTTGGGGATCCCAATGTTTCCTTGCCTAGTTGTATAAGAAATGATGGGATGGCCTCAACCCCACAAATTTACAAATCAAAGCATGGGTGGATTTGTACATGATGTCTTCTACAATTAATTCTTCTGCAATCTCAAGGACAGGAACTGAGTTTGCTTGAGGAAAACACCCATTTCTCCATGTTTGCTCTAGTTCTGTGTCTTTTTATTTGTTAGATTCTTGCATTTGTTTTCTAGCTTGTGCCTCTGTGTGGACCTCTCTCCTACTGTTACCCTTAACTATTTCTACAAAATATCATTGGTTGAAGGACACATCTCCTTGATTGACTTGTGAATCATCAGTAGTAAAAAATTTTGGGGATGCTATGTGGGTTCCATTTTTGCTTATCTTCTCCTCAATATTTCCAACACTATTTGATGGCCCACCAAGGTTGGGGGCCATTGAAAACCATAGAAAATCGAAAAAACCCTAACAATTCACACCAAGAGAAAAATAGACAAATAAAAAGTACCTGCAATTATTCTGAACACAGTTTGATGCAAAGAAGTCCCAACCTAAGCCTTGCATTCTGCCATCGCTTTGCCTCAAACCCTAGTTCTCCCGCACCACATCAACTACGTCATTTTCATAGGTTGTTTTCTTATTATTCACTTCATTTTTTGGACTTCAATATATATATATATATATTTATTTATTTATTTATTTATTTATTTATTTATTTATTTATTTATTTATTTATTTATTTATTTATTTATTTATTTATAAATTTATTGTAATACTATTATATAATCACATTAATAATTAATCAAAAATATAAAATACTATAATAAAATGTTAAATAAAGATTAAAAAAAATGAATACCCTTTTTAAAAAAATATTGTGCATTCTAAAATGAAGTTACCTATACTGCTAACACAATTGTAAATAGAAGTTCTATTTACCTATTAACACAATTGTAATCTAAAGTTCCATGCACCTACTAACACATATATAGTTTATTAATATTTTATTTAAAATATATAAATATTTTTTTGTTGGATAATAAAGGGTTGTACTCGGGTCCCCCACAATTGACAAATTACATATCTCTTCTTTAGAGCTTGAGAGTTTACAAATAAATACACTTCTCATCTCAATTGAGATGCTATAGCTAGAAACCTACATCATTTTATATAAAATGTCTGAATTTTTTATTTTTCATTTTTTGGATCTTTTCAAATTTTTGTATGATACAATTACTCCAAAATTTGGCTTCTTTCTTGACATTTTATGCACCTACAAAGGGTGATTGACAATATACATGTTCTTCAATCTAGATTCATAATAGTAGATTTTCTTTATGCTTATCGAGAATAAAATAAAATCACAGATGCTATGGCAAATTGGGCTTTAGATTGCAGGATTTAACTTGTTATGGAGATCCTCTTTGATGGTGTTTTTAGATAAGGGTAAGTACTTTCTTGAGACAAGGGAATGACGAGAAGCTAGGAGGGAGTGATAATCATGGTTACACAAGTCATTATGCTCAGTAGTTATGGATAAACAAGTTATGGTATACGTCTATAACAGTATATGTCTGAGCATGTTGGTAGACGTCTAGACAGATAGATATCTGGGATAGACAGTCTAGATGTCTAGATGAGTAGACGTCTAAGACAGATGGACTAGGCGTCTGAGATAGATGGACTAGACATCTGAGACAGATGGACTAGATGTCTGGACAAGTAGACATCTATATAAATAGACATCTAGGATAGATGACTAGACGTTTGGATAGATAGACGTCTAGGTTAGACAACTAGACATTTGGACAGGTAGACGTCTAGGTTAGACAACTAGACATATGGATAGGTAGACTTCTAGGTTAGACGACTAGATTGAAGTGTATGATAATGGGTTTGCATGGGTCTATATGTCAACAATGAGATTTTTTATCTTCAATCCTGAATGCTCCTTAATGATTCCTACAACAACAAAACAACACACAATAATACTCCTTATACCAAGTTATGATCAATACCTACAACACAACACTATAACACAGACACAATCACATACAACATGTATTCTAGAACAATGGTTGTTGCATAACATATTTGCATTATAGACAAGTATGGATAGATTATAAAATTAAATAGGGGGGTACTTATAGGTAAGCATGAGTAGTTATTAAAATTAACCCATCTCACCCAATCACCTATTGTTTAACATCTCATTTACTGCATAACAAATTTTTCTAGACGTCGAACACATCATTCCAGACATTTGACTAGTTAGGCAGGATGTCTAACTAATCCAGACATCTAACTAATTAGAACGTCTTAACACAAATATGATTGTGATTGTCCTTTTGTGCCTTTATACTAATCAATTTGAATTACAAGTGTCGATAGATTTTACATTGTAAAACAATACATTAAATGACTTATACATTACCAAAATATTGTACGTATTCAAAATTATGAATCTTCATAGGACATTCTTTGTCAGATAGCTTAGTGATTTATTTAATCTTTGAACCGCTATCTACATATATCCTTCCCTTCAAAGAATTTGATGTCCTCAATGACTTTCTTCGCTCACTCTGAGGAGTCTTAGCATCCTTGTGAGTTGCTACTGGAAGTGCCTCATCCAATTGCATCTACAGAGCATGCATTCATTCTTAATTTTCTTGGCATAATTGTAGTATTTAGCCCATTGAACTCTTAAGGTATTGGTATGGTTTTATATTTCCTCAAGCCTAGCCAATAGTTCAGCCTCTCACTATAAGAAAAACTCCTTCATCCATGAGGTCGACACTGTGGATGACGATGAATCCTTTGGTGACAATACTTGTTTCCAAGCTACCTCATGCTACTGTGCTTGTAGCAATTCCTCCTACAGAGATGAGGGAATTTCAAAGTTGATGATTTCCCTGGGCACTTTCAACTATTGCTCAAGGCTTTGATCTATCTCTTGACGACGAGTAATATTCTCCATTGCAATCCCTTGCACCAAATCTAGGGTAGATGAAGGGGGTGGGGATTAAAATCACTATCTTTTCCTCATTGACTTGGGCACTTTTTGTGATGGTGCAACAACTTGCTTTTTGGGCCCTTTCACCTCAGCCAAGGGTGGTGTTGTATAATCCCCTTCTGAATCAATCATCGTCTTCTCTTGATGTGACGGCTTATGGGATATCTGTTTCACACATTGTTTCTTCACTAGTGTCAACTTCTTCACCTGTGGTTTGGCATTCTTCCAACGTAATATGGTTGGTGCCAAATCCAAAAACTATTGAGGTGGATCAAAGTCTACAATCTGCACTTTTGCCTTGGAAGCTACATCCAAAAGTAATCCAATGGTGTGAAATGCCATTGCAAAATTTTTCATGGTTCGCATCAGAAAATTCTGGATACAAAGCACCAAATGGGTTGCCCAATCATAAGCCACTCCCTATTCTATCCCTAGCAAGTATGGGATCAACTAGATAGGAAGATCTGAGCTTTGATGTTCGCCTAACAATATGGCCATTAGAACATTCATAATAAACTCCAAACCATTATTCTTGAGTTGTGGATGTTTTACTCCCCTACCATTGTGGGTTGCTAACATTTTCTCCACATCCTCCTTTGTTAGAGTAGTTACTCCCAATATCAATTACTGAGTTTTCTTGGGGTTCGTTCGTTCATTAATTATAGGTATACCCTTCCTCAGGATTTCAAAAGTTCATTTGAATGCATCAAGAGAAAATTTGACTACCAAGTTTTGATCACCAACACGTACAACATTGGTATTCCATGGTGCGTTATAAGTCTGCAACATCTGCACCAGGTACCTCTTGAAAAAATCCTTATAAAAAAATTAGGACCTATAAAATAAAATTTACTCTTATGACGTGCATGTTCTTCTTTACCGGGTTGTTTATTGGTGTCATTGCCCACCATTACCGGTAAAAATCACCCGTAGGGCAAGTCCAAGTGATTTCATGAATTGAAATATGATCCTTACTACTTTGTTGGAATTATCTGGTTGTCTGAATGGGTTCTTCTACTTATACTGCTTCTCACTTTCCTCGATTTTATCCCTTGTCTGGGCTTGGTACTTGTCTGCTTATCATATCATGTTTCTGGTGATGATGGAGTATTTTAACCACAATTAACTGAGGTCCTGCTTCGGGTTGGATTAGAGGTTGTCAAAAATTTTTGCAACTCATATTTTCCCTCCTAGATATCTCTTCCCCTCAGACAATAGGCTTCTCTAGACGGTTGAACCTGCTAAGTATCTTCTTCCTTAGGTTAGAAAATTGTTCTTTGTTTAGACGTCTCCTTCCTGGATGTCAATGTTTTCTTGCTAGACGACTAGACATCTTCCTGCTAGATGGCTAGATGTCTCATTTTCTGCTAGATATCTTCTTGGCTAGATGACTCTTTTGTGAGATGACTTCTCTTTTCCAAATAGCTAAATAGTCTCCTCCTCCAGTTGTTTGATCTTCCAGACGTTTCTCCCTTTAGATTTCTGCTTCGTACTAGAGGGTTGGGATGCTTCCTCCAAGACGTCTGCTCCTTTCTCTGAATTTTTGCTAGTTTGGTAGTTTTGATGGCAATTATTTAGATAGATGCCCTAGCAAGTCATGATAGATATGGATACCTCATAGCGAAAAAAATTTCAAAACATTTGACGTCTCTATGTTTGTTTGCAAATTTTTGAAGATAGGGTTTCTGCACTTGGACTAAAAAGAAGAATTTTCTATGAAACTTGTGACTGTCAGGTTGAATGACGTCTATGCTTCATCTTGAATAAATCTTGGTGTGTTGCTAACCTACTTTGTCTCCAAATCTCCTACGCTACTTTCTCCTACACAAACTAAAAGCAATTGAAAAAATAATGCCCAATGCTTCCAATTTATAGGAAATTTTATGCCCATGTAATTGTCTTCTTAACCGCCACCTAAGTTCTAGTTGTCTAGTTGCTTGCCATGTCACCAGTTTGCATGGATAAGACATTTGACATCTTTATCCTTATTTTATTTTTTCGCTATTTTTGTCTTTTTTCTTGTTTTTGTTTTTTTCTCCTTTTTATCTTTCTTTTTATTTTATTTTATTTTATTTTATTTTATTTTATTATGTTTCCAAAACTGTACGATTTTCTTTTAACGTCATTGGGTGAAGTGCACGACAATGCTAATGTGTACTTCAAATATGTCTAATGTGCTATCTTCTTGATGACGACTACCAATTTCAAAACTGCTTAAACCATCACCATTTTCTTGTTTCTCCCTCTACTGATGATTGTGATGATTGTTCTGTCTACAAGGAGTTTTTGTCTGAGACTATTCATCATGCCCTCTCATCCTTCATAGAATAATGTGCCAGTCTGGTTACTCCTCCTTTATTGGATGATGATGTGTTTCCTACCTAGATGTCTGATTATTTTTTGCTTGATGTATACTACTCCTAACGTCATCTTGACTTGCCTCAACTGCCAGACATGTACTTTCCTACCAGACGACTTCCTCTATCCTCAAAACATGTGGCTGCATCATCCATATGGGTACTTCCATGTTCTAGATGGGTTGAATCTTCTTCAAGGTAGACTCATTCAGTTCTTTCATTGCCATACTAGATTATCATGCAATCATCAAGGTAATAGACCATAGTTCGTTATTGCTCTTGATGGTTGGTCATTCGATCATTGGAATGATGATTCTCTCTTTGTCCAATGTTGCGATAGATTCTTCCCGTTCCATGGCCTTTACCTCAAATTTCATCGATCTAATTATGGATGACTGCTCATCCTTGGTCTATCTGGTCCTGATAAGGATTCCTACTTCGAGGTCCCTATCTTCCATGAGCTAGTGTGACTCGTCCTCTTCCTCTTATCGATCGAATCTCCCTGATGTGGGGCTATCGTACTCCCAACTGCCCAATATTTTATTGGTCCCTCAGTCATTCTTGATGACGTCTTTGGTTCCTATGAGCTCATTGACGTAGATCCAAGGGTCTATTCTCAAGAACACGTAGTGATGGGTTGACTTGGACTATGTCCTCAGATGGTCCTTACAGACCAGTCCATGGACTAGTCAACCTATGAGTAGCAGGAGGGAAATTTCTTCCTCTCAAGCTACTAGGATGGAGGCCAACCATGCTCCTCCCTTGGTCAGGTAAGCTTGGGTTTCCTAGAAGTCCTGGTGAACTCCTAGGATTACCCAAGTAATGGTTTATCAGTTGTGCTCGTAACTTGGTTCTGCATGTGTCTAATTGGCACATGTTAGTTGGTGCAGGTTTCTCAATATCCTGTCAATCCTTATCAATGGTCATTGCCATATTGCTTCTTCAAAGCGTCGCTATGGTGCACAGTGAGTTACGGCTTCTCGGTATTGGTATGAGAAATTCAATTTTGTACTTGATTCATTTCCCTCTCCTATAGTGTTCATCGACCATTTTGATGTTTCTTGAATGCGTTGTTGTAGTCATTGTACTTCTCTTTGATGTTGTCATAAGTCGAGTACCGCCATACAATACCTAACCACTTCTTCATTTTCAGTCGATCGTCTCATAGCTCCTTTATATGGTGTTTGTCGGTATTTTGAGTACCACATCTTCATTATATGACTAAATATTTATTCCTCCATTGTACTTGTTTATGGGCTTAGGGACTCATCATCTTCAATCACATGTGCAATCTCAAGGAATCTAATCCCTTTGTCTTCGACGAAATTTGTTGGGACTAGCGTATGGTATATCAAGATCTTGAGGTTGATTCTCGTCCTCACTTGAATATTTTAGCCATCCTTCATACCTTCGCCATTCAGGTACTTCTTTGACATCCCACCATAAAATCTCAGTTGCTTCTTCTTGGCTCATCTAATATGCACTATTAGTAGCCAAGTTTTGATGCAATTTCCTTACTTCACCTTGTTCTAGTGATCTTCAAGCTTGTTGAGGATGCCTAATTAGCAGTGAAGTCACTTTTACGAAGTCATCAGTATTTAGGATAATTCTTAATGTAGTTGCGGATGAAATTTTTGAATATTATAAGGAAACTGCATTATTTGCTAAAGTTCCTACATTGTTTCCTATATTCTCCCTTATTTCTAATCCACATCCTTGTAGCCTTTGATTATCTTATCTCTGAGAGCATATTAGGCTTGGTTTTGAGGGTAAATGATTTGGAGCTATCGATAATAAGCTACATTATCGTGAGTTTCCATCTGAGCTCCTCCTGAAATCACCTTGATCTCTTTCAACCCATTATGCTTTGTGTGCTTTCTCTCACTGATGAATTCGTTGCATAGTTCCATCCAGTTCCTAAATGACATGTTCTCTCAATCATGCATTATACGGGCAAAGAGTCTTGTATTCCTCTTGCAATAATTGTGTTTCCTAAGCCATCCATTATAGAACTTCTACTCTTTGGCCTTCATATTTTTCCACTTCTAGTATTTACCCTAGTGAAGCTAGATACGAAATATTTCGAAGTTGATTCTCTACTTCGTTTTCTAGAACTCGTACATTAGGTTTTAACTCCATTCGATTACATGTTCTTCTTATTTCCCAAATAACCATTCCAGGTTGGTAGGTTCATCCTCCTGAACAACATTACTTGGCCTACCATATTCGTAGGATCTTATCCTTGGCTGTGCTTATTTAGTTGAGTTACCAAAAGTATCCATTTATAAGTTGATCACATTGATTTATGTATGTGCCTTGTACACCTTTAACTTAGAGTCATTTACCACTTCGAGATAAATTTTTCCATCCATATTCTTCAATCATACAACCTCGTTGTCCAATACTTCTTCCACTTCGAAAGGCCCAAGCCATAGGGTCTTTAGCTTCCCTGGCTTAATCTCACTCTTCCCGTTGTATTTGAGTACTAAGTCATCAACCTTCAAGTTCATTTTTTGGAGATGCATGTCATGTCAGTACTTGTATTTGTTGAGCAATCTTCGTTGCCCACTCTGCCAAAACCCTTTTCTTACCTAATTGTACCAATTTTGTGAGTCTTTCCTCCATGCTTTCTTCTTCATTCAGGCAAGTTTCAATAACTACCCTCAAGCTTGGTACCAAAAATTCTACTAGCACTACCGCCTCTTGTCCATACATCAATTGAAAATGGTGTGTGGTTTATGGTTGGTTTGAAGGTAGTTGTGTATGTCCACAAAACTATTGGTAAGTTCTCCTCCCAGTCTACACTTTTGATTGCACTTGTTTTATACATGATAGAAACCATGACCTTATTTGTTGCTTATGCTTACCTTTTTGCTCTGGGGTAGTACGCACTTGACAAAGAGTGAAAGATCATGAATTCTTTTATCAAATTTTAAATAATTTCATTAAGGAAATGACCTTCCCTATCACTTGTCAATTGCAAATGTATGTCAATGTAGGCAGCAAATCCACCTCCCAGAAGAAGAAGTGATCAAAGAGGATTTGCTCAGTTTTGATAGTTTTCCAAGTTTTGTAAACCGTACAAGAGGGGCAAATTGTACAGCCTGGGAACCAAATCGTACAACTGGATTGAAAAACTATACAGGGCAATGGCAAATTGTACAGAGCACACTGAAATTCATCCACATGCATGGGAAATGTAATTTCATGGTAAAATGGTGGATAAATTTGCTAAGTTGTTAGACTTAGTAAAAGGCTGAATTAATGAATTCAATTGTACATGGGCAGTTGTAAATAACTAATTTCCTCAGGAACCACTTTGGAACGGCTTGGGCAACATTATATAAGGCCCCATTTTCAAAATTATAGATCTGGTTGCTAAGAGGTAGAATAGAGTACTTGTTGGTTGTAATAGCTAACTTATATTTGAGTTATTGCAAGAGATTGATAGAATAACCTTGTTGTAATGATATTTATGCTATAATAGAATAGAACTGCATCATTACACATCATGTACAATCTTGGCAATGATGATTGATGATCTATATTGGAATCTTGATGTATGTGTGTTTTTTGGTTATTGTTTTAGCTTAGTTTTATGCATTGTTGCAACTCCTTGACAGAGGTTAACACTGGTGGAATTTGAGGGATTATTTGTGAGCATGGCTATATCGATAATGATGTTATGATTCTTTTTGTATGATTTCTATACATAATAAAATTGGATGGAATCTCTCTCGAACTCCTTTGCGATAGTTGGCACAACCCGTAGAATGGATTAATTAGCATAGTAAAACCTTAAAAAACATCCTTGAGAGAGATTGAGGTATTAGAGAATCTAATTTGGTGCCTGACTGTACCATCAGTTTATGTCGATCGTACATCAGAGTCTGTACAAATCGTACAAAGTTGACTTACCCGATTTGGCAGTTTGAGGAAATCAACTTGAATAGTTACAAAACTGTGTACGTCAGCTTTCAAAACTGAATTTGTCAGTTTTACTGAGGAAAAAAATGTATAATTCATGCCCCTATATGATCTATAACCGTACGATGTGAGATTTTGACATCTGTACAAGCTGCTTAGTTGTCGCAAGGGGTAGTTCGGAGGATGGTACGATTGTACGATTTGATAGTCAAGTTGGAAATTGTCTATTGATCATTCATGGCCCTAAAATATCACCTCCCCACCCAATAATACTGCACCCCTATGCTACATTTGTCACTGTTGCCTTATCAAATCTAGAATTTTTGTTAAAATGGGTCAAATTGACGAAGTGTGATACTACAAGCTGGAGGTGAATGACAGACACCAGTGCACGAAACCGTGGGAGACAAGAAGCACGAGAAAACATTCCAGTAAGAAGGAGCACGAGGATTACTCAGAGAGAAAACACAAGTAACTCGGACTGGAGTACTCAAGAACCAAAAATAGAGTAATTCTAGACATCGAAGGAAGGAGACTTTGAGGTGTTGTTGATAGAGACGAAAGACGAGGAAATAGAACCACCAAGCGTATAGGCAAGGGTTGACAAAGGAAAAGTACAAGAGGATGAAGAGTGGATGGTGACACCTGAGAAAGTGATAGAAGGATTGCAAGGAAGTGTAGAGGATGGGAGTTAGGCACCAGAGCAACAAGACACGAGGTCTCAAGAGGAAATACCAAGATGATATTCCTCACCTTAGTGAAGGAGGTTGCCAAGTGAAGATGCACAAGAGTTTGGTCATCGAGTGGCGGAAGAAAATAAGATACCTCGAATTGACACTTTTGACGACAATGGGAGTAATACACCCCCAAGGAGGAATTAATCTTAAGACACCTTAAGTGAGAGTGACGACTCTCTTAAGATGGCTAATAAGGCAACCAAACAGATATGTCCACCGTTTTTAGGTGAGGGTAAGGAAGACCCCACATGGCACATACGAACTTGCATAACCATTTGGAGAGTAAATGGAGTGGATAGACTAGAGGATTGGGTAATTATATTTCTTGCTACCTTGAGAGGATTGGCAATTGATTGGTATTTGAAGAGATAAAATACCATAGATTTTCAAACTTGGAATCAGATAAAGGAGAAGTTCATCAAAGAATTTTGACCTTTGAAGGATGATGGAGACATTGTGATAGAACTTTGCATGACAAAGCAAAAATCTGATGAATATGTGAAGTCCTATAACCACAAACTAAAGCAATTAGTCGATAAGATGCAGATGCCTCTGGTAGACGTTCTAGTAAAGCGGTGGTTTGTAGATGGATTACTTCCAAAGTATAAGAAAAATATGAAGGTCGTACCATCAGAAACATATGAAGAAGAACTAAAGCATGCAAATAATTTTAAGAGTGAATCAAAACAAACGTATACAAAAATTTTATTTCATCCCAAGTTGAATGATTCAGATAGTGGAGAAGACAACACTATACAGCGGACAGTACCATAATTTCACAAGGAGTTTGATAAACTAATAAAAGAACAAAATATCAAATCGAACATAAATGATATGTGGTGCATGAAATGCAAAATAGAAGGCCATACAAATGTGAAGTGTCCAAGGAATGACTATTGCCACATTTGTAATATGATGGGGTATGAAGTAATGTTATGCCCGTATAATGCAAGAGTACGCCCACAAGTATTGTCAATACAAGAGTAGGAAGAGAAATCGAAGGCTTAAGGAAGCGGGCAACAAGCAACTAGTGGTGGTATTAGAAACAGCAGATGAGGTGGAAGACCGAATCAAGGTAATAGGCAAGGAGGATAAAGTCATTTGCAGTATGACTCGGAAGGAAGACAGATCATACAGTGTCGCAATTGCTAGGAATGGGGGTATTTTATGAAAAATTGTCTTGCACCTCAGAGGCAAGAAACATCGCAAGCAAGCACTACATATATGTGTAGATGGTGTCGTCCAGGGAACCACAAAGAAGAGAATTATCCAAAACAGGCGAGTTCAAGTAACCCACAGAACATTAGTTATTTGGACATAGAGGTTCCTCAAGTTAAGGAGGATACCCAAGAAGTTTTAGCCATGACAAGGAATTAGGATAAGAAGGATAAGTATCCAGAGCTAGTAAAGGAAAAGCAACACTGGCAAGTAGCAAATAAAATATTGAAAGAGGAAGTTGAAAAGACTAAGCGAGTAGAGTCAATAGTTGGTAAGGAACTAAGAAAACCATCAAATCGGGAGACAGTTGTGCAAAATCTGCCAGCACAAGTTTTGGATACCACAGTAGAAGTTAAAGTATCAAATTTATTGGAAGCTATTCCAACATTTTAGAAAGCAATGGTGGAATAAATACAACCACATAAGGTGATGGAAGTATAGAGCCAACCAATTCAGGAGAAGGAGCGAAAGGATCAATTTATGGATCCAACCGTATTAATGATTGATGTAGGAAAGAAACCTGCATTAGTTCATATGGAGATCCTAGGGCACAAGTTGACACAAGTTATTGTGGATGGAGGATCCAATGTCAATGTGCTACCTAAAATAACATGGCTAGAAATAGGCACTCCATCTCTATGGGCACCGAGCTTCCGATTATATGGTGTTGATCAAAATGGCATCGAGATAAAGGGAATCTTGATCTCACAACAAGTGGTGATAGCTGAACAAGAATTTGTCTTGGATTTCATTGTGATTACAATGCAGAAACCTGCATACGACACTCTCTTAGGGAGATGTTGGCTACGAGTAGCCAAAGTCAATCACAACTGGGGGAAGAATCAGATCACATTTAAGAAGGGACAACACAAATACATGATTAATCTAGCTGATCAAAGAGTTAGTGAGGATGTAGCTATGACGGATGAATCAAAAAATTCCTCAGAGGAGAAAAGACATGAACCTGACAGAGAAGGAATTTTGTACCTAGAAGAATGTAGTGAATATGAAGCTCGATTTGATAGCGGACTTCTTCATTAGCAAATGGAGGAGTACAAAATTTTTTAGCCCAACTGCATTTGTATTGAACCAGAGGAGATCAAGGAAAAACAAGACAAACCAGAAGTTAGCCAAGAACCTAAGAAGGAAGCATAAGAGAAATGGATGTTGCGAGCCAAACAAGGTTAACTTCTTTCCTACTTTTGTCACATGCCCGTGCATTTAATTTATCAACCCAGGGAGCTTCGTAAACTTGCGAAGGGTCTTGAACAAGATTGCTTACAATACCACTTGAGATGAGTCCGCTAGTTCTACTATTGGGGGGTGTTTCAACGGTCGTCAATCATTCATACACTCCTCAATAATTTACGTAAAAACAATTAAATCTACAGAAAGGAAATATTCACGCATTCCTAGAAATAAACCTATTGCAATACTAGAAATAACAATGCGATAAACAATCTTATAAAAGTGGTAAACTAATCTAGAAAACACAGGAAAAATAGGGGAAGAAATACTGGCTTGGAGTGGGCCCAGGCTCCAGCGACTTCCTCCCAGCTGAACACGCACTTAGAAACTCTTAGAACTATATTATAATTATCAAAGTATTACAATGCTTCTTCTTGTATATCTCTCTACATTTACTATCAAAATATTCTATATATCCTCAGAGAGGTCTGCGTGTGTTTATATAGCACACCCGTAGATCTTCTGTTACAAAGAAGTTATAACAGTCGATTCATTCCAGACTAAACTAAGACAGTCTGGTAAATGTGATCGACGTCTGCTAAAACTGGCATTCATTTCTAATGGTGGCATGCTCACTGATTGGTTTGTGCTTCACCTGGCATTGGTAGGACGTTCTCATACATCGGTGCGATCCCCAATTTAACTCTACATGATGTAGAGTTGGAACTGCACCAGTCTCTATTGTCCATGTCATGCTTGTCTGGTCAACGGGTGAAGAACAGGGGCGCCTTCCCTATGAGGAAGGTGCCTAAGTATGTCGGGCGCCTTCTCTATGTGGAAGGTGCCTTACTACCATTGGCGCCTTCCTGGAAGAGGAAGGCGCTTATCTTCTGTTGGCGCCTTCCTGTGAGAGGAAGGCGCTTGCCTTCTAGTGGCGCCTTCCTTCGATGCCTTCCTTATGAGAACCCTCACCTTCCTAGAGAACTTTCCTTCCTTGAAGAGGAAGGCACTGGCCTTCTATTGGTGCCTTCCTAGGAGAGGAAGGCGCTTGTCTTTCCTTGGCGCCTTCCTGGAAGAGGAAGGTGCCTACTTAGCTTTGTGCCTTCCTGGAAGAGGAAGGCGCCTACCTTCTCTGCATTGATTCTGAAAGAAACAAAGTGCCAGGTCCATGAAAAGACCTCGACTGATCCAAATCTGACTAAATCAACTACAATTCCACAAAAACACATTGAAAACACATGAATTAGATAACACGCATAATTTCATCAAATAATTATATAATCATTCATAAACATATGCAATCCTTATTATACAACCGCATAATAATCAAGAAAATGTATACAAAATATGAGCATTTTTGATGCTCATCATCCCCCCATGCCTAACATATGCCACGCCCTCATGGCATCAAAACTATAGGTAGCCCTATTGACCCCTCATCGTTGTCATTTCTTGGTGGATCCGACTATACCTGCCCGTGTCCCTCTTCTCCTGCATCTAGAGGTGTGGCTCCTCTTTTCTACCTACTCTCTTCAACTTTGCTTTCCTCGTCCTACTCTGTATCACTCAGGTCGATGACAAGGGGTGTTGTGGGACTTATTTCCCCTTCACTCCCAAAAATAGAGGAATTCTCCCCTACCTCCGGGCTACTCTATCGGGCGTCCGATCAAAATTCTCTCAAAGAGAATACTCATTCTACAGATGTGGGAGAATTCATCAAGACCTCTATTGCCTAGTCAATTTGGGTCGATGCATCCCTTCTTTATATTCCCCTATCCTGGAGTTGTTGGTTCTCCTCCCACAACTGCTAGACCAACTGCTCGAGTTGGGTGATTCATCTTTCTCATTCTTCCAATTCCCCTCTATGCTCATTCTAGTAGTCCTCCAAAATTTTTTGGGCCATCCAACAATTGGTCTACCACTCCAACACTTCCTCCAAGGCTACGTCGACCTGATCATTGCTCCCGAAAGTCCCTACATCTTGTGGGCTCCAGTTTGTCAATTCTTGAAGGGTTTGGGCTGCAATGTCGACTTTCGGGTCATTCTCTTCTTCTTCTATCGAGAGGAGGAGTCACCATAGGTGTTTCCTCCTAGGGACTAGTTTTGGCGGTCGAAACTCGGCCTCACTGCTAATAAGCGGTGCTCCTTCCTCTTCATACTCGGGCACTAGGGAATGCCCTCTTTCCTCTGTGCATTCGAGCACTAGTGAATGCCCTCTTTCTTCCATGAAATCGAGCAATGCCAATTGCCCGATACTTGCCATCTCCTCTATAGGGCTTCCCTCTTCTTGCCCTATTTTGGCAATAACATCCTATTGCCTTTCTTGGCCGCCATCTCCCTCTGCATCGGGGTTCTGCCTCTACGCTTCTGCATGGCGGACCAGTGCTGATATCAGCCCATGGTGGGCCAAGGTGGATGGTGCTCCCTTCTGGTACCTAGCCGCTTCTTCCTTCAGGGCATTTTCTAGGTAGAAGGGCACGTTCAACTTCCTTCCATGCACCAGGTGATTCAGAAACTGCACATGGTTAGTGTGCAAATGGGTATACTTCCCGATGCATGTAAAGAATCGAGCAACCTGCTCGAATATCTTTCATAGATTCATGGGAAGGCTGCTTTTGGGTAGCCCTTCCTTATCTATCTGCACATTTTCTCCTGGCAGTAGCACTTCGGCGTACGACTTCAGCAGTCCACCTTTGTATATGCATTCACCTATGAGGGGCAATCCAGTCGCCTACGAGATGTATTCGGGGGTGACCAGAATTTCTACCCCTCGCACCTGAGCTACGTCGCCCCTCAAGGAGGCAGTGAATTCCTTGGCTGCCTCCATATCCTGGCCCTGACTGACTAGGGTACAGTATTCGAACCATCCCTCGGCCTCGAACTATGTTTTTACCGTCCCCCTGATTCCTTTCATATCACTCGGCTCATTCTTTTTCACCGCATGATTCTTTGACCTTCCTCCCATGGCGCCTTCCCTTACTGTTGCGCTTCTTTTTTTTTGTCCTTACTTCTTTAGGAAGGCGCCTTCTTATAGGGAAGGCGCCTAACCTTAGCATTTAATTCTAGGGTACGCCTTTCGAGCCATATCATTGGCACGTGGTTTCGGCCATGGGGGTATATGATTTTTATGACGACAATATTTTTTTGGTACTGCATAATTTATGAATAATTATATAAATATTTGAGTTAGTATGCGCGTACCTTATTTGGTGTTTCATGCATCATGAAGAGCATTGATTCACTGATTTGTGACACGAGGGAGGGGTATTTCATTTGTGCGGATTACGTTGGACTTTGGTGCTGAGTTGTTTGATGGTTGGTGTTGAAGACAGACTCTCGATTTGCTCAAAAAACCGTCTATCCATCATCTTTGGAATGTGCACGCTGATCTCGCCCCATAATTCTCTGAGATTTTTTTGATTGGGGTGGATTTCCATCACATGGGCGATGGTGGTAATCTGATGCCGCTCGTTCATGTGGTGATTTCATTTCGATCGAGGCATCCGTGAGACTTAAGTGTTGGTTGTACGTGGAAGGCGCTCTTTGGTACCTTCCCAATGTGGAAGGCGCTTATGTGGTGCCTTCCCGATGTGGAAGGCGCTTATATGGTGCCTTCTCGATGTTGTCGATGCTCTTTGAATGGATGCGCCTTTCGATGGTGGAAGGCACCCTTTTGATGATGGTGCCTTCCTGCTACGGAAGGTGCTTCTGAATGGGTGTGCCTTCCTGATGTGGAAGGCATTGCTGAATACCTACGCCTTCCTAGGGTGGAAGGCACCATTGTATACCTACGCCTTCCTAGGGTGGAAGGCACCTCGGTCTGTATGCGCCTTCCTGATGTGGAAGGTACCTCGATCTCTTTTTTTTTTTGTGCGCCTTCCCCACGGAAGGCGCCTATTTTTTTTTTATGTGGCGCCTTCTCGATGTGGAAGGTGCCTACTTTTTTCTCTTTTTTTTTTTGTGTGCCTTCTTTATAAGGAAGGCACCTTCTTCTAGTGGGTGCCTTCTTCATAAGGAAGGTGCCTTATTCTAGCGGGCGCCTTCTTCATACGGAAGGTGCCTTCTTCGGTGGGCGCCTTCTTCATAAGGAAGGTGCCTTCTTCTATGCCTTCTCGATGTGGAAGGCGCTTTATTCTTGGCAATCATGTTGCGATTGATTAGGAAAGGGTGATCAAGCCTTCTCAGTCTCGCTTCACGCTGCCTCAGCTTCTACCTACGAGTGTCGATGTCAGAATGTTGAGCTGAATCAGGCCTGGTTTCCCAGATACCTATTCCTCATGCTGTCAGGTCCTCCACCTACAAAAAGCAAATGAAAAGAAAGAAAAATAAAGGTAGTTAGATGCATTCCATGCCTGTTAGGCCCTGGATTAGGATGCCTGTAGCTTGCATGCGGGCGTCATCCCTACAAAACACATCGTAAGAAAAAAACTAAATTAACTGATTTTGGTGAGCACCTCCATGCCCACCGTTTTGCCTATTAAGAGTTTGGTCCAGATCTAACAAGATGGGGTCTCCCCCACGTCTATTCTAGATTCCACCTGTAAGGTTTTGGATGTGTTATAGGGGCACAGTCGGTGGCCATTGACCGTTAACACGGTGTTGCTATCATCAATTGTTCTAACGTGCACTGCCCCATTCTTGATGAGCTCTACCACCTCATACGGTCCCATCCATATTTGCATTAATTTACCTTTTCTTTCTTGGAATCGAGAATCGTACAACAACACCCATTCTCCTTCTTGGAACTGCTTCAATTTAATGTGGTGATCATGCCACCACTTTCTTTGCTTTTGTATGATTTTCATTCTCTGCAAAGCGTCCATTCAGATTTCGTCTAGCTGATCTAGCTGTCGAATCCTTTCTTTTTGAGCGTCATCCAAGCTCAAGTTCAATTCTGAAGTCATCCTCAATGTCTTGATTTCAAATTCAATGGGCATCATCGCACTCTTCCCATAGACCAGTTGGAAGGGTGTGAAGCCTGTGGTGGATTTCCACGTGGTATTATACGCCCAGACTGCCTCCGACAACCATGTAGCCCAATATTTTCTGTGTTGTTGCACGGTCTTCGTCAGGATGTTCTCTATTTCTCTGTTCATCACTTCCACTTGCCCATTTGCCTACGGATGGTAGGGTGTAGTTTTATTGTGCCAAACTCTGTATTGCTCCATCAGCTCCTTGATCAACTTGGAGGTAAATTGAGGCCCTTGGTCTATTGTTATCTCTCTAGGGACCCCAAATCATGTAAAAATGTGGGCAAATAAGAAATCGATGACTATTCTTTCTTTTGAATCTCTCAACGCTTGAACTTCAACCCATTTGGTGACGTAATCTATACAGACCAAAATAAACCTCCTCCCTATTGAAGGTGGATTAATTGGTCCCACGAAGTCCATGCCCCACTTATCGAAGGGTTCCAGGTGTACCTGAGGCTGGAGGGGCATTTCATCTCGATGGGTTGGTCTGCCCATTCTTTGGCATTCATCGCACTTGCTGGCGTACGCAGCCGCATCCTTGAACAGAGTGGGCCAAAAGTACCCAACCTGTAGGATTTTGTAGGCAGTTCATTTCCCTACAAAGTGTCCTCCGCATGGTTCATCGTGACACGCTTTGAGTACTTCTGAGAACTCCTGTTCTGCTACGCATCTCCTTATAATCTGGTCACGTCCTATTTTGAATAGGAGGCCATCAATCCATAGGAACGATGTGCTTTTCTCTATGACCACCTACTTTTCTCGAAAAGAGAGAGCAGGTGAGGTTCTTTCGATGGCCAAGTAATTGGCTATATCTACGTACCACGGGATTTTCTCACTAATGGTGAACAAATGTTCATCCAAAAATTGGTCTTCCACTATTGTATGGTCTATCGGTATCAATCTGGATAGAAAATCTGCTACGACATTGTCTTTGCCTGGTTTGTCGACTATTGTGATGTCGAATTCCTATAGTAACAAGAGCCACCTGATAATTCTTTCACCAATGGCTGGCTTGCTCATCAAGTATCCGATAGCCGCATGGTCCATGTGGACAAATACCTTATACCCGATGATATAATGGTAGAATTTTTTTATGGCATGCACAACTGCAAGGAACTCCTTCTCCGTCATCGTGTAGTTGAGCTTGGCTCCTGCCAAGTTTTTGTTGACATAGTAGATGGCATAAAATTCTTTGCCATCCTTCTATCCGAGGACTGCTCCAATCGCATTGTTGGATGCATCACAGTAGATATGGAATGGTATGGCCCAATTTGGTCCTCTTAAAACTGGTGTGGATATCAGTTTCTCTTTAAGCAACTAAAATGCTTCTTCATAGTCTTTCATCCAATTGAACTCCACATCTTTAGATAATAGAGTGTGCAGTGGTTTTGCAATTTTGTTGAATTCGATGATAAATCATCGGTAGTACCCGATTGATCCAAGAAAACTCCTCACCTCTCTCTACATTCTAGGGTTGGGTAGGTCTCTGATGACCTCAATTTTTCTTTTATCAACCTTTATTCCTTCTACGGAGAGGTGGTGTCCCAGTACGATGCCTTCTTGCATCATCATAAAGCATTTCTCATTGCTCAGGGACAAATTATTTTCCTTGCTTCTTTCGAGCACTCTTTCCAAGTTCGTCATTGCTTCATCAAAGGTTTCTCCATAGACGGTGAAGTCATCCATGTATACTTCGACCGCATCTCCCATCATGTCTAAAAATATGCTAAGCACCACCCTTTGAAAGGTGGCAGGTGCGTTGCATAATCCGAAAGGTAATACCCGATAGGCAAACGTTCCCCATGGGTAGGTGAACGTTGTCTTATCCTGATCCTCTTCTCCTATCTAGATCTGGTTGTATCCACTGAATCCATCCAGGAAGGAGAAATACTTCCTCCCGGAGAGTGTATCCAAGACTTGATCAATGAACGAGAGCGGGAAGTGGTCCTTCTTGGTCGCTTTGTTTAACGCTCTGTAGTCCACACAGATTCACCACTTCCCATTCTTTTTAGGGACTACCACTAACGGTGATACCCACTCATTGTCAGAAATTGGATAGATGAATCCGACAGTCAAGAGTTTTTGCAGTTCTTCCTTGACAATGTCTTTCATTGTCGGATTCATTCTTCTCTGTGGTTTCCTGCTTGGAGTTGCTTGATCATCGAGGTATATACGATGGGTACAGATCTCTGGGCTGATACCCTTCATATCCGAGTAATCCCATGCAAATGCCTATTGGTGTCTAACCAGGAGCTCTTCTACTTTCATCAATTGTGTGGGAGTCAACCCACTGCTGACATTCAACGTTCTTCCTGGCCCGACGTGTATCTGCTGAACGTGGTGATCTTGGGCACCAACCAACGGTGATCCAGGTGCGGATATGGAGGACTCCCCATGGAGGAACTCCACAATAGCACCATCTTCATCTTCTTCTACCAACTCATCCAACGTCATCATCGGCTGGATCATGGATAGCTCAAGATTTTCATGCTCGATCAACATGGGTTCTCCTAATGAGTCGACGGACTGCGTAGGGGGTGAAATAGTCAACCTTTTAATGTTTCGTCCATCGAAGATGGTCATCAGCCCATCCCGACAGCTGATGTAAGCGTCAGCTATTGCCAGCCATGGCCTTCCCAAGATGAGCGGGTAACCGCCTAACCTAGTTTTAGATTGCAAGACTAAAAAGTTGATTGGGTATTCCCATGCGTTGACTATCACTATTACATCTTCCAACATTCCTTTTGGTGCCACGGTCGATCGATCGACCAGCTGCAGCACTATCATAGTGGGTTTCAGGTTCGTGAGTTGTAGCCTCTGCATGGTCTCCTGAGGCATTACATTGATGGCTGCTCCGAGATCGACCAACGTATTGGATAGGGAATGTCCCTCAATTTTTATAGTCAGCATCGGGCTGCCTGGGTCTGCATACTTAGGATGGCACATTTTTCCCATCATCAAATCTGCTAGTTTACCCATGACATTGATAGTCTGGGTTGCTCTTCATCCTGGCTTCCTTAGACACATCTCTCTTATCGCCTTGGTATATATCGAAACATCTCGGATGGCTTGAAATAATGGAATTGTCATGGTGAGGTTCTTCAAGCTAGACAAGATATCGAACTCCGGTTGTGTTACTTTCCTCTGTTCTTGCAATCGATTGGGAAATGGAGCCTTTGCTCTCTCAGGCATTTCTTCTATCACCTCTTCTACAAGAGGTGTTTCTCCTACCTCTTCCTCCTCTTCTACCAGTGGAGGCATTCCTACTCCTAGCTGTCTACCAGACCTAAGCTGAATATGGTACATCGGATACATCTCACCCTCCACGTTGTATGTTGGCTGGTTCACCCTGTTATTAGGATTTGTCATCGGTTGTGCGGGTAGCTACGTAGGTCTCACTACTGGCAACGTCGATAAATTCTGTTGGGGGTGAGCTGGTGCTACATTCTGTGGAGCCTGATTCCACGCAGTGTGGCCTCTCCACTACTGCCCAGGATATGGATATGGCATCCATGGTTGCTGGTTCGGGAATGCTGCTGGGGTGCGTTGGACCAGGGTGATGGCCCCCACCACCCCATGTTAGGTGGTTGAGGTGGGCCTTGGGACATGTATGGTCCTCCCCCATATGACGACATTTCGGTTGGCATATTCCCCGCAAGGGGTTGTGGCCAACTCTTTCGATTGCCTATGAAATAGGCATCCATGCTTTCAGCATCCTCCTGATTACTGGGCAATTGTGGGCACAATCGAGTTTTATGGTTCAGCCTGCAAACTGTGCATACTCTGACTTTGTTCTTCGGGCATGCATTCTTTGCATGCTTCCCTCTGCATTTTGGATAGAAATAAGCCAATGTTGCTTCGTTTTCTTGCTTCTTTTTCTCTAACAATAGCGTATCCATCTGCAATGCTAGAGATGAGAGCATTTCGCTCTTTAAATCTTCCAGCATGTTACCTATTTCTGTCTTCGTGACTGAAGCAGTCACTTTCATGGTTCTAGAAGTGGTCTTGCCTCTCCTTCTTGAGTAGTTCCGGCATAGTTGTCGGATGTCTTCCATAGCGTGTTGGTAGACATCACCTCCAAAAATCATGTTAAGAGCCTCCAGTGATTCATTGGTAAGTCCTCTCAAAAATATGCTTTTGAGGGACTTATCAGATAGTTTCATGTGAGGAGATCATTGAATATTGAAGTTGAATCTCTCCTAGTATTCCTCGAGAGACTCATCTTCTTTCTGCGTCATGCTCAGGACCTCTTCTCTGGAGTCTCTTGCTCTCCCAAAATCTTGGTATTGCTCTAAAAAGAGCTTCTTCATTTGATCCCAAGTGGCAATGTGTTTGTCTCCTAGACCGATGAACCACCGCAGAGCTGCATCGTCCAATGTGGAAGGAAAGAGTTTCAGCTTTTGCGTATCATATTTGTAGTCCACAGACCTGCATAAGACATCAAACTTAAATAAAAATAGGTCAGGGTCCTCAGTTGGGTATCCTCTGAAGGTCGAAAGGTGAGCAGGGGATATGTTTTTCATTTTGGTATCTCCTACTCCTTCATCAATCGGGAAACTAAAGCCAGATGAGACTTCTTCGTTGTCAGCCATTTTTTTAGGAAATGCGGTCTCTAATGCAGTATTTATGGCCTTACGATCATTTAAGACTTTCTGAGTCAAGGCTCTAAGGTTGTCTGGTGTTATCGTCCGATCTTCTACAACTTTCCACAACAGGGCTTCCTCTAAGGGTGTCCTATTAAACAGGGGATTTATGATGATTCGTTCTTCCCCAAGTTGATGGGATGAGGAGGCACTTTGCACAAAGTGTGGATCCTCACTCCAATGGATTGTTGGAGGTGGGTCGGGTGAGTCTAATTCAAATTTAGAATGTTTGGCTGACTCAGGTTCTGGTGGATTGGTTTTTATAAACCGACCGTCAGGTCCTCTTCTTCTCGAAGAACTCATACAAGGTCAGATGGAAGGTTTCCAGGTATTGTAAATAATCTAGTTGAGACGCTTCCCCGACAACGACGCCAAAATGTTGCGGGCCAAACAAGGTTAACTTCTTTCCTACTTTTGTCACATGCCCGTGCATTTAATTTATCAACCCAGGGAGCTTCGTAAACTTGCGAAGGGTCTTGAACAAGATTGCTTACAATACCACTTGAGATGAGTCCGCTAGTTCTACTATTGGGGGGTGTTTCAACGGTCGTCAATCATTCATACACTCCTCAATAATTTACGTAAAAACAATTAAATCTACAGAAAGGAAATATTCACGCATTCCTGGAAATAAACCTATTGCAATACTAGAAATAACAATGCGATAAACAATCTTATAAAAGCGGTAAACTAATCTAGAAAACACAGGAAAAATAGGGGAAGAAATATTGATGCGTTGTCGTTATGCACATCATTAATTCTCAATGAATTTGTCAATCCAGGGCAGTGTACAAGGCTATTTGCAGAAGGAGTGAACAGGGCTATAACTTAGGTCATTTGGGAGCAACAAGTCTTATTGGTGAAACCGATTGTGTGGGGGATTTAGGACATTTTTATCTCTAAATTGCATAAATTGAACTTTAATCTAATTGCAAGAATGGAAACTAATTACTAACTGCAGAAATGAAATCCTAGTTACAATTACATAATGAAATCTAATTATGTTGCGAGAAATAACTCCCTAGTTACAGTTGCAGAATTAGAAATCTAATTATGATTGCAGAAAGGAAGTCTATTTACTTTTGTAGTAATGGAAACCTGATTATAACATGGAAATTAAGTCCTATCAATGCTCTGTAACAGAAGGTTGTCAATCTTCTATGCAGGGGTTGACAACAAAACACAAAATGCAGTAAATTGCAGAAAATAGTAAATTCTAGAAATGACAATCTGCAATAATTTGAAAGCTTGCTGAAAATGGAGATTACAACCAAACCTATCATTAATCACAAGATCATCCTAATCATGAAATAAACTAAGATTGCAAATACTGTTAGCTGTTTACAAGGAAATGAAATGACAAGTTTTACAACTTATTCTGGCTACAGCAAAATCAAAATAAAAACCTGTTGTTAGTCCTCCTCCTAGGTCTGGAAGTGGCCAGCCTCCTTGTCCAGAAGAAGGTATGAGTCTTTCTCTCTCTCTAGATCTTACTCACACTCATTCACAACAACATGAATAAAAATAGTGCACTTTATTGATTCAAGAACATAATTACAGTATTGCTGCTAAAAACCCTATTACAGGACTGTAACAGTCACTTTTCTTATTATTATACTTCTTGCTTACTTTTCCTCTACCTTCTTAGCTCAACCTGGACGGGAGCTATCTATTTATAGATATCCTAAAATCTATTTACAAACTGAGAATATCTCATTCCTATCTTACAGATCTATTCCTATTATGCTGCAACATTTCCTGGGTTTATCCTAGAAGAGGATCAAAATTGATCTTTTCCATGAATGGTGGCTTTGGATGGCAAGGACGACAAAGTCAGATGGGAGATATTTTCCTTTAACCTTTTCAACCTTCTTTCCCTTTTTCCATCATCAAAAATCAGTCAACAAGTCAAAAGCGCTTTCTGTTCTCATTTCGAAGATAAGTGGCTCATTTCGAAGAGACTGTATTTCTCATTTCGGAAGATGTCCGCTCATTTCGAAGAGACTGTATTTCTCATTCCAAAGATTTTCGCTCATTTCAAAGATCTTCGAAATGAACAACTGTGTGATCTTCAAGTGATTTCATCTGCATTTCTTAGGTGGGTTAGCTCTCAGGATCAGATTGCAATAGCCTTCATCTCTCTCCATGTGTGAATTCCATGCCTTGCCATTCATTGGCAATGGCTGGAATTTACATTGGAAAACCAGTTTCTGCTGCACAATAACAGTTTGCTTGCACTATTTGCTAGATTTAGATAAATAAATGCTTGAAACACATCAAAACAAAACTAGTGAAGTGTTGCTATCAACCTAAGCATACTTCTCATTTAGCAAGTCATGACAAAGTAACATAAAACTATGCAAAAACTGTAAAAATTAGAATATAGTATTTCTAACACATTGATCATGCAAACAGTTAATACACAACATATTAAATCAACTTAACTAGCATATCAGATTAAACACAAGAGTTTTTAGGTAGTTTCAATGTTCAAAACATGCTATGATTGAGGCATTTCCAGGCCTCATCATTTTCCCCCAACTTATATTAATGCATGTCCTCATGCATTCTATTGGGCTATAGAATCACATATATCCATATTCAAATTCCATGATCTGTAGAACAATTTGGTGCCTATATAATATCCCCTGTTCTCCTGAAGGTTTCTGAGCCATTCTTCAAACTGATCATCAAGTTGAGAATCTTCTTCAAAATAGAAGGGAACTAGAGAAATGATGGTTGGAGGCCTAAATCTGAGACCTATCCAGTGATGTTGCATGATTTCAATCAGCTGTATCACTCCTTCTGCCCTTCTTCTGGACCATTCTAGGTTAATGGGGGAGATAGGTTCCCTTTTCTGTAAAGAAATGGAAAGTTCTGCCCATCTGCTTCTGCAAAATGATAATGCTGGAACAAAACTGTTATTACAAAAATTCTAGAATTTGGTCACACAGTCCCTCAAATTGCTCAAGTACATCCTTTTTACATCTTCCCTGTTCATCATGGTGAAATGTTGTCTGGTGATAAGTGGATGATTTGGCTGAACTGCTCTGACTAACAATTCAGCTCTTAATTCAATTTCTTTATTTTGTCTTTTCTCCTGGTCCCAAACTGATTTTGTAAAGTGGACATGAATGCTCTCAGTTGAACATCTCCTATGTAAATTTGAGGGTGAAACTCTACCTCTTCTGGAATAAAGAAGTTGTGTAAAAATAATTCACATAAGAGGTTTTTCTGTTCTATAGGGCTATCAAAATAGGCTTCTAAGAAATCTGTAGTTGTGTCCAATTTGTATGGGAGACCTGAGCTAATCCTCATGACCTGCCATCTGAGATATTTCTCCTTCAGAATGAGACTGTAAAATCTGGCCGACCATCTGAATTGGACCAAAAACTCAACAATCTGACATAAATCAATCACTTTTTCATTCAATGCCTTGATTTCTATTTCTTTTGCTTCTAACTGTTTACCTTCCAATTTAAAATTTTCAACTTTAGTGGCAAGTTTTTCATATCTGATCACCCAACTAGCTATGTCTGTATTATATTGCTCTAGGGATACAGTATTGGGTGGTCTAACTACAGGTGGAAATCTGGGTAGCAGATCTACCTGAACCCCTTTTTTTGCTACTTCCACTGGTTGGTCATCTGATAATAATTCTACTTGTATCCCTTTTTCTGCTATTTCCACTGGTTGGTCATCAGACAACAATTCTACTTGTACCCCCTTATCCTCTACTTTTATTGAAGGTATAACAATTTTAAATACATAAATCTCATTTGAAGGAGTACTTACTTGAACAATTTCATGTTGTTGTTTAGACTGCTCCTGTGCTGGTGTTTCCTGTTGTGACTCATCTCCAATATTCTTTTCTATGCTTTTTATCAATTCTGGAGCATCTTCGGAATGAGAAGGCAATGCTTCAGAATGGAAGGGCACTTCTTCAGAATGAAAGGGCACTGCTTTAGAATGAGCACCTATGTCTTTAGTCAAAGTTTTAGATGCCTCAATCAAAGTAAAAGAGTCATCTGCCCTAGATAATCCCATAAGTAACTGAGCCAAATTATCCTCATCAATAGATACAGTTGGTTGTTCTTCAGACTGTGACAACCTCTTCCTCAATTCTGCCACTTCCTGTTGTAATTCTGCAATCTTCTTTTCTTGTATTTCAATGATATTTTCTTTTTCTTCAATCCATTTAGTTTGTGTTTTGATAACACTTTTTGTTGCTCTTAGTTGTTCTGTGATGTCCACCTCCTCTATTTTTGATTTAGAATCTGATGCAGATAAATCATCTATAGTTGGTTGCTCAACAGCTATCTCATCTTCTGCTTCAACTGTCTGCTCTTGTTCAGGAGGTTCCATGAAACTATCTATGATTGCATCCACATCTTCTATGGCTTGTTGAACTGTAGCAACTTCAAAACTGTCTTGCCTAGTCTCTTCCTCAATCATTTGTTCAGGGAATTCTAAAAAATATTCAGGGGCTGGTTGCACTTCTGTAACATCCAGACTGCCTTGTCCACCTTCTTCTTCTATCACCTGTTCTTCTATTTCTCTCAAGTGGAGTCTTGTAGACCTCCTAGTTCCTGCTGCAAATTTTTTCTTCTTGCCCTATTTTTTGGTGACAATAGGGGTTATGGGGACAGTTTTAGATTCTGGTGGGAGTGCTTCTATTTCCCTTGTTGTCTCTTCCCCTATTTTTCTAGGCACTTCACTCCCCTATTCTGATAGATCAGCAACATCTTCAAAAAAATGAACTTTCTTCTATTTTTCTTTTCGACTGCCGGTTCTAGGCCCTCTCTTCTTTTGTTTCTTAGCTTGTGAGGTTGAAGGTTCTGGAGAAAGGTGCTCTGTTGCTTCTACTGGGTGTGTTTCCTCCTCTACAATAGCATCTATGGTAGCATCTATTTCTTCTTCCTCTAAACAACATCTATTTCTTCTTCCTCCTCATCCTCTCTTCCAAAAACTACATCATTCAGAGTAGAATAAAACCTATCAAAGCTTCTAGGGTTTCCTCTAAAATGATGTTGGTAGACTAATTTAATAAGACCATGGTGGCGAGGGCTCCCTTTTCCTTCCTGATATCATTTTGCCATATTTTTCAACTCCTGGTGCAGATACAGGGGAAGATTTACCCTAACTTCTGGTTGTTGCCTACCATGTCTTAGGTGGTTCAAAATTTTGAAATGATGCCCTGATAAAAGTACATATTGCCCTTCACAAGTTAAAAATTTTATTACCCATGTGGCCACTTCATTCCAGGGTTCTTGTAGGCTGGCCCTTTTTACCCCCTTGCATGTGTTGTTGTGCATTAAGTATTCTGGCTCCCTATCATTTTCTTCCAGAAATTGATTAACTACATTTGCTAGTGTATTTTTTCCAGTTCTAGAAATTTGAAGACCTTCTAATGGAAGCTCAGTAATTTGACTTAAAACTTTAGGGGTTACCTTAATTGTCATGTCGTTAATGTGTGCCCGATTATTTCTGAATGTGTGAGCGAACATGCCGGCCAAATCTTCAGAGGACCCATCAAATTTGTCCAAAAATGGCATAAGCCCTCCATCTTCAAAAATTTGTAGCACTTCTAGATTTTCTCGAAGGTGGGTGGTATCTACTGGTTCCATATTTGTCTTTCATCCCATTTTCCTATTTTGGTATGTTAAAAACTGCTCACCTCTACTGCTACTCTTCCGCTAGATCACTGGTTTCTGGTTCTTGCAGACTTGCAGGGTTTGTTTTTAGGTTTTCAATTGCTTTGTTTGTCTTCTTTGGAATGAACTGCAATATCGACACTGTACCTCGTAATCATTTTGCATTAACAATTATGTCTTCGAAAGGAAGGGTGGCATGCATCTCTATTTTTACTTCGAACACCTATCCATTAATGATTGCACAGATGTCCTTGCCATCAGATCCACCTCACTTGTTTTTAGCTCCTCTGTTTTGCCCATAGATTTCTCACGTGCATGGTTATCAACGTCGAACAATGGTGGCATGTTGTTGGTCACTTCCCCATGATTCTGGTACTTCCTTAATGGGTGCAAGATAAGACAAATCACATCTCAACTGACACGTGTCATTTATCATATGCATAAAAAATTCTATTGATCGTATATTTTCCCCTCCTTGGATGCCACATGGAAATATCCTGTTGAATGCTCATTTCGAAGATTATGCTTCATTGCAAAAACAATTCCTCATTTTGAAGATAAAGTTTCATTCTGAAGACAAGTCCTCATTTCCAATATCATGCTTCATTCGAAGACAATTCCTCATTCTCAAGACAAAGCTTCATTCTCAAGACAATCCTCATTCAAAATTCATTCAAGACAATTTCATTTCAAGACAAAGTGCAACATTCATTCATTTCATTCCAAGACAATTTCATTCAATCATTCTCAAGACAATTTCATTCTAAAGACAAAGTGCAACAGTCATTCTGAAGAAAACTTCAATCCGAAGACAATACAACAATTATTCTGAAGAAGATAGCAGGCACTGTTTTTGGCATTCTCATTCCAAGATTAGGCAGAAACCAATATTCTCCTTCTCAAAACATGTTTTAAGTATGCCAACTCTTATGGATACCTTTTATGCTAATGGTTAATTGTTATATACTACATACCAATCATTTACAATGAAGAAATGTAAGAAATATATACCTGATTAAAACAAGTTAATGCAAGTTTTGAAGAATGATTGCTTTCGTTGATGTTCTACTGAGATTTTCTGCAATATTTCAAAACAAGTGCAGTTGGTGAATTTGTACAATGATGATTCAGAAATTTTCAAGGTTATGCATGCAAAAACTGGTTTTCATGCATACCAACTCAGTAGTGCCTTAGGAAAGGTTTTCACTGCTGAGCTATTCATTTTTCTCTCTTTTTTTTCTTTTTTCTCTCTCTTTTTTTTTTTATTCTGATTATGCCCGTGAAGGAATTCATGATTTCCCTGAAATCATGCCCATGAAGGAATTCACAATCAGAATTTATTCATCTTTTTGTTTTCTGCTTTTTTTATTTTTTTATTTTTTTTGCTTTTCTTGAAATCCATGATCATGCTGATTTTATTGAAGTGGAAGAGGGAATCTCTTCCACCTGTTGTGCATCCAAACTGTCAAGCTGCTGCAAGAATTCCTCTTTAGTCAGAGGTGTATGGTACACCTTGAGGCGATGTCCATTCACTACCAACTTTCTCCGTGACCCATCAATAGGAGATAGACGAGCTGCTCCATTGTCAAATACCTCTTCAATCTGGTAAGGTCCAAGCCATCTAGTTCTCAGCTTTCCAGGGAAGTCCTCATAGCGAGAATCAAACAGCAAAGCCCAATCTCCTTGCTAAAATTTCCTCTGCTGAATGTGACTGTCATGCCACAGCTTCCTCTGCTCCTGAATTACTTCAGTTTGGTGCAGAGCATCCAACCGAAGTTCATCCAATGCATTCAGTTATAGAATCCTGTCCGTCTGTGCCTGTGACAATTCAATCCCAATTTCCAATGTTGTGCGCAATGTTAGTAGCTCAAATTCAATAGGTAGGAGGGGCTTTTTACCAAAAACTAGTTCATAAGGTGTGAATCCAGTAGTGGATTTCCAAGTAGTATTGTAAGCCCAAACTGCTTTGTAATTTATCTAGCCAGTTTCTCCTATGAAAAGCTACTATTTTTGTCAAGATTCGTTCCAGTTCCCTGTTTGTTACCTCAACCTGCCATTTTCTTGTGGGTGGTAAGGTGATGATTTCCTATGTTTGATTTCATATAATTCTGTAAAAGCCTCAATGACTTTAGATGCAAATTGGGGTCCTTGGTCTGTGGTGATAGACCGTGGAGCTCCAAATCTCTAAAAATCTGAGTATACAAGAAATCGGTGACCTTCTCTTCACGAGCATGTTTGAAAGCACGCACCTCTACCCACTTTGTCAAGTAATCAGTGCATACTAGAATATGCACCTTTCCTTGAGAAGGTGGATCAATAGGTCCTACAAAATCAAGCCCCCACCTCTCAAATGGCTCTAAAACCAATTGAGGTTGTAGTGGCATTTCATTTGTATGAGTGGGTTTCCCCATTCTTTGGCATGCATCACAATGCCTGATGTACTTTTTCACATCCTTGTGAAGAGATGGCCAATAATATCCTGTCCCTAAAATTTTTCTAATTGTGCTTTTTACAGAATAGTGTCCACCTGAGGGTTCATCATGACAAGCCCTAAGGATATCATATACCTCATCCTTTCGGATGCACCTACGTAACACATGGTCAGGACCGCACTTAAAAAGTATACCCTTAATCCACTCAAAGGAAGAACTCTGTTTGATCAATTGTTTTTTCTGTTTTGAAGTGAAATGTGGAGGAACTTTCCTTATGACCAAATAATTGGCTATATCCGCAAACCAAGGTGATTGGACAGATATAGCAAATAATTTTTCATCAGGAAAAGTGTCCTCAACTAATTCCCCTTCCTCTGTGTTCTGCAACCTGGACAAGAAATCTGCTACAACATTAGCTTTTCCTGGTTTGTTGATTATTGTGATATCAAATTCTTGCAACAATAGTAACCAACGAATAATTCTTGCACTTACCATAGGCTTATTCATCAAATACTTAATGGTTGTGTGATCTGTGTGAATGAATATTTGATAACCTGTGATGTAATGCCTGAATTTGTTGATGGCATAAATTACTACCAAGAATTCCTTCTCAGTTGTGGTATAATTTTTCTCAGCTCTCATCAAATTCTTGCTAATGTAGTAGATGGCATAGTGTTCACCATTGTCAATTTGTCCTAATGCTGCTCCAATTGCAGTATTGGAAGCATCAACCTATATGTGAAATGGTAATGTCCAATTAGGTCCTCTTAACATAGGTGGAGTTACTAATTTCTCTTTTAGAGCTTCAAATGATTCCTGACACCTTGCAGTCCAGGAGAATTCAGAATCTTTAGTCAATAGGGCAAACATGGGATTGGCTATTGTGCTAAAGCTAGGAATAAACCTACGGTAAAAACCAATGTGTCCTAGGAAGCTTCTGACATCAGTCCGAGTTTTAGGAGGAAGAAGATTCTTGATAATTTCCACCTTCTTTGGATCAACCTGGATCCCTTGAAGAGAGATGTTATGACCAAGAACTATTCCTTCCTCCATCATCATAAAACATTTGTCTGGATTCAAGGATAACTGGTATGTTTCACAACGAGTTAAAACTCTGTCAAGGTTTTCTAATGTAAAGTCAAAAGTCTGTCCACATACTGTGAAATCATCCATGTATATCTCAACACTGTTGGTAGTCGATCAAAAAAATTGCTAAGACCGCTCGCTGAAATGTTGTTGGGGCATTACACAAACCAAAAGGTAAAACCCTATAGGCAAATGTTCCCCATGGATAGGTAAAGGTTGTTTTCTCTTGATCTTCAGGTGCAACTTGAATTTGATTATACCCACTAAATCCATCAAGAAAACAAAAGTATTTCTTTCCAAGAAGGGTATCTAACACCTGATCTATGAAAGGTAATGGAAAATGGTCTTTGTATGTCACTTTGTTCAGCTCTCTATAGTCTACACATACTCTCATTTTTCCATTTTTCTTAGGAACTATAACCAATGGAGAGACCCACTGGCTATCAAAAATTGGGTAAATGAATCCTACCTCTAGAAGTTTTTCAATTTCTTCCTTTACAATATCCCTCAAGGCAGGATTCAGTCTTCTCTGGGGTTGTCTTACTGGCTTGACTTCTTCAATATAAATCCTATGGGTGCATATATCAGGGTGAATTCTTGACATATCCTTGTAGTCCCAAGCAAAAGCATGAACATGCTTCTGCAAAATAGTTATCAATTTTTCTTCCTCTTCCCTAGTAAGCCAGCTGTTAATGTTCAGTAATTTGCCTGGCTGGACTTCTATTTGTTTTGTATTTGGAAGGACTGAATTCACTTCTTCATACTTGGTGATTAGGGAGTTAAGAGGGCAATGATGAGATGGGAGGAAATAAGAAGTTTATGTTTCATTGATTTCTAATGGAAGCATATCCTGTATGGAACAGTGAGAAGGGAAAATCAGGTGATGGTGCCACCCATGTGGTAGTGAAACAGATGTTTCCTGTGATAGTACAGATGGCTCACCTTCAGAATTTTGGTTCTCCTCATTCCCTAACAACTGATGGATATTTACTGCTTCCTCTTCTAACCCTTGTTCATGCAGAACATTCATTAGGATAGTTTCATTCTCTAAAGTTTCTATGTCATGGAGGTCTTCTGTGTGTTCCCTTACTACCAAGGTGGCTAGTGTGGAAATAACCTCTTCTGGTTCTTCATCTGAGTCAGAAACCATAACTGACCTAAAAAATTGTTGGAGGGTCTTGCAAGAGGATACAGAGAGATCTATTTTAGATCAATACCATTTGAAATGGTCATTTTTCCAGATCTGCAGTCTATGAAGGCTGCTGCAGTTGCAAGCCAAGGTCTTCCCATAATGATGGGATATCCATGTGCTGAATTTCTTGGCTGTAAAACCAAAAAATCTATAGGGAATTCCCAAGAAGAGACTTCTATAGGGACATCTTCAATGATACCTTCAGGTTTTGCAACTGACCTATCAACCATTTCTAAAACTGTAAATGTGGGACCGAGATGTTTGAGCTGTAATTGTTCCATTATATCCTTGGTCATGACATTTATTGCAGCTCCTAGATCTACTAAGACATTTGATATTGGTACTGAGCCTATGGTAACTATGATAACTGGACTCCCTGGGTCACTATACTTTGGAGGTACTAGTTTTTCGGACAAGAGATCAGCTATCTTTCCTTCAACCTGAATAGTCTTGGGAAATGCTTTCCTTTTTCTTCCTGCTCTTCTAATGCACAAATCTCGGACAATACTTTTAATCACCGGTATATCCTTAATGGCTTGCAATAAGGGCAATGATATAGTTAACTTTCTAAGTTCCTTGACCAGGTCTGACTCATAATTTTTTGTTGTGGTATTGAATCTTTCAAGATATGGAATTATCCTTGATGAAGGTAATTGTTCTGCCTGTGGTTCTATTTTTTCTTCTTCTTTCTCTATTGTTGGTTTAACTCTAACTGGTTCCAAAGGTTCTTGCTTTTCATTTTCCTTGATTTTAGTTGAAACAAGTTCAGGTACAACTTTTCCTGAACGAAGTTGGATGTTACTACAATCAAGAACATTTATTTCAGCATTTTCTTTAGCTTCAGCCACATAGACAGGGGATGCCTGTCTCATGTTGTTTGGATTAGTGACTGGTTGAGCTGGAAGTTGAGGTTGTTTCACCTATTGTGTTTGTTGTGGTTGGTTCTATTTTTCTTGAAAATTTTGATTAGGTGCAGAACAAATGCTGAGTTTGACCTTGATTTCTTTGTTGCCTTGGATAGGACTGGTATTGCTGACTCCACTATGGTTGATTTTGCATCCAATGTGGATTAGTCTGATTCTGATTCCAGGGTGGGTTGTTTTGATTCCATGATGGGTTATTCTGATTCTGATTCCAGGCTAGATTACTCCAACTTGTTTGTGGCCATTCTTGGGAATTTGTCCATTGAGAATAATTCCAAGGACGTTGGGGTGGTTCTGATTGTCCCCAAGGCATAGTCCAAGGATTATGCCCCCAATTTGTAGGAAAATGAGGGGGATTTTGGTACTGAGAGAAATTTCCCCTTATTTTGGTCCAACATAGTTGAGTTCCTCAGTCTGACTCTCTAACATAGTTTTGAGTTGTGGTAGCAGGTGGCATTTATCACCAAATGCTTCTTCGAACAGATACTACAAATGGCTGAGATAGACATTTTATTCAAAGGACACTCCTGCAAAGCATGTTTATTTCTACATCTTGGGCAATAAATTGCCAAAGGTTCTATGGTTTTTGCTTTTGCAGACATTTCTCCCAAAGTTGTGTTCAATTGCACCAGAATATCAGTTTTAAAATTTGCAAGTTCCTCTATTAGGTCCTTCACATCAGTGCCATTTGTACTCTTTTTTCTTCTTCCCTGCTTAGTGCGAGAGTAATTCCTGTAGAGACCCACAATTTCCTCATTACTGAGAGTATTTACATCCCCTTTTCCCATAAAATCCAATACTTCTCTGGATTCATCTTGTAATCCTCTCAAAAATATGGTTTTGCATAACTCATGTTCTACAAGTCCACATCTCCTTTGAACAAAGGAGAACCTATCAAGATAGTCTTCTAATGTTTCATCATCTTCCTGCTTAATCCTGAATAACTCATCTTTCCTATTCCTTACACGACAATACTCCTGATATTTGTCTAAAAACACAGTTTCCATTTGATCCCAGGTTCGGATGGAATTTGGCTCTAAGCTCATGAACCAACGTAATGTTGAGTCCTTGAGTGTTGAGGGAAAAACCTTAAGTTTTTGATTGTCATTTACATAGTCATAGGTTTGACACACTACTTTGAATTCAAACAAAAACTGATCAGGATCTTCAGATACAACACCTCGAAAGGTTGGAAGTACTGAAGGTGAAATGGTTTTCATGGGGGAGTTTTGTGTTGGATTCAAATGGATAGGATATTCAAATGTTCTGGAAGGTTGGGGCATATCCTCGATCATTTCCTTCATTATGGACACAGCCATGTTGGCCATCCCCATCTAGATTGCCTCTCTCTGCCATAGTTTCATGTTCCTTGGGAACAGTTAAACCTATCCAAATTTCACTCTTAAGAGGTCCAGAATCCTCTGTTGATGATGAGTCTGATGATTTTTCTTTCTCAGGATGTTCTAATGATGATGAAGTCGGTGATTTTTGTTTCAATTTTTTTGGTAGTTCAAACACAGGTGATTCACCCCTTAGGCATGAAGATCTTCTTAATGGAACAAGCCAGGGATCCTTTTGAGTAATTCTACCTGTTTCATCCCTAGGCTTACTCATTCATGTTTACTCTTGAATGACATAAATTATAGGTCAATAGTTGTTACTTTAACCAACTGTTATATTCAGATTTTATCCTAAATTTTCACAGCTCAGTCTAATTAACAACTATTGGACTATTGTCACCTTCTAGCAACACTATTCCTCGACAACGGTGCCAAAATGATGCATTGTCATTATGCACATCATTAATTCTCAATGAATTTGTCAATCCAGGGCAGTGTACAAGGCTATTTGCGAAAGGAGTGAACAGGGCTATAACTTAGGTCATTTGGGAGCAACAGGTCTTATTGGTGAAACCGATTGTGTGGGGGATTTAGGACATTTTTATCTCTAAATTGCATAAATTGAACTTTAATCTAATTGCAAGAATGGAAACTAATTACTAACTGCAGAAATGAAATCCTAGTTACAATTACATAATGAAATCTAATTATGTTGCAGAAATAACTCCCTAGTTACAGTTGTAGAATTAGAAATCTAATTATGATTGCAGAAAGGAAGTCTATTTACTTTTGAGTAATGGAAACCTGATTATAACATGGAAATTAAGTCCTGTCAATGCTCGTAATAGAAGGTTGTCAATCTTCTATGCAGGGGTTGACAGTAAAACACAAAATGCAGTAAATTGTAAAAATAGTAAATTCTAGAAATGACAATCTATAGTAATTTGAAAGCTTGCTGAAAATGGAGATTACAACCAAACCTATCATTAATCACAAGATCATCCTAATCATGAAATAAACTAAGATTGCAAAGACTGTTAGTTGTTTACAAGGAAATGAAATGACAAGTTTTACAACTTATTCTCCGAAGAAAATCGAATAAAAACCTTTGTTAGTCCTCCTCCTAGGTCCGGAAGTGGCCAACCTCCTTGTCCTGAAGAAGGTATGAGTCTTTCTCTCTCTCTAGATCTTACTCACACTCATTCACAACAACATGAATAAAAATAGTGCACTTTATTGATTCAAGAACATAATTACAATATTGCTGCTAAAAACCCTGTTACAGGACTGTAACAGTCACTTTTCTTATTATTATACTTCTTGCTTACTTTTCCTCTACCTTCTTAGCTCAACCTGGACGGGAGCTATCTATTTATAGATATCCTAAAATCTAATTACAAACTGAGAATATCTCATTCCTATCTTACAGATCTATTCCTATTATGTTGCAACATTTCCTGGGTTTATCCTAGAAGAGGATCAAAATTGATCTTTTCCATGAATGGTGGCTTTGGACGGCAAGGACGACAAAGTCAGATGGGAGATATTTTCCTTTAACCTTTTCAACCTTCTTTCCATTTTTCCATCATCAAAAATCAGTCAACAAGTCAAAAGCGCTTTCTGTTCTCATTTCGAAGATAAGTGGCTCATTTCGAAGAGACTGTATTTCTCATTTCGAAGATGTCCGCTCATTTCGAAGAGACTGTATTTCTCATTTCAAAGATGTCTGCTCATTTCGAAGATCTTTGAAATGAACAACTATGTGCTCTTCAAGTGATTTCATCTGCATTTCTCAGGTGGGTTAGCTCTCAGGATCAGATTGCAATAGCCTTCATCTCTCTCCATGTGTGAATTCCATGCCTTGCCATTCATTGGCAACTGGCTGGAATTTACATTGGAAAACCAGTTTTTACTGCACAGTAATAGTTTGCTTGCACTATTTGCTAGATTTAGATAAATAAATGCTTGAAACACATCAAAACAAAACTAGTGAAGTGTTGCTATCAACCTAAGCATACTTCTCATTTAGCAAGTCATGACAAAGTAACATAAAACTATGCAAAAACTATAAAAAATCAGAATATAGTATTTCTAACACATTGATCATGCAAACAGTTAATACACAACATATTAAATCAACTTAACTAGCATATCATATTAAACACAAGAGTTTTTAGGCAGTTTCAATGTTCAAAACATGCTATGATTGAGGCATTTCCAGGCCTCATCAAATATCGGCTTGGAGTGGGCCCAGGCTCCAACAGCTTCCTCCCAGCTAAACACGCACTTAGAAACTCTTAGAACTGTATTATAATTATCAAAGTATTACAATGCTTCTTTTGTATATCTCTCTACATTTACTATCAAAATATTCTATATATCCTCAGAGAGGTTTGCGTGTCTTTATATAGCACACCCGCAGATCTTCTGTTACAAAGAAGTTATAACAGTCAATTCATTCCAAACTAAACTAAGACAGTCTGGTAAATGTGATCGACATCTGCTAAAACTAGCATTCATTTCTAATGGTGGCATGCTCACTGATTGGTTTGTGCTTTGCCTGGCATTGGTAGGACGTTCTCATACATCTTAACTCTACATGATGTAGAGTTGGAACTGCACCAGTCTCTGTTGTCCGCGTCGTGCTTGTCTGGTCAACGGGTGAAGAACAGGAGCGCCTTCCCTATGAGGAAGGTGCCTAAGTATGTTGGGCGCCTTCTCTATGCGGAAGGCGCCTTACTGCCATTGGCGTCTTCCTGGAAGAGGAAGGCGCTTATCTTCTGTTGGCACCTTCCTGTGAGAGGAAGGCGCTTGCCTTCTAGTGGCACCTTCCTATCGTTGTGCCTTCCTTATGAGAGGAAGGTGCTTGCCTTCTAGTGGTGCCTTCCTGTCGACGTCTTCTTGTGAGAGGAAGGTGCTTATTTTCCTTTGGAACCTTCCTGGAAGAGGAAGGCGCTGGCCTTCTATTGGAACCTTCCTTGGAGAGGAAGGCGCTTGTCTTTCCTTGGCGCCTTCCTAGAAGAGGAAGGCGCCTACCTTCTCTGCATTGATTTCAAAAGAAACAAAGTGCTAGGATCCATGAAAAGACCTCGACTGATCCAAATCTGACTAAATCAACTACAATTCCACAAAAACATATTGAAAACACACGAATTAGATAACACGCATAATTTCATAAAATAATTATATAATCATTCATAAACATATGCAATCCTTATTATACATCCATATAATAATTAAGAAAATGTATACAAAATATGAGCATTTCTGATGCTCATCAATGGACATTTCCAAAAAGTTTTGTAGAGTATACAATAGGCGATGCAGAGATTGATACAAGACCGACACACCCAGAGAATGTAGAGAAAGCTACAAGTGAACCAGAAAATATCAAATATGAAGGACCTCGGATAGTGGACATCAATCTAGGAACAGAGGAAGAACCTAGGATGATTCACTGTGGTGATGATTGGAATCCTGTACTGAAAGCGGTAGCTTTTAAGATATTCTTGGAATATAAGGATGTCTTTGCATGGACATATAAGGACCTGAAAGGAGTACCACCAGAATTGTGTGTCCACAAGATTACGCTAATTCCTGGAGCTCAACCTGTGAGAAGGAGACCATATAGGATGAACCCAAAATATGCGGCATTAGTGAATGCGGAGATAGAAAAGATGTTGGAAGCAGGAATTATCTTCAGAGTGACAAACAGTGAATGGGTCTCACCCATAGTGATCACCTTGAAGAAGGAAGTAGACAAGATCAGAATATGCGTGGACTTTAGGAGTCTCAATGTTGTAACTATTAAGGACCCCTTCCCTATCCCCTTCACAGATTCCATCTTGGAAGAAGTCGTAGGACATGAGATTTACTCATTTTTGGACGGGTTCTCGGGATACAATCAAATCAGTATAGCCAAGGAGGATAAGTTGAAGACCACATTTATTGTGGAGAATGGCATCTATGCATACAATCGAATGCCATTCGGGCTCTGTAATGCCCCAGCTACATTCCAGCGCATCATACTGTATATATTTGATCAATTGGCAATAGGGAATTTTAAAGCATTTTTGGATGATTGGTCCATTTACGGGAAGATCAAGGAACATCTTCCTGCCCTCAGTGAATGTATGAGTAGGTGCAAAAATGCACAGATATCATTAAATCCAATGAAATGCTTTCTGATGGTACCGTATGGGAAACTATTGGGACATATTGTGTGCAGTGAAGGATTGAAGACAGATCCTGATAAGATCCGTGTGATATTACACATGGAGGAACCATTTGATGTGAGTTCACTAAAAACCTTCCTTGGATCGATAGGGTACTACCGAAGGTTCATCAGGAATTATGCACACGTATCCTACCCACTCGATTCCTTGATGAAAAAGAATGTTCCTTTCAGATGGACGGAGGAGCACCAAGGAGCCTTCGAGGAGCTGAAGGCTAAGCTTGTGAGTAGTCCAATTTTGGTGTTTCCAAACTGGGATAAGGAATTCCATGTCCACATTGATGCTTCCAATTTTGCAATTGGATGTGCCTTAGCACAAGAAGGACATTTTAGGCTAGATCAACCTATTTTCTTTGCTAGTCACCTTTTGTCAAGGCCAGAGAGGAATTATAGTACAACATAAAGAGAAGCTTTGGGAATGGTATATGCAGTTCAAAAGTTTAGGCATTACCTATTGGCGAATCCCTTTGCCTTCTATGTCGATCACCAAGCATTGTTGTACTTGATAAATAAGCCGGTGATACAAGGATGAGTCAGTAGGTGGCTCGTCACCCTTCAGGAGTTCGTATTTTGAGTAGTGGTGAGGCCTGGTAAGAAGCACATGATTGCAGACCAGTTGTCTTGGATACGATCAGGAGAACCTATAGGAACATGAGTTCCTGATGAATTTCCAGATGCACAATTATTTACCATCAATGTTGTTCCATCATGGTACAAGTTGGTTGGCCAATACCTATCCATAGGAGAGTTGCCATAGGAAATGATGGCAACTAAGAAGAAGAAAATAATAATGAAGTCAACACCTTTCCAGATAATAGCAGGATTACTATATAAAATGGGAAGTGATGGTGTCTTACGGAGATGTGTGATGGACGAAGAAGTCAAAGTAGCATTGAAGGAAGCTCACACAGGCTTAGCAGGAGGGCATATGGGACCAGACGTGACTACTAGGAAGGTATTGCTAGTAGGGCTATGGTGGCCCACATTGTATAATGATGCAAAGGAGCATGTGAAAGCATGCGACACTTGCCAAAGAGCAGGAAAGCCAATAAAGAGGGACTTTATGCCCTTACACCCATCGCAACCACAAGAGTTATTTGAATGATGGGGATTGGACTTCATAGGCCCATTAAAGACATCTCGATGGAGGAAGTGTAGATACATCATAGTAGCAATAGAATACCTGATGAAATGGGTGGAAGCGAGAGCATTACCTGATAACTCGATGAAGAGTACAACGAGATTCTTGTACGAATAGGTAATCACAAGGTTTGGTATTCCTCTACGGATAACAAGTGATCGAGGAGGACACTTTGTTAATGAGATTATCAAGATGTTGACAATAGAGTTCAAGATTTTACACTCATTGTCTAGTCCGTATTATCCCAGAGCGAATGGGCAGGCGGAGGCAACGAATAAAGTCCTAGTTTCTACTCTGTATAAAACCTATGGAATAGAGGGAGTAGACTAGGAGGAAAGGCTACCATCCATTTTATGGGTATATAGAACAACTTTTAAACCTACAATGGAACATACACCTTTCCAATTAATGTATGGATAGGAAGCAGTGGTGCCAGTCGAATTCTTGATACCAAGTTTGAGAGTCGCGGTAGAGCATCGCTTGGGTGATCAAGAAAGTTTGGAAGAGCGATTGACAACACTGATCAAGTTAGATGAAAGAAGAGTCATGGCACAATGGGCAATTGAGGTAGCTCAAAAAATATGAAAGGCATGGCATGACAAACATTTGAGGAAGTTGGAACTTAGTCTGGGTGACTTAGTTCTAAAGTTTAATGGAAAAAGGGAAATCAAGCCGGGTAAGCTGAAGATGTTATGGCTTGGTCCTTATAAAGTAGTAGAAGTAATGAATAATGGAGCAGTCAAGTTGCAGAACTTGAATGGGATAGAAGTGCCCGATACTGTAAATGGCTCAAAGTTGAAGCCTTACAAGGTACAATGTTTATTCATTGCTTCAGAAGAAGTGGAACGATGAAGATGAGCGAAAACCCAAGATGAAGCTCAGAGTGAGCCAGATCCATCATAGGAAGAGCCGGACATAGGACTCATACACTTATTTGTAGAAGGGGAGGAACTACGACCAACCATAGAACAACAAGAGTTGGTACCTCGACCCGGAGAAAGAAGAAGATTACGAGTACATGTCAGATTTGTTGATGGAACTGAAAGAGTTGAAGAAGAAGATGGGGAACGGATTCCCCCAGATGGAAGAGAACATCAGGAGATAGTACTATTACCCAAAAATAGGATGTTCCCCTAGGTTGAACGAAGGGAACTACCCCAACAAAGGGAAGGTCGACGAAGGATACGACTAACAGTACGATATGAAGATAGAGTGGACACATTTGAAATGGAAGTTCCAGAGGAAGAAGGGAATGAGACCATTGATCAAGAATTGGCTGGACTTACTCCATTGGCTCAGATAGGGCTATTACAATAGAGAATGTGGTTACAGACTCAACAATTGCAAGAAGAATATCAAACATTGAGGGGTCATAATGCAATGTTGAGAGAGCAAATCATCCAGGAGTTGGATGGCACGATCCATAGGTTGGAGGAACAAAGGGTAGCTAGGCTACAAGAGATTGAAAGGGAACCTGAGGAGGTCGAGGAGTTAACCCTAAGAAGTGGTGGAGGAAAGGGTGGTGCAAGCACTAGCTCACAGATACCACCAAGTGACCCACCTATGACAAACGAAGATGCGGAGATGATGTGGTGAGATATTGAAGAGGCAACTACATCACCCGAACCACAAGGTAATACACTACTGGATTTGATAGACTCTAGTAGCGAAGGTATACCTTGGCTCATAATGGAACCTAGTATAGGAAGTAGTGAGGAAGATAATAGCCCAATGAATCCTCAGAACCCTCGAGGTAACCGTGATCCCCCAACATGTACAATAAGACAGCGATAAATAGGGTGATCACAGGGACATCAAACCAACCGTGGACCGCAAGAATATATAATAGCCTATCGATAGTTGAGAAGACAAAGGAGAGAAGTACAAATATTAGAGAGGATGATGAATTTACCAACAAATTGGGTAGAACAGAGAGAGGAGAATCAGAATCACTCAAGCTCTGAGATGGACTTTTTGATGCATATAGAGAAGTTTTGGCAACATCATCCCCACAAAGAAACTTCGAGGAAAGAAGATGGAGACGTCGCCTAGCCCGTGTGGATCGGAGAATCAGAGCACTATGACAATTGTCACCAAGTAGAAGAAGAAGTAGAAGTCCACTAGCCAATATTGAGTTGGTAGAAATAACTCCTGATACCCGAACAATGGGAGGAAGAGATAGAGAAAGACCCCTAAGGCTTCAGCCAGGAAGGGGGAGAGGTATTCAACTACGAAATGAACAAAGACAAGGTGATGTTACAATTAGAGGAGGAAGAGGGCGAGGAATATTTTGACCCCCTACTCCAAGATGGCCAGGAGATACACCCTTAGCTTGTCTGAACTGGACTAGGAATCTGCGAGGATTACCAGGAATTAGGGGTATGTTACCAAATCTCGCAAGGCAACGTACATGGGGACAACCATCTCAATGAGGGATGGGTGGTAGAGGATTACTCCAGAGAAGGGAGGAATCACCATTCATGTAGAGAAACCCAATGCCAAGAGGAATAGGATGGGGGAGACACTCACGCGGAAGAGGCCTTGCCGGTAGGGGAAGAGTACAGTTTGTAGATGAAAGAAACCAGGGACAACTGAGAATCCGATCACCAAGTCTGGAGCCAGAACTGATCCGAGGGGATAGGTGGAGAAGTCGCTCGAATGATAGTAGGGTAGTAAGGACACCGCTACCAAGGGATCAATCACCTGTGCAGCAAGGGGAAAGGACACCAGGTGAAGATACTCCAGCTTGCAATTGTACAATTCCAAATTGTACACATGGAAGAAGAAGGCCAGGGAATTCGGTAACATCACAAGTGGAGATGAATCAGCCTAGGGAACAAATACCAACAGGTGACACAACCACTCCGAACATTGTAGTTGAATCCCCAAGAGAAGAATTTGATGGGATCGTACAAGTGAATGTCACTGTACGATTGCCAAGAAGGTAAGTGTAAATAGATTAGGATTGAAAAAAAAAAGAAAAAGAAAGTGCCTTAGTTGTGAAAATCCCTCGGGACGCAATTAAGAAGGAAGTGGTTGAAAACCGAAAACGATGGCCTCTTCAGAGAAAGAAAATTTGAAAATTTCTCTAAGTATAAAGATCGTACAAGTAAAAATTGAGGATGAAACCATACAAATTGGGAGATCGTACAAGTAAAATCGACACAAAGGTATATGAAATCATACAAGATGACATGTTGTACGATTTGGATCGTACACTGTATGATGTTGGCCAGGTTGTACGATTTCCAACTAACCAATTAATGCGGCATGCACGGGAAAAAGTAGTGGTTGGAGGAAAAAGCGGGGGAAAAAGATGAAATTTCAAAAAATTGTTGAGTTGTCAATCATCCATGCAAGATGGAAGGGAAATGTGCAAAGTGGCACAATTTAGGGTTTAGTTAGGGTTTTCGAAATGCTTTAAATAGAAGACAGAACTAGCAATTTCATTAAATCGTACAAGTGAATTCGAATTTTTCTGGAGGACGAAGGTGGAAAGCATGCAATTGAACGGAGAAGACCATATGGGCAGCCAAATTTCATCAACAATCCGCAATTAGAAGGACCCATCCTGATTAGCACCAAGGAGTACTTTTCATTTTCAATGAAATTAGCCCGGGAGAGAGTGAAATTAGGGTTTTACTCCATTAAAAAGGGAAAATTCGAAGTTTAATAAGAAATACGAAGAACATACAGCAAAAAATGTCCAAGTACGAACTCAGAGGCAATAAATGATAGATTAGAGTTCGGAGAAGTGAGAAATTGGAGTTGGGCGATGGAAATTGCAGGGAAAGAGAAGATTTAAACCCTAGAAATAGAGGAATTAGAGCTGGAAAAAGCAAAGGATGGAAGGTGCAGTCTGTACAGCCATCAAAGTACAACCAAAAATTCATCAAGGGGAAATAAATTGTGCTAGAGGTGAAGGAGTTGGAAAATTGCTCACGAAAAACACTGAAACGAAGGAACGGGGCAATTCGGCAAATGGGTTGGTGAAAGATCCGACAAAGGGGGCCAAAATTTTGAATTTTTCACAACCTAGGGTTTGAAAAATCATGTTGTACAATTTCAGAGGAGGAATGTACGATTTCAAATGAAAATAGTATAGTTCTGGGTGATTTTCAAGCCATTTTTGGTAGTTTTAGCAAATCGTAAGAAATCATACGAAAGCATACGGATTCACAAGGAGGAAGGTAGTCCAAAAATAATATCGTATGGAGTACTATCGTACTGTATGATTTTAGATTATGGATGTACGATTTGAAGGAGATATGATGGTTTGAAGACTAATGGGCTAAAAATCAAACTATGGAAGGAAACAAGTAGTGTACGATCTAGAAGTGGTTGGGAAGGTAAGAACCATACAAGGGTACAAAGAACCATACATTGTATGATTTACAATAATTTGTATGATTTCTAGTACACTTTCGATTGCAGAAATGGTGATGTTGGATGTCAAGTTAATCGGTGAGATGTTGGAGGAATGATCTCAACAGAAGAATTTGGATGTCGGTTAAGGTGGATTGTAGCCAATAGGGTGGAGAGGTCACCAAGTCCCTTGCACGAGAGAGAAGCATACCCATGACAACACCAAGGGTGGCAGTTTCAGTCCCATGAGTGGCGTGGTAATCATCCTTGGAGGAGAGGAGGATATAGGTCGTGGAGGGGGTAGAGACATTGGTGGGCTAATCTGAGAAGAACACCACCAAGGCACAGAGAGGGAAGAATGGCACAAGAAAGGACCTCACGGAGGGAAATGAGAAGTGAGGTACACCTACCAGATCAGGAGGAGAATCTGAGCAGTGGATAGGAAGAGGGACAGGTTGAGGTCGCAAATATCACATTTGTACAGCATGGGGCAGATACCTGTAGGAAGTGGTGGAGTGATGAAAGAAATAAGAATCATCCTTGGAGGAAGATGTTCGAGGATGCTCATGTAGCAGTAATTGCACAAGTCCCACCATTTCACAAATCCTTCTTCCATAACTATCTATTGTAGATAGTTCAGGCGTATAACCTTGCAACCCGAACTGCCTATGTCAATGTGGGCAAGAGGTCGATGAAAGTGGATATTTTGGTAGAGGCATTTTGGAAGACATTTGGCTTGTTGGAAGATGGTATGGAGGTAGTAAAGAGATTGGTAGATCCAATAGAGGCATACCACCTCGTCACTACACTCACCACTGTCACTTCACTGACTGAGGCAAAGATCTCAGGTGCAGGAACATGTGAAATTAAATAGAGCTAGTTGAAAGGGGAACATTGGCCATGTGCAATGAATACAATCATGGCTTGACTGATAGGAGATATAAGGGCCACAAAAATTCCAATGTGGATAGCATAATATGTAGAGGGTATCACCAAGGGAATTCAATATGATTGGGGTACCTTTCTAGAAAGAAAAATGCACGAGGTACTGACAAAGAGGCCGAAGAACTTTGGAATGACTTTCCATGCTATTGGATTGTTATTAAATGCGGTCACAGAAGTAGAGATCCACTTTCTAGGATTGATGCCACCTCAAGAAATTAGGAGAGGACAACCGATGATATTGAGGTGGGCTAAGTCAGTACCAATAGCAAAAGAGACCCCGGAGAGATATCGAATGAGGAGCGAGCAACAGACCAGTAGAGCTCAAGAGGATACTACTCCAAAGGGAGATGAGGATGTACACCATCAGAGAAAAAGGCCTAGATGGTTGGAACCAGAGCTAGAACAACAAGCACCTAGGCAATGGTAGCAGGAGCAACCGCTCATTCAAGAAAGGGAGAGGAGGCAAGGAAGCCCAATTCAGATAATGACGAGGAGACAACATGAAAGAATGGCTAGCAAACTAGTTCCAGAAGTACGAGAAGAGCCTATGCCGAGGGTGCACAAACAAGAAAAAGAATAGTCAGACTCGAAAGAGATGGAACTGGATGAGTTGTGTTGGATGGAGGTAGAAAGAATAGTGACATCTCCGCAAATCTTCCAACAATTTGAGAAGATGGATGCTTCTAAATTTTTTAAAGGATTCGAGGTAGGGCAAGAAGAAACAACCCCTATTCAGGAGGAAACAGAAGTTAGAATAAATACCATGGAGGATGAGTCCAAGAAGAAGCCTCATTACAGGTTTGTGAGAGGAGGCTCAAGTAAGAAGGATGCACCAAAAAATACGGAGGCATCCCAGGAAAAAGAACTTGTTGTTGAACGAGTCACAACAATGAATACCCAGCAGGATCAAGAGGAAGAAGTGATGGAAGAACAACAAGTGGGAAAGATAGAACAAGAAGTGGCCCAGGAAAATAAAGAAGAGCAATAGGTGGGCTCTACTGAACTAGAAAAAGCCCAAGAACAAGTTGAAAAGTAGCAATCTCAAGAGGAGATTGTGAATATAGAAGATAGTGAGGAGGAGAAAATCGTAAAATAGTCTCCACCTCGAGAAAATATAGATACGATGAGGGCACTTCAGGATCTTGGGGGAAGCTCTAGCCACCATATGGAGGAAGAAGATGTACGTACTCCTACAGAGGAAGAACGACGTGGGATGCAATCCAGTTATCTTCTGGAAGTACCTCGGTTCGATAGAATTGCAACTGAGGAGGAGGCACGTGGAATAGATGATAAGGTGGAACACTTATTTTCTCAGTTAGGCCATGTTATTAATAGTGCCAGATTGGAATTTTGTATTGGCCACATGGGAGAATTGAAGTTATGGGAAGAACAAGTGTCCCTCGAGCTGGAAAAGATAACAGAGTGGGTGAGTAGTGTGGAGCGTACAAGGAGAATTGCGGACATTCACACACAACATCCATGGAAGTTACCTAGGGAAGAGGTAACAACAATGTTGGGAAGAGAGGACTTGCCTGAGGGGGTGATAACAAATTACAGGAAAGACCCAAGGATGTACTTGGATAGGGTCAATCATCCGACCTACCCCACAAATATGGTAGAGTTGGAGTACAAGAGGGTTGCTACTAGAGTGGCCATCACCCTGAGGAAGTTTAACTTCCTAACACACTGGATAGAGTGGTTGAGCGTAGGTTTGGAACAAATCTACCAGCTCAAGGAGGCCCAATGGGAGGAGACTACAACCACTCAAAAGGAATTGGCCGCAATGGAAGAAGAACTGCAAAAAAGCAGAACTACGACAGAAGAGAAAATAAAGAAACTGGAGGGAGATCTATTCGACATCAAAACTGAGTCTGAAGCCAAAATTAACATGCTTGAAGAGGAAAAGTGACAGATCTCATAGAAGGTAGAAGATAGGATTAAGGAGTTGGAGGCACAACTCAAAGCAAAAGAAGAATAGATGACAGCTCAGTTGGCTGAGAAGAGTGAGCAAATGGCAAAACAAGCCAAGAAAATAGAGGAGCTGACAAAGGACAATAAGAGATTGAATGAGATGGTCCTAGAAAAGCAAGCTCAGTTGAAAATTAAGGAAGATAGTGTTCGAGCTATGGAGGTTGATATCAATCACCACCTGTAGACCATTACTGAAAATAATGAAGAACTATAGGTGACAGCTCGAGCAGAAGCTCACTGGAAGGAGAAGCTGAAAAAGAGTGCCTCAGAACGTGAAAAGTAGATGATGGAGTTCCTGAAGACTACCGAGGAAAAGGCTAACTTCCATGGGGCAAAAGCAGTAGAGATGGGAAGCTACGCAACCAAATTGAGAAATGAACGAGAAATGTATAAGTCACAAGTCAAGGACTTAGAGGCTGTAGTGGCAGAATACGAAGCACAGTGGAAGAAGTAGAATGAGTCGGCGAGGACACCAACCAAAGTAAAGGGGAGGGTAGATGTAGGCAACAAATCCACCTCCTAGAAGAAGAAGTGATCAAAGAGGATTTGCTCAGTTTTGATAGTTTGCCAAGTTTTGTAAACCATACAGGAGGGGCAAACCGTAAAGGAACCAAACCGTACAACTGGATTGACAAACCATACAGGGCAGTGGCAAATCATACAGGGTGCACTGAAATTCATCCAAATGCATGGGAAATGTAATTTCATGGTAAAATGGTGCATAGATTTGCTAACTAAGGTGTTAGACTTAGTAAAAGGCTGAATTAATGAATTCAGTTGTACATGGGCAGTTGTAAATAACTAATTGCCTCAGGAACCACTTTGGAATGGCCTGGGCAACGTTATATAAGGCCCCATTTTCAAAATTGTAGGTCTGGTTGCTAAGAGGTAGAATAGAGTACTTGTTGGTTGTAATAGCTAACTTATATCTGAGTTATTGCAAGAGATTGATAGAATAACCTTGTTGTAATGACATTTATGCTATAATGGAATGGAACTACATCATTACACATCGTGTATGATCCTGGCAATGATGATTGATGATCTATATTGGAATCTTGATGTATGTGTGTTTTCTGGTTATTGTTTTAGCTTAGTTTTATGCATTGTTGCAACTCCTTGATAGAGGTTAACACTGGTGGAATTTGAGGGATGATCTATGAGCATGGCAATGTGGAGAATGACGTTATGAGTCCTATTGTATGATTTTTGTACGTAATTGGTTGGATGGAATCTCTCCCGAACTCCTTTGCGATGGTTGGCACAACCCGGAGAATGGATTAATTGGCATAGTAAAACCTTACAAAACATCCCTGAGAGAGATTGAGGCATTAGAGCATCTAATTTGGCACCTGAATATACCATCAGTTTCTGTCGATCGTACACCAGAGTCCGTACAAATCGTACAAAGTCGACTTACCCGATTTGGCAAATTGAACCATAGAGATCGACTTACCCGATTTGGCAGTTTGAGGAAATCGACTTGAATAGTTACAAAACTATGTACGACAGCTTCCAAAACTGAATATGTTAGTTTTACTGAGTGCAAAAGCATACAATCCATGTCCCTGTATGATTTGTAACCATACAGTGTGAGAGTTTGACATCCGTACAAGTTGTTTAGCTATCGCAAGGGGTAGTTCGGAGGACGGTACGATTGTACGATTTGGTAGTCAAGTTGGGAATTGTCTATTGATCATTCCTGGCCCTAAAATATCACCTCCCCACCTGGGAATACTGCACCCCGTGCTACAGTCAAACTATGTGATAACCTATTCATACAAAAAGTGAGTCCTACTTGTTGCAGAATTACCAGGTAAAGCCCTTGCTTTGACCTATTTTGTTAAGTATTCTATTGCAACTATGATGTACGTGCACTTCCTTTTATGGCTTGTTCTCAATGGAACCACAAAATCCAACCCCCATATTTCAAAAAGTTCTTGAGGTTGCGATGGATGCAGTGGCGTGAAGTCTCCTTTCAATGGCTTCCATGTTCTTTGACACGTATCACATGCCTTAACAAAGTTCTTGTCATCATGAAAAAGAGTACGCCACCATAGGCCTGCCAACAACACTTTTCTTGTTGTTGCATCAGGTCCCATATATCCTCCAGCCAATCCTTCGTGTGCCTCCTTCAAGGCCTATTGTACTTCATCTTCCATCATGCATCATCTCATAATGTGGTCCTCCCCCATCTTGTATATCAATCCTGCAATCACGATAAAGGGTGTTGACTTCGTAATCACATTTCATTGTTCAAATACCGTAATCTCCTTTGGTAGCTCTTCTGTCGATGGATAATCCCTAATATATTTGTACCATGCAGGTATCACACTTATCATAAACAACTGTGCATCAGGAGATTCATCTGGTATCCCTCCTTCTACAAGTTCTCCTAAGTGAATCCTTGATAGTTGGTCCGCAATTACGTGCTTCTTCCCAGGTCTCACTACCACTCGAAACATGAATTCCTTCAAAGTGACGAGCCATTGACTCACTCGTCCATAGATTGTTGGCTTGTTGATTAAGTACAACAGTGCCTAGTGATTTGAATAAAAAGTAAAAGGGTTAGGTGACAGATAGTGTTGGTACTTTTGTACTACATACACCATCCCTAGTGCTTCCTGCTTTGTTGTACTATAGTTTTTCTCGGCTTGAGACAACAACCGGATTGCAAAATAGATGGGTTGATACAACCCAAATTGACCTTCTTGATCCAATGCACAACCAATGGCAAAAATTGAGGCGTCAATGTGCACATGGAACTCCTTCTCCTAGTACGAGTAAACCAAGATAGGTTCCTTCACTAAATGTGCTTTCAAGCTCTCAAAAGCTCCCTAATGCTCGTCTACCAAATGAAAAGGAACACCCTTATGTGTAGGAGCGTCTAATGGATGGGAATTCAATGCATAGTTGCAGATGAACAAATTGTAGTATCCTACTATTCCCAAGAAGGTTTTCATCAAGCTCATGTCATGTGGCTCCTCCATCAGCAGTATCACCCGAATCTTATTCGAATAAGGTTTCAAGCCCTCTTGGCATACAATATGCCCCAACAACTTCCCATATGGTACCATCAGGACACATTTGCCTAGATTGAGTGATATTCGAGCTCGCCTACACAAGCTCATGCATTCTTCCAGTACCTTCAAATGTTCTTGTGTCCTCCCATACAATGACCAATCATCTAGGAAGGCTTTAAAATTCCTTATGGATATCTTTTCAAAGATATATAAGATGATTCTTTGAAAAGTGGTCAGTGCATAGCACAAACCAAATGGCATGCAATTATAAGCATATATTCTATTTTCAACTACGAAAGTTGTCTTCATCTTATCTTCCTCTGTAATGCTAATCTAGTTGTACCCTGAGAACCCATACAAAAATGAATAGATCTCATTGCCTGCTACTTCTTCCAAGATGGAGTCTATGAAAGGGATTGAGAAGGGTTCCTTGATGGTTACAACATTGAGGTTTCGACAATCTACACATATTGGAATTTTATCTACCTTCCTCTTTAAGGTGATCATAATCGATGACACCCACTCACTTGTCGTAACCTTGAAAATAATGTTTGCATCCAACATCTTATCAATTTCAACATTCACCAAAGTTACATAGTTGGGATTCATCCTGTATGGTCGCGTTCTCACTGGTTGTGCACCTTCGATTAGGGGAATCTTGTGTATGTAGATTTCTGATGGAACTTCCTTCAGATCCTTGTACGTCCAAGTGAAAACATCCTTCTACTCAAGAAATATTTTAAATGTTATCGCTTTTAACACTAGATCCCAATCATCTCCACACTTAATCATCCTCTCCTTATCATCTTCTCCCAAGTTCACCTGAATCATTCTAGGGCCTTCATATTTAATGGACTCAGGTTCATTTACTACCTTAAGAACATTGATGGGGTGGGTTGGTTTGTCTTCAATTATTGCATCTCCCATTGTATATTCTGCAAAGTTCTTAGGGAATATCCATTTTTCTCTCTCCTTATCCTTCTCTATTGTTGTGTGTTTCTTACTGCTTTCCTCTTTTTTATATTCCTTCTTCTCATCCTTATGGATTTCATCTCCTAATTCAATGCAAAAATATTGGGGGGAGAATACTTCATAGTCTTCCTACTGCCAGTGGAGTAAGCCCTTGTCTTCACTGTACTCATCCTCCGTGCAATCTTCCAGGTATAGTACTCCCTCTTCGTTTGGTTCATATCCTGACTCTTCATCTAAGGAAGAAACTTTTGAATCATAAGAACTTGCAATTTCTTGGCTTACCACCTGGTTCTTTAAATTAATCAAATATCTATGTTGGCCTTTCTTGAAGGTCAGATGCTCTTTCTCCCAATTGTGGTTTACTTTCACCGTTCGTAACCACCCACATCCCAATAATGCATCATATGTTGGTTTTTGCATGGTAATTATAACAAAATCCAATATAAAATCTTGTTTTGTTATGCACACTTTTTGACTCATTAGTACGCCCATTATCTCGATGCCATATTAATCTACTCCATATAATTTGAAGTTTGGAGATCTAAGTTCGGGTTGACCAATACTCTGCCAGGTTCTTTCTGGCATCAAATTCATGCTTGATCCTCCATCAACGATCACCTGATTCAACTTATGGTCCATTATGTCCATATGAACCAAAGTTGGCTTCATCCCTGCCTCGATCATCAGTATCGTTGGATTAATGAACTGGCTTTGCTTGATATGTGCTACCTGTCGGGTTTCTCTTTTCTTTGTTTTTATGACTTCTCCCACTGTAGCATATAAATTCAATATTATTTTGAATAGACTTGCTACCTTTACTTCTACTATCGTATTTTGTACCTGTGTCACCAAGCCTTCTGCTAATGCTTGTTTATCATTTGTGATCTCCGCCTTCTTTAGAGCTTTTTCTAGAACTAGTCTGTCGTGCTTTCCTTTTTCTAGTTCTATTTTTTATCAAATCTTGAACTTCCTGCCATCGCTCTTTCTCCTTGGTAGGATTTGGGTATTCTTCTAACTTCCTAGCTTGTGTTCTTGTTACGACTAGGACTTCATCTTCCCTTTCCATCATTGTACTTATTTCACCAATGTCGATCAAATTGACATTCTGCATTCCACTGGAGCTTGCCTTATTTGGGCAATTAGCCTCTTTGTGGTTCCTTGGACCACACCATCTACACATTTGGGTATTACCATTACCACCCGCATTATTTGTATTCTGAGGCTTGGGGCAGTTCTTCGCAAAGTGGCCCCACTCTTGACAATTTCGACATTGAATTACAGGTTTGCCTTTAGAGTCGTACTACAGTCGACTCTGTCCTCCTTGTCTTCCCCAACATCTCTACTCTACTCTCAGATTCTTGTCTTCTACGAGATTCCATTCTTTCCACTTTAGGTTGTGAAACTTATTATTCATCGTGTGTTCTTTGGTTCGCCAGTCGTGCGTTTCTTCTTGGTTGTCTTGGAATCCTTCCTCTTCTACCTTGTGACCTACGATGTGTCATTCACCTCTTTGCCTTTATCAAATATGCCTCCTTGACCCAAAGTTTGTTTTTAGGCAATGATGCCAAATGTAGACAAGGGTAAGTGCTTTCTTGAGATGAGGGAATTATGAGAAGCTAGGAGGGAGTGATAAACCTAGTTACACAAGTCATTATGCTCGGTAGTTATGGATAAACAGGTTCTGGTAGACGTTTGAGCAATTTAGTAGACGTCTAGAGGGATAGACGTCTGGGATAAACGGGCTAGACGTCTGGACGAGTAGATGTTTGAGACAGATGGGCTAGACGTCTAGACCAGTAGACATATGAGACAAATGAGGTAAGCGTCTAGGATAGACGGTTAGACATCTAGACGTCTAGACAAGTAGACGTCTAGGTTAAACGACTAGACCGAAGTGTATGACAATGGGTTTGCATGGGTCTAGATGTCGACAACAGGAGTGTTCATCTTCAATCCTGAATGCTCCTTAATGCTTCATACAACAACAAAAAAACACACAACAATACTCCTCGTACCAAGTTATGATCAATACCTGCAACACAACACTATAACACAGACACAATCACATACAACACGTATTTCAGAATAATTGGTTGCTGCACAACAAATCTGCATTATAGACAAGTATGGATGGATTACAAAATGAAATAGGGAGTACTTATAGGTAAGCCCGGATAGTTACTACAACTAACCCGTCTCAACCGTCCCAACCACCTATTGCTTAACATCTTATTTACTGCATAACAAACTGTTTTAGACGTTTAACACAACAATACCGACGTCTGACTAGTTAGGCGGGACGTCTAACTAATCCAAACATCTAACTAATCAAAATGTCTTAACACAAAGATAATTGCGTTTGTCCTTTTGTGCCTTTATACTAATAAATTCGACTTACAAGTGTCGACTAATTTTACATTGTAAAACAATACATTAATGACTTATACATTATCAAAATGTTGTATGTAGTTAAAATTGTGAATCTTCATAGGACATTCTTTGTTAGACAGCTTAGTGATTTATTTATACTCCGAGCTATGTGTACAGTGGTCGAAGAAAACTAGGGAATATCTCTACTGTATACTCCATATCGATGCCAACAACTCTAATTCCTATGTAGTGACTTAGAAGAAAGTCATAAATCCATCTTTTCTTATATTAATAAAATGCATTTAAAACATAGTTGTTGCTCTTATGTAAAATTGAAAACCTTTTTTACCTTAAAAAGGCCGATGATGTAGCCTTCTTACTTGCTTATAGGTAGTACAAAAGCCTTGTTAACCCTATATATATATTTGGTTGGTGTGAGAAATCCCTACAACCGACGCTTAGGGCTAGGCATCCCCATCCTACCATGACCTCTCATAAGAAGAGAGTTGAGCTTATCAATAGGTAATTTAACACACAACCACACACACGTTGTGGTTTGAACTTTGGACCTCCCGAAGAAAAACCAAAGCCCAAAATGTTGCGTTGTCCCATGGGACAAAAACTTATCTATTTTATTATGATATATTTTTATAAAGAATGTTATCTTTATCTAGTTAAAGTCTTTTTTTAAATAAGGATTAATCCTAGGCTGTTGGATAAAGACGAAGTCAACAGGACCATGACCTTCCAAGGAATTGAATTGAGGTAGCCCACTGATAAGAACTTGACTATTACCAACCAGCCTACATTGGCAAGCACTCGATTATTACCAACCAACCTACACTCGTAAGCACTCGACTATTACCAACCAGCACCAACCAACCTGCACTTGCAAGCACTCGGCTGTTACCAACCAACCTGCACTCCCAAGCACTCAACTATTACCAACCAACCTATTCCTTTTTGAGGTTTTAGAGGATGTTATTTACTCATATCCAACTAAACTCTAATTAACATAACATGCAATTATATATATATATAAAAGGGAGTTGGTTACATTTATATTATTTTTAGTAACTAATAGGTGTAGGGTTCAAAACCTTGTTATTGTTGACCCGACGTGAAGGGGACCACCGATCGCTTAAGCTTCGTATCGTCATCGTCAACCTGACGTGCACTTAAAGAATTCAAATTAGACTACTACCTTTGCAAACAAATAAGTATGCCCCAAGGTTTGAACCTAGGTCTCTTCTTAGTAAATATGTGACCAGACAGACAACTACCAATCCACCTAGTTGTTGAAGCACATAGTATGCAAATTTACTCTCATAATTATAATTTGAAGTTTCCAACGTAACCAAATTAAAAGAAAATTTACAACTTTATACCCTTAAAATTAATTCTGAAACCTTTATTTAAAATTCCAAAAGCTTAAACCCATTTAAACGTCTCAAGTTCCCTGCACTTACCTTTATATAGCCATATATTTTATCGATAAGATTACAACATTCCTCCGCTGTCCTCCTTCAGACCCGGGAGCCGTTGTATGGAATCCTCCATCCAACGAAGGCAGGTATATCTTCTTTGCTATTGTAAGTTCCACGTTCCACAAGAAACGAAGAGACTCAGGTGTACCTGAGGGCAGGTCCTGAAGAAGCTGCGAACTCCTTAACCATCAGTTAATTATATAACAGTGCTGTTTATTTGTATGCAAACTTTTTAAAATTCTAATTGGGTTATAGCTATCGCTTCAATTGTGTTTCTAACACACAATTTTAATTTAGGGATATTTGGATTCGTGGGTGTGTTAGATGGAGACCTTGAGGCAGAATGCTGCAATGAATTTAAATTTCGTGAAGACTGGTGCCCTGAATGGAGGAGGCTACAGGAGAAAACAATGCCCTGTTTCAATGTTGGTTTGTGGGTCTTGTTGCACTGCAAGGCCAATTTTTGTTTCTTCCCAGTTTTGTAATAATAATAATGTTGTTATGCCTAGCGGGAGAAGAAGGTCTCTTGTTGTATTTATGGCAAGTAAGTCTGGGAAAAATCAGCACAGTGCAGTGCCTTTGCCAGAGGAGCCCTATGAATACTTTCCTGAAGCTGTCTTGTTGCAGGTAGGTGGATTCTGGACTCTGTAATATGCCTGTTGCATTCGTATTACATCATGACGGTGGTATCGCTAACGCTAAGATTTGAATTTTAGTCAAAGTTAGTCTTACTTTGAAAGTTAACCTATTTAATCAATTAAACTTCTACCATAATTATGTTTTTCTCACTTGTTTGGACTTGCAGTGGATATGGCATAGATGGTTGATGCAGGAGGACTGAAAAACCATGAAGTGGATTTATATTATTGTTTTTTATTTTGTTAGTGGGGTTACAGGTTTTTGGATCAACATTTATGAATGCATTCCATTATAACTATAATTATATATATCTCGTCCTGTAATTTGTGTCACAGGGTTTTAATTTTTTCTTTCCTCGTCAATCTGTAACGAGGGTATGGTCTGTCCTATTGAAATGTGCGAGCTGTCCTATTGACCTTTTAATTATTTAATTAGGTTAATCAAATGGAGAGCAAAGTCAACGATTAGCTTACAATGAGACAGTAGATGAAAGAGACCTAATGAAATAGGTAGATGAAAGAGACCTAAAAAAAATAGGAAGAGAATATGCATGTATTGTATTCAAGAGAAACACTTATCTTAAAATGCAAAGCTTATAATAATATTTAGAATAGTTACATAGATACATTACAAGTGGATTTTATGTCGAATTGTTTGATGAAACAAGAATAAAGAAGCTACGAGAATTTATCAGCAAGCTTAGTAGCAAAAGATCAGTTCTTCAGAAAGAAAGAATGATATTAAATTTTGATTTTTCATATAAACTTGTTTCTTTTTAAAGGAACAAGACAAATAATATATTGTGTTTGATAAAGAAACTTTGTTGTTCGTCCTTAAGAACTTCCTTCTTTATTTTTGGTGGACTGTCCCATTGCAATAGGGGCCGATCTTGGCCAGTCTTTTCTTTTATTTTTATTACACCACAACCTCCGTGACATGTCTTCTAAGTTGTGGTCTAATTAAATTTCAACTTGGGTGTCACTATTATGAATGAGATATGTATCTCATGCCCATCATACTTCTTGAAAGACAATGGCGTTTAAATTATTATTTTCATTATATTAGGGAGTAATGGTCTATAATATCAGACCATCCTGCACCTACATGTAGAGTTTTGGTCACAACATTCCACTTTAGTTGAGAAGCCAACTATTGTCTTAGGATTCATATGAAGAAAGTCAAGCCTTCAGCCACATCCACCAAGCAACATCAACACAAACACCACATATAAGGGGCATAGAGAACATTTAACATGTTCAGTATGCTCCTTGGATTTTAAACTGAGGTCATTGTTGTGAGAATTGACTACCTCATCTTATCACTAGATGATAGTTTAGTATCTGATCATTTTCTGAACCATAAGGCAGTACATGATAACAGAAGCTTTGATGAATTTTTATTTGAAAGACAAACAATTTGCTCTCTGGAAAGTTTTTTTTTTTTTTTACATGGTGGAATTGGTAGTCGCCACGAATCCGGGCAGGCTGTCTGGCTTTTTATGGTCGCCACAGTATTCTGCGCTGTCCGCCCCAGAAGCTGCCACACAGATCTTTGCGCAGTCCGCACCTATAACCACCATGCCACAATCATTTTAAACCTTTTACGCCGCTGAAAGCACCAGGAAAGGGACAAGCGTTCAGTCCGGCGAGACCCGAGATTTGAACCTTTGACCTCCGCGCCTCTTACGGGGTTTGGTTGAACTCCCTGGAAAGTTACAATTAAGTTTTACCCACAAAAGTTACAACATGGGACTAATATGCAACTCATTGACAAAGAAATGTCCACAGATACAATTGAGTGTGCTTACAAGTCTATTCTTACAGAGAAAACAATCATTGTGGCTATTGAAAACCTTGTAAATCACATTTCAATCAGGGCAGAAATGTTTGCTTGCATTGTAACAGAATGAGTCTGAAAATCAGCTTTTCTCTATCTTACAATGGAGTTGTGAGGTTCTCTTGTTTGTGTGTCTTACAGAGACAAATTTTTCTTCCAGCACTTTTTCTTTCTTTAGCCCATATAAACACTTGCTATGCCTAATTTGACAATAACGACCCGCTGCGATATCAATTTGATCTGAAAATTAAACAGCTTATGTTGGCTCATTTTACAAAACAGATATTTGCATGTTTATTGTTGAATCATGTATGTAAACTTCATTGAAAAATTCTGAAGTATGTAAAGTTAATCGGTTCTACTTCTGCTGTATAGAAAATATGAGAACTCAGATGAGAAAGATATAGACAATAGAATGTCGTTATATTCAAATGGTACACCAAAATTTAACATGAAAAAACTACTCTTGGGTTAGAAAACTCAAGGGGGCAAAGAACAACTGCTTTAATGCCATTAAATATGCTTTAACAAATGATTTTGGAGATGCATCTCTCTATGAAGAATGAGATATTGTGCCTATATTTTTAACCGAAACTGCTACTGTACCTCCTATTCTCTGCCCTACTCTAACTGGCTCGATTCTATAAAATCGTTGGAAAAGAGTCTTTGCAATGATTTTCCAATAACTTTTTACAACAGTTAATTGATTTTGAGTTCTTTGATGGAATTGATGCAACCTTTTGCAACCCTTCTCTTTACCTCCTTGATGAGCAACTTGCTACTGTGACAAAGATTTTAACTAGGTAATAATAATGCAAAATTTATTTTGACTTCTGTTTGTTAACAGCTGTCCTGTTTTTGATGCCGATGTCATGCTAATTCCAATGATATGCAAGATATAGGGGGTCTGGGGGTCTGATTTTATTTTTTAGTGCTGGTCGAATGGTGCCAAAATTAAAAAACAAGCAAGCATAAACAACAATAAACAGTACACGAGATTTTACGTGGAAACCCTGCAGTGTGCAGGTAAAACCACGGGGCAATGGCAACTTTTCTTCTTTTATTATTCTCAGCTGATTTCATACATTCACACTCTGTCATAATGCAAGGGGCATTCCCCTTTTTATAGAAATACAAAGGAAGATTCCAAAAAAGCCGTGGCACATTCCAGATAAAAGCGCTTTATTAAAAAAAACTGCTTTTATCAACTGCTTTCTATAACAAAAGTTGCTTTAAAGCAAAAAGCAGCTTTAAAAACAAAAGCAGCTTTAAAAGCAAAAAACAGCTTTAAAGCAAAAAACAGCTTTAAAGCAAAAGCATTTTTAAAGCTCCACCAAGCACCACTCAGCTGAAGAACATCGGAGATCTGGATATTGACTTCACCTCCTAACATTCTCCCACTTGAAGTCGATATACAAGAATTCTTTGCCTTTGTTTTCCATCCAAGTGCCAATTGCCCAATGCTGCCCTTATCACGTTTTCAGCAAGCCCAGAGAAGTTTTGCACCACTCAAACTTCTCTCTCTTGACCGGCTTTGTAAGCATATCTGCAGGATTCACTTCAGTATCAATCTTCTCCAACAGGATCCTACCTTCTTCCACCACATTTCTTATAAAATGGTACTTAACATCGATGTGTTTGGTGCGATCATGGAATGTTGGGTTCTTCACTAATTGAATAGCACTTTGACTATCGCAATGCAACGTAATCTTCCCTTGCATTATCTTGAAGTCACCCAACAGTCGCTCTAGCCAAATTGCCTCTTTGCTGGCTTCAGTTGCTGCAACATATTCTGCTTCAATGGTTGATAAAGCCACCACAGATTGCAACTTAGAAGTCCAACTCACAACTCCACCAGCAAGAGTGAAAGCATATCCTGTAGTGGACTTTCGCCCATCTCTATCTCCACCATAATCAGAATCCACAAAACCTTTAACTTGCAAATCTGTCGATCCAAAGTAAATGGCAACATCTGAAGTGCCTCTTAAATATCTAAATATCCACTTCACTGCATTCCAATGCTCCTTACCAGGATTTGCCATGTACCGGCTGACTACTCCCACTGCTTGGGCAATATCCGGTCTGGTGCTCACCATGGCGTACATGAGGCTTCCTACTGCTGATGAATACGGTACACGAGACATGCTTGTCTTCTCTGTTTCTGTTCTAGGACACTGTTCGGAAGACAATTTGAAGTGTGGAGGAAGTGGGGTACTGACTGGTTTTGCATTCTGCATATTGAAGCGCTGCAGAATCTTTTCTATATATGTCTTTTGACATAACCAGATCTTCCTTCCTGTTCTGTCCCTGTGTATTTTCATCCCTAAAATTTGGTTTGCTGCTCCTAAATCCTTCATATCAAACGTCCTAGCCATCTCGAGCCTTAAGATCACTTATTTTCTTCATGCTAGGGCTTGCAACTAGCATATCATCAACATACAACAACAAGATAATAAAACTGCCATCATTAAACCTCTTATAGTATGCACAATGGTCAGCTTCACTCCTGTTGAAACCTTGGCTCTTCATGAAGGTGTCAAATTTTCTGTACCACATCCTTGGCGCCTGTTTCAATCCATACAGAGATTTCTTAAGTCTGCAAACCAAATGCTCTTTGCCTCTTTCTTCATAGCCCTCAAGCTGATCCATATAAATCTCCTCCTCGAGATCACCATGCAAGAAAGCAGTTTTTACATCAAGTTGCTCCAGCTCTAAATCTTGTGCTGCCACAAGTGCAAGTAAAACTCTAACAGTAGTCAACTTCACAACTGGAGAAAAGATTTCATTGAAGTCTATACCTGACTTCTGCACATAACCTTTTGCCACCAAACGAGCTTTATATCGTTCCAACAACCCATCACTGTTCTTCTTTACTTTGTACACCCACTTGTTACCAACAACTTTTCTTCCAGGTGGAAGATCCACAAGTTCCCACGTTTCATTCTTCCATAGTGATTCCATCTCCTCATCCATGGCTTTCCTCCACTTATCTGCATTCTCAGATTCTCCAGCTTCCTGAAACGAGCTAGGCTCACCATCATCAGTTAACAAAGCAAAAGAGGACTGAAAATCAGGAGAATACCTATCCGGACATTTTTGTGAACGTGTAGATCTTCTAACCCAATGTTCTGTTGGTTGTGGCTCTTGGTCTTGTGCCTGTTCAAGCTGCTGAACTGGTTGATCTACATGCTGATCAAAAACTTCAACAACCTTATCTTCATTTTCAGCTTTGTTCATATCTACTTCAACAGGTACAACTTCAGGTGTTTGCTGTACCTCCTTCCTTTGCATGGATTTTTCATTAAAAATAACATCTCGGCTAATTATTACCTTGTGGGTAGTAGGATCCCACAATCTATACCCCTTCATTGTATCTCCATAGCCGAGAAAAACACATTTCCTTGACTTTGGGTCAAGTTTGGACCTGTTTTCTTTTGGCACATGGGCAAAAGCATCACAACCAAAGGTACGCAAATGAGAGTAATTAACAGGTTTACCACACCAAACCTCCTCTGGAATTTGTCCATCCAACGCAGCTGTAGGTGACCTGTTAATAAGGTAAGCAACTGTATTAACAGCCTCTGCCCAAAAATTTTTCTCCAACCCAGATGTGCTGAGCATGCTTCTTGCACGTTCCATGATTGTGCGATTCATCCGCTCAACCACACCATTTTGTTGTGGAGTATATGGCACAATCTTTTGGTGCTTAATCCCTTCCTGCGTACAAAATTGATCAAACTCCTTGGAGCAATATTCTCCCCCATTATCTGACCTGAGGCATAAAATAGGCTTGCCCAAACTTTTCTCTACTCTTGCCTTGAACTCTTTGAATTTTTCCAAGGCTTCCGACTTCTTTGTTAGAAAATAAACCCACACTCTTCTAGAATAATCATCTATAAATGTCAAGAAATATCTAGTACCTTTTAAGGACTGAGTGGGGACCGGTCCAAATATATCAGAATGTATAAGCTGCAAAAATCAGAACTCTTACCAGGACTTGCAGTAAATCGAACCCTCTTTTGTTTGCCAAAAATACAGTGCTCACAAAAGTCTAAATTGCAAGACTTAATCCCAGACAACATACCTCGGTCATGCAGAATTTTCAATCCTTTTTCACTCATATGCCCTAGGCGTTGATGCCATAGCATTACTCCATCCTGAGCATTGCCTGAAGTTGTTGCTGCTGCATGGTTTGTCACCGTATCACCACACAAACGATATAGGGTCCCATAAGGTTCTCCTTTTGCTACTACTAGGGATCCTTTGGTAATTTTGCAATAATTGTTACCAAAAGTAGTACAATACCCAAGCTTGTCCATCATCTTGATTGAAAGCAAATTCTTTCGCAAAGCAAGCACATGTCGTACATCACATAACATCCTTTCTCTACCATCATCCAACTTGATCCTTATATCCCCTCTTCCCACAATTTCTAAAGGATGATCATCACCCAAATAGACCATCCCTCCATTATAGGATTGATATTTGACAAACCAGTCTCTATGTGGAGACATGTGGAAAGATGCACCTGAGTCCAAAACCCAAGTATATAAAATAGATCTGTTGCTACTGGTACAGAAGGCCTCACATGCTGCCATCTCTATTGCATCTCCAGTATTGGCCTCAACTGATGGTTGATTTTGCTTTTCACCATTCTTCTCCTTTTTCAGATGCCAACAATCCTTCTTCGAGTGCCCTGGCTTCCCACAATGCCAACACCTCCCTTTCAGCTTGCGTCCTTTTGACTTAGACCTGGACTGTGATCTACCTTGTTGACTCCTTTCGTTAGATCGACCTCTCACAACTAGGGCTTCATTGGTTGAGGGTTCTAGAGACGATTTTCGCCTCAACTCTTCTGCCAACAAAGCGGCTACAACATCATCAACGCTTAGAGCTCCAGATGATGCATTGTTGATGGTCATCACCAAATGATCCCAGGTGTCCGGGAGAGAACAAAGTAGGGTGATTGCTTTATCTTCATCCTCCATCTTCACATCAACAGAGACCAGCTTACTGATTAGAGTATTAAACTCATTCAGATGATCTGCCACAGATGAACCCTCCTTCATCCTCAGACTATAAAGTTGTTTTTTCAAGAAGACCTTATTTGTTGCTGATTTAGTCTCATACAACTTCTCAAGCTTTTCCCAGAGGGCTCCCGCGGTTGTTTGATCAGCAACATTGAACAAGACAGAGTCTGCTAGGCAGAGACGAATTGTAGACATCGCCTTCCTGTCTAGCTTTATCCACTCCTCATCTGTCATGCTGTCAGGTTTACCCGCGAGCCCTTCCAAGGCTAGGGCTTGGTCGTTCTGAACCAACAAATCCTCCACCTTCATCTTCCATAGGGTGAAGTTCTTGCCATCAAACTTCTCAATCTCGAACTTGGTTACACCTCCTGTCATTGTTGCAGCTCCCACTCGCACAAAACCCTGACCAACGAGTTTTCAAAGAACCTCGCTCTGATACCAGATGTTAGAAAATTAAAAAACAAGCAAGCATAAACAACAATAAACAATACACGAGATTTTACGTGGAAACCCTGCAGTGTGCAGGTAAAACCACGGGGCAATGGCAACTTTTCTTCTTTTATTATACTCAGCTGATTTCATACATTCGCACTCTATCATAATGCAAGGGGCATTCCCCTTTTTATAGAAATACAAAGGAAGATTCCAAAAAAGTCGTGGCACATTCCAGATAAAAGCGCTTTATTAAAAAAACTGCTTTTATCAACTGCTTTCTATAACAAAAGTAGCTTTAAAGCAAAAAGCAGCTTTAAAAACAAAAGCAGCTTTAAAAGCAAAAAACAGCTTTAAAAGCAAAAAGCAGCTTTAAAGCAAAAAACAGCTTTAAAGCAAAAGCATTTTTAAAGCTCCACCAAGCACCACTCAGCTGAAGAACATCGGAGATCTGGATATTGACTTCACCTCCTAACACCTAGTGCCACTGCTCTGCTTGTCACCTGTGATCCTTTTAGCATTGATTCAAATTCAATTTTGATATGCTTTAGATCAAAATGACAAGAAATGATATTCTCATTATCTTGTTAGGTGACTTCAATATATTTCAAGTGAAAAAAAGAAGAAGAAGAAGAAGAAAAAGATGGTTAATTGATCTAATCAAGGCTCATCAAGGATGGTATATTAGTCGGACATCTTTTCTGGACATGTACTTCTGCTAGGGCTTCTTGGGTATGGATGCAGACTGGATTCAATTATTTATTTGTTATTTGTCTTTCATGGTGAGATCCTCTTTTAGTGGATGCTTAGAGATAGTTTTAAAGCATATGACATGCAATATGGTTGTCTGACATTTATTTTTTTCGAAAGACAAGATGGAATGTAGTTGAGTTGAAAAATTTCAAGCAGTATTTGACTGTGGATATTAAAACAATACTTCTTGTTTTCATAAAGATATAGGTTCTTTACCACTTGGGGCAAGGGCACAGATGTCAACCTCTTTAGCCTTTAGAGGGCAATATTTTTTATGTAACTTTATTATTCAAATGGTGTAACTTGATGGAATAAATGTTTCTTTTTTGTATAACATTTTGATGCATATGAAAAAAATAAAAATTTGAAGATGTGGAACTTCTAACATACAAAAACTATGAATCCATATCTGCAATAATTGATCAGGTTCTCATTATTGATGATGGGGCATTCAGTATGTTTATCTTTAAACTTATATAAATTAACATACTGTCTGATGACTGATAGCCTTCACAATGGTTTCATAAATTCGTCATAATACTATATATGGTGAAATTTGTCAAGACACTGACCAATAGCCTCTGCTCCCTCATGCAGTATTCACCAGTGTAGGAGCATAATGGGCCATGGAGCAAGCGAGAAGCAACTTCTTGCCTAACTCTGCCCCATGTCCACCAACACTCGTGACAGTGTGATTGGTAACGCATGGAGCAAAACATTTTCTAATTAGGGTTGGTTCAATAGGAAAAGAGTAAGAAGACAAAAGAAAATCAGGCTAGACACTATAAGAGGAGAGTGCTGCAATAAGTCTCCCTCGCAGCACAAAAATAAACTAATCTAATATTTTATGAAATTAAATGTGCAAGTGCAGGACATAAAAGACAGGGAAAGTAGGTGGCAGAGCCAACAATTGATCCTAATATGAATGCAAGGATGTAAGGCAAGTGAACCACACATTAGGTGGCATAGCCAGCTATGATGCACAAATAGAACCAACCATGTGCATTTTATATGTCAGAGAATGTACCTGATACTCATGAGAGTGATTGTTACACTGTAGAATATTTAAGAATGCAATGTATGGATGTAAAGGGACAGACAGGCAAACCACAACTAAGTGCTAATGCAAACTAGAAAGTAAATCTGAAATAAAACTTGTTATGAAAATGCAAATCCTAAGTACAAGCAAACAATGCAAAGTGCGAAGAACTAAATATTTATCCCATTCATTATTGGGATAGGCTTCTAAAGACTCACAAGCGTGAATTTTGATTCTTTGACCTCAGAAATCAGTCCTTGATTCTTCGAGTTGTTGCATATGATTTGCTCTTCCATGATGGTGAAATAACTAGCTATACTGTTGGTGATGAAGGCTGAGCTAAGAGAGGAGCATACACAATATCAAGCATGATAGTGGAAATGGTCACCCCAACTGATCCTATCAGATGATCCTGCACAGAGAAAATCGAGATGGGAATTTGACTTAGTGTTGGTAATGTTCAAAGATTTGAACTCAATTTGACAGAATTTTGGTAAGGACTTTGAATCAGGAACCCTAACTCATCTAAGTCTGGGGGTATTTATAGGTAGAACGCATTAGAAAACTTAATGAATAAGCCAACTAGGGACCCATCTAGAAACTTCTTGTGGATTTGATAGATGATGGAGATGTGCCAAGAAGGAAAACAAGTTTCCAAACGTGATTCATCATGAAAAAGCATGTCTTAAAATGCGTTAAGATGAAACTGGTGATTGCACACAAGAAACTGCTGTTCAGCGGCCAGAATTGCCATGAAACTGCTGTTGATGATTTCATTTTTAAGTGAAAAAAAAACTACCCATGGGACAGGGAATACAGGTTTTTGTCCTTCGGATATGCGTGGATGGTGTCTAGAGATGGAAAAAGACATGAGGAAACATGCTTGACTGGGTATGCTGTCAAATTGACATGATTTTGGCAGATTTGGACAAGAAGCCAAGGTGACTGGACGAAGTAGAGGAATTAAACTTGTTATCATGCACTTTTGGAGCTTATGATGTGTTTTTAGTTGATCAAGGACATGCTTATCACTAGATCTTTATGTACTGCAGATGGTCAAATCCGAGTACATACAAGTAACAAATACCATCTTTCAAGTTAAAAAAATGTGTCTGCACTGTCCAGGACAATGATCTCTATGGTCTCACAGAAAAACGATGAGAGGAGTTTGATATCACTAAAGAATTCCCTTTATATCATTTTTTCTAGAAGTTGAAGCGTATCTTGTCTATTTGAAGCAATGGAATGAGGATATTTGACGACATTTTTTAGAATATAGGAGATACTGAATCATAGGAGCTCATATACAAAGTATGCTGTTCATGCAAGAAAAATTGCTAGGAAATCATAGAGACGATGTAGTTTACCTGTTTGTGAAATACAGGAACAAATAGGCCAATGGGATTTAAAAGTACAAGAATTTAAGCAAGTAGGAGTGCTAAAACAAACTCCAATAATTAAAAGATTCCACCTGGGGTTGGGGGTCCAAAATGCGCAAAGCCTAAACAATTCAGGAATGGCAGTGGCATATAATCTATGTTTTATGAAGTTCCTGGGACAAAGACGGTGTGAGATGGTGGGACCTGGTGTGAGATGGTGGGACATGTTTGTGGGAGTCTGGCACGGCTTTTCAGAACGTTGGGATGTGTCTTCCTGATGGCCCCTGAAGCCAGAGATGCGTCCCTATGGAACATATCATATAATAGAAAATTCAAATAACCATGCAGAAAGGACACCTCGTTGCTAAAGAAGCAACCAATGGGTTTAGAGAAAGGGGTTGATGGAGACTAAAGCTGCAGGACAACGCAGTGTAATTTATACTGTGTCTGAAGGAGAAAAAGAAGGATGGCATACTCATCGGTCTCCATGGAAAGGTCTATACAATCTTAAACCTCCACATCTTATCATACAATCATGGTACCATTCTGGCCACCTTTTGAGTAGAGATGCTTAAAAGTTGACTTTGAGTCTCTGCTAAGCTAAATTTGAGGCCAGCCAAGTGCAGAGGAATAGTTTGAGATCAACAATGGCTTCTAATGGCTGTATATGGAGCTGGTAAAAGCAAAAACTAAAGATAATGAGGCCAAGCAAATAGCAGCCATCTGGGACATTAAATACAGGGGCTTGGATCCTCTAAATTCTAATGCATAAAGGACCGACATAAATGAGCTTTACACTACGAATTAAATTCAAACATCTCTCAAAAAATGCTAATGTAGTAGCAGGTGTGGGAGTCAATGTCGTAGTATCTAACAGGGCATGCTGCTACCATTTTATATATCCTACACACACTTAGGATATCTATTCAAATCAAATTAAGCAATGCGCATTATGCATAGCCTTAAATAAAGTTTATTCAGAGGCGTTCAGGCTCCAACATCAAGTCTACTTGTCCTATTTAATAGATTTACACCAGATTAACTATTTTCCTCATCTCACATCAATCAAAACCCACAGGATAATCCAGATACTACTAACTAACCAGCGAATGCTCTAGCGGCACATGAAGAATGTTGGTGGATGAGTTAAGAGTCTCAAGCAGGCATAAAGATTTAAAACATCCACATCCAATGCTTGTCATAGCTATTGCAAACTTCCAAAATGGAAGACAATGTGGACGGCAATTGACAATAGAGCTTAACCACTGTTGATGCAAGGTGTCACACAATTCAATGGCTTCACAATGCTGTACCTCATAACAATTAACATGATTGGATGAAGTGACTGAGCACCAATTCTAGAACGTTAAAATACCACAGATATTCCTTCACCACTCTATCACCAAGCATCTTCTGCCTCATTCATAGTAGCAAACATTTGCATACCTTGGTTGTTGTATGTGTAATTGTTGCAAAAGTGTCTTTCAATTTGCAACTATGAAACTTGGTGCTTAATTGGAGAACATTTTGATTTTAAGATTGGAAGTAAAGTAACGAGCTCCAGATACAGAGGAAAAGAATAGAAGCATTAACAACTGCCCGAAGACTTGGAACAACTCTTAGCCATAAACTGTAACATACTGGCTGAAGACATGAAGCTTCAAAATTCTAATTGATTATGTGCATAGGGAAGTTTAAAGTAGTCATAAATGGTTTACAAATCTAAAGACTATGGCTTCAAGGGATAGATCTCAATATCAGCCAGCGGTGCTGAAGGCTGAAGATCCATATGGAGTTCTGGTGACCTAGTCAATTAGGAAGTCATGTTCAGGCTTTTAACTTCATAAAGACTAGGTCACAAGACTTCTTTAATGCTTAAAAGACCTCTACAGAATGATGGAAAGGCATTTGTAGTATTTGAACACACCCTCCCCCCCCTCCCCCAATTCCCATTCAATCTGGAGGCATTTGCAAGGGGCAGTTTCATGTCAGCTAAGACAACTGCCGGAAGGGTTTTTAATACGGCCAATTGTGACAATGTATTCCCTCATTGACTGGCAGATTAACCCTTGCCTGACATGGTTGGACAAATTAATATGGGGAAGGCCAAGGGTCATGGAGTTCGTTTTGGTGACTTGGCATGCTGTTTGGAATTGACCACAAAGCACTTGCAAAGTGGTACAGCACCAAGAGGGAGGAGATGCTTGTGGTTTTACATGCCCATCACACCTTAGTGCTGGAAAAGCATAAACTGGAGTTGCAGATGTGGGAAAACAGCATTAGGAAGGCAAAATATGACAGTAAGCATGTTTATGTGAATTGTTTGTTCTTCTATTGTGTTGGCAGCTTTTGTATCAGTTCATTCTTATTTTCTTATCTTTGTATTTTGAGCAAGATAAGCTATACACTTGTTTTCTGTGGGTTTTGTTCCCCAAGAGGGTTTCTCATGTAAATTCTTGTGTTCCCTGCTGTGAATGTGATGTTTATCTCTTTGTATTTTGCATGGCTGTTGGTTGAATTGTGTATCATTTGGAATCTTGAAACATGCTGATGGACACACTACCCTTGGCGACTAATCTCCTGCTAATATTGGTCTTACAATCTCGTGTGCACTTGTTGTGCAATTTTTAGTACATTTATGTAGTTTTTCTTACCTATGTTAATATTTGGATTTTGCATTTGCATGTATGTTGTTTGAATTGTAGAGCATTTGTCTGGAAAATTCAAAGGAGTAAAACTGAGCTATTTTCTGTTTTATGGCTTCTCTTCATTATGGTATTTTAGAAAATTCTATTATTCTGTGTATCTTCCTGTGCTTAAACCCCTTAATTAATGTAAAGTATATTTTCCATGAGCAAAAAGGAGGGATGCATATTGGTAAATGTGGTCATAAAGTTTTTGTTGACAATCTTCATTTTTAATGGTCCTGTTCTTTATAGTAGTTATAACTTCCTGTGCTTATGGCTCGTAATTAATATAAAATATCTTTACCATGAGCAAAAATAAGGGATGCATATTGGCAGATGTGCTCAGGAGGTTTTGATTGACAGTCCTTATTTGTAATGGACCCATTCTTCATGGTAGTTGTAACCTATTATTACACTTTGTTGTGTACTAACTAATGGTGTTGTTGCAGTATGCACTGCTTTTGTGCCAGCATGCATGTTTTCAAACATCTGAATAACTCTTATTCACCTTCATTCGTAGACCTCTTGGAGAGAAGGAAAAAAAAAAACAGAGTTTCAGACTTTCAGTTCCATATTCATTATGCAGAAAATGATGTTTGAACCATTTGGTTCTCAATGTTGAGAATACCATAGTTTCTAATTTGTCAAGTCCTTCCTATGTCATTCCTTATTAGGGAATCTCATACTATAGCATAAGACTCACAAAATTCTCCTGGTTTTATCTCTCACTGTTGGACCTAAATTAATCCTCAAACCTTCATTGTAGCCATTTTCTACTTATTATTATTAAAATTGGTTATATGGGATCGAAAAGGGCCCTACCTGTATTACATCATGATCACATAGTGGTATTACAACAGCTTGGCTATTATGCATGTATCACTTGGCAAGATCTGAGCCTAGGTTTCCACCTTGAAAGTAGAGAAATTTAACTGGTTGAGGTAATGCCATTTGATTTCTTCTTATTAGCTTTGATAACTTAAGGATAGTCTTTATGTGGATTGTCTTTCCTTAAGAACTTTGATTGCTGGGATTTTTATGTTTACTCTATCAGATCATTTTTGGCAGCTTCCTCATGTGAAGTCCAAGACACTGTTATTTCTTTTATGAAGTTATCAGTTACATCAGTTGTTTTGTTTTTCTCATCTATCTATTTGGAGTTGCTAAAGATTGGCTTTTTCAAACTCCATCATTTCTTGAATAGATGCTTTAAAATTCCTTTACAGATCATTTGCAGTGTTTTAGGGAGTGGTCACAGAACTTAGAGACAATCTTTAATGGTCTTGCCTCTGGGCCATAGTTACCATGTTTGGAAAGTTCAGCATGAACAGAGGGATGAAAATATTTGGAGGTTTGTTTTTTCAGAAGAGGTTTCGTTCAGTTTGGAATAATACTAACAATTAAAATTTTAAAGATATATAAAAATATAACAAATATAGTTAGTAAAGCTTGGATCGAACCAGACCAATTTGACCCATCTAAAGAGTTTGGATTGGTCCTAATTGTTGGCAATTTTGCCACATTAAATTTTTTGATAAACTTTGGCCTAAGTATGGAGCTTTAAAGCGGCGAAGAGCATGCGGAGGTGTTCAGGTTTTCGCGGGCCATAAACGGGGGCGATAAAAGGGATGAAATAAGCTTTGGATATTTTATCATTGTAGATCTTCTCACTAGCTTTCCGACGATATATTATAATAGGCGATTGGGTCAGCGGATCAAAAGTTATGGCCCCGGGAAGCAGGAACAGGAAGCTCAATTTCGTGCCAGAAAATTGACTAAGTGTCGGGCCCCGCCCGACTACGCTCATCCTCCCGACTGCGCTCAGCCTCCCAACTGCGCTCATACAAAGGCCCAAAAATTTGCTAAGTGTTAGGTGCGCAACCCGACTTCGCAGCGAAGTTGGGTTGCGCCCTTAATTTTGTGCGCACTTGGGGAACCGAAGTGCGGAGAGTTGAACAGAAATTTCGCTAAGTATGAGAGCGCAACCCGACTTCGCTGCGAAGTCGGGGTGCGCTCTCTTTCCTGCGCGCACCTGGGAAGTAGTGGATCATGAAAATTGACTAAGTGCCAGAGCGCAACCCGACTTCGCAGCGAAGTCGGGTTGCGCCCTGATTCCTGTGCGCAGTCTGAACAGCTGCCAAATTGGCTAAGTGTTGGAGTGCGCAACCCGACTTCGCGCTGCGCCTTCTAGCTTGCGCGCAGTTGGGCAATATCTTCCAAGCAGCCCAAAAACAGACTAAGGCACGGAGGCCTCCCCAACTTCGCTGTTCCCCGGTTGCGCTCCTTTTCCAGGCAAAGTAGGACACAAGAGAGAGACTGCCTTTCAAGGCAGATGTGCCCCCCGTCAGAAGTTGACAAGTGTCCAGCCTCGGGATCCGGGCCGATATGTGATGGGAAAAAGGACACGCATGGGCCAAAACCACCTCTTCCAGCTGCCCTCATTTAAGCTGACGCCAAGTTCCATCTACCACAGCTACCCGCATTCATGCTGACTCGAAGTTTCATCAACCGCACTGCCACGTAGCTGCCATGTCTTCAGGAGGACCTTGTTGCCAGTACAACCCCTGTCTGCAAGAGTCATCACCAACAGCTCTTTCACCGCTTTTGTCAGCTCTGGGATTTCGTGCCCAGGATTGTAATTGGGGGGAAACTGCGCTATAAATAGCCGCACCACATCATTGTAAAAGGGGGGGGACATATTGCTAGAGGACTCTGCTGTGACGGACCACCTTCTAATTAATTCAAAGCATCCTTGGCTCTGCTTCTTGTCTCTGTCTTTTATGCTGCCTTTCCTTGTCATTTCTGCCTCATGTTTCTTATTTCATTGCTTACTGTTATACTGAACTCTGGATTCCAGTATTTGATGATTAAGTATTCCTGGAATGCATAGATAGAGGATACATAGGATAGAATCGCAGTCACCTTTTATGCTGCCTTCCGCTAGTATTTCTGCTTCATGTCCATTTATATTTCTGTCTGTCTGAATTCTAAATTCTGGATTTGGGCATTGGTGATTATTTGGATCTGGAATACTAAACATAAGGATACATAGGGTAGAATAGCAGCTGCAGTTTCTGTTACATGCTTTGTTTTAATTGTTGTTGGTTCGGATGCAAATTTGCGATCGTGCTGCTTGTTCTCCCCCCACCCGAAACGCATGATATTTACATCTCTTTCCCGTTCCCTTATCTTTTTCAATCTCTTTCCAGTTCCCTTTACCCCCTTTTTTTAATCTCGTTCCTGCACCCTTATTTAAAACCCCCAAGTAGGTTAGGAAAGGAGCCGGCCTTCTCCGGAGATTGGCACGGGGGGCATCCCTTCCTCCCGGCCTTTCAATGTTGGTCTGTGGGTCTAGGGCGCATTGACACACCAAGTCCTTCCCAGGTGGCGGATCCGTGGCCAACACTAACCTTGTAAGTGTGCTGTGGGCTATTTGAAATTCAAATTTAGTAATTTTCTCGAACAAGGCAATAATGTGTGGCTTTGCTGGTGTCAGGAAAGCAGCTGTACTTGCTAAAATATATGTGTATATTAGATAGTCTACCCTTCCTTGTAGGCTCCATAAATGATTTTTGAAAAAACAAAAGAAAAAAATGAACCTGAGTGGTACTTACAGGTGTTTTCTTTTGCAGAAAGACGGCAAGAAGGAATTGCCACTCCCTGACTTTGCAGATGTTAGTGAAGGTATATTCAATTGTTTGTTTCAAATCTATTTTTAAATTTCATATTTGATGGGTGACAGGTTGAGTACAATTTCTTTTTCCTTAATTATGGATTTATTCTGTCAATGTTTATGGTAGTATGGGGTACTGCTAGTCTTTCAGTAAATGAACATCAGTTCTACTTGTTTCTGGAGAAACAAGTCAACTCAGAATAACTTATTCAGAATCAATAGTGTTACTTTCCAGGCAGCTATTAGTGAATGTGGATCCCTCAATATGATTCCAGTTTTTTCAGTACTTGCTTAAACCCGTTAGCGAAGGTCTTTAAGTTTCATGCATGCAATGTTAATGCAATCCAAGATAGTATTTGCAACAATTTCACTGGCAGGAATTTAACTTCATTTCTTTTGCTGGTTGTGTGCAGAAGAGCTATTAACATCTCTAGATCTTCAGTTGGAGAGCAGTATGGATGTCAAAACAAGTAATTTTCTCCTCCAGTCTAATATGAATGTTTTTTATTTTTCAATATATTTTTTAATTGGTTATTTGGGATTGAAACGGGTCCCACCCATATTACATCATGACCACGCAGTGGTATTACAACAGTTTGGCATTTATGCATGTATCTCTTGGCAAGTTTCTAACCTGGGTCTCCTTGAAAATTGAGGAATATAACCGGTTGAGCTAATGCTATTTGATACTGAATATCATGATATTCAATTAAAGAGATTTTCAATTTAAAACAATAACATTCAATGTATTTTTTTCTTATTTTATGTGTCTGATCTATGGTAATTGCTTATCAGTCACCTTTGAATAGTTAAATCAAATTAGACAGTCCTGGGGGTGGAGAGAGTACTAAGTGCCTGATTTAATGCTGCATAAATATTTCTAGGTAGTGAACAAGAAAGGAATAAGCCAACCTGTTTCATTGTCTTTTGGCATGCTATGGAAATTAGTTTTGACCCCGATCCTGCTAGATTCCTGAACAGACTTTCAGCTATGCTGACCATTGTTTTAACATCGATAATCAAATTTTCCAACTTTCATCTTAATAATCAGTTTTTTGCTTTTCTCAATGCTTGGGAGAAACCATCTTCAGTGAATTAAAAAAAGCAGGGGGGAATTATCAACTGCTTTCTGAATAGAGATTGGTCATATCCACATTCTCTTAGCTGTTATTCTTTGGAGTGTGAATCATAATTCCTCACCTTTTACGGAATTTAACTCTAATTTTTGGTTTCTTTGCCTTCATGACTGGGATTCCATGAACTGCTTTGATTTTCTGCACAAAAAAAGTCCACCGATGCCCTCCTTTGATTTCTTCCCTCCAGGTTCTGGATCTTCCATTAATTTGTCTGGGGTGGCGTTTTTAGGGGTTTCTAGCTCTTCTTCAATTTTGCTTCCATTTTGCTCTGCTTCTTTGGACAGTTTGTGAGCATTGTATTCTGGATCAGTTTGTACTGGATTGGTTATCTAAAACCCATCAATAACCATTCCTTCTGTTGTTTTTCTTCATACTTCTAAAGGGGGTAATTGGCTTAGATAATGTCATCTTCATGGCCACTTCTGCACCTCAAAGGATTCTGGTCATAGTCAACTTGGTTGTTTTCTAGTTTTCCTTTGTCTAAGATTAATATTTGATTCTGGAAAAGGTTTCGCAAGATCTATTTTTGACATGCAACTTTTGAGTATAAGTCAGCCGTTTCTGTAGAGTCATACATGCAATCTTGATGAAATTTCCCAAAGCATTCTTTATTGATCCTTTCTCATTTTGGTTCAACCATCCAAGGGAAGTTGCGCCACTCGCCTGAAATTGAATTTTGGGAAAAGTTATTAGTGAGAGAGTTCAGTTGTCTGCCAGCACTTAAACATACCCACAGTCTAAAAACACAGAGCCTTTCATGAAAAAATAAACGTTCTTTCTGTTCTATAAGGGGCAAAAGAAACCATGAAGAGACCTATGCCAAACTGTAAATGACTGCAGTTAGAATTTTTCTTTATGAGCTTTCTCCAATTCCCTTTTGACCATTATTGATGAGTTTTTAGGTTGATGCACAAGTTGTTATTCATGGACATTAGTGTTTACAACCTCCATCTGACTTCTTAATTGTTATCAAAGAAGATTTTGGTGCTTTCCAGTTTTGGGACTGCCTCTTATCTTCTTTACGCACTTCCCCTTTTTATGCCACAAATATTATGGATTTCTTTACCAGCTTCTAATTCTAGAACATATCAGAGCTTCTAATTCTAGAACATATCAGATTGGGAGGCATAGATTGCTCCCTTCATATGAACCATGGTATGTGGCCCGATGGGAAACCATCAGCTATTCCTGCCATATCACAGATTCAATACTCGAATTTTCTTCTTAGGAACATTATCACACATTTTGTTTGCTTGTTGGAATGAAATCCACTCCAACTTGTTTTCCGTTCAGATGCTTATGGATGGGTTAATGCATTTTCAGAAAGAAAAGTTTCCACCAATCTCAGCAGAAAAGGCAAAGCATTGAAGCTTGACAAATGAATACGATTGTCTGGAAGAAGGTGGTTGTCTACTAATTGTAATTGTAAATATGCTCTGCATTGCTGCACTCACACGTAGGAGCGCTACATGGCTGCACTCACACCTAGGAGCGCTACAAGGCTGACTCAAAATGCAGATTGCAATCCTCTTAAGATTAGGTGTTCTAGCACTATAATCCTCCCACCACAAATTTGCAAAAAAAGAAAAATCTCAAATTATAAATTTACATTTGAAATTTTGTGAACTACAAGGGTTTAAAAGTTTAAACTTTTTACTTGGTCGCAATGTTGACTTTGACTCAATACAAAAGGGTGATGAAAACAAGCACCCTTGGGCCTCCTTGTAAGCTTGCATCTTGGAAGGGATTAGGTGATGTTTGGTGGGGTCATCTATCATCTTGTCAATGCAAACTTAGAACAACCCCCCCTTGGACCTCTTCATTAGCATTATTAAAATTACTATTGAAAAACAATTTGGGGTTCAAGAAGTACCCCGCTGCATGAAGAGCTTGATGGAGTTGCCTCATCTATTTCTTATCAATGATTTGCCAAATGGGTTCGAATTTGCCCTAATTACCAACATAGTTGTGTTGGATGGCCTCTTTTGCCCTATCCATGGCCTCATACAAATACCCTATTGCCAATTTCTCGCTATCTACAAGGTGAAGAACCTTGACCAATGGTTTTATAAACTCCAATTGAATAGTAAAAAATAAATGTCATTAATTACCAAATATATTTAATTAAAAATTACAAATCTGAATTTGTAAATTTTAGTTAAATTAAAAAAAAACTAAAATTAAAATTTAAGATTTTAAATTTAAATAGCCAAAAAATTACCTTAAGAATTTCTTGCACGCTCACCCAAAATGGATTGTGAAAGACTTGGCTCTAGACCCTCTACCCTTCCTTTGAATGATATGGGAAGGCATACCATTACTTGCTCACAAACATCCTCGTCAAAGTAGGTGATGTAGCTAGAAGGCTCTGCAAGGTGATAAAGTTCGAGGCGAATAGAGTGATACCTGGGTGAAGAATATCCCTCCCCTCATTGTGCTTTCTCATCAAGCTGAGCACACATGTGTGGTTGTATATGAATCTTGTAATGTCGAACCTTCATCATCCAACTTCGAAAGTGTCGATTGGACTTGAACCCAGTTACTGAGTACCTTCTTGAGACGAGACATGGAGGATTGGATGGATTTGGAAGAAGGTGGTAATGCGAGCTTATAGGCCACTTGTCCAATCCGCTGCAATGCCTGGTAGGGTCCAAAAAACCTTGTTGCAAACTTTTGATGAGCACGAAGTTGCACTGATGATTGCTTGTATGGTTGGAGTCAAAGGAAGACCATATTTCCTATATTGAAGCTATGCTCTGAACGGTGTTGATCAGTCTATTGTCGCATCAGAATCTGAGCCATAACCAAACTGTCCTTCAACTATTGTAAGAGCTGGGTACGTTCTTGAGGTGTTGCATCCATCGCTTGAACTTTGGATTTTCTTGGAACATATGAAAGAGGTTGACGGAGGTGGGCACCCATAAACTGCCTTGAAAGGAGTCATTCTGGAGGCTGTGAGGAATGAAATGTTGTACCACCATTCAGCCAATGGAAGCCACTTAGCCCACTATGTTGGGTGCTCGAAAGTAAAACAACGAAGGTAGGTTTCCAAGCATTTATTGACAATTTTGGTTTGCCCATCGATTTGTGGATGGTAGGTTGAGCTCATTCCCAGTTGCGTTCCTTGTAGTTTAAACAGTTCTTGCCAAAAACGATTGGTGAAAGTGGGGTCTCGATTAGACACAATGGATTTTGGCATACCATGGAATTAAAAAATGGAGTCTGTGAATATTTGGGCAATGGTGGAGGCACGGTAAGGATGGGTGAGGGAATAAAAATGAGCAACTTTGAGAGACGGTTCACGACCACAAGAACGACTGTTTTTCCCCAAATTTAGGGAGTCCAATAAAATCCATGGAAATATTTGTCCATACATTTTATGGGATTGGTAAAGGTTGTAGAGTGATTGGAACAAAAATGAGCATACTTGGAGAGACAGTCCACCACCACAAGAACGACCGTTTTTCCCTAGATTTATGGAGTCCAATAACATCCATGGAAATATTAGCGCATACATTTTTTGGGATTGGTAAAGGTTGTAGAGTGATTGGAGTACAAACTATTTCTCCTTTCATCCGTTGGTAAATCTCACACTTTGCCACAAAAGTTTGGATGTCTTTTTTCATTCCTTCCCAATAGAATGACCGTTTAGCTCGCTCATATGTCTTCAAAAAACCCGAATGGCCTGTTGTGGGTGAAGCATGCATCTCCTTATTGATGTCCTCACGGATCAATGAATTTTTAGGAACTACAATGTGAGCTTGGTATCTTAACAAATGTCCATCCCATGAATACTTGGGGTGTGAATTGGGGTCCCTTTGGAGCCTACTCCCTCAAAGTTTGCAAGGACGGGTCCTTGGTTACTTCTTCTTGAAGTTGGGAGACCCACTAGGGAAGTGGGGAAGAGATGGCACATAGTGTGTTCTAATCCTCAAACTGATGTGAGAGGGCATCTGCCGCAATGTTCTCCTTCCCTTTCTTGTAAATAATATCATAATCATACCCCAACAATTTGGAAACCCATTTCTGCTATGCTAGAGTAGATACCCTCTGTTCCAAAAAATATTTTAAACTTCGCTGATCTGTTTTAATGGAGAAATGCCTCCCAATGAGATAAGGTCGCCAATGAGTGACAAAATGGAGGATGGCCATCATTTCGTTTTCATAAGTAGATTTCCCCAATTTTTTTCCCGACAATGCCTTACTCGTGAAAGCTAAGGGTCGCCCTTCTTGCATTAATACTGCACCAATGCACTGGCTCGAAGCATCGCTTTCAAGTATAAATGATTTTGAAAAATCAGGAGTGGCTAAAATCTGTGTTGAAATCATGGCTTCCTTGAGATTTGTAAAAGCTTTTCCTGCTGGAGGTGTGCACATAAATGAGTTCTTATTTAACATGGTAGTTAGTGGGGTTGCTGTTTTCCCATAACCTAGGACAAATAGCCAGTAGTAGCCAATGAGTCCCAAAAATCCTTGAAGCGCCTTGAGAGTTTGTGGCTTAGGTCAATTTTGTATGGCATCAATTTTCTTTGGGTCAACCTTAACTCCCTCCTGTGAAACAATATGCCCCAAGTATTCGACCTCTTGCATGCCAAAGGAACATTTGGATCGTTTGGGAAATAATTGATGGTCCTGCAATAGTTGCAAAGTCTGGTCTAAATTTTGTAAGTGCTCTACCCAAGTGCAACTGTAGATGAGAATGTCATCGAAGAAGACCAAAATAAACTTGCGAAGGAATGGGCGGAAGACATTGTTCATGAGGCTTTGGAAGGTGGAAGGTGCATTAGTTAGGTCAAAAGGCATGACCAAAAATTCATAATGACCCTCATGAGTCTTGAATGTAGTTTTTGGAATGTCTTCATCCTTGATCCTTATCTGATGGTATCCGAGCGAAGATCCAACTTGGAAAAAAATTTGGTGCCATGTAATTCATCTAACAACTCATCAATCACAGAAGCAAGAAATTTATCCTTAATGGTGAGTTTATTGAGTTCACGAAAGTCTACACACAGCCGCCACGATCTTTTTTTTTTGACCAATAGTACCAGTGAAGAATAAGGACCGATGCTAGGTCGAATTACCACTATTTTCAATAACTCTTGGACCAACTTCTAAATTTCAGATTTTGTGCATAGGGGTATCTGAAGGGTTGGATGTGAGGTGGTAAGCTCCCTGGTGCCAACTGCATTGCATGAATGGGAACGGTGTGGAGGTAATCCCTTGGGGTCCACAAAGACAAAATCATGTTTATTCAAAAGGAGTTGCACATCCCCTGGCTGTTCGTCTGCTTCAGTATTTTGTGGCTAGATGGCAAACAACTGGGCTACTACCCCATGTGAGAATATTTTTAATAATTTCTCCATTCGACTTGAACTAATGACATGAGGGGATCCTACATGTGAGCCACGCAGAGCGTATGACCTCCCATTCTAAGTGAATTGCATCCAAAGTTTGGCAAAGTTCTAGGCTACTATTCCCAAGGTACGGAGCCATTGTGCCCCCAAAACATTGCATCATCCTAACGGAAGGGCGAACATATCAGTTTTAAGTTCATAACCCCCTACCTTCAACTTAACATTCCGACATTTCCCTTTACAAGGTAATGTTCCTTCATTTGCCACCATGAATTCAAAAGAATTGCAAGAATGTATGTAGCAGTTTGCTTGCTTAGCTACTTGGGGATCAATAAAATTATGCATACTACTCGAATCAATAAGAATTATAATTCTTTGCCCTTTGACATATCCCACTACCTTCATAGTTTGAGGGGTTGAGATTCCTGCAAGTGCATGAAATGAAATCTCTGGCTGCGGTTCTTCCTGTGCTTCACCCTCATCTTGGTGCTCTTCTTCCTGTTGTTCCACTTCTTCTTCATGTATTTCATTTACCGTAGAATCATTGACATCTAGCAAATGCAATTTTTGACATTTATGTCTCAAAGAATTATTTCTCATCACAATTATAACATAACCCTTGTGCTCTACGGGCATCCATTTCCTCCCTAGTCAATCGTTTAACTGTTGGAGATTTTTTTCACAGATTTGATGTGATCTTGGATGGAAATGGGGGTCTGGCCTGTGGAAATTTAGATGAATGCCTCTAAGCAGTAAATTTTTCCTCGACTAGCTTGACCAACCCTATTGCTTGCATCATGGATTGCAATTTAAACATTTTTACCTTGACCTTGATATCATCCTTCAACCCATTGATAAAACAACTTTGAAAAATCCTTCACTCAAATCCCTTGTCCGATTAGCCAAATTCTCAAACTGAGTCTGATAGTCACGAACAGTGGAGGTCTGCTTCAATTTTGTTAAATATCTGGTTAAGTCAAAAGTCATATATAGAAAAGATTCTGCAGCGCTTCAATATGCAGAATGCAAAACCAGTTAGTACCCCATTTCTTTCTCACTTAAAATTGTCTTCCAACCAGTGTCCTAGAACAGAAGCAGATAAGACAAGCATGTCTCGTGTACCGTATTCATCAGCAGTAGGAAGCCTCATGTATGCCATGGTGAGCACCAGACCGGATATTGCCCAAGTAGTGGGAGTAGTTAGCCGGTACATGGCAAATCCTGGTAAGGAGCATTGGAATGCGGTGAAGTGGATATTTAGATATTTAAGAGGCACTTCAGATGCTGCTATTTACTACAGATCAGATAGTTTGCAAGTTAAAGGTTTTGTGGATTCTGATTATGGTGGAGATAGATATGGGAGAAAGTCCACTACAGGATATACTTTCACTCTTGCTGGTGGAGCTGTGAGTTGGGCTTCTAATTTGCAATCTGTGGTGGCTTTATCAACCATTGAAGCAGAATATATTGCAGTGACTCATGCCAGCAAAGAGGCATTTTGGCTAGAGCGACTGTTGGGTGACTTCAAGGTAATGCAGGGGAAAATTACGTTGCATTGTGATAGCCAAAGTGCTATTCAGCTAGTGAAGAACCAAACATTCCATGATCGCACGAAACACATTGATGTCAAGTACCACTTTATAAGAAATGTGGTGGAAGGTAGGATCCTGTTGCAGAAAATCGACACTGAAGTGAATCCTGTAGATATGCTTACTAAGCCGGTCAAGACAAAAGTTTGAGTGGTGCAGAACTTCTCTGGGCTTGCTGAAAATGTCATAAGGGCAGCATTGGGCAATTGGCACTTGGATGGAAATACATGGACAAAGAATTCCTATATATCGACTTCAAGTGGGAGAATGTTAGGAGGTGAAGTCAATATCCAGATCTCCAATGTTCTTTAGCAGAGAGGTGCATGGTGGTGCAGCTTATAAAGAGGAAACAAAACAGTATTTTGTAGTCTTCCTTTGGGAGAGGAAACAAACAGTTTTTTGGACTCTTACTTTGGAAGAGGAAACGAACAGTTTTTTGGACTCTTCCTTTGGAAGAGGAAACAAACAGTTTTTTGGACTCTTCCTTTGGAAGAGGAAACGAACAATTTTTGTTTTTTTTATAAAAGGGGAATGACCCCTTGCATGTAAATGATGTTTGAATGTAATTCTGCCAAAATCAATAAAAGATCAAGCTGCCATTGCCCCGTGGTTTTTCTTGCATATTGCAGGTTTTCCACGTAAAATTTGTGTTATTGTTTTTTCCCGTGTTATTGTGTTTTTCTGCTTGCACATAATTTTGCTATATTTTCTAACAAGCATATTCATATGATATTCAAATAATAACAAAAAATAAACTTGAAATTAACAATATTGCAATACGAAATAGAAATGTAGCAGAATATATTGCAGAAAACAAAAACACATTACAGAATCGCAAGCCTCTTTGAGGGCGCAACCTCCTTAGAAGCAGAAGCTTCGATACAACAAAATATGAGATGCCTCTTCTATTGTGCCCTTGGTTCTTTTATAGACTGTGTTAGGAGGTGAAGTCAATATCTAGATCTCCGATGTTCTTCAGTAGAGAAAACAAACAGTTTTTTGGAGTGTTCCTTTGGGAGAGGAAACAAACAGTTTTTTGGAGTCTTCCTTTGGAAGAGGAAACGAACAATTTTTTGGAGACTTCCTTTGAGAGAAGAAACAAACAGTTTTTTGGAATCTTCCTTTGGAAGAGGAAACAGACAGTTTTTGGAGTCTTCTTTTGGGAGAGGAAACCAACAGTTTGTTTTTTTTAAAAAAGGGGAATGACCCCTTGCGTGTAACTGTTGATTGAATGTAAAAAGTTTTCCGAAATCAATAAAATAACGAAGCTGCCATTGCCCCGTGGTTTTACCTGCACATTGCAGGGTTTCCATGTAAAATCTGTTACTGTTTTTCTGCATTGTTGTTTTCTGCTTGCACATAATATGATGTTTTTTGAACATCTGGTATCAGAGCCTAGGGTTTTGTGCGAGTGGGAGCTGCAACAATGACAGGAGGTGTAACCAAGTTCGAGATTGAGAAGTTTGATGGTAGGAACTTCGTCCTATGGAAGATGAAGGTGGAGGATTTGTTGGTTCAAAACGACCAAGCCCTAGCCTTGAAAGGGGTCACGAATAAATCTAGCAACATGAAAGATGAGAAGTGGGCAACGCTGGACATGAAGGCAGTTTCTACAATCCGTCTATACCTAGCCGACTCCGTCTTGTTCAATGTTGCTGAAGAAAATACTGCGGAAGCCCTCTGGAAGAAGCTTGAAAAGTTGTATGAGATGAAATCAACAACAAATAAGGTTTTTCTGAAAAAACAACTTTATAGCCTAAGGATGGAGGGTTCATCTGTGGCAAACCATCTGAATGAGTTCAATACCCTAATCAATAAACTGGTCTTAGTTAATGTGAAGATGGAGGATGAGGACAGAGCTATCACCCTACTTTGTTCCCTCTTGGACATCAGGATCAGGCTGGACAATGGTAGAGAAAGGATTTTATGTGATGTACGACATGTGCCTGATTTGCGGAAGAATTTGTTCTCAATCAAGATGATGGATAAGCTAGGGTATTCTAAAACTTTCGGTAACAATTATTGCAAAATTACAAGAGGAGCCCTTGTAGTAGCAAAAGGAGAATCTTATGGGACCCTATATTGTTTGTGCAGTGATACGGTGACAAACCATGCAGCGGCAACAACTTCAAGAAATGCTCAGGATGCAATAATGCTATGGCATCAATGCCTAGGACATATGAGTGAAAAAGGTTTGAAAATTCTGCATGACCGAGGTATGCTTTTTGGGATTAAGTCTTGTAATTTAGACTTTATGTGAGCACTGTATTTTTGGCAAACAAAAGAGGGTTCGGTTTACTGCAAGCCTTGGTAAGATTTTTGATTTTTTGCAACTTATACATTCGGATACAGTGTTCCAGGGGGACGCGTCCCTCACCGTCCCCCCGTCCCCCACGTCCCCAAGCACGGGGGAATGACATTGGGGATGTTTCCTCCCGTCCCCCTTTTGGGGGACTGTTGGGAAACGTCCCCGGGGACGCCTGAGGCCTACAGCCTCCCGTCCCCGGGACGTCCCCTATTTTGGGGTGTCCTTGGGGACGGTTGGGTCCCTTTGGGGACGCTCGAGCCGTCCCTAGGGACGGCTGGGCGTCCCCAAAGGGACCTAGCCGTCCCCCATGGCTGGGCGTCCTCAGCCAAAAGAAAAACTAAAAAAAAAAACTAAAAAAAAAAACTAAAAATGAAAATTTAATCTGTTCTTTAGTACATTGTAAGACATTTGTGTTCTTTAATCTGTTCTTTAGTACATTGTTGAAAATGATGACTTTGACTTTCTACAAATGAAGATTAAAGCAAAAATTACAGTATTCTAAAGCAAGTCCTCAACCAATCTGTTCTATGAAGATTAAAGCAAAAGTTACAGTATTCTAAAATTACAAGTGAGGGATAAAGATTGTTGATATAATAAGCGGAGATCGCTGAATAACATAAAGACTAACAAAGAGAGACCCTACTCATACTAGTGAAACTTAATTAGAAAGAAAGGAAGTTTCTTAATGTCCGCAAATGATCAAAGCAGGTATTTGGACTCAAATACTACATTGTGTAACAACTAACAACAGTCTGGAGAGAGCTGGAAATAGTGTTCCAAAGAAAAACCAAGAATACAAAATTAATAAGCATAAATTTACAAAATCCCTTTAAACAAGGTTAATCAAAATCTTTTGAGAAGGAAGTTGACAAGGAAAAAAATAATTAAATTGTAGGATGTTAAAAAGTGAAACAAGCAAGTTTTTATAGGACTCAGAACAGCGTGCCTCTTGACTGCATTTTTGAAAACATTTTTAGATCATGGCTTTGCATGTCTTAATTCAGGTTCATAATTCAGAAAATCATGTAAGGTAAAAACATGATGAAGCTGTTGGCTAGTAAAAGCGGGATGATAACTCTTTTGGAATGACACTTTATTTGGTGGGGAAAAGACCCTGGTCCAAAATGCTTCTATTGCTGATTTATCTAATGTTCAAGAATGAAGATTTTGTAAAACAAATAGCATCCAATTAGATTCATGTTCACTGTTTTGCTTTTACGTGTGTTCCTTTGTTGCTATAAATGGTTATTGATTTGCTGCAAAGTGGCCTAAATTGTTTGCTTTGCATACACTTCCATTGAAAAAATACAGATGAGGAATGCTTGGCATCAACTTGTCTTATTCTTACAAAGAGACAAATCCCATTTGAGTTTAGGACATTGACTTCAATGAGAAAATTGTAACTTTTGCTTGAGGACATTGACTTCAATGACAAATCCGCTTATTTTAGAATACTGTAACTTTTGCTTTAATCTTCATAGAATACTGTAACTTTTGCTTTAATCTGTTCTTTATGTTCTTTAGTACATTGTTGAAAATGATTTGTAAAAGCTGAATAATGTGGCATTCAGTACTTGAGCAATAGCAACTAATTTGGTTAACTGTTAGAGATTGGCAGATTGCACTTGATATCCTTGGCTGAACCT